>OW052234.1:8692403-11092403 GCA_932527175.1 Operophtera brumata | reverse complement strand
CTGGGTATTTTCTATATATAATAAAAAATATCTATCTATGTAATATGTTGTATTAAGTATATCAGTTGTCTAGTACCCATAATACAAGCTCTGCTTAGCTTGGGACTAGATAATGTTGTGTGGAACTGTCCAGATTTTTTTTATTTTTTATTAGTGAATTATTAATAATGCTGGACTGTTTACACAACATTATCTAGCCCCAAGCTAAGCAGAGCTTGTGTTATGGGTACTAGATAACTAATATACTTAATACAATATATAACATAGATAGATATTTTTTATTATACATAGAAAATACCCAGAACACCCTGAACAAATCTGCATATATTTCTGCATATCGCACAAATATTTGTTCCGAGGCGGGAATCGAACCCGCAACCTCCGGCGTCGCACGCGAACGCTCGCCCGCCGCACCACAGAGGTCGTAAATTATAACAAACCATAGCCCAAATCCCTAGCACCAACCAAATCATAGAATTTAAATTACCTTGGCTTGGTATCTTTTTAGAAAAATGACGGCTGTACTCCACGTACTTTTACTATTCTCCAACCAAATGCTTAAAAAATGTGGCTTATTAAAAAGTTAAAAAGTCTAACACCCGTTTCCACTAAACCTAGGCAAACCTAAATCGGATGCCTAATTATAGGAAAATAGTGAAAATCGATTGGTGAAAGGTTTTTTTTGTTAGGGAATTGCCTAGACTAGGCGTTACTTAGTTAGGCGACACCTTGATCGTCGTTAGTGAAAACGGGTGTTAAACTCTTAAAAAGTTACTTTTCCTGAGCATGTATCTCAATAATTATTTTCGAAAAAAACACGACTTCGAAGATAGTTATAAAATTATAAAAAATTATACCTCGACCGTACCTCGACACAATACATTGCGCGGTATGTTTTGAATACATCTATCTACATTTATTTATGAGCTTAACCTGACTGACTGACTGGCTGACTGACTCATCATCGTCAAGCCTAAACCGCTGGACGTAGAGACTTGAAACTTGCAGGGTGTATTCTTTTTAGGGCGTAAGGACGCACTAAGAAAGGAATTTGAAAAATTAAGTAAAAAGAAATAAATGGCTCTGTATCTCGGAAACACTTGAAATTTTACAAGTAGTTTCCTCAAATAAAATAAACAAAACATATTTAGGCATTTTATGAAATTTTACTGAAAAAAGGCACAGGGATGTTTTGATTGGGTTTTTAAAGTAAAAGAAAATAGCTCTGTATTCCGGAAACCCTGGGTAGTAGACAAATTAAATTTGAAAAAAACACATATTCTGCGCTATGTATTGCGCAATCGTGACTGAAGGCGGCTGTCCGTTCGATAGACAATAAGGCTTAGTTAGGATTAGACTAAATATGGCCTGAGGCTAAAACTATTTATTTTGTCACGTCACAGACAGATGCACAGCTACAAACCAAAAACGCCCTGTACAGTCTGCGGCGCGCGAGTCCGGCACATAAAGAGCCACATGCGCAAGCACGGTGCCGCACCAGAGGCCGCGTACTGCGCTGAGTGCGACAAGCGGTTTACGAGCACCGCCTCCTACCGCTCGCACCTCAAGTACGCGGCGCCACACCGCGCGCCGGACATTGTACTCAGGTAACATACCACGGATTTCCACTTGCTACGATCCTGACATAACTCTTTTGCTTCATTCTCTCTCATCACATTGTTCATACATGCTCGTCGGTTAAGGGTACTATTGACCTGGCCTTGTTCCAGAACGTCTCCGATCAGCCCCCCTATTCCCTAACTGAATGTCACTCGGTGACTAACGTTTGACAAGTAGAATGATCAGTTTTTTTTTTTTTTTATTAAGAATTGACTATTGATGGTAGTTTTACGTTGGTCACTGAGTGACTTTCAAGATAGGGAATAGGGGGGCTGGTCTGAATACCTTCCCCGAGGTCTTCCCCTTCCCACTGTCCCATTCACGCTCGTCTTATGTACCCGTTTCGTCAATCTACTATCATCCATTCTTTCTAAATGCCCAAACCATCTAAGTACGTCTTCTTTAATTTCACAGCGCTCTCTTATCACACTATTCCTCATATTCACTCAGGTAACATAAACAACAGGTAACCAAAATCAATTCTCTGAAGTTGTGGCGCGGTTACTTAATTCTGTTGCAATCAGTTTTAATCACAACACAAAAACAAGCACGATAACCATTCGTATTGCCGCGAAGTTGCTTCCTTTCCGCGCCAACCCCAGGCAGAAATCTTCATACAAAAAACACGCCTCGCGCCGCTCTAAAAAGCGCTTTTTACAAAACACTTAAAATAAACCATCGGCTTTGTTGTATTGATTTTATATTCTACTCTATTTAAAAGACTCCTAAGCAGTTATGGTCTTATATAAAAGTGCGATTGAAATCGAGTGGCATTCCTAATTGCTTGAAATACCAGAACACAGTTGCTCCAACAGGTGCTGCCATCTGCGATGCGTTTTCAGAGTATTTCTACTCCACCTTTCTTTCTCACTGCGATGCAGATGAAAGATCAGATCTAACTATTAGTGACCTCATTATTTCACAGGTATCTGACCTATGCAATATTGATATTGATGAAGAAAGTGTGGCTACACATCTTTCTAAACTTGACCTGTCCAAATCTGCTGGTCCCGATCATGTAAGCCCTGTTTTTCTTTCTATCTGTGCCAAAAGCATTGGGCTTTGCAGTTGCCCATAGCCATGTTGTTTAGAAAATCCTTGTCACCTAACCACCTTTCCTGACATCTGGAAATCGGCCTTTGTTACACTTATCCATAAAAAAGGGTCTAGAACTGAGGTTAATAATTACAGGCCGATCTCTAAACTATGTATTATTGCTAAAGTTTTCGAAAGAATCAAAGTCAAAGTCAAAAGTATTTTATTCATTGAAATCACAAGGATCATTTTGCATCGTCTTAAAAAATAAATTTACAGTTACTCCTGTTCCAACGCAACCAGACCTAGAAGAATCAGGCAACAAACACGGTCTGTTTTTCTTTTGATGATCCTTCTTACTACTAGGTGGAGAGCGCCTGTGTGGTGCCTCGAGAACAAGTGGAAGCTGATTCAAGGAAAAAAGGAAAACCAAATTAAAAGCCTTACTTAGGTAGGCAGTCAAAAGTAAGATGATAGAGAGAATCAGCAAAAGTTCATAAGACAGCACACACTACGCTTGATATACACATAAATAACACATCAGTAATAAATTATATGCAGGTACAGACATTGCAAATTGACAAATTAGGTGTCGAGGGGCAGAGCGACATCAGGCCACGCGGCTATATCATTAACATAGTCATGTAGTGTGTAATACGCTTTCTTAATTAACTGATGGCGCTGGCACAGGCATGTTCGCTGGATCTAGTCAAGTTCATGATGCACACGAGTTTTTTACAAGCTTTTATTTAACTTGCAATGTATGTCTGGGCGGAATCTTGCAACTGAATTTTAAAGCTTGATCATCAACCGATTGAGCTGAAATTTGGCATACCTGTCAAGTTCCGATGACAATACAATATGATGGTGGAGAAGGAAGGTGGACAACGGAACTCCTCGATGCCCGTGTTTAGGCTCATTTTGATCAGCACACGGTTACGATCACTAATTTTATTAAAGCTTGTATTGAAAAATATATATTTCATAAAAAAACTTATGTATGTTTCAGACACGTGTGCGAAGTGTGCGACGCCAAGTTCGTGAACTCGACTGGCCTCAAGAAGCACACGCTGGCTCGGCACTCCGCCGTGCGTCCCTTCGAGTGCGCGCGCTGCGGCAAGGTACATCTGTCTATATTATGTAAAGCTGGACAACGGTGACTCACGGACTGACTCACTGATTGACATGGTTGTTCTCCCAGAAGGAGTCGTTTTAGTGATGGGATATGTTCCAGGAATGTGTTTAATTTTTCAATCGGCCCCGGGTCCGACAGTCTGACTTTTTGAAAAATCCAAGATGGCGGCCGTGACGAAAACCGTTCTTCGAAACGGTGACCGATCGGATCCGTTCAAATGGCGCATCCTAACTGATATTTTGGTCAGATAAAACAAAAAAATAAAAAAGATAATGGCTCCAAAAGGCGTCTTTAATTTTTTTAGTTTTTTGCATTGTGTCCGTTTCAACTTTGGGCTCTAGAAGTCTTCTACAAAAGTTGTCATATGACATTTCTTTTTATGCAGAAATGTTGCCAGGATTCTTGTTTATATGAAAAAATTATTTGTTTTTTGAAATTCAAGATGGCGGACGTTTTGGCGGCTATTTTGTAAAATCAATATTTCTTTATAATATCAAACCTTTTTGAATGGATTAACTACAGCCCCAAACCGTCACGCGAGCTGCGCGCAGCTCGCGCACCACCGACCCACGTCTGTCTATACAAGTGCGTGACCTCCACTGGCCTCAAGAAGCTACTGCTAGCGCGGCACTGGTATACCACAGAACTGCTCGGGGCCCGTCTGTGTGCCCCATCTCGCGAAGCTCGTCAGCACATTCATTACCGTTGATGTCCGCGTGACCCGAAACGTACGATACGTGCACAATGCCACAATCCAGCGGGACCTGGATGGAGAATCTCGACGCATCATCGGCCGCCTGGCGAAAGGTATGTTCGACCGGGTCAAGAAACCCCAATACCAGCGCCAGAAAGAGCTCCCCACACCAAGCCTTATCTGAGCGAGCTCAAAAAAGCAGAAAAAAACGGCCAAGTGCGAGTCGTACTCGCGCACGAAGGGTTCCGTAACATTACCTATAAAAACGTCAAAAAAAAACAAGTTTGTTGTATGGGAGCCCCCGAATAATTCGAATTATTTATTTTATTCTGTTTTTTTTTAGTATTTGTTGTAATAGCGACAACCGAAATACATCATCTGTGAAAATTTCAACTGGTCTAACTATCACGGTTCATGAGATACAGCCTGGTGACACCATTATCTATAAAAACGAATAAAAAAATCATGTTTTTTGTATGGGAGCCCCCTTAAATACTTATTTTATTATATTTTTTAGTATATGTTGTTATAGCGGCTACAGAAATACATAATCTGTGAACATTTCAACTGTCTAACTATCACGGTTCATGAGATACTGCCTGGTGACAGACGGACAGCCGAGCCTTAGTAATAGGGTCCCGTTGTACCCTTTGGGTACGGAACCATAAAAATAGACCAAAAAAAGGCAGCAACCACGTGATGGATAACCATCAGACTTGCCTTGGGGATCTCAGCGACCCGCGGTCCTCCCAAAACCATTCGCCTCCTTGCCAACTCACTCTTGAGCGGAAGGACTGCATTTATCCAAAACTGTAGCTGTCAAAGCAACTAATAATGGATAAACACAGACCCGCCCACGAGGCGGATACCTAGCATGGCCCGCTCCATGGCTGTTTCAGCAATTCTTATGGTACGTTTACACGCCTGCGAAGAATTGGCAGTGGCTCACAAACTCCAATCCTTCACAAACGCTCGAACGCCATTAACACGTTTGCGAGTGTGTCAGTGTTTTTCGGACAGGGACCTAGTTGTTTAACCTCGCTTCAACGTGTAAATCGCGTTTAGGGTTGTGTCCGGGTTGCCGAGGTACTGCAGCGCTTCAGGCATGTTTGCTGCCGTTCGACCTGATGGCTTCCACGCCATCCTACGCAAGAGAGCCGCCTCACTGCTGAGCCGTGTCCGCGGCAGCAACAAAGCCATCCTGCGCGTTGTGGCCGACAGGGTTGATTGTCCCATTTGGTTAGACTTCATATTGTTTAATTGTGATTTTATTTGTATTTTAATGTGTTAATTTTATGCGTGTGCGTTTCCTGATTATGTGTACTAGTTTTTAAATATGGACTTTGTCTAAAATAAAATAAATAATATCAATAAATACGTCGCAAGCGGCGAGCGCACGCTTCCTTTGATCTGTGTTCAAATACTGGGGTCGGCAACAAGCTATCGCAACCTCATGCAACCCAAGCCAAAGAGCCCGTTTACACGCTTGTGTCGGTGGAGGGTTATCGAGGCGTGCCACGCGTATAAACGTACCGTGCTCATTTGTGAGTGGCCATGTTTCGGCTCCATAAGTGAGAATAGGCAGAACACATTGGTTGAATATCTTGGTCTTAAGACATTAAGGGATTTTAAATTTAAAAACGCCTTCCAACTTACCAACAGCTTTATATTGGTAAAATTGTTTCAGGGCTTTGAAGCGCAGTGCAAACTGAAGTTGCACATACTGCATGATCACGAGGGCGTCGAAAAACCAAAGGATAAGATATGCCACATCTGCGGCCGCGGCTTCAATGTAAGGGTAACAGTGTATCTGTTTTTTACTAGTAGTAGTGCTTTTTGTGAAAGAGTTTGTCCGGGGATGCCTTTCGATCTTCTATAGGTTGCATTTCGGGAAATGTGCCCAGGAGCTACATGATCTGATCCCACCATCTCCTTTTCATCATAGGACGAGCAGACGCAAGGCTCAGTACCATCCTTACCTCATCAGTATACCCTCTATTCGCACTAAGCGTTTCGGTTCCACCTTTTTACTGCGATCTGCTAAGGAGTGTGGAATACGTCGTCTGTCTTACCTGAATACTATAATCTGGGTCTCTTCATGGCTAGAGTGAATAGGTGCCTTCTAGACCTTTGTGCTTCATCTTTGGCCACTTCGTCACTTACCAACAGGTGAGATCGTGGTCAAACGAGGGACAATCATAGTTTTTACTATTTCTGCCGCAAAGTAGTAGTGCTGGCATTGCTGTGTTCCGGTTTGAATGGAGCCGGTGAATTACAGTCACATGAGACTTTTCAGCTTTGTCTCATGGTGGTGGGCGCAGTGCAATGCCACATAGGGTGCATCCTAGGTGGAAAAAAAAACAAGTTCCACTTCTCTGTGTTCATTGTACATGAACGAAGCCTCTGCGAAGAACAATGGATCTTTCACCGCACTGTATGTCACAGGGACTCCACAAAGCCACCATACTTTTTAACCTGCCCTAATACTACATTTCAGCAGCTCGCTAAACTCCCGGTTCCATACTCGAAGTGTTATCCCGTGATAATATCATAGACAACTAGGAGATATAGGGGGTTAAAGAGACAGTTTGCCAACTAATCTAGATTTTGTCTCTATTAATCGCTTATTATCCTCAGTTGTATATGGTTCTCATCTTGTTTATACATAATTTCGCTTCCTACACTTTTAGTATCTTTTTATAGCTTTACTCCATTTTCTGGTTATTTCTAGATTATGGTCATGTCTGTGTGTAATCAGTACCATCCTTACCTCATCAGTATACCCAATGTTAATGTTAAAGAACTCCCTTTTCCGCACTAGGTAGTTAGCCAGCCTAACCCCGTCCAGAAGCACAGAAGTTTCCTGGGGTCTTCGCAGGCTTGGCGGAGTGACCTCGGGTTTGTTGAGGATTTGTTTTCGTTGAGCTGCTACTCCCACACATTCCAGAACTACGTGGGCAGCCGATTCTTCTTCGGTCAGACACCCTCTGCAGAGTGGGCTGTCTGTGGATCCGATGTTGAAGAGGTGTTTGTTCAGGAAACAGTGTCCTGTGAGTGTCGCCACGATGGTGCGAAGGTCTATTCTTTGAAGGTTGAGCAGGCGACGTGTCAGTTGTGGTAAGGCAGCCGGTAGGGCTGCTCTTCACTGTCTGCAGTCCGTAATCCGTGCCCAGCGTTCATTGTGTTGGTTAATGGTGCGGAGCCGCATCCATGTGCATAGCTGAGAGAAGGGCAGAGGGAGGAATGGAGATGGGCCCTCTGTGGTTGTTCCCGACCCTCTTCTAGCTAGCTCATCTGCGGCGTCGTTACCCAGTGATCCGCTATGCCCCTTTATCCATTGCAGAGTCACCTTGTTTCCCAAGGCGATTCTCTCCAGGGCTAGGTGACATTCGTAAACGAGCTTGGAGTTAAAGCTGTGGCTCCAGAGTTCTGAGTGTTGCTGAGGCGGTCGGAGAGGATCCTTATATTGTAGTCTGTGATCCCTCTCCTGATTATTGCGGTGGCGGCCTCAGTGATGGCCACGCATTCACATTGAAAAATGGAACTGTGTATGCCTAGTGTCATTGATATGTTAAGGGGCTAGTCCTTGAAAATGACACTTCGAATTTTGACACTATTCCATTATCTGTGACCTCCACCTTGCGGTGGGATTTGGAACTAATTAGGTAAACAAACCTCTCAAACGTACAATTGTGTAGAAAACACATTAATTGTTTTGTCAATTACTTCATTGAATTTTTGTTCTGTACGTAATCAGATAAATATGAAAATAAAATCAATGTATACCACCTATACAATCGTTGCGTGACTGACTGACTCAGTCACTGACTATCAACGCGAAGTCTAAACCCTAGGTCATAGAGACCTGAAATTCACATAGGTACATTTATTTTGTGGTACAGCGGTGCTCTAAGAAAGGAATTTCCGAAATACACACCCTAAAGTGGTGCAGCGGGATGTTGAAGTTTGAATAGCAAAAACTACATGCGGGCGAAGTCCCAGGCGTTCCACTACTGGATACTTGAGGAATCTCTGTGCACATGTTGTGTTTTACATATTATGCTGTGTCAGGTTTCGTTATATTTTATAACAGTTTTATTCGTTTTATTTTACCCCAAATAGACAAAGTGGTCAACAACTTCAATAACTGTACCAATATGGGTGCAAAGTTAGTATTTCAAAACCATCATAACCGAATCGCAAATGAAAATGGTGAAGAAACGAACAAACCCACAAAAACAACCAAAAAATACAGGACCACAAAAAAACAAAATTAAATCAAAAGCACCCTAAAAACTCTCACAAGCTAAGAAGGTTTGTACCTCTAAAAAACCCCTTCCAACTCCTAAAAACATAGGGTTTAGCCTATTCTACCTCCCTAGAGTTCATACAAGTCTTAAACTTTAAGAAACAATTAAAACCTCGTACAAACCCATACAACCCAATTTAAACCGGTATTGAACGACGGACCTTGCTCAGGAAAATATCTTGGGAATCGGGATTTTTCCCAGCAAGGCCCAAATTAGATCGTTTTCTCCGCCTCAAAACTCACTATTCTGCCAAACTTCCTGCTGATGTTTTTTTCCATATGAACTTTCATCCACTAATATACCTACCTTGCTTGTTTATATTAATTTGAATGTGTATGTGCGCCTACTTTTTGTCGATTGTACCTATTCAACCTTTGGAGGTTTTTAAGGTACAATATTATAATTAAATGTGTACAATATATTGAGTATGAAATACATAAAAATAAAAAAACCTACACGTTTAGGGCTGTTTAAAAAAACGCTCATGCAGTGATTTTATTATTTAAGGTTGTTCCTCGTGGTCAGCTAGGCACGACAGCGTCAATAGATGGCGCTGTTGCCAAATTTTGAAGTATTTTATGTATTTATGAATTAAAATGTGCATATTATGTCATAACACTAACGTTCACGCAAATGGTGGTTTATTTGCTATGTACCTAGCTATATTTCAGGTTATTTTAGTCTCTAGTTTTAACATACTTGTGCCGAGCAAATTCCGAGCAATATGAAAGCCTACTCACGCACACAGTCAAGGATATTATTGTATTAGAACTATAAGCTAATTTCGGCGCGCGAATTTCAAAATAGTTGGACTAGCGGCTTGGACTGTCGACTCAGAACTTCTGAACCCACGTTACTGCGTTCGATTCTATACTGCCTATATTTTTTGTATTTTTTTTTTACTTTTTTTTTGTGAACCAGTGACTAGATCTCTCGACACTAAACCCACAGTACTGGGTTCGATACCAGACTATTTTTTTTTTATAAATGTTTTTGTAATGATCTACAAAATACACTGATTCTGCTTCAGCCAATATTATGTTTGTGAAGTGAGTGTTGTGGTGTGTCCTTATTTCAAATCAAAAAGTAGGTACTCGATTCTTAACCGACCTCAAAAAATGGAGGAGGTTATCAATTCCAGAGTTTTTTATTATGTTTGTTACCTCATACCATTTACGTAACGATTAGGAAAAAAAATTACATGATATACTTCCAGATTGGTGCCATTTTCATTAAAATGTTTTTCTGATGATGGAATCCATGAAGATTGAGGGAACTCCTCAAATATTATAGGCACACATATATCAATTTCGGTATTTTCAGCAACAAGTCAAGCATTGCATTCAGAATGTTTTTTGTTTTTTATACTACTAGAATGACGGAACATGCTGATGGCCCACCTGATGTTAAGCGGTAACCTCTGCCTATGAACAGTGCATTACCTCATAGGTCACGTCCACCTAGGACGCGCCCTATGTGGCATTGCACTGCGCCCGCCACCCTGAGACATAAAGGTGAAACGTCTCATGTGCCTGTAATTTCACCGGCACCCTTACCCTTCAAACCGGAACACAGCAATGCGAGGACTACTGCTTTGCGGCAGAAATAGGTATGGTGGTAGTACTTCCCCGGACGAACTCTTACACAAAAAAGCTCTACTACTACTATATTTCACGGGTGGCAACAATGGTGTCTCCTGCGATATCCGATTGAGCTGAAATTTGGCATACTCGTACCTATCTAGTTCCGATGACAGTACAATACTATGGTGAAAGCGAGCTGATCTGATGATGGAGACGGAACGTGGACAGCGGAACTCCTCGATGGATAATAGTAAACTGGCCGTGCTTAGGCTCATTTTCATCAGCACACTAATTTTATTAAGTCTTATACCTGGACTTGTAGTTAGCTTGTAGTTCCTGACTGCTAGCTTATTTCAGGAATGTATTATACTGGAAGAAAGCATTAGCAGAGTCAGTCGTGGGAAGCAATGGCGGCGATGAGCTCACCACTTGTCACGTGTATTTCCCACGATGGTGCAACCCACAGTGAAAAGAGGCACATGAGAGGCTCTGCTTACTCTTTCGGGGAAAAAGGCGTGTGTCTATGTATGTATTTATGTTGTATTGGGTATAAATTCCTAGCTATGAAGTAGTTTTTCAGGGTTCCGAAAAAAAAAAATACGGAACCCTTATGGATTCGTCATGTATGTCTGTCTGTCCGTGTATGTCACAGCCACTTTTTTCCGAAACTAATTTTCACACAAAAATAGAAAAAAACAATAAGTTTTTGGGTTTCCCCATACTTAAAACTGAAACACATTTTTTTTTCATCAAACCTGTGTGGGGTATCAATGGATAGGTCTTCGAAAATGATATTGAGGTTTCTAATATAATTTTTTTCTAAACTGAATAGTTTGCGAGAGAGAGAATGATAAAACTAAACAAAAAAAAATGGTGAACATTACCATGTAAACTTCCAACGAAAATTGTTTTGAAAGAGATCTAGTACGTAGTTTTTTTTAATATATCATAAGTTGTAAACCATCCAAGAACTTTTATGTTATGTTACTTGCTGCTACGGAACTCTTCATGGGCGAGTCCGACTCGCACTTGGCCGCTTTTTTTTCTAAAGATTTATTTACTTTCAGCTTTTATTGATAGATCATTCAGTTTAGATCAACTGAAGTCCACGGCTGGGCATAGGCCTCCCCCATAATATAATGCACATAGAAACTTTATTTTACGCCGCATAAATGGCTATTGCTTTACAAAGCACAAGTAAGGCCGCACGTAGAAACTGTTCCCATCTATGGCACGGGGCACCCAAGTACCAGCTGCTTCGTTTTGACTCCTTACAGAGAAGAGCCATTAGCATCATCGGTGACCCCAAGCTCTCCGATACTCTAGAACCGCTTAGCCAACGCAGAGCTATCGGATCTCTTTGCGTGATCTACCGCCTCTACAACGGGGAATGTTCTGACGAGCTTTCCGATCTCATCCTCGCATCGAGATTTTACCATCGCTCTTCCCGGCACCGTGACAAAGCTCATCCGCACATCATAGAACCCTGGGTTTCTCGAACGACTCGTTTCTCGAGATCATTTCTTCCCCATAAAGTACTATTATTTATTCTGTGCCTATAAACTATGGAATGAGCTTCCATCTGAGGTTTTCCCGTGTCGTACATGTCGTACGTAACCATGTTTTATTTCATGAAAAATGGTCATAAATTCCTTCAGGGTAGGCAGCGCATCGACAATTACCCCCGGTGTTGCCGGTGTCTATAAGCGACGGTGACCACTTCACATCAGGCCGTATGCTAGTTTGCCAATTTGTATCATAAAAAATAAAAAATAAACTGCCAAGTGCTAGTCGGACTCTAGCACGAAGGGTTCCATACAATAATCTAAAATTAAAATTAAAATTACACGCAAATGTACCAGCCATCACCCAATCACGCAACAGGGGGACAGATCCAACTTTTTTGTTCTAACTGTCACCTTAGGGGGGACAGATCAGTGTGACAAATGGGAATAATTCGTCGCGCTCCATTTCCATTATTGTGATGTCTTGAGTTTGAGAAATAAAGCCGACGAAGTAACAATTCTTCATTGAGGAAATCCGCAGTTGACCCTATTTTCAACAAGTTTTTTTTTTTTTTTTTTTTAACATTGATAGACCTTTGTTTGTGCACGATCTCACCTGTTGGTAAGTGACGATGCGGCCGAAGATGGAGCACAACGGTCTAGAAGGCACCTATTCACTCTAGCCTTGAAGAGGTCCAGATTATAGTTGAGTTAGTAATTAATTTTGTAAAAATTAAAAAAAAAACCCCAACGCTGAACGGCTGAACCGATTTTGATCAAACAAAGCTAAGAACACTCCCGAAAAATAAACCTTTCAAACAAAAAAAAACGATTTCGGTTCATCCGTTTGGGAGCTACGATGGGACAGACAGACACACACACACACAGACACGTCAAACTTATAATACCCCTTCGTTTTTCGTCGGGGGTTAAAAGAGAGGATAACCCATTCAATAAAAATTAATTATATTATTTTTAATTTCGAGGCCTTTGCGACTTGCGAGACAATGAGGGAAAGGATTGCATTTCAAAAAGGCTAATTCTCCTTAAAAAAAAAGATTGTTAATTTGTATTACACTATGTATAAAATATTTATCTTTTTTATGCTTTTTTATTTATCTTCACTATTATTTTGTATTTTTTAACCCCCGACGAAAAACGAAGGGGTGTTATAAGTTTGACGTGTCTGTGTGTGTGTGTGTGTGTCTGTATGTCCCAACGTGGCTCCCGAACGGATGAACCGAAATCGTTTTTTGTTTTTGTTTGATAGGTGTATTTGTCGGGAGTGTTCTTAGCTTTGTTGGATCAAAATCGGTTCAGCCGTTTTATTTCGTTCGGTTTTTTTTTAAGTTTTACAAAATTAATTCCCTGTAAATATGTAAACTTTGTTGTTTTGTTTGTTTGTTTGTTTGCCAAGCTGCGGTGAAATGGCTAGTACAGTATAAACACAATTACCTACTAGTAATAAATTAGTGCTTAGGAACGTACCATCTGGACTAGCGCCTAGAAAGGAATGGAATCGCTTCGAAGCGAATGTCTTTTGGCTAGGCCGGCTGATATGCATTGCATGCAAATAATATTATGGAAATTAAAAAAAAAAGTGGCCAAGTGCGAGTCGGAGTCGCCCATGAAGGGTTCCGTAGCAGCAAGTAACATAATATCAAAGTTCTTGGATGGTTTACGATTTATGACGTATTAAAAAAAAACTACTAACTAGATCTCGTTCAAACCAATTTTCGTTGGAAGTTTACATGGTAATGTACATTTTTTTTTTAGTTTTATCATTCTCTTATTTTAGAAGTTACGGGGTTGGGGGGGGGGGGACTTTTTACCACTTTGGAAGTGTCTGTCGTGCAAACTATTCAGTTTAGAAAAAAGTTATATTATAAACCTCAATATCATTTTTGAAGACCTATACATAGATACCCCACACCAACGGGTTTGATGAAAAAAAAAATTGAGTTTCAGTTCTAAGTACTAATACTTAGAACTGAACCCCCATTTTTTTTTTGTTTTTTTCTATTTTTTTGGGAAAATCTGAATGCGGTTCACAGAATACACCTACTTACCAAGTTTCAACAGCATAGATCCTATAGTTTCGGAAAAAAGTGGCTGTGACATACACGAACAGACATAACATGTCATAGTAAGATGAACTCTTGTCTTCTAAGCAGGAGGCAAAATGTTCAATACCCACCCTGGGCCTGCATATCTGAACCTTCCGAAGACCCTAACTCGCAATTATAATGAATAAGACCCCTAGGAATCATTTCAACGAATTTGTTTGAAGATTGTAGTTTCACCTACCTACACAGAACTGACTTCGACTGAAACAAGGCAATACTATGTTTTTTTTTTTAAATATTGAATGAGCGAAGCGAGTTCTCTGATTCAACTTGGAAGAATTGGCATTTGTATGTATGTATGTATGTATGTTTGTCCGAGCATAACTTCCGAACCGTTAATCCGATCTTCATGAAATTTGATTGGGAGGTGATAGTATTGGTACAATTTGTTGGTAAGGTTATGAGCTATATCGGTCGGGGGGTTGTTGAGATATTGGGGTCCAAGAGGAGGTAAAAAAAAGTGAGAATATCAGATCAAATGTGGTGTCATATGAAAGTTCCTCGCTTCGACATTTCAAAACTATTTTAGTTTCTGAGATGTTAGGGTAAATCAAAAATGTAAAAAAACAAAACCTCTAGGGTACTTCCACTAATCCTACAACGCTGTTTTTTTTACGTTTGTAGCTTTTATGATACAAATACTGGGAAAAGTCTAAAATTTATGAATCTTGAAACTTGTAGGTACCTACTCTATAAAATAACAACCAGTGTATAACATTCTTTGTTGACCTCCCGTTTCTAGGAATTTTAACGACGTTGAAGGTCTAACTTTTCGAACCACATGTGGATGTACATAGATATTTTTTCGAAATAAATAAGGTAACCTACCTAAACCGTGTGTATTCGTGAGGTCTCAGTTCAAAAAACCTTGTGCGTAAATATATAGGTAATTATGATCAGCTAGTAGTATTTAATTTAATTTTTACGTAATTAAGATAATATTATATTTGTCTGTAATTTCTGTCTAGTTGTTTGTAATTTAATTTTCTCCCATTATTTATACAAAGTTCATATGTAGAGACCTTGCAATGCATTGCGGCCTCCGGCTGTCTGGCTGATTCGCATACACATGACCAATCCTAAATGTTTGTTTTTCTAAAAATTTATATTCGAGCTAATTATGAGATGACAGATCAAAGCGGCAACAGCGCTTAGCCGGCGTAAGTCACGAGCTGACAACGTCGCGTGTAAGTGACATGTAACTGTTATCTAATCTGCGGCTATGTGTGTCACACTGTCAGTGTACACTCACACACTGACATAAATTAACTAAAATTTCGATGTTATTTTCGCTATTAATCCAGTGTTTTCTTCAACCAAATATGTGTTGACGCAAATAAGGACCAATATAAAAGCCAACAAGAGTCATTTCAGTATAAAATTATACCCTGTTCGCCCATATTTGTGCTAATACGTTTGTATGGAAAAGCGACCACCTTAAAACTATTAATTTAATCCTATTTCGTCAAAATACATAGTAACAGTTTTTCGAGTTATTTTGTACAGAAAGACGGATAAAGAAACAAATAAATTATATAGGTACCTACAAACTATGTTTGAAGAAATACACGTAATTGAAACATACTGACCACCTACAAAAAAAAACGGCGTGGCGAGGACGTTGCATTTGACATGCCTAGTAAGATAATTTTCAAACATTTATAGTCTTCTAAATTCTAATTTCCAGTACTACCACAGTATAAATAATAGTACCTACTTCTTGAAACATGCCATGAATTTGTTTGGCGTCTTTATGAAAGGATTATAGGAAATTCAAACCCTAAAATCAATGGTGTTGACGACCTCTGTGGCGCGGCGGGCGAAGGTTGGCCTGCGACGCAGGAGGTTGCGGGTTCGATTCCCGCCTCGGAACAAATATTTGTGCGATCGCAGATATTTGTTCAGGGTGTTCTGGGTATTTTCTATGTTTAATAAAAAATATCTATCTATGTATTATATTGTATTAAATATATCAACTATCTAGTACCCATAACACAAGCTCTGCTTAGCTTGGGGCTAAATAAAGTTGTGTGAAATATCCATTATTATTATCATTACTATTATTTATTATTAATTGGGGTCATAAAGTTTGGATATATTGTTTGTTATTCTATTAAAATTTAAAATTAAAGCGGGCTCCCATACAAGAAAAGTGATTTTAACAAACGCGGTATCCCTTGGTCCGTAATAGGTAGACACAAAAAAAAATACAAAAAGTATGTTATAAGTAGGTATGTACCTAGGGGAAAACAAACATGTTTATATTTACTTGCCTTATTTTTATTAATCATCATCATCAGCCCAGCTGGAAATAGAACATGTCCATAGAATGCCACGACAACTGGTCTTGAGCCGCGTCCGTCCACAGACTTCCCGCGACCTTTATAATGTTTGGTACATCGGAAGTTCCCCTCCTACACTGCGTCGTCCGGTTGTTGGTCGCCACTCGAGCACTTTATTTCAGTCATCTTAATTAGTGCGTGTTGCCAGAGATGACTTACGTGACTGAGACGTGATCGCTAACTATCACACACACAAAAGCTCAAAGTATCACAGCGGGCTATGCATGGAGAGAGCTATGCTATTACCATCAGTGTACAAATACGTAGTCTGCGACAACCGTAACTACAAGAAGTATTGCTACGAGATATTCGCGCCTAAAGTTTTTTATCTTAAATTAGTGATCAGTCAGTGATTTTGTAAATATTTATCTGTTATGATTTTGATCTGTACGATCGCTACGATCATTCCCTTTAAAACAGTGTTTATTATATCGTGATAACATTAATGATTTTTTATTATTTAGTAAATAATAGTTGTCTAGTGCAACATTATTTTAGAACGTGCTTAACCTAAGCATGTGCGCCGTATGTAACATAGTTACTGTTCGCATGTCTAGAGATTTTGTTACGGTGTTCAGCAAACGGAATATGCTCAAGCTTTACCAATCTTATGTGCGGTAACATAGCTACTAACTCAGTTATACACCTAATTAAGCTGGGAGAAAAATAAAATAACTGTAAGTAAGACCACAGAATAAATAATAGAAATGAACAGAAGGCTCACATCGTGAAAAAAAAATGACGAACCTTGCTGGGACGCAACAAAGTGCTTTTCAGTTTGCATAAGTGCTTAGTGCCTAGCGGGATATTCACCTAAACATTCCCGCATTTTTCTGATGTTTGAATCTTTTTATTTGTGTATTATATATAATATATATATATATATTTATAATTTTATACCTTTTGATATTCTTTGTATTTTTGAATTTTAAACACAAATTAAATTAAAATTAAATGACTATTCCAAGTCTATTCGGTACAAATTTAATCTGCGTAATGTTTTTTTTTCGAATGGAATTAAAAAAAATTTAAACTTTTGTTTTCTTGACAAAATCCGAATAAATTTATGGACATAATACTTGTTATTGACTTTGTACGGTGAGGCGTGACGCGTCGAAATAATAACTTGGTAACTTTCTATGGCGCATGCACTATTAAATTGTTTTGACCAAATGTTCCCATTTTTAGGGTTCCGTAGTCAAAGACAAGGAACCCTTATGGATTCGTCATGTCTGTCTGTCCGTCCGTGTATGTCACAGCCTTTTTTTTTTCTGAAACTATAAGAGCTATACACTGTTGAAACTTAATAGGTAGATGTATTCTGTAAACCGCATTAAGATTTTTACATAAAAATTGAAATAAAACAATTATTTTTGGGGTTCCCCATACTTAGAACTGAAAACCAAATTTAAAAAAAATATCAAACCAAACGTGTGGGGTTCTATGGATAGGTCTTCAAAAATGATATTGAGGTTTCTAATATAATTTTTTTCTTAACTGAATAGTTTGCGCGAGAGACACTTCCAAAGTGGTAAAAAGTGTCCCCCCCATAACTTCTAAAATAAGAGAATTAAAAACTAAAAAAAAATATGATGTATGTAAACTTCCAACAAAAAACAACAAAAATTGGTTTTTTTAATACGTCATAAATCGTGATTCATCCAAGAACTTTTATATTATGTTACTTGCTGCTACGGAACCCTTCATGGGCGAGTCCAACTCGCACTTGGCCGCTTTTTTTTAATGGTTATTTTTGGAAATTAATAAATGGTACCTTATTTTTGCGTAGATTCAATCTTTATCGAATACTGACTATCCAAGTTTTTTTTGTAGTGTATTTGGAATAGTGGTGTATACCTTATTTTATACCAGTCAGTTAAATCATCCTAACGGTGAAGTTATAAGTTGGTAAATTTTGCTAGAAGTATCTCCTATTTTCTGGTATAAATGGCACTAATTTGCTTATGATTTCTTCTTTTATTTCTGCAGTTATACCTCTTGCCATAAAATTAGGCATAGCTTCTAGAAAACAAAGAGTTGAAAAAAAAAATTGTGGTAAATCCATTGTGATTTTAACTTAACACCGAGACTAGTTTTATATTTTGGGGTTCAATCCCTCTATCTACTTTTACAGTATAATTTATCTCAGGTACGTTTGATTTAAAAAAAACTGGAGCATGTTTGTGATGCGTGATCTCGATAATTATAAAAATCCCGTGTTTCTAGAAGCTTTACATAGGTATTGTTTGAATTGACACAATTTATAAAATCCTGAAAATCATAGATTTGATTTGCTGATTTTGTTTTCATAGCAAGTTTCACTTGATGGTGAAATTAATTTGTAGACATGAAGCTATTGAACATTTGATAGTTAATGAGCAAGTGCTAGCCATATTGCTGTTGATACTATTAACAAAGAATAACATGAAAACCCAGTTTTTGTACCAAAAGTTGTTGTTGTGAATTGTGATATCTAACCACAGAAATACATGCTTATATTATGCTTAAATAGTTAAGTCCCTGGGAAGATAAAGTTTTTTGGATACGTGTTCTCATCAGTAGTGTGATACACACGGGTTGTGTATATCATGACGTTATTTTATAACTTCTTTAATAATTTTATTAGGTATTTCATATGATCTGAGCTTATTTTGTAGGCAACCAATTGCTGTTTTTCAGAATCCCCATCAGTCTTGTTAGGCCAGTCACCGTAGACACAAAAATCGTGTTAGGTCGCAAAAAGTTGCAGGGTTCTGTTTTTTTGGGATGTTGTTAGGATAACTACCAATTGTATAAAACCAAGTTTGCAACTTCGATAGAACTGTGCGAACTTTGCAATTTTTTGCGACCTTAAATGTTTTAGATGACTGGGCCTATGTGTCGTTTGTAGGTTAATATTTGTAAGGAGAAAGGTTATACACACCTCAGTTTGTTCAAAATTACTAGGTTTAATTAAGTAGTTTGAAGAGATTTTTCTTCTGGGTACTTCTTTACTTTGTACTAGCTATTTTGCATTTTCTAAAGCTTTCACATGCGTACTTATCGTCGCGAGTATCGCTTTTGCATAACTCGCCACACACGACCACTCCCACTTCAGCCTTGGTGTGTCACCGTTTGTTGAGCTCCCACTGACTGACTAGCACCAATCCCCCACTTTTTATCTTAGCGAATGACGGAACAATCAGGTGGGCCATCTGATCTTGAGTGGTAACGTCTGCCTTTAACAATGCATTACCTCATATGTCACGTCCACCCCTTGTGGCATTGCACTGCGTCTACCGGCAACTATACCTTTTATACTGGAACACAGTAATGCAAACACTACTGCTTTGCGGCAGAAATAGTACTGGTAGTAGTGGTGGTTGGTAGTACTTTCCCGAACGAACTCTTTCACAAAAAACAACTCTACTAAGTACTACTAAAAACTTACACATACTTCGCCCTCCTGCGTCTCAAAACCAATAGTAGTAGGTACTACGCAAAACAGCCGTAAATATATTATACCTACGATTGAAATGTCTACGATTACTGTTTCGTACAGTTTTCGTTTACTTAGCAAGACAGAATAAATAATAGAACAAGTACAGGAGGCTCACTTCACGAACAAATTTATATAAATAGCGACTCTTGCTGGGATGCAAGAAAGTGCAATTCAGCTTGCATTAGTGCTCAATGCCTATCGTGATTTTTGCCTAAACATTTCCTCTCTCTTCTAACGCGTAACTGCGTCGCTATCTGGTGCGGAGTGACGTTGCTCGTAAGGGTTGACGACTAGTCGCTTACGATAACATAGTTATCTAATGGCAAAGGTACGTTAGTTTGTACCTTGTCAATGAAACTAAATATCTCTTTTAGGTGTAGGTAGTGACAAGGTACAGACTAACGTACCTATGCCATTAGATAATTATGTTATGGAATGACATACGACGCTAACAAAATAGTCCAAGCGCCAACATCCAATATTCATAATATCGGTTCCCAACTACAGGTTTAGCGTTTAGCTAAGTAGCCTCCTGAGTTATGGGAGCGGCACGGGAGAGTGGTGATTTTCTTATGTCAAATGTCGCGAGACGTCACTTGACGTCAGTAGGGCGGCGATCTCGCTGCCGTCAATACGTGTTATTTGGACCGGCCGCTTTAGACAAGACGCACACGAGATTAGCAACCGAAGATGGATCCTCAGATTAGAGCTCAAACTAAAGATGTTGTTTATAATGTAAATAATTTTTTCAAGGTTAGTAAATCTGATCCAAATTCTGCCGAGCATGAAAACGATATAAATCTTCACAGTATAATCACACAATATAATCTATAGTTATGAAAAAGAGGGATTTGTTAAAATTAATAAAACGAAATAAACCAGAAAAACAATTTAAAATTGATGCAATATTAAAAGAAAATGGTCATACGGTACTTTATTTGCCACCGTACCATCCGGATTTAAACCCAATCGAATTAGTATGGGGAGATATCAAGGGCGAGCTGGCACGAAAACATATTAACTCAAATTTAACTGAGAAAAAGCGAGCACTAGAAGAGTTATTTGCTAATTTTTCATTTGAGATATGGCAAAACTGTGACGGTCACGTAAAGAAAGTTGAGGAATTGTATTTTAAACACGACCATCTTAGCGACGATATAATGGATCAATTTATAATAAGATTACGAGATGAAGACTCAGATAACGAAAGTGATTCCAGTCATACTGACAGTGATTCGAGTAGCGATATGGACATAAGCTAATTAATTGAAAGTTCAGTTGAAAATATTGATATTAGTATTAAATATAATAATTATTTGAACAAGTATATTATTCACTTTCGCAATGACTTAGGTACTTATTTGTATATATCGTAAGATCTATCACTAATTTTCATCACGTGTGTAGCCCGACAGTTCTTTACGTCACATGTCACCCCTCCCGTGCCACTCCCATTCCTCACGAGGCTACTGAGTTAAGCGCTAGGCATGTACCTATCTTGATTAGCTCAAACTATATATATAATACCTACCTATAGTTGATATTTAACTGATTGATTATGGTATTATAGTGTAGTAGAAGCTGGCCGGGTGATTTGTACCTTCGTAATTGGGCAAATAAAAAAAGCGGCCAAGTGCGAGTCGGACTCGCCCATGAAGGGTTCTGTAGCAGCAAGTAACATAATATAAAAATTCTTGGATGGTTTACGATTTATGACGTATAAAAAAAACTGCTAACTAGATCTTGTTCAAACCAATTATCGGTGGAAGTTTACATGTACATCTTTTTTTTTGTTATATCATTCTCTTATTTAAGATGTTAAGGGGTGGGGGGACACATTTTACCACTTTGGAACTGTCTCTCGCGCAAACTATTCAGTTTAGTTTTTTTTTTATTAGAAACCTTAAACCATTTTTGAAGACCTATCTATAGATAACCCACACGTATGGGTTTGATGAAAAAAACTATTGAGTTTCAGTTCTAAGTATGGGGAACCCCAAAAATGTATTGTTTTTTTCTATTTTTGTTCTTGTAAGTCCTATCTAACTACATAAATAAATCCGGAGACATACAATTTAAGGATAGGTAGCAAAATTCTACATTTGTTAGGTAGGTGTACCTAATTACCTATAATGTAGACGTGCATTTCTACACCTTTCGATGTCCCTTGGAAGTGTGAAAAACGTGAGGTTCGGATCCTTGTTATAATTCAGGCTGCCGAATGCGATGCAATATGCGTTTATCTTCATTTAAGCATAGAATAAATAATAGTAGAAGACTTTAGTTGACGGATGACGTGACGCGGCGCTTGAGTGAGTTTACCGAACTAACTTCACGTGCGATCCGGCTGGCGCGCGGCAACCCTCTGAATGGATTGACTCGTCTAGATGAGTCCGCCGGGTACTATAATATCAACACTAGTCTTAAGCACCATATATGTTATGTATGACGTTACTATTCTTATGTGTAGTATTTAGTCTAACATAATAAAAAAAATAGTTCAGATATCCACCGTAACATATTATGTTACGGTGATTATATTTAGGATACATTTTTGATGCATGATCAAGCTCATACAAACACGTCAACCTCATACCTCATACCTAACTTACAATAAACATTATATTGATCAACTGGATTATCTATGAGGAACTAGTATGTCATAGATAACCCAGACAATATAGTCTTACTACAAATAAAATTACGCGTCCGAATCAAGTCGCGGGTTACAGTACCTATACCTAGCTAGTATCTATTTTATATTATAATCGTCCAAAGTTAGTAGGTACTTACCCAAAATCAGAATTCGTTTATTTTTGCTATACGTTTTTAAATTCCGACGGGAAACGAAAATATTCGTGAAGAGAAAATATGTACAAAATGTGTGGCTTCATTTCACCGAGGACTTATCGAGGACTATACTAAGTTCCATTGGTCTAGTTGTTACTATGTTGACAGAGTTATTTATACTTGTATTGTACGGAACCCTCTACGCGCGAGTCCGACTCGCACTTGACCAGTTTATTTATCTTTGGCCTCCAATAAAGCATGGACTTTAATGGAGATTTTTTTAATAGCAGCATTGTATCATCAAAGTAACTATCTATGTAATATATTGTATTAAGTTTATCAGTTATCTAGTACCCATAACACAAGCTCTGCTTAGCTTGGGGTTAGATAATGTTGTGTGAACTGTACAGCATTATTTATTTATTTATTGTTTCGATATGAAATTGAAGTACCAATATTATTATTAGTAACAAACAGCCAAACATAGATACAAATTGAATGATAGTATAAATAAAAAATAAAAAAACATACCCTTCCTCACTAGTAAGTCGGGAAATAAGCAAGTATAAAGAGCTTGGTATATTCTGAGGAAAATCGCTAAGCGAAACTCTTTTGGTCACAAATCACAATATAAACTCCTTCGTGAGTATACTACCGTAGAATTGCACCGAGCAACTACGGAGGCCTGCAATGTTCTAAGTAGAGATCCACCAACTTATCTGTAGAATGAAATGTATGTAGATGATAGAAAATCACATACATTTCATTCTACTGATAAGTTGGTGGATCTGTAGAATTGGTTTGTGTTCACGACTGTATGATTGAACTGTCAAACCATGTCCGTCCCGTTAATTTTCACAAACCTCAAATAAATAGGTATTTGGATGGGTTTCCTATTACCCGAATTACAATTATAACAACGAAAACCAAAAATTTTCAGTAAAATAATACAAGTTTTTGTAATGATATATCGAAGTATCCGGTTGTCGGTTTTCACCTGTGAATAAAAAAGTGAACGAGGGCCTTCCTTCCAGCGCCGTGGATAACCACGGAATGACAGAAAATGGCGTAGAAATCGTGTAGATACGGCGAATTGAAAATATTTTCGTGTTTTTACACATCTTTTGTATGAAAAGATCAAAAACCCCAACTTAATTTTAAAACCAAGTATATAGACATGATACTTAAGTGTTTTATTTCTCAGAAATAGCTGTAATTCCGTAGATTTTAGCTCATATGTAGATGCTCTATTTTGATCAATTTTGTGAAAATGGGTAGGTAGTTTTTCAATTTACACAAAATCTAAAAAGAATTTTAGAAAACCCCTACTTTCTTTTATTCAGCCTGAAGTGTTCTTTCTTCTGATCTAAATATTGTTAGGAATAAAGCTAAATTCGGGAAGTTCTAGGCTTTTCAAAACACCACTTTTCAAGGATTTTCAAGGACGTGCCCCTTAATGTTGAGATCCAGCGTAATGTTGTTCCCTGTTTAGTTTTAGAGCCATCAGTGTAGACCCGGACCTCGCTGTTTCCTGATTGATGTCTTTGGTCCTCACATAGTTGTATTTTAGGGATTTTATCACACGGTGCGGCTAGTAGTGGTTCGTAGGTTATCGCTCGCTCTAGGATGGATGCATGCAAGCTCATAGTGTTTCCCCACAGGCCCAGGTGTTTTAGCTTAATAGCGGCCATTGTCGTTTCCTGATGTATGAAGAAGTCGAGCGGAGGTAAGCCCAGAATGATCTCGATGGCAGCTGTTGGCGTTGAACTCATGCAGCCCGTTATTGCAGAGCATGCGAGTCTCTGGAATCGCTGTAGTTTAGTGATTACGGTATTTAGTTCAGTTCTGGTCCACCATACAATTGCTCCGTATGTGAGTGCTGGCCTTATTACGGCGGTGTATATCAGTATACCCTCTATTCGCACTAAGCGTTTCGGTTCCACCTTTATACTGCAAACTGCTAAGGAGTGAAATACATCGTCTGACTTTCCTGAAAACTATAATCTGGAAAATATCCTTGTTTCAGACGAAGTTCATGCTCAGTAATCACATCCGCGTGCACACGGGCGAGAAGCCGTTCCGCTGCGCGCTCTGCGCGGCCGCCTTCAGCCAGAAGAGCTCTCTGACGACGCACACGCGCGGCGTGCATCTCAAGATCAAGCCGCGCCCGGGCTCCCGCACCAACTCATAGGATAGAGTATCCGCCCGAACCCGCAGGATAGATCATCCGCCGGAACCCGCAGGATAGATCATCCAACGGAACCCGCAGGATAGAGTATCCGCCAGAACCCGCAGGATAGAGCACCCGCCGGATAGATCATCCGACGGAACCCGCAGGATAGAGCAAAGCCAGAACCCGCAGGATAGAGCACCCGCCGGATAGAGCATCCGCCTGAAACCGCAGGATAGAGCATCCGCCGGAACCCGAAGGATAGATCATCGTCCGAAACCCGTAGGATAGATAATCCACCGGAACCCGTAGGATAGATCATTCGCCGCAATCCGCAGGATAGAACCTCAGCCGCAACCCAAAAGATAGATCACCAGCTGGCTGTCAGCTTTGACATTATGTTGAGTTGAGGACGTTGAAAGAGTAGCTATTAGATAGGATTTGCGCGTATACCCGAGCACCTGTCATATTGTCTGATCGATGTCGATTACCAGTTTGCTGTTCATTGCGCTGCGTGTTTTAGCTTATTTTCAGGAGCAGAACTATTTAAAATACGCAGAGCAATGAATATCAAACTGGACATTGAAATCGAACTTCAGTCTATGACACAACATGACCGCTGGACAGAGATGAATGAAACTCTGGGTTACCCATGGATATGTATTACAACTGGATCGCGCACTTCAATATATTATCAATACAAATTAGAATCTAATCAGTAAACTTGGTTTGTTTTATTTTAACACATGCGAAAATAGAAAACCGAGTCAGGTGACATAGCTTTTTTACCCAATAATATGTACCATTCTGATAAACAATCGAATCTAGACAAAAGTTAGAGGTATTGTATGTAACTTTGTTTTTTTTCTATCAAGAAAATATATTGTCCTATAGTGTTTCTGGTACAGTGATCTTTCGGAATTATAGTGTAGTATCCATGCATATTTATAATTTGAATAAAATGTACAAAAACATCAGTAGTTTCTTTTTTATTTATTTTCAAAGCTCAAACCCATGTTAGTGACTTATGGCAATTTGAGTAAGATAATGCGTTGGTAATAAATGATAACTTAAATCAACTAAGTAGATAAACTAGACTAGTTTCTGAAAAGGAACATGAAGGTTTAAACTAGGTTTTTATGCTTACAAACTAGAATTATTATCAGATTCAGATCGGTACAGGGTTTTTAGGGAGTTTATGTGGGTAAGGCGACTAGGGGAGGTTGTCGCGAGGACTACTAGTTATCCCACTAATATCAATTTACAGGACTCATCATCTTATTCCTTATCCCTCATAACTGGTGTCAGCACATGTTATTTTCTTCCATTCTCCCCTATCTCCTGCCATATCAGTTACCTACTCACACCTTTCTTAAACATGACAACTTTCACACAGTCCATCCATCTCTTTATATTATAGGCCTGCCTCTACTCTTGTATCATCTACATTCATATTCATCACTGTTCTTATAACAAGGCTATCTTTCCTCCGCATTACATGCCCATACCACGCTAACCTATTACCCTTCATCTTTTCTGTTGCTGGCGCTTACTGTACTGTTACTTTGGCGAGTATGACGAGACAGACCTCACCACACCACACAGTGATCTGATGTCCCCAAGGGAGGCAGCACTGATACTGAGTAGCGGTCCGGTTCGTTGGTCAGCAGTAGGTCCAGGCAATTGGGTGTGTGATCTTCAACATTAGGAATTCTGGTTGCGTCATTGACCAGCTGAGTGAAATTTAGCGTGAGTAAAAGTTGAAACGCTACTTTCCCAGCATTATGGTCAGTGATCTGGTATGGGAACAGCCACTGTCGGTGGTGAGCGTTAAAGCCCCACTAAGAAAGAAAGAATCACTAGTTGTGCATCAGGATACCGATGTTGGCCACTGCCACATCCGCTGGTTCACAATTGTAGTTGAACAACCTGGTTGTCTCGTGGTCTCCAGAGTGCGAACGACATAAACCAGCATACATAATTTTATCAAAGCCGATGTCCTCCAAAGAACAAAACGGAGAAATGGGGTTTTTCAAGGTCACGAAGACGCAGGCAGCAAATGTCTTCACGGACTAATAAACAGATACCAGCTTTGGACTTAAAGTTATGCTCCAGAGCATAATCTGGGTATAAGTCAAAAGTATTTTATTCATTGAAATCAAAAGGATCATTTTGAATCGTCCTATATGTACACTAAATTTACTCCTGTTCCAACGCGACCAAACCTATAAGAATCAGGCAACAAACACGGCTTGGCTTTATTTGATGATCCTTCTTACTAACAGGTGGGGAGCGCCTGGGTGGTGCCTCGAGGACAAGTGGAAGCTGATGATTCAAAGGAAAACGAGGTATGAGGAAATGTATCAGGACGACATTACGACATTGAATCTGCGTCTCCGTAAAGAATAATAAGTGTTGGTTGGTGGTCTCTAGGTGGTGGTGGACCGGATCGAGATTGGAGTGTAGCCCTCCAATGTTGGAGAGGTGCATTTGAAGCGAGAGGTGTTTTTTTCTTTTCTTTTTCATATCGTTTGAGTTGAATGTTAGGTTTGTGGCACTGACCAGCGAAAACCTAGAGACGTACAGCAGGCTCCTGCGCCAGTGGGAGACTAGACTGGAGACTGCGGGGACGCCCGAACCCCCCCCCAAGAATGGCCATCGGGTCCTCTCTCCGGTCGCCAACTGGCACGATGGAGCACTCTGGGATTTTTCGCGAGGCAGCGGGGCAGCCTTTCATGAGCTCACTAGTTGGGCCCCTACAACCTGCGGTCGGCCAGCGGAGAACCATGCTCCATATCTCGCTCCCCTCCAAACCTAGCCTCCCGGAACACTTGCACCGCTGCAGTCTCTAAAACGCAAATACTGAATCCAGTGTACGAACTGCTCGGACCCGTCACTTCCACGATGGCTACACTGGACATCAGTCCGAAACACGACAATGCCGCTTCAAGGACTGGCTTTGTCTATTGGGTGGTGAGAAGCCACGGCCGAAGCCTACCACCAGAAACGTTACCCCTTTGGCACCACCCAGAGATCACGTAAAAGGTCGCAAGGGTATTTTCCTACGGACGCGGGCAACTCCGATCTCCAAAATCATGATCATGATGTGACATACAAACGCCGCATCCGGCAACTATACTGTGAACTCGCTTCGCTCGGTCAGATAATTTTGGCGACATGTTTTCAATAAATCATAGGTACAAAACTGTAACTATATAATGGCGCCAGACAACATTTTTTAATTCTCTAAGGTACAAAAGTCATTAAAAATTTAATTAATTATTTAACCGAACGCCGAATACCAAAGATTTAAAAAAACAAAAATTTGGTATTTGGTAAAAACAAGTACTTGTTTTGAAAGAAGTCATTAAATAATTAAAATTCACGTTTTGTCATAAACAGAGAACAAGTAATTAATTTTGTAAAAATTAAAAAACCCTAAACGCAATGAAACGGCTTAACCGATTTTGATCAAATATTGTAACACCTAATTTAGTAGCTAGGGAGTATAAATAAATCTTCAAGCCACTAGACTACTACAGGTACTGCTTCTAACAAGTGATGGATTTGAGGCAACCTTATGGCGGAGACATCCGCCTTCATTGCCGGAGCCGCCTTTCGCCCGGATGTCTCCGGCATAAGGTTGCCTCAAATCCATCACTCGTTAGAAGCAGTACCTGTAATAGTCTAGTGGCTTGAAGATTTATTTATACTCCCTAGCTACTAAATTAGGTGTTAACACTACCGACTAATTCAACTTTCGAACAAAAAATAATAATTAAAAGTCGGCTCATTCGTTCGGGAGCTACAATGCCACGGACAGACACACACGTCAAACTTATAACACCCCGTCGTTTCTTCGTCGGGGGTTAAAAAAGTAATTGAATGCAGGTAATGAATTAATACCAAAACACATTGTGAAGTTTTATGCGAAATTAATTTTACCAAAAATCATCAAAGCCCATAAATGATGTTTTTGACATAAAACACAGTGTTTCTAGATTTACTTATTTGTTAAAAATTATTAATGTAAGTAATGTTTTCCGGCATTTGTAGACGAGAAAATTCAAAATTTTATGAGAACTTCCGACCGATTGCTCAAAATTAACGACCATATGGCTTTTACAATTATAAAGTTTTGCCTTTTTGTGCCAAAATTTACATATGCTTTAAGATGTTGTCAACTGTGGAAACACAGTGAGCTGGTGGAAGGCTTGGACATTATAAAGAACACGTTATCGTCGGTTTTGAATATCGATTTAGATGACAGGGCGTGGTCGCAAGCCTCCTTGCCTGTTAAATTAGGAGGCTTAGGTATTCGTAAAATTTCAAGTGTAGCCCTACCAGCGTTCTTGTCTTCCGTCTATAGCACTTGTTCTTTGGTTAATAAAATTCTATCTCCTTCTCTTGTGGCACTTTCTGGCAACACTCTCAAAATTTCATACTTAGACGAGGCTCGAAATGCTTGGTATAGTGCTTGCCCCAATACTACTCCCCCCAAATCTCTGTCGTCTCAACGGCAATGGGACGGGCCTCTGTGCGAGCTGACGCGGAATTGTCTGTTACAAACGTGCTCAAGCTCCACAGATCGTGCTCGTCTCCTGGCCGTTTCCAAATGGGAGTCAGGGTTTTGGTTGCAAGCACTTCCATCACACAATACTGGTACTTTAATGGATCCAGTTTCTTTCCGTATTGCAACTTCTTTACGGTTGGGTGCATGCTGTGCCCCTCATCACTGCCAGTGCGGTACTGCTGTTGATCAGCTTGGTCACCACGGATTATCGTGCACCAGGGCTGCCGGTAGGATTTCCCGCCACGCTAGCCTTAATGATATTGTTACGAGCTAGGGTTCAGGATAAAATAAACTCTTAAAACACCGGTGAACAAATTAACACTTTTTAATAAAACAATCCAAAAAGCACAAATTCACACTTCCTTTAACCGCACTATTCAAAATTATCACTCTCACCACTTTACTTGCACTATACTACGCTGTTCTAAATTATCCCTCTCAGGTCTCTTGATTACTTCACACACTTAGCTAGTAGTCAACTGAACTCCACGAATGAATTTACGACTTTATATACGAGCGTCTTAGAGTCTCGAATATTCTAACAATTACGAGCAATCTGTAGAAACGTCTACCATAGTCTAGAACTATCGGGAACTATATCTATCCTGCTCTAACAACAGGATAGCAGGCTCCCGCTACACTTCTCTGACACATCCTTACTCTATGGGTAGAGCCACAGGTTCAGCTATTCGTCAATAGATGGCGTTAAATGTGTTGCCGAATGACTTTATCTGTGGTGCCATATTCATTCTGTGTTGGCGCGTAACAATATCATTCGCCGGGCCCTTACCAGCGTTAACATTCCAGCCATTCTAGAACCGAATGGTCTGTTACGTGACGATGGTAAGCGGCCTGACGGCATGACTCTTGTTCCGTGGGAGAAGGGTAGGCCTTTGGTGTGGGACGCTACATGCGTTGATACCCTTGCGCCATCTCATCTGTCCGGGACATCAGTTAGGGCCGGTGCGGCGGCAGATTCCGCTGAGGACCTCAAAAGACGCAAATATGCAAGTCTCGACAGAGCTTACTTATTTGAACCTTTCGGGGTCGAGACTCTGGGTCCGTGGGGTTCCGGGGCCCTTCGCGTTTTCAAAATTCTTTCAGGGCATCTGGTCGAAGCGACGCGTGACCCGAGAGCTGGCTCTTATCTGGCTCAACGCATTAGTATTGCCATTCAGCGTGGCAATGCAGCCAGCATCTTAGGGACGCTTCCGTCTGGTAGTGATTTGGATCAGTTGAGCTACCTTTAGATCGCTTGCAGCGGTCTTCAGGTGGTACAACTGTTTCATATGTATTTTGTACATACCTTGTATTATTCTTTCTGTAAATAAATGTAATAGTAAACTATGTTTGACTATAATTATGCAGATCAACTTTATGATTTTCTATATATAAAAAAATCCTCTATGTTTATGATAATGTCAATAAAATAACGTCGTTGTGCACGATAGAAGTAAAAAGTGGAAGTTTTATTTAAGTAGTGGCAACACTGTCGTTCTGCCATCGTCCGTTATTTCAATTAGAGCGTTATTTTTACAACAAATCGTTTTTTTTTTCTCACAATATACCTACCAACTTATCGCATGCTGTGACGGATTCCCAATAAAGAAATCGTGTACCTCACAGTATTAATTAAAAGAGCTAAAAATAAATGAGTTTTACTCATAGACGTAGAATTTTCGCTCTATGGTTTTACTATAATGTAGAGCTCGTCAAGGCGAGTAAGCTGGTGCAATAAACGTAGTTAGTGATTTCTAACAATAAGCCGACGATATTAAATAATTAAATTGTAATAATCACGTCTTTTATTTTTATTAAATACTTCGTATTATTATTTGTTTGTTAATTATGTATAATTATTTATTGTGAAGGAGACATCCGTGTTTTTCACTTAGATGGTTCCAGCGGAAGATCAGCGTTGTGTTGCTACAACACAACAAATGCTGAGCTGGACGCCAATTTGTGTCAGAGATGCATGGCTGTACTAAGAGGCACACATTAGTTTTATTTTTATTTGTTTCTGTTTGTGTGTGTGTGTATGTGTGTCATTTAGTGTTGAATTTTGTTTGTTGGCACAAATAAACGATTTTTATTTCTTTCTTTTTTTTAACCCCCGACGTAAAAACGAAGGGGTGTTATAAGTTTGACGTGTCTGTGTGTGTGTCTGTCCCATCGTAGCTCCCGAAGAAATATGTACCTCACAGTAGGTACCTAAACACTGGTCATTTTGACGACCTCTGTGGCAGGGCGGGCGAACGTTCGCATGCGATGCCGGAGGTTGCAGGTTCGATTCCCGCCTCGGAACAAATATTTTTGCGATCTGCAGATATTTGTTTAGAATATGGTAATAAACTCAACTCCAATGGCCCATCATTCACAATCCAAAAGGGTGTGAAACAAGGCGATCCGCTCTCCCCTTTACTATTTACAAGCGCCTTGGAGGAAGTCTTCAAAACACTGGCTGATTCATGGGCTACAAAAGGCATTGTCGTAGGAGGTAAACGACTGACAAACTTGCGATTTGCGACGACATTGTACTTTTTGCCCCAACACCACAGGAACTACAACAGATGCTCCAAGATCTGAGCTTGGCGAGTCTTGAGGTTGGGCTTCACATGAACCGATCGAAGACGCAAATTATGACCAACAGCACGAAGCTTAGGGTCGAGGTAGATGGGCAGGATCTACACTATGTCGATGAATACATATACTTGGGCCAGTTAGCATCCTTCGAAAACAGGCAGGACAAGGAAATTGATCGCCGCATCGATAATGCCTGGAAGAGCTACTGGTCCATGAAAGAGCACATGAAGGGTGACCTTCCACTTACACTAAAGCGCCAACTCATCGACATGTGTATCCTGCCTGTCCTAACCTACGGTGCGCAGACATGGTCGCTGACCGAGTTACAGAAGTCCAGGCTCAAGATTTGCCAGAGAGCAATGGAACGCAGCATTCTCGGTCTTAAACGCATCGACCGAGTGCGGAACACAATGCTGCGTTCGATAACTGGAATGGCCGATGTGGGGAGCAGAACAGCAAAGCTCAAGTGGGAATGGGCTGGTCACGTCAGTCGGATGCACCCCGAGAAGTGGGCGAACGTAGTAACTCCTTGGGTGCCTGAAGACGGAAGGCGACGACGGGGCCGACCGAGAAGGCGTTGGCGGGACGATCTCGAAGCTCACGAGAAGGAGTGGTGGGAAACTGCCAAAGGCCGGGATGCCTGGAAAATTTTGGGGGAGACCTTTGCCAAACAGTAGGACACAATAGGTTAAGAAAAAAAAAAAAAAAACTATCTACTATCCAGCCGGTAACACACACTGCTGAGTAAAGGCCTCTTCTCTATAGCGCCACTCCTGGCGGTCTTGTAAATAAACTAGGTGAAATTAAAATATTTAACTTCTTAAAAACTGTATCTTTTTAATACTTAATACTAGATGCAATGTTTTTTTCAAAAGTGATTTCAGTAGGTTTATAGTACAAAAAATCGCCTAAAAAAATGCAAATATCGAATGAAACTTTTTCAAAAATACACGGTTCCCTTCTGTTTTATGTAGTTACGTATCTACATATTTTTCAGCTCTCAAACATACACAATATAAATCCTTCGATAGAAAACCAAGTCAAGTCAGTCTTCAGCTCAATCAATTTGTGAAAAATATATTTTTCATCACTCAATAAACTAAGAAAATATCATAAAAATCGTACGGAAACATAAATGTGTAAAAATTCCAGTATTTTAGAAACTGAAGAGTGCAGTTTTAAGAATTTTGCACAATGAGTTTTTTTATACTACTTGGAATGACAGATCAAGAAGATGGCCCACCTGATGTTAAGTGGTACCCTCTGCCTATGAACAGTGCATTACCTCAGGTCACGTCCACCTAGGACGCGCCTTATGGGGCATTCCACTGCGCCCGCCACCCTGAGACATAAAGATGAAAATTCCCATGTGCCCGTAATTTCACCGGCACCCTTACCCTTCAAACCGGAACACAGCAATGCGAGCACTACTGCTTTGCGGCAGAAACAGGTATGGTGGTAGTACTTTTCCGGACGAACTCTTTCACAAAAAAGCTCTACAACTACTAACCGTTTTTTGGCGTATAAAATTCATTGTGTAGAAAATGATCAGAGCATACATACATAGACACACGCCTTTTTCCCCGAAGGGGTAGGCAGAGCCACAATAGGCCTCTTTTCACAGTGGATTGCACCATCGTGGAATATAGACGTGACAAGTGGTGAGCTCATCGCCGCCATTGCTTCCCACGACTGACTCAGCTAACGCTTTCTTCCAGTAATAACACATTCCATAATAAGCTACCAGCCAGGACAAATCTTATACCAACGAAACTTATCAACAAGTCCGGGTAATACGGGAAAATGTATTCCACTTCCAAAAGTCATCTCTTCTTGCTCGTCTTATGACTTCTATCCATTTTTGTTTACCTTCGATTTCTTTTGGAAAGCTATAAGGTTAATTAACATGACATTACATATTACATGCAATTACCTAAAGCGACGTGCTTAGCAATGTTTTGACGTAAATAATGCAAACTACAATTCTAAATCAATACGATACCCTTAGGCATCAGTTTTTTTTGCAGTCTGTACCGTACCATCCGTCATGCGTGAAGTAAGAAGTCTTGTCAAATATTGTGTCGCTGTAGTTGGAAAACTAAATAACTAACAAAACCAAAATCTCGAGAAAAACGCGATTTACTGTTTTATTGCGTCAAAAATGGCAATAACTTTTTTATCGTAAATAATTTTGCTGTCCGTGTTTTGATATGTTATAGATTGGTACTGTATCTATTTTCGAATTTAATGATAATACATTTTAGTTATTTGGATTATGATAAAAAAAACGACTATGTATTTTTCCCTCGCCAAAGTTTTGAATAATTGATGCAGTTATTTATTTTTGCATGTCAATTGTTTAGTTTTCCTTCGTCAATGATCTCCACTGAGGTTCAAAAAGCTAATGATAAATGCCATTATTTAATTTTCCCATAATAGTGAAATCATGAAATAACCTATTATTTACTTATTTGAATATGACAATCCTATCCATGGGTATAGATTTAAATAATATTAAAATACATTTTAAAATAAAACCAACTTATAATCATTTCTTTTTATCAAGAGTGAGAAAGGAATATTAGAAAACTACTGAAACACCTACGTTATTTTAGCATAACAAACATAACAAACTTATCATACGACTAATGTTTATAAAATCAACAAAATGAAATCAATTTGTGGAACACAATAATTCTAAGTATCAAAAAGAAAAAGGTATGTCGACTAAAATCAAAACTATCTGCGAGTATAAACTTGTGTCTGTTAACTTTCATTCAGAGTGGGGAATATTGAGATAATGTCGTCCTCTCGAGCAAGACGTGTCCATCTACATGTATGGGCCATCATAACAATGCAATAAAGTCGATTTCGCAAAATGTGTTAGTTATGTAGTTTTCTTACTACACGACGATTTATAAGTTTTTTATCAATTGATGAAAATTATATTACAAAACGTTTATCGCGAATGAAATACGATGCCTGAAGCTTGTTTTGTATTACTTGTGTTGTTTGTACACTTAAGAAAAGCACAAGAAGGCATTTTATCACCGAGGTATCTTATTTGGTATTTTTCAGCATAGCTGTCACTCGTTGCCGTGACAAAGACTGACTGAAGCGTAGTGCACGAGCTAGGGCACTTTAGAAGCTTCAAAACTATCGTTCCGTAAGGCCCGTTCATTCATTTTACTTTGGTCGAAGGCAAAAACTAACGAATAAATGGATACTTTAACAGATTGACATATACAGTGGAACATTAGTTACAGTATAGATAAACATAATAGATATAAAGTAGATATATTATACGGTCGCTAAACATCATCATCATCAGCTACAAAGAATTCTCTGCTCGCAGTCTCGCTGAGGAGACACTAGTGACAAAGAGGTCAAAGTCCGCTTGCTTACTTAGTTTATTAAAGTTGTCACTTGCTTGCCATAAACATGTATTTTATCTGTAATTGGTTGAATTGGACAGCAAATTGGATTATTGTTACTAAAACAGATCGCCAAGAAGCAGGATACATAATATTAAAAAAAACTATTTATCATTTGTGTGGATTCTAATGTGTCATGTCAAGTTACTTTTCACCAGTGTGAATACGCATGTGATATGTCAAATGACTTTTCTGATTGAATGCCTTATCACATCTGTTGCAGGCGTAAGGCTTTTCTCCAGTGTGAATACGCATGTGCTGTGTCAAATGACTTTTATCATTGAATGCCTTATCACATCTGTTGCAGGCGTGCGACTTTTCTCCAGTGTGAATACGCATGTGCTTTGTCAAATTACTTTTCAGATTGAATGCCTTATCACATCTGTTGCAGGCGTAAGGCTTTTCTACAGAGTGAATACGCATGTGCTGTGTCAAATGACTTTTATCATTGGATGCCTTATCACATCTGTTGCAGGCGTGCGACTTTTCTCCAGTGTGAATACGCATGTGCTGTGTCAAATTACTTTTCTGATTAAATGCCTTATCACAACTGTTGCAGGCGTAAGGCTTTTCTCCATTGTGAATACGCATGTGCTGTGTCAAATTATTTTTATGATTGAATGCCTTATAACATCTGTTGCAAGCGTACGGCTTTTCTCCAGTGTGAATACGCATGTGCTGTGTCAAATGACTTTTATAATTGAAGGCCTTATAACATCTGTTGCAAGCATACGGCTTTTCTCCAGTGTGAATACGCATGTGCTGTGTCAAATGACTTTTCTGATTAAATGCCTTATCACAACTGTTGCAAGCGTAAGGCTTTTCTCCATTGTGAATACGCATGTGCCGTGTCAAAACACTTTTCAGTTTGAATGCCTTATCACAACTGTTGCAGGCGTAAGGCTTTTCTCCAGTGTGAATACGCATGTGCTGTGTCAAATGATTTTTATGATTGAATGCCTTATTACATCTGTTGCAAGCGTACGGCTTTTCTCTAGTGTGAATACGCATGTGCCTTGTATATTTACTTTTATCAATGAATGCCTTATCACATCTGTCGCAAGAATACGGCTTTTCTCCAGTGTGAGTTCTCAGATGCCTCACCACGGCTTTTTTATGGATATAGCTTTTATTGCACACATCACAATAGAAATACACATCCATGTTGTCAATCTGGTCTGTTCCCACTGGTTCTATTGTTTCACTGACCCCTTCAATTGACTGTTCCATTATATTTAAACTACCACTAATTTCAAAATAATCTACAATTGCTCTCTCCTCAGTTTCAATCATTTGTTCATCTGCAACAGTAATTTCTTCTTTGACGACTACTTGCTCTTCAGCTATTGTTTCCTCTTTGACGACTACTTGTTCTTCTAATATTGATTCCTCAATGACGACTACTTGCTCTTCAGCTATTGTTTCCTCTTTGACGACTACTTGTTCTTCTGCTATTGATTCCTCAGTAACGACTACTTGCTCTTCAGCTGTGGTTTCCTCTTTGACGACTACTTGTTCTTCTGCTATTGATTCCTCAATAACGACTACTTGCTCTTCAGCTGTGGTTTCCTCTTTGACGACTACTTGTTCTTCTGCTATTGATTCCTCAATAACGACTACTTGCTCTTCAGCTGTGGTTTCCTCTTTGACGACTACTTGTTCTTCTGCTATTGATTCCTCAATAACGACTACTTGCTCTTCAGCTGTGGTTTCCTCTTTGACGACTACTTGTTCTTCCGTAACAGGTACAAGAGTTCTTCCAGTGCACAAGTCATAATCTATAGACATGCACTGTGTCGGTGTCACTGACAACTTTTGAATGTTGTTCAGCTTCAACTTATTGAAGGTTGTGTGCGTCACCTGAAACCAAAAACAACTACCTATAAATAAAGTGCTTTTTACTCCAGCTAACTGCACGAGGCTAGCGAGGATGGTGGTTAGTACACTATCCTTAGTACAGATCCTAGTTTGGAAGACCGTTAGGAGACTAGCTACTAATCACACTATCCCATCCAGTCAATAAAGTGTTACCTATAAATGTATATACCATTGTCGCGTTGCTGGCTGACTGACTGACTGGCGATCAACGCACAGCCTAAACAGTCATTCCTAAAGACCCATAAAAAAAAAATAATAATAATAAAAAAGATAAATAATTGATTCTTCCACCTATCATAGCGTTTCTGACCAATTTGAGTTTATCTAGTCACTCTCTAAAAATAGCCAACGTAACCCCTATATACAAAGTTGGTGATCCGCAAGTTGCTTCCAATTATAGACCCATATCACTACTCACGTCAATTTCAAAGATAATTGAAAAGGTTGTTAATAAACGTCTTATTTCTTATCTAGAAAAACAAGGGGTTTTATCGGACAACCAATACGGTTTTCGTTACAATAGGTCTACGGAAGATGCCGTCACAAATCTTACGAATTTTGTAACAGGGAAACTTGATTGTGGTAAACGTTGTATTGGTGTCTTCCTGGATCTCGCCAAGGCCTTTCACACCGTGTCGAGGTCAATTCTTCTACGCAAAATAAAAACAATCGGTATCCGTGGCACTCCACTTGCATGGTTTCAATATTATCTTAGTGTACGCAAACAGAGAGTAAAACTGGGCAAGTATACGCCAGTGATTTCTCTGAGCCTGAGTTTGGGGTACCACAGAGAAGTGTTTTAGGCCCAACTCTATTCCTCATTTACATAAACAGTCTGTGTACGTTAAACCTAGAGAGATCTAAAACATTTGCCTTTGCAGACGATACTGCTATTGTCTTCTACGGTGACTTCTGGAGTGAGGTATCCCTATCTGCACAGTCCAACCTAGAATTGGTATCAAAGTGGCTTCAAGAAAATTTGCTAACTCTTAACATTGATAAGACCAAATTCATTCCTTTCAGTATCTCCAAGCGCACATCACCTAAAACTGACATAAATATTAAACTACACAACAACTATCCAAGCCCTAACGCAGCATCGTGTACTTGTCCAAAAATTGATAAGGTTAGCAGCATCAAGTATCTAGGCGTTCTTATAGATGAGAACCTTTCTTGGAAAAAACAAATAGCGGCAATGTCTGGTAGGCTGTGGAAGCTTCTCTTTATATTCAAGCAACTAAGATCTTGTGCTGACGAAAAAACAATAAGATTAGTGTACCAAGCCCTCTGCCAGTCTGTACTATCGTATTGTATCTCCGCCTGGGGCTCAGCGTGTAAAACCCACTTGCTCCGCCTTAATCGTGCACAGCGAGCCGTATTCAAAGTTGCCTACTTCAAACCATTCCAATACCCTACGGAAACACTGTATCAAGATGTAAAGTTTCTCTCCGTAAGAAAACTGTTCTTACTTATAACTACTTTAACGTTTCATAAAAACGCATATACAAGCATACAGGAACAACATGCCAATCGACGACTGGTTTGGAAAATCCCTAAAGTACGGACTAGTTTTGGTCATAGATGCCATTATTATTTAGGCCCGTACGTTTATACAAAACAAAATAAAAAACTAAGTATAGTATCACTCACCAGAAAAATGTGTAAGAAAGTCTCATCTGAATGGCTAAGCTCCCTGAATTATCAAGAAAGTGAACTTATTAAGTCCTTCATCCTTATCTAATACATAAACTCCTACAACTTATTCGAATAAATACTTTTAATTTTTAATTTTATCTAACTAAATAACACACAGATTTATTTACACGCACTACCTACAATCATTAACAACTAGACATTAAAACCCATAATTTTAGAATTAGATTTTTTTGTACCTACGAAATTATAATAATCCTTAATACTCGTACTCCGATTTTTGTTTCAGTTATTTCTAAGGTAAAAGTTGTGGTACTCTCATTACGCGTATAACCGCATCTATCAATGTACGGTCACAATGTTCTAAAGAGGCTAGCTACCCACAACACAGGTATTCCTAGGGTGGGAGCTAGCGCACTTGCAAATTAATTATTTGCCAACATTGCATTGTTCCAATTATTGTTCTTTAGATGGTATTTTTTTTTGTTAAGTATTATATTATTTAAGTTTCTTTATAGTGTACCTGTACCTACTACCTACCTTAATTTTGTAAAAATTGCGTTTCATGTTTTTGTTGTCACTGAAATAAACTTTTTATACTTTTATACTTTATACTTGATAGCCCCAAAATTCCAAATTGTGATGTCTGTGGGATTCAAGTTGTGTACCAACTTAGTTAGTGTCTGAGTGCATATATTAGAGAGAAAATTTATAGGGTTTGGTAAGTTAACCAGCTCGGCGCGGGCCTGTTCCGGAGCAAGGTAGCTGTGCAGACATCAGACACGGCTAACTGCTCCACAGGTTCCCGCGCAGGCTGGTTAGTGACAGTGTATCTTGATGACTAGAGGGTTCCACAACGAAACTGACATTTTCCCAAAAACAATGCAGTTTAAAAAATATGGATATCAAATACAAAGTTATCGACGGACAGTCATCCATATTGGCAACGTGATCAATATGCAGTGGTATTTTCCCCTATCGGGGCGCTGATTGGTTTCTGAACACTTAAATGATACTTATTTGATACACTTCAATGATGGGATAGATTGACAATTAATGTCAATCAATCCCAGTCAGGCTCAGCGGCACTGTTTAAAGACTTTTTCATCAACGGCAGCCTTCTGCAATTGGTATGTAAACCCACAAGGCTTCGACAAGGTAACGTACCGTCTCTACTAGATCTAATTATGGTAAATGAAGAAACACTTATTAAAGAAATAATCTATAGACCACCAATTGCCAAAAGTGATCATATCACACTTGAATTTGACCTCCAATGCCATATAAAGCCAGTAAAAAGTCAACCCACGTACAGAAGATTCTTTGATTCAGTTGACTATGACGAATACAATGTGCATTTGGAAGAAAACTTACAGGAGGTAAATCCTTCTGGTAATGTGGAACAATTGTGGACGGGAATCTTGGGAGCTATTAATACCACTTCCGATAAACATGCCCCTGAAAAACTTATGAGAAATAAATTGAAAAACAAGCCTTGGATTGACAAGTGTGCCTTGGAAATGATTGCAGAGAAGAAACTGTTATGGGATATATATAGATCATCAGGTACAGAGAGTGACTATTCTAGATTTTGCGAAGTGAACAACAGATGTATCTCATGGACAAGGAAACAGAGAAGTGTATAAGAACTAAATTACTAGAACACGGAGATAAAGCTTTCTACTCGTACATTCGCCGCAGCACTACTTCCAAAGTAAGCATCCCTCCGGCTATCAGGACTCGCAACGGAGACTTGGTTACTTATCCCAATGACATAGCAGAAGCATTCACAGAAGAGTTTCTAAAGTCATACTCCAAGGAACCGGCCATACACCAAGCTACCAAAGTAACCTCGTTTGCTTATGTGGAGAATAATTTAAGTGAACTATTATTTACAGTAAAAGATGTTGAAAAGGCTATCTCTAAACTAAGGATCCAGTCATCCCCTGGCCCTGACAATCTCCCTTGTTGTGTTCTTATAAAATCTGTAAAGATTTTAGCACCAGCCTTAGCTGAACTACTGAATAGATCTTTTGAATCAGGATACCTTCCTCAGGATTGGAAACATGCCATAGTCACTCCGATCTACAAAAAAGGGGATAAGAGTCAACCTGCAAATTTTCGCCCAATCAGTCTTACTAGCGTGGTAGTAAAAATTATGGAAAGAATTATTTGTGATAAACTAACTTCATTTTTAAACCAAGAATCCATAATATCAGTAAAACAACATGGTTTTGTCATAAGAAGATCAACTGTTACAAACCTGCTGACTTGTGTCCATAGTTGGAGCAAAGAACTTGATAATAAGAACCCTATTGACATAGTATACCTTGACTTTGAACGCGCTTTTGACAAGGTTCCACATCAACGTCTTCTACTAAAGCTGGAGCACTTTGGAATACGTGGGCCGCTACTCAAGTGGATTGAGAACTATCTTCTAGGCAGAACATTTCAAGTTCGTGTTGGCAATTGTCTGTCTCAGCAAAAACCTGTTGTAAGCGGTGTGCCACAGGGGTCTGTGCTCGCTCCCCACCTTTTTGGAATATTCATAACAGATCTAGCAGAACTCTTGGTCTCAGAGTGTGCCTTTTTTGCTGATGATGGAAAGTTCTTTGCCAACCCACTTATTAAATCAGGGCAGTTACAAGAAGATTTAATTCGCATACAAGACTGGACAAAGGATTGGATAATCAAACTAAACGCATCCAAATGCAACATTCTCCATTTAGGCAACAATAACCCCAGAGTCACTTACACACTGGATGGAAACATTTTGTCCCCAATCGGCCTTCAGCGAGATCTAGGGGTTAATATCTCATCTAATCTGAAGTGGGGAGAACACATTACTATCATAGTCAAGAAGGCGAATTCATTTCTGTATGTCATACGAAGGTCCTTTCTAGCAATGACTGTTGATGTTTTTCGCAAGATTTATAAAACGTATATAAGGCCACTACTGGAGTACGGATTTCAGATATGGCACCCCTACTTCAAAAAAGACATAGACCTTCTTGAAAGTGTCCAAAGGAGGGCCACTAAGATATCGCAGGCTCTACGTCGAAAATCCTATGAGGACAGATTACTCACACTACGTCTCACTACTCTTGAGGATAGACGCCTTCGAGGAGATCTTATCGAAACTTACAAGATTATGACCCATCATTACAACCTGCCAAACTTTCATGACATTTTTATTAAAAAAGAAGATCTAAGATCCACACATGGTCACCAGCTGAAGTTAAACCGTGACCCCGCCGTCTCACTTGCCGCTCATCACTTCTTCAGCAATAGAGTGGTTCACAATTGGAACGCGCTATCAGATGACGTCGTTACTGCTACTTCCGTCAATGCATTCAAAAATAAACTCGACATCTGGCTTCGAACAAATAAATCAGTGCTCAAAAAAATCTACCAAAACTAAGAGACAATATTTCGACTAAATTTTAAACTCTAATACTGTGACGTAGACACTTCAGCGAAAGCTGCTCGTCTATAAATTAATAATAATAATAATAATAATACATTTTAATACTATGACGTAGACACATCAGCGAAAGCTGCTCGTCTATAAATAAATAATAATAATAAATCACATTCACTGTATGTTGGTAGGCACTGAGACTCAGTGTAATGAACACTAATTTAAAAATAAATTTTGGTGGAAGCGAAAATAATCATATTAACACCTTATCTCCACCTACCTCAATGCCTTCTTCAAATACACGTCTAAGGATTCTATCTGATCGTTGAGCCACATCGGAAAATGTACGGGATCTCTGCAGGTGCGAGTAACAAATGTAACATGCAGTGTTAGGCATTCCAACTTCTGTATCGAGCTGAAACAAATGGATTATTAGTATTAGCTGTTGGGTGAACATTGGAACTAAACGTTCAACAACACGCAGGAGGTACAGACCTTGGCACTTGCTAGTTTTTCGTATGTTTGTAGGAGTTGGATGTCTTCAATGCGGTGCATTTTGATATCGCCGGCGAGACACACTCGGCACACAGAAGTAGACATTCTTGAGAAGTAGGATAGACTCCTAGATTACGCATGGGGTAGGTATACTTCTAACTTATCTATAATTTATCTTTGGGTTCTATACGTACGTAGGCGGTAGGGCGAAAAGTTCAGTGAATAGAAAAAATATTATTGTTGGTTGGTTAGAAATTCAACGATGGGATGCTAACCCCAATATATTGTAGTTTTTGATGCTATCTAACGCAATAACGCATTGATATGATAAACCATGGACCTTATTATTGTTATTGTTTGTAGTTTTTGCCATTGGACATCATAGATAGAAAAATTAATCACTATCATAGACCACAGACTACTAGGATGCTAACGCATAAGACATGGAAGTACTTGTCACAGACTACCAAAGAGGATACAAACAATAACTACGTAAGACAGACTACTACATAGGATGCTACGCATGTACTTTTTTTAGGGTTCCGTAACAAAATTACGGACCCTTATTGATTCGTCATGTCTGTCTGTCTGTCTGTCTGTGATGACAGGACGCTACGCTACGCATCTTGTACTATTATTTATCACAGAACACTAATACTCTCTAGCGAGAGTATTTATTCTGTTTGTGATGGAAGTAGAAATTTGGTAGTTTTTTTTTCTTTATAGTTGGTGTCGCACGGCTTGTCATCATCATCATCATCTCAGCCCGGAATCACCCACCGCTGGGTATAGGCCTCCTTTCTCTTTTGCCAGCCTCCTCTGTCCTGTGCGTCTCTCAACCAGGTGTTGCCCGCGACGGATAAGATGTCGTCGACCCATCTCGCTTTCGGACGACCCGGATTTCTTCGGCCCAACTTTGCGGGGGGAAATGCACCGGTCGAGTACAGAATGACTTCGGTTATCTTCGGAGCGTCATCATCACCGTGCACAGCTCTCTATATCAAGAATAGAAACGCGCAGGACTTCGCAGAAGAGTAACCAGCAGCCGCCGCTGCTATTATAAAAAATCACTATATGGACGATTATCTTTGCAGTTTTCCCACGGTCGAAGAAGCAGAGAGAGTGAACAGAGAAGTATAGACTTCGTGCAGCGGCAGGCCTGCTTCGAGCTGAGGGGGTAGACCTCGAACGACGAGAGGACGATCCACACACTCACCGCGTGCTCTGAAGACCCCACAGTCTCCATCGGCGGGAGCAGTGTCGAGAAGGCGCTAGGCCTCCAATGGAATGTGCAAGAAGACTCAAAGAAGGCAAGACACCGACCAAGAGGGAAGCCCTGAGCGTCATTCTTCGACCCGCTCGGGCTCATCTCACCTATCACCACGCGCCGGCCAAGAGACTGATGCAAGACACATGGCGCTACGGAACCAGCTGGGACGAACTGCTCCCGGACAAACTTCAGTCGAGATGGCAACGCCCACTGTTCTCTGAGTAACCTAGAGAGCTTGAAGATACCTAGGTGCTACGACTACGAGCCAGCGAGCACTCGACAGCTTCACAAGTTCGTGGACGCCAGCGAGGAAGCCTACGCTGCCGCTGTGTACTGGCGGACGACGCGAGCCGGCGTCAGCGTGCAACTCGCCCTGGCGGCCGCTAAGAGCAGAGTGACCCCGCTCAAACCGATCTCCATTTCCCGACTGGAACTTCAAGCAGCGCTATTGGGAGCGCGCCTAGCAGAAACGGTCGTAAACGAACACGACTTCGAGATAGAAAAAAGGGTTTTCTGGAGCGACTCACGGACGGCCCTAGCTTGGATAAGGGCGGAGCCACGCAGCTTCAAAACCTTCGTAGCTCACCGGTTGGCCGAGATAGAAGACACCACGAAGAAGAAGGAATGGCGGTGGCTACCATCTAGCGAGAACGTGACAGACGATGCCACTCGCGCCACTCCCGAGGGCTTCAATCAACACCACCGATGGTTCAAGGGACCGGAGTTCCTAAAAGCCGCAGAAGAGGCGTGGCCAACGGAGTCGCATACGCCCACCGAAGTCACCGGTGAAGAAAAAGAAAAATGCTTCGCGATGACAGAAGTGAAACTCGACGACGCGGATCACCTGCCCGACATAAGACGCTTCTCGAAATGGTTGCGTCTCATCAGCGACGGCACTAGTAATACAGTTCATCGAGCGATGCAGTGCGAAGCGGCACGAGATAGTGGCCGCACTGCGAAAACAAACAAAGAAAAACAGCTCACGCGATCCCGACTGGCGAGCGACGAAAAAACCGCAAGCGAACCGGACGGCTACCTCCCGGACCTCCGTGCAGCCTAAGACGAAGATCATCAGTCTCGAAACCCACTTCCTTATCCGGGCTGAACAGCTGTGGGTGCTGAGCAGTCAATCAATCAATCAATCATTTATTTCTCGTAAGTAAGTGATTTACAAATAAAAGGTAAATACACATTTTTACAATGACATGAAGTTAATTTTATAACAAATAGAAAATAGACACAATGGTAGTTACAAAATAAAATACAGTACCTAGGTTAGGTACTCAAACAACAAGAAGGTTGTACAATAAAAAATATAGCAGTCTTAATAATCATTGTGCTGAGCTTCCAGGCTCTTTTGTCATCTATGTAATATTTTACTTTGTAGTAAGCTTTTTTTAATAAAACAGTCTTCACAATTTTCTTAAGACAACGGGAAAGCTTCAACACGGAGATCGAACAACTTCTACAAAAGAAGATGCCGACAAGCGGAGGCCGCCTAGACGCTCTGAGCGTTGCCATGGGAACGGACGGCACGCTGCGACTACGGGGCCGAATCGGAAGAACACCGGAGATCGCCGAAGAAACCGCGAGCTTAGTTATACTCGACGGGAAACACGCCTATACGAAGCTTGTACTAATATTTATTCTGTGGCTATACATTCAACACGTGCACGAGCGGCTACACCATGGAGGCACGTAGGCGGTCGTCAACGAACTACAACGAGCGTGGATTGTCAAATTATGACCCGCAGTGACGCCATCGTTCTTATGTTGCCTCTACTGCCGACTAAGAAAAGCCAAGAGACCTACCTGCGGCTATTGCTTACTCTTTGGCGCTGTGGTATAAGCATGGGTATAAGCTAGGAAGAAGTAGTACTACATACATTCATGGGTATAAGTTCTAGAGAGAAAAAAGTACTTGGTTACGTCGCCGAGTCATTACGAAGTTCTATGGGTTCTATGAAAGCTAAAATTCCAACATTGCAAAAAAAATAGAGCGTTCCTTTCTACATAAATATTCCAAATGACTTCAAAAAAATACCTAAATTAAATAAATGAATATGTCTCACTAGATACATTCTAAAACATTCCGCTAAGTTTTAGTGGAGTTTGGTGGATTTCAGGAACCGTATGTTCGTAAAATATAGTTCATTTTTGATAGGGCTGTCTCATAGACAGAGTATTCTACGGGGTGTCTCCATGTTTGTCACCTCATAATACATCTTATCTTATATATATATATATATATATATATAGTCCGACTCGCACTTGGCCGCTTTTTTTCTATTACACTAGTGACTCTCCCCGGCTTCGCACGGGTCGCTCATGAAGGGTTCCGTAGCAGCAAGTAACATAATATAAAAGTTCTTGTAGTTCGTTGTAACTTAGACCGATGTTTTAATAAAAGTTTATTAAAAAAAAAACTACTTACTAGATCTCGTTCAAACCAATTTTCGTTGGAAGTTTACATGGTAATGTACATCATATTTTAATTGTAGTTTTATCATTCTCTTATTTTAGAAGTTACGGGGGGGACACATTTTTACACTTTGGAAGTGTCTCTCGCGCGAACTATTCAGTTTAGAAAAAAATTATATTAGAAACCTCAATATCATTTTTGAAGACCTATCCATAGATACCCCACACGTACGGGGTTTTTTTTTTTTTTTAGTTTCTGTTATAAGTATGGGGAACCCCTTTTTATTTTGTTTTTTTTATATTTTTGTGGGAAAATCTTAATGCGGTTCACAGAATACATCCACTTACCAAGTTTCAACAGCATAGCTCTTATAGTTTCGGAATAAAGTGGCTGTGACATACACGGACAGACAGACAGACAGACATGACGAATCTATAAGGGTTCCTTGTCTTGTTGACTACGGAACCCTAAAAAGGGCCTTAGTGCATCCTTTTTCTTCATACGGCAGCAGATGGTAGCAATAATACGTACTTATGTAGTATTTTATTATAGCCGTAACTCTGTCTACGGGCCGTAATCACTCCACTCCACAGTCTCACTCACATCCATGGACTTAGTAAAGTCCATGGCTCACATCTCCTCAGAAGAAGAACTTATACATCCATGCACATCTCACATAACACAGACCATACTTTTCAGACAATCCGTATAAATACGTAATACGTAAAAATAGCCGGTTCCGGTTTGTTGTTTTGTTAGTCCGTGCAAATAGCCTCTATTTTCGCTAATCAGGTTTTTATAAATCTGGTTTTAAAATATATTATTTATGAATTTTCTATTAGAAACCACTCGTTGAAATCATGAGCAGCCGAGATATTTCCAAGCGAATATGTTGCACTTGTCTCTGCACAGATCGAAAGTTATTCCAACTGTATAGAGTGCCGGATGGGATAAATCTTTTATATATGCTTTTGATGTGCGACACAGATGCTTATTTGGTAAGAATTAGCAAGAAAGTAGTGTTGGGATTTAGATAAGGGGGCACTGAGGAAAAAAGACGTAAAAATGGACCGTTCAGACTTCCACCCCCATATCTACATCTACACCCCAACGCCCGAAGTGTCTGTCAGCAGCTTAGCTCCCAGGTTACTGCGGTAAAAGGTAGCGTAGGAGATAATAATCTATCTGTGTATATCAAATTTTATCTAAATTGTTCCAGCTCTCGCAGTGTGTTTATCAAACAAACATAGGTATAGGTAGGTACACAGATAGATTATGATTTCCTACGCTACCTTTTACCACAGTAATATGGGAGCTAAGCCCCCTACATAAGGGGGCACTGGGGAAAAAAAAGTTTTTTTTTAGCCTATCTTGTAGCCTTTTTCTTAGGCTAATGTTAAATGCGTTTTTTCCATAGGACTTACCATTTTTGAGATATGAAGTCTGAAAAAATTATATGTAGTTAGTACCATGTTGACAGTCCGACATGGATTTAAAACACTAGAGAACAGTGATAACACGTGAGCTGCGAGCGAGCCGAAGGCGAGCATGGCCTGGCAGGGCCCGCAGCGTACCAGAACCGACATATGCACGCCAATACCCATTAGCATATGTAATATCATTTAGGACTCTGACAAACGAAAAAATTTCAGGGTTCATATCTCAGAAACGGTAAATTGTATGGAAAAAATGCATTTAACATTAATTGATGGATAAGAAATTATTATTTATTTATTAATTTATTACATTCACTCTCATCACATTCTTCATACATGTTCGTCGGTTAAGGGTACTCTCTTTACCTGGCCTTTTTCCAGAACGTCTCCGATCTGGTCTGAATACGTTCACCGAGGCCTTTCCCTTCCCACTGTCCCGTTCAGGCTCGTCTTATGTACCCGTTTTGTCAATCTACTGTTGTCCATCCTTTCTAAATGCCCAAACCATCTAAGCATAAGCAAAGACAAACTTTTTCTGCCATATTCTAGAATAAGTATGCTAAACAAAAGTCCTTATTATATGGCAGTAAAAAAAATTAACAAGCTACCAATTAATATGAATAAAAAATGAAACTAAAATTACGTTGTTTACCGGAAAGCTAAAAACATTCCTTGTTCAAAAGTGTTTCTATACTGTTGACGAATATTTAATAGAATAAAAATGACCATTTGCCAACTTTAGCTACCTAAATTACCTTTTATACCTATGCTTAAATTTCCAAATTGATGAATGTACCTAGTTACTTTGTATTGTTAGTAACTTTGAATGTTTTTATTTGTTGAATTAGTTAAAATTTTAGTAGTTAGTTGTTTTACCTATACCTATGTAATAACTTAGTAAACTAAGTTGCAGTTTACGCCCTCGAAAAATTTGCGATTCCTGCAGAGGGCAAATAAGTCATAAGAGCTCACTATTTTATAAGAACAAATTGTAACACTTATTTATGCAAATAAAAATCTTGTATCTTGTATCTTGCATACCTTTCTCAATCATAGTCACTAAGTCTTCTTTAATTTCACAACGCTCTCTTATCACACTAGGTATTCTTTATTCTATCTCTCAAAGTCACACCACACATATACTTCTCAAAGCTCTCATCTCCACTGCATTTATTCTATAAAACTTTCGTGAATCATATCAATTATTTTATAAAAACGGGAAATTTTCACGTACCTACCGTTAAATCGATGTAAGGACCGACATACTTTCGACCCGTTTCGAGAGTCTTTTTCAAGGTGAGTGAACGCGACGCACTCCACCCGCGTCTCGCTTAGCAAATTAGCAAATTAGCAAAAAGATTTAACGGTACGTGAAAATTTGCCGTTTTTATAAAATAATTGCATTTATTCTACTTCCATGTTTCTTCTGCCATACCCAACCTTCGCTACCATACATTAGTGTTGGTACTATCACCCCTCTATGCACGTCCAGGCGTTCCTTTTTGGACAACTGTAGTCATTATGAAAAAGTTTTTTTTTGTGAAAGTAGTCGTTTTTGGTAAAGTAAACATTTTGTACCTAATCGGTTCTGGCTGCTCATAAAGGCGTGAAGTGAAGTGCCCCATTCACTTGGTTTCCAGCATTACCTCTCCTTTTAGTCCTTTTTGGATCCGCACTAGAAACGACCTTCACCCATCTGTTTAATGGATGAAAAGTATTTTATATCAAATTTATACAGTCAAACAAGATATTTGCAACAAGCTCAAATCTTATGCCAAACGAATGGAGCAACACCCTAACCAGCTTGCAAACAGTCTCATGAAAAAGTCCACAACTTTCAGAAGGATAAAGAGGAGAGCCCCTCAAGACCTCATCTAGTATCTAAAAGAATATGTACTGACTTAGAGTCGTGGATATGCCACTGGGCGTATACCATTCATGTCAAGCACGAAAGAAGCACAAAACTCTTGCTCAATGCCCGGAAAGGCAGATTACAAGAAAAACAAATTGAATCGAGTGGGTTGTCTAAAAAATTCCTGCCCAGACTATGATTAATTAAAAAATGAAAAACCGGCCAAGTGCGAGTTGTACTCGCGCACGAAGGCTTCCGTATCATTATATATAGAAACCGGCCAAGTGCGAATCGGAGTCGCGCACGAAGGGTTCCATACGATTATCTATAAAAACTGAAAAAAACACGTTTGTTGTATGGCAGCCCCCTTAAACATTAATTTTATGATGTTTACCTATTTGTTGTTATAGCGGCAACAGAAATACATCATCCTGGATAAATTTTAACTGTCTAACTATGACGGTTATTAAAACAAAGTAAAAAGTATAGTGTGTGTGTAGTCAGTGCAACAAGTGAAACTAAGACATTTCAACACTCTGAAATTTAATAGGCACTCTGAAATAGGCACATCAGCGAAAGCGGCTCGTCTATAATTATAAATAATAATAATAATAATTTTTCAATTTTTAATTTATCATCGACTTGGTAGGATTTATTTAGACAACCCACTCAAGATATATTTTCTAATATATTCAATTTGATATAAAATACTTTTCATCCATTAAACAGATGGGTGAAGGTCGTTTCTAGTGCGGATCTTAGACTATTTCAATATGATCTTGATTCTTGCCGTCTCTTGTTAGCAAAGTTTCCAAATATACCAACTTTTCTACTTGTTTATGTAATATTTGGATATTGTTCAGGAAGGGTTCCTCAAAGACACAGCCAGTTGGCTGGTGTGTTGGGAGTGTCGTGCTATCATCAAGAAAATCAAGCAGTTCCGTCTCCAAACATGCAGTGCCTTGAAATACTTGAGGGATGTTGCAGAAGGCAGGAGTAAGGAGGTACGTCCCATTTGCCCAGCGTCGGACAGGCCATATAGTCGAGGTGGCATTTGCCAGCCGGGCCCTTGCCTGTGCGGGCCCCATGGGATTTTGATGTGTACCATAATAACTTAGAATATAGAGTGAACCATAATAAACGACCTACGACATTGTTTAAGATAAATAATTAAAAAAAGGTAGGAAAACAATTTTTTATCGATAGATTCGGTCCAAATTGTTATTCATTCATATCATTAATTTCTGTTAGTATCCCATTTACCACTATCCCGTCCCGGGCCAGCCCTTCTGGGAGCCGCCAGGCCTTTCCGGCCCAGTCCGACCCTACCTTTGCCCAGCTGCCTGTCAAATCAAATCAAATCAAATTAAATCAAAATAATTTATTGCGTAAGATATGGGTTTGTTACAGAATGTTAATTGCAACTGTTTATGTCCTGCCACAATAAGCGTTTCACGCATGCAATTTAGTAGATACCTATTCAGGTGACATTATAATTAATTACATACATCAGATTTACATTATACAAAGTACTTTACATTAGAAAATTACATTAGTCCAAGTTCTTATCATCTAAATACTGTTTTGAGTTATAATAGGTATGCCTTTTCTATAAGCAGTTTTTTCAATTTCTCTTTAAACACATTCAAGCTAGGGGGGCATCCAATATATATTTAGGAAGGTGATTATATATACGTACAGCCATACAGATAAGGCCTCTTGTTGTATAAGGCAGTTTTATTACGAGGAAAACAGATTTTGTTGATGTGCCGTTTGCTCTTCCGGTTTACAAAGAGGTCCATATTAGTTTTTAAAAAGGTAGCTGTTTTATAAATATACAAACAAGGTAATTAGAATTCCCAGTTCAGTGAAGTATTGCTTACAGCTATCAGTTTTACGAAGTTTACTTATGGCTCTGATACATTTCTTCTGACTTATAAATATTCGCTCTTTCAGTGTAGATTTACCCTAGAATATTACCGTTATGTGTTATGATATGCGGAGAATGCTGCTATTGGGAGGATATTTTGTGCCAATGTTAATAACTAAAATATATCTAGTATAATTTAACAGATATATAACTAGAAGTCTATGGAGGAGGCCTATGTCTCACGACAAGCTGATGTCTCAAATAATGAAAATGTGTGTTATGAGTATATATACTACTCTACTATGTGTCTGTGATTTATCACAGACCCTATATACCATGAACAACAATATAGGGCTCAGAGGACACTCGCTGAAGCTACAACGCGGGCCAAGTACCAGCAATCCGAGGATGCACATATTGCCTAATCGCGTCGTGCGCACTTGGAACCGGCTACCGGACTGTGATCAGTGCCCCCTCAGTGAATTCTTTCAAAAATAGACTTGACGATAAGGACTAAGATATGCACACATCAGCTCCGAGAGCTGCACAAAAAAAAAAAAAAAATAATAATAATATATTATCATAGTTATTAAAATAATGTTTGGACGGAAAATGTTTTAGCACTCAGAACTAATTAAATCAGCAACAAAGGCTATTATTGAATTATAAAATTATAATAGTTATCTACACTAATATTATAAAGAGGAAACATTTGAATTTTTGTGTGTGTGTTTGTTTGTAATGAATAAAATCATAAACAACTGTGCCGATTTCAAAAATTCTTTCACCATTGGAAAGCTACATTCACCCTGAGTGACATAGGTACAAACTTAATCATAAATACAGCAATTACTTGAGGATGTAATCTAAATAAATCATAGACTAGAAACACGATTGGTGATACTTTTCTCGTTAACTTTGTTTGAAATTAGCCCTCCTAAAATCAGTCTTAGGTCTCTCCTTCGATTAGTGAAAATGTCAAGCGTACATTTTTATTATACGAGTATTCAGTAGCTAATCACATTACTAAGATTATTTATAGATAATTTATAGTTTATATTTGCTACTTTCATCATCATTTGTCAGTCAGTCAGTTACTTCCTAGCGGCAAAAATCTATACCGCCTCTCTTCCCGAGTTCAAATGAGTAATAGCACTGTCACTTTCATGCAGCTATTATTTTCTTGCTAGACTCCGCCCATTCGATATTTCAACGCTATCAAGTAAGGCTTTTAAATTGGTTTTCCTTTTTTTCTTTGAATCAGCTTCCACTTTATCTCGAGGCACCAGACAGGCGCTCCTCACCTAGTAGTAAGAAGGATCATCAAAAAAAAACAGACCGTGTATAGGTCTGGTTGCGTTGGAACAGGAGTAAATGTAAATTTATTTTTTATGATGATTCAAAATTATCCTTGTGATTTCAATGAATAAAATACTTTTGACTTTGACTTTTTTGACTTTGACTTTGACTTTGACTTCAACATAACGTCTTAATAGTAAAAGTAATACTAGTTGCTCTTAATATGAACTATATACGTAAATTACAGGTGGTACTGCAGAGCCTCTCTCATCTGTCAACACAAAGCATCCCATCAACAGACATTGACATTGACATCATAGATTGTATGACAGATGTCAAACAAATCAAAAAAGAAAATACTGAAACCTCACCAAACAGTTTTGAAGAACACAAAGTTACAAACAATTATGATAATAAATCCAAAGTTACAAAAAATTATGAAGATAAAAACAAAGTTACAAAAAAGTATGAAGATAAACCCAAAGTTACAAACAATTATGATGATATGCACAGCTGTGAGGATGAACCTAATAGTAATAATATTAACGAGGATGAAACCAATAAAGACTTGTTAAGGAAAAAAAAACACAAGAAATCCAAAAATAAAAAGGTTGATAGAATTAAGAAATATTACTCCGTAACTATTATAGATAGTGAAGAATTAAAGGCAGTTAATGATAAGAGAAAGTCAGAGTTGGAGAATGTATTGAAATGTGATTCTTGTGTTCTTGGGTTTGAGAATGATCGTGATTTGAGTACTCACAATTCGGAGCTTCATACTAAGGTAAGGTCTTCTGGTAATCAAAATTTAGGTTGGGATGTAGATAAGCGGGCAGTGCGGGCACTGAGGAAAAAAGACATAGAAACTTTTTTTTTTTTGTTTTTAAAAAATGTTTTTGGAAAAAGGCTACAAGTCAGGGTAAAATTTTGTAGCCTTTTTCTTCAGTAACTCCCATTTGTTCTATAGGACTGTTACGTCATAGAACTTAGCCATCAATTAATGTTAAATGCATTTTTCCAAACGACTTACAGTTTTTGAGACATGAAGTCAGAAAAAATTATCTGTTCTCTAATGTGTTAAATCCATAGATCGTAAATTCTACGTCTATGGTTAAATCCATGTTGACAGTCCGACATGGATTTAAACACTAGAGAACTACAACCGACACATGCACTCCAATACACAATAGCCTATGTAATATCATAGGACGCAGACAATTAAAAAAAATTCAGGGCTCATTTCTCAAAAACGGTAAGTCGTTTGGAAAAATGCATTTAACATTAATAGATGGATAAGAAAAAAGCTACAAGATAGAATAAAAAAAAGATATTTTTTTCTGCTTACAGACCGTTTACCGTAAGGAGGCACCTGCCATGGAGTATTTACAGGTGCCATCTTACGGTGTACGAGTTGTACCTGTTTTTTTTTTGCTAAAAAGGCGTTTTGGGATAAAGGCGTGTGTATGTATGAAAAAATATTTTTCATGAAAATCTTATTGTTCCACAGAAAGAAAGTCACAGCCTTTGCGATGTATGTCTCTCATACATCAAAGACGATGCGTTGCACATACACACACACGAGCACTACAGACGCTATGTGTGCGCGCTGTGTGTGCACACCGCGTGTACTCGGGAGCTGATTGTCGGGCATCTCAAAGAAAAGCACACCATCCTCATTGGAAACACTAAGGTTTTTTTTTATACTACTTGGTATGACGGATCAATTAGATGGCCCACCATGATGTTAAGGTGGTTGCTTTTTCATACTAACGTATTTTATTTTATAAAAACGGGAAATTTTCGCGTACCGTTATATAGATGTAAGCACCGACATTGTTTCGACCCGTTTCGAGAGTCTTTTTCAAGGTGAGCGCGACGCACTCCCTCCGCCTCCCGTTTAGCATTAACGTATTTTACCAAATATGGGCGAACAGAGTATAATTTTACACTGGAATGACTGTTGTTTTAATGTTGTAATGGCTTTAATGTTGGTCTTTATTTACGGCAACAGGCTACGGCTTTAAACAGTGGTTTAATAGCGAAAATAACATCAAACTGATTTGTATGGACTAAAGTTTTGATTTATTTTCGCTCGTATACCACTTTTTTTCAACCAAGTATGATTTGCCGTTTTTATGAAAATGAAGATTTCTTTATTTTTTCAGAGACAATTGAAAAAGAGCCGAAAACCGGACGGTCCTATGAAATATCCGTGTTCTGAATGTGATATGACGTTTGAGTGAGTAGCCTATACTATTAAATAAGCCCTAATAACCGACACTTATGTATGGCAGCGAAAGTTGGGTATGGCAGAAGAAACATCAAAGTAGAATTAATGCTGTGGAGATGAGAGCTTTGAGAAGTATGTGTGGTGTGACTTCGAGAGATAGAATGAGGAATAGTGTGATAAGAGTTGTGACATTAAAGAAGACGTAGTGACTAGGATTGAGAGAGGTATGCTTAGATGGTTTGGGGTTTGGTTTCAGTTCTACCTTTATAATGCGAACTGCTAAGGAGTGGAATACACTACCGTCGTCTGTCTTTCCTGAAAACTATAATCTGTGTCTCTTCAAGGCTAGAGTGAATAGGTGCCTTCTAGACCTTCGTGCTCCATCTTCGGCCACATCGTCACTTACCGACAGGTGAGGTCGGGGTCAAACAAAGGTCTAAGTCGGGGGTTAAAAATGGTTAAATAAATGTATATCTGATTGTTGTTTCCAGCAATAAGGGTGCGAAATGGAAGCACGTGCAGAAGCAGCACCGTGCCGGCTACACGTGCTCGGCGTGCCACAAGGTGTTCAGCTTCAAGCACAACTTGCAACGGCACGTGCTGTGAGTTCCCACTAGTACCGTGCTAAAGGAGGGCGGCAAAGACATGTAGCTATGTTTAGTAGAGAACCCATGTCCTGGATAACCTGCTATAACGAGGGAAGAAGGACGAATGAGTCTGGATCACAAACGCCATATACCACTCGCTGGGATGGCATATCAACAAAGATACTGAAAGAAGTAGCGCACATAATAGCCCCTATACTTAGCCACTTGATGAATAAATGCATTGAGCAAGGTGAATTTCCAGACAACTTAAAAAAAACCATTATTGTGCCACTTTATAAAAAGGGTAGTAGGGAAATATTAAGTAATTATCGTCCAGTGGCCCTAATACCGATATTATCAAAGGTGTTTGAAAAGGTAATCTACAATAAATTGTATGACTTCCTCGATGTAAATGGTATTTTCTCACCATTTCAATATGGCTTCAGAAAAAATATGAACATTAATATGGCAATTTATGACTTCTTATCAAAAGTAATGCCGAATGTCGATAGACGTAAGGTTGCTATCGGTATGTTCATGGACATGACCAAAGCCTTCGACCATGTTGATCATGAAACCCTTCTTTACAAATTAGAAACCTATGGAGTAAGAGGTAATGCTAATAGTTTGTTAAGATCCTACCTAACGAACCGAAAGCAAATTACGCACATTAAAAGAATAAGCTCAAGGTCACACATTGAAGAAACATATAAATCGAGTTCTAGAGATGTCTGTTATGGAGTACCACAAGGCAGCGTGCTAGGTCCACTTTTATTTCTGATCTATATAAATGATTTTCCAGCTGTAACTGGGCATTCAATGACGCTATTCGCCGATGACAGCACAATTTTATTTGATATTGAAAATGTTGACAATCTTAATAATGACATTAACACCACTCTGACATCTTTAATTCAATGGCTAAAATCCAATAATTTAAAAATAAATTTGGATAAAACTAATATTATGACATTTGAACAACGAGATAGAAATCTAGTGCCAATGGACATCAATTATTTAGGTATTCATATTAATGAAATTGACTCAACGCGATTTTTAGGTTTAACGATTGACAAAAAGTTGACATGGAAAGAACATATTAGCGACATTTGTAAGAGACTTCATCAATTCTCCTATGCACTTTATAAATTGAGTAGCATAGTAAGCCAGTCGGCTTTAATGACCGCCTACCATGGGCATGTGGCATCGGTGCTACGTTACGGTGTAATATTTTGGGGTAATTCCACGGATAAAATGAAAGCTTTCATTGCTCAAAAGCGCTGTATAAGAGCGATGAAACACTTAAGACAAACAGATTCTTGCAGGGAATTTTTTACGAGTCTAAAGATACTTACACTACCCTCGCTGTATATAAGCGAGGTTGCCATGTTTGTGAGGAGTAATTTAAATCTTTTTGTCATGTACCCCACGGGCAGCCGGCGTGAAGGTTGCTTGCATCTGCGCTCTTGTAAAACTCGCCTTATGCGTATTAGTGTATTTTGTATGGCACCAATTATTTATAATAAAATACCGTTGTTAATACGTGCCAAGGAAAGCCATACGGAGTTCAAGTATGCTCTCAACAACTTGCTGATTGAAAAGGCATACTACTCTGTTGACGAATTTTTGAAGGATAATTGCATGACATTATAATTTAATTTTAACTGATAAGTAGATTATTATGTTTTTTTCCTTATTTGTTTTAAATTTTAACTTCTATTTTTAACTTTTGAAACTATCATGGTTATGTACATAATTTTCACTAGAAACGGGATATTTACCATGATTTTTGAGTTTTATATGTTCCCGATATTTCGGCACAGTTGCATGCGCCATGATCACGGGAGAACTGACTAAAGTCTTTGCGAGTAGATGTTATTGGCAGATATATCGATCTACCCTCTTTCTCTTTTTCTTTTTTTCTTTTTCTTTTTTTCCTTTTTTCTATTTTTAACTATTTTTCAATGATTTTAACTTCTATTTTTAATTTTGATTTGTACACCTTATGGTAGGAACTAGAGGACTTTTAGCATGACATTTGAACACTATTTTATACCTAGTTTCACAATCAATAAATATTTCATTTCATTAAATATTTCATTTCATTTCATTTCACACATCCGCCTATAGTACACCAACTGACTGCGGATATATATTTAAAAAAAAAAACGTTTAGTAGAGTCACGTAGAGCTTCTTTTTGTGTAAGACATCATCCAGAAAGTACTATCAGCTTCCTATTTCAAAGCAGTAGTGCTCGCATTGCTGTGTTCCGGTTTGAAGATGGATAGAAAAGATAGAAAATCATTTTATTGTACAACACAGAAAATAACCTATTTAAATATAAACTAATCAGAGAAGTACAATGGGCGGTCTTATCGCTGGAAGCTATCTCTGCCAGACAACCCTGGGATGGACTGAAAGTATTATTATTGGTTGTTTTTTTTCTTTTTTTTTTAAACTGTATGAAGTACAAGTTGATGGCCCACTAACCTCTGCCTTTAACAATGCATTACCTCACAGGTCACGTCCACCTAGGACGCGCCCTATGTGGCATTGCACTGCGCCCGCCACCTTGAGACATAAAGATGAAAAGTCTCAATTCACCTCAATCAATTCAAGTCTCATTTGCCTGTAATTTCACCGGAAACTATTATACCCTTCAAACCGGAACACAGCAATGCGAGCACTACTGCTTTGCGGCAGAAATAGGTATGGTGGTAGTACTTCCCCGGACGAACTCTTTAACAAAAAAGCTATAATGCTGCAAAAAAAATTAGTAGTACTATAAAAGTTTTTTGGGAAAAATATATTGTTATTCAAGCTTTTATATTTTTTTTATTTTATTTTTTTATTTTTATTAAAATGAGTGATCGTAACCGTGTGCTGATCACAATGAGCCTAAACACGGCCAGTCTACTATTATCGATCGAGGAGTTCCGTTGTCCACCTTCCATCTCCATCATCAGATCAGCTCGCTGTCACCATCATATTGTATTGTCATCGGAACTTGACAGGTATGCAAAATTTTAGCTCAATTGGTTGAGGATAACTGCTCTAAAATTCAGTTGCAAGATTCCACCCGGACATACATACATACATTGCAAGTTAAATAAAAGCTTGTAAAATACAGTATGTAACAATATTATGAACGGCACCTTCAGGACCCACGCGGAGCCCCCTCCGCGCGCCGAGTGCCCCACGTGCCACAAGCACGTGCGCGCCAGCCTGCTGCGTGCCCACGAGCGCACGCACGCGCCGCGCGCGCACTACGCGTGCGAGCCGTGCGCGCGCGCCTTCGTGTGCCGCGCCACCTACGAGGCACACCTCAAGCACGCGCGCGCGCACGCAGGCAGCGACGTACTCAGGTGTGTAGTGTAGTGTAGCACGCACGCGCCGCGCGCGCACTACGCGTGCGAGCCGTGCGCGCGCGCCTTCGTGTGCCGCGCCAACTACGAGGCACACCTCAAGCACGCGCGCGCGCACGCAGGCAGCGACGTGCTCAGGTGTGTAGTGTAGTGTAGCACGCACGCGCTGCGCGCGCACTACGCGTGCGAGCCGTGCGCGCGCGCCTTCGTGTGCCGCGCCAACTACGAGGCACACCTCAAGCACGCGCGCGCGCACGCAGGCAGCGACGTACTCAGGTGTGTAGTGTAGTGTAGCACGCACGCGCTGCGCGCGCACTACGCGTGCGAGCCGTGCGCGCGCGCCTTCGTGTGCCGCGCCAACTACGAGGCACACCTCAAGCACGCGCGCGCGCACGCAGGCAGCGACGTGCTCAGGTGTGTAGTGTAGTGTAGCACGCACGCGCCGCGCGCGCACTACGCGTGCGAGCCGTGCGCGCGCGCCTTCGTGTGCCGCGCCACCTACGAGGCACACCTCAAGCACGCGCGCGCTTACGCCGGCAGCGACGTGCTCAGGTGTGTAGTGTAGCCTCTGCCTGTCATCTTCTGCCCACACTAGTCCACTGCTGGACATAGGCCTCTAACGTAGGTCATCGCTCCACCTAGCCAGAGGGCGCCCCACGCTACGTTTGCCAAGACGCGGTCTCCACTCAAGAACAAGCTTACCCCAACGGTTGTCGGTTCTTGCGCTTATATGACCAGCCCATTGCCACTTCAGCTCGCTGATCCGGCGGGCTATGTCAATGACTTTAGTTCTCTGTCGGACAGACAATGAAAATCCTAGATTATATTGATTTGATCGTTGTTTTTAACATATAAGTTACACATAAGCAGTGGAGGTAGTAATTAAAAAAAATATATAAAAATCATTACTTGACAATATACGAGGCTCTTCTCAAAATATAAGAAGCGTCGCAAGCTATGAAGCTCGTCAAAAGAGCGACCGTTCTTCTAGGGGGGGGGGGGATGTACTACCCAACTGATATGGCTTACCGATGTACCTGCGCAGAAGATGAATTTTGAAAGCGCGGGAAATGCTATTGACCATTCGGCACGCTCCATGCACCGCGCTTCTTTTTCCTGTACCGCTATTGGTCGGCAGCTGCCGCCATGTTAGCGCGCACCGAAGTGTAATTGGTAATTGTGCGGAGGGGCGTGACTTGCGAGTGAGACGGAACTAACAGCTGCAGTGTATTATGAACCTTATAATAGTGATCCTAAGGTTGATTGTAAGTTTTGATTCTTTCGTTAATCTTCGGAGCCATACTTTCTTTTCTGCGCGAGCGAAGATTTACGACGCGCCATATCAGTTGGGTACTACAGTACCTGGCTACGCCCTTGGCGCTGACGCGTGTTCCCGGACGAGGTGGCGTAACGCTGGTGTTTGTCGCAGGCACGCGTGCTCGTCGTGCGACAAGCGGTTCCGGTCGCGCGCCGAGCTGCAAGACCACGTGGCCTACCGCCACGACAACCAGCCACGGCACAACTGCCCCATCTGTGACAAGGTGCCCCATTTACACCTTTATGTAGTATTTAACTTCAGTGCTATGTACTGGTATGTACACTTATATTATAAAGCGGCTTCGATCAAGAATACAGCTAGATTTCGGGTCACGTACTTGTGACCGCGGACCCACGCGCACGGTACGGTTTGATTTTCAAAGCTAAATACCGTCTTCGTGGTTATATATACCTATACAGATATATTTGCTTACTAACGAAATTAAACAAAAGTTTTAAAACAGTTCTGACACCTGCAATAAAGTAGCAAATCTTCAAAATATTATCTAATACTTACGATCATTCGTCACAAAAAACGAGCAAAGCAATAAATTACTCCTGTCACTTAGAAATGAAAAGACATAGGTTAAACAACATTTAGTGTGAAATCAACTTTAAAGAGTTACAAATAAAGTTCTCACAAATACAAATAAAAAATATGAGCTCACTTTTCAAGTTAGCTGTTATTCATTTTTGCGTAGTATTTTTTGCGCCGACCTGACATCTAGTTGTATTATTGATCGAAGTAAAGAGGTCAACTTTGTTTGTTTGTTTGTAATGGATAAACTCAAATTACCCAATGTTGTAAACTTTCTTTTGTTTTAGCATGTACCTATTCATTGACCATAATTTACTTTTGTAGTTGGAGTGTAACCTATGTATAAGCAATAAATTAATTTTATTTTTACTTTTACTTTTACTTTACTAAATCAAAAGTTCTTGGCGATAGTTTTTTGTTCTTCTTACGTGGTCCGCTGAGATGTTTTTTCGTGGTCTCAGTTATGATTTTACAAAGCAGGTTATGGGTATGGTCTACATCTAGGTTTGACTCTTCGAGACCTTCAAATTGGTTCTTCAGATCTACTTGAAAGGCATCTGGGAGAAAAGTGATTTCTTGTTTTTCATATCTTCTTTGTGATGTTATCATTTTTGCTCTTTCACTTTTAAAATCAAATCTTAGCGTAGCACTCACCATTCTATGGTCGCTCCCGGTCTTAAAGCGCGAGAGAGTCGAGAATCAGTAACTACGTATTTATGGGAACTTATGACGTAATCAATCTCGTTTTTGATCTTTCCTCCTGGACCAACCCACGTCCACTTTCTCGATGCTCGTTTCTGGAAGAAGGTGTTCATTGCGTAAAGCTTTTTGTTTTCGAGAAAGTTTACGAGGGCTTGTCCTCTTTTATTTCGCACACCCAGACCGAATCCACCAATGTATTTTTCATTTAGCAATGGCTGACCAATTTTGGCGTTGAAGTCACCTATAATGGTGTTGTAGTGGCATGGTGCGTCATCTAGGGCTTTCGTTATGTCGTCATATAGTTCCTCCACTTCTTTGTCTGGATGATCTGACGTTGGAGCGTATACTTGGATTATCTTGAGCGAGTATCGTTGGTTGAGTTGTAGTATCACAAAGCAGACTCGAGTGGAAACACTCTTGATGTTAATTACTGACGGCGCCATACCTTTCGCTATTAGAAATCCAACTCCTCCATAAGTGGAGTCTTCGTGGCCTCGATAGAAGAATATATCACCTGAAGTGAACTTTATCAGGTCTTCACCCTTTCTTCTAACCTCCGAAAGCCCTATTACATCCCATCTGATGGTCTCCAGTTCAACTTGAAATTCTAACAATCGTTCGTCCGTTCTCAGCGTCTTGGCGTTGTAGCACGCCAAGGTCAGGGTCGTTGGGTTGTGGCAGCTGGGCGACTTCCAGTGATTCTTAGCACCCTCTGCCCCGCCGGAACCATGACCGCTGCCAGAGTCAGGAATAGCGGGGCTGCTGGGGACTGAGGGCCGTGGTTTTTTGGCACTTATAACTTAACAAAGAGGGTTTAGCCGTAAAACTCCACGCTGGCCACTGCCGTTTACCGTATTTACCGTGCAAGGGCCACCATACCATAGATAAGTTATATTTGTATGACTGTAAGGTTTATTTTCTGAGGTTATGATGTTGTAAGAAATTCGCTCGCTTCGCTTGCTGTTATATAACTGGTGCTGATTAAATTGTAATGTTTGTGTAATTGTCAGGGCCTGGCGACTCCGCGGTGCGTGACGCGGCACGTGCGGCGCGCGCACGACGGCGTGCCCGAGCGCGCGCGCGACCAGATGTGTCACCACTGCGGGCTGGCTTTCAGGGTGCGTACGACACCTGGCGGCACGTGCACGCGCGCACGACGGCGTGCCCGAGCGCGCGCGCGACCAGATGTGTCACCACTGCGGGCAGGCTGTCAGGGTGCGTACGACACCTGGCGACATTTGTAATTGTAAAGTTTATATTTTGTAGGACAAGAAGTCCCTGACGGAGCACGTGGCACGTCACACGGGCGCGCGGCCGCTGACGTGCACGCGCTGCGGGCGCGCTTTCCGCCAGCGCGCTGCGCTGTACGCGCACGCGCGCCGCCTGCACGCCGACACGTGAGCACGCGGCGCGTCACACGGGCGCGCAGCCGCTGACGTGCATGCGTGCCGCCTGCACGCCGACACGTGAGCAGCGCGCCGCAGTGCGAGGAACCCATGGACCTCCCACCCGCTGGGACCGCGTGCTGCTATTACAAGAAACGAGCCGAATGAGAGGCCCACCATAGCACAGATATAATATTACTATAGTAGAGAGGCCACTTCTCATAAAGTGAGTGACTGAAACTGACTATAATTGAAATTTCAATTCAACAAGCGCTGTTTTAAGTCTCGCAAGAGTGCCTCACCATGCGGCCTTTTTCATTGGCATCCCCGCCTTCCAGTTCGATACACTGCTGATTCACACGCTAATCCTTTAAATGTGTTCAATAATCAAGCAACAATGGACGGATAAAACTTGTCAGAACAGTTCCTTGGAGTTTTCTCTCTTTTGGTTCGGACCATAGACGTAGAATTTTTTCGCTACGCTAAATAGACAAACGAAGCGTGGGAGAGAGAAGTCATTTTTAAATGTACCCCGTGCAAGAAGAAAAGTGACAGCAACAATGTATTGAATTTGACATGTTTTGCTTGAGTACATGCGCATACCGGACGGTCTCTTGTGCAGTTTAACTAATTTCGTAATTTTTTTAGTAATCTTACTATTAAATAACAAATATTACTTTGTATGACAATGGTGTCATGTTCAGTTTGTGACTGTGAATATACAAGACGTAATTATCCGGGAAAATACACGTTTCACAGGTAAATAAGAGATTATTGGTAGTTCGATTGTATTGCTTATTTTATCAATTCTGCTTTAGTAAATGGCCTAAAAACCAGTTTCATTCGTAGATTAGGACTTTCCCTTATATTTTTTAATAATATTTCGTTGCTGCACCTAGAAATAAACAATATTTTATGTAAAATATAAAAATGTTTGATTACGATAGGGCTTGACCAAGTGATGACGTCAGAAATATCGACAGTCCTGTTGCAGTCTATATCGTAGTATAATGCGCATCATGTAAAAAGAACGCTGGCGGTCAAGCTTCTTCAGGCGTTCCAGCGTTCGTTTTAAGAGATTACTTACTTTTCTACTTATTTAAGAGATGTAATACCTATGCATTCAATGAGTGCCTACCTAGTTTACTACTTTTTACATGATGCGCACTATACCTAAATATAAATTAAATTTTTGTCCATCCTAGAATGGAGGTTTACTTTGTTTGGAGTAAATATGAGTGCTCTGTTAACATTTTACCGTTTTTTTTAAAATCTATAATAACCAGGTGGACATTGAGGTGTGTGTTTTTGTATTGACTATTGAAAAGGTAACTTTAAAGCACCACGGGTGTTTTATTGCAGTTTGTGTAGTAGATATTTTGGAGTAAATATTTACGTTGTTGTACACACGCCTTTTTCCCGAAAGGGTATATTTATTTTTTATTTTTTATAAATAAATATTGTTTATTTCTGCTTAATAAAATAATAGGTAACAAATTAAATTTAAATATACCCCAGAAATTCCGTTCCAGCGGGACTCGAACCTGCACCCTCGCCTGTGATCAGCGATGCCTTTACTTTCGAACTTTGAACAGAAGGTTTCCAATGAAACACCTGTAGATACAGCACTATCAACTTGGCGCTATAGCCGAGTTGATAGTGCCCACAAATTTCGTCTCCAGCGTCATAGCTCGATCTATGGCTAAATTGTTTAAGGCATCGCCGATGACAGGCGAGGGTGCGGGTTCGAGTCCCACTGGAACGGAATTTTTGGGTTACATTTAAATTTAATGTTATCCATAAAGCGTGGTTTACACTTGAAAAATAATAAACTTTGGGGTAACAAATTGTCTATAGATAAAGTAACAGAGTGAAAAATTATATGGGCGTAGCACGGCTGATATAAAATGTTTTTGTGCTTTCAGATTTCCAAGTAATCCTTTGCTACGAGAAAAATGGTTATCGGTTATAAGAAGAGTGGGATGGACTCAAATAAGAACTCCACTAGGTATATGCAGCAAAAATTTTAAGTTTAAATTTAAAAGGGAAACTCTAAGATCCCACCTATAAATAAAACTGTAATATTTAGGGGTCAATAAATAATAAAGGTTTATTTATTAACTGTATTAAAAATTCTCTTTTGACGTCAAATCTGCCAAACTGTGTTATTCATGAAAGACTTAATCTGCATTAAGATGTATTTATCTACCATACACATCACGGACGGATGATGAATTCTATCGACAATGTAAAAGTGTTGGTCGAGGACAACACTATTTTTAACTCGGACATAGACTTTCACCAACACGTGCACATATTTTTTTTGGTTCCATCTTCGATCTCTGATTGTAGATCTAGTACATATACTAAATCTATGGTTCGGACACTGCGCGCTGACCCGCTGCTAACTTCACTTGGCGTATTTGCGCAATCGTTTGTGTTATATTTCCAAGGCATAATGGGAGACAATTTTGTACGACACGATAATGCACAGCATGATAATGCACAGCCTGATTTTGTACACCCCGATCATTGGAAGCCAGTGGCACGAATGATCAGGCTGTGCAAAACTCGGCTGCGCAAAATCACCTGTACCTATTCATCACATGGTGATTTTGTACGACCTGATTATGTACAGCACGTTTTCCGTGACCACCTTGTGATTGGTCGAAAGTCTATCTAATCCCTAGCCCCCCATTGGTTAACACGAAGGAGTAGTCATGCCTCGTTTGCACTATACAGTTCAAACTTATTTAACTTAGGGTGACCAATATAAATAATATATATTGAGTTTCCGGAACCTACCATTTATTTTCTGTAGGAATATTTGAGCAGGGTGTTGTGGACTTGTGGCCTAACTCATAGTGAAAATACAGATACTTACTTGAAAATGGCAAATGCACAAGCCGTGCGGCGCCAATTATAAAGAAAAAAAAACTCATGGACTCATTAAATGGGTAAAGACCCGTGCTCACCCTAGGTTCTCTACCTGGGTGAAGCATGGAGTACCTACCTACGCTACCTCGTGCTCCAACTACCAGTAAGTAAAGTCATGCGCAATTATTGCAATTTTTAGAAAACATGTCTAAGAACCATCGCTATGAAAACCTGCTTTCAAATCGAAGTATGGCATCGGCTGATTTATGCCAAGCCACGCATTCAAGTTTTGCGATGACTGCGGCTGACTATATCGGCCCGTAGCAACACTAATTGCTACGGTTGCTACGGGCTACATTGTTGCTACAGGCTGATATAGTCAGACGCAGTCAGCGCAAAACTTGAATGCGCGGCGTGGCATTAGCCGATGCCATACTAACTGGTCAGCTGGACTTGACTGGACTTGTCCACATTTTGTTGTAGCTTGTGTGGCTGTGTGTATGTCTGTGGCACCATAGCCTTTAATAACAGAAATAGTGGTAGTAGAAATGGCTTTCAAGCACAACTTCATTAGCCCAAGTGCAATGCTGGCCACATTAGCCATAGACCTCCCCCATAGAATGCTATAACGAACGGTGTTGAGCAGCCTCCATCCACCGTTTTTTTTAACGTTTTTAACACCTTTGTTTGACCACGATCTCACCTGTTGGTGACGATGTGGCCGAAGATGGAGCACGAAGGTCTAGAAGGCACCTATTCACTCTAGACTTGAAGAGACCCAAATTATAGTTTTCAGGAAAGACAGACGACGGTAGTGTATTCCACTCCTTAGCAGTTTGCATTATAAAGGTAGAACCAAAACGTTTTGTGCGAATAGAAGGTATACTAATGAGGTAAGGATGGTAATGAGCCGTACGCCTGCTCGTCTTATGATGAAAAGGAGATGGTGGGATCAGATCATGCAGTTCCTGGGAGCATTCCCCGAATGTAACCTATAGAAGATCGAAAGGCATGCAACCTTACGGCGGTTCTCGAGACTCTGGATCTTAGTCTCCGCCATATGTTGCTCATCTATAAGCCTGAAAGCTCTACGTTCGATCGAGTCCAAGGCAGCAAGCTGGTATTTGGCCGAACCATCCCAAACATGGCAGCAGTACTCCAAACCAGCCCGGACTTGTGCTTTATATCAACTGAGAAGCTGTCCTGGTGTGAATAACGCTTTACCTTATTCAGGATGCCTAGCTTCATGGCAGCTGTTTTTGCCTTAGACTCGATGTAAGAGCCAAAGTTGAGAGTAGGCGTGAGTGAAACTCGAGGTGATCTCCTATAACTACAGGTACATCACAGAATATAGGAACTTGGAGAAACTGACTTTTTTTTGCCGAGAAGAGACAAGTCTGCGTTTTAGAGGCATTGAACTTGACTAGATTGGCATCACCCATCACCCATTGATCGGGTAGCGAGTCATCCTCGTCGTAGTCCTCAACGTCTGGAATTCTGGTTGCCTCATTGACCAGCTGAGTGAGATTTAGCGTGAGTGCAAGTTTGCACGCCTCTCTCCCAGCATGATCAGTGAACTGGTATGGGAACAGCCACTGTTGGTGGTGGGCGTTAAAGTCCCCCAGAATCACCAGTTGGGCACCAGGATAACGTTGTTGGGCCACATTCGCCGCTTCACAGATGAACAACCTGGTTGTCTCGTAGTCTCCAGAGTGAGACCGATATAAACCAGCATAGATAATGTTATCTAAGCCGGTGTCCACCAAAGTCCATAAAACGGAAATATCCATCCAAGGTCACGAAGACGCAGACAGCAAATGTCCTCCCGGACAAATAGACAAATACCAGCTTTGGGTTTAAAGTTGTGCTCCAGAGTATGCCTGGGTATGTGAGGTATGCTGTATCGGCAGGACATAGAATCTGCGTCTCCGTGAGGGATAATAAGTGTGGCTTGGCGGTCTCTAGGTGGTGGTGGACCGGATCGAGATTCGAGTGCAGCCCTCAAATATTCGAGAGGTGCCCTTGAAGCGAGAGGAAGTGCTTCCGCTGTAGAAAAGACTTATTATTTTTAAATTTTTCATGGTTGGTTTGGAGTGTTTACGTTAGTTGACGACCTCTGTGGCGCGGCGGGCGAAGCTTGGCCTATGACGCAGGAGGTTGCGGGTTCGATTCCTGCCTCGGAACAAATATTTGTGCGATCGCAGATATTTGTTCAGGGTGTTCTGGGTATTTTCTATGTATAATAAAAAATATATAATACATTTATTTACAGAAAGAATAATACAAGGTATGTACAAAATACATATGAAACAGTTGTGCTACCTGAAGACCGCTGCAAGCGATCTAAAGGTAGCTCAACTGATCCAAATCACTACCAGACGGAAGCGTCCCTAAGATGCTGGCTGCATTGCCACGCTGAATGGCAATACTAATGCGTTGAGCCAGATAAGAGCCAGCTCTCGGGTCACGCGTCGCTTCGACCAGATGCCCTGAAAGAATTTTGAAAAAAATAAAAAATATCTATCTATGTAATGTAAAATTGTGTGTTGTAGATTGACAACTAGCGGTCGCCCTTGGTTTCAAACCGAGTTAGTATCCGAAGGTACCTACTGAATTCTGTCATAAAAAGTACCCTTTGTTTTAAACCGATTTTTATCTATTTTTGTACGAAATTTCATCAAAACTGGCCTTGCCATATTGTCGTTAAAAACAGACAAACATCTAAACAAATAAATAAACCGTCTATACCTGCGATCAGTCTATACAGTTTTAACAATATTTGTACGGATGACCTGAAAACAAATCCAAAGAAACAGTCTGAAGCCATAATTCAGTGATATTACAATTTTAACATATTGACAGTGACATAAGGAACCCTTCCGATAAGATCAATTTGCGAGCGGTCTTTACAACCGAAGGATGTTTCCCGGTAGTTCCTAACCGAAGCTAATTTACCGGGTCTTTCCCGAGTTTTACCTTACCTACGTTACCTGTTGAATGTAGCTCAACATTTTGCACGACGAAGAATAGGGTATTGCCTTGTTTATATTTTACAAGGTATCATACGATATCACAGAGGTTTATCGTTGAGCCTATCTCTATAAATAACTTATGAAAGCACTTCTACCACCCCTTTACTAAACAAAGATTAGCTCGAAGAAAAGACTATCTAACATTAAGTTTGCAGAAGTAAGTAGGTACCTTTATTTGGTGCAATAAAGAATTTTGTTTAGATCTACCTATTTACCTACCTTTCATTGAGTGTAGATTTTCATCACACACTTAGATACCCTACTTCGTAAAAAAACAACATTTTTAGTAACAGAAAGTAAAAAACAAGTATTAGGTTTCTTAGGGACGCTTCCATCTGGTAGTGATTTGGATCAGTTGAGCTACCTTTAGATCGTAAGTAATGTTCAGGTAGCACAGCTGTTTCGTATGTATTTTTAATTTTGTACATACCCCCACATTGAATTAGTTGTATTATTAGTTCTGTAAAACACTGGTCAGCGAAAACCTAGAGACAAACATCAGGCTCCTGCGCCAGTGGGAGACTAGACTGGAGACTGCGAGGACGCCCGAACCCCCTAGGAATGGCCATCGGGTCCTCTCATCCAGTTGCCAACCGGCACGATGGAGCATTCTGGGATTTTTCGCGAGGCGGCGGGGCAGCCTTTTATGAGTGGCTAACTCACTAGTTGGGCCCCCTACAACCTGCGGTCAGCCAGTGGAGAACCGTGCTTTGGATCCCGCTACCCTCCAAGCCTAGCCTTCCGGCACACTTGCACCACTGCAGTCTCTAAGCCGCACATGCTGAATCAAGTGCACGAACTGCTCAAACCCGTCACTTCCTCGATGGCTACACTGGACATCAGTCCGAAACACGACAATGTTGCTTCACGGACTGACTTTGTCAGTGGGTGGTGACAAGCCACGGCCGAAGCCTACCACCAGAAATGTAGTTACCCGTATGGCACCACCCAGATATCACGTGTAGGGACGCAAGGGTATTTTCCTACGGACACGGGTAACTTCGATCTCCAAACCTAGTCCGTACATGAATACATACATACAAATACATACATAGACACACGCCTTTTTCCCCGCAGGGGTAGGCAGAGCCTCAATAGGCCACTTTTCACAGTGGGTTACACCATCGTGGAATATAATACATGAATGTCACAGCATATTTTTAAAATATTAAGAAAAATTTAAATGGAAATATTCGCAAATTTTTGGGGCATTTGTGTACATGCATTTAGTTATTCTATTTAAAAACAATAGTAAGTAATAAAAGTAATGCGGAATTTGCATCAACAATGATGTTAACACTAGAAAGGGACAAATTACTGTAGATGGCGCCTCTCGCTCTGCTTATTTCTTGTCATAGCAGCGCTCTTCGCGAATTGTGACAGCTGGCTGTTGGGTTAAAACCATAGACGTAGAATTTTTTCGCTTAGATCTATGGTTAAAACCATGAGCGCTTAAAGCTACTCAGTTCCAAAATTATTCAGTACAATATATGGGTTCCGTGATGTCCTCAACTATAACCTGCTGCTCAATTGCTCAATGCTAACTTCGCTCTCCAGTCCGCAGTAACAGGCTCGGGTAACAGGTACCACCACAGGCTAGTCACACCACCGCTTAGATTATGCAAGTCGAAAATGTGTACATTATGACACTATGGGACTAGGGGCATGGACGTAGTATACAAAAGGACTGAGCGCTCGCATTTTGTAGTATTATTTATTCTGTGCTAAAATGAAGATAAACGCATACTAGATAGATATTAGCATCATTTGCAACGCATTCGGCTGCCTAAATACTAACAAGGATCCGAACCTCACGTTTTTCACACTTCCAAGGGACATTGAAAGGTATAGAAATACGCGTCTACATTATAGGTAACTAAGTATACCTACCTAACAAATGTAGACTTTTGTAACCTATCCTTAAATTATATGTCTCCCGTATTTACGTAGTTAGATAGGTACTTACAAGATCTGCTTACAAGGTCAGGAGTAGCTTTGATGAATGAAGACAGACAGGTAAGTATCTAGTACCTATTTAATTGAGTTTAAGTATATTTTTTTTTGGTAGGTAGGTAATCTAGGTACCATGGACTAAATATTATGTAGGTAGGTAGTAATATTTTGATTATTCTACACAACAGAGTTCGCGTTCATACTTTTTTATTTGCCCAATTACGTAGGTAGGTACGTTTAGTACCTAATCTACCTACTATAATATAAAGCTAAACAGTTGTTCTGTTTGATTGTTTGTTTGTAGTTATTTGTTGTTAGTTGTTTGTAGACTGAGAGCTAATAGATTTTGCCCTAACTATCTACTTAAAATAATCATAAAACACATATACATACACACGCCGGCACAATTAGGGGAACAAAGGCAAAATGTGAAATTTTACAAGAATTTTGTATATTTTTGGGGTTTTTTGGATTTTATTATTAATATTATTAATAAGAAGTTAATACAAAATAAGATTAAGGTTTTTTAAACCTTAATTTCAGGGGTAAAAAACCCAAAACCAATAAATGCAAATTTTGAAATTAAAAGCTTACAAGTTTTATGCAGTTTTTATAAAGTTTGCAGAACAACAACAACACATTAATAACGCGTATTACTGCCACAGGCTCTTATGAGAGCCTGGATGCGTTTTCCTATGCTCCCAATGATGCCATCAATCATTTCTTGGGGCAAATTTTAACTCTTCGACGTTCCTGGGAGTTGGGATTTTTTGATGTACCCTTCTTCCGATGGCGTCCCAAACGTGTTCAATAGGGTTCATGTCACGAGAACGTGCTTGCTGGCCAATCCATTTGCGTAATGGCAACTTCATTACAGTAATCGCGCACCACGCGCGCTGTGTGGGGCCGAGCGTTATCGTGCATAAACACAAAATCGTCGCCTATAAAAGGAGAAAAAGGCATAACGTGTGGCTCCAGGATCTCTGAGATGTATCGGAGTGCAGTCAGAGATCCATTTTCAATAACAACCAGCTCCGTATGTGCTCCCAAACATATGCTGCCCCACACCATTACTGAGCCTCCACCATATGCCACTGTTTCGGTAAAGTTAGCTTGGTTGTAGCGTTCCCCTTGATACCTACACATCCTCTCCCTCCCATCTATGAAATTTACGCAAAAGCGGCTTTCATCTGTGAATAAAACTCGCCTCCACTGTTCTGTCCAATCACGGTGCTGTCGAGCAAACTCTTATCTGGCTACTCGATGACATACCTACCATGAGCTTCGGTGCCTTGTCTGGCACGTATGACTTCATTTAGTCGTCGTCTCACTGTTCGTTCACTTACACACACGTTACGCACTTTTTCTAAGACATTTCGGGTCTGAACTGCAGTTTGGCGTCGGTTTCTCAGAGTTTGCACCTTTATAAAACGGTCATCTACGGCATTTGTTGCCCTCTTTCTGCCTTGTCCCTGTCTCCGCAAGTAATAATGCGTCTGCCTGTATCGTTGCACATTGCGACAGATCACAGATACCGACACACCCAATGCAATACTCACTGTACGGTAGGTGTGACCTTCCTCAATCACTGTAACAGCTCTGGCAACTTCAGTTGCAGGTAAATCACTCATTTTGTATGCAGTACAATGTGAACTCCTCAAAAGTTAACAGTAGATTGATCCAGGAGTCACAAAAACCATTTAAACAATACTCTTAGTGAAAACAATTAAGATCGCAAAAATGTTAACAAACACATATGAGAGTAATAACTTTTATTTAAACATAAGAGAACACCATTATTTATCATAATGTTATTTCCTAAGAGGTTAGCCATACAAAAAACTAAATCAATTACAGAAATACCCAAGTAAATAAAAATAAATAATTTTTCTTTCGTGTTCCCCTAATTTTGCCAGTGTGTGTATTACATAATAGACCAAGAGCCAGGGCTTGGAATATTTATGCATTTATATACAATCTGCTAGCTACCCATACTTACCATGGCTACAATCAAGTAAATTATTACATTACTGCCTTTAGGTTAAGTACAAATCCCCCGGCCAGCTTCTACTACACTATAATACTATAATCATTCAGGGAAATATGAACTATAGGTAGGTATTATACTTTATATAGTTTGCGCGAATCAAGATAAATAGTTGAAAACCAACATTATGATAGTTGGGTGTTGGCTCTTGAACTATTTTGTTAGCGTCGTATTTAATTCCAGATTTGATACCTACCTACACTTAAAAGAGATATTTAGTTTCATTGACAATGTACAGACTAGCGCATGAATGTAGTAGAAGATGGATTGAGTGCTAAAATAGCATAGAGTGTTCCTTCTTAGTCCTATCCTAGAAGATAGCTTGCTATCCTATGTTAGAGAGAAACAAATATATTGTCACACGACAGTCGTTTTTCCGTTCCGTACCCTGAATTTTGGTATCATGCATATACATCTCCCTAGATTGTTACCATGAATGTACTAGTAATTTGACATTTGGCCTGGTACGACTAACACAAATCAGAACAGATAGATTTATGCTTATCTCATTCCATCACATGAATACATTCATATAAAAGAATGAGACTGGAATAATCTATACCGTTTCGTTTTTAGCCTTAGTTCCATGCTTTAGTTCTTATTCCGAGGACTAGCGTACCTATGGCATTAGATAATCATGTTATAGTAAGCGACAAGTCGTCAACCCTTACGATCTGCGTCACTCCGCGCCAGACAGCGACAGAGTTACGAGTTTGAGAGAGAGAAATGTTTAGGTGAATATCGCGATAGGCATTGAGCGCTAATGCGAGCTGAATTGCACTTTGTTGCGTCCCAGCAAGAGTCGGTATTTATATAAATTTGTTCGTGAAGTGAGCCTTCTTTACTGTATATATTCTGTGACTGGGCTTGGGTTTGTAGGAAACACGTTTTTTTCCTAATATCACTGCAACCCACTGAGAGGCCTATTGTGGCTCTGCCTACCCCTTCGGGGAAAAAGGCGTGTGTCTATGTATGTATGTATGTATCACAGAAAGTAATAACGAACCTTGTTACTCATTACTTACAGAGTGTTCAGTGTCGGCAAACGGCGTGACTCGTGACGCAGCCATGCCGTGATGTTTCTCGTCTGCGTCCGTCCCGCGACGGCCAACTTTTAAATTTGTAGTAACGATGATCTCTTAGTATTTACCTATACAATGGTCATGGTCACTGCTATCATAAAGCTATCATTTCAAGTGTTAGAAAGGGACAAACTGCCTGTATTCTAACTATCTCTCTTGGCTCGTTTTTCTTCTATCTATGACGGTAATCTAAATTGAGTCTTAACCTAATGGAATAAGGTCTTGTTTCGGTATTATAATTTTTTAGAGCGCTCCGTCCTTTTGTATACTACGTCCATGGAGCAGAGTCATTCAAAACCTTCTGGGACAAGTTAATGACTGTTCGAGTTGTCAGTGAGTTATCCTACCAGACAACTCGCTTTTGTTTACTCAGTATGGATTATGAAAATTAGTGAAAGTAGAGAAAATTATGTACATAGTTTCAAAAGTTATAATGTGTATGAATCCACCAAAAGCCAGCCAATCATGCCATTTTTGACGTGTTCCTCCAATTGACGACTACGTATTAGTATTCCTTAGTGGACGGACTACATCCATGGTGGACGGCTACCTTTGCGTTCCACAGCCTATAATAGTGAGTCTACTACAATTCGTTCTGAAACTAGACGAACTTGAACTAAAATGAAATATATATTAGATAAGGTTTAGCAATTCTAATTGAAGAAGATATACATGCGTTGAAGAGTGGAAACAAATATTTAAAATCGACTAAAAACAAAAAAAAACCATCGGTACGGAGGCCTGCAATGTTCTATGATAAGTAATTTTCCGAAAGGAACAGATGTAAGATTTTGAACGAATCACAATAAATCGCAAAAAAACAAGGGGTTTTCGTTCGTAAATAATTTTTGTGAATTTTGTGTGCAAGTTCGTCTGTGAAGTACTAATATGTATCTATTCTATTTCTGCCGTAAAGCAGCAGTGCTGGCTCGCAACTCGCATTGGTGTTTTCCGGTTTGAAGAGTATGGGTAAAATTACAGGCACATGGGACATTGCCTGTTTATGTCTCAGGACTAAGGGCACAGAACACTATAATACTCTCTAGCGAGAACTATGGGTGACAGGTGCAATGCCACATTGGGTGCGTCTTTGGTGGTCTTGACCCTAAGTGGTAATGCATTGTTAAAAGCAGAGGTTATCGCTTAACATCAGGTGGGACATTTTCGAAGTTTCGATGAAATTTTTCTAAGTCTTTTTTCCTCAGCGCCCCCTTATGTACACTCCAACCGGGACATCTGCTTGGTCAGTAATTCACACAGTTCAAATAAACTCTCTAGCGAGAAATCAAGTTGAAGTGAAGTGTAGAGTTTTATTTGATTGATTAGATTGGCAGCTCGGGATCGGGAAGCGTTGAGATGAGAAGCTGGTGTGCCATGGTCTATGTCAGCCAGGGCCCTGCAGTGTGGCGGTCGGTTTTGCGCTTGCCTGACTTTGAGAATCCACGTTTCTTTATACCTACACAAACTTTATGAAGTGCGCTTCGCCAGGTTCAAGGAGCTGTGTCAACTAAGTAACCAAATTTCAGGTAGGTATCATCTATAAATGGGTACATCATGGTCGGTGAATAAGTATGAGAGCAAATAATCTCATGCTTATTTTGGATGTGGAATGTATGTAAACAAAGCCATTTTGGATGTGGAATGTTTGTAAACAATGAGTTCATACTTAACTAAAAATCAATCGCAGGTACAACTACAAGCCAATTTTAGAGAAAAAAAAGCTACAAAGGTATAGTTTTGTGTCAGTATCGTGTACGAATATAAAAAAAAAGCTACAAAGGTATAGTTTTCTGTCAGTATCGTGTACGAATATCAAAAAAAGCTACAAAGGTATAGTTTTGTGTCAGTATCATGTACGAATATCAATCAATGTAAAAAATAAACAGACACATACATATTTACATTTTGTATACATCAACTATAGCTCAGCAGTGTAGATAAGGGGGCACTGAGGAAAAAAGAATAAACCTACAATTTAAGAACGTTGTCCAGTTTGCTAAATGCTGCCCGTCCAAGATTCGTTACAAGCTTTTATTTAGCTTGCAATGTATGTTTGTATGATAGATTATTTGTTTAGGTCATAGCTTGCAAGCTGAATTAGAACCACTTGACATCCGATTAAGCTGAAATTTGGCATACCTGTCAAGATCCAATGGTAGTAATTATTAATGATGATAATTTATGCTGATGCAAGCTGATCTGATGATGGTGAACAACGGAACTCCTTGATGGATAATATTAGACTGGCCGTGTTTAGCCTCATTTTGATCAGCATATGATTCCAATCACTAATTTATAAAAGCTTGTCTTATTTATTTATTTTTTAATGAAAGTCTAATTTTGTTGGATTTAAAATAATGTCCTATTGATAAACCCTAACAGTGACGAAATGTTGGTCCAGTAAGTGAATTGAATTCAAATAATAAAAATATTGTTCTCATTTTCAGGAACACCATGTTTCAGGCCCTGAAACGGAGGGCTGCTTCAGTCAGTTAAAAATCAAATCTACGTTTTGGAATTTTGCAGCATGCCCACCTTACTGTTGAAATGCTGTTGAAATAGTTTCAAATATTTGATGAGGGTAGTGGATAGTCCTGATTGTAAAGTATGTGGAGTAAAAGAAGATTTGTACCCACCTTTTAAATGGCTGTCATTGGACTTTGGCTTGCCACACTCTGTATCGGTTTCTCTACTGTGTAACCCAAATGTTTATTATTCTGTGACTGTGCTCATCAGCATTCAGTTCATTATCAGAATGTTTCAAGTATCCTATGCCCTTACCCACAATGCAATCTATCTCCTTTCAAAATTGAATCGAAATCTGTTTAGTGGTTTATGTGTGAAAAGGTAGGTACATAACAGACACTTTATTTAACATTTATAACATTAGTTATAATGTTACATTTATAACATGGATAATACAATAGATAGATAGATCCACAATAGATAAATAAATAAATGATACTGGACAGTTCACACAACATTATCTAGGCCCAAGCTAAGCCAGAGCTTGTGTTATGGGTACTAGATAACTGATATACTTAATACAATATATTACATCGATAGATATTTTTATTATGCATAGAAAATACCCAGAACACCCGGAACAAATATCGCAGATTGGCAAACAATAGCATAGGATCGTAATGACTGGAGGATATGGGGGGAGGCCTTTGCCCAACAATGGGATGATTCAGGCTAACAGTAACCGTAACATTATAAGTATGCAAAACTTTGAATGTTTGTTACACAATAAAGGATACTTTCATTTAGCACATTATCATTCATGTCATGACACCAGGCGAGCGGCAGGCAGCAGTAGTTTTGTTTGTTTATTAATTCATGCTATCACTATAAAAAGACTGAGCCAATTGATGAAATTTGGTAGTGAAATAGGTGTAACATATGAAGGTACAGGTACCTACCAAAACCTGCGATAAAACCCCACGGGCGACAGAAGTACATACATCCAAATGTACCTACATCACAGAATAAATAATTGTACAAACTACGTAGAATAAAAAGGGCTTATTCCTGGATGATCCCAAGTCCAAGAGTTAATTTTAATGTTAAAGAACTCCCTTTTCCGCATTCGAACTCTATGTTCGGTCCACTATGCCTGAAAGTCCAAGAGTTTTTATGCTGTATTTTTTTTGTAGATACCTACAACTTTCTGCCGATGTAGATTTTACTTGTTTTGTTTAACTACTTACCTAACAATATAATGTTTTAAATAAATAAGATAAATGTGTCTTATAATTGTTTGAAATTTATACCTCTCTGATAGGATTCACTACAACTACATAACATTAAATCATATTGCTTGTTTATGCTGGTTTCTTTTAGTCAAAAGTGTTTTATTAATGGTTGCTTTTTAACATCGATATAATATACTACTACTGTACTACTGTAGTAGTATATTATATCGATGCTTTTTAAGCTAAATTTTAGTCCATACATTGACGCTCTGCCTACCCCTTTCGAGAAAAAGGCGTGTGTCTATGTATGTATGTATGTAAGTCATTTCGATGTTATTTTTGCTATTAATCCAGTTTAACCAAATAACCATTGGCTGCAACTAATGACCAATATAAAAGCCAACAACAGTCATTTCAGTGTAAAGTTATACTCTACCCATATTTGGTAAAATACGTTGGTTAGTATGAAAAAGCAACTAGGTACCTTAATTTACTATATTCTGTTATGACCTGAAACAACTGCCTGGCTCTGCATTCAGGCATAAATACCTCATTTCTAGTTCAGTTAAAGTCCTGCTCTTTTAACTCGTTCCTTCAATCCGTTGGGATCGGATAGGTATCCAATCTAGATGTTTACGATGAATGAATACACTGAGTGCTTCTGGATAGTTTGTCTCCTGATCAGGTGAAGGCTCAGTCGTTGTTGCCTGAGTTTAATTCAGTAAAGATTTTAAACATACTAAACTTCGTATGAAGAATCAAATGCTATTAATGTTGTGTTCTTTAATTTGAATGAAATTCTTTACACATTTCACTTCACACTGACTATTTTATGAACCAAACCAACCACTGAGCATCTAATTCTGGATAAGATCTGCACTGACGTCTCGCATTGGGGTGTATTGTGCATTGTCTTCGTCCTGAAGACAGCTGCGACTGCGACACAGACCACTGTCTGTGGCCCCTGTCTTTAGCAGATGGTAGTTGAGATCACAGCCCACCATCATCCGTAGGTCTTCGCATTTCATCTTTAACAATGTGTTTGTTATATTTTTGTTCTTGGCTGGGAGCATCGACTTTGTTTCCTCACAGTCCTGTCTACGTTCCCATATATTCTGGTGTTCCGTTTCGGAGTTAAGTTTAAGCCTGTTTTTAATTTCCACCGTTGGTGGGTTGGATGAGCTGATGTCTTTAGGAGTTAGTGTGAGTTTAGCTCCTTTCTTTGCTAAGGAGTCGGCTTTGTCATTCCATGGGCAATGACTTTTTGTCCATTTTATTTTATTTAATCATAAGCTTTTCAGCTAATTTTTGGTGAGCACTTTATTAATCTGCAACGGATTTAGACCTCTTTTATGGTCTGCTGAGTGTATTGCATGCATTTGTAAGTAAACATTGAGTTTAGGTAAATTTTCTCTATGTTTAGATCCAAGGAACCAACAAACAAACTACAGATTAACTAAATGGGAACATTATTTTACTAAATTCCGTACTGACTGGCAACACAGCACTCGCTCCTTGGAAGCGAAAAAAACGATGAAAACGAGGCATCGTTTAGACAGCTACTGGTGGATTCGTATAATCATGGTGTACAAAATCGGCCGTACAAAATTTTCACGGGCGATAATGTACAGCCAGTTTTGTACGACACGATTAAGCACAGCATGATCATTGGGATCCATGTTTTGGAAAATTGGCCGTGTAAAATCATGTCGTGCATAATCATGCTGTACATTATCGTGTTGTACAATATAGGGACCCGGCATAATCAACCATGAGTTCTACAAGATATGGTGCTATTTGGACTGGCAAAATAACAAAGTCAAAGTCAAAAAGTATTTTATTCATTGAAATAACAAGGATCATTTTGAATCGTTTTCAAAAATAAATTTACATCTCCTGTTCCAACGCAACCAGACCTAGAAGAATCAGGCAACAAACACGGTCTGTTTACGAAAATATTTGCGCAAATACGCCAAGTGAAGTGCCAGCATTAGCCGAGGGGTGGATGTCAGTTATTCTTTGATCTGCGAGTAGGAGGATGTTCTCAGACGCTGAAATTGAATGGATAGGTGCGAGTAGAGTCAGGGAAGAAAAACAATGTTCGTCATAGCTAATTTATTTATTTATTATCCTACGGTGGATACAACAAAATGGACAAAAAGATCGAAGTAGTTAAACTGCTCGGTATGGTTTGTTGCCCGTGGTCCCCCATGTAGTTCACCACGGTGTACTATGGGATATATTTATTGCCTGTGGTCCACCCAGGTGTACTATTTATTTATTTATAATACACAGGCAGCTCTCGGAGCTGATGCGTGTATATCTTAGTCCTGTCAGTGCACTTTAAATGTATGTCAAGTCTATTTTTGAAAGAATTCACTGAGGGGGCACTGATCACTGAGTGAGTCTGGTAACCGGTTCCAAGTGCGCACGACGCGATTAGGCAATATGTGCATCCTCGGATTGCTGGTACTTGGCCCGCGTTGCAGCTTCAGCGAGTGTCCTCTGAGGCCTATATTATTGTTCATGGTATATGGTGTCTGTGATCAATCTGGTATACTGTACTGGTTGTTTAGGATCTTGTAGGTCTCTATTAGGTCTCCGCGCTCTCTACGTTGCTGAAGGGTAGTTAATCCAAGTTCGTGAAGTCGTTCCTCATATGTAAGTGCTTTAAAACCAGGCACCATTTTCGTAGCCCTACGTTGCACTCGTTCGAGAAGGGTAATATCTTTTTTGAAGTAAAGGCTCAAAATCTGGAATGCATACTCTAATAGTGGCCTCAGATATTTCTTATAGAGTTTTATAAACAACTATAGGTCTATAGTATTTATTGCCCATAGTCCACCTGGGTGTACCATAGGAATGACATAGTGGCCGTTCATATTCCATTTTGTTCTATCAATATCTAATTAGTTCTACTGGTTAGGTGGCGTTACATATAGTTTTATTAAAGCCATATTTTAATAAAGCCGTCAATTCTCTCTACTGCCAAAAGTTCCATACATTTTTCGATCCTCAAATAAAAAAAACGGACGGATGATACAAAATTACAAAACTGACATCCGGTTGATGATCTATCCTACGGGTTGCGGCGGACGATCTATTCTTCTCGTTGCGAAAGATGATCTATCCTACTGGTTGCGGCGGATGATCTATCCTACTGGTTGCGGCAGATGATCTATCCTAAGGGTTGCGGCGGACGATCTATCCTTCTGATTGCGAAAGTGGATCTATCCTACGGGTTGCAGCGGATGATCTATCCTACGGGTTGCGGCGGATGATCAATCCTACGGGTTGCGGCGGATGATCAATCCTACGGGTTGCGGCGGATGATCTATCCTCGGGTTCCGGCGGATGATTTATCCAACGAGTTGCGGCGGACGAATTATCCTACGGGTTGCGGCGGATGATTTATCCTACGGGTTGCGGAGGACGAACTATCTTTCTGATTGCGAAAGAGGATCTATCCTACAAGTTGCGGCGGATGATCTATCCTACGGGTTGCGGCGGATGATCTATCCTACGGGCTGCGGCGGATGATTTATCCTGCTGGTTGCGGCGGCCGATCTATCCTTCTGATTGCGAAAGAGGATCTATCCTACAGGTTGCGGCGGATGATCTATCCTACAGGTTGCGGCGGATGATCTATCCTACGGGTTCCGGCGGATGATCTATCCTATGAGTTGGTGCCCGGACGCGGCTTGATCTTGAGATGCACGCCGCGCATGTGCGTCGTCAGAGAGCTCTTCTGGGTGAAGGAAGCCTTGCAGATCGCGCAGCAGAACGGCTTCTCGCCCGTGTGCACGCGGATGTGGTTATTGAGCGTGTACTGAGACTGAAACAATAACATTGTTATTATTTTACACTATCGTTCGCCGGCAGTTTTACCCGGGTTTTCCTCCCGAGGGAACTGAATTTCAGGATTCAAATTTAAAAGTATCCTACACACCTACACCCATCCCTTTACACCTATGTACCAAAGATAATCAAAATTGGCCCAACCGTTTTGGCGTGAAAGCACAAGAAACTAAATTAACAACGTTTCACTTGGGGGTTACACGACTTTTTAATTTCGAAGATTTTCATTTATGAATTGCCTCGTAATAAACCTGAAATTCCTCCAAAAATGTACGTAACACAACATGAGGACGTTACGACACGTTAAGGTACCTTACGTAGCGCTGCCTTACGCGTGTTGTATTAGGTACATTTCTGGCAAAATTTCAGGACTTTTAAGAGACATTTCATAAACGAAAATCGTCGAAATTTAAAAAGTCTTAGATCTAAATTTATTCGCCATGATCTATCTACGGGTTGCGGCGGATGATCTATCCTACGGGTTGCGCCGGATGATCTATCCTACGGGTTGCGGCGGATGACCTATCAGTCACCTATCCTAGGCAAGAACTAAAGTTATTCGCCATGATTTGTAGAATAACACTTCCCCGAGCTTATAGGGATATTATGTTACAACTTGTATAAAGCATTTTTGATCATCTAGCGAGATCGATAACAATTTAAATAAACATTTTCTTTGTATTATCTTATCTAAACAGTAGATACTATACTCACAGCGAATCCGCGGCCACACACGTGACATATCTTATCTTTGGGCTTCTTCACGCCCTCGTGGTCGTGCAGGATGTGAGCTCGCATTCTGCACTGCGCCTCGAACCTCTGCAACAAACAACGCGCACTTAGATATCTCTGCAACGAACAACGCGCGCTCCGATATCTCTGCAACGAACAACGTGCGCTTAGATATCTCTGCAACGAACAACGCGCGCTCAGATATCTCTGCAACGAACAACGCGCGCATAGATACCTCTGCAACGGACGCGAGTGTGCCTCGCACTTGTCCGGTGTTCTTGTACCGTGTCGCACCGGCCGCACATGTAATATAAATTAGTCTAACAAACAGGAATCGGCAATTTCTGTCTGTCTCCGAATGGGGACAGATTCGGGGACAACCGGGAACTACTTTTTTTTTTTTTTTTTGTGAAATGAAGAGGCAAACTAGCTTACGTACTACCCACCTGATGTAAAGTGGTCACCGTCGCTTATAGACACCAGCAACACCGGGGGTATTGTCGATGCGCTGCCTACCCTGAAGCAACTTATGAGCATTTTTCTTGAAGCGACACATGTACCCAAGCTGGAAAACCTCAGATGGAAGCTCATTCCATAGTTTGTAGGTATGGGGAAGAAATGATCTCGAGAAACGAGTCGTTCGAGAAACCCAGGGATCTATGATGTGTGGATGAGCTTTGTCACGGTGCCGGGAAGAGCGATGGTAAAATCTCGGTGCCGGGATGAGATCGAAAAGGTTGTTAGAACATTCCCCGTCGTAGAGGCGGTAGAACTCAAAAAAAGAGATGCAATGGCTCTGCGGTTCTAGAGTATCGGAGAGCTTAGGATCGCCGATGATTCTAATGGCTCTTCTCTGTAGGGAGTCAAAGCGAAGCAGCTGGTACTTGGGTGCCCCGCGTGCCATAGTTGGGAACAGTATTCAACGTGCGGCCTAACTTATGCTTTGTAAAGCAACAGCCGTTGATTCGGCGTTAAATACTGCTTAGCACGGTTTAGCACTCCACGTTTTTTGGAAGTCAATGCATCTTTTGCTTCGAAATGACTCCCATATTGGACCTCAATAGATGATACCTCGACACCCAGAATCCCGATACTTGCCGAGATGGATAAGGGAGTGTTTTGGAATCGCGGCGACACATCGAACATGGCCTTCTTAGACGAGAACGCACAAACCTGTGTCTTTGTTGGGTTAAAGGTAACCAAGTTCCGGTCACCCCAATCGGAAACATGCTCTAAGGAGCTCTCAACATCAGACACAAGTTTACGTCTGTTCTCATCAACTTCAGAACGAGAGGCGTTAGCGCGGCCAGAATAAAAGGTGTCGTCCGTACTATCATCTGCATAAAAATGGAGACCACTAATTTGCAGCATTTCATTGATGTGCATAATTAATAGCGTAGGCGACAGCACTGATCCTTGCGGAACACCAGCATTAATAGGCTTCGGGTCTGAGCATGACCCATCAACAACAGCCTTGATGCTCCGCCCGGATAAGTTGGCAACCCATTTGAAAAGCAATCCCATGGTAATTTCACGAACGCTCACGAACTTGTAGTCGCAGTGCGAACATTGATAGGTGTGTACGCGAGTGTGACTCGCACTTGTCCCGTGTTGTACCTTGTCGCAGCGGTCGCACTTGTAAGGGCGCAGCTTGTGGTGATGTGTAACTATCACGTGCTGCTTCAAGGCGGACGCGCTCACATTGATAGGTGTGTACGCTAGTGTGACTCGCACTTGTCCCGTGTTGTACCTTGTCGCAGCGGTCGCACTTGTAAGGGCGCAGCTTGTGGTGATGTCTGACCATGACGTGCTGCTTCAAGGCGGACGCGCTCACGAACTTGTAGTCGCAGTGCGAACAGGGGAACCTGAAACATGTGTGTTCTTATATTGTAACTAGTGGCTCTGTGAGCTGAGATCTCGCATGAATACAACTAGATGTCAGGTCTGCGCAAAAAATACGTCTCGGTGAAGACAAGATTGAGCTCTTATTTTTTATTTGTTTTTGTGATAACTTTATTTGTAGCTCTTTAAGGTGAATGCTCACGCTAGCGGCGCGAGATTCAAATTTTTTAGAGTTTTTTGCCCATTACAGTTCATCAACACTTCTTCAGTTAGCGAAAGTTGAGTTCGCGAGAACTAGGAGACTTAACACACATGTTCTAATTGATAGTATCTCATAAATATCATTAGTTTAGCTATGATACCCCTAAACACATTGTAACAGTGTTTTTTTTGTTTAGGGGTATCGTATCTAAACTAATGATATTTATGAGATACTATCAATTAGAACATGTCTGTTAAGTCTCCTAGTTCTCGCGAACTCAACTTTTGCTAACTGAAGAAGTGTTGTTGATGAGCTGTAATGGGCAAAAAACACCAAAAAATTAGAATTTCGCGCTGCAAGCATGCGCATCCATCTTAAGGTTGATTTCACACTAAATGTCGTGTTTAAGCTACGTCTTTTCAATTCTAAGTGACAGGAGTAATTTATTGCTGTGCTCGTTTCTTGTGACGAATGATCGTAGGTATACAAGTAATTAATTTTGTAAAAAATAAAAAAACCCCCAACGCTGAACGGCTTAACAGATTTTGATCAAACAAAGCTAAGAACACTCCCGACATAAACAACTTTTAAAAAAAAAAAAAAAAAACGATATCGGTTTATCCGGACAGACATACACACACGCACACAGACACGTCAAACTTATAACACCCCTTCGTTTTTCGTCGGGGGTTAAAAATAATACTTTGAAGTTTTGCTACTTTAATGCTAGGTGTCATGGTTGTAATTAGGTTGAACTTAGAACTGTTTTAAAACTTTTGCTTCAGTTCGTTAGTAAACAAATATAGCTTGTATACCCACGCGGACGGTATTTAGCTTTGATTTTGTACGTGACCCGAAATCTAGTAGTATTCTTGATCGAAGCGCGATGATGTATTAGTGATGAGCGCGGACCTCGATGGAGTTGTTGTAAAAAAGGCGCGCTGGGGAGACTAAAAAACCATGAATGTCTATGGGATCCTCGTTAACCGATCTACAAATAAATTGCAAATTGATTTTTACTAGATTTTTTGAAGAGAAGTATCTATGCTAGCATTCTTATTGCTAGCATGCTTATAGCTTATATGCGAAACAATTCAAGAGCATTTTTTTTATACTACTTGAATGACGTGTCAAGCAGATGGCCCACCTGATGTTAAGCGGTAACCTCTGTCTGTGAACAGAGCATTACCTCTAGAATTAGGTCTAGAAGGCACCTATTCACTCTAGCCTTGAAGAGACACAGAAAGTCTTCAGGAAAGACAGACGACGGTAGTTTATTCCACTCCTTAGCAGTTCGCATTATAAAGGTAGAACTGAAACGTTTAGTACGAATAGAAGGCCCTCTTCATCACGTGCGAAATCACACGAAGACAGCCGTGTTTTTTTTTACTCGTAGAGATGGTGAGGGGAATGTCCTGGAATTGTGGAGCCACAGTAAATGGGGTTTTTGTAGCAGTGAACGCGCAAACTTGTGTCTTTGCAGGGTTAAACTGAATCAGGGTTTGCCCTCCTCAATCGGAGACTCCGGTTAGTATACCCTCAATGCCAGACACAAGTGAGGTTTGACGAGGGATGTTGGCTCGGCCCGTGTAAAGTGTCACCGGTACTGTCGTCTGCATAGCAATGAACGTTGTCAATGGACAGCATATCATTGATATGCAGCAAAAACAGCGTCGGGGACAGCACAGAGCCTTGCGGGACGAGACTGCGCTCCCACCAGGCCGAAATATTCATACAAAAAAACGGTTTTTATTGAATATCTCGTGAAATATAGATAGTTTTAAAAAACCCCTTGAGTGATCCCTCGTTTTTATTGTATTGATCTTATTTATCCAATGTTTGAGCCAATAATCTGTACCATATTGACAAACAATCGAATCTAGCCAAAAATTAAATACAACTTTTATTTTTATTTTATTGAGAAATTTTTGTCCTGTCGTGTTTCTGTCTGGGTGATCCCTCGGTATTATAATGTAGTATCTATGCATATTTTTAATTTGAATATTGTACTTAGTCATTTAAAAATCTAATCTAAGATTGGTAATTTTGCGTTATACCTTACCTTAATGCCCATGCAATGAGAGCATTTCAGGGATCATGTAAAACAATACTCTCACTTCTCTTCTTCTTCTTCTCTTTTCTTCTTCTTCTTCTTCTCTTCTTCTTTCACTTCTTCTCTTTCTTTCTCTCTACTTTTATCGCGTCAGTCGTCACAAGCCTCGTGCTGCATGTCTTTTTTTAATTTTTTTTTACATTGTTAGACCTTTGTTTGGCCACGATCTCTCTTGTTGGTAAGTGACGATGTGGCTGAAGATGGAGCACAAAGGTCTAAAAGGCATCTATTCACTCTAGCCTTGAAGAGACCCTGATTATAGTTTTCAGGAAAGACAGACGACGGTAGTGAATTCCACTCCTTAGCAGTTCGCATTATAAAGGTAGAATTGAAACGTTTTAAGCGAATAGAGGGTATACTAATGAGGTAAGGGTGGTACCGAGCCGTGCGTCTCCTCGTGCTATGAGGTTTGACGACCTCTGTGGCGCGGCGGGCGAACGTTCGCCTGCGACGCAGGAGGTTGCGGGTTCGATTCCCGCCTCGGAACAAATATTTGTGCGATCTGCAGATATTTGTTCCGGGTGTTCTGGGTATTTTCTATATATAATAAAAAATATCTATCTATGTAATATATTGTATTAAGTATATTAGTTGTCTAGTACCCATAACACAAGCTCTGCTTAGCTTGGGGCTAGACAATGTTGTGTGAACTGTCCAGCATTATTTATTTATTTATTTATTTATGATATGATTGATGAAAAGGAGATGGTGGGATCAGATTGTGCAGTTCCTGGGAATATGTACACTTACTTGAGCGCGTCGGGCGGACGATGCTTCGCCGCGTACTTGAGATGGTTCTTGTAGACGCGGAGCGAGGCGAAGCGCCGGTCGCACTCCGCGCAGTACGCCGCCTCGGGCTGCGGACAGAGCGCGCGTCAGCACCCCGCGCACAGCGGGCCAGCGGGCCACGGAGAGAGCTGTGCGCGGGGTAGCACTACGTGATGGACTCCGGACCGAGTAGGTCCGTAGAAGAGCCGTGATCACCGACACAGCTCTCAGAGTTGCCCATAAAAAAAATATTGAAAGAGGTCGTCTGGGGAAGCACTATTTCTGCCGCAATGAAGTAGTGCTCGCATTGCTGTGTTTCAGTTGACGACCTCTGTGGCGCGGCGGGTTGGTTGGCCAGCGATGCAGGAGGGTGCGGGTTCGATTCCCGCCTCGGAACAAATATTTGTGCGTTCGCAGATATTTGTTCAGGGTGTTCTGGGTATTTTCTATGCATAATAAAAAATATCTATCTATGTATTATATTGTATTAAGTATATCAGTTATCTAGTACGCATAACACAAGCTCTGCTTAGCTTGGGGCTAGATAATGTTGTGTGAACTGTCTAGCATTATTTATTATTATTGTTAATGTGATCCTATGTGATAATGCACTGTTCATAGGCAGAGGGTACGGCTTAACATCAGGTGGGCCAACTGCCAGATCTGTCATCATAAGTTGTATAAAAAAAAAAAACTTTGATTGACCTTTGTTTGAGCACGATCTCACCTATTGGTAAGTGACGATGTGGCCGAAGATGGAGCACAAAGGTCTAGAAGGCACCTATTTACTCTAGCCTTGAAGAGACACAGATTATAGTTTTCAGGAAAGACAGACGACGGTAGGGCATTCCACTCCTTAGCAGTTCGCATTATAAATGTAGAACTGAATCGTTTAGTACGAATAGAGGGTATACTAATGAGGTAAGGGTGGAACCGAGCCGTGCGTCTGCTCGTCCTATGATGAAAAGGAGATGGTGCAGACCGGCCAAGAAGTGTGGCGCCTACCTTCTTCATGTGCTGCAGCATGTGGGCAGCCAAGTGCCGCGGGGTCGCGCCGCACACGCCGCACGCCTTGAGCGGCCTCGAGCTGTGCTCCATGCTGTGGAGGTTTCAATACAAACCCTGAGATATATACAGTGGGTCCCACGGCCATGCTACATGGGGGACAAGTACTTTAAATATTGAAGTTAGGAAGTTTTACATAATGGAGACTTTCCATTATTTTTAACCAACTTCAAAAAAGGAGGAGCGTCTCAATTCGTGTGTATTTTTATTTTTGGTTGACACGATATAACATAAATAAAAAAAATAAAAAATGCTGGACAGTTCACACAACATTATCTAGCCCCAAGCTAAGCAGAGCTTGTGTTATGGGTACTAGATAACTGATATACTTGATATAATATATTACATAGATATTTTATTTTTATTATACATAGAAAATACCCAGAACACCCTGAACAAATATCTGCGATCGCACAAATATTTGTTTGTACTTCCAGATTGTTCCCATTTTCATCAAAATCTGGTTCTGATGATGGGATCCATGAGGAATTGAGAGAACTTCTCAAATATTACAGGCACACATATAACGATTTCGGTATTTTCAGCAACATGTCAAGCATGTGCATTCAGAAAGTGCCATTTGGTGAAGTGGAACTGATGAGGAAGACCAGAGATGGCCAATGGAACTACTCAATGATAAGTATTTCACAGCTTATACCTAGCTTAGAAGTCGTTTTATTTTTAAATTATACATAGAAGATACTCAGAACACCCTGATCAAATATTTGTTTCGAGGCGGGAATCGAACCCGCAACCTCCCGCGTCGCAGACGAACCTTCGCCCGCCGCACCACAGAGGTCGTCAAATCTTATATCTACATTGGCAGTTGACAGTGGAACGTTGGAGAGGGAGGAATCCGATGGTTACTTACTGAGTATGTAGCCTGAGTCCGTTCTTAGTTCTGAACACCTTGGAGCACGACACGCACATGACCGGCGCCTCGTGCGTCGTCTCTCGGTGGAACGTGGGAGAGGGAGGAATCCGATGGTTACTTACTGAGTATGTAGCCTGAGTCCGTTCTTAGTTCTGAACACCTTGGCGCACGACACACACTTGACTGGCGCCTCGTGCGTCATCTCTCGGTGGAACGTGGGAGAGGGAGGAATCCGATGGTTACTTACTGAGTATGTAGCCTGAGTCCGTTCTTAGTTCTGAACACCTTGGAGCACGACATGCACTTGACCGGCGCCTCGTGCGTCGCCTCTCGGTGGAACGTGGGAGAGGGAGGAATCCGATGGTTATTTACTGAGTATGTAGCCTGAGTCCGTTCTTAGTTCTGAACACCTTGGAGCACGACACGCACTTGACCGGCGCCTCGTGCGTCGTCTCTCGGTGGAACGTGGGAGAGGGAAGAATCCGATGGTTACTTACTGAGTATGTAGCCTGAGTCCGTTCTTAGTTCTGAACACCTTGGAGCACGACATGCACTTGACCGGCGCCTCGTGCGTCGTCTCTCGGTGGAACGTGGGAGAGGGAGGAATCCGATGGTTACTTACTGAGTATGTAGCCTGAGTCCGTTCTTAGTTCTGAACACCTTGGAGCACGACACGCACTTGACCAGCGCCTCGTGCGTCGTCTCTCGGTGGAACGTGGGAGAGGGAGGAATCCGATGGTTACTTACTGAGTATGTAGCCTGAGTCCGTTCTTAGTTCTGAACACCTTGGAGCACGACACGCACTTGACCGGCGCCTCGTGCGTCATCTCTCGGTGGAACGTTGGAGAGGGAGGAATCCGATGGTTACTTACTGATTATGTAGCCTGAGTCCGTTCTTAGTTCTGAACACCTTGGCGCACGACACGCACTTGAGCGGCGCCTCGTGCGTCGTCTCTCGGTGGAACCTCAGGCTCGACGGTGAACTGAAATAACGTCAATACAAAGATATTAGTTTTTTTTTCTCTACTAGTCTATGATCCGGCCTGCAAACAGATGTTTGGCAAACCTCTAAAAACACAAGTGTATGGTTGCGGGTTCAATTCACACTGCGAGACAATTGTTTGTATGATCTGCAAATATTAGTTCCGTCTGTGTTATGGTGGCATGGTGCTCGTAGTTCCTGAAACACAGGACACAGGGATCCTAGTGCGGGGACAGGACTTCAGGTGAGTACCTACGAGTCAGCTCGCTTCAACAGAGAACAGAGTCTAAATACTCACGGGAACTCGTCGCGGCACACTTTGCAGCTGAACCTCCTGAGGCCGTGCTCGCGCGCGTCGTGCGACACCATCGCGGCGAGCTTGTGCCCGACGAACGCGCACGTCCTGCAGCGGTACTCTCTGTAGTGCGCCGCCACGTGCTCGCGGTAGTGCGGACTCTTCGAGAACCTCGTCTCGCAGATTGTGCATTGATGCCGGCCCGCTTTCTGGAAGGGACAACTTGGATAATGTACCTATGGTATAGCATCCATGTATGAATGGGTACCTGAAATTTTACACATGAAGGCATCCTCTCGATGGACCGATGACATTTTTGAAAGCCTTTATATTCTGATATGAATATTTGTCTACATTGTAGGGGCAACTTAATTAAATAATGTTCTAGCAAATAAATATGAATTGATTTTGTAATAATCTTACCTCTGAATGTCTATTTCTCAAGTGTTTTTCATACAGTTCCTTATGAAAAAATCCAACAATACATGATTCACATCTGAATTTAACTATGTTTTTGTATCTATTGTCCTGTCTGTCTGCTTGTCTCTTGGCTTGCATCTCCTGCTCCGTCATTTCTGTTATAATATAGCTGTCCTTCGTTACTGGTAACATTCTCTTTCTGTTCTCATTTTTATTCACTTTTCTAGCAACATTTATTTTCGTCTCAGGTTGTACTCTTTGTAGTTTTTGTTTAGTTCGTCTTATAACGGCTCTCCTCTTCACTGTGACAGCTTTTGACTTTGATACGCTCAATTCTTCAACTATGTTTTCATCACTTAGTGTTTCATCATCGTCATTTACATGTTTCATCCTTGTATGAACACGTGACTTGTTGATAGAGATTTTAGGTTCATCACATTTCAAAAAAACAACTTTGAGGAAACTGTTTACGTATGCATTTTGATTGATACTGTCGTTGTTAGTATCATCTGTACACTCGTTTTCTGATTTAACGTTCTGTTTCAACAAGTCTGTTTTAGTCAATTGTATGTATTTATTGTTGTCATCACGATGTACGTTCTCAACATTTTGTTCACAGCAAATATCATTGAGGTCTACAGTTGAGCGTGTGAGGCGGGTTAGCGGAGCGAGATTAACCTTAACCTGGAATTAATTAAGTACATAATTGCACGGCTAGAACATGAGGGCAGCGGATTATACACCTCTGCAGATCCAAATATGTGGCTCGTGGTAGCAAGCATGCAGTAACTACTACTGAACCGGGACTACAGAAGCTTATCAAGTCCTGTCTAACTTCGTCTACAACATCCTCGGGGACACTGGAACATAGCTGCCATCAACACATAGTCCTACATTATTCTGAGGAGTTGTGCTGGAGACTGATTACCAGGGAGACAGTGCACCCAATGGGATATCAGTGCAGATCTTATCACCCCAATTTGGATTATAATTAGTTGTAACAACTGTTTTTCCTCTGAACATATGCTATTGTCATCATCAGCAGCATTTAGATGTTCACAGCTGGACGAGGCCTCCCTGTAGAATGCAACAACGGGATGCTATGGCCCATCACCTGGTGTGATGCCCTAGTTGGTTTATTTTTATTTTTTATTTATTGTTATTTAATAACATTTTATATAATTATCTTAACACATCTAAAAAACCTACTGAGGCTTGTATAAGATGCGATACATTCCTCCTCATTCTTAAATTAGGTTGCAAGTAGGTACATAACACAAACATAAAGGAAATAGGAATAAAAAGTAACAAATACCTATAACAGCGAGTATGACAAAGAACAATCACAACACACAAACGTGCTTTTTGGTTTACATCGCCGAATAAACGTGTCGTGAGTACCTACCCACCTACCTACCTAGTGTTTGCAGCTCTTTTATAAACGTGTCGTGAGTACCTACCCACCTACCTACCTAGTGTTTGCAGCTCTTTTATAAACGTGTCGTGAGTACCTACCCACCTACCTACCTAGTGTTTGCAGCTCTTTTATAAACGTGTCGTGAGTACCTACCCACCTACCTACCTAGTGTTTGCAGCTCTTTTATAAACGTGTCGTGAGTACCTACCCACCTACCTACCTAGTGTTTGCAGCTCTTTTATAAACGTGTCGTGAGTACCTACCCACCTACCTACCTAGTGTTTGCAGCTCTTTTATAAACGTGTCGTGAGTACCTACCCACCTACCTACCTAGTGTTTGCAGCTCTTTTATAAACGTGTCGTGAGTACCTACCCACCTACCTACCTAGTGTTTGCAGCTCTTTTATAAACGTGTCGTGAGTACCTACCCACCTACCTACCTAGTGTTTGCAGCTCTTTTATAAACGTGTCGTGAGTACCTACCCACCTACCTACCTAGTGTTTGCAGCTCTTTTATAAACGTGTCGTGAGTACCTACCCACCTACCTACCTAGTGTTTGCAGCTCTTTTATAAACGTGTCGTGAGTACCTACCCACCTACCTACCTAGTGTTTGCAGCTCTTGTATAAACGTGTCGTGAGTACCTACCCACCTACCTACCTACTGTTTGCAGCTCTTTTATAAAAGGCTTGTGTAATACACATTTTTCGGTGGCCTATACAGTGCAATGTCACATTAACAAGTACGTATTTTGAGTAGGTAGTTATTTTAGTGCCTAGAATGCATTCATAGAATGAATTTTATCACACACATGGTAGAAAATGGAAGGGTCTCTAAGGCCTGACACAGCCATGTGGGAAAATGTTAACAGTCTTTAAATGTTACTATAAAACTAGAATTATCCTTGGATCATTTACACAGTGTTTTGTCCTTTGCATTGACAAACAGTTTCAAATTCGATCGAAATAGACAGAACAGCGAGTAACTATTTTCGTTTTCCTCATTAGTATACCCACTATTCACACTAAACGTTTCAGTTCTACCTTTATAATGTGAATGCGAACTGGTAAGGAGTGGAATACACTACCGTCTGTCTTTCCTGAAAATTATAATCTGGGTCTCTTCAAGGCTAGAGTGAAGGTGCCTTCTAGACCTTTGTGCTCCATCTTCGGTCACAACGTCATCAGGTGAGATCATGGTCAAACAAAGGTCTACCAAAGTTACAAATGAAAAGGATATTCTGTGTTTAATAGTAACATGGTTGAGGTTTAGAACAAAATCAGGTCTTCGAAATAAATGCATGCGAGTGGATTGGATTTCTTGAGTTATAAAGGCTGTGTAATTTAAGACAACCAAGGACAATCTTTTTTGTAATTTTCACTAGAAACGGGATTTTTTTTTTAAATATCCCGTTTCTAGTGAAAATTATGTACATAACCATGATAGTTTCAAAAGTTAATCTTTTTTGTGTTGTTACCTTTGTACTGTTAGTTCTCAAACAGTCCTGCGCTCGTAGCACTTGCAGCTTGAACTTGTGCAGTTTGTGGAACAGAGACATGCACTCCCAGCAAACAGACTCCACGTTTATGATCACCTGAAACAAACGCGGAAGGAGTGAGGATATGGCTCTTCCATTCGTTTTTTTTGTATAACCTTCTATCAAAATCACTAAAAACTAATTTTGGGCAAGAACTTACTGTTTCACTACCAAATAACGACCCGTATTTTACTTTATCCAATGAGACGAGTATTCTGTTCCGGCTCAGGCACGTACAACATATTTCAGCCATTTCTCTATCTTAGGTACGTTATCTTCCAATTTAATATCTATCTAAAAACATTTTTATTACATTACATCTAGGAAAAGGGAAAAGCAAGGCAAGACAAATTCATACAAACAAAACAAAAGCAAAAGTAATGGGATACGGATATTTTCACAGCAACGTGCTATTTCTACGAATAGAAAATAGAAAAATAATGACTACGTTTATTAGTCACAGACCTCACAGACCATGAACAATAAGGGATACGAACCGTTCACCGTAAATAGCTCTCTCTTGGTCTGTGATACAGAGTTTTTTTTTTTTTTTTTTCTACATATATAGATAGAGCTGTTCTGTGGATTCTACGATCGACTTCTTAGATTGGGCGCTTTTAAAATTTACCGTAGCAATGCACGGCACGGCATGATATTACCTTGGATATCTACGGTCTAAAGTGCCGTAGAATGCTTTTATAATCTACATATTGTGGCCGGTACTTGGATGTATAATAGTAGAAGGGCCGGTAACGCCCTTTTTTGGGATTCGGCAACGGCACGTTATACCGTAGACGTGCAAGTGCATTCCTCCATGGGTATTGGGTGCGTAGTACACAACTTCATGGTTGGCCCCATGGGTGATGGTAGGCTCGGATAAAGAACTAATGGTAGGTGAATCTTATCACTAACACCCACGTTCCTTTCTAATAGAAAGAGCCGGGGCGACTTCGTGTTACAGATGCTAGGAAGATGGACTAAAGAACAGATGTTACCCTAAAGGGAGGATTTGTAAAAACGGTTATTTTTATTTTTTATATTCGTTAAGCTGGCCTGTGGCCAAACGAGTATTTTTTTTTTGGTTTGTGTGTGTAACGTGTCTATTTATGTTTCAACTACTCAACACTAGATGGCATAAACATGCAAACTCGATTTTGTTAGGGTTTCGTACCCCAAAAGCTTAGAGCATTGCCAGGCCTCCGTACCGGAGCCCAAAAGGTACCAAATAAGAGACGTCGTCTACTTAGTTTTTATTTTATTTCATTCCTTGTTTTTTTTTTGAGTTATTTTATGATAATAAGGTTTCATTTTTCCCAATGTAGCTTGTTTAAAGAGCAAAAGTGTAGTGAAATAAAATGGAAGTGCATTGCGTGATTTTTCAAATTGGAGGAATTTATCTACCAAAGTTTTAGTAAAACTGCCACCTTTTTACTAAAATATGTCTTGACTGGGACTTTTACATCTTGGAAGGAGTGTTAAGGTAGTTAATTTCGCTTATGGAGCGAAATTATTTTTTTTTCGTGTTTTTTGCTCATGATGAGCTGAGATGAGCAAAAAACACGAAAAAATATAATTTCGCGCCACAAGCGAAAGCAACCACCTTAAGCCGCATACGGACTTCGCGTGCCAATGTACGCGTAGTCGGTTACGCATATCCTGGAACGCCAAGTGCATACCTGCAGCTACGCGTACCCACTTGGGGAAAGCGTGCCGCGCGAGCCATCGTCAGTGAGTTTTTGGTCGCGCGTCAAAGGGTACGCGCACGCCCGGGTATGCTTTATTTGGACGGCAAAATGGATAGACACGCGTGTCGGAGTCATGGCGGATGACTGGCGGGGTACGCGTAGCGCTATGGATCGATTGACCTCGCGTACAGGTTCGCGGGCGGTCCGTACAGGAGCTGTAAACGTATCCAATGTACGCGTGGACAGCGAGTTCCGACTACGCGTACATTTGGTACGTGGCTTAAAGTTGCAAATTAAATACAATATACAAAAATTTCATACTTGAAAATGGCAAATGCACAAGCCTTGGGACGGCAATTATAACAAAGATATAATTATTAAAAATAGCTTGTGTTCTATTTATAAAAATGTAAAAAAGGTTATTTATTCTTGTCATTTATTTAGCAATGAATAAGTACATAATAATTAAATTCTAAATACAATTCTAATGAACGCTCCTCTAATGATTATCTATTTTAAATCTCACAAATATTATTTTATAAAATTTCAACTAGTGGGTAAATATTTTTTGTCGATATTTCCATAAAAATAAACTTATATTTTTAAATTGTATATAATTATTTATGTAGAGTGCGTTTAGCCTAAAACTGAAAGTGCCTGTATTTAGAGCTGGCACACTATCCGTAAATGTACGAGTTATCCGTAACTCGTACATTTACGGATAAGTATGCCACGTGCTGATTAGATGTAGAATAGATTCTCGTAAATTATTTCTGTATTATTAAAATGGTAAATTCCTATCTTGTATTTACTCAAACTAACAAAACAGCGCAATCGTATTTTTTAAAGTTCCGTGCTTTTTAGTTTTACCTATTTTATCTGTGGTACTTATATATGGCAAACTAGACTCTAAGATTACGCTGTCCTTCCATCTCTCTGTACACTGTCACAGGGGCATATCTCAGAAGCCGTAACAGTCAGGAAGTATGCATGAATCCTTTGCATATAATAAAAATGTAAAAACCCAAATCCTAGGTCGCCGCACATAGAGTTCTCCGACCAAGGATTAAAACCGATAGCGCGTTCTAATCTACTAGTGGCACCATCTATCCTTGAGTGTAGTAAACTTCAGAACTCTACAATATGCGTGGTTCTGGTTAGTTATTTGAAGATGTTAAACTTCTTCTGTAAAATGTAAAATCAAAATTAATGTTATATTAATGATATGGTGTACCTACTGAAATTATTCACAAAAAATCCTAAAGAGATGCCATAGCATTAATAACTAACTCTAGATGGGTTGTGTTTTTTTGGACGGATCATAGATACTAAAAATACAGATTCAAATAATGCCTATTTTCATAAAAATTATACACACCTACATTTAAAGATTATTCATAAAAAAACGCTTAGGTACCTACAACGTACTATGTCTGTTAGGTAACTAAGTATTTACTAATAACACAATATTTGTATCTAATCCCGAATCCCATCCTGATTGTGTCATTTTGAACTGCCAATTTGCGACAAAGCTAGAATCCAAAAACCGCGTTCCTTATAGCGAATTCTGTTGGAACCCCGCATCCAGCTTCTAGAAACTGGACTGGAGCTGATTCACAGCTCGTGCTTCATTGTCATCCCGCTCAAATGAACGCACAGAAAGACTTCTGCTGAGGCACTTGGCGCGCTCATTTTGTGGTCCTTCGCAGCCTGATTGGTATTTAAACCAAGGCTCTCATCCCTGCTATCAGTCAAGCTTCATTTCTATCCCTAGGGATCACCCGCTCGCTGGGCTGAATTCGTTCAGTTCATACATTTCGCTTAACATTCCATACCGCCCTTACAGGAGCTGCCTACCTTCACAGTGCTATTTAAATTTGCTAATTTCCGCACTCATGCAATTAGGCCCCCCTATAAGTGTAATTACATTCGTGTGATTAAATCTTCATAAGTAAGTATTTAAATTCGTTTAAATACCTACTTACATACTTTCGCATTTAAAATAAGTCTTATCTAAGCTTATTAGCTTTGCTACAATAGCATTCTAAAATACTACGCTGCTTTAGCTAAGCAATTCATTATTATTTCGCTCCGTACCTAATCGGTTGGAGCCTAGGTATATCACGCTAGCTAGGTATACTTAGTTATATAGGTTGTTGACAGGTGCGTGCGCGTACGCCTGTAGCTACCTACACGCATACCGATCTACTATCTGCTTATTTGTTTACGTATTTCGTTTAATATTGCAACATGTCTCAAAAGGCAAAAGAGACCGAGCAATTAAAGATGGACTTAGAAATAATTCTTGTAGAACAGAAACGAAATACCCTTTTCGAATATATTCAAATCGTGTATAATAATTCGCAAAAGGCGCACACTGACGTTGAATCTTTGGAGAATTTCTTATGTTCCGTCGCAACTATTGATGAGACTCGAGCTGAATTTAGGGACCTTGTAAACGAGCATAATAAGCTACTTTTGAAAAGTAATCCCGCCGCGGTACCTAACTTTCAGACATTGATTTCATTTGATGATCTCTTCAGTCGTATAAAACGTGTATTGAAGCGGGTTGAGCCCGTACCTTCGAGGGAAAATGATCACGTTGATCAGTATGATCAAAAGGTCATTAGGACAAAACGCCCAACTTTGGCGCCAATTGAAATTGTGTCATTCGACGGTGACATTCGGAATTGGCCCTTATTTTATGAAAGCTATAAGTCCACGATACACGAAAATCCGACGCTAACGGACGCTGAGAGGTTATATTATTTGATAGGGAAGCTGTCCACTAAAGCGCAGGCAGTGTTCTCAGGCATCACGCCATGTCCTGCGAACTATAAATTAATTATGAAATGTCTCGTTGATAGGTATCAAGACAAACGTGTCCTCGCATCTACGTATCTAGATCAGATGATAAATCTAAAAATAAACGGTCCCGCTTCTTCATCTAACTTCCAGTCATTTATGGATCAATATGTCACAGCCGCAAATGCTATTAAAAACCTTGAAATCGAGGATTTGACTGATTTTATATTTTTGCATATCGCATTAAAGAAGTTAGACGGAGAAACGATCCGAGCATTCGAGTCACAATATCGTGACATAGGGCTACCTTCCTTTAGTCAGCTGACGAGCTTCATTAGAAGCCAACATAGGATTTATCAAAACACGCAGCCTAGCACAACTGGAAATTCTACACGAAGTTCTGTTAAATCCCGCAGTCATGTACCTAACCCGCAAAGTTATGTAGCTGTCACAGCTGCTAACAAAAAATGTCTATGTGACAATGTTGTGCATGACCACTATTTTAAATGTCAAAAGTTCAATGACATGACTCCATCTGCACGCTTCAAATGCGTCAAAGATAATAGTGCATGTATTAACTGTTTAGGTCTTAAACATAAAACTCGTGATTGTAATTCAACCCTCAAATGTCGTACTTGTCATCAAAGACATCATACCTTGTTGCATTTCAATAAGGTCGAAAATCAAAACGCAACGCAATCCCACGATAGCGGATTGACGCAGACGTCAGGTGTTCACGCAATGCAGGCGCGTGCGGCTCGGCCTGCAGTCTCTGATGTAATGAGTGCGGCTCAGCAATCGCCTGCCGCGATAAGCGAGCCATCGGTATCGTCACTTCACACATCCATTGCTGCACCGTCGCAGGTTAGCGCAAGCTCTGACGACCGTGCCGCGCAATGCATGCGGCCCACGACGATATTGCTGTCGACCGCTCAAGTGTTTTTATACGATAGTGATGGAAGGAGGCATACAGTTAAATGTCTATTAGACTCCGGTTCGCAATGCAATTTTATAAGTGCAGAATGTTGTTTACGTTTGGGTTTGAATTGCAACCAAAATACAAAAATGATTGTTCGAGGTTTCGGTGGCTCTGAAAAAGCTATTAAGGGTTCCACTGACTTCAGAATATTTTCGCGGTTTAATAAAACCATTTATTATGATGTAGCGGGTCTTGTCGTCGATCGCATAACGGATGACCTACCTACGGTCCCCGTGAACGCGGCTGCGTTTACGCACATCAAAACGCTACAGCTTGCGGACAGTACGTTCGCCACCCCCGCTTCTGTGGATATCCTACTTGGAGCATCCATATTCCCACACTTGTTGATGCCTGGTAAGGTACATAGCAACGTACATGGAATTCCGCCCGCCATACAAACAGTGCTAGGATATATTTTAATGGGTGCAGCACCCGCGCTGCTCCCTCCTGGATCTACTTCTGCCTGTTGTGCCACTGTCCAAGATTCTTTGGACACCATTCTCAAAAGGTTTTGGGAACTTGAGGAAGTTTCCTCACCGGTTGCTCACAGTCAAGACAATCTTGAGTGTGAGACACATTTCCGCACTACCACCACGCGTGACGCTAGTGGTAGGTACACCGTCGCGCTTCCTTTTCGTGACGATGTTTATAAATTAGGAGACTCATTCTCCACCGCACAAAGACGCTTCCTGTGCTTAGAAAAGAAGTTGGAATCATCAAGTTTTCTGCGCGCCGCCTACGACGATATCATTCGTGAATACGTCGATAAAGGTTATGTAACCGAAATAGGACCTATTGATAATAATATTTCCGCTAAATCCGCATCCCATTTCATTCCGCACCATTGTGTGCAGCGCCTTGATAAGACCTCCACTAAAGTCCGCATGGTTTTAGACGCTAGTTGTAAAACCAGCACAGGTTTGTCTTTGAATGATGTTCTTCATTCCGGCCCAAATTTACAGGGCGATTTGAACAACATCCTGTTGAACTTTAGGCTGTTCAAAATAGCTATTTCTGCCGATTGTCGTCAAATGTTCCTCCAATTGTGCATGAACCAACGAGACCGAAAATATCAGCGATTTATTTTTAGGTTTCGACCAGAAGATAAACTCTCCATTTTTGAATTAGCTCGCGTCGCTTTCGGTATAAAGTCGTCCGTTTTTCACGCAATCCGCGTCGTTCATCAGCTGATCGCTGATGAAGGTCATAAGTTTCCAGCTGCAGCTGCTATAGCAGCTTCTTCGACCTACATGGACGATGTTTGCTATAGCATAATGGCAGATGATGTAGAGCAGAAAGACGAGCTCGTCGCGATCGATTCCTGTACCGAACTTATCAATTTATTTAAGTGCGGTCAATTTGACCTGGTAAAATGGACGAGTAATTCGGACACTGTTCTCCGCGCTATACCCGCCTCGCACAGAGCTTCGTCAGATCTCGAAATTGATAAGGACGTACCTCATAAAATTCTAGGTACGCATTGGGACAGGACAGATGACGTCTTCAAGTTCAAGGTCTCTGAACCTGATGCAGGCTGTACCAAACGCAGTATCCTGTCTGTCGTCGCACGCTTATGGGACAATTTAGGCCTAGTGGCTCCCGTCATACTCTATGCCAAGCTCCTTATTCAGGAATTATGGTTATTAAAGTGTGACTGGGACGAGGCCCCCCCACAACGCATCACGAGTCTATGGAGACAGTTCTGTAGCGAACTCCCCTCACTCAACGATATACGCATTCAGCGGCATCTCGGGGTAGTGCAAGGTTGTTTAGCTAACCTCATTGGATTCGCGGATGCAAGTGAGCGTGCTTACGGCAGCGTAATATACTTGCAGGTCAGCAGCCACACCAATAATACGACCGTTAGGTTGGTGTGTTCAAAATCTAAGGTCGCACCGCTTAAAACGATATCGATTGCGCGCTTAGAGCTGTGTGCCACGGTTCTATTGTCTAAGCTAATGCGTAAAGTGCTTGACAATTTTGAGCCGAGATATAAAATTTCGAATGTATTCGCATTTACTGACTCCAAAGTCGTACTTTGCTGGATCAATTCCTCTCCGCACCGCTGGCAAACTTTCGTAGCAAATCGCGTTGTGAAAGTTGTGGAAAATATTCCTGCCAGCTGTTTCCATCACGTAGCAGGCATTGAAAACCCTGCCGATTGCTTATCGCGTGGCTTATCGCCCGCGCTGCTTAACAAGCACCCTCTGTGGTTCACTGGACCCCCATGGGCATCTAGGCATCCTTCTGAGTGGCCTATATCGGAATTTGATCGCGAAAACGTCAGTGACATGCCGGAGCTAAAACCGCTTGCACACGCTGTAACTGAAAACACCGCGAAACCGCTTATCTATGAGCTCGCTCAACGCATTTCTTCTTGGTCGAAGTTACTACGCATAATTGTTTATGTGTATCGCTTTTCGAAGCTATTACCGCTAAAACCTAACATAACGAAGTCTGATTTAGAATTTGCCGAAAATAAAGTTCTCTTCGCGTTACAATACGTCTACTTCAGAGACGATATAAATAAATTAAAAAACAATGAAAATTGCTCTCCCGCTCTACAAAAACTTAAGCCGTTTTTAGATGAAAACGGCCTTATCCGCGTCGGTGGTCGGCTTACCCACGCAGCGCTCGAGTATGCGCAAAAGCACCCATGTGTGCTGCCGCGACATGATCACGTGGTCGATATACTAATCGATTACTATCATCGAAAACACTTACACGCCGGCCCTGAACTGTTGATGTCCTTACTCAGGAATCAATATTGGATACTGGCAGCGCGACGAGTTATTCGTCACCGTATCTATAAGTGCAACACGTGTTTCAGAGCGAAACCGCGTCCATCCTTTCCAATGATGGCAGACCTGCCTGTATTTCGCGTCAATCAAGTAGACAAGCCATTCACGCATACAGGTTGCGATTATGCTGGCCCTCTACAATATACACCGGTTCGTGGTAGAGGTGTCAAAAGTCGTAAGGCCTGGCTATGTATATTTACGTGTCTGACAACACGATGTTTGCACATTGAAATCGCTACAGAGTTGAGTACAGTCAACTTCCTCGCTGCTCTTAAACGATTTCTAGCACGCCGAGGTCCCGTGCAGTGTATATACACTGACAATGGAACGAATTTCGTTGGATGTAGTTCCTACCTCCGTGATCTTTATAAGTTCCTCGATCAACATCGCCCGCATCTTGAACATGAGCTTTCAGAAAGCCGTATCTCTATGAAACGCATAACGCCTCTAGCTCCGCATATGGGAGGCTGTTGGGAGAGCATGGTAAAGGTGGTAAAGTCTCATTTGTTCAAGGTCATCGGCCAGCAAATTCTTTCCTACGAAGAGCTGTTAACGGTGCTAACGCAGATCGAGGCACTTGTAAACTCACGTCCGCTCACTGCTATGAGCAGCGACCCGGCAGAGCCATCGGCTCTTACTCCTGCTCATTTTCTTAATACCGCTCCGCTCGGGTCTCTACCTGCTTCACACGTAGAGCGCGTTAGTCTTCAAGAAAGGCATTCTATTTTAGACAAAATGGTGCAGTCATTCTGGCAGCGATGGCGTACAGAATACTTGCATCAATTGCAATCTAGAGCCAAGTGGAACATACCATCTACTCCGATTCCACTGGGATCGGTTGTCGTGATTATTGTTGATAATGCTCCAGTATTTTCATGGCCTTTAGGTGTAGTAGAAGCTGTACATACCTCGAAAGACGGAACAACGCGCTCTCTTACCGTTAGGACGTGTAGAGGCCTCTTTGTCAGGCCAGTCGTCAGAGTGTGCCTTTTACCGAGTCAATGAGTTGAGTAACTTTTAGTAGAGTAGTAGTAGAGTAGCTGCTACCTACTTATCTTAGGCTAGTTTAGAGATAATTATTATAACAATTCATGTCTTATGCTCCGACTCTTATATAGAGCAGACATTCTCGTATATAAGTTGTCGTCTGACTCTACATAGAGCAGACTCTACCGCATATAATTTCTTATATTCCTTATCCCTTTATGTTTTGCTTTCTAAAGGCAACCCTTTAAGGTCGGGGGTATGGTTTCGCTAGCATAATTAATGCATCATTTCTGTTATTTTTCGTACGTAATTGTGGCTTATTCAATGCACATATCCTATCCCGCTCACACCCTAACAGCGTTCTACGTCTACGTGTGAGACAGAAGGATCTCGCTGCTAATCAAAGCGAAGTTGTGAAGACGCCATTGAAAAACAACAAGTTTCTGACTGACTGTCATCGTGAGAGCCTCGCATAACCTACAAACTATATAAAAACTATTGGATTTGTGATAAATATTACTGTTATACGTTATTCGTCGTGACAGTGGTGTCGTGAGTTGGTGAATTTAGTGTGTAAACAACAGGACAACATCCAGATACGAACTGCCGCGCCGGCATAGCCGCGTGGCGTACCTAGTCGTATCTCTGGACTCCAGGCGCCTCGGAGAACGAACATCGAACAGCCAGTCTCAAGGTAGGACGCTGTATCTAATCCCGAATCCCATCCTGATTGTGTCATTTTGAACTGCCAATTTGCGACAAAGCTAGAATCCAAAAACCGCGTTCCTTATAGCGAATTCTGTTGGAACCCCGCATCCAGCTTCTAGAAACTGGACTGGAGCTGATTCACAGCTCGTGCTTCATTGTCATCCCGCTCAAATGAACGCACAGAAAGACTTCTGCTGAGGCACTTGGCGCGCTCAATATTTTTCTAAAAACTAATTAGTGCTGATACTTTATATCTCTGTGCAACGAATTTTTATTTGTAAGAGTCAAATTATTTACATTGGACGGATAAAATGAGCTTTAGCAATGTAGCAGCTTAGCATGTGCATTGCACGTTAGTAACATTATACGTACAATAGTGCATTGTGATACGAGGGTCGTAAATAGGTTACTGTAACCGAGTCAGCGTTTTGTAAACCCGGGCCGAATGACGAGGGTTTACCATCATCACGAATTTGCAACAATCTTTACGTCTATGTATCATCCGACATTTTTCAATACAGTCAAGAGAAAACAGAAAAATACCGCCAGGACCTATATCGGGTTTTTTCCCGTCTATAGTCATTATCAACACACATCATCACATCATATCATCATTATTACATCATTTTATACTCATTATAAAAAACTCCTTGTTTAATAAAATACTTCTTCATTGGACTTAAAAAATAAACTTCGAATAAATTATAAAGGAGTTTTTAATTGTAACAAAATTGGCAAAGAGAGTCTCGAACATTCAGCATTTACAAATTTTTAAATGAATAAAATATAAAAACAATTAAATTCTGCTGTATGTAATTAAATACAGATTATTATAATTTCAATCTTTTTTGTAAACTAATTTCTTAGTTTCATCCACCAATTCATTTTTGTTCGTTTAGAGCATTTCACTATTTTTTTTAATTCTTTTCTAATTAACTGTTTCTTGAACTGGAATAAGGACAAAACTGTAAAGAAATCGTACTAGTGCCGTAAAACTAACTTTCAAGCTATATTTACCGGCTTTGTGAGTACACTTTTCGAGCAACTGTTTTGAAAAATATTACAAACGTGATATTATGTACTACATGTATTTTGTGTATAATTATTTAATGCAATATAAAACTACGATTGAAAAATATGAATGCAGCAAGACTATGAGATGGTAAAGGAAGGTTTTTAGAAAAGTTTGATCGCCACAAACTGGGCGCTAGTCAATTTAGAAATATTTTCAATAACACTGTTTTAAATAGTTACAAAAGCAGTTAAACATTATTTTACGACCTAGTTTTTTTATAACTAATACATTTTTATTAAAACTAATAAAAAAAACTTGCTAATGGACGGATTAGGACGGATTTATTAATTATGGAGCATAGTGCATACCAACATATACGTTTAGTACTAAAGATCGTTTACAGGGTGTTGGTCTATTCACTCGCCATGCCTTATTGAGTCCAAGAACCTTAACGGTAGGTAATCTGTGCTTATTTGATTTCTCATATTCAAGCTTAAAATCATTTCCATAAAAGCACTGTTCTTTCAGTCATAGTGCTTAAGGTTGCTTTTCCATACCTACTATTGTATTTTACCAAAAATGCGCGACCAGTATAAGTTTACACTGAAATGGCTGTTGTTGGCTTATATTGATCATTATTTGCGGCAAATCATATTTGGTTGAAGAAAACACTAGATTAATAGCGAAAATTTCATCAAAATGATTTGTATGGACTAAAACTTCGGTGTTATTTTCACTATTAAACAGCTTTTTTCTTTAACCAGATATGATTTGCCGCAAATAAAGACCAATATCAAAGCCAACAACAGTCATTTCAGTGTAAAATTATACTCTGTTCGCCTATAATTGGTAAAATACATTAGTATGAAAAAGCAACCGCGCCTTAACTGAGTAGGTTCCTGCGTTAGTGGAGTGGTGGTTAGAGGCTCCAGTCAAGCGTCAGTATAGCTGTTAACACGTGTTATTTGAACTAAATGACCCCTCCCCAGGGTTGGAAAAAAACAGTTTGATATAAGTTTGACTTATATCAAAAAGAACAAAACACTGTTTGTAATCGGCAAATAAAAAAAAACATGTTTAAAATCAATTTCTATCATTAGTTTTTTTTAGTGTTTTAAACACATTTTGCAATTTAATTACTTAATGCTTCTTTTTAACACGCTTATAATAGATTGGTCTGTATGTTTGTAGGTATGTAACGGAACCTTTGATCGTGATTTTCACCCACTTCAAAACGTCGGAAGAACTAAAAATATTTTATCGAATAAAATTTGATATGAATGCATTGCTTTTTTATGTTTCGAAACATGTTTTAAACAAGTAATGCATTTTCCCAGTGTTTTAAACTCTTGTTTTAAACATTGCCAACCCTGCCCCTCCCGCACCGCTCCTACCGCAGAAACCTACTCAGTTAAGCGCTATGCCTTTAGTCGAGATAAAAAAAAACGAGGATTTTTTGAAGTTTCTCCTACCTTTCGCCGTATATAAAGCACGTGTATAAATGAACACCCTGTATTAAGCTAATTAAAGTAGGTACTGTGCCCGAGAGATCGGTACCTGCTTGGTATGGAATCTACCCAGTAAGAATTTATCCGTTTCCGGACTTATCACTAAACTACGGATAATGTGCGGGTGACGGCAACTCTATGGTGGTTCTAGTATGCCAGGATCTTCCGGAGTGCAGCTACCACGATGACGGCAAACACCGAAGTCTTCAGGATTTCGCCATCTGGAAATTAAAAAAAACAAAAATGTGTTGAAAAACGTTGTATGATACACGCGCGAAAATTGGTTATTAGAAACTCGTCTCGGGCTTACCTTCGTCTACTAGTTTGTAATAACCAACTTTTCACCCTAGTATCATAAATAACTATTATGATACTAGTGCGGTAAGTTGTTTTTTACAAACAAGATTCGAGGGCTTACTACAGTCACGAATTTGTAAAACCAATTTCTACACGAGTGTACAACGAGTTCTACAACGTTTTTACAACACATTTGCGAGAAAACAGTACAATAGGTAAAAACTCTATACGAGTTTTCCATGATATATAATTATTGTAAATCATTAAATAGTGCTCACGCGATTTTGGCGGCAAGAGGCCATTTTGGCGGCATGAGAACATTTTCTGCAATTTGCGCCTCATTCAAGTAGATTCAATTCCCCGCTTGAACTCATATTATTATTTTGTTTTTTAAATAACAGTCGGAAGGTCGCAACAATCTTTGACGTTTCTAATAGGTATGTCTAGTTTGAAGATTTCTGCCTGGGGTTACTGAGGATAGAAAACTACAACATCCACCATATGCAGACTCCGACTAGGCCATGTATGCACACCAGTGCACTTAGCCAAGCTAAGGATTAGAACCTACACACACATTACAGAACACACACACATTATTATTACAGAATCCTTAGCTTGGCTAAGTGCACTGGTGTGCATACATGGCCTAGTCGGAGTCTGCATATGGTGGATGTTGTAGTTTTCTATCCTCAGTAACCCCAGGCAGAAATCTTCAAACTAGACATACCTATTAGAAACGTCAAAGATTGTTGCGACCTTCCGACTGATATTTAAAAAACAAAATAATAATATGAGTTCAAGCGGGGAATTGGAATGATTCAGCTCTGTATGTGAATGTGGTCTAGATGAAGGGAGTATCGACCATATCTTATTTTTATGCCCGCGGCTTCAGCTATCTCTGTTTGATGTCACTTCCCCAGAAATCCCTCGTCCTTTTTCCTCTAAATCCCTTTTATCCCTTGTATAACTCTAATTACTAATTATGTTTTTATGTACAAATTATGTTCTTTCTTATTATAATTATTTTTGACCTTTAACATTATTGTTATCAATAAATGAACTATGAACTATACTAGCTTTATACAGTTGTGGTCATATAATTAAGAACGATTTGAAGTTCTAGAAGTTTTTTATTTAAATCGTATCATACACAGAGATGTGTACCTTCTGAGAAGCAACTAGTTATGTTATATAATAGTCACATTAATAGAGCAACCTGACTTAAGAATAAAGTATGAAATCGCTAACTATTTTTTGCACATTTTATTGATTTTATCAAAGTAACACATTCAAATAGTACTGAAACTGTACAAATAATTAAGAACGATTTATTTAACTGCTCGGGAATTGTTTTGTATGACACTTATATTTAAAAAATCACAATATTATGTAGCACAGGAAACATAAAAATAAATTTTATAAACATTTAACTAAAATTAATAGTTAATAGCATATCCACGGCTTTTAATTACAGCTTTACACCGGCGAGGCATTGACTCTATTAATTTTTGACATTTCGCAAGAGAAATAGAGTTCCATTCTTCTAAAAAAACGTCATACAGGTTTCTCAATTTCCACACTTTGTATTTGAAACCTTTTTCTTTACTTCAAACCACAGATTCTCTATTGGGTTTAGATCTGGACTGTTAGCAGGCCAGTCTAAGACAGAAACTAATTGCGCTGTAAGAAATTCCTTTACGGTGCGTGCAGTGAGTGTGCTTTGGATCATTGTCATGCTGGAATGTCCAAATGACCGGTAGAACGTCTTCAGCGTATGGTAACATTGTTTCTTCCAGTATATTTTTGTATTGGAACTGATCCATGTTACCTTCTATCAACTTTACAGGTCCTACACCATGTCCAGAAAAGCAACCCCAAATTTTCACATTTCCACCACCGTGCTTTAATGTAACTTTCGTGTACTTTGGGTCGAATGCTGTATTCGGGGGACGTCGTACATATCGTTTTCCATCAGAACATACTCTGTTTATTTTCGTCTCGTCAGAAAAAAGTACATTTTTCCACTGTTGCACAGTCCAGTTTTCATACTTTCTCGCAAATGCAAGCCGGGATTGCCTGTGGCAAAGTTTTAACATGGGTACCTTTCTTGCTATCCTACCGTGCAATTTTTCTTCTACCAAACGTCTTCGAATAGTGCGTGCTGAGATTGCTGAAGGGTTGTTTTCACCAAAATATTATTTTCTAAGCTCATTGGACCCTTTAAAAGGATTTTGTTTTGCCATACGAACGATGTTTCGGTCAGATGACCGAGGAGTTGTTTTTCTCTGTTTAGGTACACGTGGAACATTCGAAGTAGTTTGATACGTAGCAAAATGCTTTACAGCGTGGAAAACCATCGTTTTTGAACATTGCAGATGGTCGGCTATCTTTTTATAAGACCAATTCTTCCGGCGAAGTTTTATTATTTTTTCCCTTGTAGATTTATCACAACTTTTATTTTTTTCCATTGTTTTTTCTAAAGAAGCAATCACCTTTAATCTTTTACAGCACGTAATGGCGCCAAAATTATACAAACAGTAACAAATCGACTGAGTGTTCTCTATTTAAATTTGAATAAAGGTATAAACTACTTAGCGTTCTTAATTACGTGACCAGCCAGTAATAAGGAATACTTTGTTTAAAAGTAGTGTAAAAAGTTTGCCTATTGATTTTTAGCCAATCATGTGTATCAATGAATACAGTGGTAATATGGAAATGTTTTACGATACCGAGAGAAATAAAAACAAATGCATACAATTAGTTTTGCATCTTAGTTGGAAAAAATCTTCCCTTTATATCAGCGTTCTTAATTATATGGCCACCACTGTATGTATATTGTGTAAATTTATTAGTAGAAACAACATAAAATTGTAAGATCATGTACAATATAAATGTATATTATGTGTATAGTTTTCTATGAATATTGATTGTGTGAATATTTTGTTTTGTTGTTATGTGTATTTTTTTATTTTATTTTTTTCAGTTAAGTTTGAATCAATTTGTATTACATAATCACGTGCGATTCTCCCTCTAGACCGTACCTTTATCTTTCCTCAAGCTCCCAGCACTTTTTTGGTTTTATGTCAAGTTAATCACCTCAAATCACCTGTCATTGGCAAACTCTTGTGGCACCACTACCGGTCCGCTGAACACGCCAAAAAAAGAAGAAGATGAAGAAGAAGAGGATAGGGGCTGGTAGTGCTCACCGCTGCACGCGTGTTCCCTCTCCTTGAAGCCGGTCTCGGCGTCGCACAGACAGATCTTGTCCTGAGGCGCGTGCACGCGCAGGTGCGGCGGCGTGCTGCCCGTGATGTTGGGCGCGCCGCATATCAGCCCGTCGTTGCATTCGTCGCTGTTCGCGCACACGTGGTACAACGCTGGAATAACACAATACTCACATAATTAGTACCTAGTTAAGTAGTAGTAGAGCTTTTTTGTCAAAGAGTTCGTCTGGGGAAGTACTATCACCATACCTATTTCTGCCGCAAAACAGTAGTGCTTGCATTGCTGTGTTCCGGGTTGAAGGGTATGGTTACCGGTGAAATTACAGGCACATGAGACTTTTCATCTTTACGTCTCAGGGTGGCGGGTGCGGTGCAATGCCACATAAGGTGCGTCCTAGGTGGACGTGACCTATGAGGTAATGCACTGTTCATAGGCAGAGGGTACCGCTTAACATCAGGTGGGCCATCTGCTAGATCAGTTATTCCTAGATGTGTAAAAAAAAAAACACATAATCTGCCATTTTTGAATGAAGATTTGATGAGCATTTTTAAATAGTATTTGTATTTTCAAAGCTTATACTTTTTTGTGTTTTTTATTGATGTTAACATCTTTCCTCTCGTTTTCCTGCAATCTGTGGGAGTGATTTCGTGAAAAGGGACGGAAGCATTTTTCGAAAGCGCGCATTTTCCCGAGAGGTTGGTACTATAAGCCATTTTGCTTTTTACCAAAGAGGTAAAAAGAGGTCAGATGTTACACATTATATGCGACTACTGTAAGGCTCGCCCGTTTGTTTTATGTTGATTTATATGTCCATCTCCACCATTTTGTTTTATTGTTTAATTTCTGTTTTTGTGTCTAATTATAATACTTTTTATATTGATTGTTTTTTCCATTAGAGCAGCCTTAACTGTTCTGTGATCGCAATAACGCGAAGTTAACCTGTAATCGATACGAACAGGAAGTCTCGTGCGACCGCTACTATTAACCTCCCGTGCTAACTACAAATAACGATGGTAATCGGCCGAGCATTACTTACTTCATTTCAAGTATAACTGCTACTAATTTGAGCATTCGAAAAAAGTGGTTTTTAACTAAACTTTGGCGGAAATAGTAATTTTGTGAGTAGTTGAAATATGACGTAGTTAATTATTCTTTGGCAGAGAACATTTAAGGAAATATTTGAAATAAGATTTTGTTAATTTTAAATAACTCCTTTATGGTTGAATCTCTCGCTTGAGGCGTGAAATTATAATTTTTTGGTGTTTTTTGCCCATTACAGCTCATCAACATTTCTTCAGATAGCGAAAGTTGATTTCGCGAGAACTAGGAGACTTAACACACATGTTTTAATTGATAGTATCTCATAAATATCATCAGATTAGCTACGATACCCCTAAACGCAAATTGTTAAAGGGGATCGTAGCTAAACTGATGGTATTTATGAATTACTATCAATTAAAACATGTGTGTTTAGTATATGTATGTAATGGTATGAATGTATGAACTTTTAGTCGGAGATTAAAAAGTGAAATTCCCGCAGCTGAAAAACTCCAAGAAGGCTTCTACGCCTAAAGCTCACTCCACAGCAATAAAGAAAGCGCCGCGCGCGTGCGTGCTGCACGAAACGCAATTACGCCGAAAATGTGGCTGTAATTAATGTGTCGTGTGCCGTTACGTGCTAAAGGTCAATCTTTTGTTTCTTTCTAACAGTATCAACTATTATTGAATCGGTTATTTTGGAAAGGGAGTATGTTAGGTTTTTTTTTGCAAAAGGCGATATATGCAAATTTATTGTCAATGGCAAGATACGAAAAGGAACAAGTCTGGCTATTTGTTCCAGACTTAAGGTGCATGCTCTCGCTTGTGGCGCGAAATTCATTTATTTTGGTGTTTTTTGCCCATTACAGCGCATGAACACTTCTTCAGATAGCGAAAGTTAATTTCGCGAGAACTAGGAGACATAAAAAACATGTTTTAATTGATAGTATCATCAGTTTACGATCCCCCTAAATACATTTTTGAAGTGTTTTTTTTTTGTTTATCGTAGAAACTGGTGATATTTATGAGATACTTACTACTAAACTACTACTACTACTAAACGGTACTATCAAATAACTACCAATACTAATACTAGTATATCGATACTATCAATTAAAACATGTGTGTTAAGTCTCCTAGTTCTTGCGAAATCAACTTACGCTATCTGAAAAAGAGTTCATGAGCAGTAATGGGCAAAATACACCAAACAATAGTAGATTATAGCGAGGGATTCTTTAGTAGAATCCTGAACGTAGCGAGGGATCAAAGTACGTCCGAGCCAAAAATATATGTTGTGCCCGTGTGATACACTCTGCTTTTCATCACCCACTATGAGAAAATAAAAGGCACCTCATATGTTATTGTAATATTATTATTTAATAAAACAAATGGTTGTTTTTTTGTGTTTTTGTGTTTTTTTTGTTGTTTGTGTTTTTGTGTTTTTTTTGGGTGTTTTTTTGTGTTTTGTGTGTTTTGTGCTTTTTTGTGTTTTTTTGTGTTTTTTTTCGTGTTTTGTGTTTTTTGTGTGTATTGTGCTTTTTTGTGTTTTTTTTGTATTGTGTTTTTTGTGTTGTGTTTTTTTGTGTGTTTTATGGTTTTTGTGTTTTTTTTGTGTTTTTGTGTTTTTTTTTGTGTTTTGTGTTTTTTATGTGTTTTGTATTTTTTGTGTTTTTTTTGTGTTTTTGTGTTTTTTTTTGTTTTGTATTTTGTGTTTTTTGTGTGTCTTGTGTTTTTTTTTGTGTTTTTGTGTTTTTTTGTGTTTTTGTGTTTTTTTTTGTGTTTTGTGTTTTTTGTGTGTTTTGGGTTTTTTTGTTTTGGGTTTTGGGCCGTCGTACCAGCCAGTATTTATTCAAACAATATTTGCGTTCGAATTATTTGGCGCTGGTTCCAAATTCAATAAGTGCGCCGCAATTATCTTTGCCGTGCACTTTTTGAATTAGGAACTTAATAAGTGCGCCGCAAAACTCATTACTGCCCGCTAAAAGTTTCTCATAGAAAACACCACCGTTGGGTGCACTTAAAAGCGAACCCAGTCGTCCTTTTCGAATAGATGGGATGAAAAATGAATATCGCGCCTCAAGCGTGAGCAGGGCAATATTAGCCGAAGCTAGGAGACCGAACAAGTCAATCAGGCTCTTTCTGCCATTTTCGAAAAGGGAGTCAACTTTTTTTTTTATACTAGTAAGTAATGGCGGATCAAGCAGATGGCCCACCTGATTAGCAAATTATATTGAAAATACGTTTTTTTTAAATACTAACTAGAAAATGGCGACAATAATAAAGAAAAAAAAGTCACTCGTACTTGCGTAAAAAAACGATAGCCTTACCTACAGTTGTAGTCGCTTAGTTATTTTATTTCATTTCTTAGTGTTTTTTTTAATTATTTTGTGTACCTAATCTTGGTGGCATTTTAACCAATGTAGCTCGTTTAAAGAGCACAAGTGTAGCGAAATGAAATGGAAGTGAATGTGACTTTTCGTGTATTGTTAAATATTATTGAATGTTTAAATTTCTGGAAATTTTCTATCAATGTTTTAGTAAAACGGCCACCGTTCTACTAAAACATGATATGACTTGAGTGTGACTTTGACGACTTGGAAGGATTGCAACGTTGCAAATTATATTGAAAATACGTTTTTTTAAATACTAACCAGAAAATGGCGACAATAATAAAGAAAAAAAAAAGTCACTCGTTCTTGCTTAAAAAAACGATAGCTTTACAGTTGTAGTCGCATAATTATGATCTGTATCATCTGACATTTCACCTCCTTGGTAATAAGGTGGTAATAAGCAACATGGCCTACCAATCTCTCGGAAAAAATGCGCTCTTGTTGTTAGTACACATTTCCGTCCCTTTTCACGAAATCACTCCCATAGATTGCAGGAAGCGAAAGGAAAGATGTTACACATCAACAAACCGCATTGAAATCGGTGCAGCCTGCCGCAGCTATGAGGTCACAGACAAACAGACAAACAAACACACTTTGACTTCAAACTTATAACAACCCTATTTATAGTCGGGGGTTAAAAAAAAAGGTACCTACCTTTTTTTTTTTGTGTGGTTTATTGTTGCATTTTTCCTAAGTAGGTACTGACTTACCTAGACCTAGTATTATTTTATCTGTGCCTAGACTGAGTTAGGTCACCCAACCCAATCACAGACCGTTCAAAAACTCAACCTGTTTATAACCTTTTGACCGATTATGGTCATTAGTTCTTGTTTAGAATGAGGGCTTTTCATTACAAAATTTTAAAAAAGTAGTTCGATTTGGCTCGATAGATAGCGCTGACTCAACTGTGCTTGTCAAAATTAACAAATGCATTGTCTGTGCTTTTGTGTGATAGTAACAAAATACCACGAAAATAAATCACTACGTTGTTGACGTTGACATTTCACTTTATTTTGACAGTTAAGTACAGAGCTGGCGCCATCTATTTTCAAGGCTCTAAGCATGATTTGAAACGGCCGTGAAAACCCCTCATTGACTCGGAACAACAATTGAACACCGAATGTTTCTGCATATTATTACGAAAATCGGCCGGTAAATGGCGCCGCAGCAAACCTTTTAGCGGATATTTTCCCCCTTCACGTATTAGCCAAAGCATGCCAACTTTAAATCCAATTGTTCCAGCTTCGGGCAGAAACATCATGTCACAAAGTGCTGTACCTACCTGAGTATGCTCTGAGTGTAACTTTCATGCAAGAGTTGCCAAACACCAGCCGATAGATGGCATTGCTACACACCTTTAGTCTGCGCCTCGCACTGTCCATTGAGAGGCGGCAGGTTGTCTCCGCAGAGACATCTCGTCACAGAGTCGTAGTGAGTCCTGACGCACGAGCTGCTGCTGATGCCCGCGCATTCTGCCTGGCGTGAGCACGGCCGGGCTGGAACCATGGAGGTTAAATCAGAATCAGCAGATCTGTTGGCTACTGGATAAGGGTTTAAATCGGTAGAACATGACGTAGATTTCATATTTAACTGACAAGGCTCCGTTTCACAATCAATAATTAAAATTCTAAGTAAGCTACTTCAAATATCAGTTCAGTAAACAAGTATTTGCGTTTCAGAATCCCTAAGTTCTTTTTTTTATTACCACTTTATCTCAAAGTCAAAGTCAAAATTATTTTAATCATTGAATCCACAAGGATCATTTTATCTGCTCAGTAAGATAACATTTAACGAAAGGCGTGTGGGACCTTATCTAAGTAGTTAAATCGCTGAGTTTACTTATTGATTGTGAAACAAAGCCTTAATCAAGTACAATATTCAGATTTAACGTATGCATATATAGGTATCTACTTACTACATTATAATTCCGAGGGATAATTGTACCAAAAACATAATCGGACAATATTTTCTCTATTGGAAAAAAAACACAATTACGTCTTATGGTTAGAATCAATTGTTTCTCAATGTGGCGCATATTATTGTATCAAAAATTAGATGAATATAATCAATACAATATGTTTTATTGGGAAGAGGCACCCGCAATCTCATACTCGATGTGAGACAGTTGAGAAGGCATATAAGTTCGATGCACCCCTTATCATATATTTCGTCGTCTACAGCAAGTCTTTCGAATGCGTTGACTGGACTCAACTCCGGTTAATAACGGAGCTATGTGAGTATCACGTCATCTTATTGCACTGCTCGAGAAACGTATTAGAATACTAAAGACGTTGAAAAGATTGACTCGGTGATTTGGGGTCCCTTCTCAATCCAGAAAGCCATGGGACAGGGATGGATTTTGTCCGCCATACTATTTAATCCATATGTGGAGTACAACATTAGATGCACCTGTGACGGGTGGGATAGAGGAGTGAGCGTCAGTGGCGTTAAAGCATCGAGCAACGCAGGCCTCCGTTCCGTGTTGCTCGATGCGTTAAAGTGACTAATCTTCGTTACACCGATGATATAACTCTGTCAGCTGCATCAGAAGTTGAAATGATAAGTCTACTGAACAGATTGGAGCAGATATACAAAGAGCTGAGACTACATGAATAAGGAGCTAAGACGAAGGTTATGGTGGTGGACCGTACCAACAGGTTGAAGCTCACTGAGACGCTTAATCTCTAACACCGGCTCAAGTGAGCTGAAGTACGAAGAAGGATAGGGATGACCATGGACGCAATAAATCAGCTGTGAGGAATATGGAAGGATAATAAAATCATCAACAGGACCAAAATAAGACTCATCCAGAACCTAGTCTTTTTACCAGACTTCGGCGAAGTTCGCCCTGAACTAAAAGGTTGAAAAAGTAGGTAATTGAAGGACATGTTGTCGCTATCACTAGAGGTAATATTCAAAACCACAATAAAATTGGAACTTTCGTGAGTTGCAAAACGTAAAAACTTCTGTGCAGTTAATCTCAGATACTTGACGCAGTAATAGAAACATTTCAATACACTCAAGCCATAAAACTATTAATTTAGCTTGGAAATGCCCACGGCTCGCCATCACTCGCCATGGCATTCAATGCCACGCTCGCGTGACTGCCCATGCAAATGAGGCGCCAACGTACTTATAGTCTGTGGCATGAATGACAACATGGGTGCCAAAGGTTAGTCGGAAAGAGGTTTCTATACACATTTATTTTTATGTTAATTGTTTTTGCGTCATCGCTTGCCCAGGGGGCTTCGTGCATTGCTTTTTGTCCTCCAACAATACCGCACTTAAAGTCTTGAGTTAAAAATAGTCCATTGCGTCGTTCTACATAGGTATACCTACACAAGACCTTTAAAGAAAATTTGCAAGTCTCGACAGAGCTTACGTATTGCAGGTTTTCGGGGTCAAAACTCCGGGTTAGTGGGCTACTGGAGCCCTTTGCGTTTTCGAAACACTTTTAGGTTGTCTGGTCGAAGTGACGCGTGACCCGAGAGCTGCTCTTCTTATCTGGCTCGATACCTTGGTATTGCCATTCATCGTGGCAAGGGACGTTTCCGTAGTGATTTTGATCAGTTGCGCTTTCTTTAGATCTATCTAACTTTAGATAGATAGCTCAAATGTTAAATTTGTATTTAAAATTTATATACCTGCTTGTATTTAGCTGTATTATTATTTCTGTGAATAATTATGATTTATTGAGATTAATTATGATGATGGGATAAATGCAAAGGGACATTTTGAGAATGGGACATTTCTCACATTAGGGACATTTGACGTGTGGGACATTTTGTAGTAGGGAAATTATTTTTCAACGTAACATTTTGCAAAAAGGACCTTAGGCCTTAAATTGTAATCAAGGCGAGGTTCACGGTTCAATTGCGCCCATATGTCTTTTTTGAAGTTAGATTTTTTAATTATTCACGCACAATATTCTTTATGCAAAGGTAGACATATATCATCAACTAATTCTATATTTTATTTTGTTCCCCATAAACTATCGATTTCAGCCGACACGCATGGCTCAAACGCCTTAACCTACTTTGTAATAGATGGCGTTGTCAGATACCATTCGGAAGTCCAGATTTACAGGCAAGTTACCACTCTATCTGGAGCCGCTTCGAACTAAAGGTCGCGCGTAGGGCTGCTACAGTACATGCGAGAGAGAATATTGGCGTGGCGAAGAACGGAACCTAATTCAGTCATCTAATATTTTTGTGGCTATCCACTTTTGCATTAGAAGATTTTGTAGGCATGGTTTCTATGAAGAGACAGTGTAGATAAATAAAAAATGCTTTCATCTCTTGCGTGCATTCAGAACTTTTTATTATTTTCTTTTATTTTAATTTTATTTTGTTCTTTTTGGAAAACTTACAGTAAACAAATAAACAAGTAAATATAAAATGGAGAGCCAATTAGAAGTTTCCACAGGTATTAAATTTATAGCAACACTTGACTTTAATGTTTAATTTATTTGTTTGTTTCGTTTTGTTTGTGTTTGTTTGGTACAAAATTGTCAGTGATTGTATTTTGTTTGTGTATTAATTTAACATTATTTTTAGCTAGGTATACTTAGAATTAACTCAATAGTTATCTGACAAGGCCTATGTGCGGTCCGCTTAAATGCATGTACCTAAACAAAGCCAAGTGCTCCCAGTGTTCTTAAATAAATGATATGGCTATGACTATTCTCTTTCCAAAGGCAAAGGCTATAAAATAAAGTAGCAAAACTCAAAATTTCAAGATATAACTTTCAATTTGTAATATTTAAATTTGGATGAGAACTATGTATAAAGTCAAAATTTCAACAAAGAATTCTGAATTGGGTGATTAATAACATAACATAACATAACACCCAACAGTCACATGCATAGTCCTGATCCCACACTAGGATCCCCTGTGTCGTGTGTATTAGGAACTACGAGCACCATGCTACCACAACACCCAGACCAGGAACAAATATTTGCAAGTCATAGAAATATTTGTCCCGCAGCGGGAATCGAATTCGCAACCTTTTGCATCTCAGCCGGCTACTCGCCCGTCGCGCTACAGAGGTCGTCATTAGCTTGTTATGATAATTATCGAGTTATTCGCTGAGGGAAAACTGTAAAATCCATCTCGATAAATTACTCGGGTACATTGGGTACTCGGTTTCATCTACTAGATGATATTTATGTGTCTTTGGTTCACTTAAGATTCCTGTCAGAGTTAAGTGCTATTAATACGGACCGAAAGTCCGGTCAAATAAGTCGGAAGAAGCCGGAAGTGTGACAGCCCTATCAGAAAGGTCAGGTCTAGGCCGGTCGCCTGCACTGCTACCGCGCCGGACATGGCCGGACGGCTATCTTTGTTCCATTTTGATTATAACATTTCAATGTAATTCTGTTTGAGGCTTTTAAATATTCCTAGTTGTGAAAAAATAACTTTAAAACCGATATTTTGTTTTTAATTTAAGAGGAGAACTTTAATTAATTGTTAACCTGAATGCTCACGCTTGTGGCACGAAATTAATTTTTTTTTTGTTTTTTGCCCATTACAGCTCTTTGATACTTGTTCAGATAGCGAAAGTTGATTTCGCGAGAACTAGGAGACTTACACACATGTTTGAATTGATAGTATCTCATAAATATCATCAGTTTAGCTATGATACCCCTAAACACATTTTTAGTGTTTTTTTTGTCTCGCGCCGCATGCGTGAGCATTCACCTTAAACATAGACGAGTACAGATTTTTTGTGAAAAATATTAATTATTTATTTATTTATTTTACTATCAAGCGCTTTCGCTAGAAACGTATCCGCGCGTAGCAGCACCGTATTCACATCGCTACGCACGTAGCACAACTGCTACGCTGCACGCATAGACACCCGGTGCAATACCGTATTAACATGGCTACGCACGTAGCACAACTGCTACGCCGCACGAATAGCCACCCGTAGCAGCACCGTATTAACATGGCTACGCACGTAGCACAACTGCTAAGCCGCACGCATAGCCGCCCGTAGCAGCAACGTATTCACATGGCTACGCACGTAGCACAACGGCTACGCTGCACGCATAGCCGCCCGTAGCAGCACCGTATTCACATGGCTACGCTCGTAGCACAATTGCTACGCAGCACGCATAGCCACCCGTAGCAGCACCGTATTCACATGGCTACGCACGTAGAAAAAACTGCTACGCAGCACGCATAGCCACCCGTAGCAGCACCCTATTCACATGGCTACGCACGTAGCACAACTGCTACGCTCCACGCATAGCCGCCCGTAGCAGCCCTGTATTCACATGGCTACGCACGTAGCACAACTGCTACGCTGCTCTTATAGCCGCCCGTAGCAGAACCGTATTCACATGGCTACGCACGTAGCACAATTGCTACGCAGCACGCATAGCCGCCCATAGCAGCACCGTATTCACATGGCTATGCACGTAGCACAATTGCTACGCAGCAAAGATAGCCGCCCGTAGCAGCGCCGTATTCACATGGCTACGCACGTAGCACAACTGCTACGCTGCACTTATAGCCGCCCGTAGCAGCACCGTATTCACATGGCTACGCACGTAGCACAATTGATACGCAGCACGCATAGCCGCACGTAGCAGCACCGTATTCACATGGCTACGCACGTAGCACAACTGCAACGCTGCACGCATAGCCACCCGAAACGGGACCGCTACACAAGCTAGGCGCGTAGCAAAAACTGCTACACTACACGCATAGACGCGTGTCGTGGAAACGAACCCAGATTCCAATAATTGTATCAAAATATTCTCAAGGAAAGCAACATGTAACATTGACATTCAAACAATTCAGTGATCGCGCCAACAACGAATATCTCAAACAACACACTAATAACGTACACTTGCTTGTAATTACGGACACGTATTTTAAAATACTTCTATACATTTTCACAGTTGAAGCAATGCGCAAGAAGTATAGGTACATAATTATGCTAATAACATTCGTGCGGGCCGTTTTCAGTTCCGTTCTTTTCTGATACACGATCAAACGGTTTGTCAAACTGACTTGATAGGGAAAGGTCAGATTGTACATTCGAATAAATAAATTAGTGTAAAGGATTGGTGTAACATTATCATCATCATGAGCCTGTAGAAATCCACTGGTGGACTTGCATAGAATGCCACGACGATGGGTATTGTGCCACCTCCATCCACCGATATCCTGCAACCATTATGTACATAACCATGATAGTTTCAAAACTTGTATCTTAGAATGTTCCTTATCATTATCCAAGATATAACATATTATCTAGGATTTATACTGGTACAACTGTCTAAACATATCTTGGAATTAACTCGCCATCATTGCGAATGTATCGTACTTAGAGATCCACCAACTTATATGTATGTATTCGATAGAAAAATATCTTAGAGCATTGCAGGCCTCCGTACCGGGAAAAATACAGGTAAATGGTTATACAGATAAGTTGGTGGATCTATACAACGAATTGAATGCTTCTGTCAGCGATCTTGACATATTCAATGATAAGCCTTCAAAAATAAACTTTAGTCTCTTAACCTAGGAAGAATGCTCTTAACAGAGACAGTTGACGTTTTGCCATTTATATTTATGTTTATATCTTTATTTTATTTATTTTATTTTATTTTATTTATTTTCATGGAAAACAAACAGCTTATTAAACTAGGAAGGATACATAAAACATAGGATACTTTATTATTTTATATCCTCTCATTGTTATAATTATTTAAAAAAAAGTATTACTGTAATTTGTATCATTTACATTTTATTTAAAATGTTGCTAAGCTTTTATGTTAGGTATATTTATGTTCAGACCAACGCTGTCATACGCCTGAAATAGGTATGCATATCAGGATTTGACTTATGACTATCGTCATAAAGTCTGTGAGCTATTCTGTTAAAATTATCGTTATATGTGTATTGTTGGTATATGTTTTAATAAATAAATCCAGTGTCACCGACTTAAAATAATAAATGAAACTCTTCATTATGTAAAACTGCCTAAATTCAATATTTAAAGTACTTGTCCCCGCATGTAGCATGTAGCATGTAGCATGTAGCATGTAGCATGTAGCATGTAGCATGTAGCATGGCCGTGAAACACATTGTACATGTTTATACGTAGCTATCTGTTCTTGAGAGTTTAAATAGTTTATTTCATTTATTTGGGAGTATATAACATATTTACAAAAACAATGGGAGTCGTTGATGTCTGCAGATGTATAAAAACCGTATCGCAGACGCCAACGCCCTCATACATACATAGACACGCGTCTTTAGCCTCAAAAGGGTAGGCAGAGCCTTAAATGAGCTCCTTTTCAGTTAGTTTCACCATCGTCGGAAATGGACGTGATAAGTGGTAAGCTCATCGCCGCCATTGCTTCCCGCGACTGACTCTGCTAACGCTTTCTTTCAGTAATAACACATTCCTTAAAAAAGCTAGCAGCCAGGACAAATCTTATACCCACGAATCTTATCAACAAGTCCGGGTCATCCCTTAGTCGGCTCTTACGGCATCCATGGGAGGAGACGTAGGAGTCTATTTTTAGGCCAGAAACACCACGGCCTCCTATAAAAATCCCTTAACAAAAAGGGTAGATTAGCTAAAAGCTCGATATTAGTTGTTTATGACACCTATAAAAATTAATTTGTTTATTTACCTATATAAATTAATAAATATAGAACCTTATACATAACTAGTGGAATGCCCGCGACTTCGTCCGCGTGTACTTTTCCATTCAAACTTAAACACCCCACTGCACCATCTTAGGGGTAGAATTTCTGGAATTCCTTTCTTAGTGCACCCCTAGACCACAATAGGAACGTACCCTCTAAATTTCAGGTCTCTAAGACTTATGGTTTAGGCTGTGCGTTGATAGTCAGTCAGTCAGTCAGTCAGTCAGTCAGTCAGTCAGTCACGCAACGATTTTATATAAATTGATAATAATCTATGCATAGAACAACATCGTACCTACATACGTTCCCAAGTAGCGACTTACGTACCAATATTGTATACCAGTAATAATTCTTACATTTATAACCCTGGTACGTGGCGGTTCTGAGCTCGCTCATCGCATGACACAAAACCTACGTATATTTTGCCATTTTTGTATTGATAAAATATGGTAAACCTTTTTAGCGATACTAAAGTGTATTGTCTGTGGTCGTAAGCAAGCGTACCCTTAAAAAGGTTAGGTTTTATTCAAGGCTACATTTGGTTTTCAAATTGATTGGCTACCCTATAAGTATAGGTAGGTAATGCTAACCAAACAATGATTATGTCTAGCACAAAGTACGTAGGAGGCGCGTGTGTGTTTAGCTTCAAATGTTGCAGTAGTTTTTATTTTTTATTAATTATAATACTTGAATGACGGAACAAGCATATGGCCCACCTGATGTTAAGCAGTAACCTCTGCCTATGAACAGTGCATTACCTCATAGGCCACGTCCACCTAGGACCCGCCCTATGTGGCATTGCACTGCGCCCGCCACCCTGAGACATAAACATGAAAAGTCTCATGTGACTGTAATTTCACCGGCACCCTTACCCTTCAAACCGGAACACAGCAATGCGAGCACTACTGCTTTGCGGCGGAAATAGGTATGGTGGTAGTACTTCCCCGGACGAACTCTTTCACAATAAAGCTCTACTACTACTCAAATTTTTGATTGATTCTGTTTTTAATCCCCGACGCAAAAGTTGTTAAAGTTTGGCCGCTATGAATGTCTGTGGCACCGTAGCTCTTAAACGGCTGAACCGATTACAACGGGTTTTAAAAAAAACATTGGAAGCAGGTTTTTAACCCCCGACGCAAAAACGACGGGGTGTTATAAGTTTGACGTGTCTGTGTGACTGTGTGTGTGTCTGTCTGTGGCATCGTAGCTCCCGAACGGATGAACCGATTTAGATTTTGTTTTTTTTTGTTTGAAGGTGAACTAGTCGGGAGTGTTCTTAGCTATGTTTGATCAAAATCGGTTCAGCCGTTTCATTGCGTTGAGGGTTTTTTTAATTTTTACAACATTAATTACTTGTCTAGCGATGGTTCTTACATGTTTTATCGGTTTAGCCGTTTCATTGCGCCTACGCAATACTTAAAACCCTAGTTTTCATAAAACATAGTACTCGTAGTTCCTGATATCCGCGACAGATCAGAAATATGTGTGTGACTGTTGGGTGTTACCTTTTATTCCATAACTTAATCATCCAATATTTTGACAGATTATTTATGTAGGTATAGTTGATGGCACATTAGCTGGCGCCCTCTTGCGGCTGCCGAGATACCTCTGTGACAGAATAGCCGGGCGACGCATAGGCTTAGTCAAATAATAAGTTTGGCACTCTTTGGCTACTAGTACCCTAAAAAGCCTGTGTCAGACCTACTTTAGTCTTCCCACACACTGAAACAATCTAATTTTCCTATTTTCAGTCACTTACAATACAATACAATTTTAACCTACAATTTTCCAGTTTTACAACCTTAAAAGGTATTGTGAATTTTTGTCATTTTAGTTGTCTAGTCCATAACTAGGTGGCACCACTCAAATTGATCCTGGGTCTAGATCGCGCTATCGATGCGTTTCGGCCTTGATGTATATAACTCGGAGTTCAATATCTTTATGCAAAATAGATAACCGTTAACAGTTTTTGAAGGCATCTCGTTTGCGACAAGACGAGGTGCTGTTATTAATATATTGTGTTAATTTTAAACGAGATGTCAGATCTTATAACGAACACTATTCAGGTTTTTTATTTATTAAATTTTAATTGCACTAAAATTGACCTAAAACGCAAAAATTGTAACTATAATTTTATGTAAGTATAAACAAACACACACACACACCTATACGTGTGAGGGTAGGGTAACTCCTGTGATACCCAGACTCTTAAGAGACTGGTGGTAGCAGGAGTGCCCGCTCCCTCACTCACTCAATCACTCACTCACTTATTCACCTCATCAAAGTCACGCAAGCGAAATTTATATTCTAAATATTTTGATTATTTACTTTTACTCAGTTATTCATATTTTTCCTTTCTTTGAAATAAGCATAAGCATTTTTGTTAGTATCCATAATTTTTTGTAATATTTGTGTAACCCTTTTTTGGCCTTATTGTTGTGTATTTTGTTATTTGGACTATATATATTGTAACGCTGTTGGTATACCTCAATAAATAAAAATAAAAATAAAATAACTACTTATGTAATTAGTTACAATTTGTAATATAAAAACTTTGTAGTGTTTTTTAGATAGAATTTGGTAGTTAAACTTGATACATCTGCTTGGTTATTTTTTTTTAAATTAGCACACCGTCTACTCTCTATACATCGGAATATCCTCCGTGCAAAAGCTGAACTTGTTTTAAAACGTGACATTGGCGAAATTGTGGGCTACTCCGCAAGGGCCACTTGTTCAACAACTGAACTGAACTGAGATGCTATTTATTATAATGGTTGGTTTTGTAGCTATAGCTAATGGGGACACACTGCTTATTTATCCCGCTAGGTGGCGCATAATCGCTGGTGTTGTTTCATATCCAAACAAAGGTCTATCAATGTTAAATAAAAACTGTCAAAAGTGCCAAATATCAATGGATAATTTTAGTAAATAAACATTAAATAATAGTCTGGTATAAATTTATTTTTTGTTTTCATGCCTCTGTGTAGTGCATTTCAGTGTACAAATAAAGGTACACACCGTTTCGCTTCTGATGAGAAAAAGACAAGACCACTAAATGACAAGCACCAGCGATGGTGGCGCCATCTGAGATTAGCTTTGCCTGTGGCTCCCCATTGGTAGTTAATATTTAGTCCAGTCTAGATGTATGTACATAACATCCGTACCTACTTGCAAAAGTTCCGGTCACTCACACTGAATATTGTATATGTTGTTAGGACCTTACTAAATAAAAACCAATATTAAATAAAAACCGGCCAAGTGCGGGTCGGACACGCGCACGAAGGGTTCCGTGCCATTATCTATAAAAACGGCAAAAAAAACACGTTTGTTGTATGGGAGCCCCCTTAAATATTTATTTTATTCTGTTTTTTAGTATTTGTTATAGCGGCAACAGCAGTACATCATCTGTGAAAATTTCAACTGTCTAACTATCACGGTTCATGAGATACAGCCTTGTGACTGGCGGACAGACAGACAGACAGACGGACAGCCAAGCCTTAGTAATAAAGTCCTGTTTTACACTTTGGGTACGGAACCCTAATAATGCCATCCCCGACCTCACGGGGCCCCGAAGCGTGATACAACGCTTGCCACTATTATTTATTCTGTGCGCATGCGCTTAAGGCGCGATAGGTTCTGAAATGTCTCTAGAATTTTAAAGTTTTTGATAAGAATTTTCATAGTTTTCTATGAAGAAAAAAATATATGATATTCTTGAGCTTTTTATCTAGTGAAATCAATAATGCAATACAATATTTGAATTACTTCACTCGATAAAAAAAAATAACAAAGATACCTCCTTTTTAAAATTTAAATGCTATTTTTCACTCACTTCTCTCACGTTTTAATTTTTGAAACATTTGGTTACATGTTAGTTATTATTTGAGTTAGTGAATTCATCAACAAAATTAAACAAAACTTTGAACGACATTTTTATATAAGTTTTTTAAACATAAAAACACGTCATCAGAGCGTGCGCTCGCCTTCTTCGCCTCATACAAAAATGTTCGTTGAACCTATAGCGCCTTAATAGCATTTTTTTTTCGAGTCTCATAATTTTTCGCGGTCATACTACATTCTTCCGATTTAAAAAAAAAAACTACCGAGAAAAGTTTCACCAATCCTGTTTCTGATTTATTTAGAATTACATCCTAAAATAATTCCTGTATTAACATCAAGTTTGTTAACTTTTTACACCACCTGCTCGACAATGTCCAATTACATATCATACAACCTCAACGTACAAAGCATTAGGGAGCATTAAGCTCTTTAGGGAGGTAAAGTTGTATGAAACTCCTTAGGGAGTAAAGTGATTTGAATTAGGAACTTCAAATTCGTGTGGAAACTCGTGGAAAACTCTAAGTAATAAAATGCCATATGGCATTGTAAAGAGGTTTGTAAGAAAATCGAACTGGCCACCATAAGCAGAGCTCAATTTCAAAGAATGTGAAAAAATGTGTGCTTTGATTTTCAATGAATGTTTATTGTCTCGCAGAAGGTGTGAAAAGTAGAGTATGCTCCTCTGGAATAAAGCCTGTCTTCGTCTTGGGCAGCTTGGCCCCTCGCTTCACTCAGGACTCTACATAACTAGAGTCCCTCGTTAGCTCAGGGTTCAATATGCCGCCCGCGACGTAAGACACTGCTTTATCCCCTCAGTGCATAATCTACTATTATTACCGTTACTGAGTGAACACGTCACGCAGTGACCCCAAAATTTGAATAAGCTGTCTTTTTTCCTGTTTCTTCTAGGTTTGGTCGCGTTGGAACCAGAAGTCAATCTCATAATAAAAAGGCAATGTCCTGACTGACTGACTGACTGACTGACCGACTGACTGACTGATTCAACGGGTGACAACGCACAGCCTAAACTGCTGGTCGTAGAGACTTGTTTAGTTTATAAGAATATTCTAAATGAGCCATGCAATTTCTATTAATACAAGTAATTAATTTTATAAAAATTAAGAAAAGCTCTACTTAATGAAACGTCAGAACCGATTTTGATCAAACATAGTTAAGAATACTCCCGAGTAATTCACCTATCAAACAAAAAAAAAACATTTTCAAAATCGGTTCATCCGTTCGGGAGCTACGATGCCACAGACAGACACGCACACACACAGACACGTCAAACTCATAACACCCCGTGGTTTTTGAGTCGGAGGATAAAAACTTGCTTTCAAATTTTAAAAAAAACCCTTTGAAATCGGTGCCACAGGCATTCATAGCGGTCAAACTTTAACAACTTTTGCGTCGGGGATTAAAAACAGAATCAATCTAAAATTGGAGTTGTAGTAGAGCTTTTTTGTGAAAGAGTTCGTCCGGGGAAGTACTACCACCATACCTATTTCCGCCGCAAAGCAGTAGTGCTCGCATTGCTGTGTTCCGGTTTGAAGGGTATGGGTGCCAGTGAAATTACAGGCACATGAGACTTTTCATCTTTATGTCTCAGGGTGGCGGGCGCAGTGCAATGCCACATAGGGCGGGTCCTAGGTGGACGTGACCTACGAGGTAATACACTGTTCATAGGCCGAGGTTACCGCTTAACATCAGGTGGGCCATCTGCTCGTTTTTACGTCGGGGGTTTTAAAATACTTCCTTCCAATCGCCAATGGCTTCGCGTGAAGATAGTAATTTCACCGTTTTTACGCATAATAGCGTTGCCAAGCCACGAATAAATTACACAAAAGGTTTTGACCCGATCAATAGACTAGTATATTGTTTTGAGGGTGAAAGGCTTTCTTTTATAAAAGGGGAACTTTAATTATATCCACGTTTAGCGACTCATGTTGCGTGCTCTAATGCCCGAATCAGTTTGACGACCTCTGTGGCGCGGCCGGCGAAGGTTCGCCTGCGAAGCAGGTTGCGGGTTCGATTCCCGCCTTGGAACAAATATTTGTTCAGGATGTTCTGGGTATTTTCTATGTATAATAAAAAATATCTATCTATGTAATGTATTGTATTAAGTATATCAGTACACAAGTTCTGCTCAGCTTGAGGCTAGATAATGTTGTGTGAACTGTCCTTAACAGCCGGTAGATGTCACTGCTAGATGAGGCCCTTAGGGAATCCCCTATAGAATGCAATTACATTAATATTATAAATGCGAAAGTTTGTGAGTGTGTTTGTTACTTATTCACGCTGAAACGGCTTTACGGATTTGGATGAAATTTGGAATAGAGCTAGCTGGACTCCTGAAATAACACATAAGCGATTTTTTATCTAGATATTCCCACGGGTTCGTGACTTATGCGGTTGAAACCGCGGGCGCTGCTAGTAGTAAGTATTGTAAATGCGAAAGTTTGTGAGTGTGTTTGTTACTTATTCACGTTGAAACGGCTTAACGGATTTGGATGAAATTTAGAATTGAGATAGGTGGACTCCTGGAATAACACATATGCGATTTTTATCCAGATTTTCGTCCAGGTTCGAGACTTCTGCGGGTACCACCGCGGGGCCTAGCTAGTTTTCCATAATCACCACGCATGATAGGCGGGTTTTAATTGCAGTATTGGTGCAGTGCTCAGGTGGATACTGCTACCCATCCCCTGGTGTACCTAAACCCTTACTTTTAACGATATTCTTAGGAGGAGACGGTGGGGTCTTAGTCCGGACACGCCAATCGAACCCAAACCAAAATTGTCATTTTACAATTGGACTTTAGAAATAGGAACGTAGGTACAAATTACGGGCATAGTAAGTACCACAGCGCGTTCACCGTAACATCAGAAGCAGGTGCCATCTTACGGTGAACAAGCTGTGTAGCTTCCATACACTAAACGTAGCGTCAAAGACTATGGGCTCGCATCCTGATCAGAAAGTCTAATTTTTAAGTTGCCTCGGCATTTCATCAACTACCAACGTCAAAATATGGCACCTTTGTTTAGAACGATGACAAATAAGTTCGATACACTGCTGGTTCACACTCTAGTCCTTCAAATGTGTTCAATAATTGAAGCAGCAATGGACAGAACCAACCGAATTGTTTCTTATATTCGTTTTGTTATTCTTTTGCTTCGGACACTTTTTGAACGCGTGACCTGTAGTCCATTAGGTACTTTGAGGTCAGTGGTTATATTTTAACACTAATAAAGTAGTGTAATACGGAAATTGGCTTTTAAATCAGCGTCACATTTTTAGGTCCCTCCTGAACGTTTATGTTATTACTTACTTAGGTCACTTATATATAATCTGTGTTTAAGTAAGTAGAGTCAACACGGCCAGTCAACAGTCCGCGCCACGACTGAAGTCTGACGGCCTTTTGAGGAACTTACGGATAACAGAGGTAGATTTTCGCTTGTGCACTTTTGCTCATAGAAACTAGCGCTCCAGTCACCGGACTTCAGTCGTGGCGCAGACACTAGTCTTAATATAGTAACTACCTACCTACCTATTTAGATATACTTATACATTTTTCTTAAGAGGTGCAAGAAGAGAGTTTTACTATAAATATCTATTTGTTTACCTATCTTAGGTAAATAAAATAAATAAATAAATAATGCTGGACAGTTCACACAACATTAGGAGAAGCATACCGCAAAATTCCTAATCTTAGATTTGATTGTTAACTGCCTGAATCAAGTACAATAGTATTATTAAAAATATATATGGATACTACATTATAATTCCGAGAGATCACTGTACCAGAAACACGACAGGACAATATTTTCTCGATAGAAAAATATACAAAGTTATGATAAGTATTTCACGGGTGGCGATAAGGGTGACTTTCCGATATCCGATTGAGCTGAGGCATACCTGTCTTGTTAATAGATGAAACTACAATATGATGGTGAGAGAAAGCTGATCTGATGATGGAGATGGAATGTAGACAATGGAACTCCTCGATGGATAATATAGTAGGCTGGCCGTGTTTAGGCTCATTGTTATCAGCACACGGTTACGATCACTAATGTTACAGCGAGCTGATCTGATGATGGAGATGGAATGTAGACAATGGAACTCCTCGATGGAGGCTGGCCGTGTTTAGGCTCATTGTGATCAGCACACGGTTACGATCACTAATGTTACAGCGAGCTGATCTGATGATGGAGATGGAATGTAGACAATGGAACTCCTCGATGGATATTAGTAGGCTGGCCGTGTTTAGGCTCATTTTCATTCAGCACACGGTTCCAATCACTAATATTATAAAAACTTATATCAATGAGACACGATACTTCAAACTAGTACATACAAAAATATGGAGGAAATTTTTAAATTGTAATGTTCTTGTATTACTTTTAAATAATCTTTTTTTTTTCAAAATAAATTACAACTGGCCAATATCTCATGTGCTTAATTGTGTAACAAGGTCAAACTAAAAACCTCTTTGGCCATTGGTGTCAGTTAATAATAGGTAATGTCGATTAATCTTTTTGACAGTGACATTATGATGGATGGAAACTAACATTTATTGAATAAGTTACAATTACACAACATAACAATAGAAACATGATTAATGGCGTACAATTGTACAACAAAAGAGGCATATATATTCAAAGACTAGGCTGAAAAACAAATGGCATATAGCCTTCGACCTTTTGCTTACCTACCTACCCTCTAACCTTCAGTTATATAGTGTACTTTTTAGGGTTCAGTGCCTTATATATGTAACAACGGAATCATTATAGGATCAAGCTTCTATAAAATTAGTGATCGTAAACGTGTGCTGATCAAAATGAGTCTAAACACGGACATTCTACTAATATCCTTTAAGGAGTTCCGTTATCCACCTTCCGTCTCTATCATCAGATCAGCTCGCTGTCCCGATCATATTGTATTGTTATCGGAACTTGACAGGTATGCCAAATTTCATCTCAATCAGTTGAGGATAACTGCTTTAAAATTCAGTTGCAAGATTTCCCCCGAAAATACTTACTAACAAAAATTGCAAGTTGATGGTACGTTGTTATTTTTTTAGACTAGGTATGTTTTTAGACTAGGTATGTTTTTTAGACTAGGTATGTTTTTAGACTAGGTATGTTTTTTAGACTAGGTATGTTTTTTAGACTAGGTATGTTTTTAGACTAGGTATGTTTTTTAGACTAGGTATGTTTTTTAGACTAGGTATGTTTTTAGACTAGGTATGTTTTTTTAAATATAAGTAATGTAAAATGTAAAAAACAAAACCTACATGTACTAGAATCCCACAATGCTAAAATTGAAATTTGGTATGCTTGTAGCTTTTGTGACACAAATGCAGAGAAAAGTCTAAAATTTAAGAATTTATGATACCTACCTGTACCCTATAACACAATAACCAATATAAGATCCATTGTTGTCCTCGCATTTCAAGGAGTTTGAACGACAGTGTAGGTCTAATGTATTTGATACTCGAAACTTTACAATATTTTTTTCTTGCTATACCTACCTACCATCATAACACACTTGCTAGATTATTTGGCGATGTTAACTGACTTCACAAAAGGAGGTTATCAATTAATTTGTCAGCTACTTTATACTAACAGGTAGTTTACATACGCTCCGTTAGTTAGTCATATTTAAAGGTTACATAAAGTGTGGTTTACACTTGAAAAATAATATACTATGATGATATAGCACTCGTAGTGGTGTCATCTCTTGTCAATGTTTCGAACTAATTTCGTACTTTGAATAGAAGGTTTCTAATTAAACACCTGTAGATGGCTCCCATCGGCGCTATAGCCGAGTTGATAGTGCCCACAAATTTCGTCTTCAGCTTCATAGTGTTCTTTGGCCGAACTGGTAAAGGCATTGCCGATCACAGGCAAGGTTGCGGGTTCGAGTCCCGCTGGAACGGAATTTTTGGGTTACATTTAAATTTAATTTAAAGGTTCTTTCGATGATGTGTAGGAAACTATCTCGAGATGAGCCCTTGAAATTATCATGATCAGTAAATGATTTTAGAAGTCGGTTAGGAAGGTAAATAAGGTAGGTAACTTACCTACATTGCGTGTATTCGCGAGGTCTCAGTTCGGGGCGAACCACTAAGTTATAATAATAACTTACCTTCATGAAATTACCTGAAGCCATTGCAGACATTTTATCTTAACCTGCATTTTAGAATTGTATGCTAGTAGAAGGAAGTAAAATTAGTGCAGTAAATAAAGTTACCTATCCCGACAGGATATTCAACTAGATGTATGGTAAAAGAACTACTAATTGAAACTTCAATATTTTTTGTCTAAAACTATGACTAATAAATAATACTTACTTAAAAGAAAACCTTTGAAGATATTTGTAAGAAAATTTAGTGTATTTTTTACAGTACAATTAAATCAGACTAACTACTTATTGGATAGGATATCCAAAGAGATTTTGTTTCTACCTTAAAGTGGATGCTATCGCTTGAGGCGCGAAATACATTTTTTTTTGGTGATTTTTGCTCATTACAGTTCATTAACACTTCTTCAGATAGCGAAAGTTGATTTCGCGAGAACTAGGAGACTTAACACACATTTTTTAATTGATATTATCTCACGAAATCAACTTTCTTTATCTGAAGAAGTGTTCATGAGCTGTAATGAGCAAAAAACACCAAAAACATTGAATTTCGCGCCACAAGCGAGAGTATCCACATTAAGTGAAAGTACCTTAAGTGTTACTTAGTGAAAAAATTAAAGAAATGCAGTGAAAGAGAAAATGGCAGCATGTGGGCTACTATGATGGATAGAAAAGCGTGTCAAGAAGGCAAGTATCAAGCAAGCACCAAACATTGATAATCTGTGGAGCTTCCAAATCGGCTTTACCACAAATAAAATCGGTTAGAACTCCGTCGAAAGCATTACCTGGCGGAGCGGTCGGCGCGGCGTCTTTAGGTGCTTGAGTGTTGCTCTTCCCAAACGTGGTGAGCGCTTCCGAGGACTCGCCTGCCAGCCAGCCCGCCAGAAGCAATGGCAGAATGGCCGCAGCCGCTTGCCGCCTGCACCACATCTCGATACGCCAAAACACACGCATGATTGTCTATGCCTCTGCCTGTTTAGGTTCTATCGTTGAAATACTGCTGTCTGATTGGCTGGGATTTGTTTTCTTTGTGCTACTAATTAGTGGACAGTAAAATTTAGAATTGCAGCAATATTTAGAGGAAGTGATTTGACTTAGCTACTCAATAAGTTTTTAAAAAATTATGCTTATCTATGTTGTAGTTAAGGTGAATGCTCACGCTTGCGGCGCGAAATTCAATTTTTTTTGTGTTTTTTGCCCATTACAGCTCATCAACACTTCTTCAGATAGCGAAAGTTGAGTTCGCAAGAACTAGAAGACACATGTTTTAATTGATAGTTTCTCATAAATATCATCAGTACCTACTACGATACCCATAAACTAACAAAAACACTGTATAAATGTGTTTAGGGGTATCATAGCTAAACTGATGATATTTATGAGATACTATCAATTAAAACATGTGTGTTAAGTCTCCTAGTTCTCGCAAACTCAACTTTCGCTATCTGAAGAAGTGTTGATGAGCTGTAATGGGCAAAAAACACCAAAAAATTTGAATTTCGCGCCGCAAGCGTGATCATCCACCAGGTATTTCTTGTGCTGCTTTGTGTAAAATATTTTAAAATATTGCAGGAAAAGTTTATTTTTATCAGTGTTCTTTTTCTACTACAAAATTTGTAAGAATATAACCCTGAAACAATTCGCCTTTCCAAATTATACAATTTCTGTAATGTTTTGCCAAAAATATTTTTTTTTTTAATATTTTTTTATTTGTTTGTAGATCTTTGTATACCGACCTACTTTCGTAAACAATAGTTAATTATAAGAACCTAAGATTATCGTTAAACCTACAGCATTGAGGCTTGTAAAGTCGTTTTAGATCAAGATGTGGTGTGGAGCAGTTGGTTATATGATGTTCAAACCCACCTTGATAATTATTGTTTTATTGCAATAATTATTAATAATATAATGTTAGCTTTTATACAACATCTATAGCTACATGCATGTTCGTGTGTCTTTTAAGAACATTGTATCTGCTGTGTTGTCTATGTTCACTTAAAGCATTAATTTCTCAAACTTCGTGTCTCTACCATGATTGGTTTACAGTTTTATGTATATTCGTCAATGCTTTTGTTGTAATCACGACAAATTTATGAACAAGGTATCCATTACAAAATATGTAGAAACAAAACCATTGACAATGTAATGTTGGCTATATAATGTTGGCGACATAATGTTGGCACTATAATATTGGCGCCATGATGTTGGCACCACAATGTTAGCGACATAATGATGGCAACTTAGCAGCGACCTCATGCTGCTACACCTAAGCGCTGTGTAATGTGTGCATGGCCATTTCCTCTTCTCGAAGCAGCTAGTCTCATTATATAAAAAGTCTTACCCGGGGATGCGGTCGTCGTCAAAGGTTTTGGCGGATCGGTTTGCGCTTTGCCGAACGACGAGATACCGAAACAATCGGCTGTGTGTACTGTGAGCCAACCGGCCAACAGTACTACTATGAGCTGGCGGTGGCATATCATTGCTTTTAGCATTATGACTTATATGTGTACAAGTCTTTAGTCTTTTCCAGACAGTAGGTAAACTGTTTCAAGTTAAGTAAGCTCAAATATAGGAGCTTAAAGTTGCCAAGTTTCCGTATCGAACCTATGATCTAAATGTGAAAGCAGTGTGTGACAAATGTTGAGGCATTTTCATATGCCAGCCCCATGCATTAATGGTATGCGAAGCACTTACACCCATATATCTGAATATTGAACGGATTTACAGGCATTCAGGGGTTTATACTTACAATACAATTACTATTAATTATTGTACGCCTTAACTGTATCTCAAGTCTTAATATAAATAAATATAAAAAAAAGTTGATACTACGGCCTATTGATTTGGCTAACACTTTTATATAATGAGACAAAAAAACTGCATTAGAAACTGAAAAACTTGGAACGAGAATTAAATTTTGAAACAGGCCAATCAGTAATATTTATGTTGGTAGGACTCAGGTCGATGGTCAAATAAATTGCCCCATTATATAAAATACTACCAATGATGGAGTAGGAGACGGCTTATACCTCTTTTTTAATGGAAAAACAGTTCTAGATACTCCAAAAGACTGCCCGAAAAGCCAAAACAACAGACAAATTGGCAGAATAATTGATTTGGACAGAATTAAATTATTCGATTGTCACATCTTAATCCTGAAAAATTAATATTATTATATTTTTGAAACTACTATATCTAATATTTATCTCAGTATTATTTTTGTATAATATTACAATGGTGTAAACTATTTGAATGTAAATTATAAAATAAAAATGATTTCTAAGAGATTTTTTACTACCAAACCAAACCATCGGTATTTTTTACATAATGGGACTATTTAATTTATCAACCCTATAATTACAAAATCTTGTCATAAGTAGATTTCTTATTTTTATTCGTGTGCTCATGATTTTCGTGTAAAAACAACACCAATTTTGTTTGTGTTTTCATATTTCGTGATTGTGTTACAGTAATACCCCAAGTTAGCATTAGATCACCAACTTACTTATAGTCTAGTTTTTTGACAATATTACTAACTGTAAAGGCTTGACCGATCGATTAGCATCCATCCAAAAGCGGCAAAAGCCTTTATTATAATTTAATATTTGGACTTTACTTTTAACTCCGGGGTATTACTAATGTGTGAGGGTGCATTCTGGCATAGTGTCCCATTATATAAAAAAGTTACCAGGTGGGGTGGTCGGTTTCGGAGACGGTGGTCGCGTATTCGACACTCCGAAGGTACTTAGCGCCTCGGATGAGTCTCCAGTGAGCCATGACAGCACCAGGGGAATAATAAACGCAGCCGCTTGGCTCCGAAACATCTCGAAAATTCGAAAGATGAACATTATTCGAATGATGGATATAAATGTTTAACGCATTTGAGAATGACTCGCAAAATAATGCTTTTGTTCACAAAAAATCTAAATTATATCTAGAGCTATGTACCTATATCTTAGACAGAATTAGATTTGTTCAAATTTGTTTTTGAATTGTGTTTGTATAAGTGGATTATCAGTAAATATCAATATATATATACCTACATAAGTATCTACCTAATTCAAACTTCCTAATTATTGTATAGTATAATATGATCTATATTGTATGTAAGAGTGAATTTAAAATCAAGAAAAACTATTCTTAGCTTTAACCAGTATCGTGTAAGTGAAAAGTAATTTACAAATGAGATCCAAATTGACTCGAGACGCGCGAGTTTACGTCCTACGGCGTCTATGATTTCAAAATTATAGAATTTGGAATGGCGATTTGAAACGTCGCATTCTAAATTGGCGGGAGACTAAAATTAGAAATACAGACCACTCACAAAAAAAAGTCGGCTGAATATGCCTACAAAATAAATTGACTTGTATAACTACCTACTTTATAATTATGGTATACATTTTAATTTTATATTATAAGAAATATATTACAATAAGGTAGTTTTGAGGCATAGCTAATTAATAATTTAGTTGAAAATAACATAACATAGGTTTTTGACAATGTGGGTAATAGAAATCATTTCCAACCAGTTAATAAGGGCAATTAAAAGGTAGACCAGTCTGTGGCCCGTATTTAAGTAGGTTATCTAAAGTCTGAAGTATGATTAATTACAATGAGTACTTATTAAACTAGTGCAGAAGTTTTGCAAAATTAATTATTTTCCTAGGCTCTGAGGTTAAGGTGGATGCTCACGCATGCGGCGCGAAATTAAAATTATTTGGTGTTTTTTGCCCATTACAGCTCATCAACACTTCTTCTGATAGCGAAAGTTGAGTTCGTGAGAACCAGGAGACTTAAACACACATGTTTTAATTGATAGTATCTCTTATATTTATTATCAATTAAAACATGTGTGTTAAGTCTCGTAGTTCTCGCGAACTCAACTTTCGCTATCAGAAGAAGTGTTGATGAGCTGTAATGGGCAAAAAACACCAAAAAAATATAATCTCGCGCCGCAAGCGAGTGCATTCTCCTTAATAAAGAATGTAGAGTGACATTTGGCTCTATTACTACATAATAGTATAAAACAAAGTCTCTTCGGCTTCTGTACTTATGATATATAAGTACAGTACCGCTAACTACTCCTAAACCACGCAACGGATTTTGATGCGGTTTTCACCATGATAATTTTTCCCGGAAGGTTTATCGTAACCAGTGACCAGCCCCGGCTTTGCACGGGTGGTGAAAAATGTGATGTTCCCGTCCCGCCCGTGCGAAGCCGCTGGGGTCTGTGTACCTACAGGAGACTTTACAAGGCGTCGTATATATAAGATTCTAAATCGACTCACTGGCTCTTATCTGGCTCAACGCATTAGTATTGCCATTCAGCGTGGCAATGCAGCCAGCTTTTTAGAGACGCTTCCGTCTGGTGGTGATTTGGATCAGTTGAGCTACCTTTAGATCGTTAGCAGCGGTCTTCAGGTAGCTCAACTGTTTCATTTGTATTTTTTTAATGTTGTACATATTTACAATTATGAGTTACATTACATTATTCTTTTTCAAATAAATGTACCTTCAAAATAAGACTTGTAAATAAAAAACTCAAATAAAATATCAAATATAATATGTACCTATCAACGTACATTGATAAAATTAATAAAAAGAACAAATAATATTTAGAGAGCATCTAAATATAATTTCGATTACGCAGCAAATATTTGTTTAAATCACGTTTTTCGTGATTTTCGTTCTCTTTTCGTTTCGCGAGCGCTGTTCTGTTTTTTCTAACATATATAAACTTTACTGAGTTAGATAGTGACGGTATTTAGCTGTTGTCTGCCTCATAAAAGGGGAATTTTAACTAAAATTGTTGTATGTGTTGTATTTCGATATCCTGCTGGGTTCGGAAGATATGAATGTACCTTGCGAACCAACTTGCGGGCACAGCTGGTAGGTTAATAAAGTTTGTATAAAATGTACAGTAGTTTGGTAGCCTAAGAGTTACAAGTTAAGTTACAGTTTTAGTAACAAAACCAAAGTCAGATCAATATTAATTTCGCAAAACTATTTTCGTAGCAGAGTGAAGGTCGGTGCGAATAGCGGCCGTGAGGTGTCGCGCATAAATTAAACTAATACATGACTATGTTCTTTCCATAGACATTTATTTTCTTAAGTCATTTTATTTATAGGTGCATCGTTTTGTTGTGGCGCGAAATTCAAATTTTATTGTGTTTTTTACTCATCACAGCTCAACGCATTGAAATATCGAAACCTGATTTTGCGATAATTAGGAGAACTACACATGTTTTCTTTGATAGTGTCTCATAAATATAGTACTACTAGCTACTAAAAAAAAAAAAGATTATCCTTAAAAGATTTTTTCAGTGTTTTTTTTGTTCATTGACATTCGTAGCTAAACTTATGATATTTATGAGAAAATCAAAATAGTGTGTTAGTTCTCCCAATTTTCGCAAAATTAGGTTTCGCTACCTTAAAATGTGTTGATGAGCTGTGATTAGCAAAAAAACACAATAAAATTTTAATTTCGCGCCTCAAGCGAAACTTTCCACCTTAATTATAGAAAAAAAATACTCTGTGTCAAAATGCCCATAAAACTATCTTTGACATTGGAAGTTTGAATTAGAAATTGAAATGTTACTCTAAAATATAGGTTACTTAATATTTGTATCAAGCAAGAAAAATTATTAAGCAAAAAGTGACTCAATATAAAGGTATTTCGTAAAACATGAAAATAGTCCAAATTAAGTTGTCTAATTACTGAGAGCGTTCATACAACAGATACTCGTAAATAAATGACTTAAAAAAAACATTTACTCACAATATTTTACGTACATTACATAAACATAAAATAAAATGCGTGCAAAAGCTAGTGCTGCTTTATTTCTTTTTTAAATCCGCTTTAGATCGTCGATCGTTTTCTTTTAAACTTGTTTTTAAATGTTCTTTTTATACACTGTCGGTGACTGGTAGAATGTATAGTTACAGTTGCTGGAGGCTACTGGCGGAGTGCGAATGTTGTCTTCAGCGCGAGCGACGCGGGACTGGGCCTCAAGGCTCTGCCGCGGTGTTACTGCACGCCTTCTTGAGTTACAGGGCGGTGTAACTAGGGGTTACATATTAAATAGCGCTCGAGGTTTCAAGGGCTTGCTTTAGAGCGCTGCGTTGTTGTACGTACCCGCCGGCCTAGCCAAGTGGCATTCGCTTCGAAGCTATTCCATTTATACAGTCGTAATAACATACAATAGACTACGCGGTCTTCAGGTAGTACAACTGTTTCATATGTATTTTGTACATACCTTGTATTATACTTTCTGTAAATAAATGTATTTAAAAAAAAAGACTACGTGATATTTCGATAGCTTACGTCAATCTTATACATTGTTAGCTTTTCTACTAGCGACATCACTGTTAGAATGTTACTTTGTCTATGTCCTCTTATGTACTTAGTTAAGATATATAGGTAATTGCCAAGAAGTATTATGTAAGTACTTTTGTCTTAGAAATCAAGTAACGATAATTGGTAAGGACGAGTCGCAACTGTCATAACATACAACCAACAGCCAACGTTCACATATTCCTGACTCCACATCAGGATTCCTTGTGTCATGGATATCAGAAACTACGAGTACCATGGTACCATAGTTCCATAACATGATTCCATGGTGGCTAGATGCCACATAGGGTGCGTCCTAGTTGGACGTGACCGATGAGATAATGCGTTGTTAAAGACAGAGGATACCGCTTATTCCGTCATTTACGTAATTTAAAAAAAACAGGTGAATCGACAGAAATTGGTATGGAGGTAGTACTTCCCCGGACGAACACTTTCACAAAAAACCTCTACAACTACAAAAAACTATATGAAGTTTCGTCACGTTTTAGAGCAACCTGTGTATAAACTATTAAAATTAGGGATCGCGTAACCCCACCCAATGTTACCATTATATTGCGAGTCGCAACAGCTAAGGAAAGTAACACATATTCCTTTGTTGCTAGTTTCCCAACTACTGAGCACTTTGCGATGATACTTTCTATTACAGCTAGCTACATTTACATTGTAGTGAGAAAATTCAATGGCATTCGATCATCAATCAACCGAGAAGATTATTATAATATAAATAATAAATAATGCTGGGCAGTTCACACAGCATTATCTAGCCCCAACAGCTTGTCTTATGGGCACTAGATAACTAATATAATTTATACAATACATTATATAGACAGATATTTTTTATCATACATAGAAAATACCCAGAACACCCTGAAAAAATATCTGCAGATCGTAGAATATTTGTTCCAAGGCGGGAATCGAACCCGCCACCTCTTGCGTTGCAGGCGAACCTTCACCCGCCGCGCCACAGAGGTCGTTATCGATTATAGCCCCCTATATTGTAAATAGGTATACCTATATAATCAAATGACAACCATAGAATTGTGGTATGTAGGCAGCGTAGACAGCGCAACGGTGGCGCTACGCCGGAGGTATGGAGTGTAGACCACGTAGACAGCGCTACGGTGGTGCTACGCCTGAGGTATGGAGTGTAGACCACATACACAGCGCAACGGTGGCGCTAAGCCGGAGGTATGGAGTGTAGACCACGTACACAGCGCTACGGTGGCGCTACGCCGGAGGTATGGAGTGTAGACCACGTACACAGCGCAACGGTGGTGCTACGCCGGAGGTATGGAGTGTAGACCACGTAGACAGCACTAAGGTGGCGCTTCGCCGGAGGTATGGAGTGTAGACAACGTACACAGCGCAACGGTGGCGCTACGCCGGAGGTATGGAGTGTAGACAACGTACACAGCGCAACGGTGGCGCTACGCCAGAGGTATGGACTGTAGACCACGTACACAGCGCAACGGTGGTGCTACGCCGGAGGTATGGAGTGTAGACCACGTAGACAGCACTAAGGTGGCGCTACGCTGGAGGTATGGAGTGTAGACAACGTACACAGCGCAACGGTGGTGCTACGCCGGAGGTATGGAGTGTAGACAACGTACACTAAAATCCAAGAGAGCAATGCTGCCATTGAAAAGTCTATTGAATACCTATCGTCCAAGTATGAGGAGCTTGAAACTAGACTGTGCTCATTAGAATCTGAAAGGAAGGAAGCGGCCAAGTACGCTGAAACTCTAGAATTTAAAAATGAGGAACTGCAAAGACACCTGAAAATTTCTACTATAGAAATAAGAAATGTCCCGAAAAATATGACAGAGACAAAACAAGACGTCTCGTCGATCATCCAAAAAACCTGCAAAATTCTTGAAGTTGAAGTTCAGCCATCTGATATAAGGAATACCTATTACATTAATAATAAGTCTGGCAACAATACGGTTGTGACGGAGTTCTGTACCGTCGCGATGAAGAATACCATGATTCAGCAGGTGAAAGCCTTCAAAAAGCGGAATCCAGCGAACAAGCTGAGCACTGCGGCTCTTGGCTTACAAGGGCCTTCTGTGCCTATCTATTTGTCTGAGAGTCTTACCACTAATACAAGAAGACTTTTCACCTTGGCTCGTGATTTCGCTAAGAACAATAAATATAGGCACTGCTGGAGTGCTAATGGTAGGATTTTCCTCAGGAGGTCAGACGATGTGGCACGGATCCACGTTAAGGACGAAAATCAGCTCGTGGTATTGAAATCTTCTCACTGACTAGTTTGTAAGACCCATATAATTTCTAAGTATAGTTACCTATACGTAACTACTCATATAGACTGTCCTAATTGTTATTATTATTTATCTAATAGCGTACATAATATACCAAACACCTTATTTGTATTTACACAAAAAACACACAAAAGACATAACTCTACTTTATCTATTTACATATACAATCATAACACACACTCACAAACACACATAAAATACAATAACGTAAACATCATTGTTGCTTTCTTGCGTTTCCATATTGGAGTTTACATTAATTATGACTCGTCATCTTTTTACATAGTTTGCTATTATTATTTTGACTGCGTTTCTCACATTCATTATGATGGCTCCCATAAGTAAATTACTCAAAGTGGCCTTATATAATGCAGGCTCACTTAATACGTCGGGTAGTGAGTTTGTTCTGAAGGTTGAGCGGTTCTCTTACCCGACATACTAGCGATTAATGAATCCTGGTTAAAGGAAGGACGAGAAGCACTTGCTCCTAAGATACCTGGATATCGTTTCAAGATGAAACCACGCTTGAGTGATGTTCTCCTTGGACGAGGTGGAGGTTTAGCCTTTTATATTCGCAGCGGTATCCGTGTTCGCTATCTGAACAATCCACTCTCGACAGTTGAGCAGTGGTGGTTATCAATAAACGCCAATGGTCATCGGATTGTAGTTGGTACTGCTTATCGCCCACAATGGCAGTCAGTCGAAGTTTTTTTGGATGCTCTTATGGAAACTATTACCTCTTTCAACAATATCGACAAAATAATTCTTGTTGGCGACTTTAACATTACAAAAAAATCTGATCAAGAAAAACTCGATTATTTCTTACAGTGCCTTAGTCTTAAACAATTCGTTAATGAACCCACTAATTTCACTGAAAGTAGCGCCACTATCATTGATCTTGTGTGTACGGATATAAAAGTGAACTCGGTGGAAGTGGTTAATATCACTGGTGTACATGGGCATGCAATGGTAAACGTTGTATTTAATATAAAGAAACAAAAGCCTATGCCACGATATATTAGTTACAGGCCCATCAAGAACATTAATTTTGAAATTTTTGATAGTACTCTCGTCTCACTCGATTGGGAAAGTATCAAATATATGAGTAATGTCGATGATATGGTCCATACCTTTAACAAGTTACTCAATGAAATATTTAACTGTTATGCACCGATTAAAACTTGTCTAGTCAAACAGAAACCTACACCCTGGGTTACTGACACAGTGAAATTGATGCTTGAACTTAAAGATAATGCCCTAAAACGATGTCGTACTACTGGACTAGACAGTCATAAGGAATACTTCAAGTCTCTCAAAAAACTAGTGGAACAGGCACTTTTTACTGAAAGGCAAGCATTTTTCAACTCTGAAATTAACTGTCATGCTCATTGTTTTATATACGGACACTGATGTTAATGAAACCACCATCTAATCGAGACTGTCTTTTTATTGAGTACCCACAATAACGAACAATATGGAAGGTAGGAATAATACTCACTTATAGGCTATATCAATGATGTAAGTAAGTATACATATATAACATCTTCACACCTCTGTTTCAAAGAATTTAAACATAAATACTCAAATACCTATTAATAAACAACAGTCAGCATTCCTTAACTAAGCACTTATCTAAATAATAACTTAACAATACAACAGTCAGCTTTAATAACACTCATCTAAGTGTTATTGTATCTAGGTATTCCTAATTCTGATATTTACACGTAGGTAAATGCTAGAACACTTAACATATGTTTTTATTAACATTTTTATACAATTAGTTATCAATAAACGATTGTTTACCTTCTTTATTATGCTATGCTTAAATTAGATGTCTTGAACGAATGACTATCAAATACTTATAATTATAGATAGGTGCGTTACCTATTCCATATCAAAACGTTGAACGGGTCTGCGTATGCGCTTCGGCGTAATAACCTCTATCTGTTCTTCGACGGCTAGCCTATTACCGTGCGGTATGTTTGTGGGTATGTTTGAGCTCACAGGATCAACAATGTCGTTAGCTTCCAACCTGTTCCCCACATCATTCGCGCCTTCATCAACATTAAAAGGATAGCTATAAGGGGCAATGTTAAAGTAAGATATATCATAATCGATATTTCTCTTCTCACTTACCGGGTTTTGGGTTGTGGATGTAGTACTTCGCGATATAATGTGATCAACATGTTTTCTAAAAACCTTATTATTATGGCGTACCTGATATGAAACCGGACCCGATCTTTTTACTATTACGCCCTTCTCCCAGAATGTTTTGTTGTTTCTGAACTGTTTAAATTGAACTTCATCGCCCACTTCAAAGTTACGCACCTTATTGTTACACTTTTGCCTAATAATATTTTGTCTTTCACGCACCCTGTCTTCTATGTTTGGACGAATTACGTCATAATGCGTGCGTATATTCCGACCGAATAGTAACTGTGATGGAGTCTTCCCTGTCAAACTGTGAGGAGTTGACCTGTAGTAAAGTAGAAACTTGTCTAAAGCTAGCTGCAAGTCTTCCCTTTCAATCAGTGCCTTTTTTAAACAATTCTTTATAATTTTCACCGTGCTCTCTGCGGCACCATTGCTACTTGCTTTATATGGTGACACCAGAATATGATTTATATTACAGCTTTCCATAAATGTTTTAAACTCTTGACTGCTAAACGGTGGACCGTTGTCCGATACCAATTCGCGAGGTAACCCGAAACGACTCATCATACGTCTCAACCTTGAAATGGTTAGTTTCGCTGAAGTTGTACCTATGCTATGCGCTTCAATCCATTTGGAGTGAGCGTCTACAAGCACTAAATATGTGTGATTTTCTAACGAAAAGAAGTCAACGTGGACTCGATACCACGGTACTTGCGGCCACGCCCACGGGTGCACTGGTGCCGCGGCCGGTGACGGCCGGGTGCTCGCGCACGTCTCGCAGCCCTGGCATTCCCGTTCGATGTCGGCGTCGATGCCTGCCCAGTATACATAGCCCCTAGCTAAGCTTTTACACTTTACGATGCCCTGATGACATGCATGCAGCATTTTCAATATTGCATTTTGAGGCGTGCAGCACGGGCCGCAGCTCGCCGCCGCCGGGCGCGCGCTGCGCCAGCACGCCGGCCACGCCGTACGGCGACGCGTCACAAGTCACATACGTTGTTAAGGACGGGTCCCAATGAGCGAGCACTGGCGCTTCGCGTAGTAACAACTTGATGGCCTGGAACGACTTTTCACACTTATTGGACCATACAAATTTTATATTCGACTTTAATAGACCATAAAGCGGTTCTAAAACGCTACTCAGATTTCGAACAAACTTCCCGTAATAGTTAACTAAACCCAAAAAAGCCTTTACCTCACTAACGTTAGTCGGTTGCGGCGTTTTGTTTACGGCATCTATTTTGGCAATTTCGGTTTTTAGTCCATTAGAATCGATCACGTAACCTAAATATGAAATAGACTTTTTAAAGAAACTGCATTTCTTCTTCTTCAACCTTTAGACCGCTCTCAGACAGTATTTGAAGCACCTGCATTAAGCTCTCCATGTTTTCCGTTTCGTTCCTACTGCTGACAAGAAGGTCGTCCTGGTACACGGCCACATATGGCATTCTAAACAACTTTTCCATCACCCTCTGGAACTTACTAGCTGCGCATTTAATACCGAATGGTAACCTATTATAGGTAAACATACCCTTATTCGTGACTATGGTGCAGTATTTTTTTGCATCATCGCTGAGAATCAGCTGCTGATAAGCGCGGCTTAAATCGATTTTACTAAATATTTTGCCACCTTGTAGCGACGCAAAAATATCTTCTATTCTAGGAAGTGGATACTTATCATCGACCAGCACCGGATTGAGAGTAGTTTTAAAATCTCCACAAAGTCTTACCTCTCCATTCTTCTTTATGACGGGGACCACCGGCGTCCCCCACTCGCTCCACTCGACGGGCGAGATGACTCCCTCCCTCTGGAGGCGCTCCAGCTCGGCGTCCACCGCGGGCCGCAGGGCGTAGGGCACGGGCCGCGCGCGCCGCCACACTGGCGCCGCGCCCGCTTTCAGCTCTAAGTCGACCGTACCTTTGTTAAAAGCACCTATACTCGTTGAAAACACCTCTGGAAACTTGTTCAACACCTGATCCATAGCCATCGACTTGTTGAATTTGCTATTGTCAACATATGCTATCGAATCTTTAGTTTCTATTGCAGAAGGAAATTTTACGCCGAATGCTCGCATCCACTTACGACCGAACAACGCATTGCTATCATCATTATCAATCACAACCAACCTCAAATTGTGCACAACTTTGTTGTTGTACTGTACACTACATTTGAATTCACCTTTAGGTAATATCTTCTGCCCATTATACATCCTCAAATATGATTTACGCTGAGTTAATTCTATGTTACTAAAGTATTTATAGTACATACTTCTATTTATGATACTCATGCCCGCGCCGGTGTCGCCCTCCATGGATAGCTGTTTGCCGTTGATGGCCACTTTCATGATCCATTTATTGTCTTCTTCGTTATCACTCAACTGATAAACCTGGTCCCCCTCGTCTCCACTCGAGGTGAGATCGTCGTAGTCCTCCTCTGAGTCCACTTGGTGTACACTACCACTCTTACGGAAGCGGCATACTTTGGCTACATGCCCACGGTTGCCGCACACAAAACACTCCACCTTCGTGAAAGGACAGTTCTCCTTACGATGCGGCTGGCCACATCGATGACAAGTAGAGCGCTGCTGGCCGCTGCTGCCCGCGGCACCGTCAGCGTGCGCGCTCCGTTGCTGCCCTGCGCGGCCGCGGCCCCTGCCTGCGAACGCGCCCTGACTCGGCCGCTGGCCACGGTGCACCCAGCCGCGGCCTGCGCCGTATCCGCTTCTGTCCACTGCGTGTACCTTCTCCGCGGAGTTGGCAATGCTGACGGCCCCTGCCGTCGCCTGTGAGTCTCGAACGGCGGCTTCTAATGATAATGCCAATTCCACTGCTCGATCGAACGTCAAGTCCGTCTCTGTCAACAACCTCTGCGTGATCTTGTCGCTTTTCAGCCCGAACACAAACTGATCCCGCAAATTTTCTTTTAGAATGTCCGTTGTAGTAAACACACACGTCTTGCTGAGTTTTTTTAAGTGAGCCAGATATTCGGTTACGGATTGGGACTCGGTCTGTTTGTAAGCTCTGAATATCATTCGTTCGGCTATGACCGACCGTTTTGGTGCCAAATGAACTTCTACTAACTTCACCAACACGTCGAAATCCGTATTCTCGGGCTTTTCCGGGAAACACAAATCAATAATTATGTCTAACGGTTCCGTGCCCACAATTGCAACTAAATATTTAGAAAATTGATCTGGTTTGACGTCGTGTATAGCAAACCACGCCCGCAATCTGCTGACGTAAGTTGGCCACCGATCGATATTCATCTTGAATTCTTGCAATTGGTTGAGATTCATGATCACTTTTTAGCAAATCACTTTTATTGCACTACTGGCTTTTTATTTTATTCGTAACACACACGCTGGGGTTCTTAAATCGTCGCCAAATGTTTTATATACGGACACTGATGTTAATGAAACCACCATCTAATCGAGACTGTCTTTTTATTGAGTACCCACAATAACGAACAATATGGAAGGTAGGAATAATACTCACTTATAGGCTATATCAATGATGTAAGTAAGTATACATATATAACACTCATGATCCTAAAATTTTGTGGAAAAATTTGAAAAAACATGTAACCGACGACACTAAGTTAAATGAACCATTGCCGCACTCTCTTAACAATCCTAATTTGATAAATCAACACTTTCTTAATATTCCTGGATCTGCTATTATCCCGATATCCACGCTAAGCTACTTTGAACACCACAAATTTTGTAATAAAATATTTAAACTTACTCCTGTTACTGAACTTGATGTATCAAAAGCATTACTATCAATCTCTTCTAATGCGCAAGGCATTGATAACACCAACATGGACATGATTCTACTTACCTTACCACATACACTGCCTTTTATAACTTGTATAGTGAATAAATCATTGGTCTCCTCTACTTTCCCCTTTCTCTGGAAAACTAGTCTTATAACGCCTATCCCGAAAATATCTAACCCTACGCAATTTAAGGACCTTAGACCTATAAGTATTTTACCCTGCTTATCTAAGGTACTTGAACGCATAGTGTTTAACCAAGTTTCGAAATACATTGAAGACAACCACATTTTACCCTCAATGCAATCTGGTTTTAGAAAGGGTGTAAGTACGGCAACTGCACTTCTCGATGTCGTTGATAATGTCCTTTCTGCTCAAGATTCTGGAAAAAGCACAGTGTTGGCCCTTCTTGACTTCTCCCGTGCGTTTGACTGCATAAGTATCCCATTGCTTCTCTCTAAGATGTCTTTCTATGGGTTTGATATGTCCGCTGTTTCCTGGTTTAACAGTTACTTGAAAGGAAGAAATCAAATAGTGCAAGTGCGAAAGAGTGATGGTAGTTCGAATTTGTCAGCTACGTGTAATGTTGAGAGAGGAGTGCCACAGGGTTCCATACTCGGTCCTCTTCTATTTATTTTGTATACAGCTGATATCGTTGAGCAGATCCATGACTCTAGTTATCACTTATATGCGGATGACGTACAAATTTATGTGCATACCAAACCAGCCGAAGTCAATTCTGCCATTTTAAAATTAAATTCAGACCTAGATAGAATTGCGCTCTGGTCGCATAATAACTGTCTTACGTTAAACCCGACCAAATCTAAATTTATGGTACTGGGCTCAAAGAAACAAATAGATTCTACTTTATCACGTAATCCTAAAATTTATGTTCTCGGAGACCCTGTTGAGTATGTCACTGAAGTTCGTAATTTAGGCATACTCATGGATAATAGATTGCAGTTTGCAAACCATATTCTTAACGTGTCAAAAAGTTGTTTTTATCGCCTTAGAATTATGTACAAAGTTCGACATTTGCTTAGCGAAGAGGTGAGGCTTAAGTTGTGCGAAGCTTTAATTCTATCCAAACTCAACTATGGAGACATTGTTACTGGCCCGTGCCTACTGTCTAAAACCAAAAAGGTTATTCAGCGTGTTCAGAATGCGTGTATTCGTTACTGCTACAGAATCCCGCCTAGGTGTCATATTACCCCGTATATTAATCGAGCAAAACTACTTAACATGGCATCTCGAAGAAATCTTCATTTAGCTGGCCTGATGCATACCCTTGTCAGGTATAAGCACCCCAATTATCTATATGACAAACTAAGCTGGCGCCATAACCACAGAAGAAATGATCCCAGACGAGTCAATCAATTTAAGTTAGTTACTCCATTTCATAAAACGCGAGCTTTTGAAGGAAGTTTCCGCTATCATGCCACTAAGTGCTGGAACAATCTGCCACCTCCACTGAGAAATCCACTATCTAAGAGCACTTTTAAACAAAAATATAAAATAATTCTCTTGGATGAACAACATGGTAGTGGCTAAACTAACTTCTATAAAATAAAATAAAACGAGTTTACGGACCCACGAAGATACATTCTGGCATTCACATACACCACACACACACACTCACACACACCTACACACGATGGCTTCTCCTGCTATATCAGGCTCTTAAGAGACTGGTAGTAGCAAGTGAGCCACACACACACACACACACACTCACACATACACACCCACACACTCACACATACACACCCACACACTCACACATACATACAACACACCTACACCTACCCACAAACCCACACTCATAATATTTACATTATTAACTTTTTTGTTTTTGTTTATATTAATATGTACGTGTACACTATCATCACATTTATATTTTTGTATTATTTTGAAATCCCCCCCCCCCCCCCTCCCTTGGCAAGACTGAAAAACAGCGTCTGGTTTTCGGACTAGGCACAAAAAGCTGAGTCGTTGCCTTTTCACCAAACAACCTATTTTATTTTATTCTGTATTTTCTCATTTTTACTTTTATATGATTGTACTTTGTATGTAATTATTTTTTTTTTGGTGAATAAATGTATTTTCTTTCTTTCTTTCTTTCTTCTACACAGCGCAACGGTGGTGCTACGCCGGAGGTATGGAGTGTAGACAACGTACACAGCGCAACGGTGGTGCTACGCCGGAGGTATGGAGTGTAGACAACGTACACAGCGCAACGGTGGCGCTACGCCGGAGGTATGGAGTGTAGACAACGTACACAGCGCAACGGTGGCGCTACGCCGGAGGTATGGAGTGTAGACCACGTAGACAGCACTAAGGTGGCGCTACGCCGGAGGTATGGAGTGTAGACAACGTACACAGCGCAACGGTGGTGCTACGCCGGAGGTATGGAGTGTAGACAACGTACACAGCGCAACGGTGGTGCTACGCCGGAGGTATGGAGTGTAGACAACGTACACAGCGCAACGGTGGCGCTACGCCGGAGGTATGGAGTGTAGACAACGTACACAGCGCAACGGTGGCGCTACGCCCGAGGTATGGAGTGTAGACCACGTACACAGCGCAACGGTGGTGCTACGCCGAAGGTATGGAGAGTAGACCACGTAGACAGCACTAAGGTGGCGCTACGCCGGAGGTATGGAGTGTAGACAACGTACACAGCGCAACGGTGGCGCTACGCCGGAGGTATGGAGTGTAGACAACGTACACAGCGCAACGGTGACGCTACGCCGGAGGTATGGAGTGTAGACCACGTAGACAGCACTACGGTGGCGCTACGCCGGAGGTATGGAGTGTAGACCACGTAGACAGCACTAAGGTGGCGCTACGCCGGAGGTATGGAGTGTAGACAACGTACACAGCGCAACGGTGACGCTACGCCGGAGGTATGGAGTGTAGACCACGTAGACAGCACTACGGTGGCGCTACGCCGGAGGTATGGAGTGTAGACCACGTAGACAACGCTACGGTGGCGCTACGCCAGAGGTATGGAGTGTAGACCACGTAGACAACGCTACGGTGGCGCTACGCCGGAGGTATGGAGTGTAGACCACGAAGACAGCACTACGGTGTCGCTACGCCGGAGGAATGGAGTGTAGACCACGTAGACAGCACTACGGTGGCGCTACACCGGAGGTATGGAGTGTAGACCACGTAGACAGCGCTACGATGGCGCTACGCAAGAGGTATGGAGTGTAGACCACGGAGACAGCTCTACGGTGGCGCTACGCCGGAGGTATGGAGTGTAGACCAGGTAGACAGCACTACGGTGGCGCTACGCCGGAGGTATGGAGTGTAGACCACGTAGACAGCGCTACGGTGGCGCTACGCCGGAGGTATGGAGTGTAGACCACGGAGACAGCACTACGGTGTCGCTACTGAGTGCTACGACAACGCTATAGAGTGTAGACCACGTAGACAGCACTACGGTGTCGCTACTGAGTGCAACGACAACGCCACAGGGTGTAGACCACGTCGACTACACTACGGTGTCACTACTGAGTGCTTCGACAACGCTACAGAGTGTAGACCACGTAGACTACACTACGGTGTTGTTACTGAGTGCTTCGACAACGCTACGGAGTGTAGACCACGAAGACTACATTACGGTGTTGTTAGTGAGTGCTACGCTAATGCTACAGAGTGTAGACCACGTAGACAGCGCTACGGTGGCGCTACGCCGGAGGTATGGAGTGTAGACCACGGAGACAGCACTACGGTGTCGCTACTGAGTGCTACGACAACGCTACAGAGTTAAGACCACGTAGACAGCACAACGGTGTCACTACTGAGTGCTACGACAACGCTACAGCGTGTAGACCACGTAGACAGCACTACGGTGTCACTACTGAGTGCTACGACAACGCTACAGAGTGTAGACCACGTAGACAGCACTACGGTGTCACTACTGAGTGCTACGACAACGCTACAGAGTGTAGACCACGTGGACAGCACTACGGAGGCGCTTAGCCGGAGGTTTGGAGTGTAGACCACGTGGACAGCACTACGGAGGCGCTTAGCCGGAGGTTTGGAGTGTAGACCACGTAGACAGAGCTACGGTGGCGCTACGCCGGAGGTATGGAGTGTAGACCACGGAGACAGCCCTACGGTGTCGCTACTGAGTGCTACGACAACGCTACAGAGTGTCGACCACGTAGACTACACTACGGTGTCACTACAGAGTGCTACGACAACGGTACAGAGTGTAGACCACGTAGATTACACTACGGTGGCGCTACGCCGGAGGTATGGAGTGTAGACCACGGAGACGACATCACTACGGTGTCGCTACTGAGTGCTACGACAACGCTACATAGTGTAGACCACGTAGACAGCACTACGGTGTTGCTACTGAGTGCTACGCTAACGCTACAGAGTGTAGACCACGTGGACTACACTACGGTGTCGCTACTGAGTGCTACGCTAACGCTACAGAGTGTCGACCACGTAGACAGCACTACGGTGTCGCTACTAAATGCTACGACAACGCTACAGAGTGTAGACCACGTAGACTACACTACGGTGTCGCTACTGAGTGCTACGCTAACGCTACAGAGTGTAGACCACGTAGACTACACTACGGTGGCGCTACGCCGGAGGTATGGAGTGTAAACCACGTAGACAGCGCAACGGTGGCGCTACGCCGGAGGTATGGAGTGTAGACCACGGAAACAGATCTACGGTGTCGCTACTGAGTGCTACGACAACGTTACAGAGTTTAGACCACGTAGACAGCACTACGGTGTCACTACTGAGTGCTACGACAACGCTACAGAGTGTAGACCACGTAGACAGCACTACGGTGTCACTACTGAGTGCTACGACAACGCTACAGAGTGTAGACCACGTAAACAGCACTACGGTGTCGTTACTGAGTGCTACGACAACGCTATAGAGTGTAGACCACGTAGACTACACTACGGTGTCGCTACTGAGTGTTACGCTAACGCTACAGAGTGTAGACCACGTAGACTACACTACGGTGTCGCTACTGAGTGCTAGAACAACGCTACAGAGTGTAGACCACGTAGACTACACTACGGTGTCACTACTGAGTGCTACGACAACGCTACAGAGTGTCGACCACGTAGACAGCACTACGGTGTCGCTACTGAGTGCAACGACAACGCCACAGGGTGTAGACCACGTCGACTACACTACGGTGTCACTACTGAGTGCTTCGACAACGCTACAGAGTGTAGACCACGTAGACTACACTACGGTGTTGTTACTGAGTGCTTCGACAACGCTACGGAGTGTAGACCACGAAGACTACATTACGGTGTTGTTAGTGAGTGCTACGCTAATGCTACAGAGCGTAGACCACGTAGACAGCGCTACGGTGTCACTACTGAGTGCTACGACAACGCTACAGAGTGTAGACCACGTATACAGCACTACGGTGTCGCTACTGAGTGCTACGACAACGCGACAGAGTGTAGACCACGTAGACTACACTACGGTGTCACTACTGAGTGCTACGCTAATGCTACAGAGTGTAGACCACGTAGACTACACTACGGTGTCACTACTGAGTGCTACGCTAACGCTACAGAGTGTAGACCACTTAGACTACACAACGGTGTCGCTACTGAGTGTTACGCTAACGCTACAGAGTGTCGACCACGTAGACAGCACTACGGTGTCGCTACTGAGTGCTACGACAACGCTACAGAGTGTAGACCACGTAGACTACACTACGGTGTCACTACTGATTGCTACGATAACGCTACAGAGTGTCGACCACGTAGACTACACTACGGTGTCACTACAGAGTGCTACGACAACGGTACAGAGTGGAGACCACGTAGATTACACTACGGTGGCGCTACGCCGGAGGTATGGAGTGTAGACCACGGAGACGACAGCACTACGGTGTCGCTACTGAGTGCTACGACAACGCTACATAGTGTAGACCACGTAGACAGCACTACGGTGTTGCTACTGAGTGCTACGCTAACGCTACAGAGTGTAGACCACGTGGACTACACTAAGATGTCGCTACTGAGTGCTACGCTAACGCTACAGAGTGTCGACCACGTAGACAGCACTACGGTGTCGCTACTAAATGCTACGACAACGCTACAGAGTGTGGACCACGTAGACTACACTACGTAGTCGCTACTGAGTGCTACGCTAACGCTACAGAGTGTAGACCACGTAGACTACACTACGGTGGCGCTACGCCGGAGGTATGGAGTGTAAACCACGTAGACAGCGCTAAGGTGGCGCTACGCCGGAGGTATGGAGTGTAGACCACGGAAACAGATCTACGGTGTCGCTACTGAGTGCTACGACAACGTTACAGAGTTTAGACCACGTAGACAGCACTACGGTGTCACTACTGAGTGCTACGACAACGCTACAGAGTGTAGACCACGTAGACAGCACTACGGTGTCACTACTGAGTGCTACGACAACGCTACAGAGTGTAGACCACGTAAACAGCACTACGGTGTCGCTACTGAGTGCTACGACAACGCTACAGAGTGTAGACCACGTAGACTACACTACGGTGTCACTACTGAGTGCTACGCTAACGCTACAGAGTGTAGACCAGGAAGACTACACTACGGTGTCGTTACTGAGTGCTACGACAACGCTATAGAGTGTAGACCACGTAGACTACACTACGGTGTCGCTACTGAGTGTTACGCTAACGCTACAGAGTGTAGACCACGAAGACTACACTACGGTGTCGCTACTGAGTGCTACGACAACGCCACAGAGTGTAGACAACGAAAACTACACTACGGTGTCGCTACTGAGTGCTACGACAACGCTACAGAGTGTAGACCACGTAAACAGTCCTACGGTGTCGCTACTGAGTGCTACGACAACGCTACAGAGTGTAGACCACGTAGACAGCACTACGGTGTCACTACTGAGTGCTACGACAACGCTACAGAGTGTCGACCACGTAGACTACACTACGGTGTCACTACAGAGTGCTACGACAACGGTTCAGAGTGTAGACCACGTAGATTACACTACGGTGGCGCTACGCCGGAGGTATGGAGTGTAGACCACGGAGACGACATCACTACGGTGTCGCTACTGAGTGCTACGACAACGCTACATAGTGTAGACCACGGAGACAGCACTACGGTGTCGCTACTAAATGCTACGACAACGCTACAGAGTGTAGACCACGTAGACTACACTACGGTGTCGCTACTGAGTGCTACGCTAACGCTACAGAGTGTAGACCACGTGGACTACACTACGGTGTCGCTACTGAGTGCTACGCTAACGCTACAGAGTGTCGACCCCGTAGACAGCACTACGGTGTCGCTACTAAATGCTACGACAACGCTACAGAGTGTAGACCACGTAGACTACACTACGGTGTCGCTACTGAGTGCTACGCTAACGCTACAGAGTGTAGACCACGTAGACTACACTATTTTATTTTATTTTATTTTTATTTTTACAATTTTGGGAAAACTTACAGCTAAACACAAATATAATGAAACAATGGGTAAGTACTTAAAGGCTAATTACAAGTTTCCACGTATAGCAGTTAAAATTATACAAAACAGTCCCTAAATGTAGACGGATTCCACAAAACAAATAAGTAGGTACATTAATAAGTACCCATTAAAACTATTGCTTTAAAAAATATAAGTCACTCGCCAAGCGTTTCATACGCTTAGCAGTAGTATTATAAAAGTCTAGTTCATCACGTTTATCTACCATTATATTAAAACATCTGCTTGCTCTGTTGACAAACGCATTTTTTCTATAATTGGTCCTAGCCACAGGCACGTATAGGAGTTGCGGCCTACGTAAGGAAGCAGTATTTGTACGCATACCAATCTGTTCCAACAGCTCCGGACAGTCCACAGAGCCATTAGCTATGTTCAATAAAAAGCATAAATCAGCAGTCTCCCTACGTAAATTTAGAGGAAGAAAATGGAACTTACGGCATCTATCAGTATAACTGGATAAGAAAATCTTAGCCCTAAATTGAATATGCCGCAGGAAACGTTTTTGAATACGCTCGATCCTCGATACGTATACGTCGTAACAAGGGTTCCACACCTGTGATGCATATTCCAGGTGGCTTCGAACATATGCACAATAAAGAATTTTGAAGGTCTTAATGCTGGAGAACTCGGACGACATTCTGAGGACAAAGCCCAGTGCTCGAGATGCCTTTTTAATAATGTTATCAATGTGCTGGTCAAAAAGAAGTTTATCATCAAACGTTACACCTAAATCCCGAATAAAATCAACCCTGGTTATGTACATGTCACGAATAACATAGCTAAATTTCAGTGGAAATGGTTTGCGGGTATAGGAACAGACGTAGCACTTTGATACATTTAAGTCTAGCTTGTTTCTCAGACAATATGATTGGAACCTGTACAAGTCACTCTGTAAACAGACCGCATCTTCGGAACTACGTATTGGGCTGAAAATTTTCATATCGTCTGCGTATAATAAAATTTTGGAGTGCTACGGTGGCGCTACGCCGGAGGTATGGAGTGTAAACCACGTAGACAGCGCAACGGTGGCGCTACGCCGGAGGTATGGAGTGTAGACCACGGAAACAGATCTACGGTGTCGCTACTGAGTGCTACGACAACGTTACAGAGTTTAGACCACGTAGACAGCACTACGGTGTCACTACTGAGTGCTACGACAACGCTACAGAGTGTAGACCACGTAGACAGCACTACGGTGTCACTACTGAGTGCTACGACAACGCTACAGAGTGTAGACCACGTAAACAGCACTACGGTGTCGTTACTGAGTGCTACGACAACGCTATAGAGTGTAGACCACGTAGACTACACTACGGTGTCGCTACTGAGTGTTACGCTAACGCTACAGAGTGTAGACCACGTAGACTACACTACGGTGTCGCTACTGAGTGCTAGAACAACGCTACAGAGTGTAGACCACGTAGACTACACTACGGTGTCACTACTGAGTGCTACGACAACGCTACAGAGTGTCGACCACGTAGACTACACTACGGTGTCAGTACAGAGTGCTACGACAACGCTACAGAGTGTAGACCACGTAGATTACACTACGGAGGCGCTACGCCGGAGGTATGGAGTGTAGACCACGTAGACAGCGCAACGGTGGCACTACGCCGGAGGTATGGAGTGTAGACCACGTAGACTACACTACGGTGTCGCTACTGAGTGTTACGCTAACGCTACAGAGTGTCGACCACGTAGACAGCACTACGGTGTCGCTACTGAGAGCTACGACAACGCTACAGAGCGTAGACCACGTAGACTACACTACGGTGTCACTACTGAGTGCTACGACAACGCTACAGAGTGTAGACCACGTAGACAGCACTACGGTGTCGCTACTGAGTGCTACGACAACGCGACAGAGTGTAGACCACGTAGACTACACTACGGTGTCACTACTGAGTGCTACGCTAATGCTACAGAGTGTAGACCACGTAGACTACACTACGGTGTCACTACTGAGTGCTACGCTAACGCTACAGAGTGTAGACCACTTAGACTACACAACGGTGTCGCTACTGAGTGTTACGCTAACGCTACAGAGTGTCGACCACGTAGACAGCACTACGGTGTCGCTACTGAGTGCTACGACAACGCTACAGAGTGTAGACCACGTAGACTACACTACGGTGTCACTACTGATTGCTACGATAACGCTACAGAGTGTAGACCACGTAGATTACACTACGGAGGCGCTACGCCGGAGGTATGGAGTGTAGACCACGTAGACAGCGCAACGGTGGCACTACGCCGGAGGTATGGAGTGTAGACCACGTAGACTACACTACGGTGTCGCTACTGAGTGTTACGCTAACGCTACAGAGTGTCGACCACGTAGACTACACTACGGTGTCACTACAGAGTGCTACGACAACGGTACAGAGTGGAGACCACGTAGATTACACTACGGTGGCGCTACGCCGGAGGTATGGAGTGTAGACCACGGAGACGACAGCACTACGGTGTCGGTACTGAGTGCTACGACAACGCTACATAGTGTAGACCACGTAGACAGCACTACGGTGTTGCTACTGAGTGCTACGCTAACGCTACAGAGTGTAGACCACGTGGACTACACTAAGGTGTCGCTACTGAGTGCTACGCTAACGCTACAGAGTGTCGACCACGTAGACAGCACTACGGTGTCGCTACTAAATGCTACGACAACGCTACAGAGTGTGGACCACGTAGACTACACTACGGTGTCGCTACTGAGTGCTACGCTAACGCTACAGAGTGTAGACCACGTAGACTACACTACGGTGGCGCTACGCCGGAGGTATGGAGTGTAAACCACGTAGACAGCGCTAAGGTGGCGCTACGCCGGAGGTATGGAGTGTAGACCACGGAAACAGATCTACGGTGTCGCTACTGAGTGCTACGACAACGTTACAGAGTTTAGACCACGTAGACAGCACTACGGTGTCACTACTGAGTGCTACGACAACGCTACAGAGTGTAGACCACGTAGACAGCACTACGGTGTCACTACTGAGTGCTACGACAACGCTACAGAGTGTAGACCACGTAAACAGCACTACGGTGTCGCTACTGAGTGCTACGACAACGCTACAGAGTGTTGACCACGTAGACTACACTACGGTGTCACTACTGAGTGCTACGCTAACGCTACAGAGTGTAGACCAGGAATACTACACTACGGTGTCGTTACTGAGTGCTACGACAACGCTATAGAGTGTAGACCACGTAGACTACACTACGGTGTCGCTACTGAGTGTTACGCTAACGCTACAGAGTGTAGACCACGTAGACTACACTACGGTGTCGCTACTGAGTGCTACGACAACGCTACAGAGTGTAGACCACGTTGACTACACTACGGTGTCACTACTGAGTGCTACGACAACGCTACAGAGTGTCGACCACGTAGACTACACTACGGTGTCAGTACAGAGTGCTACGACAACGCTACAGAGTGTAGACCACGTAGATTACACTACGGTGGCGCTACGCCGGAGGTATGGAGTGTAGACCACGTAGACAGCGCAACGGTGGCACTACGCCGGAGGTATGGAGTGTAGACCACGTAGACTACACTACGGTGTCGCTACTGAGTGCTACGACAACGCTACAGAGTGTAGACCACGTAGACTGCACTACGGTGTCACTAATGAGTGCTACGCTAACGCTACAGTGTCGACCACGTAGACAGCACTACGGTGTCGCTAGTGAGTGTTACGCTAACGCTACAGAGTGTCGACCACGTAGACAGCACTACGGTGTCGCTACTGAGTGTTACGCTAACGCTACAGAGTGTCGACCACGTAGACAACACTACGGTGTCGCTACTGAGTGCTACGACAACGTTACAGAGTGTAGACCACGTAGACTACACTACGGTGTCACTACTGATGGCTACGACAACGCTACAGAGTGTCGACCACGTAGACTACACTACGGAGTCAATACTGAGTGTTACGCTAACGCTACAGAGTGTAGACCACGTAGACTGCACTACGGTATCACTACTGAGTGTTACGACAACGCTACAGAGTGTAGACCATGTAGACTGCACTACGGTGTCACTACTGAGTGCTACGCTAACGCTACAGAGTGTTGACCACGTAGACTACACTACGGTGTCGCTACTGAGTGCTACGCTAACGCTACAGAGTGTAGACCACGTAGGCTACACTACGGTGTCACTACTGAGTGCTACGACAACGCTACAGAGTGTAGACCACGTAGACTGCACTACGGTGTCACTACTGAGTGCTACGCTAACGCTACAGAGTGTAGACCACGTAGACTACACTACGGTGTTGCTACTGAGTGCTACGTCAACGCTACAGAGTGTAGACCACGTAGACTACACTACGGTGTCACTACTGATGGCTACGACAACGCTACAGAGTGTAGACCACGTAGACTACACTACGGTGTCAATACTGAGTGCTACGCTAACGCTACAGAGTGTCGACCACGTAGACTACACTACGGTGTCAATACTGAGTGTTACGCTAACGCTACAGAGTGTAGACCACGTAGACTGCACTACGGTATCACTACTGAGTGTTACGACAACGCTACAGAGTGTAGACCATGTAGACTGCACTAGGGTGTCACTACTGAGTGCTACGCTAACGCTACAGAGTGTTGACCACGTAGACTACACTACGGTATCGCTACTGAGTGCTACGCTAACGCTACAGAGTGTAGACCACGTAGACTACACTACGGTGTCACTACTGAGTGCTACGACAATGCTACAGAGTGTAGACCACGTAAACAGCACTACGGTGTCACTACTGAGTGCTACGCTAACGCTACAGAGTGTAGACCACGTAGACTACACTACGGTGTTGCTACTGAGTGCTACGGCAACGCTACAGAGCGTAGACCACGTAGACTACACGACGGTGTCACTACTGAGTGCTACGACAACGCTACAGAGTGTCGACCACGTAGACTACAGTACGGTGTCGCTACTGAGTGTTACGCTAACGCTACAGAGTGTAGACCACGTAGACTACACTACGGTGTCGCTACTGAGTGCTACGACAACGCTACAGAGTGTAGACCACGTAGACTACACTACGGTGTCGCTACTGAGTGCTACGACAACGCTACAGAGTGTAGACCACGTAGACTACACTACGGTGTCACTACTGAGTGCTACGACAACGCTACAGAGTGTCGACCACGTAGACTACACTACGGTGTCACTACAGAGTGCTACGACAACGCTACAGAGTGTAGACCACGTAGATTACACTACGGTGGCGCTACGCCGGAGGTATGGAGTGTAGACCACGTAGACAGCGCAACGGTGGCGCTACGCCGGAGGTATGGAGTGTAGACCACGTAGACTACACTACGGTGTCGCTACTGAGTGTTACGCTAACGCTACAGAGTGTCGACCACGTAGACAGCACTACGGTGTCGCTACTGAGAGCTACGACAACGCTACAGAGCGTAGACCACGTAGACTACACTACGGTGTCACTACTGAGTGCTACGACAACGCTACAGAGTGTAGACCACGTAGACAGCACTACGGTGTCGCTACTGAGTGCTACGACAACGCTACAGAGTGTAGACCACGTAGACTACACTACGGTGTCACTACTGAGTGCTACGCTAATGCTACAGAGTGTAGACCACGTAGACAACACTACGGTGTCACTACTGAGTGCTACGCTAACGCTACAGAGTGTAGACCACGTAGACTACACTACGGTGTCGCTACTGAGTGTTACGCTAACGCTACAGAGTGTCGACCACGTAGACAGCACTACGGTGTCGCTACTGAGTGCTACGACAACGCTACAGAGTGTAGACCACGTAGACTACACTACGGTGTCACTACTGAGTGCTACGACAACGCTACAGAGTGTAGACCACGTAGACAGCACTACGGTGTCGCTACTGAGTGCTACGACAACGCTACAGAGTGTAGACCACGTAGACTACACTACGGTGTCACTACTGAGTGCTACGCTAATGCTACAGAGTGTAGACCACGTAGACAACACTACGGTGTCACTACTGAGTGCTACGCTAACGCTACAGAGTGTAGACCACGTAGACTACACTACGGTGTCGCTACTGAGTGTTACGCTAACGCTACAGAGTGTCGACCACGTAGACAGCACTACGGTGTCGCTACTGAGTGCTACGACAACGCTACAGAGTGTAGACCACGTAGACTACACTACGGTGTCACTACTGATTGCTACGACAACGCTACAGAGTGTCGACCACGTAGACTACACTACGGTGTCACTACTGAGTGTTACGCTAACGCTACAGAGTGTCGACCACGTAGACAGCACTACGGTGTCGCTACTGAGTGCTACGACAACGCTACAGAGTGTAGACCACGTGGACTACACTACGGTGTCACTACTGAGTGCTACGATAACGCTACAGAGTGTCGACCACGTAGACTACAGTACGGTGTCGCTACTGAGTGCTACGATAACGCTACAGAGTGTAGACCACGTAGACTACACTACGGTGTCAATACTGAGTGCTACGCTAACGCTACAGAGTGTAGACCACGTAGACTGCACTACGGTGTCACTACTGAGTGCTACGCTAACGCTACAGAGAGTCGACCACGTAGACAGCACTACGGTGTCGCTACTGAGTGCTACGACAACGCTACAGAGTGTAGACCACGTAGACTACACTACGGTGTCACTTCTGATGGCTACGACAACGCTACAGAGTGTCGACCACGTAGACTACAGTACGGTGTCGCTACTGAGTGCTACGACAACGCTACAGAGTGTAGACCACGTAGACTGCACTACGGTGTCACTACTGAGTGCTACACTAACGCTACAGAGTGTCGACCACGTAGACAGCACTACGGTGTCGCTAGTGAGTGTTACGAAACGCTACAGAGTGTCGACCACGTAGACAGCACTACGGTGTCGCTACTGAGTGTTACGCTAACGCTACAGAGTGTCGACCACGTAGACAACACTACGGTGTCGCTACTGAGTGCTACGACAACGTTACAGAGTGTAGACCACGTAGACTGCACTACGGTATCACTACTGAGTGTTACGACAACGCATCAGAGTGTAGACCATGTAGACTGCACTACGGTGTCACTACTGAGTGCTACGCTAACGTTACAGAGTGTAGACCACGAAGACTACACTACGGTGTCACTACTGAGTGCTACGCTAACGCTACAGAGTGTAGACCACGTACACTGCACTACGAAGTCACTTGGAGGCCGTTGTCGTAGTTATATTAAGCACTAGTGACTCGCCCCGGCTTCGCACGGGTAGCCCCCCCCCCCCGTGAAAAACAGCCACCCCACCCCGATAGTTTATTGCTTATTATGCTATTCGGAGCGGAGAAAAATCCACCAAAAAGAGATAACTAACATCGGTCCAGCCGATCTAGAGTTATAAGTGATGTTACTAACACGACTTTGTTTTATATATATATATATATATATACTAGATGACCCGCGCGCGACTTCGTCCGCGCGTAGTTTGAAAACATCTCCGGCGCGGTGTGCAGACAACTACTTAAACATCAACAACCACAACGTGAAACGACTTTTGAAACAACACCACACTCAAGTTTTTCAATTTAGGGGTCACATTTTACCCTTGATCTCCTGAAAATATTTTAATCTTATCAACGACACTGTGAAACGACCTTTGAAACGACACCGAACTCAAGTTTTTCAATTTAGGGGTCCCATTTGAACCTTGAAATCCTGAAAATATTTTGATCTCAATGACTACACTGTGAAACTAACTTTTAAATCGTCAAAATACGCTAAAATCTGGCTATAACGTAAAGTGTATTTATTTACAAACAAAACGTTCCCGTGGCTTTTTTCAGCATACTTTCAGGTACTGCTGAAACATATTTTTGCCATTTTTATTTAAGGAATCTACCTGTGAATTTTCAAGTATCTACTACCAACGGTTTCCGAAATACGAAGCATTTTAGTTTTACATTAAAAGCCGTTTTGGACCCCTTAAAGGGTGAATTTTCCAAAATCCTTTCTTAGTACACCCCTACGCCCAAAAATTAATACATCCTCCAAATTTCATGTATTTAGGTCCAGCGGTTTAGGCTGTGCGCTGCAAAACACAAAGTGTATACATTAAAAGCCCTTTATGGACCCCTAAGGGAGCGAATTTTCCAAATTCCTTTTTAAGTACACTTTTACACCATAAAAGGACTACACTCTCCAAATTTCAAGTCTCTACGACCAGCGGTTTAGGCTGTGCGTTGTAAAAACTAAAGTTTTTTTTTTACAAAGAAAACGTTCCATTGCCATTTTTCATGAAAATTTCAGGAATCGCTGAAATACGTTTTTGTTCATTTTATTTGAGGAATCTCCATGTAAAATTTCATGGTTCTACTACTAACGGTTTCCGAAATACAGAGCATTTTTGTTTTACGTTGGAACCCCATTTTGAACCCCTTAGCATGCGAATTTTCAAAATTCCTTTCTTAGTACAACCCTACGCATCGCGACAAACACACCCTCTAAATTTCAACTCTCTACGACCTGCGGTTTAGGCTGTGCGTTGGACCTCGTTCAGTCAGTCAGGACAAAGCCTTTTATATATTAGAAGATATTTCACAGGAACGTACGCTGTAGTGTGAGAAGGATTTTTGTATGCAATCGATTTTGCATTTGTGAGGTTCACAAAGTTTACCCAATGAGTGTATGTAAACTTTGATATAATGATACAAAATCCGTGTGGGGCTACACTAAAGGTGTCAATATCTTGTTAAATAACTAGTCTGTAAGTGTCATACCATTGCTGCTAAGCGTAGGCTTTGTATACCTACTACGTGAACATTACTGAGCGCTACGCCATCGACGAAGCGTAAGCTGTTTAGACGGTTCTACGGCGCTACGCGAACACTACGGAGCGTAGACAGTGCTAGGTGACGCAAATCACCACCTTAATTTTCCTTCGTAGTATCAAGAGGTTTCAAGTGGGACTTGTTATTTATTGTATCACAGGTAAAAGGTTCAAAGTGGGACTTGTTATTTATTGTATCACAGGTAAAAGGTTCAAAGTGGGACTTGTTATTTATTGTATCAACGGTAAAAGGTTCAAAGTGGGACTTGTTATTTATTGTATCACAGGTAAAAGGTTCAAAGTGGGACTTGTTATTTATTGTATCAACGGTAAAAGGTTCAAAGTGGGACTTGTTATTTATTGTATCACGGTAAAGTAAAACATCGTGAGGAAACAGGCACATCCTAAACGGAATTCAAATCAAACTAATATACAATTTACACTAAGAAGGTCACCTCCATACCTGTTTCTACGGCAAAGCAGTATTGTTCGCATTGCTGTGTTCCGGTTTGAAGGGTGCCGGTGAAATTACACGCACATAAACCTTGATATTTATGTCTCAGGGTGGCGGATGCATGCAATGACGCGTTCTAGGTGGTCGTGACCTGTGGGGTAATGCATTGTTATAGGCAGAGTTATTTATTCCCCTTGTTTGACCGCGATCTCACCTGTTGGTAAGTGACGACGCGGCCAACGTTGGAGCAGGAAGATCTAGGAGGCTCGTATTCACTCTAGCCTTGAAGAGACCATATTATAGTTTTAAGCTACGACCAAAGTAACTTTGGTCGAAGGTTTTAAGGAAAGACAGACGAGGGGAACTTGTTCCATTCCTCAATTCAAAATCTTTATTTCAGGCTTACTGAGAAATGCACTAAACCTAAACAGTAAGCCCATATCAACATCAATACCTTAGAAACTAACATACACATAAAAAAAACACTTTATTTATTACTTAATCTAACACACGTGTGATCGCCGACGCGTCGCGGCCCGGGGGATCACGTGACAGGCGTCCCTTGAACCACCGGAACTTCACTCCTTTCGGCCAGAAGCGAAACGCTTAGTGTGAATTGCGGGAATACTGATGAGGTAATATAATTATTAATAATATACTATAATACTAGTGATATAATTATATTTTTTATAGTCAAGTCGTCAAGAGTCTCCATGTCATAAACCAGTTTAAAAAAATGGTGGTTGAAAAACCGTGTTTCAGCAGAAAAAAAACTCAATTTCAAAAAGACACGTCAAAGATACACTTAAAATTCACTACATCACACATGTAATATTTATCCAAGTGGTCTACGGTTAGAATTCCACTCGAAAAAACACATAAAAATAATAATAATAATAATATATATATATCATAATTTCTTTCAAAAATGGCTGATTTTAATCTGCATTGAATAATAATCATTCAATAACTTGTGGTGTGTCCGGCCTAAGAATAGACCCCGCCGTCTCCTCCCGTGGATGTCGCAAAAGCCGACTAAGTGATTACCCGGACTTGTTGATAAGATTCGTTGGTATAAGATTTGTCCTGGCTGCTAGCTTATTATGGAATGTGTTATTACTGGAAGAAAGCGTTAGCCGAGTCAGTCGTGGGAGGCAATGGTGGCGATGAGCTCACCACTTGTCACGTTTATATTCGGCGATGGTGCAACCTACTGAGAAATGAGAACCATTGAGGCTCTACCTACCCTTTCGGGGAAAAAGACGTATGTATGTATGTACTACATATGTATGTATGGTCTATGTATGTATGTACTACATATGTATGCAGTTCAATAGATTGGTTCTACTTATATTAGATATCTCCACTAACAACTCATCAGTACCTAGGTACTAGTACCTATACCTACTGTTGAGGACTGGCTGGAAGACGGACTCCTTGTTTTTGATATTGTCAATGTTTTTAAAAGATATTGTTTTGGCACTTGTGTGTGTTGTCAGTTGACTGTTTTTGTACGTAGACTTGTGCAGTGAATTTATGTGTATTTTTAAATAAACTACCATTTTCTTTTAAACCATTATACAGTCCTATCACTCGTTAACATTTTTGGTCCTTTCGTCGCCTAAATTGTACCATTTTTTATCATTTCACATTTTTTCCATAAACTTCATATAATTTTCGTATCACTAAATATCATTGATAATGGTAGTTACACGTAGTCAAACGCGGTCAATAGTTCGCTCAACCGTCCCAGATCATAGTGCAACACATCGCGAAGAGCATATTATGCCGCCCTCGCTTCGCGATTCCGATCAGACAGGGCCGTCTAGAGACGGGACGAGTCAAGTGACCATCGCGACTGAGAACTCGCAACATACAGGGAGTAAGAACACTGCACAGCAGCTTGATGTAGGAGTGCTCCCGACGTGTTCCAGTCGTCAAACACAGTCAACCTTCAAAAATCAGTCCAAACATAGCTCCAAACATTCGCGAACGTCAAATTCAACTGTGTTAGCTCAGAAACTGGCCATTGAAGCAGAACTGCAGCAGCGCCGCGTAGTTCGTGAACGCGAGCGAATGGAGCGTGAACGAGAGCGCGAACTTGAACGCGAGCGCGAACGTGAGCGTGAACGTGAGCGCGAGCGCGAACGTGAGCATGAACGTGAGCGCGAGCGCGAACGTGAGCGTGAATTTGCACTTCTTCAACAAGAAGCGGAGGAGATGGAGCTGCGAGCAAAGCTCGCCGCTCTGGAGGCACATTCAGATAAATCTTCCACACGTAGCTCTTCTCATAAATCTCGTAACGAACATGTCGCATCGTGGGTATGTAATCAAAATACACCTAATCTCGTTGCTGTTAACGCCCCTTTGCCGTCTGTCGCACCCACTGTAACCTTGGTTAAGCCCCAAGGCGCTCCTGAACGTTGTGTGCAACTGACGACACCTTACAGCACCGAACCTTGTCACCTACGTCCAGACAAATCAGTTATTCCCGTTTCGAACTGTAAAACTCAAGAAGATCCTATGTCACAACTTGCGAAAGTTATTTCATCATTATCCGATCGCCGCAAAAGACCAGAGCTAGTTTCTTTTTCAGGCAATATTAATGAATGGCTAGCATTTAAATGTACATACGAGCGAACTAAAAGCTTTTTTACACCCGCAGATAATTTAGCACGTTTAATCGCTGCCGTTCGTGGAGCGGCCCAGGTAGCTGTTTCGTCAATCTTGTGGGAAGCTCAAGACCCAGAAGAAGTAATGAGCGCTCTAGAACAGAACTTCGCGCGACCTGAGCTGTTGGTAGCACATGAGATTGCCAGCATTCGCAGTTTAAAGATAAGTAACGCAGAACATTTAAATACGTTAGCAAATAAATTGAGAAACTGCGTAGCTACTATAAAACTGCTCAAACAAAACGAGTTTCTGTCCTCAATAGAACTTCTTCGAACAGTACTTCTAAAGCTCAGCGAACACACTAGAGATCGATTCACTGACTACGCCGCTACGAACAAACCTTTCGAACCAACGGTAACTAAGCTTGAACTACTTTCTCGGTTCTTGGTGCTCGAGGCCGAGCGACAACTGAACTACAATTTCCTTGTTGACGTGACACCAAGCACCTCCTCGAGTAAGGTTTCCTTTTATAAATCTACTACTATGTCAAAAGATCTTGTACATGCTACTGTATCTTATGATAAAAGTAGTGATAAAAATGCGGAGTGTTCATACTGCAAACAAGGTCCGCACTCAATCAAACTATGTAAGGTATTCGCGTCCCTTTCCGTAGACGATAGGTGGCGTTGGATCAAAGAGTCAAAGACATGTTATCGGTGCCTGAAATCAAACCCGCACAAGTGGAACGACTGCCGTGCTAAGCGTTGTGGTTTTGATGGCTGTGCCAGGCGCCACCACTCCCTTCTCCATGGCGATGGCACATCGCAATATAAGGGAACAGAACCAACTAATACATTTCTTTCGTCACAGGATACAAGTCATCACACCATCGTACCTCATAAAGACGGTGGCGTTGTAGCCGCTGCGTCTACCACTGAGGCGAATATTTCCGAAACCCAAAACGTTACCAACTTATCGGACGGGTCGGGAACAATCCTAGGAATACCTGCGACTCGTTCTCGAGGTTTGTTAAAGGTGGTACCAGTAGTGTTGGAGGGGCCGCATGGCTCACTCGATACGTTCGCTTTACTAGACGAAGGTAGTACCGCTACGCTTATTGATGGTGAGATAGCCACACGTATCGGAGCAGAAACTAATGAACGACAACGACTACGTATCAACGGAGTAGGTGGTATGTTCCTTGATACAGAGGTAGACTTAGTAAACTTTTTTATACGGGGGCGTGGCTTATCTGAGCGCCACCTTGTTCAAGGCGCTCGCAGCATCACTCCACTTCGCCTCGCACCGCAAAGAACGGACACTTTTGACCTTTCAGGGTTCGCGCACCTGAAAGATCTGGCTGAAGTATTATCATACGAAACAGCAACGCCGACTGTTCTTATTGGGGCAACAGACTGGTACCTATCACTTAGTCGTGAGATGCGAGTAGGTAGAAAAGATGAACCTGTGGCCTCAAGAACTACATTAGGTTGGGTTTTGCACGGCGCCGTATCTTCATCATCTAAGCCGGTGGTATTTGCACATCATTGTACCGACTATGAATCGCGTACGATCCACGACCTAATTAAACAACAATATGAGCTGGATTCTTTAGGTGTTCTGAAGAATGCCCCGCAGCATAACAAAAACGACCAACGAGCAGTAGATCTAGTAGAATCATCGGCCCAGAGATTAGACTCCGGACGTTTTCAGGTTGGATTACCATGGAAACAAAAGGTGACAAATAAGGTTCCAGATAGTTATCATCATGCGCTGTCACGCCTGAAGTCCCTCGAGAGGCAGATGACAAATGACAAATCATTCGCTTCAGATTATAAAAACTTTATTGACGGCATTATCCAAAAAGGTTACGCGGAAGAATGCGATCCGTCCTCATACCATAAAACGTTTTCGAATTTAAAGGTTTCAACTGACGCTCCAATAAGATGGTACCTACCTCATTTTGGCGTGTCCCATCCACAGAAACGGAAACTGAGAGTTGTCCACGACGCTGCGGCTGCCACTAGGGGTGTCAGTTTAAACAGTTTGTTACTGCAGGGCCCTGATCTTTTGCAATCCTTATTAGACATTCTTTTCCGTTTTAGGGAGGGACCGATCGCATTTAATGCAGACATAAGAGAGATGTTTCCTCAGATAAAGATAAGAGAAAGCGATCGAGACGCACTAAGATTTTTATGGCGCGACGGTAACATAGAAAGCGATCGAGACGCACTGAGGCGCGACGGTAACATACAAGTAACGGTAAAAGAATATAGGATGTCATCGTTAGTTTTTGGTGCTGTTTCTAGTCCTTTCATAGCTTTGTATATTAAAAATAAAAATGCTAAAGAACTTGAGCACATATATCCCGCGGCTGCGCACTCCATTATTTACGACCACTATATGGACGACTATATCGGAAGCGAATTTAACCTTCCTGATGCCGCACGTTTAGCGTCCGATATAGTCACGGTTCACAAGTCGTGTGGTTTTGAGATGCGTGCATGGGTATCGAACGTACAAGAGGCGCTTGAGCTAGTTCCAAAGGAATTGCATAGTAACTCCAGTTCTGATGTACATTTTCCACCTAATAATGACGTTGGCGCATTAGGCGTGAAATGGAATCCTTTTGAAGATACTCTAGGTTTCCGTACTGGCTGCAAAACGGTAGGTAAAAATTTGACCAAACGCGGTTTACTTTCTAGTGTTATGTCGATATATGATCCCATAGGTTTGCTCATGCCAGTAGTGATTCAGGGTAGAATTATTATTCAAAAACTATGGAGAGAAGGATCTGCCTGGGATTCACCTATCCCCTCAAAATATGAAGCTGAATGCTATAGCTGGTTTGATCAGCTCGCGTCGGCAGCTAGTCTAAGAATCCCGCGCTGGTACGTAGGCAGACCAGAGCAATGCGACACTCAGCTTCATATTCTAGCCGATGGGGGGGAACAAGCCTATGCTTGCGTTGCATATTGGCGTTATACTTTCATAGACGGCTCAGTCAGACTTGCTTTAATAGGCAGCAAAGCGCGTGTTGCTCCCTTGAAGCCACTTTCTATTCCGCGTTTAGAATTACAAGCGGCCCTAATTGCGACACGTTTTGCACAAAGTATTTTGCGGGCTCATCGTTCACAACCTTCCGCTGTCTACTACTGGACCGATTCCATTACAGTTTTAAAGTGGATCCGCAGTGACGCGCGTAATTTCAAAGCGTTTGTAGCCCATAGATTAGGAGAAATTTTAGAATTTACGAATCCATCCAATTGGAACTGGCTTCCTAGTGAACTCAATATCGCAGACGATGCTACGAAACCAAAACGTTCCAAGCTATCTATATCGCATAGATGGTTTACTGGCCCATCGTTTCTTGCTGAACCCTTCAAAGAATGGCCCCGTGAACCAGAGTGCAACACCGATGAAGCTTCACGAACGTCTGAGCTAAAACCCGAGTTCGTGGGACTTCTTGTGAATAACCCGTTACTTGAGCCGCCGGTTCCTGATGTTACTCGTTTCAGTAGCTGGCTGCGGTTATTAAGAGCTACCGCCCGCGTTTTTCAGAGCGTAAGAATTTTTTGGTCTAAGTCTCGTTCACCGCGTTTAATCTCGAAATCTGTTGACGATACTACGTCCCCCTCGCAACTTTCGGCAGCGGACATGCTTCAAGCAGAGAAGATGCTCTTCCAACGTGTTCAGGCAGACAGTTTTGCAGAAGAACTAAAGTTTCTAAAAAGGTCTCAGCCAATGCCTAGAAGCAGCCGTATAGCAGCGCTCGCCCCGGTCCTCGACAAAGATGGTCTTATAAGATTATATTCGCGCATAAAGTTCGCTCCCGGGGTGGATGAGAGTGTAAGGTCGCCAATTATCCTAGATGGCTGTCATCGAATCGTGCGCTTGTATACTTTACATAAACATGCCGAAGCAGGTCATGGCAACCACGAGCTTGTCCTTAACGAACTCAGACAGAGGTTTTGGATACTTCGAGCAAGAGATACCATTCGCAGTGTAGCTAAAGCTTGTTTACAATGCAGAAAACAAAAGGGCCGACTAGAAACGCCGGCAACAGGTGATCTTCCTTTGGAACGCCTTGATCACCATACAAGGCCGTTCACTCATATAGGCCTAGATTATTTTGGCCCGATAGAAGTGTCAGTAGGAAGACGACGGGAAAAACGATATGTGGCGTTATACACGTGCCTAGTAACAAGAGCCATACATTTGGAGGTTGCTACATCGCTGACATCTGCTTCCGCCATAATGAGTCTTAGACGTCTGATAGCCCGAAGAGGATCTCCTACAACAATATTCTCAGATAACGGCACAAATTTCGTGGGAGCCAGTCGAGAACTTTCCTCGTTTTACGATGGAGCAGTTGAGAATTATGCAACCTGTCACAAGATTTCATGGCGTTTTATCCCACCCGCTTCACCTTTCATGGGCGGCGTATGGGAAAGATTGGTGCGCTCAGTTAAAGCTGCACTGCGTGCCACCCTCAAGAACAGAGCGCCACGAGAAGAAGTTTTTACCACTTTACTTCTTGAAGCAGAGTCCATAATAAACTCAAGACCGCTCACCTACGTTCCAAACTCTCCAGATGCCCCCGAAGCTATAACACCCTTCCACTTCCTCATTGGCTCCTCGTCGGTGGATCCATGGCCTGTCCAACTCTCTGACGCAGATTTTCTACGCAGGTGTGATTGGCGGCGCGTCCTTAGGCTTGCTGATCATTTTTGGGCGAGATGGCTGACCGAGTATCTACCCACACTTATTCCACGAGGACGAAACAGAAGTGAAACGAATTTTTGCGAGGGTGACGTAGTCCTCATTGCCGATAATACTCTACCACGAGGACTTTGGCTTCTAGGTAGGGTGATAAAAACTTTTGTGGGACCTGACGGACTGGTTCGGGTTGTAGATGTGGCTACCAAGGGCGGTATTTTACGCCGACCAGTCCGTAAGCTCGTACCACTTGTAACTGAACCCCAGCCAGTCATCACCAGGGTAACCAGGGTTTAGTGTTCCACTAGGGGCCCGGAATGTTGAGGACTGGCTGGAAGACGGACTCCTTGTTTTTGATATTGTCAATGTTTTTAAAAGATATTGTTTTGGCACTTGTGTGTGTTGTCAGTTGACTGTTTTTGTACGTAGACTTGTGCAGTGAATTTATGTGTATTTTTAAATAAACTACCATTTTCTTTTAAACCATTATACAGTCCTATCACTCGTTAACACCTACTATACCACTAGTACAGTGCCTAGTACCTATACCTACTATACCACTAGTACAGTGCCTAGTACCTATACCTACTATACCACTAGTACAGTGCCTAGTACCTACTAGTAGTACTACTACAGTACCTACTAGAAGTAGTACTATAGTACTTACTATAGTACCTACTAGTAGTAGTACTATAGTACCCACTAGTACTACTACTATAGTACCTACTATTACTACTACTATAGTACCTATAGTACCTACTAGTAGTACTACTATGGTACCTACTAATACCTATATGAGAGATCAGCTTACACCGGTCAGTATAACGCGGGTGCTATAAATAACCCACATGTAGCTTACTCGATACAACTTAAACTGGGCGAGGGTTTGGGCACAGTTCTAGCGAGAACTGTGACAGAGCGACTAACTTGAGACCAAGGCAGAAATCTTCATACAAAAAAAACGCCTCGCGTCGCTAGAAATAGCGTTTCTTATTGAATCTAATCTATAATATATATAATATATTTTAATATATAAAACAAATTCGTGTTAGTTACACCACTTATAACTCAAGGACGGGTGAACTGATTTGGCTGAAAATTGGTGGGAAGGTAGCTTAGAACCAGGAAATTGGCATAGGAATAAGAAGGGAGGGCGGGTTCACCGGGGGCTACCCGTGCGAAGTCGAGGCGAGTCGCTAGTATCTCATAAAATATAGATAATTTTACAAAACCGCTACTTTAAACCCTCGGCTTTGTTGTATTGATTTTATTTATCTAGTTTTTACCCAATATAATTATGCAACATTTTAATAAACAATCGCATCTAGACAAAAATAGGCGTAACTTTATGTTTTTTATAAGAATCTTATTAGTGTGATCGCAACCGGAACCATCTCTGATCACAATGAGCCTAAACACGGCCAGTCTTATATTATCTATCGAGGAGTTCCGTTGTCTACCTTTCGTCTCCATCATCAGATCAGCTCGCTGTCATCATCATATTGTATTGTCATTGGAACTAGACTGGTATGCCAAATTTCAGCTCAATCGGATATCGGAAAGTCACCTTTATCGCCACCCGTGAAATATATTATTATCAAATTTAAATGTAACCCAAATATTCCGTTCCAGCGGGACTCGAACCTGCAACCTCGCCTGTGATCGGCGATGCCTTTACCAATTCGGCCATAGAACACTATGACGCTGAAGACGAAATTTGTGGGCACTATCAACTCGGCTATAGCGCCGATGGGAGCCATCTACAGGTGTTTCATTAGAAACCTTCTGTTCAAAGTCTGAAATTAGTTCGAAACATTGACAAGAGATGGCACCACTGCTATATCATCATAGTTTATTATTTTTCAAGTGATTTTTGATTTAATGTTATCCATAAAGAGTGGTTTACACTTGAAAAATAATAAACTATGATATATTATTATCATTGAGTAGTTCCAATGGACATCACTGGTCGTTTTCATCAGTTCCACTTCACCAAATGGCACTTTATGATTGCACAAGCTTGACTTGTTGCTGAAAATACCAAAATCGTTATATGTGTGCCTATAATATTTGAGAAGTTTTCTCAATTCCTCATGGATCCCATCATCAGAACCAGATTTTGATGAAAATAAGACAAATCGGGAAGTATATCGTGTCAAATAAAAAAAAAAATTACAAATCGGTTCATAAATGATGGAGATCTTCTTATTCGTCGTTACACTCTGGGCAGAGTGTTCGTGGTCGTCATTTCAGGGTCTGTGACTCGCTTCACAATCCTTCGCCACTCATCTCCCACCGCAGCTTTCCTGGTTCATTCATGCATGATGAAGGTATGAGCACAGATAAAATAATACTAGTATGAAATAACAAACATTTAAAAAAAAACATCTATTGAGAACCTCATCCTTTTTTTGAAGTCGGTTAAAAACGATAAGAATGAAGCATGGACGTGACAAATTACATGTAAACAAAGTTACCAAGTTTCGTTTGTTGTTTCTCGCATATTGTTCTCTATAAGTGTGGCATAAACTCGAAAAAAATCAAATTAAAATTCAAACTATTTATTTGAGACATTGTACATATTTTGTTACTTGCGCTTTAATAATGTCACATTTACAATTAAACAAGTAATTAATTTTGTAAAAATTAAAAGAACCCTCAACGCAATGAAACGGCTGAGCCGATTTTGATCAAACATAGCTAAGAACACTCCCGACAAATTCACCGATCAAACAAACAAAAAACTGAATCGGTTCATCCGTTCGGGGGCTACGAGGTGACAGAGACATACACACACACACACACACACACACACATACACACAGATAAGTCAAACTTATAACAACCCGTTGTTTTTGCGTAGGGGGTTAAAAAATTAAATAAATACATTTTTAGCAAACCCAACAAGCATGCGCATCCAGTGGTTTGCTATAGGACAGTCCCACCTGTCCGACAACGCGTTCACGATGCTGTTCGGGCTTCCACGTAACCACTTCCATAATAAGTAACGTACTCTGCTCTCTAGTTATAATCGCTGTTACTGTGAGCACACCTCACTAGTACACTGTAGTGAAGTCATTAGCGGCATGCGAGCGACTAAATGCCGGCGCTGTTTGTGATGCCTTCTCCCGTCTCACACGGTACATTAGCGGCATGCGAGCGACTAGATGCCGGCGCTGTTTGTGATGCCTTCTCCCGTCTCACACGGTACATTAGCGGCATGCGAGCGACTAGATGCCGGCGCTGTTTGTGATGCCTTCTCCCGTCTCACACGGTACATTAGCGGCATGCGAGCGACTAGATGCCGGCGCTGTTTGTGATGCCTTCTCCCGTCTCACACGGTACATTAGCGGCATGCGAGCGACTAGATGCCGGCGCTGTTTGTGATGCCTTCTCCCGTCTCACACGGTACATTAGCGGCATGCGAGCGACTAGATGCCGGCGCTGTTTGTGATGCCTTCTCCCGTCTCACACGGTACTAATAATAATAGGACGTAGGTAGGTCTACATATCTTATATATGTATATATATATATAAAACAAAGTCGTGTTAGTTACACCACTTATAACTCAAGATCGACTGGACCGATGTCAGTTTAGCCATTCTCTTTTTTGGTGGATTCTTCTCCGCTCCGAATAGCTGAACTGCGTAACTCAAGCACGAGTATTATGCCCATTCGGATTGTCAGAGCGGTGCGTAACTCAAGCACGAGTATTATGTCCATTCGGATTGTCAGAGCGGGTGCGTAACTCAAGCACGAGTATTATGCCCATTCGGATTGTCAGAGCGGTGCGTAACTCAAGCACGAGTATTATGTCCATTCGGATTGTCACAGCGGTGCGTAACTCAAGCACGAGTATTATGTCCATTCGGATTGTCAGAGCGGTGCGTAACTCAAGCACGAGTATTATGCCCATTCGGATTGTCAGAGCGGTGCGTAACTCAAGCACGAGTATTATGTCCATTCGGATTGTCAGAGCGGGTGCGTAACTCAAGCACGAGTATTATGTCCATTCGGATTGTCAGAGCGGGTGCGTAACTCAAGCACGAGTAGTATGTCCATTCGGATTGTCAGAGCGGGTGCGTAACTCAAGCACGAGTATTATATCCATTCGGATTGTCAGAGCGGATGCGTAACTCAAGCACGAGTATTATGTCCATTCGGATTGTCAGAGCGGTGCGTAACTCAAGCACGAGTATTATGTCCATTCGGATTGTCAGAGTGGTGCGTAACTCAAGCACGAGTATTATGTCCATTCGGATTGTCAGAGCGGGTGCGTAGCTCAAGCACGAGTATTATGTCCATTCGGATTGTCAGAGCGGGTGCGTAACTCAAGCACGAGTATTATGTCCATTCGGATTGTCAGAGCGGTGCGTAACTCAAGCACGAGTATTATGTCCATTCGGATTGTCAGAGCGGTGCGTAACTCAAGCACGAGTATTATGTCCATTCGGATTGTCAGAGCGGGTGCGTAACTCAAGCACGAGTATTATGTCCATTCGGATTGTCAGAGCGGTGCGTAACTCAAGCACGAGTATTATGTCCATTCGGATTGTCAGAGCGGTGCGTAACTCAAGCACGAGTATTATGTCCATTCGGATTGTCAGAGCGGTGCGTAACTCAAGCACGAGTATTATGTCCATTCGGATTGTCAGAGCGGTGCGTAACTCAAGCACGAGTATTATGTCCATTCGGATTGTCAGAGCGGTGCGTAACTCAAGCACGAGTATTATGTCCATTCGGATTTTGTCAAGAAATCAAATGTTAATAAGTAATAAAATATCGGAGGGGGGGCTGTTTTTCTCCGGGGGCTACCTGTTTTTTCATCGGTTAATTCGTTTAATTCGAAAAAAAAAAAAAAAAAAAAAAGGGCGTCATCGCTTAAGCGAAAGAGCCCTTTTCCTTTTATATGTTTTAAAAAAAAAAACAATTCGAAAAAAACAAAAAATATACAGATTGAATTTTTACCGAATACTTAGCATGCAGTTTGTTTATGGTATATTTGGAATGGTGGTGTATATTTAGAGCCCAAATATATTAATATATTACCTAATATTATTAATATATAATAATTATTAAGAACACGGCCTTTATTCTACAACTCTTCTACTTACTTATTCTATCAATCAGCAAAATAGGTTCTTTACTTACCTCTGTTTGATAGGCAAACAATTGCCGCTCGACGAGCTGTCAAGCTGTCACTGTCATTTTCCAGCGTAAACGATTTTCCGTAATTGGAAAAACATAGAGGTTTCATGTGATTGAGTTTGTCGATGGCTAACTATACAAGTTTGTTTAGGCAAATTGTGTTCATTTAAATCGTGTTGCTAAGGAGCCTTGTGAGGTACATATAATCCTTTCAACACACTGGTTCTTTCTTGGAAGGGTGCCCAAGGATGAGAATTAGAATGTGATTAATATTTTCTCTTTCCCGACCGACCAAGTCTTGTAAACCCTTTATTCAATTCAATTCATTTATTTCAGGCAACAGTGAAAAATGTACATTGTACCTAGACAAAGGCCCATAGTAATATATACCTTACAACTAACATACATATAAAGATATTTATAACTTAATCTAACACACGTGTGAACGCCGACGCGTCGCGGCTTTGGGGATCACGTGACAGACGGACCTTGAGCCGCCGGAACTTCACCCCTTTCGGCCAGAAGTCAGGGCTCAAGTAGATCTTCAGATCTTCCGTTTTATAATCCTACATAATCCTTACAAACTTGACGACCTCTGTGGCGAGGCGGGCGAAGGTTCGCCTGCCACGCAGAAGGTTGCGGGTTCGATCCCCGCCTCGGGACAAATATTTGTACGATCTGCAAATATTTGTTCAGGGTGTACTGGGTATTTCCTATGCATAATAAAAAATATCTATGTATGTAAATTGTATTAAGTATATCAGTTATCTAGTACCCATAACACAAGCTCTGCTTAGCTTGGGGCTAGATAATGTTGTGTGAACTGTCCAGCAACATTTATTTATTTTATTTATACTCTTAGAGGAAATATGTATGTATTTCTCAAATAATTATCATTTCCTTATAAATGAAAAAATAAATTACATTTATATTAAACTACTTGTCGAAATCATAAGTCGTCCATCTATACCTACCACGTATCAGCTTAAAGTCAAGATGGTGAAATACAGTCTCGTAGTATGTATTCTAATGGCGTCTATATTCCCAGCTGGTATTCCCCTCGTCAAACTCCTAAATTCTCTAAAAATCAAGGCGTGTTACCTACGAAACGTACTTACAGCATTCCAAATTTAAAAACTTAGCGTGAGACAAGTAGGTACGTTAACGTATAGGCCAACACTAAACTAACCGTATCCCAATAAATAGTAAGCATATTATGCTTAACTATGTGACCTTTGGCATTACACGTAACATTCTTCGCCTGTGTTTTAAATTAAAAAAATATATCGGCCAAACTCAACACACAAACCTAAACTTTATCACAGCGATCTAAAGTAGAGAATTCTGTGTGAAAACTACAAAGACGTTTTCCTTATTTTTAATCGACCTCCTTTCGTGCTGAAACTCCGTGCGTGTTCGCCCTTTGCTGCTAATTTGAATTTGGAATTTTGGTGCTACGTTCAGGATTTGAAAATGCTTAAAGATTTTTTTGTTTGAACATCAAGTAAATTCAAGGCTATTTTTTTTTTTAATTAACAAACTAGTTGTGCAAAGGTCTTACGAATTATGCTTATATACATGCCGACCTAGGACCCATCTACATAGATGAGCTTACTAAAATTGGGGTAAGAACGATTGACAAGGGTAAAGCGGATTCATAAGATAGGAGTAGGTACCGTCATAAGTGCTTGTATTGTCACTGCCTGCACTACAGCTCGTTCACCGTAAGATGTCCCATGCGTCTCTTTAGTCTCTGCCCCCCCTGCCTTTTTTTGATTGAGTTACAAATAAAATATTTTCTTTTGTTCTTTTCTTCTTCTTTCCTTGGGAATTTACATTTGAATTTAAAAAAAAAACTTTATTTCAGGCTTATTGGAAAATGTACAAAAACCTTAACAATAACAGAAAAACCTTAAAAACTAACAGAAAACTAGTGGCAGAAAAACCGAGATTTTACAGGGAAAAATACACCATCTCAAAAACACACGCAATAAATGTACACTTAAATTTCACTAACTACATCATGTGTTAAAACCATAATGTTACTGTGTTATGTCATCATGTGCCATTTATCCAAGTTACACCGGTTAAAATTCCATTAAAATTACACGATTTAACTATAAAAAACACAATAAAATGAAAGACGATCTTCATTTAACTTTTTAGTTCTCTGGCTTGACTTTACAGTTTTCCTGCTATCGCGGTACGACGTCACATGACGGACCCATGGATCTACTAACATAAAGCATTGATGTAACAATAGCGTCTTAAACTAAGAGACGGCTAGCCATTCAACAACATTCAAACGAAGAACCAGTCTTACAAATAGTTTAATGTGTGGTGAAACAGTGTGATTTTCGATCGCAATAATAAACAACAAAAAATGCCTGGTTCCACAAGTAACATTATGGTTTTTACAATTGTACGTATCAGTGTAAAAAAATCAAAAATCTTATGAAAAATAATTTTACAAAAAAGTGATACCCAGTAACGCGCGTTCAATTTTCCCGTGTCTATGGGACTTTTGCGTGTGAATGAAATAAACTAGTAATAATCAAAGTGGATATCTGATAGCTAGTATAATATTATTTTATCTGTAGTAGAGCTTTTTTGTGTACGTCCAGGGAAGTACTAACACCATACCTATTTCTACCGCAAAGCAGTAGTGCTCGTATTGCTGTGCTCCGGTTTGAAAGGTAAGGGTGCCGGTGAAATGAAGGCACATTAGACTTTTCATCTTTATGTCTCAAGGTGGCGGGCGCAGTGCAATGTCACATAGGTAGGATGCGTCCTAGGTGGACGTGACCTATGAGGTAATGCATTGTTAAAGGCAGAGGTTACCGTCAACAGATTGTTCCGTCAATAACATTACAAAATAAATTAAAAAAATGGTACGTAACACTCATTTATTTAAAGCGCGTTTTTTATTTAAACTATTTGGATTATCTGTTTATGAGAAGTAGGCTTCGAAATAGAGTTTGGGAGAGTATATCGGATTGTAGGTAGTCAAAGGAGGCGTTTCCGGACCTAAATCCGAAATACTCCAGTAAACTCCTCAATCTGAAGCGTGACAAGCTACGGCGGATCGTCGGGATTGTCACGGGTCACTGTGCTCTTAATAAACATTTATTTACTCTGGGTATTACAGATAGCCCCCTATGTAGAGGCTGTCTAGTAGCTCATGTACTCCTGGAGTGCAGCAGGGTGGCGTCCCAGAGGAAGACATACCTCAGGGTACCGAGGACGCCCAGGCAGGCCTGCGCCGGCATTAGCGAGCTGCTAGCCTTCCTGGAGGACATCGGGTGGCTGGACTAGCAGCCTCCACCCATCACGCAAAAAGGGCACATTAATGGCCTAGTTGCGGAGAAGGGTCTTGTCTTGTCTCTACAAGTACAAGAGAGTTTGGGGGCTGTTGTCAGGGCAGGATATTGCAGCCGTAATATAGCGTCGCAGCTTCCTATGAAACCGTAGCTTTAGACGCTAGCTGCTTATAAACGGTTAAAGATTTCCACCCTACGCACTGTAGATCACTATCGAGAACGGCACGCGACTCAAACCACGTTAAATTTTAATACTATAATCGTTACGTTGACCTTCAGGTATCAACAGCTTACATCTGTATTATGTTTTGCACGAGCTTGGGTGAGACAACAGAACATAATCCTTGTGGCTCTTTAAATAACCTAGGCTCTTTTCGAGAACCAAAGCATAGTCACTTTAAGCGTAGTACCGACACTAATGTTTGGTAGTGAAGTATGAAAGTAGAATAAATGCAGTGGAGATAGAGCTTTGAGAAGTATGTGTGGTGTGATTTTGAGATATAGAATAAGGAATAGTATGATAAGAGAGCGTTGTGACATTAAAAAAAGACGTAGTGACTAGGATTGAGAATATGGTTTGGGCATTTAGAAAGGATGGACGATAGTAGATTGATGAAACGGGTAGGTACATAAAGCGAGTATGAATGGGACAGTGGGAAGGAGAAGACCTCGGCGAACGTATTCAGACCAGATCAGAGACGTTCTGGAAAAAGGCAGTCAAGAGTACCCTTAACCGACGAGCATGTATGAAGAATGTGATGAGAGTGAATGAAGCAAAAGAGGTGTGTCAGGATCATAGCAAGTGGAAATCCTGGTCTCTGCCTACCCCTCCGGGAAACAGGCGTGAGTTTATGTATGTATGTCTGTACATACAATTATGGCCTTATACCCTTCGTTTCAGTCACGGGTTAAAAACTACAAATAAAGTCGTTAAAACCAAATTATTGATTATTCCAAGTAACATAGCAATTACCTACGTTTACATAAGTAAGTAATTTGCAAGTTAAATTGCCGTACAGCTGGTCTGAGGCCATTAAAAAGATATTAAAATATAATTATTAAGCCTAAATACGTAGTGCTGCTTGCATCTAATTAATTATATATTTTCATAAGTTACTTATACAGAGAAAAGATACATACATACATACATAGACACATGCCTTTTTCCCCGAAAGGGGGTAGGCAGTGCCTCAATGGGCCTAACTGGGACATTTTCTTTTTTCACTGAATATCTTATCCTCTGCTCTATCACTCGTCGTCGTTTCGTATGAGGTAGTGCTGGCCTCTGGTGTCGGAGTTTGTCAAGCCGCCCGAGGGCCTCTGACATGGCTTATCGACTGCTATTAATCAATAACAGCCGGGACCGACAGCTTAACGTGCCCTCCGAAGCACAGAGCGATGGAAATCCGCACATAACTTAGAAAAGACATTGGTGCGGAGCCTAGGATCGAACCCGGTATCGTTGGATTCTGAGTTGCACTATTGAACCGTTAGGCTACCAGCGCTCTATCACTACGTTACTTATATATTAGTTTTGATCACATTTTTGAACAGATTTGAACACATTTGAACAGATTTCAAGAAATGGAACTGATGAAGAAGACCAGAGATGGCCATTGGAACTACTCAATGATAAGTATTTCACGGGTGGCGATAAGGGAGACTTTCCGATATCCGATTGAGCTGAAATTCAGCATAGGTACCTGTCTAGTTCCAATGACAATATGATGGTGACAGCGAGCTGATCTGATGATGGAAGCGGAAGATGGACACCGGAACTCCTCGATGGATAATAGTAGAAAAAAAACACACGAATTAAGAACCTCCTCTTTTTTTTAAGTCGGTTAAAAAGTGGTTTGTTCCCGATGTCCATCCACGTTGTCTTGTCTACGTCAACGTGGACAACAGGAAGGCCCTTCTCCCATTACAATACACACAGGCGATTCAAGTATCCTGAAGGTATCCTGCAAGTCTCGGAGACTAGTTGCCAAGTATCTCACATACATTTGAATGCAGGCTAGTGTGCGAGCCTGCATTCAAATGTATGTGACATACTTGGCGGCGACTATTCTCCGAGACTTACGGGATACTTGAATTGCCTGTGCGTATCGTAATGGGAGAAGGGCTGAAGTAAAATAATCAAAAGTTTGTAAAATAATCTAAAGCCTTGTCATAAGATTCAATTTGTTTAATATAAACATTAAACACCCCCTTTGCCTATTAGGATATACATTTCGTAAAACCCTTTCTTTGGCGTGCACATGTGTCGGCTGACACACTATTTTCCGCATACCTTGGAATCCTACTTGTGTCGGCCGACACAGTCCATAGAGGGTTTATTATATTGTCTATCAATCATTATTTAGGAACCGGATGCTAGATATTGCAACACTATTCCATAGAGGCATGATGGTAGACTGACAAAGAGGCAATAACCACTTTTTACGATTAAAGTTAAGTTATAACTTTTGAAACTATCATGGTTATGTACATAATTTTCACTAGAAACGGGATATTTACCATGATTTTTGAGTTTTGATGATGGGTGATGGGATGATGGATGATGTGATGGGGTAGCTATGGGAAGTCCAGTTGCTCCCGTAGTAGCAAATATTTGGATGGAGTATTTCGAGAATATGGCTATCTCGACTGCCCCCTTACCGATTAAATTGTGGAAGAGGTATGTTGATGACATTTTCTGTATTTTGGAAGGAAGGAATGAAGAAATAGAACTACTTTTGGCACATCTTAATGGAGTACATACGAAGATGTGGTTTACGTATGAGATGGAATGTGATCGACGTTTGGCTTTCCTAGACGTATTGGTACAGGTCCGAGAAGATGGTGGGTTAGGCCACTCTGTTTACAGAAAACCTACACACACGGACCGATATCTTCATGCTGATTCGCACCACCACCCTCGGCAGCTCAATTCAGTGGTAACATCTCTCACCAACCGAGCAGTTGACCTGTGTGATGAGAATCACATTGAAAGTGAGCTAGCTCATGTCCAGCATGTGTTGCGTAAGAATGGATATAAGCTTCGGTCATTACCATCCCGACCTAGGCCAAGACCCCACAGATGCAGAGTAGAACGTAGGCCAGCGTTTCTGCCATATGTTAAGGGGGTGACGGACAAAATTGCGCAAGTCCTGCAAAAGTTTTCCGTAAAGACCATCTTCACTCCCTTAAAGAAGATATCGCACTACTTGCGTTCACCAAAAGACAGTTTTCCACTTGAAAAGCCAGGGGTGTATAAAATTGATTGTAGCTGTGGGAGTTCGTACATTGGCCAAACGAAACGTACGATAGCGTGTCGGGTTAAGGAGCACATACGAGCGGTCAAGAACAGGGACATACATAAGTCAGCCATAGCAGAACACCTTTTGGAATCTGGCTCAAATCATTGGATCGAGCTACACAGTCCGCAGGTAATCTCGACAGAGCGACATTACATACCGAGAATGGTACAAGAGGCAATTGAGATTACTAAGTACAGAAACTTCAATAGAGAAGATGGTTTTCAATTATCTGGAGTATGGAAGCCTGTGGTAAGAATGTGTAAGAATCAAAAAAGTGTGATACCTGCTACGCGTCCGGACACCGTTAGTGTTGTGTGTCGAGTTGGTGTGAATTGTGACAATGAAACCGATGGTAGTGGTATCGTTCGTAATAAAAGAGTGAGAAAGAGGGTAGATCGATATATCTGCCAATAACATCTACTCGCAAAGACTTTAGTCAGTTCTCCCGTGATCATGGCGCATGCAACTGTGCCGAAATATCGGGAACATATAAAACTCAAAAATCATGGTAAATATCCCGTTTCTAGTGAAAATTAAAGTTAAGTTAGTAAACAAATAATATTCGATCGACATCGGCCGCCATTTTGTTGACGCGGTCATCAGTTTTTATGAAATAAAGAAAATTGTGTGTTTTCTGGTTATTTAAGTGTATATGACTGCAATAATAATGTTTTTTAGGATATAGACCATGTGTTATCGCCAATAAACTACTAGAAAGTGCTTTGTGAAGATGTTTATTGTGATCTCAAAGTTAGTGGTCAGTTGCGCTGACAATTTAGCCACAGTGAAGAAATGTTTAGTTTAACTTTGTTTCATCAAAACGGTAAGTTCTTATAAAGTAGTTGCTTATAAAGAAACCAATAAGAAATTTCAAGAGGATTCTTGTAGTGGTATTAGTTTTATTATCCGTCCATTCATTAGGCCACAATTAACGATTTAGTGATGAGTCCGTCCATCGATCATTTTTGCCGTGATCTGTCCGCGACTTAAGGGATAGTATACAAGCAAAATCGCGCGACTCGACCGGTTAATAAGCACTTAGAAGCTAAACGGAATATTCATGCCATTCTTTCTTTTTGTATTTTGTAACTGCTTGAATGACGAAACACGCAGATGGCCCAGCTGGTGTTAAGTGGTAACCTCTGCCTTTAACAATGCCTTATTCATAGGTCACGTCCACCTAGGACGCCCCTATGTGGCATTGCACTGCGCCCGCCACCCGGAGACAAAGATGAAAAGTCTCATGTGTCTGTAGTTTCACCCGCACCCATACCATTCAAACCGGAACACAGCAATGCGAGCACTACTGCAGTAGAAATAGGTATTGAGGTAACACATCCCCGGACGAACTCTTTCACAAAAAAGCTCTACTACTACTAAAAAGTTCAAATTTGTACGCTCTATAGTTTTGGAGGTCTGAAGATTACCCACCCCTTTTTGGTTTCGCATAAATCTTTGATTATATTGGCGCCAGACAATTTTTTTTAGTTTTTAGGCATACATTTTGGGCATTAAGTTTGGGCATTCCAACCAAAATGAAACAAGAAGTTGTCAAATAAATAAATAAATTTAATTTAACAAGTTATAACTAACTTAAAACTAAATACATTAAAGCTGTGATGACCACGAGAGTACTTCCGAAGAAGCTGGTCCCAGACGATGAAACTGAAACAAAAAAACATTGTATGAAAACAATTGTATCATCCGTAACCTATACAACCATTCGACGACCTCTGTGGCGCGGCGGGCGAAGGTTCGCCTGCGACGCAGGAGGTTGCGGGTTCGATTCCCGCCTCGGAACAAATATTTGTGTGATCTGCAGATATTTGTTCAGGGTGTTCTGGGTATTATCTATGTATAATAAAAATAATCTATCTATTTAATGTATTGTATTAAGTATATCAGTTATCTAGTACCTATAACACAAGCTCTGCTTAGCTTGGGGCTAGTTAATGTTGTGTGAACTGTCCAGCATTATTTATTTATTTTATTTATTTATTTATTCGGTATGATATTAATTTTACTGTTGAATAAGTTTTTTGTGCAAATATATTTTACAATACAAGCTTTTTTATAATTAGTGATCGTAACCGTGTGCTGATCAAAATGAGCCTAAACATGGCCAGTCTACTATTATCCATCGAGGAGTTCCGTTGTCCACCTTTCGTCTCCATCATCAGATCAGCTCGCTATCACCATCATATTGCATTGTCATCGGAACTTGACAGGTATGCAAAATATCATCTCAATCGGTTGAGGATAACTGCTTTAAAATTCAGTTGCAAGATTCCACCCGGACAAACATACATACATTGCAAGTTAAATAAAAGCTTGTAAAAATATTATTTTCAAAACAAGTTTGTGTTTTTTCGAGTTATTTCGTGTAATTTTGCTGGCATTTTAACCGGAGTAACTACAAGTAGCCGTAGTAGTAGTTTAGAGTAGATTTTAACTTAGATAAATAGCACATGACTATGTGATGTAGTTAATAAGTGTAATGCGTGTCTTTTCATAATAGTGTTTTTTCCTGTAAAAACTAGGTTTTTCTGCCACCATTTAAACTGGGTTATGACTTGACGGAGACTCTTGACGACTTGACTATACAAAATATAATTATATCACTTGACATTGGCGAAATTGCTTGGAGCACTCCTTAGAAGCCATTAAAACTTCCTCTTATATACGCATTCCCTATTTTATTCTTTCTTGTTCCACACAGATTTTGGTGAAAATGTTGACATTTTGCCCAAATGGCGGCTGTTCCGGGGGGAGGGAGGGGGCGTAGGAGGGGGAAAACCTAATATATTCATAAAATGAACTGAGCTGCTCAGCTTCAGCCATAACTTAAATCCCTATTTAAAAAAAACATTATCTAAACATTATTTGTGCTATCGCACTCATATTTTGAAGACTCAGCCAGCCGTGCTAATACTTACTGCAAGTATGTTCCTGCTCGGAGTAGGGGTAGTCAAAGTCACATTGACACAAACTGTTCCGGCAGACGACGCGCTCCGACATCGTCGAGAGGAAACACTCGCTCGTCCGACTGCAGCCTTCGAACAGACCTGTAATAAGAATATAAATGTAATCAGTTTATTTGCTAACACATGGTAGGAAACATGGAATGTTATAGTGGGTGCACTTGTTCTTGCTTCACACGCATGTAAATGTTTTAAAATAGGTACGTCTTTATTACATACTGATGTTAAGTGGTACCCTCTGCCTATGAACAGTGCATTACCTCACAGGTCACGCCCACCTAGGACGCACCCTATGTGGCATTGCACTGCGCCCGCAACCCAGAGATAAAGATGAAAAGTCTCATGTGCCTATAATTTCACCGGCACCCATACCCTTCAAACCGGAACACAGCAATGCGAGAACTACTGCTTTGCTGGACATTGGATAAAATAAATACCAATCAATTCGATAATAATACTACTAATCAAATACAATGTTAAGGTATCTGAGCAAATGAAGCAAATAAAAATAATATAGTTCAAAATATATAAAAAATTACAAACTTTACATTCAAGCCACAAGAGAAGTTAAGCCACATGAAAAAATTATTAAAAGACTTTGAATTGAAACATATTTACGTTATATAAAACTCATTCCGCCATTTTTGAAAAGAGACGTCTTCTTTTATTTCATTTCATTTCCTAGTGTTTTTTTTAGGTATTTTGTGTTATTTTGGTGGCATTTGACCAATGTAGCTCGTTTCAATAGCACAAGTTTAGTGAAATTAAATGGCAGTGAATTGCGTGACTTTTCAAATTGGTGGAAATTGTCTATCAAAGATTTTGTAAAACGCCCACCTTTTTACTAAAACATGACTTGAATGTGACTTCGACGACTTGGAAGGATTGTAACGTTGAAAAATAAATTGAAAATACAATAATTATACTTGAAAATGGTAAATGCACAAGCCGTGCGACTTATTTATTCATTTATTTATTTAATATAATTAAAAAAAAAAAACAGAAAAAAAACATGACAGATGTCAATGATAGTTAGAAAATTCGTTATTGCACAAGACAAAAAAGCATTACATAGGTGAACTTTATGTTAATTACCATTTTCTTCCAGCTAACCTTTGTGCAATTTAGAGTGGGTGGTAATGCTATAGTGAATTATTATATGTAGGTCGATATTAAATGATTAACATTAATTATTAATTAACATTCAGCGTGGCAATGCAGCCAGCATCTTAGGGACGCTTCCGTCTGGTAGTGATTTGGATCAGTTGAGCTACCTTTAGATCGCTTGCAGCGGTCTTCAGGTAGCACAACTGTTTCATATGTATTTTGTACAGACCTTATATTAACATAATAAAATTAAATACCTACACTAAATAACAAGCTATATAAATACCTAACATAATATAATATATAAAAATAATTCAATAAATAACATATGCGCTCAATTTTGCTGTACATTTTGCAATGACACAAAAAGTTTCGACTTAAACTAGAAAACTCCCATAGAAGCGGCATTTCTGACTTCTACTGGAAGAGAGTTCCACAAGCGGATCGAAGTGACCGTAAAAGAGTCAAATCAAATCAAAATCAAATATTTATTTCTATAGAATAAACTTATACATACCACTAATTACTAACTTAACAAACTTACTAACTAAACACTGCTTAGCTGCCTCTAAAGTGCCTAATTAAAATAGATAAAAGTAGGTAGGCAACAAATCAAATCACTATTCTAATGCATTTATCTATTTATAGGCAGGTTTCTAGGCAGAAATATTTGAAAATAATATTATGTTTAATCTACACTGCAAAGGTAGCTATTAGTAGGTAATTGGTGGCAGATTTAGATTCGCCCTACCACTCCTGAGTGGGTGTAAAAAGAGGTCAGGGATCATGAGTAGATGATGTTGTTGACTGATGACATTGACATACCAATGGTAGGCCAGCAGTTGCCGTCTCTGAAGTGGTAGGAGGCTTCACAGACGCAGCGCCCGTCGAGACACGCGCTCTGCTCGCCCAACGCGGCGGAACACTGCGCTGTGTTGTTGCAAGACTCCTCGAAGCCGAGAGACACTACGATCAGAAAACAGTTGGAAAAAAATAAGTTTTATTTTATTTTATTTTATTGAGGTAAACCAACAGCGTTTCAATATATATAGTCCAAATAACAAAATACAAAACAATAAGGCCAAAAAAGGCTTACACATTTCTGTAACCCTTTTTTGACACACCAACAAAAATTACAAAAATTACAAAAATTACAAAAATATATGGATAGTAACAAAAATACTTAGTTTTAAAGGAAAAAAATATATCTTTATTTCAGGCTTACTGAGAAATGCACTAAACCTAAACAGTAAGCCCAACATAAATACCTTAGAAACTAACATACACATAAAAAGTAAATAATACAAATATAAAAATATAAATTTCGCTTGCGTGGCTTTGATGAGGTGAGTAAGTGGGTGTGCGGGTGTGTGGGTGAGTGAGTGAGTGAGCGGACACTCCTGCTACCACCAGTCTTTAAGAGTCTGGGTATTACAGGAGTTACCCTCGCACGTATGGGTGTGTGAATGTGTAGGGGTGTGTGTAACATCTTTGTAACTACAAAAAATCAAATGAACAATACAAAATTGTATTATATCGTGTCCATGGACTTTGAACCCTATAATATTTATTCAAAGTTTCGAGTTTGAATACTTTAGATTTATACATGTGACGTCACGAGGCTTATGAGTCTTCCCCCGCCCCCATCCTTGTCTCACGATGTAACAATTTGTTGACCGTCTCCCTCCCACTTAACGTGTGACGTAATTTATGGACCGCTGTGAAAGTTAAGACGATTATGTTAACATTTTGGAGTCGTTGCGTTACACGCTCACTCAGTCAAAGTCAAAGTCAAAAAGTATTTTATTCATTGAAATCACAAGGATCATTATGAATCGTCTTAATAACAAAGTATCAGTAAAGGTTACAAACTTGATGTTAATACAGTAGTTACTTGAGGACGTAATCTAACTATATCGTAGATAATAAACACGATACGTGAAACTTATCTCAATAGCTTTTTTTTTTAAATTGGCCTTTCCTAAAACCCGTTTCCCTTCTTCGACTAGAGAAAATATTAAGCGTAAATTTGTATATTATTCAGTAGAACATTACTTAGATTAATATAAGAAAGTTTATTTTTTAAATTTGCTACTTTAGAAGCAAATATAGAAGTTTTGTCAGTTACTTCCGAGCTGAAAAAATCTATACCTCATCTCTTCCCGGGTTCAAGTGAGCAATAGTGCTGTCACTTTCTTGCAGCTTTTGTTTTCTTGCTAGACTCCGCCCATTCGGTATTTCAACATATCGCTTAGTAATAACAATGCAACTTCTGTAGCCCTCTACGTCATCACTACGGCGTAGACCACGTAGCGTTCTACATGCTGTCTACGCCGTAGCAATAGCGTAGAGGGTCCCCGACTTATAACTATAACCTGGTTCAGAATTCGAGATATTTTTTGTAAACAAAGGGGATACCATAGCAAAAAAATAGGTGCTCTATGGTAGTTTATTAACTTAGGCCAATAAACAGGCTCGGGCATGTTATTCTAACTCAGATCTGATAAACTATAAAGTAATCAATATTTTGTCGTATATATTTTTGAGTTATTTCGGTTATTAACAAAATTATAATGTAAAAATATATTTGTTAGTAAAAAAAAAATCATGTTACTTGGAACACTGCAGAGATTCTAAACAATGGGCTTTGTTATGAAAGCCGGCCCCATTTTGTAAATTTCATTCGTTTCTCCTTATTTGCCGACTACGAATGTGCTTTTCAGCACAGTTTTACAATGGAATAGTCGTACTGTATAAATAGATAAGAGTTATATGTAACATTTTGCCGTTTACACATTGACTCGTCAGATAAACTTAGGTAGGTACTACCTAGGTAGGTTTGTGTTTATTTTCCGCAAATTAAAGGTACATACCGCGCGAGCGAACCCGCTGGCGGATATTACAAAAATGTAATACCGTAGGAAAAGCCACGCGTCACTACTAGTAACACATGATCCACGTAAAAAAATGTTTTTACCACTAGCTTGTCTCTTTGTCAGTGACATTTGTTTGTTTACAAAAATATCTCGAATTCTGAACCAGGGTATAGCATGTAGAGCTACACGGTCTACGCCGTAGCACTGACGTAGCTATACTAGGGCCATAGTTGTTTCCCTAAACAAGTACCCTGCTGTATTAAAAGATAAACGGCTAATTACCACTATTTTTCGTCACTTTGCTGAACTCAGTCTCGAAACGATCACGAGCTGCACTGGCAGGTCAGCGCGCCGGTGTCGTTGTAAGAGCTAGTATTCAATGTGTGCTCACCCGGCCAGCACGTCTCGTTGTACGCGACGTGTGTCTCGCTGCACTGGCAGGTGAACGCGCCGGTGTCGTTGTGGCACACCGTGTCCTCGATCACGCAGTCACTGTCTAGGACGCAGGTGCCGCCGATAACTGCGGGTTTCAAACTAATGGTTAGTTACGGATGCATTATCCATAATCCGTCATGCATCATTCACTCATCAGTGTTTGTCCTGTGATACCGAGACTCTTAAGAGACTGGTGGTAGTAGGAGAGTCCGTACATACGTTCACTCACACTGCCGCACACACCACACACCCACACACACTTGGTTACAATACTTAACAAACTTTTCTCTGCGCTGTCTGTTTGATGCTTGGATGGCTGTTTTCTTTCTAAAAATGTTTGTTTATGTAGTACTTAATATTTCAAACCATGGATATAGAAGAGCAGTATCTCCTAACACAAGCATATTTTTTGTTTAGAAGGAGACTTCAAACCCTGAATGTAAAATTGTAGACCTAAACATTTTATATTTTATTTATTTTTATTTATCATCCATCATCCATCGTCCATCCCTTTTACTTAATTTTAGTTATTAATAAGCCAACAGCACACATCATTCACACTGTACACAATACTCTAAGACATACGCATGCAATGCATAGAATCTAGAACTAAACTCAAGCATAGTTTTTTTGACAGATTTCAATGAAAAGCTGTTACCAAATTAATACTTGAGTCTCAATTCACGCTTGAGCATAGTTCGGTGAAATACGGGCCTTAGAATAATAATGTAGAATGTGTGCCAATTAAAGGCTTGCACATACACATATACATGTATTAACCAGCGTAAGGATCGGGATGACGTGATAATATGACTGTCAATATTTCGGTGCTAGAATCGGATGCGTGGCTCCGACGACAACCAGTCTATGACTTAGTTCGCTCGCGTTCAGACGTGTTTGTTGTTATGACAATCTCAAAATGTAGTAGATCGACCCCATCTTGATATTTAATTATGCTTGCACATAATGTGAAATATAAGAGAACAGACAACAGCAAATTAATCCGTCATTCGCAATCCGTCATCCGTCATTCAAAATTCGTCATCCGTCTTATTTCATTCGACATCTGACATCCTTCATTTGTCATCCGTCATCCGTTCTTCGACATCTGACTCCATCATCCGCCATCCGTCCTTCGACATCTGACTCTGTCCACTTTCATCCCCCATCCGTCATACGTCACCCGTCATACGTCACCCGTCCTTCGACATCTGACTCCGTAATCCGTCCTTCAACATCTGACTCTATCATATTTCATCCCTCATCCGTCATACGTCATCCGTCCTTCGACATCTGAATCCGTCATCCGTCCTTCAACATCTGACTCTGTCATCTTTCATCCCTCATCCGTCATACGTCATCCGTCCTTCGACATCTGACTCCATCATCCGTCATCCGTCCTCGGACATCTGACTCCATCATCCGCCATCCGTCTTTCGACATCTGACTCCATCATCCGTCATCCGTCCTTCGACATCTGACTCCATCATCCGTCATCCGTCCTTCGACATTCGTCATACGCCATCAGTCCTTCGTCATCTGACTCCACCCGTCACCCATCATACATCGTCGGTGATCCTTGTAAGGTATTAACTAACTGGGTGCGCAAAAGTCGTCGCCCGCGAGTTGGTACCCGCTGTCGCACGCGCACTGTCCGCTGACGCACGCCGTGTTCGCTGTCTCGGTGCACTCCTGAGACGCTTGGCATTCGTCGCCGATTGCTAAAACATCAACAATTATTAATTAGTACTCGGTGCGAGCCAGCCTTGCTCGTCATTATTAATTAGTACTCGGTGCGAGCCAGCCTTGCTCGTCATTAATAATTAGTACTCGGTGCGACCCAGCCTTGCTCGCTAGGGGCGCTTGCAAGTAAATGTATGGAAGGAAACATAACTTCATATTATAATAGTTCCGAAAACTATCAAAACTCGTACTAAGATCCCAGTATTGTCATACTAAGGCTAAGGCCAAACCGACGCAATCTGCCCGCGTGCGCGGCGTGCACGGTGACGATCAATGGTAAGAAAATGGATCGCCACCGTGCATGCCACCGCGGTCACGGGCTGAACGCGTTGGTTTGGACTTAGCTTTAGGCAGGACGCCACGCCAAAAGATAAGGTGATAAGGTGCACAAATAAGTTTTAAATAATAATATTATATTTTTCAAAACAATCTGTTCTGTAATTGGTGATCGGAATCGTGTTCTGATCAAAATGAGCTCAAACACTGCCAGGCTACTAATATTTATCATCGAGTAGTCCCATTTTCCACCTTCCGTCTCATTAGATCAGCTCACTGTCACCATTATAATATATTGTCATCAAAACTTTAAAGGTTTACCAAAGTTTAGCTCAATCGGATATCGGGAAGGGGGCGAAAATTCAGCTCAATCGGATATCGGGAAGGGGGCGAAAATTCAGCTCAATCGGACATCGGGAAGGGGGCGAAATTTCAGCTCAATCGGATATCGGGAAAGGGGCGAAATTTCAGCTCAATCGTATATTGGGAGGGGGCGAAAATTCAATCACCAGATTTTTCCCCCACAGACAGACGGTTCCGTTAATATAAAAAAACAATTTCGCCTGTATCGGGTATCGAACCAGCACCTCTCGGAGGCTGTCAGATAGTACTCACATAGTCCAGTGGTGAGACACAGGCCGTCCACGGAGAGATACCCCTGAGGGCACACGCAGTACCCCTGTCCTGCCTCGTCCGCCACGCACTGGATCTCCAGCTCGCCAGCCAGACAGTCGCTGTCCACTTCGCACGTCTCGCCGACACCTGGGGAAAATTAGACCTCGCCATTGCTGTCATTCCTTCGTAAGAGAACTTTGTACGGGACGCTCCCACGGGTTTGGGTTATTTGGTATCATTATCACAGGGTTCATACCGAAATAACACAAAATAACTTACGGCTACCTCTTACTGCTGCGGATATATAGGCCTGTGACTGTGTGTCCGACTAGCACTTGACCGGTTTTTTATGAGCATGTGTTGCAAAACACTCATCCTAAATCCGCTTTCATAGAACACCTGCGTTGCGTCATTCCAATCAGTAGATTTCGGTCCGTCACGTCTATTACTAGTCACGTCGACTAACGACATTATCCACATGATAGATAATGAGTCACTGTTATCTGTGGTATTTCGATAAATATAAAAATGTTGTAAATATTACTGATTACAATGGTATAACTACAGGTGCCTCTCGTTGTTTGACCGCGATCTCACCTGATGCGGCCGACGATGGAGCACAAAGATCTAGAAGGCACCTAGTCACTCTAGCCTTGAAGAGACCCAGATTTATTTTTCAGGAAAGACAGACGATGGTTTGATATTCCACTCCTTATCAGTTCGCAATAAAGGTAAAACTGAAACGTTTAGTACGAATAGAGGGTATACTAATGAGGTAAGGGTGGTACCGAGCTGTGCGTCTGCTCGTCCTATGATGAAAAGGAGATGGTGGGATCAGATCGTGCAGTTCCTGGGAGCATTCCCCGAAATGTAACCTATAGAAGATCGAAATGCGGCTTTACGGCGGTGCTCGAGACTCTGGATCTTAGTCTCCGCCATATGTTGCTCACATAGCCTAAAAGCTCTGCGTTCATCGATATAATATGTACTAGTATATTATATCGATGTCTGCGTTCGATCCAGTCGAAAGCGGCAAGTATGTTTACCTCGGGCAGATCATATAGCTAGGTAAACCAACTCCGAGAAGGAATTAGGTAGAAGAATTCAGCTGGGCTGGGCAGCATTTGGAAAACTTCGTCAAATATCGTCGTCGATCCCACAATACCTAAAGACACAAGTCAATAGCGAGTGCGTCCAGCAATGACAGCTATGACTTACGAACCTTAAGTGGACCTTATGGACGGGTCCATAAACTTAAAATCACTAAGCGAGCTGTGCTCGGTGTCTCTCTGACTGAGAGATATGATCTCTCCGAGGGGTTATCCGACAGAGAACCAAAGTTATCGACATAGCCCAGAAGATAACCAAGCTGAAGTGGTAGTGAGCCGGATAGGTCTGCCAAAGAACCAATAACCGTTGGAGTAAATGAGTTCTTGAGTGGAGACCGCTTCTTAGTTTAGGGCACCCTCTGGCTAGGTGGAGCGACGACTTGCGCGGGGTGGCTGGTAGAAACTGGATGAGGAGAGCCGAAGACCAGGCTCAGTGGCGCTTCATGGGAGATACAATCCAGCAGTGGACTGCAATAGGTTGTTGATGATAATATGCTCCTAGCATAACATTTTAGCTTGCTACACTTGCCAGCGTTCACACTTCTGGTTCTTATTATTATTTGGTTACGATTTATTAGGGCTACGAACACCCACCACTGCGCGTGTTTGCGGAATTTGTTATTTACTACATTCGGGAAGTCTAAGTTATGGCGTCTGCTCTTCTGGTGACCTGCTAGGAAAATCGTGCAGCTAAAATCCCTGGGAAAAGGCTAAGTGCTTACGGGAAACGTCATCACACGCATACCGGCGAAGCAGTGGACACCGGTGGGGGGCAGTATCGGGCTATGGACCCACTTCTGCGGAGATCTCCATTTCGATCATCTATAGGTTACATTTCGGGGAATGCTCCCAGGAACTACACGATCTGTTCCCACCATCTCCTTTTCATCACAGGATGAGCAGACGCACGGCTCGGTACCACCCTCACCTCATTAGCATACCCTCTATTCGTACTAAACGTTTCAGTTCTACCTTTATAATGCGAACTGCTAAGGAGTGGAATAAACTACCGTCGTCTGCCTTTCCTGAAAACTATAAAGTGGGTCTCTTCAAGTCTAGAGTGAATAGGTGCCTTCTAGACCTTTGTGCTCCATCTTCGGCCACATCGTCACTTACCAACAGGTGAGATCGTGGTCAAACAAAGGACTATCAATGTAAAAAAAAACATAGAAAAAACAAGTCTTCCCCAGCCATCAACTGGGGGGTTTATTCGTCGCCTCAAAGTTATCTCCCCTGGTCTGAGGATGCATGCTTACCGGCAAACAGTCTGCACATCTGCCTGGCGGCATCCCACACAGCGCGGTCAGTGTCGCATGCGCACGTGCGCAGCTGCCAGGGGTCCTGCGGCGGCCCGCAAATGGCAGCACTTCCGAACGTGTGGCAGTTGTCGTCCGTGGTGCACGAGTCGCTGACGCGCCGCGTCACTGTGGAAGCACATAAGACATAACATAACATAGCACCCAACAGTCACACACATGGTACAAATGGGTCAAATCGGTGCCAATAGTACCACCATTGGTACTGCCTAATGGTACAAGTGGTCCGGCGGTACTTAGTCTTGATCCCACACTAAGATCCCCTGTGTCGCGGGTAACCGAACTAGGTACGAGCACCATGCTACCACATACAGACGCAGAACAAATACTTGCTTATCAAACAAACATGAGTCCCGCAGCGGGAATCGAACCCGCATCTCAGCTGGCTACTCGTCCACGCGCTACAGAAGTCGTCGCGCCACAGAGGACAGCGATGTTTGCAAAATCTCATCTATAAATCACCATGAAGAACATGCTTGCTCGAAGGAATGCCCAGACAGACGGCTTTAAGCCGTCTCCATATACCGACATCCTCACGAACTTCCTGAGACCGTGTATTTGTTAATCGAGTGGGGGGCGTTAAACTGCCTCTTCTGGTGTTAACACCAGGCAGGGCAAACTTGGAATACTGTAAAGAGATGGGGGTTTTTAAATTGGTATAAAATTATTTTGAGCGCAGATGCTATTCTCAGATAGGAACCCGGACGCATTGCGCCGTCATAGCGCCCATACATGTTAAAGTGTCGCTCACAGTGCACAGGTACCATACACATACCTTTGACGCAGTCCCTCATGTTGTCCTCGTAGTAGAAGTTGGCTGGACATGCGCAGACCCCGTCTATAAGCTCGGCCAGGAACCCGACGCACTGCGCCGCGGTGGAAACTGAGCCAAGCTCTGCAAATAAATACTTTTTAAAGCATCGATGGGTGCCAAATTCTGTCACTCATGTTCACAGAACAATAATACTCCTACCGGAGCTCATGTTAGAAAGTGAAAGAAAAGCGGTCGCGTAACGAAACGTGAGCGAAAATCATTTTGATATAATATGAAATCAAGAGGAAAGTAATTTTCAAAAATAAATAGAAGGTCCTGCCGGCGTCGTGTAATTTATTAATATACTAAAGGCAATAAAAAGATCTTATGATCTTAGTTTAGGGAAAAAATGGAAGTAACTACGACAACAGAGCAACAGAGACAACTTTGCAAATAAAATGAAAAGAAGAGGAAGTTTTTACCACGGGCAATAAACGAAGTTACCTATTATATTCGTGCAAATAAAATGTTATTATTCTTATTCTTAAAGTAAAATGGTGTTAATGCAGCCTTGATTCTCGTGCCACGGGCTACCCACACATTTAAGGAAGGTACACTAGGGCACCACTCACCAGCCAAGCAGCCGGAGCCGTCAGCACTAGCGTAGTACCCCACAGGACAGACGCACGCGCCGAACACCGAGCATTCAAATGGTGCGTCGCACGCCACGCTGAAACTGCACGCCGTGCCGTGCAGTCTCGTGGCACGGGCTGACGTCACCACGGATGACGTCACGTTAGCACGGAGTAACGGCACTCCTGAAGCCGGGACTGCGTTGCCAGATATGTTTGAAGAGATTCTTGTAGCTGAAACAAAGACTAAGAAATGTAGCATGCATGTACAAAGTTTAAAATTGCCAGTTCACTGAGTCAACTTGGGCGAACAGAATCCTACTAATATTATAAACGCGAAAGTTTGTCAGTATGGATGGATGGATGGATGTTTGTTACTCTTTCACGTAAAAACTACTGGATGGATTTGGATGAAATTTGGAATGGAGATAACTGGACCCCCGGAATAACACATAGGCACATTTTTATCCCGATATTCCCACGGGATCGAGACTTACGCGGGTGAAACCGCGGGGCGCTGCTAGTAGAATATATATTTATTTATTACATTAAAAAAACTATACATCGGGTACCATCAACATAGAATTAAATATTAAAATGTCGTTGCAAGATTTTTGTGAAAAATATATTTTTCAATACAAGCTTTAATAAAATTAGATCGTAACCGTGTGCTGATCAAAATGAGCCTAAACACGGCCAATCTACTATTATCCATCGAGGAGTTCCATTGTCCACCTTCCGTTTCCATCAACAGATCAGCTCGCTGTCACCATCATATTGTATTGGCATTGGAACTTTTATACTACTTGAATGACGGTACAAGCTGATGGCCCACCTGATGTTAAGCGGTAACCTCTGCCTATGAACAGCGCATTACCTCATAGGTCACGTCCATGTAGGACGCGCCCTATATGGCATTGCACTGCGCCCGCCACCCTGAGACATAAAGATGAAAAGTCTCATGTGCCTATAATTTCACCGGCACCCATACCCTTCAAACCGAAACACAGCAATGCGAGCGCTACTGCTTTGCGGCAGAAATAGGTATGGTGGTAGTACTTCCCCGGACAAACTCTTTCACAAAAAAGCTCTACTACTACTAAACTTGCTAATTTATTTCTTAGGTAGGTAGTAAATACGGCGACTCACCAGTGCTTAGCTCGCACGTGAGGGTGTCTACCTCGCAGACGCCGTTCGCGAACTGGCAATCCTCATCGAGTACACAGCCATCGCCGACAGCTATGAGAATAAAAACAGAATATTTATTTATTTAGACAACTTAGTCCGACTTTTTAGTAAAACAACTTATAACTAGGTAAGTACTTAATAATTAACAATGATTTAGTCTTACGAGCTTCCTAACCAGAGGACAATCGAACCGATCCGAGAACGCGCTTAGGATGCTGTTGCTGCTCGCGCGAAGCCTGCTCAACAGTGAAGCCGTCTTTTTGCGCCAAAGATGCGCTACAGACACACGCCTTTTTCCCGAAGGGGTAGGCAGAGCCTCAATGGACCTCTTTTCACAGTGGGTTGCACCATCGTGTAATATAGACGTGACGAGTGGTGAGCTCATCGCCGCCATTGCTTCCGGCTTTTAATTGCCACAATTATTTGCCACGTGAAACCCGTCGCATCACAGAATCATTCGTTCAACTTGAAGATTAGACATTAAGGTGAAAGAAAAAGTACAGCATTCAAAGTCCACATAACATGATACCCAACAGTCACATACATAGTCCTGATCTCACACTAGGACCCCGTGTCTTGTGTTTCAGGAACTACGAGTGCCATAGTTACTACAACACCCAGATGTAGAACAAATATTTGCATCGGATCATACAAGCATTTGTTCCGCAGCGGGAATCGAACCCGCAATCTGTCGCATCTCAGCCGACTACTCGCCCCGCGGCGACGCGGAGTTCAGTTTTTTTTTTTTTTTTTTAAACTTATAGGCAAACTGGCTTACTGCCCACCTGTTGTAAAGTGGTCGCCGTCGCTTACAGACAACGGCAACACCGGGGGTATTGTCGATGCGCTGCCTACCATGAAGGAATTTATGAACATTTTTCTTGAAGCGACACATGTCGTAACCAAGCGGGAAAACCTTAGATGGAAGCTCATTCCATAGTTTGTAGGTATGGGGAAGAAATGTTCTCGAGAAACGAGTCGTTCGAGAAACCCAGGGATCTATGATGTGTGGATGAGCTTTGTCACGGTGCCGGGAAGAGCGATGGTAAAATCTCGATTCGGGGATGAGAAAAGGGTGTTCCTCAATGTTGTATTTTGGGGTCCATTTTGTTCTTTGCATAAAACTGTGAATGTGTCTCACCGAAAGCAATCTTCCTGCACTCGCCTCTCTGCCGCTCGTAGTACCCCGGTGCGCACGCGCAGGTGCCGTCGCAGCGCAGGCTGTACGGGTCTCGGGGGACATCTGTCGAAAGAAATACTTATTACAAGCTTTTATTTAACTTGACTTCGCGTTTTCAAAATTCTTTCAGGGCATCTGGTCGAAGCGACGCGTGACCCGAGAGCTGGCTCTTATCTGGCTCAACGCATTAGTATTGCCATTCAGCGTGGCAATGCAGCCAGCATCTTAGGGACGCTTCCGTCTGGTAGTGATTTGGATCAGTTGAGCTGCCTTTAGATCGCTTGCAGCGGTCTTTAGGTAGCACAACTGTTTCAAATGTATTTTGTACAGACCTTGTATTATTCTTTCTGTAAATAAATGTAATACTTGACCTGTTAGTAAGTTAGTGTGGGACACATCTTGGAACTGAATTTTGAACCAGTTAACCGAGGTTAACTGGTTCAAAATTCACCGGTCGAGACCGGTTGAGCTGAAATTTTGCAAACCTGTCATGTTCCGATGACAATACAATATTATGGTGACAGCGAGCTAATCTGATGATGGAGACGGAAGGTGGACAACGGAACTCCTCGATGGAGAGTAGACTGGCAGAGTTTGGGCTCATTTTGATCAGCACACGGTTACGATCACTAATATTATAAAATAATGCATTGAAAAAAAACATACATAGACACACGCCTTCCCCCGAAAGGCTAGGAAGTAAAAAGGCCACCGTTTTACTAAAACATGACTTGACTGTGACTTTGACGACTTGGAAGGAGTTTAACGTTGCAAACTATATTGAAAATACACTAATGAAAATTAAAAATAACTTGAAAATGGCAAATGCCGCCAATGATTAAGAAAAAAAACACGATTCTTAAAAAAAACGATGTTGGTACGGGGTCGCTAGATTTGTTTACGCGTCTGGCCAAAGACAGCCGGCGGGAAGTGCCTGTGTGGTACTAACCGGCCATAAAGTCTGGCGCCAGTACCTACCTAAACACTCCTCGTCCTGCGTGCACGACGCTCCGTATCCAGCCGTCCTCCAGCAGCGTCCGAGGAAGTAGTGGAAACCCTCCTGGCACCGGCACTCACCTTCTGGGAACGAACAGAAATGTGTAAGACTGTGAAAGAAGTACTACCACCATACCTATTGCTGCTGCAAACCAGTAGTTTTCGCATTGCTGTGTTCCGGTTTTAAGGGTAAGAGTGCCGGTGAAATTACAGACATATAAGATGTTTCATCTTTGTCTCAGGGTGGCGGGCGCAGTGCAATGCCACATAGGGTGCGTCCTAGGTGGACGTGACCTATGTGGTAATGCACTGTTCATAGGCAGAGGGTAACGCATCAGGTGAGCCATCTGCTTGATCCGTCATTCCAAGAAGTATAATAAAAATAAAATAAAAAAGAGCATGTTATGTAAGTACTAGTGGTAAGTGCGTAAATAGGGGAGTTCTATTAGTTTGAGGCTGTCTTGTAAGTACAAACTCAGAAAATGGCTTATTGAGCAGTCCATTTATGACTACAATTAATTTATTACATTGTATTATTTATTTACTACGGCCACAGATAAAATAATTCTATACTATTACTACGTCACATTCCGCTGAGGACCTCAAAACACGCAAATATGCAAGTCTCGACAGAGCTTACTTATTTGAGCCTTTCGGGGTCCGTGGGGTACCGGGGCCTTTCGCGTTTTCAAAAGTCTGGTCGAAGTGGGTCGAAGCGACGCATGCCCGAGAGCTGGCTCTTATCTGGCTAAACGCATTAGTATTGCCATTCAGGGAGGGACGCTTCCGTCTGGTAGTGATTTGGATCAGTTGAGCTACCTATCGTGTAAACTAATTCATAAATGACGGAGATGAGGAAACAAACACTAATTGAGAACATCCTCCTTTTTTTAATTAGGTTTAAAATTAACAAAGTCGGTCTAACCATTTCTGAGTTTTAGCGGGACTGACGAATGGCAATTCATCTTGTATATATAAAACAAAGTTGTGTTAGTTACACCACTTATAACTCAAGAACGGGTGAACCCATTTGGCTGAAAATTGGTTGGGAGGTAGCTTAGAACCAGGAGAAGCATATAGGGGGTCACCGGGGGCAACCCGTGTGAAGCCGGAGCGAATCGCTAGTTTTTAATATATAAGAAGAAAAAGAGAAAGAAACAGAAGCAGATTAAAATTACACATCCGCTCATGCTATAGTCCGCCCAGTAGGAATAATACCTTGCGCGTCCCCTTCCCGCCGGCACTCGAACGAGGCGAACAGTCGCGTACACTGATGGTCCTCAAGGCACACTGAAGTCAGGTACGGAGCCACTGAAAATATAAATAAAATGTTAACAGACAGCTCTCACAAATGTGTGCAAATCCAATGCCTTTGTACAACCAAAGTCCCATTGCCCCACAAGAAGAATGTAACCTCGTTAGGCCAGCTGAAATCTGCACAAGCGAGGAGGGCGATTCTCGGATTATAGACATTAATGTCGAATAGAGATATGTCGAAACAAGATGGCGAATGTCGAGATTTTATTCAACATTCGCCATCTTGTTTCGACATACTTATCTCTATTCGACATCAATGTCTACAATCCGAGAATCGCCCTCCAGGCCGAGTACCGAGGCCTGCAATGCTCTAAGTCCAGGCCCAAAGATTTCGCACAAGACTTTGCGAAGTGGAGAAATAGGACAAGGAAGGCCACACAACATTATCTAGCCCCAAGCTAAGCAGAGCTTGTGTTATGGGTACTAGATAACTGTTATACTTCATACAATATATTACATAGATAGATATTTTGTATTATACATAGAAAATACCCAGAAACACCCCGAACAAATATCTGCACATTGCACAAATATTTGTTCCGAGGCGGGCATCGAACCCGCAACCTCCTGCGTCGCAAGCCAAGGTTCGCCCGCCGCGCCACAAGGTCGTCTAATGCCTAGGTACTTAATACCCAATGTTGTAAACTATCTTTTGTTCTAGCATGCACCTATTCATTGACCATTATTTAGTTTTGTAGTTCGAATGCAACCTATGTATAAGCACAGATAAAATAATACTAATAATACTATAGGTACTAAGTATAAGCAATTAATGAATTTTTACTTTACTCTGCCTATAACAATGCATTACCTCAGGGCTCACGTCCACCTAGTACGCGCCTATGGCATTGCACTGTGCCCGCTACCCTGAGACATAAAGACGAAAGTGTCATGTGCCTGTAATTTCACCGGCATACCCTTTAAACCGGAACACAGCAATGCGAGCAATACTGCTTTGCGGCAGAAATAGGTATAGAGGTAGTACTTCCCCGGACGAACTCTTTCACAGAAAAGCTCTAGCACAACAAAAATGTATCCCAGACAGCATTTTATTTTAACTATGTGAATGACGCAACAAGCTGATGGCCCACCTGATGTTAAGCGATAACCTCTGCCTTTAACAATGCATTCCCACATAGGTCACGTCTACCTAAGACGCACCCTATGGGACATTGCAATACGCCATTGCAATATTGCATTGTGTAATTGATATTTTAGTAGTAGTAGAGCTTTTTTGTGAAAGCGTTCGTCCGGGGAAGTATTACCACCATGCCTATTTTTGCCGCAAAGCAGTAGTGCTTGCATTGCTGTGTTCCGGTTTGAAGGGTATGGGTGCCGGTGAAATTACAGGCACATGAGACTTCTCATCTTTATGTCTCAGGGTGGCGGGCGCAGTGCAATGCCACATAGGGCGCGTCATAGGTGGTCGTGACCTATTTGAGAATGCACTGGTCATAGGCAGAGGTTACCGCTTAACATCAGGTGGGCCATCTGCTTGTTCCTTCATTCAAGTAGTATAAAAAAAAAAACACCCGCCACCCTGAGATACAAAGATGAACGCCTCATGTGCCTGTAATTTCACCGGCACCCATACCCTTCCGTCTCTATAGCTTATCTGGCGAATGTGGGGTACTCACAGTCGACGCAGCGTGGACCCACGACCTGCTGGCCAGCGGGGCACGCGCAGACGCCGGCACTGCATACGCTGCCCGCCACGTCCGCGCACTGCGCGTCCAGCGTGCACGACCACTGTCCCAGCACGGCGCGGGCGTGCAGGGGGTGAATGTGGGGTACTCACAGTCGACGCAGCGTGGGCCCACGACCTGCTGGCCAGCGGGGCACGCGCAGACGCCGGCACTGCACACGCTGCCCGCCACGTCCGCGCACTGCGCGTCCAGCGTGCACGACCACTGCCCCAGCACGGCGCGGGCGTGCAGAAAACATCCTGACAGACATAAAATAAAAATTAATAAATAAATAAATAATGCTAGTTCACACAACATTATCGTTATCATTGTTCTCGTCCAAGGTTGTCTGGGAGAGACCGCTCTCAGCGATAAGACCGCCCATTGTACTTCCATACCTATTTTTCAGATTGTTTTAAAATGTGTTAATTTTTACATGGTGTGCAATAAAGTGTTATATATCTATCTAGCCCCAAGCTAAGCAGAGCTTGCGTTATGGGTACTATATAACTGATATAATTAATACAATGCATTACAGAGAGATATTTTTATTATACATAGAAAATACCCAGAACACCCCTGCAGATCATACAAATTGCAAATATTTGTTCGGAGGCGGGAATCGAACCCGCAACCTCCTGCGTCGCAGGCGAACCTTCGCCCGCCGCGCCAGAGAGGTCGTCAAAAGTGTTTGGAGTGTGGCCCGAGGACCCGCTAACAGACCTATTTTCTTACAAACGAAATCACAGCGAATTTCGGTCGAAGGTTTAAAAAAATTATTTCTTTTAAATGTAGGTATATTCGATCTCAAATATTACCAACTAGCTGCGCCCCGCGGGGTTACCCGCGTAAGTCTCGATCCCGTGGGAATATCGGGATAAATATGTGCTTATGTGTTATTCCGGGAGTCCAGTTATCTCCATTCCAAATTTCATTCAAATCCTTCCAGCCGTTTCAGCGTGAAGATGTAACAAACACACTAACACACACACACACACACACACACAAACTTTCGCATTTATAATATTAGTGTAATGTGATAAAAGAAAAATTAGACACAATTTTCTTTGCTTGAAGAATCCCACCCTAGGGGAGCTTCCCGCCATTTTCGAAAAGAGACGTCGTCTAATTTTATTTTATTTCATAGGAATTCATTATTCCTACGTTTAAGAATTATTATTTTCATTATTTATACGAATTTCATTTATTTCCTAGTGTTTTTTTTTAGTTATTTTGTGTAATAGCATGTGGTGTGAAAACTTTTCACACCACATGCTCGACAATGTCTTATTACATATCATGCATCCCTTAGAGAATTAAAACAATTAGGTATATAAGTAATCAAAGATGCTACCTCAATGTAAAGTAAAGCATTATATCTTAAGGGATATAAATTTGTATGAAACTCCCTAGGGAATAAAGTGATTTTAATTTGGAACGACAAATGCGTGTAGAAATCGTGTAAAACGCTTTGTTTGAAAATTGAACTGGCAACCATAAGCAGAACTCAATTTCAAAGAATGTGAAACAAAAGACGGTGTTTGGTGCTGTGATTTTCAGTGAATTTTTATTGTCTCGCAAAAGGTGTGAAAAGTAGAGTTTGCTCCTCTGGAATAAAGCCTGTCTTCGTATTGGGCAGCTTGAACCCCTCGCTTCACTCAGGACTCTATATAAGTAGAGTATGCTCCTCTGGAATAAAGCCTGGCTTCGTCTTGGGCAGCTTGAACCCCTCGCTTCACTCAGGACTCTATAGAAGTAGAGTATGCTCCTCTGGAATAAAGCCTGTCTTCGTCTTGGGCAGCTTGAACCCCTCGCTTCACTCAGGACTCTATATAAGTAGAGTATGCTCCTCTGGAATAAAGGCTGTCTTCGTCTTGGGCAGCTTGAACCCCTCGCTTCACTCAGGAGTCAGGACTCTATATAACTCCCTCGCTAGTTACGCTCAGGGTTCAATATGCCGCCCGCGACGTAAGACACTGCTTTATTCCCATAGTGCATAATCTACTATTTGACTTCGACTTTATAGTGTATTCCCAAACAAACAAAAAAACTTTATGCTTCGTATTATCTTGTGTTTATAACTACATACGTAATTAGTTACAATTTGTACCTAATATAAAATTTTAGTTGTATGTTTTTTAGATAGAATTTGGTAGTTCAACTTGATACTTATGCTTGGTTATTTTTTTTAATTGGCACTCCGACTTCTCTCCATATACCGGAATATCCTTCGTGCACAAGCTGGACTTGTTTTAAAACGTGACATTAGCGAAATTGTGGTCTACTCCGCAAGGGCCACTTGTTCAACAACTGAACTGAACTGAACACTCACCTAACACAAGCAGCAGTTTATTCCACATTATCCACACCACTGATTCTACTGAAATGAATGTTCATGATCGGTGAACTAATCTATCGATTCAAAGATAAACACGATTAGTAGGTAACGTACCTAGGTATCGAGATTACGAGTTATTTGGCATTTCTAATTGTGATTCTAGGTACCTTTTTTTTATTTGCTTCAATGACGGAATAAGCAGATAACCCACCTAATGTTAAGGCAATGCCAATGCCTCATAGGTCACGTCCACCTAGGACGCACCCTATGTGGGGTTAACTGATAGTTTTAAGCTTCGACCAAAGTCGTCGAAGGTTTTAAGTATAAAATATGTACTTATGTAGGTAAGTTTATAAGGTATAGTATAAAGGCGTTTAGGTATAATTTAACTACTCAAAAGGACATGGGGTGAGAAGCGTTAACCTCCAGTAACACAGTTTGTTAACTAGCACGGAAGGTAAAATTCTCTTATTTCATATACTTACATATCTTTGAAATTAATGCAAATGTTAATTATGACTTGTTGTACCTATTCTAAGTGAAATAAACTTATCTTTAGGTACATTTATCATTGCACTGCGGCCGCCACCCTGAGACATAAAGATGAAAAGTCTCATGTGCCTGTAATTTCACCGGCACCCTTCAAACCGGAACACAGCAATGCGCTCACTACTGCTTTGCGGCAGAAATAAGTACCTATACCACAGATAAAATAATCCTACATAACTTGCTAAGAAACTAATAACTATCTATGAGTAGGTAGGTATCTATAAGATCATTAACACCTCGGTATGTATGTATGTTTAATAGATATTAAATGCAGGTGTTTCTAACAGATAAGATATCACGCACAGCTGTACGATTAGTTGATATCTGAAATCAAACAATGTTTAATCTATCTATAATTAGGTAGGAGGTGCCTGATGGACAGGACCTTAGAGCTATGGACATGCCTCAATGTGTGGAAACTTACAATAGATACAATAGATACCTACCGGGCTTCGTCGCTTTCCATCAGGTGAGATGAAAAAGAAGGTGAGATTTAGCCAAACGAAGGCTATTTTAGATCAATTAAAAATTAAAAGATGTCTCTTTTTTAGGGTACCTCAAGGCCAACAAGACATGGCACAAGGCCAACCCAGGAAGGTGCCATCTTACGGTGAGGTACTTACCTCGTAGGTTCGGGCCACGTTCGGGCAGGGCACGAAGCCAGACGCTAGCTGTCCGGATAAAGTGCGCGTCATGTAAAAAGAACGCTGGCGGTCAAGTTTCTACAGGCGTTCCAGCGTTCTTTTTATAATTGTACATTATTTGTAGTAAACTAGGTAGGCACTCATTCAATGCATAGGTATACATCTCTTAAATAAGTAAAAAAGTAAGAAATCTCTGGAACGCCTGAAGAAGCTTAACCGCCAGCGTTGTTTTTACATGACGCGCATTATGGTGTTCTGGGTATTTTCTATGCATAATAAAAAATATCTATTTATGTAATATATTGTATTAAGTATATCAGTTATCTAGTACCCATAACACAAGCTCTGCTTAGCTTGGGGCTAGATAATGTTGTGTGGACTGTCCAGCATTATTTATTTATTTATTATACTAGGCTCCATCTATAGTCGAGTAGTGGTACCAAATGGGAAAAATCAAAAACATGCTGAACTTTTTTAATGTCCCTGCAGCCTGCATCAAAAGTATCAAAATCTTGCTGCATTATGATGAATGCGGTGCCCTCTCGAATAAAAAAGCTTATTAGAGTGAGAGGTCTACCGTACCTATTGGCCTTGTGGTATTCCACAGTTTTACATAAGGATTGTAAAACTGTTGGCCAATACTCTGCGTAGGTAGGTACCTATACTGTGCTGACAACTAAGTAGCCACGTAGGTAGGTCCAAGCTGAGGCACAGAATAAATAATAGTACGCTGAGCCTACCACAGGTTTGTCTAAGTTTTGCATTCGGTATCCCGACTATTGAATTCTGAGTCGATATTTGTTTTTATGTATGGTTTTAATGAGTTTCTCAACAAGTCCGCTAGGGGTGCTCATCATTTTCTCCATACAAAAACGACATTTTGACTCGCAGTTCGGTATTAGATATTTCGAGTTCTAACAAATTTCAAACCTGTGGTAGGCCCTCAGTACCTCATTTTTTTTTTTTTTATACTACTTGTATGACGGAACAAGCAAGAGGCCCACCTGATGTTAAGAGGTAACCTCTGCCTATGAACAGTGCATTACCTCATAGGGCACGTCCACCTAGGACGCACCCTATGTGGACCTACTGTAGGTTCCTCGTAGGCTAAGGAAGGGCACGAAGCAAGACGCAAGCTGTCCGAATACTAGTCGCTATCTATTGTCGAGTAGTGGTACCAAACGGGAAAATAACAAAAAGGAGTTTAAAAAATGCTGAACTTTTTAATATTGTACTATTATATATTCTGTGCTGCAGCCCACATCCATGGAGGAATAATAGCCCACATCCAATATGGACTTTTGTATACTAAATCCATGTTACATCTATTCTAGACAAACAGTATACTACGTACATTTATTTGTCTGTGTCATGTTCTCTTTCTGTATCCTCTATGGCTAGTTTTGCTGTTTGTTTGTTTTGTTTGCAAATTCCAAAGCTAAAAATTAGAATACTTGAAACATCTTCCTTTCTACCAATTTTCTTTACTTTGATTAAAAAAACTGGGATGTTTCTATTTGAGAAGTGATATGGGTAGACAAAGAAATGTCTGAAATATGCTCCACATGTCTGAGTCGAGACAGAACGCTTGTCTCATTCAATAAACTAAAATATGAGTCGTTATTTGGTAATGAAGCAGTAAGTATTCTGACTTATCTCATCCTGATGATATCGCTCATCTTTCGGACGGTTTTAAGCTTCTATCATACGCAGGCTTTAGACGTCGCTTAACTGGAATCCCTCAGAATGTAATGGGGGATTCTTTTTTCCTAAGTGCCCCCATAAATACACTCTGACCCACGGAGTAGTATACCGCAGTATTTGTGTTGAGTATTCAGGCTGCTTCACACCCCCTGTTGTAATCCCTTAGTCAGTTACAACATCTGAAGGAGGGACATAGACAGAAGGGTCTATTCTTAGGCCGGACACACATCACTGAGCTTTATGGCCTAACTTAACCTACTTCAATCCGATTGAGCTGAAATCTGGCTTAACTGTCAAGTTCCGATGACAATACAATATTATGGAGACAGCGAGCTGATCTGATGATGGAGACGGGGGGTGGACAACGGAACTCCTCAATGGATAATAGTAGACTGGCCGTGTTTAGGCTCATTTTGATCAGCACACAGTTCTGCTTATTATTTTAATCATCATCATTGTTATCAGTCAGATGTACACTACTTAAATGTTTGTTTGTCAAATGTGCCTTATTATTATTTATAATTGTGGTTAATGGTGTCGTAAATGTTTCAGGTGGTGCTAAGTGTGGAGTCGGTGTGCTGGGAATGCACGGCCATGTTTAATAAGCTGTATAAGTTCCGGCTGCAAGTCTTGAGTGCCCAGGAGTGTTTGAGGAGCGCTACTGCAAAGGTTAATAAATAAATAATGCTGGACAGTTCACACAACATTATCTAGCCCCAAGCTAAGCAGAGCTTGTGTTATGGGTATTAGATAACTGATATACTTTATACAATACATTCCATAGATAGATATTTTTTATTATACATAGAAAATACCCAGAACACCCTGAACAATTATCTGCAGATCGCACAAATATTATTGTACAAAGGCAAAAAAGCATGTATCCATGTATGTGTAGTGTTATGTATTTGATAATTATTGTGGGTACTTCAATAAAGTTAGTCGTTGTTCCGACTCAACATGGCGTGTATCTTTTAGTGGCGACTTCGGAAAATAATTAGAAATGGCATTCAATATCGCGAATATTGTGTTGCCGGGGCCTTTTAACGCTAAAACTGATGTGTGGTGTGACTACAAGGACCAGTTACTATGTGCTCTCGACGCGGCGGGTCTCGTTCGAGACTCTACAAAAGATGAAGATAAAGCGCGCTCTTTGTTTTTGTCGCAGTGTGGAAAGGACCCATACGCTCTAATTGCTGCCCTTTTAGTGCCGTCACGACCTACAGAAGTGAAATTTTGTGAAATTTTAGCGATTTTGGACAAGTTCTATAAACCAGAAGTGAATGAAATTTTACAATCGGGTAAATTCCATAAACGCCTACAATTGAAAGGGGAAAGCGTTCAAGACTTTGTGGCCGCGATAAGTGCATTATCTGCTAAATGCAACTTTACGGACTTGAAACGTCAAGTACGGGACAGACTCGTTTTAGGGGTGCGAGACGAACGCTTACGCCGGGAGCTGTTGAAAACCAAAGGACTGACATGTGAGGCAGCTGTGCAGATGTGCCTCAACCATCAGGCGACCTTTGAAGATATGTACCCCGGTCAGAGTGAAGAGCCGATTCAAACTCCGTCTAGTTCGTCTCAGGCAGCCGAGCCAATGGATATTGGCAAAATTAAATCCAATGAGTCCAAACATTGCACACGGATACACAAGGCAGGCGAGCGGTGTACCTTTGTTAAGGCAAAGTGCTTCAAATGTCAAAACTATGGTCACATCGCAAAAGCTTGCGACAAGAAAGCAAAAGTACACCAGGTGGAAGAAAATGAAAAGCCTTCTTCTGAATGTGAAGACATGATGGGTGTCTACGTGTGTGCGGACAGTTATCGACCTCCGATAAAACCAAATGTGGTTATCGATGGAGCAAGTTTGACAATGGAAGTAGACTCCGGTGCTTCTCGCAGTATCATATCAGAAAAAACATTCAAGAAATTGTGGTCGACACCTCCTGCTCTTCAGGATACCACAGTGAAATTGGTCACGTGGACACGGGACTCCTTGAAAGTTAAAGGAATGGTGAATGTGCGTGTAGTCTTAGGGGATAAAGAGGCTCAATGTGAACTTGTGGTTGTGTCTGGCGATGGACCAAGCCTGTTAGGCCGCAACTGGTTTCAGTCATTAGGCCTACAAGTGACTGGCTTATACTGGTCTAAAGAAGATTTGGTGCCTTTCATGAATGAATTTCCTGACTTGTTCAAAGAAGAGTTAGGTGCATACAAAGGCCCTGAAATCACACTTCATCTACGGCCTGATGCAACTCCACGTTTTTTGAAAGCTCGTGGTGTGCCTTTTCCTATAAAGTTGCAAGTGGAAGAAGAACTTCACGAACTTGTCAAGACAGGGGTACTGACCCCGGTCAGGTACTCAGAGTGGGCCACTCCGTTGAGGATAGTGAAGAAAGATGATGGATCTTTGCGTATCTGTGGAGACTACCGATCTACAGTCAATGCTTCGATACAAGTAGACAGGTACCCGCTTCCAACATCGGTGGAAGCTTTTGTGAAGTTAAGTGGAGGCCAAGTTTTCAGTAAACTCGACTTGAAGCAAGCATATACACAGATGAAGGTTGATGAGGAGACTGCCAAGCTGTTAACACTGAATACGCCCATTGGCCTTATGAAAGTGAATCGCCTTGCATTTGGTGTTAGTGCGGCGCCATGTATTTTTCAACGGGTAATGTCTTCCGCTCTAGCAGGCATAGATGGCGTGGCGTGTCTACTTGATGACGTGGCGGTGAGCGGTGCGACGCTAGAACAGCATAATCAGAGCCTTCGTCGTGTGATGCAGAAGCTAAATGAGCTGGGCTTTCGACTGAATAGCAAAAAGTGTGTTTTTGCTACCAATACTATTACATTTTTGGGACACATGATTGATGGCGAGGGGCTCCATCCAGCACCCGCAAAAGTAAAAGAAATACAAGAGAAACCGGCGCCTACAAATAAGGAAACATTGAGGGCTTTCCTTGGATTGTACAACTTTTATCAAAAGTTTTTACCTGATAGAGCTACTTTGCTGGAAACTTTGTATCGGTTGCTGGAAGTGAAGGCGCCGTGGAAGTGGAGCGAAATTGAGCAAACAGCCTTCGGAAAAGCTAAGCTTTTACTATCATCGGATCTCACTTTGGTAGGTTATGACTTAAACAGAGAGTTACTGCTCATATGTGACTCATCGGAATATGGAGTGGGCACTATCATAGCACATGTCATGGACGACGGGTCGGAGAGGCCGATCATGATGGCGTCACGTACTCTGCAGACGCATGAGAGGAGATATGGCCAAATTGACAAGGAAGCTTTGGCTATAATGTTTGGGTTGTTGAAATTTCATGAATTTCTATTGGGTCGCAGATTTTGTATTGTGACGGACCATAAGCCATTGGTTGGCTTATTTAATCCAGCAAAACCCATACCCGATCAGATTTCACCTAGAATGTTGCGTTGGTCACTAAAGCTAGCTTGCTACGAATACACTATCAAGCACAGACCAGGGAAATCTATCGGCAATGCGGATGCACTAAGCAGGTGGACTGCACCGTCTACGGGAACAGTAGCCGAAGAAGGACTAATGGAAGTATTGTTGTTAGAAGAACAACCAAGTGGCTGGAATCTAAGCGCAGAGAGGATTGCTGCAGAAACAAAGAAGGACTCTTTGCTTCAGAAAGTTTTATTCCATGTTCTTCACGGTTGGCCAAATAAGAACACGGACCCAGCCTTGCAGCCGTTTTGGACTAGAAGGGAGGCTCTTTCTCGTACTAAAGAATGTTTATTATGGAGTAACAGAGTCATAGTGCCTGCCAAGCTACAAAAACAGGTGCTGAAAATTTTACATGCCCCACATGCGGGTATTGTCCAAACGAAGGCATATGCAAGAGGCTATGTGTGGTGGGTCCAGATGGACAATCAGATCGAAGAGATGGTGGACAGCTGTGAACAGTGTCAACTGGTGAGAAATAGTCCTCCAAGAGATCCACAGGTTTGGGTTATGTCTGAGCCCTGGAAAAGGGTGCACATAGACTTTGCTGGACCGTTTCATGGAAAAACATTTTTTGTTTTGATTGATAGTCACAGTAAATGGATGGAAGCAGAAATTGTGAATGCTATGAGCAGTGGAGCTGTTATAAATGTGATGAGAAAGATTTTTGCTTCACAAGGCTTGCCGGAAGTAGTCATCTCAGACAATGGTAGAGCATTCACTTCCGAAGAATTCAACAACTTTTTGAATAAAAACAAAATTAATCATCTGCTATCCCCACCTTACCACCCGGCTACAAACGGCCAGATAGAGAGAGCAATACAGACATTTAAAAATAAAATTAAGAAAATGGAAAATTTAAATTTACCTTGGAGCGAAATGATGAGCAAGGTGCTCTATTATATGCGGACCGTACCGAGTAGTGCTACTAACAAGACTCCTGCGGAGATGCTCAACGGCCGCAAATACAGAACGGCTATGTCCACACTCCACCCTGACTCCGCGCCAAGCCGCGGTGAGATGCAGCTAGAGGCGGTGGCGCAACGCGCTCCTGCCAGGTCTTTTGTGGTGGATCAACCCGTGCTTATCCACATGTATGGACCTGTAGACAAGTGGCGGAGGGCCACTGTAGAGATGGTGGAAGGTCCTAGCTCTTATAGGGTGAGGACGGAAGATGGAGAGCTACACCGTCGGCATGCCGATCAGATGCTGTCAAGAACAGTACAGGCAGATACTACTTTGAATGAAAACAGAACTATGGTGGATTCGGACTCCCGAACATCTTATGGGTCCCCAATTAAAATACCACCACCAGAGACATGGCCTGACATGATAGGCATACCTAATACAGATTAAAAAATATATATTTTTAGTTTAAAGTTTGATTTCTTAATTTAAATTATTATGTTTCATCTTTTTGGCTGATTTCATTTTGTAATCATTTTAATATCTATGATAATTTTTGGTTAATTTAATAACTTTGATTTGTATCCCTAATTTATTATATTTTGATTGTACCAATTTATGAAAGGGAGATATGTTATGTATTTGATAATTATTGTGGGTACTTCAATAAAGTTAGTCTTTGTTCCGACTCAACATGGCGTGTATCTTTTATGTAGGATATCTTTTTTACGAAATTATGCTTTTGATCATTTTTGTTTGTGCGTTTTGTGCTATTTCACAATTTAACCTTTTTAGGGTTCCGAACCAAAGGGTACAAAGGGACCCTATTACGGACGGGACTCCGCTGTCCGTCCGTCTGTCTGTCGGTCTGTCACCAGGCTGTATCTCATAAACTGTGATAGTTAGATAGTTGAAATTTTGCGGCTATAACAATAAATACTAAAAAACAAAATAAAATAAATATTTAAGAGGGCTCCCATACAACAAACGTGGTTTTTTTGCCCCTTTTATAGATAATGGTACGGAACCCTCCGTCCGCGAGTCCGACTCTCACTTGGCCGGTTTTTTTTATTCTCTCGTTTAAACCATCATTTCTCAATTTCAGAATACAAATCTGGCGCCGCTAACACATCTCACATGCTCCATTTTGAACCTTAATGACATTTGCTGCGATGACAACATTGAAGATGTCGACCACAGACTACCAGAACACATAAAAGTAATCAAAGCTGATTTTACGGTACCGAATATCAAATCTGAAAATAATTTAGATGAAGATAACGTTAAAAGTAACCCGAGTACACTAAACAAGCACTTTATTACAATAGATGGTTTGAAGTGTAATGATAGTAAAGTTGCGACTATTGAGACGCACGTTGATATAAGAAGGATTAAACATGAAAGTGATGACGAAGTCTTTAGCGATAGTGAGAATGCACTTGAACAAATAACTGTCTCAAGCATAGAACCAGTCAAGACGGCCACAAGAAAAAGAAAAAATAAGAATGAAGATTCAAAAAGAAAAGTAAAGAAAGTAAAAGTTGAGGACACCAAACAAGGAACAGAGAATAAAAGAAAAGAGAAGGATGTTAATAAATTGTCGGTGTCTAAAGATAACTATATTATAACTGAGATGACGGAGGAGGAGATGCAAGCGAAGAGACAAGCGGACAGACAGGCAGACAGATATAAAAATAAAGTTAAATTCAGATGTGAATTGTGTATATCTGGGTTCTTTCATAAAGAACTGTATGAAAAACACATACGAATCAGACATTCAGAGGTATGGAAATTATCTTATCTCACATTATTTATCCCTCTTGAAAGAGGAAAAAGAAGAAAAATATATTGCATATTTTGTTGAAAAGGGGCCCATTAAGGCTCTGCCTACACCTTCGGGGTAAGAGGCGTGTGTCTATGTATGTATGTAATATCATAAATGGCAAAGTTACGATCTTTGTATATTAGAATGTTTCTGGAAGTTTATTATAGAACTGAACAGAAGTACTCATAAAAGACCCTCTTACTTTTTTAAATCGAAATTTGGGAATATTTAGTTTATTTTTATTTCTCGTCTTAAAACAATGCACGTCACTTTTGTTCATAAACCTATCTAAGAGTTTATGTGAATATAATAAGGTTACGTAGATGTATTGCGATATTACCGTGAGAATGTTAATTTCCTTAAAACGCTCCCTCAAGGAGTCACGTGGCTTCATTTTATAAATGGCACGTATTGCCCGTTTTTGTAAAACAAATATTGCTTGGATGTCTGCTGCTTTCCCCCACAGAATGATGATAGATAGATAGATTAACCGTGTTATGATAGATGATGCCATATGACATAACACTATGGAAGTAGCCAAAAAAACTAGCCTAGCTGTAGGTTCACTAATGTGATGAAATGTTCCAGAAAGCAGGAAAACACCAGTGTGCCGTCTGCGAGACCCGGTTCAGCAACGTGAGCTCGTACCGGGAACACCTGGAAGGGCACTACCGCAAGTACCGGTGCAGGCTGTGTGCGCACGAGGGCTACTCGCTCTCAGAGATGGTGTCTCACGACGCGCGCGAGCACGGCCTCAAGAGGTTCTCATGTAGACTGTGCCACGAGGAGTTCCCGTGAGTATTTACAACATAACATAACACCCAACAGTCACACACATAGTCCTGATCAATCCTGATTGGCCAATCTGACTTACCTGTCATTTTTTTTATTTTTATTAGCTACTTGTGTCTATGATACAGATGATGGCAATGATGATGTGTTAATGGCTTAACATCAGGTGCTTGTTCCTTCATGCGAGTAGTATAAAAATGATGTCACTGCGACCAGTTAGGCCTATTGTGATCGCCACTTGTTACATACCACCGCTGGAGAGGGCGTTTACAGTTCACCGCCAAGACCTACAGCTGCTAGGAACTGTAGGATTTTCTTAGGGGTGATTTTTTTCAGTTCAACCGGGCTGAGGATTTGTTTGCCCAGATGAATGCTGCGTTTGTGCATTAGTGGTCCACACTCTCCTAGCAGATGAATAGGCGTTTCATCCGCCTCATCGCAGAGTCTGCAGGATTGCGTTTCGCATAACATTAACTTGAACATGTGCTTGTTAAGGCGACAGTGTCCAGTCCAGGCTCTGACCATAATTCTGGTTGCTCCTACTCAGCGCTAGCAGCATTAGCTACCTGTCTAATGTTTGTGCTGAAAAGCAGAATCTAGCGATCTTACCTATACCTAACAACCTAACATCTAATGCAACTGTATTTTACCTAGATTCATAAGCAATAAATGATTTATAAATAAATAAATAATGCTGGACAGTTCACACGACATTATCTAGCCCCAAGCTAAGCAGAGCTTGTATTATGGGTACTAGATAACTGATATACTTAATACAATACATTAAATAGATAGATATTTTTTATTATACATAGAAAATACCCAGAACACCCTGAACAAATATCTGCAGATTGCACAAATATTTGTTCAGATGATTTATGATTTATGTTCCCACACTAGGATCTCCTGTGTCGTGTGTATCAGGAACTACGAGTACTATGGTACCATAACATCCAGACCCGGAACAAATATTTCCAGATCATACAAATATTTGTCTCGCAGCGGGAATCGAACCCGCAACCTTTCGCATATCGCCCGACGTGCGACAGGGGTCAAATCTATGACCCTGTTACATTCATGGAAAGGGTTTTTGTATGTTTCCTCTTGCCTCTAACATACATTTTTTGTTAAAACTATGGTTGTCCCTCGTTTGACGACGATCTCACCTGTTGGTAAGTGACGATGTGGCCGAAGATGAAGCACAAAGGTCTAGAAGGCACCTATTCACTCTAGCCTTGAAGAGACACAGATTATAGTTTTCAGGAAAGACAGACGACGGTAGTGTATTCCACTCCTTAGCAGTTCACATTACAAAGGTGGAACCGAAACGCTTAGTGCGAATTACAGGCATAGACACACGTCTTTTTCCCCGAAGGGGGGTAGGCAGAGCCTCAATGGACCTCTTTTCACCGTTCCACAGTGTTTTTTTTACCCCAAAAAAGTGACAACATTATTTTATTCATAAAATCTATTGAGCTTTGCATTTCAAATGTTATAGTAGAACACCCGAATATCAATTCCGCTTCGTTTACCAAATATGTTTTTTTTTTTTAATTTCCTTGACCTTGACCTAGAAAATTGCAAATATATTTTTATAAAAATACTCGTGCACAATTTGTGGTTTAATGCATCACAGATCTTTGAAGCAACTTTTGGGGAATATTAAACCGTTTTTATTTCTGTTTTAGACCGGATATTAACGAAGCTAGCGTGATTTTTCATATTTTTAGTTTAATTTTTTTTCGACATTTCTTGGCCGAAGTAGAGTTTCTGTCCAAGACAGAAATAAGCTAAGGCCTATAACACATAAAAATATTACCGCACGACTACAACTAACCTCAAGTTAGTTGCACCAACGTGTGGTGAGCTCATCGCCGCCATTGCTTCCCACGACTGACTCGGCTGACGCTTTCTTCCAGTAATTAAACATTCCTTAATAATCTAGTGGTGGACAAATCTTATACCAACAAGTCCGAGTAATCCCTTAGTCGGCTTTTACGACATCCACGGGAGGAGACGGAGGGATCTATTCTTAAGCCGGACACACCACGGCCACCTTGTATGTTTTATTTTTCCGCGTCATCCTTCTTTTATTTCAGGCTTCGCTCGAGCCTGAGGTTCCACCGAGAGACGACGCACGAGGCGCCGGTCAAGTGCGGGTCGTGCTCCAAGATGTTCAGGACCAGAGACAGCCTCCGTGTGCACATTAAGTAAGTAGCCGGTGAAATTACAGGCACATGAGACTTTTCATCTTTATGTCTCAGGGTGGCGAGCGCAGTGCAATGCCGCATAGGGCGCGTCCTAGGTGGACGTGACCTATGTGATAATGCATTGTTACCGCTTAACATCAGGTGGGCCATCTGCTTGTTCCAACATTCAAAAAGTTAAATTAAAAAACTCTTTATTTACAGAAAGAATAATACAAGGTTATGTACAAAATACATATTAAACAGTTGTGCTACCTAAAGACCGCTGCTAGCGATCTAAAGGTAGCTCAACTGATCCAATTCACTACCAGACGGAAGCGTCCCTAAGATGCTGTCTGCATTGCCACGCTGAATGGCAATACTAATGCGTTGAGCCAGATAAGACCCAGCTCTCGGGTCACGCGTCGCTTCAACGCTCTGAATAATAATAATTATTATTTCTAGATAATTGTACATCGGTATTGAAAAAGGTTACCAGGAAGGAAAATTAAAAAAATCTCGGTTTTACAAAATGGCCGAAAAAACCTCCGCAATCTTGGTATTTAAAAAAAATGGGTTTTTCCTTTTTTTTTGGAACGGATCCGATCGGTCATTGTTTCGAAGAACAGTTTTGGTCACGGCCGCCATCTTGGATTTTTCAAAATGTCAATGCCTAATTGCTGGTCGCATTGACAACTATTCCACACACTCCTAGAACATGTCCCATCACTAAAACGACTCCTCCTGGGAGAACAACCATGTCAGTCAGACTCGTCCCGGCTTCGCACGGGTAGTTTCATGATGAAACCCCCCCTTATCCCCCCACTTGGTAGCCTATGTCACTCAGGGTGAATGTAGCTTTCCAATGGTGAAAGAATTTTTGATTGTTATAATATTAGTGTATGATAGATATGGCAGGGATTGACAACACACTGTCAACAACAAACTGTTAAGTTTACTCATAAAACTTGTGTCTATGTTCCAACACTACCCCTTAAACTTAACTTTTTATATTAGATACCATCTAACACATACACATAAGTATCAAACTTCACAAGTAACCGGTACCTAAATCCCAAGTATGTAACAAGCTTAGTTACATTTAGCTTTTTACATTATTTGCCTAAATTACATTACTTGAAAAACAAAGAAACAAACTTTACATGTTTTTCCCTAGTTAATGGTTTAGTCAACACATCAGCTATCATTTTATCAGTAGGTACATAGCCTATGCAAATAATCTTTTCATTGACCAATTGTCTCACAAAATGATGCCTAATATCGATGTGTTTGGTCCTTGCATGATGAATTGAATTTACACACAATTTCTGTGCTGACTGACTGTCATTCCACAAGGATACATTACAAGTTATTTTCAAGCATTCAAATATAAATGTACGTAGAAACAACGCCTCTTTACATGAGTCAGAGATCGCCATGTATTCTGCCTCAGCACTGGAGAGAGCCACAGTTCTCTGCTTACGACTTTCCCATGAAACCAATGAGTTACCAATATGAAACACATACCCGGTATAGGAGCGCCGATCCACTTCATTTGCAGCCCAGTCCGCGTCCGCGTAGCCAGTTATCCGCATGTCGCTTTTCTCAAACGTGAGACCATTATCAACCGTACCCTTTAAATACCTCACAACTCTCTTAGCAGCCTTCCAATGTTCCTCAGAGTAGCAGTCGTTAAACTGACTCAAGTAGCTCACAGCAAAGCTGATATCCGGCCTGGAACAAACTGCTAAGTACATTAAGCACCCGATTAAATTCCTATAATCAAGTTTACAGCTTTTATTTTCAGCTTTCTTCAACTTCAATCCAGTTTCCATAGGAGTCTGCACTGGTGAATTCTCTCAGGTGATTCCTGTGAAGGTAATTCTCTTCTACTTTCAGAGCTGTTTGAATCAGTTGGACATTCGTAAACACCGACTAAACTGTCTTTGTTATCATCATGTGACATATCTCCCTTAACAAATACATTTTCCAAGAAAGTTACATGTCTTGCCTTGATACATTTCTTAGGACATGATGGATCTAAGAGCCTATAGCCTTTACTGTCCTCAAAATAACCAACGAATATGCATTTCTTGCTTTTGGAATCTAGTTTTCGTCGATTCTCTTCCAAAGCATATGCAATGCACCCAAAAACCCGAATATGTTTGACATCTACCTTTACCGAAGTCCACTTCTCCTCTGGAACGACCCCAAGTACCGCCTTAGTGGGCGAGCGGTTCTTCAGGTAGACTGCTGTATTTACAGCCTCCGCCCAGAACTTCTTGTCTAAGCCTGCATCCTGGAGCATGCTCCGAGCCTTCTCCATGATCGTCCGGTTGGCTCTCTCGGCTACCCCGTTCTGCGAACTGCATCTCGGCACCGTAGTTTGATGTCGGATTCCACTGGATTCCAAGTACTTCTGAAATGCACCGTTAACATACTCAGTTCCGTTGTCACTTCTCAAAGATTTTATTTTTCTATCAGTTTGATTTTCCACTAGGACCTTGAAGCTCTTGAATTTGTTAAATACCTCGTCTTTAGTTTTCAGAAAATAAACCCATGTTTTCCTAGAAAAATCATCTATGAAGGTAACAAAATACCGAGCACCAGCGAGTGATGGTGTCTGTAATGGACCACATACATCCGTATGTACCAAGCCTAAAACCTCCTTAGACCTAGTCAAAGATTTCTTGGGAAAGGGTAACTTTGACTGTTTTCCCTCAATACAAGCAACACAATTTTTAAAGTTAGAATTTTCAAAATGCATACCTGTAACCATCCCTTTCTTCATTAAATTCATACTCCTGGAGTTGAGGTGACCTAACCTCTTGTGCCAAACCTCTTGTGTGACCTTGTCCGCAGCACGACCTCTGCATACCTCCTGTGACTCCTCACAGACTTCCGGCTCCACACTAGAACTCATGACAATCTCTGACTCCCCAATAGTGTCTAATTTATATACACCATTGATGTATGACGCTGTCGCTACTACATCATTACCAGATTTACCTAAGATCTTACATTGTTTGCTATCAAATTTCACAGTATAACCTTTTCTAGTCAACTCACTTACTGACAAAAGATTAGTACTTAAATTAGGCACATAGTAAACATTGCTAATTGTCTTTTCACCGTTTTTTAACTGCACTATCACATTTCCTAGACAAGCCGTTGCTAACTTTGCCCCGTTGGCAACATGTACATCTAACGATTTTACCGAGACGCACTCACTCATATTGTCTTTTCTATTACACATATGATTCGTCGCTCCAGAGTCGAGATACCACCCATTATCGTTCACGTTCACTGAAAGCGCGGTCAACAACGCATCCTTGGATTTGCTGCCTGTGTCTTTCGCCTTACAAGTGTTCGTTGGACAATCCCTTTTGTAGTGGCCAGGTTTCTTGCACTTGAAGCATTTTACCACCTTCTTTACAGCCAAGGCAGATGCTTCCGGTGCCTCAAACTTGTCGTCTCGTCTTTGTGTCTCTTGGAACAACTTTGACTTCACTTGCTCCGTCGTCAAATGTATGTTAGAGTTCTCCAGGGCCATGATAAGCGGATCGTAGTCATTTGTAAGTCCACTTAGCATGATGATGGCCACAAACTCATCGTCCAATGGTGAGTCAATTTCTCGTAGCTGTTGTGATAGCTCTGTGATTCTGGTAATGTACTTCTCCATACCTTCGGTCTCCCTTAGCTTGAGCCCGAAAAGCGATCGTAGTAAGCCAAGCCTTCTACTCAATCCCCGGTCCTCATAAGCACGTTGCAGGTTGTTCCAAGCCTCGAATGCCGAAGAAGCGTTGCGTACATGCGGAAGTACATCCGCACTTACCGACAAGCAGATCTTTGCCAAAGCCTTCTGCCGCTTCTTCTCGTCTTTGCATGCATCTTCCGACGATACGCAGTCGTACATATCCTCATGCATCAAATACATCTTCATCAAGAACTTCCACGTGTTATAGTCCTGGATACCTTTGAGTTTTTCGACAGGAATAGAACCTCCCGCCGTCCCTGCCATTGTGAATCCAAGCAAAAATTTATATTACTTGAAAAATGCAGTGTCGTGCCATGAAATGGCCGGCTTTTTCACGAATAATTATTTTTTTTCATGAATAATTTCACTGGGCGCATAACCTGATAGATATGGCAGGGATTGACAACACACTGTCAACAACAAACTGTTAAGTTTATACTCATAAAACTTGTGTCTATGTTCCAACAGTGTAGATAATGTTGCTTCTGGTTTAAGAATTTATTCTAATAAGAATTAACAATTTACTTATAATTAGAACTTGTGGACAAACTAGTCATTATTAATACGAGCGTGCTATAAGAAAAACATCTCAAAATAAACTTAGGTCTGTGCTTAGGTCTATGACAAATATAAAACAAATACCTAAACATATTCATAACCGGTGATTTTTTAATTTAAAGGTTAGTGGGAGATTCGTTTCGTTTCGTATGAGGTAGTGCTTGCCTCTGGTGTCGGAGTTTGTCAAGCCGCCCGAGGGCCTCTGACATGGCTTATCGACTGCTATTAATCAATAACAGCCGGGACCGACAGCTTAACTTGCCCTCCGAAGCACAGAGCGATGGAAATCCGCACATAACTTAGAAAAGTCATTGGTGCGGAGCCTAGGATCGAACCTGGTATCGTTGGATTCTGAGTTGCACTATTGAACCGCTAGGCTACCATCGCTTTTTTTAGTGGGAGATTTGTAAAACATTATGAATGTAACAAGGCCAACTAAGAGCAGTACATTACATATATATCCTCGTAAAAATACTGAAATTCCTCCAGGAATGTACGTAACACAACATGAGGCAGCCCTACGTAAGGTACGGTACCTTAACGTACCGTTACCACAGAATAAATATTAGTACAAGTACAGAAGACTCACTTCGCGAAAATAATTATATAAATAGCGACTCTTGCTGGGACGCAACAAAGTGCAATTCAGCTCGCACAAGCGCTTAGTGCCTAACGCAATATTCACCTAAACATTCCTCTCTTCTAACGCGTAATTCTGTCGCTGTCTGGCGCGGAGTGACGCGGCTCGTAAGGGTTGTCGACTTGTCGCATACAACATAACATGACATAGTCACGCTTTGCTTTAGTTATTGTTCTGAGGTCACGCTTAAAGCGACCAATCGAAAGCAGGTAGCTATTTTATAGTAGGTAAAGGAAATAGTTTTTTTTTTAGATATTATAACAATGAAGATTAAGTTGATAGTTAAGTATGATTTTTGTCTGCTTATGAAGTTAACAAGCTAGGATTTATTTTAAAAACATTAATAGGTTTACCAAAACATATTAATATTATGAGCTGAACTTCATCGCTCTAAATACCTAACCTACTTAAAGTACATAACGTGTTGCGCTCAGGCGTGCGTGACAACCCTCTGTCACTTGTTCAGCTTGCCGAACGGCCCAGCTGTAGGCTACTAGCACGCGACCTTGAGCGAGTGGCGGTGGCCTGCCGTAAGACCCCCATGCTGTATTAGGGACATTTCTGGAGGAATTTCAGGACTTTTACGAGACATAATGAATGAATAACTTCGAAATTTCAAAAATCTTAGAACTAAAGTTGTTCAACTTTACAGACAGATGCACAGTAACAATCCCAAGGCGCCGTGTCCGATCTGCGGCGCGCGCGTGCGCAACATGAAGAGCCACTCGCGCACGCACGAGGCCGCGCCCGAGGCCGCGTACTGCGCCGAGTGCGACAAGCGGTTTACGAGCACCGCCTCCTACCGCTCGCATCTCAAGTACGCGGCGCCACACCGCGCGCCGGACACTGTGCTCGGGTACGTAGCATTTAAGCCAGTCCGTGAAGCGACATTATCGTGTTTCGGACTGATGTCCAGTGTAGCCATCGTGGAAGTGACGGGTTTGAGCAGTTCGTGCACTGGATGCAGAATGTGCGTTTTAGAAACCGCAGCGGTGCAAGTGTGCCGGAAGGCTAGGCTTGGAGGGTAGCGGGATCCGAAGCACGGTTCTCCGCCGGCTGACCGCAGGTTGTAGGGGGCCCAACTAGTGAGCTAGCCACTCATGAAAGGCTGCCCCGCCGCCTCGCGAAAAATCCCGGAATGCTCCATCGTGCCGGTTGGCGACCGGATGAGAGGACCCGATGGCCATTCCTGGGGGGGTTCGGGCGTCCCCGCAGTCTCCAGCCTAGTCTCCTACTGGCGCAGGAGCCTGCTGTTTGTCTCTAGGTATTCGCTAACCAGTGCCTCGCTCAACAGTCGTTTTTCCCACAAACCTATCACTCTAAAACCAAATATGAAAAAGTCCAAAAATAATAAGTCGTTTCTACAGCGGAAGTACTTCCTCTCGCTTCAAGTGCACCTCTCCAACATTCGAGGACTGCACTCTAATCTCGATCCGGTCCACCACCACCTAGAGACCGCTAAGCCACACTTATTATTCCTCACGGAGACACAGATTCAATGTCCTCCCGATACAGCATACCTCAAATACCCCGGCTATGCTCTGGAGCACAACTTTAAATCCAAAGCTGGCATCTGTTTATTTGTCCGGGAAGACATTTGCTGTCTGCGTCTTCGTGACCTTGAAGAACCAGATTTTTCCGTTTTATGGACTTTGGTGGACACCGGCCTAGATAAAATTATCTATGCTGGTTTATATCGATCACACTCTGGATACCATGAGACAACCAGGTTGTTCAACTACATCAGTGAAGCGGCGGATGTGGCCCAACAACGTTATCCTGATGCCCAACTGGTGATTCTGGGAGACTTTAACGCCCACCACCAACAGTGGCTGTTCCCATACCAGTTCAGAGACCATGCTGGGAGCGAGGCGTGCAAACTTTCACTCACGCTAAATCTCACTCAGCTGGTCATTGAGGCAACCAGAATTCCAAACGTTGAGGACCACACAGCCAATTGCCTGGACCTTCTGCTGACGAACGAGCCGGATCGCCACTCAGTATCAGTGATGCCCCCTTTGGGAACATCAGATCACTGTCTGGTGAGATCTGTATCTTCATACTCGCCACCCGATCCCTCACCCAGAGGTAGTAGGCGAGTGTGGCGTTACAAGTAGGCAGATTGGGATGAGATGCGACATTTCTTCGCTTCTTATCGCTTGCCGCATACCCTGCGGGTAGTAAAGCTTTCTGGTCCCTGGCTAAGTCGGTGGAGGTGAACTTCGGCCGCCCTTCACTCCCCCCACTTCTGACACCGGACGGGTCCCTAGCTCACGCTGCGGTTAAAAAAACAAATTTATTTGCTACTCAATTTGCGGTGGCTTCGCGTCTTGACACCTCTGGCGAAACTCCACCCAGCCTTCCTCGGTGCGAAGCTTCAATTAAGGAAATTCGCATCCAGCAAAAGGAAGTGCTCAAAACGCTACGTAGTCTCGACGTGAATAAAGCTAGTGGTCCGGATGGTATCTCAGCCATAGTGTTTAAAACCTGTGCCCCTAAGTTGTCTCCAGTAATAACGCGACTTTTGAAGAGAGGCGGTCTCTTTGAAAACTGGTGAAGTCCCCAAGTCTTGGAAGCTCGCTAACGTGCAACCTGTGCCTAAGAAAGGCAGTCGTGCTGACCCTTCAAACTACCGCCCTATCTCTGTCACCTCCCTGCTATGCAAATGTATGGAGCGTGTACTGAATAGGAAGCTCCTTGCATACCTTGAAGGTAACGACCTCCTCAGTGATCGCCAATACGGGTTTCGCCGAAACCGGTCTACTGGGAACCTTCTTGTGTATGCCACGCACATTTGGAGTGAGGCCATCGAGAAATATGGGGAAGCACTGGCTGTTTCATTAGACGTCTCGAAGGCCTTTGATAGGGTTTGGCACGCTAGCCTTATTGGCAAGCTTCCTGTCTACGGGCTGCCAGTTCAATTCTGCTCCTGGCTCGCAGACTTTCTAAGGGAAAGATCCATTCGAGTAGTTATTGACAGCTGCTCGTCGGATCAATTGGCTATTAACGCCGGGGTACCTCAGGGGTCCGTGCTATCTGCCAAACTGTTTCTGGTGCACATTAACGATCTGCTAATGCCCGGTATCATTGGGTATGCAGACGACAGCACAGTTGTAGAGAGATATGTTTCCACTGCGCGAGCTAGGCAGAATTAAATTCAGGAGTTAAGAGATGAGATGCTGCAGTGTCTGAATTGGACTCTCAAGGCTGTATCCGACTGGGGTGATGCCAATCTAGTCAATTTCAATGCCTCTAAATCGCAGGCTTGTCTCTTCTCGGCGAAAAAAAGTCCGTTTCTCCAAGTTCCTGTATTCCGTGATTGTCGCTGCTCAGCTTTTTACTGACACAACGCCTACCAAACATAGCACAGCAAGCCGCAGCCAAGCCGAATAATAAATCAAAATGATAAGGATAATGGAATAACCTAAAAATAGACGATACTAATTTTACGAATGTCAAGAGCCGAGTAAACACTTTCTTGTATTTTTATACCAATTTTAAATAGAGAACTCTTATTAAACGTTTCGGGTTTTATTTAATACGATAATAACAACTCAAGGTGTCCGGAGTGGACATAAGTTTTTTGGCGACCGAAGACAAAGACTCGATAAATCACAATACGAGTCCTCCGGCCATTCAGAACGAGCTGGAAGAATTTGGATCTAATCAAGATCCTACCTAAACAAGAAGGAAGGTGAAGCGGATAGTAAAAATACCTATCTATTGGACTACGCTACTTCAGGTTCCGGCAGCAAAGCAAATCAGACTTTGGCACGACCACATCAGCCAGTCAGCTTCAAAAAGATAAGTGCCCTCCATTTGCCTATGTCCTACACATACAACCCATAAGTCACCCTTCCAAAGTCCATTACGTTGCCTCCACGGTGTTGAAAACTAGTTATAGAATGTGCAGTAATTTAGGTAAATTATAAAACACATCGTCGATAATTTCGACATTTCCATCCACTAGGTATACATATTAAAATCCACTCAGTAATACATCCATTCAGTTTATATAGGTAGTCAAATAATGCACATTCTATAATCACTAAAATACCTAGTTATCTAGTTAAGAATTACACATTTATTTTGTTGAGTATAATCATTTAATCAATTTGATTTTAATTACATAGGTAGGTATAGGGTAATTTACCTTTAGAATAACCTAGTCATCATAAGTACCTACAGATATTACCAATAATTTAGATCATAATCCAAGCAAGTAAATCGGTACCTACCAACCAGATAATCAAACTCATTATAACCATCACATTTCCTTACATATACCCATTTTGCTAATAATTCTAGACCTAGCCAATGCTCCCCGGCCACTGCGTTGCTACCTACTTACGGCACTTCGTGCAATCAGCTGATCGGAGGTCGCTTGGAACGGGTGCCTGCGGTGTCGACAAATTGAGGAGAGTAATGCATTTACTCGGCTATAGCTAAGAAAGACAGATGGTTATTTATTTTTAACATAATTTGAACATTTAACTTGATACTATAGTGCCTATTTACATAGATTTCTTACACCTATACCAAAATCAATCGTAGGCACAACTACTTAAGTATTCATTGGAGAAAACTATTTTTTTTTATTTATAAAATATTGTTGATGCTAATATATACTTACTCCTACTAAACAAAACAATTAGTCTGAGTAAGTTAGGGCACACAGTCAAGTTGATATCTACATATTAAAGATTTATAATTTAGTAAATCTTTGATCCTAGTTTAATGCAATTATTAATTATTTTATTAAGTAATTTTTATCAATTGTCTAATTATTTATAATAATGCGTTATTGAAATAATATTACACAAATTATTACAAAATGTTATAAGTACATACACTTAAGTCCTTACCTAACTACTTCAATCTCATCGATCGTCATAAAAGTTCCTACAAACAGTACCTACATATTATTTTAAAACTAAAGACATGGCTACTGAATCAGAAAAGGCCAATATTAAACTTAGGGAATTAAACGTAAAACGCAGCTCTATTAAGGGTCAAATCACAAAATTTAAGAATTATTTGGGAACATTGGGTGAAGAAGAATTAAATAGCATTGAATTAGCCGAATTGTCTTTGAGACTCAACCGGTTTGAAGGGTTGTCTACTAAATATGACGATCTTCAAAGTGAGATTGAGGTTTTGAACTCGAAACATTTGGATGATGAGATTGATGAGAGGGAGGGTATAGAGCAGGACATTATTTCCTGCATAGCTTCTGCCAAAAGGCTAATTGATAATACAAATATGCAAATTGAAACGCGTCGTAAGTCTGTGGCACCTGAACCTTCATGCCATTATAACCAAAGCTTTGGTTTCAAGCTGCCGCAAATTCAAATATCCAAATTCGACGGTGCATATTTCCGCTGGCTTGAATTTCGTGATACCTTTCAATCATTAATACATACAAATGAACGAATGTCTAATATCCATAAATTTCATTATCTTATTTCATACTTGGAAGGGAACGCGGCAAGAATAATATCGAATCTAGAAGTGTCATCATCAAACTACAGTACGGCCTGGGCACTGCTTTGTGAACGCTATGATAATAAAAGGTTACTCATAAATTATCACATCTCTGAATTATTCAACGTACAACCAATTACTCGAGAGTCAGAACGGTCACTGCGGTATCTGGTTGACCATGTAACCAAAAATCTGCGTGCGTTGGCTAGTTTGGGACAACCTACCGACAAATGGGACATTTTACTTATCTATATGCTATCTTCCAAACTAGACACCCACAGCCTGAGGAAGTGGGAAGAACAACGCAACTCGTTCGATGATGTCCCTACACTGGACCAATTCAACAAGTTTCTAACAGACCGATCTGATGTTTTAGAGTCGCTGAATCGCAACAAATACGATAATCCTACCAGAATACAACAACCATCCACAGCTCGGCCTAACCAGGGTTCTCATGCGCAACAATCAAATGCACACAATCGACCACAGGTCAACAATAATCCATACTCAAATAATAAACATGAACGAACATCTTACGTTAAAGCCTTCGCTAGCGCAAATCAAAACGCGCAAAGAAAATTTGAATGCGTCATCTGTAATGATGCTCATAAGGTCTATCAGTGTCCTATATTTCGAAACAACAATTATAATGAAAAAATGGCTGAAGTTGGAAAACACAATTTATGCGTTAATTGCCTAAGGCAGGGGCACGACATAGCCGAGTGTCGTCTAGGGCCTTGTATGGTATGTAATAAAAGGCACAACACACTTTTACATCATGACACTGCATCACAACCGGCTTCGTCCGCTACTTCACACCCGGCTACCTCCGCTGCTTCACACTCGGCTACTTCCGCTGAATCTGTAGTCACATTTTCCAAGCAATGCCCTAATGAAGTAATCTTATCCACAGCAATTATCGAGGTTTCAAACCCTTTGACTTCTAAGACGGAGAAAGTGCGCGCTCTCTTGGACTGCGGAAGTCAATCTTCCTTCATCACGAAGTCCCTGAAACACAAATTACAATTAGATAAACACACAATAGATGCAATAAACATTATTGGAATAGGGAACAATTCGTGCAACAAAGTTATGGAAAGTTGTAACATTCGGTTAAAATCAATAAACAATCCATACACAACTACACTCTCCTGCTTGGTGATGGATGAGCTAACAGGTGAATTGCCAAAGGCTCCTATAAACATGCAACATATTCAATGGCCAAGCAATATCAAACTGGCTGATCCTAACTTTGACTTGCCTGCTAGGATTGACGTTCTACTCGGGGCAGACATATTTTGGGACGTCTTAGGGTCAGAACAATATTCATTAGGGCCTAAAAATCTTAAATTAATCAATTCTAAATTTGGCTGGCTAGTAGCTGGACCTTATCAGGCCATTTCTTCTAAATATATTCATTGCAATCATGCAGCCAATCACTCACTTAACCACTTGAATACAAAATTACGCGATCCACAAACAAAAATCGAAAATATACTCACCAAGTTCTGGGAAGTCGAAGACCTCCCACAAAAGTCAATTTTAAACAAAGACGAAACAATATGTGAAGATCATTTTAAAATTAATACGACACGATTAAGCACGGGTAGATTCTGCGTTAGACTACCCTTAAGTGAGAATCCAAATTGCTTAGGAGAGTCATACGATATGGCCAAGAAGCGCCTACTCAATCTAGAAAAGCGATTTAGAAGAAATCCTATTTTGAAATCACACTATACGGATTTCATTCGTGAATATGCCGAATTAGGTCATTTGTCAAAATCCACTAATGTGAAGCCGATACCAAATTATTTCCTGTGCCACCATGCTGTTTTCCGTGAGGGCAGCGAATCCACTAAAATAAGAGTGGTGTTTGACGGCTCAGCCCCTACGTCTTCGGGGTATTCACTTAACGACATTCTCAGGGTAGGCTCCAACGTTCAGGAATCTCTCTTTTCCATATTGATTAGGGCAAGACAGTACAAATACTTAATAATTGGCGATATCGAAAAAATGTATCGTCAAGTTGAAGTACATCCTGATGACAGAAACCTGCAACTAATCTTGTGGAGGGATGATGAATCAAAGCCTATAGAGACCCTACGCTTAAATGTTCTCACTTACGGCACCGCAAGTGCAGCTCATTTGAGTACAAGGTGTTTGTGGCAGGTTGGAGAGGAATGTCAAGACATAAAAATCAAAGCCATCATACAAAATGATTTTTATGTAGATGACATGATTACAGGCTCAAACAATGAACACGAGCTACGTAACATACAAAAGTCAGTTTCAGAAGCATTGAATTCAGCTTGCCTTCCCTTGCGAAAATATAAAAGCAATTTACCCAATCTCCTAGAAAATATCGAACAAAATCAAAACGATAAATTAATATTGAGCGAATCGTCGAGTACCCTCGGACTAGGATGGAATCCATCCAAGGACTTCATACACTTTCCCATTAAGCCCATATCCAATCAGAATTCCAGCATTACGAAGCGGTCCATAATGTCAAACTCGTTCAAAATTTTTGATCCTTTGGGGCTATTGAGTCCGTGTATAATCCAACCCAAAATGATCCTACAAAAATTATGGCTTCTCAAAGTCGATTGGGATGAGCCCGTTCCCCAAGACGTCAGGAAACCTTGGGAAGAATTTTCTAATAACGTGCATCATCTTTCCAACTTGCAGATACCTAGAACGGTTATATGCGACCAGCCATCAGTCATAGAAATCCACTCGTTTAGCGATGCGTCCATACACGCATATGGTGCATGCATCTATGCGAAATCATTAAACGTCAATAACGAGGTTACCGTAAAACTATTATGTGCAAAGTCAAAGGTCTCACCTCTCAAGCCCATGACGATTCCTCGCTTGGAGCTCTGCGCCGCTCTCCTTGCTGCCAGGCTGACCAAAAGTGCATTAGAGGCCATAAAATATAAACCTTCCCGCGTCATCCATTGGTGTGACTCCAGCGTGGTCCTCGCATGGATACATAGCACGCCTAGAAATTTGAAAACGTTTGTGGCCAACCGTATAGGAGAGATCGTGGAGACAACGCACTCTTCTTCGTGGAGATACGTACCCACTGCAGACAATCCAGCCGATATGATCTCAAGAGGTGTAAATGCGAGTCAGCTGCCAGATTCAGACCTTTGGTGGCGCGGCCCAGCTTTCCTTGGCAAAGAAGAAAGTGATTGGCCGATCCTTAAGCAAAATAAAATTCAGAATGACTTACCAGAATTAAAATCGATCCAATCAAATCCAACTGCACTCGCAGAACCTGTAATCATATTTGAAAATTACTCACGCCTTTCTAAATTGCAAAGATCATTTGCGTTCATCAAAAGATTTATCTTTAATTTGAGAAACCCACTTGATAAGCGATCTGGCAGTTTAACCACTAATGAATTAAAGGACTCCTTTCGTCACCTGTGCTCTGTGGCACAGTCGCAGTGCTTTCCTATAGAGTACAAAATGCTAAAACATAACTTACCATTGAACAGCAAATCTAAGATTTTGTCACTATCACCATTTCTTGATGAAAACAACATAATTAGAGTGGGAGGCAGAATTGATGCTTCCAACTATCCATATGAGAAAAAACATCCCATTGTTCTTGAATCATCCCATCATTTGACAAAGATGTTTTTTGAATGCGAACACCTTCGGCAGATGCATGCTGGGCAACAGCTATTATTGGCCACTGTAAGGGAAACCCTTTGGCCTTTAAACGGAAGACGCTTAGCTCGTAACACGGTACATAATTGCGTAAAGTGTAGACGTTTCCAAGGTAAAACTCTTTGCCCTAAAATGGGAAATTTACCAGCCCAGCGTATAATACCTGACTTTCCCTTTTTGTCTGTTGGTTTGGATTTTGCTGGTCCGTTCTTTATTGTTAATCGTAAGGGGCGTGGCTCTCAACTAATAAAATGCTACCTATGTTTGTTTGTTTGCATGCGATACAAATGTGTTCATTTGGAGGCAGTAAGCGGTCTATCCAAAGAAGAGTTTATAATGACGCTTCGAAGATTCATTTCGCGTCGCGGTAAGCCAGTCGAAATATATTCCGACAACGGTCGAAATTTTGTCGCGGCAGCTAAAGAATTAGGATCATTTTTAAAAACAAATAACCACTTTATTTCTGACTTCGCTGTTCAGGAAGGAATTAAGTTCTCCTTCATCCCGGCCTACTCTCCTCACTTTGGAGGAATCTGGGAATCTGGAATCAAATCCGCTAAGCACCATATCAAAAGAGTCATAGGAAATAGCCACCTAACGTTTGAAGAGTTACAAACTCTATTCACACAAGTCGAGGCAATACTTAACAGCCGTCCATTATGTCCCATGTCATCCAGTCCTGACGATTTTCTCTCCCTCTCCCCAGGGCACTTTCTTATCGGAAGACCACTGACAACGTTCCCGTCACCTGCCCTTGAAGATATCGACTCAAACAAACTGCAACGTTACCAGAGACTAGAACAAATCCGGCAACATTTCTGGCTCCGGTGGCAGAAAGAATACATATCCGAACTTCAGCAACGCCAGAAATGGACAAAGGAAACTGCAAACCTAAATGTTGGTGACCTTGTCCTCATAAAAGAGGATAATGTGGCACCGCTGTGCTGGCATCTTGGAAGAGTAACCAAATTGTACCCAGGGCCCGATAAAATAACACGAGTGGCAGACGTCAATACTTCTAAGGGCTGCGCACGACGCTCACTGGTGCGTCTAAGTCCCCTCCCGAAGGCAGGCGATTTTATGAGTTGAAAGAAGAGTCCTTTCAACGGGGCGGAATATGTCGCTGCTCAGCTTTTTACTGACACAACGCCTACCAAACATAGCACAGCAAGCCGCAGCCAAGCCGAATAATAAATCAAAATGATAAGGATAATGGAATAACCTAAAAATAGACGATACTAATTTTACGAATGTCAAGAGCCGAGTAAACACTTTCTTGTATTTTTATACCAATTTTAAATAGAGAACTCTTATTAAACGTTTCGGGTTTTATTTAATACGATAATAACAACTCAAGGTGTCCGGAGTGGACAGTGATGTACCTGTGGCTATAGGAGATCACCTCGAGCTCTTTGGTGTTTCGCTCACGCCTACTCGCAACTTTGGCTCTTACATCGAGTCTAAGGCAAAAACAGCTGCCATGAAGCTAGGCATCCTGAATAAGGTAAAGCGTTACTTCACACCAGGACAGCTTCTCAGTTTATATAAAGCACAAGTCCGGGCTGGTATGGAGTACTGCTGCCATGTTTGGGATGGTTTGGCCAAATACCAGCTTGCTGCCTTGGACTCGATCGAGCGTAGAGCTTTCAGGCTTATAGGTGAGCAACATTTGGCGGATACTAAGATCCAGAGTCTCGAGCACCGCCGTAAAGATCTTCTATAGGTTGCATGTCGGGGAATGCTCCCAGGAACTGCACGATCTGATCCCACCATCTCCTTTTCATCATAGGACGAGCAGGCGTACGGCTCAGTACCATCCTTACCTCATTGGTATACCTTCTATTCACACAAAACGTTTCGGTTCTACCTTTATAATGCGAACTGCTAAGGAGTGGAAAACACTACCGTCGTCTGTCTTTCCTGCAAAACTATAATCTGGGTCTCTTCAAGGCTAGAGTGAATAGGTGTCATCTAGACCTTTGTGCTCCATCTTCGGCCACATCGTCACTTACCAGCAGGTGAGATCGTGGGCAAACAGAGGTGTATCATTTCACTAAAAACTAAGTAATTTATATACTGCTTCTACTTTTGCGAACCCGTACGTACATAATAAATAAATAATGCTGGACAGTTCACACAACATTATCTAGCCCCAAGCTAAGCAGAGCTTGTGTACTAGATAACTGATATACTTAATACATTACATAGATAGATATTTTTTATTACAAATAGAAAATACCAAGAACACCCTGAACAAATATCTGCAGATCTTACAAATATTTGTTCCGAGGCGGGAATCGAACCCGCAACCTCCTGCGTCGCGGGTGAACCTTCGCTCACCGTGCCACAGAGGTCGTCAAGAAATAAAATGGTTGTAGGTTGCATTTAGCAGCTAATGTCGTATTGTGTTGCAGACACGCGTGCGACTCGTGCGATGCGCGCTTCGTGAACTCGGCCGGCCTCAAGAAGCACGTGCTACGGCGGCACTCGAACGCGCGCGCGCACAAGTGCGACCGCTGCGGGAAGGTGAGCTGGCACTAGTTTATAGGGGCGCGTGCGATGCGCGCTTCGTGAACGATGGCGAGAAAGCCATCCTTTTGGTATTACGCAAACATCTCAAACGCACTGCAGAATCGAGGCAGTCCCAACATCATCCGATAGATATTATTATACTGAATACGTAGGGCTTCCAGCAATCTTTTGGTGTGTCGGACCCAGAGACTTGCCGTGTAAAAGCTCTGACAATAGGCTTTTAAAAGCCTATGGCTGAGAGTGATATGTTTGTTGCAGGGCTTCGAAGAGCACTGCAAGCTGAGACAGCACGTGTTGTACGCACACGAGGGGGTCGAGAAGCCCAAAGACAAGATATGTCACATCTGCGGGCGAGGGTTCACGGTGAGTGACCCGGGCTCCTAGCCTCGGAGGAATGTACACCAGAAGCCCTGTACCCGAAACTAGTTTGGCGACCTCTGTGGCGCGGCGGGCGAAGGTTCGCCTGCGACGCAGGAGGTTGCGGGTTCGATTCCCGCCTCGGAACAAATATTTGTGCGATCTGCAGATATTTGTTCAGGGTGTTCTGGGTATTATCTGTTCTTTTTTTGTAAATATGATAGACTTCTGTTTGACCACGATCTCACCTGTTGGTAAGTGACGATGTGGCCGAAGATGAAGCACAAAGGTCTAGAAGGCACCTATTCACTCTAGCCTTGAAGAGACCCAGATTATAGTTTTCAGGAAAGACAGACAACGGTAGTTTATTCCACTCCTTATTAGTTCGCATTATAAAGGTAGAACTGAATCGTTTAGTACCAATAGAGGGTATACTAATGAGGTAAGGATGCTATTGAGCCGTGCGCCTGCTCGTCCTATGATGAAAAGGAGGTGGGATCAGATCGTGAAGTTCCTGGGAGCATTCCCCGAAATGTAACCTATAGACGGTTAAAAGGCACGCGACCTTACGGCGGTGCTCGAGACTCTGGATCTTAGTTTCCGCCATATGTTGCTCACCTATAAGCCTGAAAGCTCTACGTTCAATCGAGTCCAAGGCAGCAAGCTGGTCCTTGGCAGAGCCATCCCAAACATGGTAGCAGTACCTACTCCATACCAGCCCGGACTTGTGCTTTAAATAAACTGAGGAGCTGTCCTGGTGTGAAGTAACGTTTTACCTTATTCAGGATGCCTAGCTTCATGGCAGCTGTGTTTGCCTTAGACTCGATGTAGGAGCCAGAGTTGAGAGTAGGCGTGAGCGAAACACCTAAGAGCTCGGGTGATCTCCTATAGCTACAGGTACATCTCGGAATACAGGAACTTGGAGAAACTGACTTTTTTCGCCGAGAAGAGACAAGCCTCCGTTTTAGAGGCGTTGAACTTGACTAGATTGGCATCGCCCCAGTCGTATACAGCCTTGAGAGTCAAATTCAGACGCAGCAGCATCTCATCTCTTAACTCCTGAATCTCAATCTGTCTAGCACGCGCCGTGGAAACATATCTCTCAATAACTGTGCTGTCGTCTGCTTACAAAGTCAAAGTATATTTATTTCTGAATTACATGTCAAAAAGATATTATATATAAAATGTTGGATTCAATGTAATCTACCCTTTAAGGGCGTGCAATGTTAATTTTATACCCAATGATACCGGGCATTAGCAGATCATTAATATGCAGCAGAAACAGTGTAGCAGATAGTACTGACCCCTGAGGTACCCCGAATTGATCCGACGAGCAGCCGTCAACAACTACTCGAATGGATCTTTCCCTCAGAAAGTCTGCGAGCCAGGAGCAGAATTGAACTGGCAGTCCATATGCAGGAAGCTTGCCAATAAGGCTATCATGCCAAACCCTGTCAAAGGCCTTCGAGACGTCCAGTAAAACAGCCAGTGGTGTCGATTCTGTGCAGCATTCTCTAATTTTAAACCGCGTTAAAGTTGTCGCGCGCCCTTTCTAATAGACTGAAATAAAAGAGACCGCGATAATTTTAATGCGGTTTAAAATTAGAGAATGCTGCACAGAATCAACACCAGTGCTTCACCATGTTTTTGGAAAATATATCTATCTATGTAATGTATTGTATTAAGTATATCAGTTATCTAGTACCCATAACACAAGCTCTGCTTAGCTTGGGGCTAGATAATGTTGTGTGAACTTTCCAGCATTGTTTTTGCAACAATCAAAGGAAATTTTCGAATTAATCGTATAAAATCAAATGTACGCTACCCTCCAAAATTCGATCAATGTATCGCAGCATGGGTTCCTTAAAGGTCGTTCGACGGTATCCAACCTTGTTCTTTTTTATGATTTCTTAACTTAGTCTATGATAATGGCCATCAAGTCGATGTAGTTTATACTGATTACAGCAAAGCCTTCGACAGGATTGATCATAAGCTGCTACTGAATAAACTTAACCTCATCGGTATTCGGGGTGACTTGCTCAGATGATTCGCCTCCTATATCAATAACCGCTCCCAGGCTATTGTAATCAATAATTATATTTCTAGTTGGGTCTTGATTCTCAGCGGTGTGCCACAGGGTTCATTGCAGGGACCGCTGCTGTTTTTAATCTTTGTAAATGATATATTTAGTTGTTTCCTAAGTAGCCATGTGCTTAGTTTTGCAGACGACATGTTTTTTTTTAATTATTAGGTCTCATAATGTTTATCTTGACCTTCAGGCAGATCTTTCTAGTCTGGACAACTATTGTCGTATTAACAAGCTCGAGCTCAATCCATCCAAGTGTTCGATTATGACTTTTTCTCGTAAGCAATCAATTAACTACTCGCTGAAGTCAGAGACTCTGCAGAACTGTAGCGCTGTTAGGGATCTCGGTGTCATCCATGACTCTTAAGCTAATTTTCGATGATCACATCCATTCAATTGTTTCTAAAGCCTCTAAAGCACTAGGATTCGTCATGAGGAGTGCTTCTAACTTTCACCGCGCAAAAACGTTTAAGATGCTTTACTGTTCATTTGTTAGAAGCATTCTAGAGTATGCTTCACAGATTTTGAATCCTCGTTATGATGTTTATATTAAAAGAATCTAGCGTACTCAAATAAAGTTTATTAAGTACCTTTGCTTCCGTCTTAAAATTCCATATAGTTCAGCCAATTACCTTGATTTATGTAAGCAATTTCATATTCTCCCTTTTTCCAAGCGGCGTGAGATCGCTGACTTATCTTTTATGATTAAAATAACGTCAAATAATATTAATAGTCCCGATTTACATCAAAAAATTCAGCTTAACTTTCCCTACAAACCTATCAGATTTAACCCCCCTATTTATGTTTCTCATGTTGGCACTAGCTACAGACAAAATTCCTCCTTGGGGCGAGCGAGTAACAATTTTAACAAATTAAGTAAGCAAGTGGGCGAACGTCAGCACACCCTGGATACCTGAAGGACGGCGACCTCGGGGTCGGCCGAGAAAGCGTTGGCGGGACGATCTTGTTGGTTTTGAGAAGGAGTGGTGGGAGACTGCCAGAGACAGGGACAAGTGGAGGAATTTGGGGGAGACCCAGCAGTGGGACAATATAGGTTAAAAAAAAAAACAGCAATTTAGCCTTGATTTATTCTGCACGAGTGTCAAGTCGGCTAGGCGGCTGCTCAGCGGAGAGTATTTGGCGCCGATGGTGGTAATGTTGATGACAAATGTCTAGTTTAAAACATTGTAACTTCAAATATTTAAGAGATGAGATGCTGCAGCGTCTGGATTTGACTCTCAAGGCTGTATCCGACTGGGGTGATGCCAATCTAGTCAAGTTCAATGCCTCTAAAACGCAGGCTTGTCTCTTCTCGGCGAAAAAAAGTCAGTTTCTCCAAGTTCCTGTATTTCGTGATGTACCTGTGGCTATAGGAGATCACCTCGAGCTCTTAGGTGTTTCGCTCCCGCCTACTCTCAACTTTGGCTCTTACATCGAGTCTAAGGCAAAAACAGCTGCCATGAAGCTAGGCATCCTGAATAAGGTAAAGCGTTACTTCACACCAGGACAGCTTCTCAGTTTATATAAAGCACAAGTCCGGGCTGGTATGGAGTACTGCTGCCATGTTTGGGATGGTTCGGCCAAATACCAGCTTGCTGCCTTGGACTCGATCGAGCGTAGAGCTTTCAGGCTTATAGGTGAGCAACATATGGCGGAGACTAAGATCCAGAGTATCGAGCACCGCCGTAAAGTTGCATGCCTTTCGATCTTCTATAGGTTACATTTCGGGGAATGCTCCCAGGAACTGCATGATCTGATCCCACCATTTCTGTTCATCATAGAAAGAGTAAGCGTACGGCTCGGTACCATCCTTACCTCATTAGTATACCTTCTATTCGCACAAAACGTTTCGGATCTACCTTTATAATGCGAACTGCTAAGGAGTGGAATACACTAACGTCGTCTGTCTTTCCTGAAAACTATAACCTGGTTCTCTTCAAGTCTAGAGTGAATAGGTGCCTTCTAGACCATTGTGCTCCATCTTCGGCCACATCGTCACTTACCAACAGGTGAGATCGTGGTCAAACAAAGGTCTATCAATGTTAAAAAAAAAACAAACTATGTAAGGATGATGCATGTTGATTAGTCACATTATGTTCATAGTCTTTTTGTTGTTGTACTATTCCGCTACCTATCCGTGAAAACCTTCAATAAGCTTTCTGATATTTATTAATTTGTGAGTCTGTTAATTTTAAGCCTTTCGTTTTCCTTCAAATAAATATAAATATAAACAGTTTTTAAGGGTGGCTAAACTTTTATGCACGCCAGTATAGAATATTGATTGTTTCAGACTAAACTGACGCTCAGCAACCACATCCGCGTGCACACGGGCGAGAAGCCGTTCCGCTGCGCGCTCTGCGCGGCCGCCTTCAGCCAGAAGAGCTCTCTGACGACGCACACGCGTGGCGTGCACCTCAAGATCAAGCCGCGCCCGGGCTCCCGAACCAACTCATAGGATAGAGCATCCGCCGGAACCCGCAGGATAGAGCATCGCCGGAACCCGCAGGATAGATCATCTGCCGAAACCCGCAGGATAGATCATCTGCCGGAACCCGCAGGATAGAACATCCGCCGGAACCCGCAGGATAGAGCATCCGCCGGAACCTGCAGGATAGAGCATCCGCCGGAACCCGAAGGATAGATCATCCTCCGGAACCCGTAGGATAGATCATTCGCCCCAATCCGCAGGATAGATCATACGCCGGAACCCGTAGGATAGATTACCGACCGCAACACGTAGGATAGATTAATCAGCCGCAACCCGTAGATAGACCTGCCGGAACTAGGGTTACCATTACAAATAAAACAGGAGAAAATTTACACATTTAATGCATTTTATTTAAATGAATATAAACATATTTCTAGCGTGAAACGATGCATGTAAATACCTATGTTACTTATTATAAAAATTATAATTGTGTTGAATGTACTGTTGACATTAATTTAATTAAAAACATTTTATTTTATTTATAATATATTAATTTTTATCTTTATTTGTGTTTTATTTGTGTGAAAATTCCGGACACCTTAGAATTCCCCCCGCATTCCAGTTATGTCCGGAAAATTCCGGACGTATGGCAACCCTAGTTGGAACCCGTAGGATAGATAACCCGCAACCGATAGGATAGATCACCTGCAACCCATAGGATAGATCAGCAGCCGCAACCAGTGAGAGGAGATCTATTGCGTGTCTTCTTACTCCGCCGCACGCAGAACTCAATTACGCGCCAATACGTTTGTTGCAACCTTTCTGATATACAGGTCGTCCCAAGACTATGCGACATGAAGGGAAAGTACCTTAAATATTGTAGATAGGATATTTTGCTGAAAGGAGACTTTATTTTATTTTTAAATCTTGGTAATACTGCATTTAAAGATTTTCTAAATATTACTTGCTTCGTCTGGGAATAAAACCAACTTAAATGTGAAAAAAAACAACCCGTATTTTTATTATGCCAATCGAAAGAATGGATTTTTTTTTAAACTCTTAAGTAACTTACCTAGTATCTTATAGCAAAAGAATAACGTAAAAGCTAAGGTCAAGAATCATGATCTCAATAATCCGTGCCACTAGCATGTGTATTCGTGGCACAAGGCATAAATTTAAGCCAATAGCCAAGTTATTCGGTTTCGATGATGGTGCAGCCCTACCTCACAATGAGCACTAGTAATTGATTTTGTTAATTGTGTATTCCGATAACATAACCGCTGCAAAACCTACATGACATTACGACATTACTATGAAATAAATGATTTTGAATTTTACTAAAAGTATGTACATAAAATAAAGATTTGCTTGGAAAAGAATAACGTAAAATTTTTGATTCCATTAAATGCTTGGTTCGATTCCCAGACGAAGCAAGTAATTTTGAATGCAGTATTAAAAAGTTTTAAAAATAAATTAAGTCTCATTTCCATAAAATATCCTATCTGCAATATTTAAGGTACTTTCCCTTCATATCGCATAGTCTTGGGACGCATGATGTATACTCTGAAATTCTTGCACAGGAAATTGCAATAATTGCTGTTGCATTTTAATACCTACCAATAATTATCAGTGTATGCAACCTGTAAATAAAAACTCTTACGTACATAAAATATGCCAATGTTTTTAATCAAACTAAAGATTAATTATTTTTTTTTTCTTTCGCCCTTTTGGGCAGGCTATAGTCTAAGACCATACCGCCTAGTCATACGTAACGACTAAAGATTAAATGGTGGAGACATTAGACAGGTGTTAATTTTTGAAAGTTTTATTTAGTTTGCCCGTCCCGGTGTAATCTAATGTTACAAGTTTTCGCCCCCTTCCCTGTGTTCGATTGAGGCCACATAACAGCTCTATTATTTATTTATTTAAAAACTTTCACACAAGACAATAGTGCAAGGAGGACTTAATGCTAACAGCATTATCTGCCAGTCATCCTGGACGTGCAGAAAGATGGTGAGGTGTGCCTTACAAACAAGTACCACAGAAAATAATAATAACAATAAAAGTTAAAATATTAAACTAAAAGGATACCTAAATATAATATACTAATAAATACAAATACCCAAACAAAACAAAAATAAAAACAGTTTCACAAAATAATAATAATATACATAAATAAATTACCGTGACAATAAAACACATACTTAGTAGGTAAAGTACAAAGGTATTTACCTGACACAGGCTGCAGTAACATAGATTGTGAAACACTGATACTGAATTGGAAACTAATAATTTAGCCTCTTATTATACAGTTCACGTACCAGTCTCTTAAACGACTCCCTCGAGTCAGCCCTTTTAATATCTACCGGCAAATCGTTCCAAAGCCGAAAAGCCACAACCGAAAAAGAGTTTGATCGGAAAGAAGTCCTATGTAACGGGATGTCAAGAAGAAGATTATCAGCAGACCTAAGTACCCTGTCATGAGCGTCATCTAGGAATTGGAAACGATCCTTTAGATAGCAAGGGGTGTGCGGATCCTTTAGAACTGAGAAGAGTAAACAAAGGATTCTCAAATTCCTACGCTCTCGAATAGGGAGCCATTTAAGTTTTGCACGAAAAAGACTGACGTGATCGTACTTACGCAGATTATATATAAAGCGGATACAAGTGTTGAGAAGACGATCAAGCTTACTCAGAAGTTCCTCAGTCAGATCTAAAAAGGCGACGTCAGCATAATCGATAATCGGCACAAGAAGCGAGTTGACTAGGGATATTTTTGTTGATGTTGGCAAGAAGTTCTTAAGGCGAATTATGGAGTGTAACGAGGCATAGAACCTTCTTGAAATCTCTTTAACGTGAGGTATCCAGCTTAAATGGGTGTCAATAAAGACCCCAAGGTTCTTAACCGTAGAAGAGAAAGGGATTACTGAGCCATCATAAAAAAGAAGAGGCACACTGAGGACGTCAACTTTACAGATCTGACGAGGGCTGCCGACCATGATGGCTTGACACTTGTTTGGATTAACTTTAATGCCGAAACGATTTGACCAAGAAAGTAAGTGACACAAATCGTCGTTGAGAACACAGAAAGTTTAAGTCGTCCACAGAAGCAGAATAATAAAGTTGAAGGTCTTCGGCGTACATATGGTATTGACTGTGAAGGTTAGGAGAAAGTAAATTAATGAATAAGGAAAAAAGAAGCGGAGATAAAATCCCTCCTTGTGGCACGCCGGCCTCAACCTCTCGCCATTCAGAAAAGACATCGCCATCTCGTATTCTCTGACAACGGCCACTCAGATATAAGATGAAAACCAAGAAACAACCGGTGGTGAGAAACTAAGTCGAGGGAGTAGGGCTAATAAGAGATCATGGTCAACAGCGTCAAAGGCACTACTAAAATCTATTAGAACTAAAAAAGTCACCTGAGAAACCTCCATCTTCGCACGGATGTCCTCAGTGACATTTAGAAGCGCCGAGGTAGTACTATGCCCCTTTCTGAAGCCTGATTGGAAGGGATTCAAAAGCTGTTTGTCAGAGAGAAATTCCGTTACCTGACCATGCACAACTGACTCGACTATTTTGGAGAAAAATGGGAGTATAGAAATGGGACGAAACTGATTGAGGAGAACAGGATTAGAAATTTTGGGAAGGGGAATTACGTAAGCTTTCCGCCATTGATCGGGAAACTGGGAAGAGGAGAGTGAAAAATTTACGATATGAGTTATGGTGGGGAGGATTTGTTTAAGAATGAGGGAGATCATAATACGACCAATGTCATCACATCCCACTGCATAAGATTTGAACGATAGAATTATCTTCATAATCCTATCTTCGCCAACGGAAGTAAAAGTGAACAGCTCAGTATTAGCAACGGGTAGGTCAAGTATGTCCGATATAGCACTAGTTTTAGGTAAAGGGCTCAAATTACATCTAGTAGTGAAATGGGCGTTTAAGATGTTAAGATCAATATTGAGTTTAGAGTTAAGACATCTGGGCCTACCTATACCGAGGGATTTGAGGAACCTCCAAAGACCTGCAGGCGTAGCGAGTTCAATTTGCTCAACTATGTGACGCTTCCTAGCATTACGCACTGTCATATTGCAACGATTCCTCAACAGTTTGTAAGATGCCCAGTTATCGACTGACCTGTCGCGCTTGTACTTGCGAAAAGCGCGATCCCTCCTAGCCATCACTTTACGAATAACGTCATTAAGCCAAGGCGAAGAGGTGCGCTTGATTCCGAATGGATCGGTGCATGCCCGTCGAAAAGGCCAATAATGTTGGAATTAAGAAGGTCAACCTTCTCATCAACTGAAGATAGCTCTATCTATAAACTATAGAAAGAAGTCTAACTGAAGAACTAAGAATTTTGCTAGTGGTAGATACAACAGGTTAAATAACGTGGCACAGTGGCGCCCCCAGCGGTCAACGTTGTCCAACGTTAGAATCCATAGTATGCGGTGGCCAAAAACCGAAACTAATTTGACACATGCAAAGTGCAATAAAGGAAACATAACCATCCTGGATTGAGGCTGTGACGCGTGGTCCGACAGCATAGTCCGTTCGATCGGACGACGTGAACTTTTTTACAAGCTTTTTTTAAAAATCTTTTTTAGAATCTTGCAACTGAATTTTAAAGCAGTTATCCTCTACCGATTGAGCTGATATTTGCATACCTGTCAAGTTCCGATGACAATACAATATGATGGTGACAGCGAGCTGATCTGATGACGGAGACGGAAGGTGGACAACGGAACTCCTCGATGGATAATAGTAAACTGGCCGTGTTTAAGCTCATTTTGATCAGCACACGGTTACGATCACTAATTTTATAAAAGCTTGTAATTAAAAATATATTTTTCACAAAAAACTAATTTTCCTGTTGGTCCTATCAAGCACTCGTAACGTGAGATGGCATTGGCATACCTGTCAAGTTCCGATGACAATATAATATGATGGTGACAGCGAGCTGATCTGAAAGATACAATCCGCAATGAGATTATCGAACAGAGAACTAGTCATTGACATAGCCCGCCGGATTAGCAAGCTGAAGTGGCAATGGGCTGGTCATTCCCGATCGATCCTTCAGCGTCGCACTGGTCCTATAGTCAAGGTGGCGTATAAATTAAACAGAAAAATTGTTGACCTTGAGCAGAGGCCATCCCTGAAACTTGTTTCGGAAACTTTTGATCGAATCAACTGATTTTGACGCGTACCATAATTTATTTAGTCTTTATTCTGAGACCTAATACATAATACCTACCTTTTAGTAGAAGTAGAGCTTTTTTGTGAAAGAGTTCATCCGGGGAAGTACTACCACCATACCTATTTCTGCCGCAAAGCAGTAGGGGTTGGTCTTGGACTGTCTAGAACACAATTTGACTACGTTTGATGTTTTCCTAGAGCTTAAAGTGACTACTGCATAATGGGTCGAACACTCAAATGTACTTAAACACAAATTGACTAGTACCGAAAAAACCTAGAACAAATTTTGCCTACAATTGTCTTTTGTTATTGAATGTACCTACAGGCGATGTCAAAAATAAAAATAAGTTGTTTATCAAACTACTGGTAGGATAGTCAATAAACTACTTTGGTAAATTTGTAACTAAATTGTATTATTTACCTAACTCCTGTTGTATATTTGGTAATTTTACCATTAACTATAGTAATTTTTACGAGAAAACTTTTGTGCTATCTACTTTAAGGTTTTGTAATATCTACCTAATAGTTCTCGTTTATTTAACTATGAATTGTGATATTTTTTACTAGACAACTATTGTGTTATCTACTTTAAGGTTTTGTAGTAAATACCTAATTTCTCTCGTATATTTAACTATGGAATTGTGATAATTTTTACTAAAAAACTATTGTGTTATCGATTTTAAGGTTTTGAAGTAAATACCTAATTTGCTGTCGTATATTTAACTATGAATTGTGGCAATTTTTACTAGACAACTACAATTGTATAACTACATTTATTTACAGAAAGAATAATACAAGGTATGTACAAAATACATATGAAACAGTTGTGCTACCTGAAGACCGCTGCAAGTGATCTAAAGGTAGCTCAACTGATCCAAATCACTACCAGACGGAAGCGTCCCTAAGATGCTGGCTGCATTGCCACGCTAAATGGCAATACTAATGCGTTGAGCCATATAAGAGCCAGCTCTCGGGTCACGCGTCGCTTCGACCAGATGCCCTGAAAGAATTTTGAAAACGCGAAGGGCCCCGGTATCCCTCGGACCCAGAGTCTCGACCCCGAAAGGCTCAAATAAGTAAGCTTTGTCGAGACTTGCATATTTGCGTCTTTTGAGGTTCTCAGCGGAATCTGCCGCCGCACCGGCCCTAACTGATGTCCCGGACAGATGAGATGGCGCAATGGTATCAACGCATGTAGCGTCCCACACCAAAGGCCTACCCTTCTCCCACGGAACAAGAGTCATGCCGTCAGGCCGCTTACCATCGTCACGTAACAGACCATTCGGTTCTAGAATGGCTGGAATGTTAACGCTGGTAAGGGCCCGGCGAATGATATAATTAAGGCTAGCGTGGCGGGAAATCCTACCGGCAGCCCTGGTGCACGATAATCCGTGGTGACCAAGCTGATCAACAGCAGTACCGCACTGGCAGTGATGAGGGGCACAGCACCCTGCACCCAACCGTAAAGATGTTGCAATACGGAAAGAAACTGGATCCATTAAAGTACCAGTATTGTGTGATGGAAGTGCTTGCAACCAAAACTCTGACTCCCATTTGGAAACGGCCAGGAGACGAGCACGATCTGTGGAGCTTGAGCACGTTTGTAACAGACAATTCCGCGTCAGCTCGCACAGAGGCTCGTCCCATTGCCGTTGAGACGAAAGAGATTTGGGGGGAGTAGTATTGGGGCAAGCACTATGCCAAGCATTTCGAGCCTCGTCTAAGTATGAAATTTTGAGAGTGTTACCAGAAAGAGCCACAAGAGAAGGAGATAGAATTTTATTAACCAAAGAACAAGTGCTATAGACGGAAGACAAGAACGCTGGTAGAGCTACACTTGAAATTTTACGAATACCTAAGCCACCTAATTTAACAGGCAAGGAGGCTTGCGACCACGCCCTGTCATCTAAATCGATATTCAAAACCGACGATAACGTGTTCTTTATTATGTTGTCCAAGCCTTCCACCAGCTCACTGTGTTTCCACAGTTGACAACATCTTAAAGCATATGTAAATTTTGGCACAAAAAGGTAAAACTTGATAATTGTAAAAGCCATATGGGCGTTAATTTTGAGCCATCGGTCGGAAGTTCTCATAAAATTTTGAATTTTCTCGTCTACAAATGCCGGAAAAGACTCGTCAAGAATAGGTGAACCAAGGAGGCGAAGCGAACATTCATCTACAACTGTAATGTATGAGGCCAAACTTTGAAATTTTTCAATGACTGAATTTCTATCCACACAAGTGTCGGAAACAAAAAGTTCGCACTTAGAAAAATTTAGATCTAAACCTATTTGCCGAAATTCATCAATGATGAGTTTTAGATCGCCAAGAACAGTGTCCACGTCGCCACCTAAGGTTCCGTCATCCAAATACCAAACGTTTAGTTTGGATTGAATACGTTGAATAATCGGATGAATGGCAAGGCTAAAAATTGCCGGACCTAGAGGGTCACCCTGCTGACAGCCAACAGCAGACCAAATTATATTGTTCTGATAGATTAATTTAGAAGGTGAGCCGTAACACTGCCAGAGAAATGGGTAAATTTCAGGAATTTTGTTTTTAATTTCTTTTAGCAGAGTGCCCCTATCTACTGAATTAAAGGCGTTTTTTATATCCACCTTTAAAACTACCTCCCCCAAACTTTTGTCCAAAAATGTACGTAAAGAATGTACTGCGGCTTCACAGCCATTGTATAACTACTTTAAGGTTTTGTAATATTCACCTAATTTTTGCTCTCGTATTTAACTATGTGATATTTTTACTCGACAACTTTTGTGTTATCTTTTACTTTAGATTTCGTATCTCTTGCCTCTGGCTTTAACGGATCGGGCGTCTTGGTATTAGTTAAATATGCGCTGCCCCTGGAGTGTGCCTTGTACTGTGCCCTGTCTCCACCAAGGGCCATCCATCTGTCTCCATCGTGAGTAGATGCCACTGTTTGCTTTCTGTTGGATTTGAACCGGCAGTTGCCTGCGTCTCGGATGGTGGGTGTACCAACTGCGCCAGCAGCCAGTTAGCAGCCGCGCCAAATTTAACTTACACACTCGTGTGCTACGCGAGTCTAAGACGGCGCCTGCTACGAAAGTTTTGTATAGTTGTAAGTTAACATAAATAAATAAATAAATAATTTCAACTATAAGTTATGTCACGAACACAGCACCTCGCTGCGTTAGAAATGGGGACTTTTCTACCGAAGTAAATAATGCAAATAAATAAATAATGCTGGACAGTCCACACAACATTATCTAGCCCCAAGCTAAGCTGAGCTTGTGTTATGGGTACTAGATAACTAATATACTTAATACAATACATTAAATAGATAGATATTATTTATTATACATAGAAAATACCCAGAACACCCTGAACAAATATCTGCAGATTGCAAAAATATTTTTTTTGAGGCGGGAATCGAACTTGCAACCTCCTGCGCGAAATAAACTCGTACATACCTGTAACTATTCTCTCTGGTCGATTCAACGTAAGAAAAATATAAAATATACAACAGGAGTATGGTAATATCTACTTAATTATATGTTTTATTATAATCTACTCAATTTTTGTAAGTTTTACTTATAATTATGGTAAGATCCAAAGTTCCTCGTCATGGTTAAAATTTCAACTTATCTACCAAAGCGAGCTGGTAAATACAACAATGCTTCTCCTATAGATTAAACCTTAGAAACTGTAAAACGTGCCGTTATACGTTAATATCTACTACTGAAACTATCGCTGAAAACTTAGTGAAATCAACGTTAAATTTTGTTAATTCAACTTCAAGTTATGTTACGGTATATATGAGAACTTTTCTACCAAAGTAAACTTTTAAATATAACAACACTCTCGAGTCAATTCAACGTAAAAAAGACTGTGAAGTTTGCAACAGCGAAATGGTTTTTTCCAATAAACTAAAACTTTTGAGTTATCTACTTTAGTCTTTTGTAATTTCAACTTTAAGTTATGTTACGGACACGGCGCCTCGCTGCAGTAGAAATGGGAACTTCTCTACTAAAGTGAACTCGTAAATAAAACATTACTCTCTGGTCAACAGTGTGGCCAACGTAGGCGATTTGTCGCCATTTAGGCTACTCAGAATGAGAATCGGCGATGAAAAAATCTGAAAGGCGACTGGTCGCCTATTAGGCTACTTCAGAGACAAGCTATTTAAATTAGCCGAATCAAAAATGAAAGCTTTTGATAAACATCATAGCCACCCTAAGGTCTGTAAAACTAATAAAGAATTATGGTCACCCCATTGATATGTCGTTGGTTAGTTACGGTGGTTTCCGGGGAGTACCCTGAATTTATCTTAGCTATTATGTAACCAATATAAGGATGCAATGAAGTGATTATGAATTCCTTTTGTTGTTAATGACTACCGCAATTATCCATATTCCACTGCCTATAGATCAAACGAATAGTTCGGGAATATTCGTTTCTTTTTGTCACTTTCGCTTTGAACTACTATCCCGTGTGTGCATGTGCAAAGTAATTTCAAAGGATTTTTTCTGTGATAAAACCATGGGAAAACACGGAAAATATGTGAAGCATTATCGGGATGAATGAGAAAAAATACCAGCAAGTCTTTGAACATGGAATTCCCACCGACATTCTGCATTTTCAACACCTGTAGGTACCCAAAAAATTACAATATCAATTAACAATTATAGATATAGGTACTTATATTATGAATAAAACTGAAGTGCCATGACCCTATGATAAGACTTCTCCTACATAAGGGCGATTATTGTACATTTTTCAAAATTGTTTTTAGTTTTATTTTATGTCGTGTAGTTATTGCGGTAGTCTGGTTTTAGTTTTTGAAATTGTATCTTGTTCATAATTTTACGATAGGTTAAAGCAGGTATGAATAAATAAATTGATTTATACTACGTTTTATTTTATTTTAGCGAAAATTTGGCGTTTGGTTGGGGCTACTTTTTTGGGCTACAGAAGTTGAAATTCGGCTACATTAGGCTACTTAAGATGTAAAAAAGGGCGACATCAGGCCCTAAGTGGTTGGCAACACTGCTGGTCAATCTAACGTAAAAAAACTATAAAAGCAATGGTATATAGTAATATCTATTTAATTGTATGTTTTATTATAATCTACTCAATAATTTGAAAGTTTAACTTATAATTATAGTAAGATCCACAGTTCCTCGTCATGGTTAAAATTGCAACTTATCTACCATAGCGAGCTCGTAAATACAACAATGATTCCGGTGTAGATTTAACCTTAATAACTATGAAACGTGAAAAAGTTATACGATATTATCTACTTCATGAAAATATTGTTAAAAATGTGATAAATCAACGAATATATTTTGTAATATCAACTTTGTTAAGGTAAATACACACCGAACTGGTAAATATGACAATATTCTCGGTTGAATTTCACATTCATAAGAAATTTGCAACAGCAAACTGGTTAAATTTCTAATAGGTACACTTACAATTTGATACATAATTATAGACAAACCAACAGAAACATGGCTTTATTCAGCTATAAAATTCTAGTGACATAACGTACCTAATAACAAACCATGGCAACAGCCATAGAGTTGCACGTCATTCACCCCTCCTAAGATGTCTGGTACTCATCCAGATAGGCTGGTGGACGCCTCGAGCGCGTGGAGCGCCGGACCTCATGTTGGGCCGCTTCTGCTAACCTGGGCTCCTCAGTTGTGGACTCGACGTCACTTCCAGGTGCAGACGACGCATCAACAAAATCACTTGGATCATCTTCAGAGGATAAGTCAGCATCAACAGACGGCGATGGTGCTAGGCGCCTGTTTGAAATTGTGCCCTCTCTTCCATCGGAGTATCTGATGTGAGAATAGTTTGGATTGCTTTGTAAGAGTTCTCCTTCTTCAACTATGGGATCGAATTTAGAATGCCGAACACTTCTTTTTATTAAGACAGGACCTGGAGTCATGAGCCATTTAGGCAAGGATACTCCATTTGGACTTCTTCGGGGGTGGTTGAACATTCTTTCATGAGGCGTAGCGTTAGTGGCCGTACACAGTAGCGAGCGTATAGAATGTAACGCTAAAGACAGAACCATTTCCCAATCCGTAGTCTCCAAGCCTTTAGATTTGAGGCTCAGTTGGATTGTTCTCCACAAGGTACCATTTAAACGTTCGACTTGGCCATTCCCTTGGGGATTATAAGGTGTGGTCCTACTACAAGCAATTCCAAGCGAGACAAGATGTTGAGTGAGCTCTTGAGACATAAATGAAGTTCCCCTGTCGGAATGTATGTACGTTGGGGTTCCAAAAATATAAAATATTTTATTCAAGCAGTCAATTACGGTATCAGACTTCATGTCTTTGCAGGCAAAAGCAAAAGGAAAGCGACTATATTCGTCAATGACAGACAGTATGTATTTGTTCCGTGAATTCGATGGTAATGGCCCTTTGAAATCAATACTAAGCCGTTCTAAAGGGGCCGTCGCTTTGATTAGCTGCCCATTTGGCTGTGCATACCGAGGTTTGATTTCAATTACTTTAGTTTTACTTCCCGTCAGCATTTTAGTAATCTTGTTAATTATTATAGCTGAATAAATTGATACATAATTATAGACAAACCAACAGAAACATGGCTTTATTCAGCTATAAAATTCTAGTGACATAACGTACCTAATAACAAACCATGGCAACAGCCATAGAGTTGCACGTCACAATTGGTATATCTAATCTACTTTATTCTTTTGTAATTTAAACTTTAAATATGTGTTACGATATCATCTACCAATAATTTGTACCTACCTACCTTTAGTAATTATAACCTAATGGAATTGTAGTGTTCATGAAGAAAAAGTGTAAAGCCCTTTTTTCGTCATCAACCTATATTGTTTTTCAAATTTTACAGCTAAGACTTGGTAACTTTTACTATTACTCTCGTAAATTTTATTAACCGTCGGAGCTTTTGTAAATTCAACAATAGCAATTGATTAATTCATGAATAAAAAGGGTTAACTCTTTATTTTGCCGTCAACCTTAGTTGTTTTGTAAATTGAACGGCTAAGCCTTAGTAACTCCTACTATTACTCTTGTAAATTCTATCAACAGTAGGGACTTTAGTAAATTCAACCATAGCATTCTTTCAGTGTGGGGGCCACCGAAGCCCTTCCGGCCCTGTCTCTGTTCACCTTGTTGAACGAGCGAAGCGAGTTCTCTGAGTCAACTTGGAAGAATCCGCGTTTGTATGTATGTTTGTCCGAGCATAACTTCCGAACCGTTAATCCGATCTTTATGAAATTTGATTGGGGTGTAGATAGTATTGGTACAATTTGTTGGTAAGGTTATGAGCTATATCGGGGTTGTTGAGATATTGGGGTATAATGCGCGTCATGTAAAAAGAACGCTGGCGGTCAAGCTTCTTCAGGCGTTCCAGCGTTCTTTTTAAGAGATTTTTCTACTTATTTAAGAGATGTATACCTATGCATTGAATGAGTGCCTACCTAGTTTACTACAAATAATGTACAATTATAAAAAGAACGCTGGAACGCCTGTAGAAGCTTGACCGCCAGCGTTATTTTTACATGACGCGCACTATACAAGAGGGGGTAAAAAAAAGTGATGATATCAGATCAAATAGGGTGTCATATGAAAGCCCCTTGCTTCGACATTTCAAAACAATTTTTATATTTTTTTATCTTAAATAGTTTTTGAGATATTAGGGTAAATCGAAAATGTAAAAAACCAAAACCACTACTACTAATCCTGGGTACTTCTACTAATCCTACAACGCTGAAATTTGGTATGTTAGTAGCTTTCATGACACAAATACTAAAAGTCTAAAATTGTCGAATTTCTAAACTTGTACTTGGCGAACCACTAGTTTAAAAATGAGGGTATAGAACCGTTTTTGATTAGAAAGGTTCGAATTTTAAAAACCTTTTCCATGCTCGCTGATAAAAAGCCTAACAAAAGTAGGTCTAACTTTTCGAACGTTAATTTTATGTGGATATACTCACGCACATAGATATTTTTTAGAGAAAATAAGGTAACCTACCTGAATAGCATGTATTCGCGAGGTCTCAGTTCGGGGCGAACCACTAGTTTATATTGGTTTTGATGGTGTGCCTGCTCAACAGTTTCTACAAGTAATTAATTTGAAAAAAAAAAACTCAACGTAATGAAACGGCTGAACCGATTTTGATCAAACATAGCTAAGAACCCTCCAGACAAATTCACCTTTCATATAAAAAAAAATTAACTAAATCGGTTCATCCGTTAGGGAGCTACGATGCCACAGACACACACACAGACACTTCAAACTTAGAACACCCCGTCGTTTTTGCGTTGGGGGTTAATAAAACAACACTATAAATTTAAACAATTTTATTCATTTAAAAAAAGGATGTAGGTACTTAGATATTCAAAATGTAGCACACACATCTAAAAAGCGACTTAAGTCTAAGCATAATTAGGTATATTTCTGTTCCTAAGCATAATTATATTCTACCTACAAATAATAAACGACTAATTGAACAACATTAATACTTGAAAAATGCAATAAAAACATAACTCGGCCATAACAATTTTGAGTTTCAACTTTATTCATTTTGTAGGCAGTCTGGGAATATATCTCCTAAACTGAACGCTTACGAGCCGAGTTGTGACCACGGTATAACTAGACTTGCTTAGGTCGAGTATTTAGATACAGTAAAATAGTAAAAATTATACTTAAACTAATAACATGAAGCTAACATTTTGATTGTAGAGATAAAATGCCGTTCTCCAGATGAGTCCATTAAGCCGGTAATACACATGCCTGTTGCTTGCACAATGGCATGTCTGTAGCTTGTACAATGGCACGTCTGTAGCTTGTACAATGCCATGTCTGTAGCTTGTACAATGACATGTCTATAGTTTGCACGATGGCATGTATGTCACTTGTACAATGGCATGTCTGTAGCTTGTAAAATGGCATGCCCATATCTTGTACAATGACGTGCCTGTTGCTTTCAAAGTAGCATGTTTGTAGCTTGCACAATGTCATGTCTGCAGTTTGCACGGTTGTCAATGCACGGTTGCACCATGTCATGCATGTAGCTTGCACAATAACATGCCTGTGGCTTGCACAATGGCATGTCTGTAGCTTGCACAATGGCACGCCAAAAGCAAGTCTGAACGTCAGCTACGGGCATGCCTTTTCACTTACACATGTTCACTTACTAACGTATCTCCTATGTCAGCTGAGACATGCCATGTTCTGGCATGCACCTACTTTACAGGCACATGTATTCGCAGCTGTAGATATGTGTTTGTGCTTACCTAAAGTAATGCATACCTAATAATGAAGCTATAAACAAATGCAGACATTCCGTCTAAGCGTACCTTGTGCACTATAAAGCTGGGAACAAATTATCGGACGCGGCTGAGGGGCGAGGCTTATTGATATATAGTCAGTACATTTAATACTACACTGCAAACTATCGGTCGTAGGACATGGACGTGGCCTTGAGTCGCCCTGGAGCGTTCAGACGTCCGAACAGAATCTAGCCGGCTGGATGTGCAACTACCCTGCACACCGCTAAGCCGCGTCTGTCAGCCGCGGCTGATGGATGCGTCCGATACTTCGTTAAGCTGAGAACAACTATGTTCTCAGCTTAATCAGCTTAATGACGAATGACATATGATCTTGTGATCCGGTCAACGAACAGTCACAAATCCGAAGATCAAATTTAAAGCCGTGTTTCTTACAAATGTATATATAATGTCTTTGGTTTCAATTTATTTCCAAATAAAGATCATCTGCCGTTCGTCAGCACTACGTCAGATATAGCTAAACGGTATAGCTAAATGTGATTTCGAATATTACGGCCCGCACAAGGTATAACTAAATGTGATTTTGAATATTACGGCCCGCACAAGGTATAGCTAAATGTGATTTTGAATATAACGGCCCCGCACAAGGTATAGCTAAATGTGATTTTGAATATACGGCCCTGCACAAGGTATAGCTAAATGTGATTTTGAATATACGGCCCTGCACAAGGTATAGCTAAATGTGATTTTGAATATACGGCCCTGCACAAGGTATAGCTAAATGGGATTTTGAATATACGGCCCGCACAAGGTATAGCTAAATGTGATTTTGAATATTACGGCCCTGGAACAAGGTATAGCTAAATGTGATTTTGAATATTACGGCCCTGGAACAAGGTATAGCTAAACGTGATTTTGTGAGCAACTGGCCTGCCTCGATACATGTTCGCACTATGCCTCGTGTTATCCTACGTGCGGTGTAGCTTGCACTGTTTCTTCGCCTCGCTGATCGTGTGTCGAGTGGGGTGAAGCTAGTCGCCCTCCTCGAACTGTTGAGCCACTTCATTGTCATCGTCAAATATTTCCTCGTTGTCATCAGCGCTGGCTTCCTACAAACAAAAACAATTTGTTTATTAATAATTATTTTCGAAAAAAACACCGACTTCGAAGCTAGGAATCTATCCCCAATACAAGATTTTATAACATTAGTGATCGGAACCGTGTGCTGATCACAATGAGCCTAAACACGGCCAGTCTACTATTATCCATCGAGGAGTTCCGTTGTCCACCTTCAGTCTCCATCATCAGATCAGCTCGCTGTCACCATCATATTGTATTGTCATCGGAACTAGACAGGTATGCCACATTTCAGCTTAATCGGATATCGGAAAAACACCCTTATCGCCACCCGTGAAATACTTATCATTAAGTAGTTCCAATGGCCATCTCTGGTCTACTTCATCAGTTCCACTTCACCAAATGGAACTTTCTGAATGCACATGCTGGGCTTGTTACTGAAAATACCGAAATCACTATGTGTGTGTTCCTATAATATTTGAGGAGTTCCCTCAATTACTCATGGATCCCATCAGCAGATCCAGATTTTGATGACAATGGGACCAATCTGGAAGTATTTCGTATCAGAAGTATCTCACCTGGTACTGCTGGTACTCGGAGATGAGGTCGGCCATGTTGCTGGCGGCCTCCGTGAACTCCATCTCGTCCATGCCCTCGCCGGTGTACCAGTGCAAGAAGGCCTGCAATGAACATTCACATTCTATAATATTAGCACACATAATATAAACTTGTTGCGTTACCGACTGACAATGAATGCAAAGTCGTTTACATGGAACTTGAAGCGTGACTTCTCTCATCGATTTGTATATTGTGTTTGTAGAACTCGATGTGGACGTATACCCCACGGTATACGTCCCGCTATCAACCGTACGTCACACTGTGTGGTGTACAACCCGCAGTCAGCCGTACGTCCCGCTGTCGGCCGTACGTCCCGCTGTCAGCCGTACGTACCGCTGTCGGCCGTACGCACCGCTGTCGGCCGTACGTCCCGCTGTCAGCCGTACGTACAATGCCGTCTATGCCACAAGGGCACAAGGGGCTCGTGCCCAGAGCCCCGACCTCACGGGGCCCGGAAGGCAGATACATATTTTTTTGAGCTGAAAACACATATTTTTCACATAATTCCGTACGTCCAGCTGTGGGGTGTACGTCCCGCTGGCGGCCGTACGTCACACTGTGGGATGTGTAAGTCGCTGTCAGCTGGACGTCCAGCTATGGGGTGTACATCCCGCTGTCAGCCGTTCGTCCCGCTGCGGGGCAACGGATGGGCGGATGCTGGTAAGTAATGTTTGCTTACCTTCCTCCGGAACATGGCTGTGAACTGCTCCGAGATGCGCTTGAACACCTCCTGGATGGCGGTGGAGTTACCGATGAAGGTGGCCGACATCTTGAGTCCGCGTGGTGGCACGTCACACACCGCGACCTTCAGGTTGTTCGGGATCCACTCCACGAAGTAGCTGCAACGAATACATCACTTTACCGTCCCTCTTCAAGAGTGGAGGATATGGAACTCTTCAGAATTTCTTCACCCGCCTTAAGACATTCTTCACTTATACTTTATACATTCTTGGCATATTCTTAAAACATTCTTCAGACATTCAAGGTTTATTCTTCAAAAATTATTGTTTTTTTTTAACATTGATCGACCTTTGTTTGCCCACGATCTCACCTGTTGGTAAGTGACGATGTGGCCGAAGATGGAGCATAAAGGCCTAGAAGGCACCTATTCACTCTAGACTTGAAGAGACCCGGATTATAGTTTTCAGGTAAGTGTGTTCCACTCCTTACCAGTTCGCATTATAAAGGTAGAACCGAAACGTTTTGTGCGAATAGAAGTTATACTAATGAGGTAAGGATGGTACTGAGCCGTGCGCCTGCTCGTCCTATGATGAAAAGGAGATGGTGGGATCAGATCGTGCAGTTCCTGGGAGCATTCCCCGAAATGTAACCTATAGAAGATCGCAAGGCATGCAACCTTACGGCGGTGCTCGAGACTCTGGATCTTAGCCTCCGCCATATGTAGCTCACCTATAAGCCTGAAAGCTCTACGTTCGATCGAGTCCAAGGCAGCAAGCTGGTATTTGGCCGAACCATCCCAAACATGGCAGCAGTACTCCATACCAGCAAGGACTTGTGCTTTATATAAACTGAGAAGCTGTCCTGGTGTGAAGTAACGCTTTACCTTATTCAGGATGCCTAGCTTCATGGCAGCTGTTTTTGCCTTAGACTTGATGTTAGAGCCAAAGTTGAGAGTAGGCGTGAGCGAAACACCTAAGAGCTCGAGGTGATCTCCTATAGCCACAGGTACATCACGGAATACAGGAACTTGGAGAAACGGACTTTTTTTCCCCCAAGAAGACACAAGCCTGTGTTTTAGAGGCATTGAAATTGACTAGATTGGCATCACCCCAGTCGGATACAGCTTTGAGAGTCAAATTCAGACGCTGCAGCATCTCATCTCTTAACTCCTGAATTTAATTCTGCCTAGCTCGCGCAGTGGAAACATATCTCTCCACAACTGTGCTGTCGTCTGCATACCCAATGATACCGGGCATTAGCAGATCGTTAATGTGCAGCAGAAACAATGTGGCAGATAGCACTGACCCCTGAGGTACCCCGGCGTTAATAGCCAATTGATCCGACGAGCAGCCGTCAATAACTACTCGAATGGATCTTTCCCTCAGAAAGTCTGCGAGCCAGGAGCAGAATTGAACTGGCAGTCCGTAAGCAGGAAGCTTGCCAATAAGGCTAGCGTGCCAAACCCTGTCAAAGGCCTTCGAGACGTCTAATGAAACAGTCAGTGCTATACCATATTTCTCGATGGCCTCGCTCCAAATTTGCGTGGCATACACAAGAAGGTCCCCAGTAGACCGGTTTCGGCAAAATCCGTATTGACGAGGAGGTCGTTACCTTCGAGGTATGCAAGGAGCTTCCTATTCAGAACACGTTCCATACATTTACAAAGTAGGGAGGTGACCGAAATAGGGCGGTAGTTTGAAGGGTCAGCACGACTCTTGGGTACATGCTGCACGTTAGCGAGCTTATACATGATTCGAGATTATACACCCATTCTAAAGAAATTCATGACTACCATTATGTATTGTCATTCATATTTAGAAGTAGTGTGTAGCGAGTGATAGGTACCTGGAGTTTTTGTTCTGGATCGCCATGACCTGGTCATCCACCTCGCGCATGGACATGTGACCGCGGAAGATGGTGGCCACGGTGAGGTAGCGGCCGTGTCGCGGGTCGCACGCCGTCATCATGTTACCAGAGTTGAACATCTACAATTATAATACAACTAATATCAGGAAGATGGTGGCCACGGTGAGGAAGCGGCCGTGCCGCGGATCGCACGCCGTCATCATGTTACCAGAGTTGAACATCTACAATTATAATACAACTAAAGTCAGGAAGATGGTGCCACGGTGAGGTAGCGGCCGTGCCGCGGGTCGCACGCCGTCATCATGTTACCTGAGTTGAACATCTACAATTATAATACAACTAATATCAGGAAGATGGTGGCCACGGTGAGGTAGCGGCCGTGCCGCGGGTCGCACGCCGTCATCATGTTACCTGAGTTGAACATCTACAATTATAATACAACTAATATCAGGAAGATGGTGGCCACGGTGAGGTAGCGGCCGTGCCACGGGTCGCAAGCCGTCATCATGTTACCAGAGTTGAACATCTACAATTATAATACAACTAATATCAGGAAGATGGTGCCACGGTGAAGTAGCGGCCGTGCCGCGGGTCGCACGCCGTCATCATGTTACCAGAGTTGAACATCTACAATTATAATACAACTAATATCAGGAAGATGGTGGCCACGGTGAGGTAGCGGCCGTGCCGCGGGTCGCATGCCGTCATCATGTTACCAGAGTTGAACATCTACAATTATAATACAACTAATATCAGGAAGATGGTATAACTCACTTGGCTCATTAGTTCTGGGACGGTCTGTGCGCGGAAGTCGATCGAGTTTCTCGCTGTGAGCGGTGCAAAGCCTGAAACACAACAAAAGTGATACATTTGTTGGCAACACGTAATAATGATGACGACGAGTGGTCGGCTGACGACGAGTACCTGGCATGAAGAAGTGCAGCCTCGGGAAGGGCACCATGTTGACGGCGAGCTTGCGCAGGTCCGCGTTCAGCTGTCCCGGGAAGCGCAGGCACGTCGTCACGCCGGACATCGTCAGCTGCAACACACACACAACTTGCTACACTCACTCCGCGAGAGTTGCAACACGAACACCAAAGGATGGCGTTAATAGTGATCACTAGCTAGTTCGAGCGAATTTATCACTTTCACTTCTTCTATGGCATATGTGGCTAGCTGTCACAATTCTGGCAGTATCCCTCGGAATAAGAACTAAAGCATGGAACTAAGGCTAAAAACGAAACGGTATCGATTATACCAGTCTCATTCTTTTATATGAATGTATTCATGTGTTGGAATGAGACAAGCATAAATCTATCTGTTCTTATTTGTGTTAGTCGTACCAGGCCAAATGTCAAATTACTAGTACATTCATGGTAACAATATAGGGAGATATACATCTCATATACATGCATATACATGCATGATACCAAAATTCAGGGTACGGAACGGAAAAACTACTGTCGTGTGACAATATATTTGTTTCTCTCTAACATAGGATAGCAAGCTATCTTCTAGGATAGGAGTAAGAAGGAACACTCTATGCTATTTTAGCACTCAATCCATGTATACATTCATGCAGTATCCATGTCATGATAGATTCTTAAGGCGCTATAGGGCCAACGAAAATTTTTATGTCAGGGTGTGAAGCACGCGGGGTCGCCCCGCCCACTGAGCGGGACGCAGGATGCGCCGAGTTCAATGACCCGAATTCTATCGGCGGGTAAGAGCGTTTTCACACTTTCCGATCCGATATCCTTATCGGAACACGTTTCCATACATTTTGTCGGTATCTGATATTGGAGACCGATAAAATGTATGAAAATTACGGCCGATAACGGTATCGCATCGGATAGTGTGGAAACTCTCTAAGGCGCCTTGCTATTATTTTCGCACATACGGTCATAAAGTAGTACAATATGCGCACAAAAAATAATAAGTTTTAGTGCTAGTAATAAATAAATAATAAAGAATTTTTACGTAAGTTTTTTTATTATTTCTGTTGGATATTTGGATAATCACATTACCTATAAAAATGGATCGTAAGGAAGGTATCTAATTGTGGCAGAAAATCAGATGTTCCATAAACAAAATAAGTACCTCATGATTCGATCCTAAGAAATTACCTCTCCGTCTCCTCCAGTGGATGTGTGCAGTGGTCTGTCCGACCTAAGACTAGGCCCTCCGACTCTTTCTGAGGAAGAGTGCAGAGGTGTGTGTCCGGCCTAAGAAATTACCTCTACGTCTACTCCAGTGGATGTGTGCAGTGGTCTGTCCGACCTAAGAGTAGGCCCTCCGTCTCTTTCTGAGGAAGAGTGCAGAGGTGTGTGTCCAGCCTAAGAAATTACCTCTCCGTCTCCTCCAGTGGATGTGTGCAGTGGTCTGTCCGACCTAACAGTATACCCTCCGTCTCTTCCCGTGGAAGAGTGTCGTGGTGTGTGTCTAGCTTAAAAAATTACCTCTCCGTCTCCTCCAGTGGATGTTTACAGTGGTCTGTCCGAACAAAGAGTAGCCCCTCCGTCTCTTCCCGTGGAAGAGTGTCGTGGTGTGTCTGGCCTAAAAAATTACCTCTCCGTCTCCTCCAGTGGATGTTTACAGTGGTCTGTCCGACCTAACAGTATACCCTCTGTCTCTTCCCGTGGAAGAGTGTCGTGGTGTCTGGCCTAAAAAATTACCTCTCCGTCTCCTCCAGTGGATGTTTACAGTGGTCTGTCCGAACAAAGAGTAGCACCTACGTCTCTTCCTGTGAAAGAATGCCGTGATGTGTTTCCGGCCTCAGAAAATACTTCTCCGTCTCCTCACGTGGATGTGTGAAGTGGTATGTCCGGCCTAAGAGTTACCCTCCGGTTTTTCCTATGGAAGAGTGCTGTGGTGTTTGTCGGGCCTAAGAAGATACCTGTGCGTCACCTCACGTGGATGTGTGCAATGGTCTGTCTGGCCTAAGAGTAGACCCTCCATTAGTTCCCGTGGAAGAGTGCCGTGATGTGTGTCCGCCCTAAGAAAATACCTGTCCGTCTCCTCAAGTGGATGTGTGAAATGGTATGTCCGGCCTAAGAGTAACCCTCCGTTTTTTCCTATGGAAGAGTGCTGTGGTGTTTGTCCGGCCTAAGAAAATACCTGTGCGTCACCTCACGTGGATGTGTGCAGTGGTCTGTCTGGCCTAAGGGAAGACTCTCCGTGTCTTTCCATGAAAGTGTGCCGAGGTGTGTGTCCGGCCTAAGAAAATACCTGTCCGTCACCTCACGTGGATGTGTACAGTGGTCTGTCTGGCCTAAGGGAAGACCCTTCGTGTCTTCCCGTGGAAGAGTGTCGTGGTGTGTGTCCGACCTAAGAAAATACCTGTGCGTCACCTCACGTGGATGTGTGCAGTGGTCTGTCTTGCCTAAGAGTAGACTCTCCGTCTGTTCCCGTGGAATAGTGCCGTGATGTGTGTCCGGCCTAAGAAAATACCTGTCCGTCTCCTTCCGTGGATGCATTGAGCATCACATCAATCTACAAATTCTACCTATATCATTCTACAATTTTCAATGTAATAACTACTCATTTTGATTTCTAGCACAGATAATGTATGGTAGTAAATGTGTTACTACCATGCATAACATACATACCATACCACCATCCAAAGGGCGTCGACGATTTTGGCATAGTCGTCAGCCGCCATTTACTTTTATTTTTAAGTTAGAGGCGCACTTTAAAAAAATTACATTTTCTAGAGGGTACGGGTCATTCGCAAAACATCCACTTCTCATAATGTACACCGCACTTTTCAAACTATTTTTTTTTTCAAAAAAGCTGGATATGGGTTACTGGCTCACTGACTCATTGACATCGTTATTCTCCTAGAAGGAGTCGTTTTAGTGATGGGTCATGTTCTAGGAAAGTGTTTAGTCCGTCTGTAAAATCTGTCATTTCAAAAATCCAAGCTGACCAAAACCTTTCTTCGAAATGGTGACCGATCGGATCCGTTCAAACGACGCATCCTACTGTTTTTTGGGAAAGATAGAAGAAAAAAATAAAAAAAATAAAAAAATAGATTACTGCTCTAAAATGGGTTTTTCAAACAGACTTGTCCGACTAGACTTTGGTGAATTAAAGTTTTTTACTAAAGTTAACACTCGAAAATTTGGTTTATATTGAAATGTTGTAAGCATCTTGGTGTATATAGGGTGCAAAATCACAACTTTTTTAAAAACCATGATGGCGCATGGCGGATTGTTTGGTGGTCATTTTGTAGAATCGTAAAGTTTTCAATTTTCAAATTGAAAAAAGAGACTGTGGGCAACACCGGAGCTTGATGACTAGTAAAGGGCTATCGTGTGGGAGAACAAGTGGTGTTGCCTGGTGGAAATTGCAACTTTTTTACTTTTCGTTACATTTTACTTGTATTTATATTTTACTTTTAAAACCAAGAAGTAAAAATGTAATGATATGAAAAAAGTAAAAAGTCTAAAATAAAAAAACTCAAAAAAAATTAAATTGAAGTCATTTTATGAAAAGTCCAGTGTACATATTGCGAATAAAGGAGATGTCCAGAAGTGGTATAATATTCTGAGAAAATTTCAGAAGTTATGAAATATATCTAAAAAAAGCTTATTTATTGGGCTACTCGATTATATAAATTTTATATATTATAAAACCTCCGTTTCCGAGAAAATAATAAAATTGTTCTTGAAGGGAAAACATAATGAAACAAACATGCCAAAACCACACGTGTGTAATAAATAAATAAATAAATAATGCTGGACAGTTCACATAACACATTTCACATTTTTTATCTAGCCCCAAGCTAAGCAGAGCTTGTGTTATGTGTCCTAGATAACTGATATACTTAATACAATATATTACATAGATAGATATTTTTTATTATACATAAAAATACCCAGAACACCCTAAACAAATATCTGCGATCGCACATAAAATAAATATGCTATTTCGTCTTCTTCTGCCTGTGCCCAAAGATATGATGACTAAAATATTCTTCTTGAATGGAATACGTGCTAACACACAATTTACAATAAATTTATCTGTGCCCTGAGCTACCTGAAAAATACATATGTTTATAAGGAGGCGAGGAATGTAGGTACCTATGCATATTGCTAAAGGTACTATTATCATTACAGGCAGCTCCTATCTATTAGTGAACTCTACAACAGTGTAGGTAGGTATCTACTTAGAATGTATCCTGAACCTACACAGAACAGATAAACTAATAAGTGAAGTATTAGTAATAACGCGACAACATGGAACGAAGGTAGGATAGTCGTATGAAAAGTTCTTTGTGGTTGTCTGTCTGCGGCCTGTCTCGCTAGCTAGAGAGTATCAAAATTCCTTAGTCTGCCTGCCAAAGAGCGTCAAGTTCACCTTTTGGGAGTGTTACAAGTTCTAACTTTATTTTGAAAAAAAAAACAACATTTGAATCAAGTTTAAAAAAACTGAGGTACATTTATTATTTTTCATTAGCTGCAAAATAGCCAAATAATTAATGCCCTTTCTCCGTAAATAACTATTATGTTGCTTAGAATTTCTAGTTATTTTTATACCGGCCTTCATATATATTTTTTGGACATCTCCTTTAGTCTATTTGAGCAAAAAAATTGAGTGTATATTTTGCGAAGTGGAGGTTATGCGAAGTGGTCATATTGAGAATAAGTGCGATGTACATTACAAGAAGTTGACGTTTTGCGAATGAGTTGTATCCTCTAGCCATAGCACAATAACTAGTGGGTCGGTGGTGCGTGAGGTGCTGCAGCTGGCGTACAGTTTTCCTTTGCCGCTTACTCGCGTGTATGCACAAACCTCTACAAACTCCTGCAAACCCTACCAACACTACAAACCCCTACAAAATCCTACAAACCCTACAAACTCCTTCCAACGCCTACGAACCTCTATAAATCTACTTTGATTTTGACCCTTAACCTTGACCTTGACCTGTACCTGTACCTGTACCTGTACCTGTACCTGTACCTGTACCTGTAATTATACCTGTACCTGTACATGCTCCTGCACTAATTAATACGAATGTCGCCTCTTCGTTTATCTCACTCACTCGACCATCGTTCCACTCAGTGGAATCGTTCCACTTCGTGTCACGCTGGTCTCGTTAGCTCGATAAGCTACAGCAAAGTTAATTTGAAGAGAGAAAACTAACGTAATATTCGTAATCAGTGTAGTTGTGCCAATGTTGGTGTTGAGGCTAGTTCTGTTGTGGGATGAACATTAAAACTGCAGCCTGGTATTTTTACTTATTAATCACTGTATTCCAACTTTTACATGGTTTTTAGTTACTCGAGTTAATCTCTCGATCACAAGCCAAGTACGAACTTCCGTTCATAAACAATATAGTTTTTATAGACCATAGATGTATATTCTACTGTTTGGTGGGTTACCAACATGCTGGGGGCACCAGAGATTTAAGAGACAGTATCTTATTATGATTAAGCAAAATATTTTGTATGAGCTTTACTTTCTAAATACCATCAAGATGTATATTGGTAATTACAATATCAGAAATAAAATAAATTTATGAACAGGATATGTGGTCTTTTTTATACCTTTTTCTTTTAATAAATATGAAAGTTATTTAGGATCACAATAGAACAAACTAAAGAAATATACTTAATTAAAACTTATACATTTTAAGTAGACTATGACTGAAAAACTTAGTAGCCATTTTAACATTAGTATGTTATCAGTATGGTGTTAGTAATTTTGCAATAAATTAACTATCTAGGTATGTTTACAATAAGAGTACATATTTTACAGTCTTTTGTATATAATACTCTTGCTACATATAAGAAAACTGTGCTGTAAAAACATAAACCTCTCTAATAAGATTGTACTTAAGTACTAATAAATCTAGGTAATCAAACTTATTCCGAAGGTAACTAAACCTAAGCTTATTATAATGGTAGCATACATACTTATTCTAAAGGCAATATACATATACCACTTAGTGATCTTTTATAGATCCTTTTGTTGGGTGTGATAACATCCAACACACGCACTTTGTTATCTAGGCCAGCATAGATCTTTATGATTCTAGCCATGGGCCATGCTAGGGGTGGGGAGTTAGGCTCCCTTAATATAACTAAGTCTCCAACCTTGACATTGGGTACACTGTCACGCCACTTAGGGCGGGACTGGAGAACATTCAAGTAGTATTTGTGCCAAATGTTCCAAAAATTACATTTGACTTTATTACATAGTTCCCAAAACTTCAACCTATTATCAGGGATATTTACAACTTCTTTTTCAGGGTAAGAGGTTAATGCAGTGCCTATTAACCAGTGTCCTGGTGTAAGGTAACTGAAATCGTTTATATCGTTAGCTGTTACTGGTAACAAAGGTCTTGAGTTCAAGACAGCTTCTATCTGACATAAAATTGTATTTAACTGCTCATATGTGAGGACATAGTTTTGTATTATGCGTTTTAGATGAAACTTCATGCTTTTTACAGCTGCTTCTGCCAGGCCAGCGAAGACAGGCGAGTAGCTAGGCGTGAAATGAAAGGAAACTGCTTGTTGCGTTACAAAGTTTAGCACTTGTGTTTGATGGTCCTTAGAAGCCTGAAGTTCATATAAACGAACTAATTCGTTCCTTGCTCCCTTGAAGCAACCACCATTATCGCAGAACACGTCTGTGGGTAAGCCCCGTCGTGCTATGAAGCGTTTAAAACACGCAAGGAAACCTTCTGTACTTATATCTGATGAAAGCTCTAGATGGACGGCCTTTGTAACAAAGCAGACAAATACACATATGTATCCTTTTGTCTGTATAGCACGTCGTATGCGAGAATTTTTAACTGTAATGGGACCTGCGAAGTCTATGCCTATCTTTTGGAACGGTCGGCAAGCTGTTACTCTCTCGGGAGGCAAGGAACCCATTAGTTGTTTAGCGCAATCAGCTTTCATTCTAAAACAAAGTAAGCACTTATGTATTAACTTTTTTATATGTTTGTAACCATTTACAATCCAGTATTTTTGATTTAAGCTAGATAATAATAATCTAGGTGCAGCATGTAATAATCTAATATGTTCATGGTTAACAATAAGATCAGTGATGCGAGATTCTTTAGGTAGGACGATAGGATGTTTTTGTGAGAATGTCACAGTGGAATGCTCGATTCTACCACCTACTCTTAGCATATTTTTTCCATCAAGGAATGGGTGTAAGGGTTTCAATGAACCTTTGACATTTTCATTTTTGTTATTTAAACTCTTTATCTCATCTTTGAAATGAATGCTCTGCTCATGTTGTATGATTTTATGTAAAGCGTTTTGTAACTCAAGAGGGGATAACGAGGTACTTGAAAGTCGTTCATTTTTATTTTTTAAGTTATGACAAAACCTGAGTATGTATGCCATAACTCGTGTCATTTTATTGAGATCTGAAAATTTCTCGAGAAAGAGATATGTATCATCGTTTGTTCGAGTGACAAGGGATACCTTAGCATCAGAGAATTTCAGCAGTCTTTTCATTTCAGGCAAGTCGTCTGTAGCAGATGGTGGGGTAATATTTTTGAAATCGTACCTACAGTCCCGTAGAAACTGGGGGCCCATCCACCATAACTCGCAGTTGATCAGCTCGTCTGGATCAGCTCCTCTGCTTACATAATCAGCAGGGTTCTCTTTCGTAGACACGTACAGCCAGCGCCATCTAGGAGTCAGTTCTCGAATCAACCTTACTCTGTTTGCAACATAGGCGTTAAGTTTCATAGGCTCTGTGGCTATCCATGCAAGCGAGATTTGTGAATCAGAAAATAGATAGACATCGTTTATTTTAGTTTTGAGGCTTAGAGTATCGTGGACTCTGTTTGTAAGCCTCGCTAGTAAAAGCATAGCATTTAGTTCTAATCGCGGTATGGTGAGTGCCTTGTTATCGCGGGGGTTGATTCGAGATTTAGAGCAGAGTAAAGAAATTGAAGCTTTACCTGAGTCGTCCACCACCCGTAGATAGACACAGCAGCCATAACCAGTAGTGCTTGACGCATCAGCAAATCCAATGAGTTGCACAGCAATAGCATTGTCAGAAATCTGTATGTTTCTTTCAATAGTAACAGGTTGCATAGCAGACAGTTTTAAAGTAAAAGAAAGCCATTCTGTTTTTAGTGATTGCGGAAGAGATTCATTCCAACCTATTTTTTCGGACCATACCTTTTGCATGAAAGCTTTTGCTTTCATGATAACAGGGGACATGAAACCAAGGGGATCATAAAACTTGGATATATAGCTTAGTATTTGTCTCTTGGAAGGTGACTCAATTTCAAAAGGTTCCGGACAAGAGAACACAAAAAAATCTTTTGCAACATTTAATGTTAGTCCTAAAGTTTTCATGTAAACATTATTCTTTTGTAAATCTAAATCATCAAATTGTTGTTTATCTAGGGAGATTCCCTCTAGAATCTTTTGACAGTTTGATGCCCATTTGTGGGTAAAAAAACTACCTTTTTCAAGTAATTCGATTAATTGGCGTTTTGCCTCAAGAATAACCTCAATATCTGAATGTGAATAGCAGGCATCATCAACGTATGTGCAATAACTTAATATATAAGAAGCCAGTGGAAACTGTTCCTTATATTTTGTAGCAAGTTCATGTAAGCAGCGTGTAGCAAGAAAACTTGAGCTTTTTTGGCCATATGTGACTGTATCCAACTGAATGCACTTAATTTCTTCATGAATATTGCTTCTCCACAGTATATTTTGTAGCCCAGCATGCGCTGGATTGATGGCAACACAGCGGAACATGCGGCGAATGTCAGTTGAAATAGTGTATTCACCCAAGCGAAATAAGAGCAAAATGTCAAACAACTCTTTTTGGACAAGAGGCCCATTCAGTAGAAGGTCGTTAAGCGATAGTTTCTTATCAGTCTGCATAGAAGCATCAAACACCACGCGCGTTCTTGTGCTTTTGCTATTTTCGTTAATAACTGAATGATGAGCCATGAAATATAAAGGTGCGTTGTGAAAATCTAATGATTTAAAATCAATGTAATGCCCATGTCCTAAATCAAGATATTCATTGATGAATTTATCATATTCGGAAAGCAAGTTGGGACTTTTTTGCAACTTTCTTTCAAGACTGAGAAATCTATAGAGTGCAAACTCGAACGAGTTACCAAGAGTCTCATTTATTTGGCTCAGTGGTAATTTCAGTGGCAAATCAACTTGAAATTTATTGTCTTTAAGCACCGTTGTTTTTTGGAAACTATTTTCACATAAATCGTGTTCTGATAACTTCTCAGTATACATTTCAGGAACTTTTTCAGTTTCAAAAAACTGTTGTAAAGTTTCATCAAGATCGGACTTACAATCTAGACAGAGAAGTGAAACCTTACTTGATTTCTTGTTTGTAGGCTGTGGCAAGGCCCCAGCAATGACGTGACCAAACCTGGTGTTGACGAAGCATGGTTGCAGGTGCTGCAGCTTAGTAGATTGCGTAGCGTGTTGCTTTGAAGTAGCTTGTTGCTCCGGAAGCAGTGCCTGGAAAAATATATCGGCTCCAATCAACATATTGATCTCTGACGGGATGTGAAAATCAACATCAGCTAGTGTCAGTTCAGATGGAATGGTCAAAGACGTCATGTCCACTTTATATTGTGGTATTTTGCATGTGATTTTATCTAGCACATGACAATTTATTGTCACACGATATGGTGTGGCCAATGAGAATACTTCTAGGGGCACAGAATATTTGGCTACATTATTTGTGTTGCTGACCCCCACTATAGTAGTGCCATCTTTGTTTGGGGTGATACCTAAAACTTCTATCACCTTACTTGTTACTAAGGATACCTGTGATGCGGAGTCCAAGATTGCCTTGACATGCACTTCTGTGCCATTCTGAGAATAAAGCTTAATTTTTACAGTGGGTAACAAAACTCTGTCTGTCTGTGTATTTGATATCAATGTTATCTGATTTGGGGACTGCTCATCATCGTGTAGCAGTGTGTTGTGAGCTTGTTTGCAAACATTACACCGGAAATGAAATTTACATTTATTGCGGTGAATATTCAGACACACATTACACAGTTCTTTTTCCTTTGCAATCTTTATTCGTTCAGCAGAAGGCAAGACTTTGAATTTATTGCATGCAAATAATTTATGGTCACTGGACTTACAATATGCACAAGAGCTGGCTCCGGGTGTTGCAGCGATGTTGACCACTGCCCTGGGCGGCTTGCCCGCTACCAGCGGCGCAGCATTCTCTAATGCTAAGGCTCTCTTCTCCATGAACGCCAAAAAATCCAACACTGTAGGGTCGGAGTCAGTGCTCCGCTCGAGTTGATAGGCCCGGGACGTGTATGAATCTAATTTTCGAAACAGAATAGATAATACAATAGGATCCCATGTTTCAGTGTTTACCTGAAGGTTTTTTAAACTAGCTAAACATTGCTTTACAAGTGATACAAATTCCCTTAAGTTGCTTGAAGTAGATTTGACCAGCGCATTCATATCAAGTAATGAGTTTATATGTTCATTCACAATCTTAAACTTATGATTGTACCTTTCATCAAGAAGCCTCAGGGCTTCTTCATAGCTACCAGTTTGTAGTGGGAGATTTTTGATGATATCGAAAGGCTCTTTTTGCAAGAAGGTTCTAAGATAATACAACTTTTGAATATTGTCAATGGCTCTGTCTTTATGAATTATTGCCCTAAACAAGTTTATAAATGGGGTGTACTCACTGTATTTGCCACAGAATGGTTGAATTTCAATTTTAGGTAATTTTGTTCGAAATGCTGGGTTTCCGTCATCTGAACAAGGGGTTCCTTTAGATTTAATGGCCTCATTTATAGCTGACAATATCATAAAATATTTTGATTCACCGTCAGCTACGTCTTCGGTGTCGTGTTCATCATATGCTAAGATCTGTTTGTTGTACCCTTCGTATTCACTGAATATCTCTGCCACCCTTGATCGTTTTGCTTGTAAGGTGGATAGCGTAGCGTTTTCTATTTCTTGTCCATCGTGAACGAATTGATAAAGTCTAGTAAGGGCAGCCTTGGCGTAGCCTCGTGACGCTTTCAACTGTTTTAGAATCTTTTCGTCAGACATCGTGGCATTAAACTTACGCTAGCAATACCTAGTAATAATTATATAACTTTTGACAAGTCTTTACACAACCGATTTGGTAAAAAACACAGATAGAATTACGCACAAGCACAGCCAACACAAACTAGAATATAAAATGGCGGTTGGGTTCTACTTATTTCCTTGCATAGCTTATTTATCGTAGTCTTTGTACACACAAAACAAGTCCATAGACAGCCAGCAGTTGGTAGTTGGTATAATCGGGAGGAAGTAACGCGTTGTCCAATCCTGTCGCAGCGATGACGTCTATCAATCGATGACAGATAAGCTGATTGGCTCGCAGCTAGTAGCGTCCGCGCTGGGAATATGGCGTCAAATTGGCGGCGAATTTGAAATGTTGCGTCGATATCTTGTGTCTCGTTCTGATTCTTCGCTTGCACGTATTTTGCTCTCTCTCTCTCCATACACGGGAATTATGTTGCGAAGTATGAAGAGATTATGAAAGGCAATATGGCTTGACACGTAGCAAGAATTTGGTTAACCAAAGTAGAACAAAATTGACAATTGGCAAGAAATTTTCGACCTTTCCTTGTAGATAAATCGCTTGGAGTAACTCGTCGAGCACGATTCTTTAATAAAATTGCGTGCTGTAGGTATGCTGGAGTACAGTGAATTATGTATAGACTCACTTGTCGCAGGTCCCAAACCTGAGCTTTGTCGCAGAAACTGTATTTTCGGTTCCTCTTTCCGCAGGATGACTTGCGGGAAGCTCGTAGCAGGTTCCAGGCCCCCTCGCAGCCTTTGTGGGAGACTCGTCGCAGGTAATAGGATAACCTGTGCCTCCCCACGTTGTCGCAGTTGTCGCAAACATCCAATCCCTTATTTCCGTTGTCGAAGGACCATATGTAGTTGTGCCAATGTTGGTGTTGAGGCTAGTTCTGTTGTGGGATGAACATTAAAACTGCAGCCTGGTATTTTTACTTATTAATCACTGTATTCCAACTTTTACATGGTTTTTAGTTACTCGAGTTAATCTCTCGATCACAAGCCAAGTACGAACTTCCGTTCATAAACAATATAGTTTTTATAGACCATAGATGTATATTCTACTGTTTGGTGGGTTACCAACAATCAGCACCCACAAATTACTTGAAAACGACACCCATATTAGTTTTTTCTGATCTTACCATTTTATAGGGTTACCAGCTTACCTACTAACTTACCCACGTAACCAAAAAATTTAAGTAATATTCGTAATCAGCAACTACAAATTACTCAAAAACGACACCCATATTAGTTTTTTCTTATATTACCTTTACGCAGGGTTGCCAGGTTACCTTCCTACTCACTTACATACGTACCTGACTGCAAATTTGATGATTTATTCGCAATCGAACGTTACTATCGTTTTTTTCAGTCTCTCGATTATACAAGCACCGTTTCCTCCCAGGGTTACCAACAATATACAAATTTATATAGTCAAAGGTTATTTTTAAGGGCTCCCTTCATAATACCACATACATTTTATTATCAAAAACTTAATTATTTATATATATTTGGAGAAAATCTTAGAAATTGCCCTAAAAACGGGGAAAATATTTCCACCTGGCAACACCACTTGTCCTCCCACACAACAGCCCTATACAAGTCATCAAGCTAAGTGTTGCACACAGTCTCTTTTTTTCAATTTGTAAATTTTATATTCCACCATTTAACAAAATGGCCGCCACACCATCTGCCATCTTGGTTTTGAAAAAAGTTAGGATTTTCGTATATTCACCGAGATGCTGGCAACATTTCTGCATAAACAAAAGTTTCGAGTGTTAACTTTGGTAAAAGACTTTAATTAACCAAAGTCTAGTCGGACAAGTCTGTTTAAAAAAGCCATTATAGAGCAGCCTTCTATTTTTTTTTGTTTGTAACATTTTTCTTTAATCTTTCCCATAAAACAGTTGGACGCGTCGTTTGAACGGATCCGATCGGTCACCGTTTCAAAGAACTGTTTTGGTCAGGACCAAAAGTGCGGTGTACATTATGAAAAGTGGACGTTTTGCGAATAAGCCGTATCCTCTAGCCATTTATGTACAGTTTTCAAAGTGCGCCACTAACTTGAAAATAAAACTAAATGGTGGCTGACGACTATGCCAAAATCGTCGACGCCCTTTGGATGGTGGTAGCCGGTAACACATTTACTACCATACATTTTCTGTCCTAGTAATCAAAATGTAGTTAACATTGAAAATCGTATCCTAATGCAATAGGTGGAATTAGTACATTGATGTGATGCTCATTGCATCCACGGGAGGAGACGTAGAGGTTTTTTTTTGGCTGGACACACACCACAGCCCTCTTCCATGGGAAAAAACGGAGGGTTAATCTTAGGCTGGACATACCATTTCACACATCCACTTGAGGAGACGGAGAGGTTATTTCTTAGGCCAGACAAACACCACAACACTCTTCCATAGGAAAAAACGGAGGGTTACTCTTAGGCCGGACATACCACTTCACACATCCACTTGAGGAGACGGAGAGGTATTTTCTTAGGCCGGACACACATCACGGCACTCTTCCACGGGAACAGACGGAGGGTCTACTCCTAGGCCAGATAGACCACTACATACATCCACGTGAGGTGACGCACAGGTATTTTCTTAGGCTGGACAAACAACACAGCACTCTTCCATAGGAAAAAACGGAGGGTTACTCTTAGGCCGGACATACCACTTCACACATCCACTTGAGGAGACGGAGAGGTATTTTCTTAGGCCAGACAAACACCACAATACTCTTCCATAGGAAAAAACGGAGGGTTACTCTTAGGCCGGACATACCACTTCACACATCCACTTGAGGAGACGGAGAGGTATTTTCTTTGGCCAGACAAACACCACAGCACTCTTCCATAGGAAAAAACGGAGGGTTACTCTTAGGCCAGACATACCACTTCACACATCCACTTGAGGAGACGGAGAGGTATTTTCTTAGGCCAGACAAACACCACAACACTCTTCCATAGGAAAAAACGGAGGGTTACTCTTAGGCCAGACATACCACTTCACACATCCACTTGAGGAGACGGAGAGGTATTTTCTTAGGCCGGACACACATCACGGCACTCTTCCACGGGAACAGACGGAGGGTCTACTCCTAGGCCAGATAGACCACTTCACACATCCACGTGAGGTGACGCACAGGTATTTTCTTAGGCTGGACAAACAACACAGCACTCTTCCATAGGAAAAAACGGAGGGTTACTCTTAGGCCGGACATACCACGTTACATATCCACGTGAGGTGACGGACAGGTATTTTCTTAGGCCGGACAAACACCACAATACTCTTCCATAGGAAGAAACGGAGGGTTACTCTTAGGCCGGACATACCACTTCACACATCCACTTGAGGAGACGGAGAGGTATTTTCTTTGGCCAGACAAACACCACAGCACTCTTCCATAGGAAAAAACGGAGGGTTACTCTTAGGCCGGACATACCACTTCACACATCCACTTGAGGAGACGGAGAGGTATTTTCTTAGGCCAGAAAAACACCACAACACTCTTCCATTGGAAAAAACGGAGGGTTACTCTTAGGCCAGACATACCACTTCACACATCCACTTGAGGAGACGGAGAGGTATTTTCTTAGGCCAGACGAACACCACAACACTCTTCCATAGGAAAAAACGGAGGGTTACTCTTAGGCCGGACATACCACTTCACACATCCACTTGAGGAGACGGAGAGGTATTTTCTTAGGCCGGACACACATCACGGCACTCTTCCACGGGAACAGACGGAGGGTCTACTCCTAGGCCAGATAGACCACTACATACATCCACGTGAGGTGACGCACAGGTATTTTCTTAGGCTGGACAAACAACACAGCACTCTTCCATAGGAAAAAACGGAGGGTTACTCTTAGGCCGGACATACCACGTTACATATCCACGTGAGGTGACGGACAGGTATTTTCTTAGGCCGGACACACATCACGGCACTCTTCCACGGGAACAGACGGAGGGTCTACTCCTAGGCCAGATAGACCATTGCACACATCCACGTGAGGTGACGCACGGGTATTTTCTTAGGCTGGACAAACAACACAGCACTCTTCCATAGGAAAAAACGGAGGGTTACTCTTAGGCCGGACATACCACTTCACACATCCACTTGAGGAGACGGAGAGGTATTTTCTTAGGCCAGACAAACACCACAATACTCTTCCATAGGAAAAAACGGAGGGTTACTCTTAGGCCGGACATACCACTTCACACATCCACTTGAGGAGACGGAGAGGTATTTTCTTTGGCCAGACAAACACCACAGCACTCTTCCATAGGAAAAAACGGAGGGTTACTCTTAGGCCAGACATACCACTTCACACATCCACTTGAGGAGACGGAGAGGTATTTTCTTAGGCCAGACAAACACCACAACACTCTTCCATAGGAAAAAACGGAGGGTTACTCTTAGGCCAGACATACCACTTCACACATCCACTTGAGGAGACGGAGAGGTATTTTCTTAGGCCGGACACACATCACGGCACTCTTCCACGGGAACAGACGGAGGGTCTACTCCTAGGCCAGATAGACCACTTCACACATCCACGTGAGGTGACGCACAGGTATTTTCTTAGGCTGGACAAACAACACAGCACTCTTCCATAGGAAAAAACGGAGGGTTACTCTTAGGCCAGACATACCACTTCACACATCCACTTGAGGAGACGGAGAGGTATTTTCTTAGGCCAGACAAACACCACAACACTCTTCCATAGGAAAAAACGGAGGGTTACTCTTAGGCCAGACATACCACTTCACACATCCACTTGAGGAGACGGAGAGGTATTTTCTTAGGCCGGACACACATCACGGCACTCTTCCACGGGAACAGACGGAGGGTCTACTCCTAGGCCAGATAGACCACTTCACACATCCACGTGAGGTGACGCACAGGTATTTTCTTAGGCTGGACAAACAACACAGCACTCTTCCATAGGAAAAAACGGAGGGTTACTCTTAGGCCGGACATACCACGTTACATATCCACGTGAGGTGACGGACAGGTATTTTCTTAGGCCGGACAAACACCACAATACTCTTCCATAGGAAGAAACGGAGGGTTACTCTTAGGCCGGACATACCACTTCACACATCCACTTGAGGAGACGGAGAGGTATTTTCTTTGGCCAGACAAACACCACAGCACTCTTCCATAGGAAAAAACGGAGGGTTACTCTTAGGCCGGACATACCACTTCACACATCCACTTGAGGAGACGGAGAGGTATTTTCTTAGGCCAGAAAAACACCACAACACTCTTCCATTGGAAAAAACGGAGGGTTACTCTTAGGCCAGACATACCACTTCACACATCCACTTGAGGAGACGGAGAGGTATTTTCTTAGGCCAGACAAACACCACAGCTCTCTTCCACGGGAAGAAACGGAGGGTCAACTCTTTGGTCAGACAGACCACAGCACATCCCACATCCACTAGAGGGGACGGAGAGGTAATTTCTTTGGCCAGATCTCTACTCCTACTAGGTATGTAGCTATCTAAAGTAACAGTATGAAGTCAGAGTTTATTTGCAAAACAAATCGGATAATGTATTTGTTTACCTAGGTTTACTTTTACTTACCTTTGTCACAGAATAAATAATAGTACAAGTACCTATGTTGGCTCTTTTCATAATTATGATTTGCGAGTAGCCTGACTTGATAGTTTCCATTTCATCCGTAGTCACGTGACCGATGGCGGGAAAATTGACACAGATCCTACCTCGATGCGGTCTGCGACCGGTCTGAGCAAGCCGAGCGCACGCTCTGGTACTTATATTTGTGTTTAAAAAATTATATAAAAAAATCCCTTTTAGTTTTGCTAAATTTTGTTATTGACTTCACTAATTTAAATAAAAATGAACATGACACCAAGTGTTTCATAAGTTAAAACGTGAAAGAAGTAAGTCAAAAACATGATTTTAATTTTAAAAAGGTGGTATCTTTGTGTTTTTTTTTTATTGAGTGAAGTAATTCAAATAGTGTATTGAATTAATGATTTCACTAGATAAAATGATCAAGAATATCATATATTTTTTTCTTCATAGAAAACTATAAGAATTCTTATCAAAAACTTTAAAATTCTAGACACATTTGAGAACCTATGGCGTCTTAAATCATGCTTAGACAACTTGCTACATTCACTCAGCGAGAGTTGCAACACGATGACCAAAAGATGGCGCTAATAGTTTAATATTACTAGCACGTAGTAGTACTAATACTGTAGTATTATGTATTTTATTGTGCTACAGCTAAGACGACTATAAATACCAACAGTTTCTGTATTAAATTCTACACTCCCTAACAGTGAATACGTTGCACTAGTTGCAATACGATGGCAAAAGATGGCGCTAATAGCATAACATCATTCCACCAACTTATCTGCTCAGTTGACAGAGTCGCTAGTGGAGCCATTTTGCTATCGTCATTATGAAATTAACCAAAGAAAGAGGAGTTCAAATATATGTGTCACTCTCGGAAGAAGAACGTGTCACTGCAGTAAAAGTTGAAACAGATATAGTCCCCAACAGATGTCACTGTAGTACAAAATTGTACGAACGCCGATAGGTGTCGCTATAGTAAAAAGTTGCAAGAACCATATCGACCATTAAACGTCTCGTAGACACGCAGTCCGTTTTGCTGACAGATTTGCCACAATCACTGCTATGATTAACGGATAACCTACAGACCGTTCAGCGTAAGTTGGCACCTGCCATGTAGTATTTACAGGTGCCATCTTACGGTGAACAAGCTGTACCGTATTATATGATGACTGATTTTGCATGAGATTGATTGATATCTGGATCATTCATTTGACTTCAACCATCAGTCTAGTAGTTGGAGTTTATTTTAGTTTACAGATCCATCAACTTATCTGTAGAATTCAATGTATGTAGATGATAGAAAACTACATACATTTCATTCTACAGATAAGTTGGTAGATCTGTAATGTCGATAATATTTCAATAGTCATTTATAGTTCGTGATTGATGGAAGTGATTGACGCTCGCATGAGTAATCTACAGGATGCCTAATGTGCCCCTTTAGTAAAAAGTAGTTAGAGGTTTCCCAATAGGTGTCACTGTAGTACAAAATTGCTAGAAGTTCCCCAATAGATAAAAAGTTGCAATAGGCTCCCCAATAGGTGTCACTGTTATAAAAAGTTGCTAGAGGTTCCCCAATAGATCAAAAGTTGCAATAGGCTCCCCAATAGGCGTCACTGTAGTAAAAGCTGCTAGCGGTTCCCAAATAGATCAAAAGTTGCAATAGGCTCCCCAATAGGCGTCACTGTAGTAAAAGCTGCTAGCGGTTCCCAAATAGATCAAAAGTTGCTAGAGGTTCCCCAATACGTGTCACTCTAGTAAAAAGTTGCTAGAGGTTCCCAAATATATAAAAAGTTTCTAGAGGTTTCCCAATAGCTGTAGTAAAAAGGTTACAAGAAGATTATACTCACGCCAATCAAGTGGTTGAGGTCTCCGTAGCTCGGGCTGGTGAGCCGCAGCGTGCGGAAGCAGATGTTGTAGAGCGCCTCGTTGTCGATGCAGAACGACATGTCCGTGTTCTCGACGAGCTGGTGCATGGAGAGCGTCGCGTTGTACGGCTCCAGCACCACCTCGCTCACCTGTGGCAGGGTGGATATTGTACTATGCAACGCGTGGATATACAGACTGGCTTAGTAACACTAGGTAGTCAATGTGTCCAACGGGATGGGATGTTAGAGACGGGATGGTGGTGGATTGGCTCTTCAACTAGCGAGGAGTTGTAGAGCGGGCCGACCATCACCATGACCCCAACTTGTTAGGCGTTCCGCCCATTTGTGGGGTGGGAGGGCGACTGGCTCTCCTCGTGTCCCTCTGATTAGTACCTACGAGTACACTCGTACCCTACGTGTGTTGAACTAGTGTGCGCGATATAGTGACGCGATAACAAGCCGGTGTTAATCAAGTCTTCTTAGATAGATAGATAGATAGATAGATAGATAAAACGTTTATTTGCATCTCCAATCACACGCGTACATTCTAAACAAATAAAAGACAGTGCACTAAAAACTAGATAATACAACCATCGTTACACAAAAACAAAGCAATCGTTCTGCATCTTCGTGTCGTTGGTTCCCATAGATAATTAAATTATTTTTGACCAATATTTAGCCACGTTGACAGCATTTTCAGTGGCTTCGCACAGGTCATTTAGGGTGCAGGTGTTGGTGCACAGTGGACAGAACAGCAAGTGAGGCATTGTCTGAGGAGTGAACCCACAGTCACATTGTGCCTGGTCGGAATAACCAAGTTATGCCTGCAGTGGCCCACCTGACTCCGGAGTCAGTTCAGAGATTTCCAGGTGGACCATGGCAGTTTATTTCCCGAAGGGAGCTTCTCTGCAGGTACAACGTGGTCAGCAAGGGGTGGGTGTCGTTCCAACCACAGTTTTGTGCGTGCCTCGCTAGGGATGTCCACTGTGAGTGCTTCGGTGGACTTAAGGAAGCTATTGCGGCTCTTAAGTCTACTTCTAATCCATTATATTATCTGTGTGTGTACTTCGTTGAAGATGGTTAATTTACGGTGCGATTTAAATTCATAGTAAAAGTGGCATAACCTGGTACAGAATAGAATTGATGAAATGTTACCTTGGGAGAGGGCACCACGCTGAAGGTGCTCATGATGCGGTCAGGGAACTCCTCGCGGATCTTGCTGAGCAGCAGCGTGCCCATGCCGGAGCCCGTGCCGCCGCCCAGGGAGTGCGTCAGCTGGAATCCTGGAACACGAGAATTTATCATCATCATCATCATCCACAGCCTGACTGTGGTGATATCAACCTTCTTGCATCTGTTAGTATTTCTATGTCTGAAATGACATCGGTGCCAATCTCATTGTGTCACTATTCAGCTAATACCTAGTACTCTTGCATGTCGAGTTTTTAACGAATAAAGCCATGTTTTGCTCTGAAATGGTTTGATATATTACAATTTATTCGTTAAAAAACTATGGATAAATATCTGAAGCCCGACAGGTTCGAAGCAGATCCAACAAACAACTCAGACCAAACTTCAACATGGACTCATTGGAAGCAAACATTTAGCAACTTCATTCACGCTATAGAAAGCAAAGATGAGACAGTAAGTGCAGAATATAAGTATCAATTGCTAGTGAATCATCTTTCGCCTCGCCTGTATATATACATCAAAGATTCCAACGAGTATCATACAGCTATACGAAAACTAGACGATCTGTTCATAAAGCCAGTAAACGAAGTATATTCGAGATATCGATTGGCCAAACGGCAACAACAACCTGGGGAGTCAATTGATCAATATATACAAACGCTAAAACTGTTATCCAAGAATTGTAATTTTAAATCAGTAAACGCCGAACAAAACGAGTCTGAATATGTTCGAGACGCCTTTATAGCTGGGCTATCGTCATCACAAATACGTCAACGACTCCTAGAAAATAGCAATCTTACTTTAGACAAAGCATATGAACAAGCGCGATCATTAGAAATAGCTCAGATTCAAAATGATAATTATCGAAAAGAACCAATGACGGTTGTGAATTATGCTAATGATGACAGCACTGCAGCTGTAGTTACTGGAGGAAGGCCCTTAAAATACGAAACATGCTATTTTTGCGGGAATAAAAGACACCCTCGCCTCGAGTGCCCAGCATTCAAGAACATTTGCTCAAATTGTGGTAAAAAAGGACACTTTCAAAAAGCGTGTCTTAGCAAAAGACCTCGGGTGGCTGCATGTGAGACAATAGATGATGTGCATGTCACTCATGCTCATGCCTCGTCTCATAACTTGTCTTGCATATTGTCGGCAGCAGATCTGAAACGAGCTACTATACCAGTTCTCATAAACGGGAAAACTACAGCACGGGCACTCATTGATACTGGCAGCACAGCAAGTTTTATTGATCGACGTCTTGTTAATCTGTGCAATTTAAAAATTATCTCCTGCAAGCAAAAGATTACAATGGCAACATCTAACCTATGCATGGATGTAAATGAAGCATGCACACTACAGATAACAATACAGAACCAAAATATTGACGTCACTCTCATGATTATGGACGAACTATGTTCAGACATCATACTTGGACACGACGTCTTGCAGAATCATGAAGCTTTGATAATGCGATTCGGGGGTTTTAAACCAACCCTCAAACTATGCGCACTCGCAGAAGCAAACATCGAACCGGTTAGCTTATTTACTAACGTATTACCATTTGATAAACCGATTGCTGTAAAGTCTAGAAGACACTCTGATTCCGATTCTCAATTTATTGAAGCTGAAATACGAAAACTTTTAAAGGACAAAATTATCGAACCAAGTTTTTCTCCATGGAGAGCTCAAGTTCTTGTGACATCAAGTGAACACCACAAGAAACGGATGGTTATCGATTACTCTCAGACAATCAATCGGTATACGGAACTTGACGCTTATCCTCTGCCATCAATGGATGAACTTATTTCCAAAGTAGCTAAGCATAAAATCTTCAGCAAAATTGATTTGCGCAGTGCATATCATCAAATTCCAATTTTAGAAGCCGAAAAACCGTATACAGCATTTGAAGCCTGCGGAAATCTATATCATTTTCGACGCATTCCGTTCGGTGTTACCAACGGTGTAGCAGCCTTTCAACGAGCTATCAATACTATCATAGAAAAAGAACGTTTACAAGGCGTGTATGCTTATCTAGATGACATCACAATATGTGGATATGATCGAGCTGACCATGACGAGAAGTTACACTCCTTCCAGGAAGTTGCTAATCGATACAACCTAACACTGAACTTACAGAAATGCGAATTTTCAAAAACAGAAATAAATTTGCTAGGTTATAATATTTGCAACAGCGTAATCAAACCAGATCCTGAACATCTTCGTCCTCTTTTAGATATGCCAGTACCTGATGATCGGGCATCACTCCGCAGAACCATGGGTGTTTTTGCACATTATTCAAAATGGATCCCAAGATTCTCAGACAAAATAAAATTTCTCGCAAAATCAGAGAAATTCCCACTAACGCCCGAAGCTGTACAATCATTTAAATCGCTAAAAACAGAAATAAGCAATTCGGCAATTAATATCATTGACCCCAAAATACAACTCACCGTGGAGACAGATGCATCAGACCATTCGATAGCTGCTGCTCTTACACAAGAAGGGAGACCAGTAGCGTTTTTCTCAAGAACTTTAAGCATTCACGAACGTAATCATTCTGCAATCGAAAAGGAAGCCGCAGCTATTGTAGAAAGCATAAAGAAGTGGAGACAATTTCTTATGGGAAAAACATTCAGACTGATCACAGATCAGAAATCAGTATCTTTCATGCTCGATCAAAAACACAATTCAAAAATTAAAAATGATAAAATACAAAGGTGGCGATTGGAACTCTCAAATTATAACTTCGATATCATATATCGCCCGGGTAAAGACAACATAGTAGCTGATGCTCTTTCACGGGTCAATATAACAGCATCAACACAATCAGCCAGCGATAATCTTCTTGAACTACACAAGAATTTGTGTCATCCCGGCATAACTCGTATGGTACACTGGATTAGAGCTAAAAATTTACCATACTCAGTCGAGGATGTCAGACGAACTACTGGATCATGCACAGTCTGCGCTGAAATTAAACCCAGATTTCTTAAAACTAAGGGTACATTGATAAAAGCTACTGCTCCTTTTGAAAGAATATCAATAGATTTTAAGGGTCCTTTGCCTTTGGAAACTGGCAACCGATACATGCTAACAATAGTAGATGAATTCTCCAGATTTCCATTCGCATTCCCTTGCCCAGATCTTAGTTCAGACACTGTAAAAAAGAAATTAACTCAATTGTTTGCAATATTTGGCATGCCAACTTATGTGCATTCTGACAGAGGAACCGCTTTTGTATCGGCTGAACTGAAAAACTATTTACATGGGATGGGAATAGCCACTAGCTACACAACGCCATACAACCCTCAAGGGAATGGTCAAACTGAGCGTTACAATGGTATTATTTGGAAAACAATACAGCTTACACTGAAATCATTGAACTTGCCTATAAACCACTGGGAAACTGTTCTCGATCAGTCACTACACTCCATAAGATCGTTACTGTGCACAGCAACTGGATGTACACCTCATGAGCGAATGTTCACTCATCCTCGTAGATCTTCAAACGGGCAGTCGATGCCAACGTGGCTCGCAGAGGCCGAGAGAGCACTACTGAGGAATAATATCAGAAGAAGCAAATATGATCCACTCGTCGAGGAGGTAGAACTTGTTGAAGCCAATCCGCTACATTCTCACATAAGGCTTCAAAATGGAAGAGAGTTGGTCATTTCTAATCGGCACCTAGCGCCTACAGGAGATTCGTCCTCCGATACTGACGGGCGTGAAACAGAATCTGATTCAAGTTGGATTTCTGCTGATTCAAACGACCAGGAATCTTCTGAAGAGCTACCCACTAGAGCTCCAGATGGTTCTGATCCACAAAGTCCAGCGCCTCGCCACTCAACAAGAGAGCGACGCCCTCCATCTTATCTTCACGATTATGTGACTTCTTAACCACGGGAGAATGTGGTGATATCAACCTTCTTGCATCTGTTAGTATTTCTATGTCAGAAATGACATCGGTGCCAATCTCATTGTGTCACTATTCAGCTAATACCTAGTACTCTTGCATGTCGAGTTTTTAACGAATAAAGCCATGTTTTGCTCTGAAATGGTTTGATATATTACACTGACTTCACCCACTGCTGAGTATAGGCCTCTCTTTGTCTGTGCCATTCCTCACGGTCCCGTGCCAGTCTCATCCAGGTTCTGCCGCGACGCATGCGATATCGTCTGCCCAGCTCGCTGCTGGACGACCAACGTCTCTGTACCCAGTTCTTGGGCGCCATTCAGCGCCTTACTACACCTATCGTCACCTCGTCTTGCCAGGTGTCCTGCCCAACTCCATTTTAGTTCCGTTATACGATTCCCAACAGCTTTGAGCAACGACAATATCTTCTTTCTTTGCCAACGAGAATTTATACGTTTTAGCAAATAGTGGAGGTGAACCCTAATGAATCTGAATACGTTTTAGCAAATACTGGAGGTGAACCCTAATGAATCTGAATACGTTTTAGCAAATAGTGGAGGTGAACCCTAATGAATCTGAATACGTTTTAGCAAATAGTGGAGGTGAACCCTAATAAATCTGAATACGTTTTAGCAAATAGTGGAGGTGCACCCTAATGAATCTGAATACGTTTTAGCAAATAGTGGAGGTGAACCCTAATGAATCTGAATACGTTTTAGCAAATAGTGGAGGTGAACCCTAATGAATCTGAATACGTTTTAGCAAATAGTGGAGGTGAACCCTAATGAATCTGAATACGTTTTAGCAAATAGTGGAGGTGAACCCTAATGAATCCGAATACTTATTAGCAAATAGTGGAGGTGAACCCTAATGAATCTGAATACGTTTTAGCAAATAGTGGAGGTGAACCCTAATGAATCTGAATACGTTTTAGCAAATAGTGGAGGTGAACCCTAATGAATCCGAATACGTTTTAGCAAATAGTGGAGGTGAACCCTAATGAATCCGAATACGTTTTAGCAAATAGTGGAGGTGAACCCTAATGAATCTGAATACGTTTTAGCAAATAGTGGAGGTGAACCCTAATGAATCCGAATACGTTTTAGCAAATAGTGGAGGTGAACCCTAATGAATCCGAATACGTTTTAGCAAATAGTGGAGGTGAACCCTAATGAATCTGAATACGTTTTTTTAACATTTTCGCTCTTCATGATTTTTTTAAACGGCAATTATGAGTTTTCCTTGTGTCATTTTAGCATTATTTAATTTTTTATGTATGTTAGTTGTAAGGTATATATTACTATGGGCCTTTGTCTAGGTACTCGTACAATGTACATTTTTCACTGTTGCCTGAAATAAATGTATTGTATTGTATTGTATTATTTATCTCTCGCTAGATGGCGTTGGCGACAGGTTTGGTTATGTTGATAGAAGATAGAGATATTTCGTAGCATAGTGGGCTGTGTTCAATGGGTTTGGGTCTCGGTTTGGGTGTTGTTTCCTAACCATGCTGAGGCTCTGGACGACTTGGATTGACACGTAATGTCAATGTCGTTGTCAATTTTTGACGTAAGCAAACTCTTTTTCATTTAGTGTTGCCAATTTAGGTCTTTAGGAGGAGGTTGCGGGTTCGATTCCCGCCTCGGAACAAATATTTGTGCGATCTGCAGATATTTGTTCAGGGTGTTCTGGGTATTTTCTATATATAATAAAAAATATCTATCTATGTAATATATTGTATTAAGTATATCAGTTGTCTAGAACCCATAACACAAGCTCTGCTTAGCTTGGGGCTAGACAATGTTGTGTGAACTGTCCAGCATAATTTATAATTTATTTATTTTTTTATTTTATAATTCAACTCTATTTCAACATTGTAAGGTCCACTTTTTTCCAAAGACGTTAGTAGACACAATAAATGATTTGTAATACTCCAATGAGGTGTCAGTGCGATCTGATCCCGCCCATTTTTAAAACACTAACAATCTTTTGCAGTTTACTATAAGTATTACTCGTTGGGTTTAGTTAAAATATTTTTAAAATCTAACATTAAATGTTATGCCTTAGACCTATGGCAATAAAAAAAACTTTCTAGGTATTCTATTCTATTTCGAATTTTGTTCTTCATTTTCGTCAAGATTCTTCACTTGTTCTTAGTATCTATCTTGATATATGGTCTGTGGGGTCCGATACCGGTGACAATCCTCGTCGTTTCGTATGAGGTGGTGCTGGCCTCTGGTGTCAGAGTTTGTCAAGCCGCCCGAGGGCCTCTGACATGGCTTATCGACTGCTATTGATCAATAACAGCCGGGACCGACAGCTTAACGTGCCCTCCGAAGCACAGAGCGATGGAAATCCACACATAACTTAGAAATGTCATTGGTGCGGAGCCTAGGATCGAACCCGGTATCGTTGGATTCTGAGTTGCACTATTGAACCGTTAGGCTACCATCGCTCTATAATCGGTGACAACCCTGATATATCGGGACGAATGACAGCCCTATACATTACTCATTAATTTGCAACTCATAGTCCAATGGGCACGAGGTCCTTCTGTGGGCGAAGGGCGCGTGGGCGGTGGTCTTAGAAGCACTCACCTCGCATGGCAATAACGCCCACTTGTGGCCCATTCATATTAAACCAGTCAATTCAATCAGCTGCTCCGGATATTTTGATGTCATACACGTTTTACTCGTAGGTCGTTATTATTTTCAAATGTAAACCACACTTTAAAACATTTTTTTTTTTTAATATTTCGAATTTTGTTATTTTTAGGTAAAAAATTATTACAAGTCAGTTTTTACATTAAAAATTGGTACATTAGTACAGTACACGTAATGAGCTAACATACACTAGTACATTAGTACAGTAGACGTAATGAGCTAACATACACTAGTACATTAGTACAGTACACGTAATGAGCTAACATACACTAGTACATTAGTACAGTACACGTAATGAGCTAACATACACTAGTACATTAGTACAGTACACGTAATGAGCTAACATACACTAGTACATTAGTACAGTAGACGTAATGAGCTAACATACACTAGTACATTAGTACAGTACACGTAATGAGCTAACATACACTAGTACATTAGTACAGTACACGTAATGAGCTAACATACACTAGTACATTAGTACAGTAGACGTAATGAGCTAACATACACTAGTACGAGCGGCGTATGATCCTCTTCGTCATTGGATACAAAGCTAAGACACAATATATAATGGCACATGATTATAAAAAGTGATGCTTAGTTTAGATAAATATATTGCAAATATATAATATATATCCTACTAATATTATAAACGCCAAAGTTTGTTTGGATGTATCTTTGTTACTCTTTCACGTAAAAACTACTGGATGGATTTGGATGAAATTTGACAAGGAGATAACTGGAATCCCGGAATAACACATAGGCACATTTTTATCCCGATATTCCCACGGGATCGAGACTTACGCGTGTGAAACCGCGGGGCGCTGCTTGTTCATTATAACATTGTGGCTTGTCTCTGTCGCGGCGCCAACCGACTGTTTTACTAAAGACGATAAGGGTAGCAAAACACTTAGTAAACACGCCATTTAAAAAAAACACGTTTTATTAAGAAACTTACCTTGTAAGCAGTCGCATCCTTCAGCCTCCTTCCTGATGACGTCGAGCACCGAGTCCACGAGCTCAGCGCCCTCTGTGTAGTGCCCCTTGGCCCAGTTGTTGCCTGAAACAATAACACATAAACAGATGACAACACTATAGTAACATACGCAGTAAAAAGCCCAGCCCTTCATAAGTAGAGTCCCGGTGAAGGTAATAATTTTAGTTAAAATAAAGCAAGTAATTAGAAATCTCTCGCCCCGCTCTGCCCAAACACGAAGTTGTCTGGTCTGAAGAGCTGTCCGTACGGACCTGACCGCACCGAGTCCATGGTGCCTGGCTCCAGGTCCACGAGGACCGCGCGCGGCACGTAATGCCCTGATGTAGCTACTCACCGGCGCCGCTCTGCCCGAACACGAAGTTGTCTGGTCTGAAGAGCTGTCCGTACGGGCCTGACCGCACCGAGTCCATGGTGCCAGGCTCCAGGTCCACGAGGACCGCGCGCGGCACGTAATGCCCTGATGTAGCTACTCACCGGCGCCGCTCTGCCCGAACACGAAGTTGTCTGGTCTGAAGAGCTGTCCGTACGGGCCTGACCACACCGAGTCCATGGTGCCAGGCTCCAGGTCCACGAGGACCGCGCGCGGCACGTTATGCCCTGATGTAGCTACTCACCGGCGCCGCTCTGCCCGAACACGAAGTTGTCTGGTCTGAAGAGCTGTCCGTACGGGCCTGACCGCACCGAGTCCATGGTGCCAGGCTCCAGGTCCACGAGGACCGCGCGCGGCACGTAATGCCCTGATGTAGCTACTCACCGGCGCCGCTCTGCCCGAACACGAAGTTGTCTGGTCTGAAGAGCTGTCCGTACGGGCCTGACCGCACCGAGTCCATGGTGCCAGGCTCCAGGTCCACGAGGACCGCACGCGGCACGTAATGTCCTGAAATATCACAGATGATTTAATACTAAGTGTAATCATTTCAAATCAAGGTTAGTAGAAGTTGGGCTACCAAAGCTTGAATTATTATCTCAGGGGATCTCTTGGCATGGCGCTGAGGCGTCCCTGATAACTCGCGTCCAGGTGTCCCGCACCCTTTCAGGTCGATACCATGCTCGTCAGATATTATCTAGTAGTGTATGTATGTAGTGTACGTGACTCTTACCGCCTGAAGCCTCGGTGTAGTACACATTGAGGCGCTCATGCTGCAGCGGGTTGGTGCCTCTGTAGACACCGTTCGGGTCGATGCCATGCTCGTCAGATATTATATAGTAGTGTATGTATGTAGTGTACGTGACTCTTACCGCCTGAAGCCTCGGTGTAGTACACATTGAGGCGCTCATGCTGCAGCGGGTTGGTGCCTCTGTAGACACCGTTCGGCTCGATACCATGCTCGTCAGATATTATCTCCCAGAACTGGAATAAACAGAATTCAGGTTACGAAGATTCGGCATAGTAGGCTATGGAGAATCATAGTAAAATGTGATGTGTACTTTGCCACGCTGAATGGCAATACTAATGCGTTGAGCCAGATAAGAGCCAGCTCTCGGGTCACGCGTCGCTTCGACCAGACGCCAGTAAAGTTCAGGTAAGAAAGGGACAGAATAGAGCACGCGAAACAAAATATGAGTGACAAAGCACGAAAAACCGCAACTGTCTCAAGTAATGGATTATTTCCAAAATTCTATACATATGTTTTTATAAAACCACTAGCGACTCGCCCCGGCTTCGCACGGGTAGCTCCCGGCGAAAAACAGCCCCCCTCCACGATATTTTATTACTTATTCTGCTATTCGGAGCGGAGAAGAATCCACCAAAAAAGAGATAACTAACATCGGTCCAGCCGATCTTGAGTTATAAGTGGTGTAACTAACACGACTTTGTTTTATATATATAGATAAATTTCCTATTTTTTATATTGTGAAAGAATCATTAAAATCGCTTAGTTTGGAAGCAGTAGGAAAAGTTTTTTTTTTCTTAATTCATAGGAAGCTTTGTATTTTGTCCTGTCAAAAGTATGTACCTACTAATTACTTCAAAAAATAAACAAAGAAATATTTTTGTGATTAAGACGCCTACTATCCTCTCTGTACACGTGGGCCGCGCTATCGCATCAATAATTTGGGACAGGAATTCGTGGGCCAGGCTGTCCACATCTAGTAGGTAGGTACGTGATATTCCCAGAGCTAGAACTGTAATTGCACCGACGAGCGTAGAATAAGGCGATGACTAATACGGCAGTCTGTTATCTAGAACAAGGCTATCGAGACATCGGGGTCTGGCATGTGGCCCTTATTAGTAAGCTTGCCTCATTTGGACTGCCCCCGGACTTGTGCCCGTCTGCGGCTTTCTTAACTTTTCCCGGTTGACTGACAGGTCAGGCCGGGCATGTTTTTCGCACTATTATTTAATCTGTGGGGTCGCGCGTATCGACCGACGTTGACGACCTCTGTGGCGCAGCAGGCGAAGGTTCCCCTGCGACGCAGGAGGTTGCGGGTTCGATTCTCGCCTAAGAACAAATATTTGTACGATATTCAGATATTTGTTCAGTGTTCTTTGTATTTTCTATGTATAAAAAATATCTATCTATGAATGTATTGTATATAGTACCCACAACACAAACTCTACTTAGCTTGGGGCTAGAGATAATGTTGTGTGAACTTTCCAGCATTTCCTTTATTATTTTTTTGTTTTTTATTTCCACTCTTATGGATAACATTTAATTTAAATGTGATCCAAAAAGTCCGTGCGGGACTTAAACCCGCATCTTCGCCTATAATCGGCGATGCCTTGACCAGTTTGGCCATGGAACGAGCCGTGACGAAAGAGGGCACTATCAACTCGGCTAAGCGCCGATGGATGACAACTACTGTGTATACAGCACTATTCCAAATATACCATTAAAAAAACCGGATGTTAAGTATTCGGTACAAATTCAATCTGTGTAATATTTGTTTTGTTTTTCGAATGGAATTAAAAAGTTATTAACGTTTGTTTTCTTGAAAACATCCGAATAAAATGGACATAATACTCGTTCTTGAGTTGCATATGGGTTACGCACCGCACTGACAATCGTGTGTCGGATTAGAGAATTCAAAAAAAATTACTGGCGGCAACATCTATAATAATATATAATATAATATAAAGATTTTTTATTCAGACAACATAGTCCATAGTGTTAGTAAGCTTAAGATTAGGGGTTAGTAATTAATAACTAACACAGATTTCGTCCTCTGGGAGAGTTTCCAAACCAGAGGACATGCGTAATTGTTTGCAATTTCTTTCAGGATGCTGTTTTTGCTCACGCGCACTCTGCTTAGTAGTGAGGCCGTTTTTTTCCGCCAGATGGCGTCGAAAATGTCTGTGCGCGCATCGGCGAACATGCCTGTAGCACTACAGAAGCGCGGAAGCTTCAACAGCGTCCTGAAAGCGTTATTGAATTGGACCCGCAGAGCATTGTAAGCCTTTCGAGTATGCTGAAACCACAGACTCGCGGAGTACATGGATGTACAGTACGCCTTAAACCACAGACTCGCGGAGTACATGGATGTACAGTACGCCTTAAACCACAGACTCGCGGAGTACATGGATGTACAGTACGCCTTAAACCACAGACTCGCGGAGTACATGGATGTACAGTACGCCTTAAACCACAGACTCGCGGAGTACATGGATGTACAGTACGCCTTAAACCACAGACTCGCGGAGTACATGGATGTACAGTACGCCTTAAACCACAGACTCGCGGAGTACATGGATGTACAGTACGCCTTAAACCACAGACTCGCGGAGTACATGGATGTACAGTACGCCTTAAACCACAGACTCGCGGAGTACATGGATGTACAGTACGCCTTAAACCACAGACTCGCGGAGTACATGGATGTACAGTACGCCTTAAAAAGGGTGTTATCTATGTGTCTGAGCGTTTTTTTATATACTACTTTCAAGCAGATGGCCCACCTGATGTTAAGTGGTACCCTCTGCCTATGAACAGTGCATTACCTCATAGGTCACGCCAACCTAGGACGCACCCTATGTGGCATTGCACCGCACCCGCCACCCTGAGACATAAAGATGAAAAGTCTCATGTGCCTGTAATTTCACCGGCACCCGTACCCTTCAAACCGGAACACAGCAAAGCGAGCACTACTGCTTTGCGGCTGAAATAGGTATGATAGTAGTACATCCCCGGACGAACTCTTTAACGAACTTTTTCTCTTTCTTTTTTTTTCAATTTATGTATTAATACTGATTGTACCTAGATATATAATGTAGTTGTTTGTTTTTCCTTAATAAATAAAATAAAATAAAGTCAAAGAAGCTCTACTACTACTAATAATAACTTGTAATAATAACTTGGTAATCTATGGCGCATGCCATAGTTTTGACCAATTGTTCCCATTTTTAGGGTTCCGTGGTCAAAGACAAGGAACCCTTATAGATTCGTCATGTCTGTCTGTCTGTCTGTCTGTCTGTCCGTGTATGTCACAGCCTTTTTTTTCCGAAACTATAAGAGCTATACTGTTGAAACTTGGTAGGTAGATGTATTCTGTGAACCGCATTAATATTTTTACACAAAAATTGAAAAAAAAACAATTATTTTTGGGGTTCCCCATACATAGAACTGAAACTCAAAATTTTTTTTTCATTATACCTATACGTGTGGGGAGGACACGGGAGGGTACGTATGGATAGGTCTTCAAAAATTATGTTGAGGTTTCTAATATCATTTTTTTTCTAAACTTAATAGTTTGCGCGAGAGACAGTTCCAAAGTGGTAAAAAGTGTGTCCCCGTAACTTCTAAAATAAGAGAATGATAAAACTAAAAAAAATATGTGATGTACATTACCATGTAAACTTTTACTCAAAATTGGTTTGAATGAGATCTAGTAAGTAGTTCTTTATTTTCGGGGTTCCCCGTACTTAGAACTCAAAATTTTTTTTTTCATAATGCCCATACGTGTGGGGTATCTATGGATAGGTCTTCAAAAATGATTTTGAGGTTTCTTATGTAATTTTTTTCTAAACTGAATAGTTTTCACGAGAGACACTTCCAAAGTGGTAAAAAGTGTGTCCCCCCCCCATAACTTCTAAAATAAGAGAATGATAAAACTAAAAAAAATATATGATGTACATTACCAAGTAAACTTTCACTCAAAATTGGTTTGAACGAGATCTAGTAAGTAGTTTTTTTTTAATACGTCATTAATCGTAATCCATCCAAGAACTTTTATATTATGTTACTTGCTGCTACGGAACCCTTCATGGGCGAGTCCGACTCGCACTTGGCCGCTTTTTTTATTTATGGATATTCCTGGAAATTGTTAATTGGTTACTTTTTTGCGTATATTGAATCTTAATCTAATACTGACTATCCAGGTTTTTTTATGGTATATTTGTAATAGTGGTGTATTCATCCTGCATTTTTTTTGTTAATGGCTTCTGTGCATTATTAGCAGCAATATAGCCAATGTCAAGTACCTAATAATAATTACCTAATTAAATTTTTCATGAATAGCAAGTAATAATAAATAGTCAAGTCTTGACTATTCAACTATTTAGTCAAGAACCTTGATTCTCCGTCAAGTCATAACCCAGTTTAAATGGTGGCAGAAAAACCAGGTTTTTGCAAAAAGTCCACTCATTTAAATTTAACTAAACCACACATTTGCTATTTATCCAAGTATCCCTATTTATCCGGTTAAAATGCCACCAAAATTATACTAGATAAATTACTAGAACAAATTCATTAAAATGTAATAGATAAAAATTAGTTTTTTGTGAAAAATATATTTTTCAATACAAGCTTTCATTAAATTATTGATCGTAACCGTGTGCTGATCAAAATGAGCCTAAACATGGCCAGTCCCTCGAGGAGTTCCGTTATCCACCTTCCGTCTCCATCATCAGATCAGCTCGCTGTCACCATAATATTGTATTGTCATCAGAACTTGACAGGTATGCCAAATTTCAACTCAATCGGTTGAGGATAACTGCTTTAAAATTCAGTTGCAAGATTCCACCTGGACATAAATTGCAAGTTAATATAAAGCTTGTAAAAAAATGACGACGTTTCTATCAAAAATGTCAGATTGAATCCTCACTGCATATGAACGGGCACGTTCTGATGACAGCATCGTTGCATAATGCTTAGATAGCGTGGCCGTGTGGGTCCTCGCATTATTCAGTCCCAGTAGTATAGTTTAGATAACTGAGTCATGCGCGAGACGATAACAAAGTGACCATGCGTCAGTTGCGCAGGTACCTTAAAGTCGCTAACAACGTTAAATATGGAGTAGGTACTTATAATAGTACTCCTACAAAACTAAGAGCGTCGGAAATCATCAGCTATTAGAAACAGTTTTTTATTTTTTTTATACTACTTGAATGACGGAACAAGCAGATGGCCCACCTGATGTTAAGCGGTAACCTCTGCCTATGAACAGTGCATTACCTCATAGGTCACGTCCACCTAGGACGCGCCCTATGTGGCATTGCACTGCGCCCGCCACTCTGAGACATGAAGATGAAAAGTTTCATGTGACTGTAATTTCACCGGCACCCTTACCCTTCAAACCGGAACACAGCAATGCGAGCACTACTGCTTTGCGGCAGAAATAGGTATGGTGGTAGTACTTCCCCGGACGAACTCTTTCACACAAAAGCTCTACTACTACTACATGATTGCAAGTGAGAGAAAAAGGGACAAAGTCAAAGTATCTGGACGACCTCTGTGGCGCGTCGGACAAAGGTTGGCCTGCGACGCAGGAGGTTGCTGGTTTGATTCCCGCCTCGGAACAAATATTTGTGCGATCGCAGATATTTGTTCAGGGTGTTCTAGGTATTTTCTATGTATAATAAAAAATATCTTTCGATGTAATATATATTGTATTAATTATATCAGTTATCTGGTACCCATAATACAAGCTCTGCTTAGCTTGGGGCTAGATAATGTTGTGTTGAACTGTCCAGCATTATTTATTTATTTATTTATATTTTTATTGCATGAGATAAATGTTATAAAAGATGACAAATAATATGATAAGTTTCAATGTATCCTACCTAAGGCATGCAATATTTTTATTAAAAAACAACAATTAACCACTACAATTACATCTATATATATATAAAAAAAACAAGTCGTGTTAGTTACACCACTTATAACACAAGATCAGCTGGACCGATGTTAGTTATCTCTTTTTTCGTGGATTCTTCTCCGCTCCGAATAGCAGAATAAGTAATAAAATATCGGGGTGGGGGCGGGTCTGTTTTTCACTGGGGGCTACCCGTGCGAAGCCGGGGCGAGTCGCTAGTACCTAATAATTAATTATTAAAATACAAACAAATAAGTAGGTAAATAATTAATATTAACAAATTCTAGTTATATAAGCTGAAACTTGGAGTGTAAGTTCCTTTTATAGCAAAACCACTCACTAAGGAATTTTTGTAAATTCATCCCTTAGAGGGGTGAATAGGGGGGAAAACCATTGTATGAAAAATCGTATTCCATGAACTTACAAACTTGAAACTTTGCACAAGTATGCTTCAATACAAATCATGAAAGGGTAAAATATTTTTGCCTTGTACTACCCCCCAAAACCGGGTGCAATGGGGTGTTAAACTTTGTATGGGAACTTTTTATCGCGTGGTGCCTTTTGCTTGAAACTTGGTACGGGTACTTAAAATGCAGAATAATTGCAAAACACATATTTCAGGATTTTTTTAAAGAGGGGTAAACAGGGGTGACTAAGTTTTAGTCTATGATGTGTATGATGCGTAGCAAAGCACGGGTATCCAGCTAATACACCATATAGGTACCTATTATTAAAAGAAATTAAACAGAAAAGCGTTTTTGAGTTACACCTTTCGGTTTCTTTGGTAAATACCCCTTGTTTTAAGTACAAGTTCTATGAATAATAATTCGGCCTTGACCTTACTTTAATCAATTTATTCGTGACCGGCACGTTTATTGATTTTATAATCTTCAACTTTTCTTTTAGGCTTAATTCTCGTAATTTAATTTATAATAACCTATTCAACTCTTTGAATGACACTTGATACAAGTAGGTCCTGATTATCATAACTAGGTACTAACCTACTATAAAGTAGGTTAGTTAGGTAAGCATAGCCGCAGGCGAACACTAGTATTATGTAACCTCTTGACGACTTGATCTTTTAACGACCTCTGTAGCACGGCGGACGTTAATTCGCCTGCGACGCAGAAGGTTGCGGGTTCGATTCCCGCCTCGGAACAAATATTTGTGCGATCGCAGATATTTGTTCAGGGTGTTCTGGGAGTTTTCTATGCATACTAAAAATATCTATCTATGTAATATATTGTATTAAGTATATCAGTTATCTAGTACCCATAACACAAGCTCTGCTTAGCTTGGGGCTAGATAATGTTGTGTAAACTTGTCCAGCATTATTTATTTATTTATTTTTATTTTATATAAATAATACTAGTATCCGCCCGAGGCTACGCTCGCCTTTTACCAGGGTAAAAATTCCCTATAGCTCTATCCAGGCCACAATCTACCTGAGTACCAAATTTCATCAAAATCGGTTTAGCGGTTTCGTTACGACGCGATTCAGTACCCTTAGCACAAGTTTCTGACGTTATCGAATCGCTAGCGAAACGATAGTCAGTGTCAAATATTGTCCAATGACATCGGGGTGACTAGAAATCTTAATAACATGATTGGTTAATATCTGACATGGACTATCGTCTCGCAAGCGATTCGATACAGTCAGAAACTTGTGGTAAGGGTAGTTCATTCCGTAACTAGATACTGAATTTTTTGGTTCGTTCTACTTTATAAAAATTTCCAATCAAATTATTGAGTTTTCTTCTTTTTTTTAATAGTAATAGTAATTTATTCAATAACAAACGTCACAAATGCATTATAGTCTACATCAGATTCAGTGTTCTAAGAATCAATATTCCTGGGTGGGACAACATAGGTATCCAAACTAGGAAAAACAATATTCCTGGGTGGGACATCATAGGTATCCAAACTAGGAAAAACAATATTCCTGGGTGGGACAACATAGGTATCCAAACTAGGAAAAACAATATTCCTGGGTGGGACAACATAGGTATCCAAACTAGGAAAAACAATATTCCTGGGTGGGACATCATAGGTATCCAAACTAGGAAAAACAATATTCCTGGGTGGGACATCATAGGTATCCAAACTAGGAAAAACAATATTCCTGGGTGGGACAACATAGGTATCCAAACTAGGAAAAACAATATTCCTGGGTGGGACATCATAGGTATCCAAACTAGGAAAAACAATATTCCTGGGTGGGACAACATAGGTATCCAAACTAGGAAAAACAATATTCCTGGGTGGGACATCATAGGTATCCAAACTAGGAAAAACAATATTCCTGGGTGGGACATCATAGGTATCCAAACTAGGAAAAACAATATTCCTGGGTGGGACATCATAGGTATCCAAACTAGGAAAAACAATATTCCTGGGTGGGACATCATAGGTATCCAAACTAGGAAAAACAATATTCCTGGGTGGGACATCATAGGTATCCAAACTAGGAAAAACAATATTCCTGGGTGGGACATCATAGGTATCCAAACTAGGAAAAACAATATTCCTGGGTGGGACATCATAGGTATCCAAACTAGGAAAAACAATATTCCTGGGTGGGACATCATAGGTATCCAAACTAGGAAAAACAATATTCCTGGGTGGGACATCATAGGTATCCAAACTAGGAAAAACCCGTGAGATTGTGTACCTACCTATGCCCTCCGCCGGACTGAGTGAATTAGATAACAGATTTTTAGCTTAATAAGAACATGTACTTCACAATATAATAAAATTTAAGAATTTTTATAAGTATTTAGGTAGGTACCCAACTAATTAACGTTAGAAAAATGTATGGATGATAATGGGTGCGTGAGTGTGTATTGTGAAAAATGAATAAGGTGAAGTAACAAACATCCAAACATCGTACCATTGACTTTTATAATATTAGTTGGATTCCAGCTCCTAAGACTCCTTTCACATAACATTGTTAATTATTAAGTACATAATCATTGTTAATTATTAAGTACTAACCTAGTTTTAAGTTGTGTTACTAAAAAGTTGGACTCTTGTTGTCTTATTAAATAAATTTTCTATTCTATAACATTTTGAAAATCCTGACTATTTATGGTGTTCCACCATCAGTTTTCATATAAATAAAACCGCATTGAAATCGGAGCACCTGTCGCACCCTAGATCCTGTTCATCATGTGCTCATGATCAGACCCTGGAGCCTGATGAAGTTGAAAATTAGTTTTAGCATCATCCGATATTACATAGGCTATTGGGTATTGGCGTGCAGGTGTCAGTATTGATTCGCTGCGGGCCCTCCCAGGCCAAACTCACCTTCGGCTCGCTCGCAGCTCACGTGGTGTTCACTGTTCTCTAGTGTTTTAAATCCACGTCGGACTGTCACTCATTTTCAAGTATGAGACTCCGATATTACGTAGGCTATAGGGTATTGGCATACAGTATTATTAAAAGAGAGAGCAATAATTAAAAATATAGCTCACTGCAGCTTCCATACTTATCTTCAATACTTTTTTTTCGAAATCTATGTATTTCCCCGTTTCCCCACCAATAGGGGAGAGGTGTTCCCCTCCCTGTAATTTAAACTTGGTAGCTCAATACAGGTTTCCATACTTAACCTCAAAACTTTAGTTATTTTTTTTCTCGAAAACTATAAGTTTCCTAGTTTTTTTACTTATAGGGGAGGGTCTCCCACTCCCTTCCTTTCCCCTCTTCCCAACTCACTACGGTGGTGTTCTTAACTATAGCCAACCCAAAGCCTTTTGTTAATGTCACCCTATTTGACCTGATTGTCGCTTTTAACGTTTCTCAGCTTGTGGGTTATTGCGGTCCAACTTAACTAGGCTTAGAAGTTATGTAAGTATTAATATTACCTACATGAGTATCGAAATAACAGTTCAAAAGTTATCGCCGAACATACTTATTACAAACGCCGACTCGTCCAAGTAGATTTGGAGACATCGTAAGTTCGGTCAGTAACCTATTGACTTAGTTTCTAAAATCGATAATTCTACGTACCTTAGACCCGATCTGATTCCCGCACTGGCCCACCTGAACAAGCACTATTTCCCGCATTTTTGAGCTTTTTCTGTCTGATTCAATCACTTCACAGCCACAAGAACTATACTATTTGGAATTCGTACTTTACAAAGTCACACTAGGCCAGTAAGAATGCGAAATATTATATTTTTATCACAAATAATGTGTTTTATCATCGTTTTCATAGATAGACGACATGCAGTGCTTTAATTCTGCTCTAAATTATTGTTACACGTTAAAGTTAACACTCAATCAACTCCTTTACCGACAGTCGAAGTCGACCGAACCATATATCGGTTAACCTCGCCGCGCCGCCGCCTATTTAAATTATTGAGCTGTCAAACAGTCAGTCAAGTCAATAGAAGTTTTGTCAGTCAACGGTCATCAAACACAACCAGGGCTGCCACTACTGCCAGTTCCTATTTTATTAAGTAGGTATAATGAGTTATTGCTAAATTATACTGCTGGGTATATCCATTATAATACATGACAATCAAGATATATGACTAAAACGATGTAACTTCGATTAAAATTATAAAAAACAAAACCAGGCCTTTTCGATCATTTTTCTTATTTGTAATTTTTTATTTCTCATTTGTTGCCCATTACAAGGTAGGCTGTTCTCTCAATAAGAATAAAATAATTTAAGAAAATCTTTATTACTCAGCCGTGTACATAGTTCAATCAAGAAGCTAGGTTTGACTGCAAGCAGAAGGAGCCGTGATTATTACAGTGTTTTTGAACGAAATGCTCCCGATAGTTTACCTACTTAATTAGGGCGAAGTTGAGTTACCAACGAACAGAGAAGCTAGAAAGTTTCACAATGCAAAATGCAAATACTAACAAAATATTGTAAAAAATCTCTAATGCTAATCACAATTTTTCTTCGTAGGTATGTAAGCTATCAAACTTTATATTAGAGCATTTATCCATGAATGCTCTAAGTTTCAAACAGCCTGCCAACCCTGGGTTGTATTTTGATAAGATAAATCCCCTTGATTTTTTGATTTTACCTTTGAAAAAATCTGTTAGCTGAGGGGGTTTGCGCATTTTGGTAATTGATATCGTCTCAGTTGAGAAGAATCGGACAAACTTGACAACCCTAGAAAAACTCTGTTTTATATGCAGTATTGCCATCTCTTACCACTGGGTAATGACAAACAGTGACAGCTACTTTAACGTACAAAGTAAATTAATTTGGGTGATGTTTTGTACTCTTAATTCCTGTATATAATAAAGTTGATGACAACTTTATTATATACAGGAATTAAGAGGAATTAATTAATTATTTTTGGATGACCATGAATGGTTTTATTTGTGTGTAGCTAATATGTTTTTTATCATTGGTTTCACACCCACCCTTGCCTATTTATTTAAATAGGTATTGGGGTGGAGTTTTTGTCAGATGCATGGATGCAACCACCCTTCACTAATTAATGCATTAACTTTAATTTATGTCTCAATTATCATGAGATTGTATGAGGGCTTTACCTAATTGAATTATGAGGAGGTTTGTTTGCATGAGGGGTTATCTCTGGAACTACTGATTCCGAAAATTATTTCACTAACAAGAAGCAACATTAAAGGTACCTACGTGATTGTTGGGATTGGGATAGAGACTAGTTTTATTTTTTAGCTTCCGCCCGTGGCTACGCTCGACTTATGTTTAGTTACAGAATAGCTCTCCATAAATACCTACCTACTATAGTGTTTAGTTTACTACTAATAGCTGTGATCAAGCTTCCCTTGTTTAAAAAACCGGGTACCTACCCGGTTCTGCATTGGAACTGGAATCGAAAAAACCAGTTCCTAAAAATGCCCAGTTCTATGCACTATTGAACCGTTAGGCTACCATCGCACCCAGTTCTATGAGAACTATTGATGCCCCCGGGTGCAATAATAGCCACTATTAGATATCAATCTGTGGGATGGATGAACACATCCACACAGAATGATAGCTAATAATGGACCCTTTAGGAAGGCACTAGCAGTGACGGATTTTTACTTTTCTTATAGCCCACTTCACATGTGCCTCCCCTTCTTCCTTCCTATCCTACCTATCTTATGCCCAACTTCTGAAACGTAGCTCAATTTTATGTGGCGCACTAAGGTCTCCATGGTCAAAAGTAGAGCACTATTCCCGGAAATTATCATAAGCCGAGTTGGGGACATAATTTGGCCACCCAGATCAACCGATTTATAACCCCAGCTGACATCTCTTGCTGTCACTGGCAATGAGGGATTTCCATATTCGAATTTAAAAAAAGTAGTTCGATTTGGCTCAATAGATGGCGCTGACTCAAATGTGGTTTAACAGATGCATTGTCTGCGCTTTTGTGTGATAGTAACAAATAAAAACGAAAATATAACACTACGTTGTTGACTTTGACTGAGCCTGGTGCCATCTCCATGGACGTAGTATACAAAACGACTGAGCGCTCGCAGCTGAAAAACGAGCCGAGCAAGATATGTACTATAGAGACAGTGTGTCTCTTTCTAATACGGTGACCATAAAAAAAAACATGTTCAGGAGACTTTTTCCATAGACACTTATGAACGTGGAGTGGAACAAACATTATTTAAATCTAATTATTTATCACAGTTATTTATGCAGCCAGATTCATACTGGAGGCTTGGTAAGTGATCAGTATCACGAATCGATAACACTTTTTGTTAATTTCGTAAAATAAAATGTTGACTTCCTAATAGATGACTGGGCGGGACTGGGACTGGGCTTGCGTTTGTAGGAAACACATTTTTTTTCCAATATCACAGAAAGTAACTTTTGAAACTATCATGGTTATGTGCATAATTTTCACTAGAAACAATCGGGAACATATAAAACTCAAAAATCATGGTAAATACCCCGTTTCTAGTGAAAATTATCACAGAAAGTGTTATCGAACCTTGTTACTGATTACTTACCGAGTGTTCTGTATCGGCAAACGGCGTGACTCGTGACGCAGCCAAGCCGTGATATTTCTCGTCTGCCGGGCGTCCTGCGACGGCCAAGTTTTTAATATGTGGTATCGATGACCTCTTAGTATTTACCTATACAATGGTCATGGTCACCCTTGCTAACATAAAGCTATCATTTAAAGTGTTAGAAAGGGACAAACAGCCTCTATTCTAACTATCTCTCTTGGCTCGTTTTTCCTCTATCTATGACGGTAATCTAAATTGAGTCTTAACCTAATGGGATAAGGTCTTGTTTCGGTATTATAATTTTTTAGAGCGCTCAGTCCTTTTGTATACTAAGTCCATGGCCATCTCTCTTTATTTTGACAGTTAAGTAAAGATACTTAAATGTCAAAATAAAGTGAGATGGCACCAGCTCTGGCTGATTCTATTTTTAAGGGTTAAAGCATGATGTGAAACGGCCGTGAAAACCCCTTCATTTAATGGTGACGAGCGAAGCGAGCCGTCGACATCCGTAGCGTAGCAAAGGTCGAGTGGGCTATGCGACACTCAGGAGCAACCTCGTTATGGCAGAGTCCATACAGGAGCCCGACAAATGCAATCAGGTATATAGCAATGCTTCACTTACTTTAATCGAGATAAATACCACTAGGTACACTTTTTTTTTTTATACTACTGAATGACGGAACAAGCAGATTGCCCACCTGATGCTAAGCGGTAACCTCAGCCTATGGCCTCATAGGTCACGTCCACCTAGGACGCACCCTATGTTGCATTGCCCTGCGGCCGCCACCCTGAGACATAAAGATGAAAAGTCTCATGTGCCAGTAATTTCACCGGCACCCTTACCCTTCAAACCGGAACACAGCAATGCAAGCACTACTGCTTTGCGGCAGAAATAGGTATGGTGGTAGTACTTCCCCGGACGAACTCTTTCACAAAAAAGCACTATTAATACTATAACATATAATTAACACATAATTATACATAACATAGGTTATGACTTATACTAAATTGCAATGGGGACTTACAGCATTTATTGCCGCAAACATAGGCTGCGGCCTATACAGCCTATTGACAAATCAATCCAACTCTGGCACTAGGTAAACATCTAGTGTGTTTTACTCTGAAGGTCATCCAAGCGCGCTCTTTACACATTGACTACCTAGTCAGTCTGCACGCGGCGCTTCGCCGACGACTTATTGAGAGAGTCTGCACGCACATTCAGTGGTAGGTACTAGGAAGTGTGACTGACTGGCTAAGTAAGTGCCTTTACACTTAGCTAACTAGTAGACTTACTATGACTATTAGACCACAATACCTAGTGCGTGTCTAAAGAGCGCATGTTTTATGTGCATGCAGAATTAGCATTGTTTAAAAATTCAAATACTTTACTAACAAAATGGATAATATCACGGAATAGAAACGTGAATAATATGATGGCACTTTTTGGGGATATAAAAAATGTACTCAGGGTTTTTTTTATTTAGAATTATGCTATGTGGTTTAAAAAAATTAGGTGTTGGCAACCCTGCCAAGTTGTTTTTTTTTTTGCTTTGTTTTTGGTTTGAATTTTGTTTGATGATAAATTGATGGATGAGAATTGAGAAGTTATTTGTTTATTGTTTTCGTGCCGCTATGATAATTGATAAAATAACCTAACTTATAGTTTGTGATAAATAAATTGCAAAATGTTGTAATCATGTGATGAATCAATAACAATCAACTGAGAAAATGTGACGAGCACCGACCGCCTTACCATACAAAACCACACACAGAATGAGATTTCTGAAATTAATGATCACTATTTCTATAATTTTTGCTGGTTTATTCGGTGATTATGTCGTTTTTAGATCCAAGTACTCAGAGTCACAGCTGTTTCGAGCCGCAGCGGACAGTATAGTCCACGCAACAATAGGCTTGCTATCTGCAGTATTATTTTTTACTAATTCTTTGAACATTCCTTTACAAACATGCATTTATTATACTATTTTATGTACTGTGGTGTCATCGCTCATCGATATAGACCACGTTTTTGTTGCTAAATCTATACGTTTGAAGGTAAAATCGTATTTTTGATTATATATGAACATTATTTCGGGGGTGTACATAACGGAACGCAACAGAATATGTTTTCATTATTTGATATTCACATGGTCTTGTTTATCGCGGCTTTAGACAGAAAGGGTGTGGAGGAGAACAACGTTTTCGTGGACCAATTTTATCTCTAAAAACCCCACCACTTGCTACACTTGAGGACATTTAAATTTGTTTTAAACAATTCTGGAGGGAAGGGGGAGGGTTTAAGAAAAAAGTGGTCTATGAAAACGTTGTTCTCCTCCACCCTTTCTGTCTAATGCCGCGAAAAAAAAGAGGTATTCCTCCCTACCCTCTGCCTGGTGCCGTGTGAAGTCCTAGTTTTGCTTGCGTCCCGTTATCTACACACCGACTGATTATTCTACAAAACAAAGTGCTAACATAATTCATTCTTTATTTCAGGACCTAACTAATTTAAATCAAAGAGGAATTTTCCACTGCACAACATTCTGGCTGGTCGTCACAACAATACTCCTTGTCTATAGTTACACTGTGAAGAAACTGAACACCTGCATACTAACTTACATGCTCATATTAGCTTTCACGTCTCACCACTTACGAGACGCGAACAGACGGGGGCTTTGGTTGTATCCGTTCGGACATACAGCAGCTATCAATAAATATGTGTACGTTATATTATCTGCGGTGCTTCCTTATGTATTTGCATATGCATATGTTTGTACAAAACAGTTAATGAATGTGAAACATTACTATAGTCACTTAATAGAGACAGTGTAATTTGTAGATTGTGTAGTTTTAAAATATACAAGCTATTTTCAGTGGATAATAAGTAGTTTAAAATATACAAGCTATTTTCAGTGGATAATAAGTAGTTCAAATCTCACCGTAAAAAGACAGTTCCTGAATATTTATTTACAGAAAGAACTAAACCTAATACAAGGTATCTATAAAATACATATGAAACAGTTGTGCTACCTGAAGACCGCTGCTAGCGATCTAAAGGTAGCTCAACTGATCCAAAAAGAAAACAATATTAATTATTTGATTCTTATACAAGCCTAAGTAGGTTTTTTAGATGTGTTGAGATAATTATGTAAAATGTATTTTAATAAGTAACAATAAAAAAAAAAAATCACTACCAGACAGAAGCGTGAATATTGGCTTTATCAGCTTCAATATGTTGTACCTGCAGAAGAGTTTCCAGCTGGCCGACTTTTACCTTGGTCAACCTGGAAATTGCTCAACCGACTTCGTACCCAGGTTGGCTGCTGCATGTACAATTTAAGCAACTGGCATACACAGACATGAGACAGAGTGCGATTGCGGAGTCTCACCACAAACAATGCTGCACCTACTTTCGTGCACGCAGTGCCCTCACACCTGCACACTGAAAGACCTTTACGAAGCCACTGTAATGCCATAGCCGATGCAGGGCTCCAAAATAATTTGACAGAGAACCATCGACATGAAAGAAGAAGAATAAGCTTCAAAATTTCGGAATCGTAGGGTTTTCGGTAGCAGTCTTTTTAAACTGAATAGGTATGTAAGTAATAGATATTTAAAACAGGTAGTTTTATTTTTTTTTTTTTTTTTTTATACTACTTGGATGACGGAACAAGCAAGAGGCCCACCTGATGTTAAGCGGTAACCTCTGCCTATGAACAGTGCATTACCTCATAGGTCACGTCCACCTAGGACGCACCCTATGTGGCATTGCACTGCGCCCGCCACCCTGAGACATAGATGAAAAGTCTCATGTGCCTGTAATTTCACCGGCACCCTTACCCTTCAAACCGGAACACAGCAATGCTAGCACTACTGCTTTGCGGCAGAAATAGGTATGGTGGTAGTACTTCCCCGGACGAACTCTTTCATAAAAAAAGCTCTACTACTACTAAACATTACTATTATTGGATAACATATTTTTTGTTAAAAGATATCTTTAACAAGCTAAGCTTTTATGAAATGTAACAGTTGGAACAGGCTACTATTAATCATCAACGAGTTCAATTTTCTGCCATCTCCATCATCAGATCAGCTTGCTGTCACCATAATGTTGTATTGTCGTCTGAACTTGACAGGTATGCATAGTTTCAGCTCAATCGGTTGAGTGGAATTGGTTTAAAATTCAGTTACATGATCGTCAGTACGGCTTCACAAAAGGGCGTTCTACTCTTGATGCAGGATTAACATTAATGTCATTTGTACTTCAAGCTTGGGAAGAAAAGCATGATGCTTTGGGAATTTTCTGCGATCTTTCGAAGGCATTTGACTGCGTTCACCATGATACGCTTATAATGAAACTTAAACACTACGGTGTTACGGCACAAGCATTAAGCCTGATAGCATCATATCTTACTGACAGAAGACAGCGAGTTTCAGTATCTGACGTCAAGTCATCAGGTTCTCTCGTAAGGCTAGGGGTACCCCAGGGGTCTATATTAGGTCCTTTCTTATTTCTCGTATACGTCAATGACTTGCCTTATGTGATAAAAAGGCAAACCAGCAGTGAAGTTGTCTTATTTGCCGATGACACTTCGATACTATTTAAAACTCGAAGAGGGGAGTCTGACCTTAGTTTTGTAAATAATGCATTAGATATAATATCAAAATGGTTCGCTGTAAATAATTTAGTTTTGAACCCTGCAAAAACAAAGTGTTTAAAGTTTTCCCTACAGAATGTTACGCAGGTCCAAACGAATGTAAAGATGTGTAGTGAAATTGAAAATGTTAATTTTACTAAGTTCTTAGGAATAACTCTAGATAGCAAACTGCAATGGGGTCCCCATATTTATAGCCTTGGAAATAGGTTAAGTTCAGCAGTCTATGCGGTCCGTGAGGTAAGGAAACACACGGACGTGGCCACTGCAAGGCTTGTCTACTTTGCCTATTTCCATAGCCTCATGAGCTATGGAATTTTGTTATGGGGTGCTGGTGCTGACATCAGTGTCATATTTATTCTCCAGAAGAGAGCAGTTCGGGCAATTTACAATCTCAAATGTAGAGAGACTCTGAGAGAAGTGTACAAGAAAATCAATATTCTCACGGTACCTTCTTTGTATATCTACGAAAACATTATGTACATTCGTAAAAATATGTGCCACTACAAAAAACGCGGTGATGTCCATAATATCAACACGCGCAATAAAGGAAGGTTGATAAACTTTGCATTTAGGCTACAAAAATCTAATAAAAGCTTCATAGGCAATTCTGTGAGATTTTACAATAAACTTCCGAAACATGTAGTAGATTTAAAAGAAAATGCATTTAAAAAAATTGTTAAAGGTCATCTTTTAAAAAAGGCATATTATTCAACAAGTGAGTATTTAACTGACACAGCCGCTTGGAATGAAATAAAATAAGGTAGGTAGTAATAGGTTTGACAAAGCCCCTGTTCAGCTGCTTATTTATTATTAATTTTGTTCTTATTTAATTTATTTCCTGAAATGGCCTTTTACAACCGCTTTTATTTCATATTTTTAATTAATTTTAATGTTATGTTTGACATTATTCCAAATGATTTACCCTGTGAACTTACCTTATAATTTGACAAAGCCTCTATACAGCTGCATCTTCCTTGTGTGTGCACCAAATTGTTTTATTTTTGTTACTTTAAAGTTTAAATTGACGTGACTAAGTGTTCCCTGCGATCCTAAGGTATTAATAAATATATGAAATATGAAATATGTCCCCCACATTAGGAAAGCAAGTTATATATAATCGAACTATTCCCATTTGTCACCCTGCTCTAAGTTCTATCTGTCCCCTCGATCCGTCAGTATAACAATTTGGAAAAAAAACATCCAAACAGTTCGACTATCGAACTACTGGTAGGACTGGATGGAATAAACCTTTTTACAATGGTGGGACAGATATAACTTTTTTGTCCTAACTGTAGTACCCTTGCAGGGTTCATGATGAGAACATAGAATACATAGTCCATCTTGTACACCACATGAAGCAATAACATGACTATGACCTGTCACCCTAGTGGTGACAGCATGGGACAAATGGGAATAATTCATATTTTCTTGTAAAATGGGCAAATGTCCATTAAATGTGTCCAGTGCTCAGATGCTAGAGATGAACACCTAACCAGATCCAAGAATATAACTTCATACTTACCTGTATCTAAAGATATAGCCGGTGAAATTACAGGCACATGAGACTTTCATTTTTATGTCTTAAGGTGGCGGGCGCAGGGCAATGCCACATTGGGTGCATCCTAGGTGGACGTGACCTATGAGGTAATACATTGTTAAAGGCAGAGGTTACCGCTTAACATCAGGTGGGTCATGTGCATGATGTGCATCTAAGATTGTAACCTCAATCAAAAAGTAAAAAAAAAAACTGACTTGTTCTAGATTTCTGAAGTACACTAGTTTGTATGAAAGAAAGAAAGAAAAATTATTTATTTGGAATGGCACACATGGATAATAGAAATGACACTAAAATAAAAGATAAAACAAAAAAGGTAATACCTACAAAAGGCAAAAACTTAGTACCTACTTATATCTAACTTCACTACAATTAATAATTAGTATGGAGGTGAGCAATTGCATACTGGGCCCGATTGCTATCAGTGTTTCACACGCCTCCATAGAACGAATGTATTCGCAGTACCTACACCTAAATTCCAGGCATTCCGGCTACATTCAAGGACAGTGGGCCCGAGTCGTCGGGCTCCCCTACGTTGAGCTAAGCCCAGTGCTTACTTACGGTTTTGCAGCGCCTTTCAGAACTATAGAACTTACCCCTACATACATTAACACACGCCTTTTTCCCCCACGGGGGGTAGGCAGAGTTTCAATGGGCCTCTTCACAGTGAGATGCACCATGGTGGAATATAGACGTGGCAAGTGGTGAGCTCATCGCCGCTATTGCTTCCCACGACTGACCCCCAAGCACAGAATAATAATAGTAAAAGTTTCATTAAAAAATTTGAAAAAATATGTTTCTTAAATAATAAGTATACCGACCTTTTTAAGTAAACCATTGTTTCACTGTCAGCCTCCCCGCCCATCACTTGGTATAGGTAGGTAGGCTAGGTATCTAACTAAATAACCAAGATACAAGCAGCGATTTGAGATTGTTATCTCTAAAGTTAAAGCTAAAAATATAATCCCGGTCCTTTGCTTTTTATAGGTATATCAAAGATAAGTATGGCGGTATGTTTATTTAGCTTTAGCTTTAGAGAATGCAACTTAAAATATCTAACATTGCCTTCTCAAAGTAGGCGTTATATTTGTGTTAAGATTTATAAAAAGTAGTAGAGTTTTTTTGTGAAAGAGTTCGTCCGCGGAAGTACTGCCACCATACCTATTTCTGCCGCAAAGCAGTACCTAGTGCTCGCATTGCTGTGTTCAGGTTTGAAGGGTATGGTTGTCGGTGAAATTACAGGCATGTGAGGCTTTTTATCTTTATGTCTCAGGGTGGCGGGCGCAGTGCAATGCCACATAGGGTGCGTGAGGTAATGCGTTGTTAAAGGCAGAGGTTGCCGCCTTTAGAATAGGATGGGCTATCTGCAAGTTCCGTCAAGAACGAAATAAAAAAAAAAAGTAGGTACTCTTTAGTCACACGTGACCTGTATAACCACGAGCCGGCACCCCTACAATCACACAGGATCACACGCAGAAAAAATAATTTAGTAGATGGCAATCAAGTTGAACTCGGCGCGCGTACCACGTGACTATACAAAATACTGTGCGTGGTTACGTGGTGCGCTCTTCGAGTCGAGGGTCAATTTATTTGCCGCTTGCCTCCTGTCGCCCGGCGGAGGCCGAATTGCTATATGCCGCTCAAAGATTGATTACCTACATGCAAGTCTGTCTGTTTTTTTGGCTCTCCTGACCTGAAGGACCGAATTAGAGTTGTTCCCTTTCTAACCCCCGACGAAAAACGAAGGGGTGTTATAAGTTTGACGTGTCTGTGTGTGTGTGTGTGTGTGTGTCTGGCTGTCCCATCGTAGGTCCCGAACGGATGAAACGTTTTTTTTTTTTTTTGTTTGAAATTTGTATTTGTCGGGAGTGTTCTTAGCTTTGATTGATCTAAATCGGTTCAGCCGTTCAGCGTTGGGGGTTTTTTAATTTTTACAAAATTAATTACTTGTACATAATGTTGCGATTTATGTACTAGTAGATAGGTACTATCTTGATGCACTGTATTATGCTAATCGACTTATTCGTATTTTTGTAGGTGTTTAGTCTTGGTGGCATGGAGGATGGGTGTGAAACCAAACCATTAAACTCTAGCAGATAACTAGGTACTTAATGGTTATCACAAAATTCCAAGGTTTAGTTACCTAGTTTCTATTTTTTGAACTGACGATGTTTTGAGTATTTCCTTTTTTTTCTTCACAACAGCTAACGTGCAGTTATCAGAGTCAGAGACAATCTACAACGGGCGGAAATGCAAAGACCCCTTACTGCTAACAATGTTCTTGAAATACAAGGTCTTTGTAAACTGGTAATATTGACCAATAACAAGTGACACTTGACACGCCAGGATTGTCAAATAACCACAGCTCACTAGCGACTGGTTTCGATAACGCAGAGTTAACATTCCTCTACCCAAACCATTATTATTACAAAGTAGAAATACAGCACGCACGCCATCCATTATCGTTTTAGTAAGAAAACGATGATAAGATACAACGTTTGTGATAAAAATATAAAGTCTGATAGTTTAGAAGTGTTTTGTGCCGTTGTAAATTGTCTTAGTTCGTTTTAAGTTTGTGTCTGTGAAGTGCTAGTGAGCTATAAAAGCAGATCAAAATGCGTGAAATAGTCCATGTTCAAGTGGGACAATGCGGGAATCAAATCGGGTCCAAGGTTAGTTGAATTATTGATTTTAGAAAGTAAGTCACTGGGGTATGTTCACGGTGTCTCATTGCGTGACCCAAACGATTTATTTGGCGTGGCGTGACCTATATTTTGAACGCTACCTTTTTGCTTGATTCGTGACGCTGGCAAATTTTTAGGTTAAAAACACTGCATTTATCATCTGCATTATCTATCTGGGCATGGGAATTTCTAGGAACAGACTGAATTAGAGAAGCCGGTGACTTTAACCTATGCTTGTGTTAAATACTTAACTAAAAGTTTCCTATCACTTACATTTAAGTAAGTAGGTAGGTACCTATAACATAATAAGTTTATTAAACCTTGACGTAACTAATTAAAAGCGATGAAAATTGTATAAAGTAAGGTCCATGGTCCGGTCGGCAACCGGAGCCGCCGGCGCCGGTTAGGGAGGTCCAGGGTCCGGGTCAGGGCCAAAATAAATAAATAATTATCTGTTTAACCTTTGACAAAATAGGTAAGACGGGATCTTATTATTATAGACGCCGATAGATGGCGCTATAAACAAACATATTTAACGACAACCTAGTCTATTACAATGTCCGTAATAATTACATTTCATACCTACTTACCTTTATGCTATAGGTAAGTTGAATAATAGAAATAGAGATGGCTATTCACTCAGCCGAAATGATGCTAACGCGATTACCTACAGCGCAAGGGCAGGGCTTCGTAGATAGCGTATGTAAGTAGGTACAAGCAGCGGTCAGTGACTATGCTATCAAAGTAGGTAGGTAACGTAAATTGTTATAGGTATGGTGACGTCACTGATAGGTAGATACCTGCTAACTATGAGTGTCTCTTTGACATCTACCTCAATATAAGCTTTTAAAGCAATAAACCCTCTAAAAACTTTTCTAGGAACATGCTATCCTTTGTTTTCACATTTCAGTCCTCTTATTCTTGGGGTTCATAAGCCATTTCTACAATAGAAAAACTCGTTCTATAGGATTAGTAGGTAGGTATGTATTGCTCTCCTGGGAAAGCAATGGCGGCGACGGACTAGATCCTCTAATATTGATAGGTACCTAAGGCTAGGTAGTAGGCGTAAGTTTGTCTGCGATTTACATAATAACAAGCTTTTATTTAACTTGCAATGTATGTATGTTTGTTCGGGTGGAATCTTGCAACTGAATTTTAAAGCAGTTTTCCTCAACCGATTGAGCTGAAATTAGGCATAGGTACCTGTCAAGTTCCGATGATAATACAATATGATGGTGACAGCGAGCTGATCTGACAATGGAGACGGAAGGTGTTATCTTTTCAGACTCTAAGAGCTCCCTACAATCTATATCATCCAATCCTTTTCGTTCTAAATCCAATTTTCCTATCATTCTCCAAATTCGTGAATCCCTATTTAGATGCCATGAACTCGGACTGAATGTTGTCATGGCTTGGATCCCTAGTCATACTGGGATTCCCGGTAATGAAATGGCAGATTCCTGTGCTAAACAGGCCATTCAGACTGGCTCTGATGACCTTAAAATCTATTCTTATGACCTTTGTTCCATACCCAGATCTCATCTAGCCATTTCATGGGCCCGTATGTGGAAAACATCTAGATCTTTAAAAGGCAGACATTTTGGCGAAATTCAGCCCGAAATTCCAACGAGACCTTGGTTTTTTAAATTTCGTAGAGCCTGCAAAACTACAACATCCACCATATGCAGACTCCGACTAGGCCATGTATGCACACCAGTGCACTTAGCCAAGCTAAGGATTAGGGACAGCTCTGTATGTGAATGTGGTCTAGATGAAGGGAGTATTGATCATATCTTATTTTCATGCCCGCGGCTTCAGCTATCTCTGTTTGATGTCTCTCCCCGAGAAATCCCTCGTCCTTTTTCCTCTAAATCCCTTTTATCCCTTGTATATACTCGCTTTATATGTATATTGTGTAAATTTATCAGTAGAAACAACATAAAATTGTAAGATCATGTACAATATAAATGTGTATTATGTGTATAGTTTTGTATGTATATTGATTGTGTGAATATTTTGTTTTGTTGTTATGTGTATTAGTTTTTTTTTTCAGTTAAGTGCGAATCAATTTGTATTACTTAATCTCGTACGATTCTCCCTTTAAACCGTACCTTTATCTTTCCTCAAACTCCCAGCACTTTTTTGGTTTTATGTCAAGTTAATCACCTGTCATTGGCAAACTCTTGTGGCACCACAACCGGTCCGCTGAACACGCCAAAAAAAGAAGAAGAAGAAGAAGACGGAAGGTGGGCAATGGAACTCCTCCATGGATACCTAATAGTAGACTGGCCTTGTTTACACTCATTTTGATCAGCACACAGTTACAATCAATAATTTAATAAAAGCTTGTAGGTACCTACCTAATATAAAATTATATTTTACACAAAAAACTTATTTGTCATTTGTTATTTTGCGTTATTTTGGTGGCATTTTAACCAATGTAGCTTGTTTAAAGAGCACAAGTGCAGTGAAATGAAATGGAATTGCATAACTTTTCAAATTGGTGGAAATTGTCTACATTTTTTTTTTTAACAGACTTAATAAAATAGGAATTTCTCTAGACAAAGTGTTTTTGAGGAATGATCTTTTACAGAGAAGGTAGTCCTTTTTTTGTATAAATATAAAATACAAATTGGATACTTTTTTATTGGGACCAACTTTAAGGTTAACACATCCTGAAGTTGGTCCCAATCAAATGATTCAGGAACTAGTTGAGCTTGTCAAAAACTACAATATGTTGTAGCATATCCTTCCATGTGTTGTCCCACCTGACTAACTATTATTTTTACTCGTATTTCAGTTCTGGGAGATAATATCTGACGAGCATGGTATCGACCCGAACGGTGTCTACAGAGGCACCAACCCGCTGCAGCATGAGCGCCTCAATGTGTACTACACCGAGGCTTCAGGCGGTAAGAGTCATGTACACTATATACATACACTACTAGATAATATCTGACGAGCATGGCATCGAGCCGAATGGTGTCTGCAGAGGCACCAACCCGCTGCAGCATGAGCGCCTCAATGTGTACTACACCGAGGCTTCAGGCGGTAAGAGTCACGTACACTACATACATACACTACTAGATAATATCTGACGAGCATGGTATCAACCCGAACGGTGTCTACAGAGGCACCAACCCGCTGCAGCATGAGCGCCTCAATGTGTACTACACTGAGGCTTCAGGCGGTAAGAGTCACGTACACTACATACATACACTACTAGATAATATCTGACGAGCATGGCATCGACCCGAACGGTGTCTACAGAGGCACCAACCCGCTGCAGCATGAGCGTCTCAATGTGTACTACACCGAGGCTTCAGGCGGTAAGGTCCCCGCTATTGTCGGCTGTATCTACCTATATCAGTTCTTGGTCTCTGCCGTGAAGTGTCTGTATCGTCTGGACTAAGATACGAGTTGCCATTCAACCAAGTTTTGATTTCAAGAATAGATCTTAGTTGGGCCTTATTAATCTCCTAATCTGTGATATTACAGGGCATTACGTGCCGCGTGCGGTCCTCGTGGACCTGGAGCCTGGCACCATGGACTCGGTGCGGTCAGGCCCGTACGGACAGCTCTTCAGACCAGACAACTTCGTGTTCGGGCAGAGCGGCGCCGGTGAGTAGCTACATCAGGGCATTACGTGCCGCGCGCGGTCCTCGTGGACCTGGAGCCTGGCACCATGGACTCGGTGTGGTCAGGCCCGTACGGACAGCTCTTCAGACCAGACAACTTCGTGTTCGGGCAGAGCGGCGCCGGTGAGTAGCTACATCAGGGCATTACGTGCCGCGCGCGGTCCTCGTGGATCTGGAGCCTGGCACCATGGACTCGGCGCGGTCAGGCCCGTACGGACAGCTCTTCAGACCAGACAACTTCGTGTTCGGGCAGAGCGGCGCCGGTGAGTAGCTACATCAGGGCATTACGTGCCGCGCGCGGTCCTCGTGGACCTGGAGCCTGGCACCATGGACTCGGCGCGGTCAGGCCCGTACGGACAGCTCTTCAGACCGACAACTTCGTGTTCGGGCAGAGCGGCGCCGGTGAGTAGCTACATCAGGGCATTACGTGCCGCGCGCCGTCCTCGTGGACCTGGAGCCTGGCACCATGGACTCGGTGCGGTCAGGCCCGTACGGACAGCTCTTCAGACCAGACAACTTCGTGTTCGCGCAGAGCGGCGCCGGTGAGTAGCTACATCAAGGCATTACGTGCCGCGCGCGCTCCTCGTGGACCTGGAGCCTGGCACCATGGACTCGGTGCGGTCAGGCCCGTACGGACAGCTTTTCAGACCAGACAACTTCGTGTTCGGGCAGAGCGGCGCCGGTGAGTAGCTACATCAGGGCATTACGTGCCGCGTGCGGTCCTCGTGGACCTGGAGCCTGGCACCATGGACTCGGTGCGGTCAGGTCCGAACGGACAGCTCTTCAGACCAGACAACTTCGTGTTCGGGCAGAGCGGCGCCGGTGAGTAGCTACATCAGGGCATTACGGTGCCGCGCGCGGTCCTCGTGGACCTGGAGCCTGGCACCATGGACTCGGTGCGGTCAGGTCCGAACGGACAGCTCTTCAGACCAGACAACTTCGTGTTCGGGCAGAGCGGCGCCGGTGAGTAGCTACATCAGGGCATTACGTGCCGCGCGCGGTCCTCGTGGACCTGGAGCCTGGCACCATGGACTCGGTGCGGTCAGGCCCGTACGGACAGCTCTTCAGACCAGACAACTTCGTGTTCGGGCAGAGCGGCGCCGGTGAGTAGCTACATCAGGGCATTACGTGCCGCGCGCGGTCCTCGTGGACCTGGAGCCTGGCACCATGGACTCGGTGCGGTCAGGCCCGTACGGACAGCTCTTCAGACCAGACAACTTCGTGTTCGGGCAGAGTGGCGCCGGTGAGTAGCTACATCAGGGCATTACGTGCCGCGCGCGGTCCTCGTGGACCTGGAGCCTGGCACCATGGACTCGGTGCGGTCAGGCCCGTACGGACAGCTCTTCAGACCAGACAACTTCGTGTTCGGGCAGAGCGGCGCCGGTGAGTAGCTACATCAGGGCATTACGTGCCGCGCGCGGTCCTCGTGGACCTGGAGCCTGGCACCATGGACTCGGTGCGGTCAGGCCCGTACGGACAGCTCTTCAGACCAGACAACTTCGTGTTCGGGCAGAGTGGCGCCGGTGAGTAGCTACATCAGGGCATTACGTGCCGCGCGCGGTCCTCGTGGACCTGGAGCCTGGCACCATGGACTCGGTGCGGTCAGGCCCGTACGGACAGCTCTTCAGACCAGACAACTTCGTGTTCGGGCAGAGCGGCGCCGGTGAGTAGCTACATCAGGGCATTACGTGCCGCGCGCGGTCCTCGTGGACCTGGAGCCTGGCACCATGGACTCGGTGCGGTCAGGCCCGTACGGACAGCTCTTCAGACCAGACAACTTCGTGTTCGGGCAGAGCGGGGCGAGAGATTTATAATTACTTATGAAGGGCTAGGCTTTTTAGTGCGTATGATACTATAGTGTTGTCATCTGTTTATGTGTTATTGTTTCAGGCAACAACTGGGCCAAGGGGCACTACACAGAGGGCGCTGAGCTCGTGGACTCGGTGCTCGACGTCATCAGGAAGGAGGCAGAAGGATGTGACTGCTTACAAGGTTGGTACTCAGGGGTAGCATCAACTAGTATTTATTTATTTATAATACACAGGCAGCTCTCGGAGCTGATGCATGTATATCTTTGTCTATGTCAGTGCACTGTAAATGTTTGTCAAGTCTATTTTTGTAAGAATTCACTTTGGGGGCACTGATCACAGTCTGGTAGCCGGTTCCAAGTGCGCACGACGCGATTGGGCAATATGTCCATCCTCGGATTGCAGGTACTTGGCCCGCGTTGCAGCTTCAGCGAGTGTCCTCTGAGCCCTATATTATTGTTCATGGTATATAGTGTCTGTGATAAATCTAGTATCCTGTAGTGCTTGTTTAGGATCTTGTAGGTCTCTATTAGGTCTCCACGCTCTCTATGTTGCTGAAGGGTAGTTAATCCAAGTTCGTGAAGTCGTTCCTCATATGTAAGTGCTTTAAGACTAGGCGCCATTTTTGTAGCTCTACGTTGCACTCGTTCGAGAAGGTGAACACTTGATAAGCGTGAGTTAACCCCATACAAACCTACGTCCTACGTGTAATAAATGGGTGATATCTGACACCCCAGTCATAAGTTTAATAAATGAGTTGTTCGCTTATAACCCTACAACATATAAATTTAAATGTAACCCAAAATTCCGTTCCAGCGGGACTCGAACCCGCAACTTTGCCTGTGATCGGCAATGCCTTTACCAGTTCTGCCATAGAACACTATGACGCTGAAGACGAAATTTGTGGGCACTATCAACTCGGCGCTATAGCCGCTATATAAATTTTTGGATTACATTTAAATTTAATGTTACCCATGAAGTGTGGTTTACACTTGAAAAATAATATCCTACGACATATGTGTAATAAATGAGTTTGTGCTAACATCCCTGCGTCATACGTGTAATAAATGGGTGATCTCTGACACCTGAGTTATTCTCTTTCTTTCAAACCGATCCTTTTTGAAGTAAGGGCTCCAAATCTGGAATGCTCAAATCTCCAATACTCTAATAAAGGCCTCAGATATGTCTTATACTGTTTTATAAACAACTCCCTGTTAATTCTCAAGTAAGTCTTAGTTAGGTATTCTCTTGGTTATGATTTAGTCTAAAACATGATTATTTGAACGTGTTCCAGGGTTCCAGCTAACGCACTCCCTGGGCGGAGGAACGGGCTCCGGCATGGGCACGCTGCTGCTCAGCAAGATCCGCGAGGAGTTCCCTGACCGCATCATGAACACTTTCAGCGTGGTGCCCTCGCCCAAGGTATCATTTCATCTGTTCTATTCTGTATTATGCCACTTTATACTATGAATTTGAATCACACTGTAAATTAACAAATTTCTATGAGGTACAGAGACAGATAATAGACTGGCTTAGAAGTAGACTTAAGAGCCGCAATAGCTTCCATGTTGACCGACAAAACACTCACAGTGGACAGCTCTAGCGAGACACATACAAAACTGTGGTTGGAAAAACACCCTCCCCTTGCTGTCTACGTTGTGCCTGCAGAGAAGTTCCCTTCGGGACATGAACTGCCATGGTCCACTTGGAAATCTCTGAACTGACTCCGGAGTTAGGTGGGCCACTGCAGGCATAACTTAGTTATTCCGACCAGGCAGAATGTGACTGTGGGTCACTCCTCATACAACGCCTCACTTGCTGTTCTATCCACTGTGCACCAACACCTGCACCCTAAATTACATGTGTGAAGGTTTTTTTTATGCTACTTGTATCACGGAACAAGCAGATGGCACCTGATGTTAAGCGGTAACCTCTGCCTATGAACAGTGCATTACCTCATAGGTCACGTCCACCTAGGACGCACCCTATGTGGCATTGCACTGCGCCCGGCACCCTGAGACATAAAGATGAAAAGTCTCATGTGCCTGTAATTTCAAGTTACTGAAAATGTTGTCGAATTTTGGTCTAAAACAATTTAATTATCTGTGGGAACCAACGAGACGAAGATGAAGAAGACTAGATAAACACAGGCTTGTTATCGCGTCACTATATCGCGGACACTAGTTCAACACAGGCAGGGTACGAGTGTACTCGTAGGTACTGACCAGAGGGACACGAGGATAGCCAGTCGCCGTTCCACCTTACAAATGGGGAGAACGCCTGAGTAGTTGGGGTCAGCGTGTTGGTCGGCCCGCTCTCCAACTCCTCGCTAGTTGAAGAGCCTACCCACCACAACCCCATCTCTATCATTCCATCCCGTTGGACACATTGACTACCTAGAGTTACTAAGCCAGTCTGTATATCCACGCGTCGCATAGTACAATATCCACCCTGCCACAGGTGAGCGAGGTGGTGCTGGAGCCGTACAACGCGACGCTCTCCATGCACCAGCTCGTCGAGAACACGCACATGTCGTTCTGTACCGGCTTGTTATCTTGTCACTATATGTTGGCCGCTAGTTAACACACGTACACTGCCACAGGTGAGCGAGGTGGTGCTGGAGCCGTACAACGCGACGCTCTCCATGCACCAGCTCGTCGAGAACACGCACATGTCGTTCTGTACCGGCTTGTTATCTTGTCACTATATGTTGGCCGCTAGTTAACACACGTACACTGCCACAGGTGAGCGAGGTGGTGCTGGAGCCGTACAACGCGACGCTCTCCATGCACCAGCTCGTCGAGAACACGCACATGTCGTTCTGTACCGGCTTGTTATCTTGTCACTATATGTTGGCCGCTAGTTAACACACGTACACTGCCACAGGTGAGCGAGGTGGTGCTGGAGCCGTACAACGCGACGCTCTCCATGCACCAGCTCGTCGAGAACACGCACATGTCGTTCTGTACCGGCTTGTTATCTTGTCACTATATGTTGGCCGCTAGTTAACACACGTACACTGCCACAGGTGAGCGAGGTGGTGCTGGAGCCGTACAACGCGACGCTCTCCATGCACCAGCTCGTCGAGAACACGCACATGTTGTTCTGTACCGGCTTGTTATCTTGTCACTATATGTTGGCCGCTAGTAAACACACGTACACTGCCACAGGTGAGCGAGGTGGTGCTGGAGCCGTACAACGCGACGCTCTCCATGCACCAGCTCGTCGAGAACACGCACATGTCGTTCTGTACCGGCTTGTTATCTTGTCACTATATGTTGGCCGCTAGTTAACACACGTACACTGCCACAGGTGAGCGAGGTGGTGCTGGAGCCGTACAACGCGACGCTCTCCATGCACCAGCTCGTCGAGAACACGGACATGTCGTTCTGCATCGACAACGAGGCGCTCTACAACATCTGCTTCCGCACGCTGCGGCTCACCAGCCCGAGCTACGGAGACCTCAACCACTTGATAAGCGTAAGTTGACCTCTTACAAACCTACGTCCTACGTATAATAAATGGGTGATCTCTGACACCCCAGTCATACTCAATAAATGAGTTGTTCTCTTTCAACCCTACGGCATATGTGTAATAAATGAGTTTGTTCTATCAACCCTACATCATAGTGTAATAAATAAGTGAACTCTGACACCCCAGTCATACGTGTAATAAAAGAGCTGTTCTCTTTCATTCAACCCTACGGCATACGTGTAATAAATGGGTTTCGTTCTAATAATCCCACGTCATACGTGTAATGTAATAAATGGGTTTTATCTGACACCCCAGTCATAAATAAATAAATAATGCTGAACACAGTTCACACAACATTATCTAGCCCCAAGCTAAGCAGAGCTTGTGTTATGGGTACTAGATAACTGATATACTTAATACAATCCATTAAATAGATAGATATTTTTTTATTATATATAGAAAATACCCAGAACAACCTGAACCAATATCTGCGATCGCACAAATAATTGTTCCGAGGCGGGAATCGAACCCGCAACATCCTGCGTCGCAGGCCAACCTTCGCCCGCCGCGCCACAGAGGTCGTCATACTTTTATTAAATGTGTTGTTCTCTTTCAACCCTACCGATTACGTGTAATAAATGGTGTTTCTCTGACACCCCAGTCAAACGTGTAATAAATGAGTTGTTCTCTTTCAACCCTACGGCATGGCATATGTTTAATAAACGGGTTTTCTCTGACACCCCAGTCATACTTATAATAAATAAATAAATAATGCTGGACAAGGTCACACAACATTATCTAGCCCCAAGCTAAGCCAGAGCTTTTGTTATGGGTACTAGTTAACTGATATACTTAATACAATACATTAAATAGATAGATATTTTTTATTATACGTAGAAAACACCCAGAACACCCTGAACAAATATCTGAATATCGCACAAATATTTGTTCCGAGGCGGGAATCGAACCCACAACCTCCTGGGTCGAAGGCGAACCATCGCCAGCCGCGCCAAAGAGGTCGTCAAAAATAAATGAGTTGTTCTCTTTCAACCCTACGTCATTCGAGTAATAAATGGGTTTTCTCTGACACCCCAGTCATATGTGTTGTATGTTCTGACGACCTTACGTCATACGTGTAATAAATGGGGTTTTTTGTAACAACCCTACGTCATACGTGTAATAAATGGGAATAAATTCCCATACTTCAGGGACTGACTCAGTTAAGCGCTATACCTGTAATTGTTCCGTATTTCCTGAAGAATGGCCGCCTTTCGGGTATGTAGCGCCATCTTTTGTTGATCGTGTTGCAACTCTCGCTGAGTCAGTTAAGCAAGTTGTTTGTGCATGATTTAAGAATCTACCATGACACGGACACTGGCAGAATTGTGACAGCTAGCCTCATAAGCCATAAAATAAGTGAAAGTGTACATTAGCTCAAACTTTCTAGTGATCACTATTAACGCCATCTATTGGTGATCGTGTTGCAACTCTCGCGGAGTGAGTGTAGCAAGTTGTCTGTGCGTTGCAGCTGACGATGTCCGGCGTGACGACGTGCCTGCGCTTCCCGGGACAGCTGAACGCGGACCTGCGCAAGCTCGCCGTCAACATGGTGCCCTTCCCGAGGCTGCACTTCTTCATGCCAGGTACTCGTCGTCAGCCGACCACTCGTCGTCATCATCATTATGTGTTGCCAACAAATGTATCACTTTTGTTGTGTTTTAGGCTTTGCACCGCTCACAGCAAGAAACTCCTTCGACTACCGCGCACAGACCGTCCCGGAACTAATGACCCAAGTAAGTAATATACCATCTTCCTGATATTAGTTTTATTATAATTGTAGATGTTCAACTCTGGTAACATGATGACGGCGTGCGACCCGCGGCACGGCCGCTACCTCACCGTGGCCATCATCTTCCTGATATTAGTTGTATTATAATTGTAGATGTTCAACTCTGGTAACATGATGACGGCGTGCGACCCGCGGCACGGCCGCTACCTCACCGTGGCACCATCTTCCTGATATTAGTTGTATTATAATTGTAGATGTTCAACTCTGGTAACATGATGACGGCGTGCGACCCGCGGCACGGCCGCTACCTCACCGTGGCACCATCTTCCTGATATTAGTTGTATTATAATTGTAGATGTTCAACTCTGGTAACATGACGACGGCGTGCGACCCGCGGCACGGCCGCTACCTCACCGTGGCACCATCTTCCTGATATTAGTTGTATTATAATTGTAGATGTTCAACTCTGGTAACATGATGACGGCGTGCGACCCGCGGCACGGCCGCTACCTCACCGTGGCACCATCTTCCTGATATTAGTTGTATTATAATTGTAGATGTTTAACTCTGCTAACATGATGACGGCGTGCGACCCGCGGCACGGCCCCTACCTCACCGTGGCACCATCTTCCTGATATTAGTTGTATTATAATTGTAGATGTTCAACTCTGGTAACATGATGACGGCGTGCGACCCGCGGCACGGCCGCTACCTCACCGTGGCCACCATCTTCCGCGGTCACATGTCCATGCGCGAGGTGGATGACCAGGTCATGGCGATCCAGAACAAGAACTCCAGGTAAACACTCGCTCTGCTCACCTAATATATAATGACATACATTAATCTAATTTGTACCAAATTTAGTCAACTGCTACGATGTGATTGAGTGCCCTACTCAATCGGCTATAAACCATAAAAGTTGTTCTTCTAAATGTGTAGAAATGGCCAGTGTAGCCAACATATGCGAACTGATAAGGAGTGGAATACACCAGCGGTCCGCAACATTTTTGATATTGCGACCCCAAAATTAAAAAAAGAGTTATGAACGACCCCAGAAAAAAAAACACTAAGTTAACAAGTGCAAAGGTTGGTTCAGGTAACGAAGTTAGCTGTTTTTATTTCGTAAATTATTTATATTGAAGAGTTTATTTATTTTGGAAAGTAATATTAGAGCAAACTAGAAAATATGCATTTAACATACGAGTAATTATTTTCGATTCTCTCCGTTTTAAGGACATTGTGTAATTGTGTATGTAAAGAGAGGTTATATTTTATGCATAAACCTTAATAAAATTCGAGAAGTACAGGACCTTGTTGACTTTTTTGGCGACCCCATAAATATATTTCGCGACCCCACACGGGGTCGCGACCCCAGGGTTGCGGAGCGCTGGAATACACTACTGTCATCTGTCTTTCCTGTAAACTATGATCTGGGTCTCTTCAAGGCTAGAGTGAATAGGTGCCTTCTAGACCTTTGTGCTCCATCTTCGGTCACATCGTCACTTACCAACAGGTGAGATCGTGGCCAAACAAAGGTCAATTAATGTAAAAAAAATAAACTGATGCACCTTCTATGGTACTGTAACCGAAAACTGCACAGGCTTTCTTTCATATAAGCATTCAACAAAGCAGGAATCAACCATATTGAGACGTCTTGTATGATTATTTTCACAAATTTCAAAAACGAATGAAGGATTTTCGCAAAGTGTTTCATAATACTGATGACTACATCAATGCAGGGAAGCTGCATTAGGTTTACCAAGTCCGTTAGAAATCATGCACCCAAGTACCAGCTGCTTCGCTTTGACTCCCTACAGAGCAGAGCCATTAGAATCATCGGCGACCCCTAGCTCTCCGATACTCTAGAACCGCTTAGCCAGCGCAGAGCCATTGGATCGCTTTGCGTGTTCTACCGCCTGTACAACGGGGAATGCTCTGACGAGCTTTACGACCTCATCCATAGCAATTAAATTAAATTCATTTTATTTATTTCAGACATTGTCCATGTTTTGTTATTTGCGCTTATAATAATGTTAGTAGGGAGGCACATTTACAATTAAAAAAATAAATAAAAGCATTTATCGCAAACCCATCATGCAGGCGCATCCAGTGGTTTGCTATAGGACAGTCCCACCTGTCCGACAACGCGTTCACGATGCTGTTCGGGCTTCCACGGACCCTTCCCCTCATTGACGCACACCTCTTGCGCATGATGCTATGGAAGCCATCAACTCTGCTTTCCGCAAACATGCCAGAGACGCTGCAGAAACGAGGCCGCCCCACCAGCACCCTGAACGCGTTGTTGTACTGAACGCGTAAGGCATTGTATGCTGTCTGCGTATAGTTGGTCCAGAGGCTGCAAGTGTAAAAGTACTGGCAATATGCTCTAAAGAGCGTTACCTTCACCTGTTCAGTACACATTGCAAACATCCGAGCCAGCATATTAACGCGAACACACAATGCCCTACCAATGTCTTTCCAGATCGAGATCATCCCTCAGGTTATCAGTGAGCCAATGAATCAGATACTTAAAACGCGAGGTGATGTTTAGAGTCTTGCCGTTAATGGTCACAGCTGGTATGTGAGAATATCCAGATACTTAAAACGCGAGGTGATATTTAGAGTCTTGCCGTTAATGGTCACAGGTGGTATGTGAGAATATGTTTTTATCATTGTATCGGAGTCCATGGGTCACCGCATAAGATTCACAAATGCCAATCATTCTCCTAAGAGCGCTAATCACGGGAATTCAGCTAGTAACCTATATAACTTCAAATGTATTTGTTGCAGCTTCTTCGTGGAGTGGATCCCGAACAACCTGAAGGTCGCGGTGTGTGACGTGCCACCACGCGGACTGAAGATGTCAGCCACCTTCATCGGTAACTCCACCGCCATCCAGGAGATCTTCAAGCGTATCTCGGAGCAGTTCACAGCCATGTTCCGGAGGAAGGTAAACAAACATGACATCAGCAAACACGAGTGGAATACACTACCGTTGTCTTCCCTGATAACTATAATCTGGGTCTCTTCAAGGCTAGAGTGAATAGGTGCCTTCTAGGCCTTTGTGCTCCATCGTCGGCCTCATCGTCACTTACCAACAGGTGAGATCTTGGTCAAACAATGGTCTATCAAAGTAAAAAAAATAAAAACCATTATTTATTTTGAAAAGCCTCTCTAAAATTGGTTCGGCCTTGTAATATAAATTCCAATGTCTGCATGTAACAAGGCCTCATAAGGCGGTCTATCTAGGCCACAGAATAAGGACTAAACCATCCTTATTCTGTGATCTAGGCGATGCATGTAAAAACACAGAAAAAGTTCTAACTGTAAAAATTTCTGAATGCTTTCTAGCATTAAGTTCGCCTTTGTACTTATTTGTTTTATGGGCAATAAAGAATTTTCTATCTATCTATCTATCTATCTGAATACAGGTCTAGCGCTTAACTGAGTCAGTCCCTGAGGTATGGGAGCGGTAGGTATGGGTGTTTTGTTCACATTATGTCAAATGTCATCTGATAATTTGAGAGACAAAACAACCCTTCCGTACCGCTCCCTTACCTCAGGGACTGACTCAGTTAAGCACTAGACCTGTATACTTATTAAATGAATGACTACAAATATGCCAATCTACATCTAGGTACACTAATATTATAAAGAGGAAAGATTTGTATTTTTGTGTGTGTGTATGTTTGTAACGAATAAACTCAAAAACAAATGTGCCGATTTCAAAAATTCTTTCACCGTCGGAAAGCTACATTCACCCTGAGTGACATAGGCTACCAGGGAGGGAGGGGGGCCGGTTTGTTTTTTTCCTGGAACTACGAAGCCAGGACGGGTCGCTAGTAGCTAATATAGTTGTTACAGTTTCGTTCTTCTTCATTATATTCCGCAAGTCTTATATTAGTAAAATGTGAATGTTCGTTGCAGGCCTTCTTGCACTGGTACACCGGCGAGGGCATGGACGAGATGGAGTTCACGGAGGCCGCCAGCAACATGGCCGACCTCATCTCCGAGTACCAGCAGTACCAGGTGAGATACTCCTAGGAGCTTGCAACCTGCCACGTATGGAATGATGTCTACTGCCTGCACTGGTACACCGGCGAGGGCATGGACGAGATGGAGTTCACGGAGGCCGCCAGCAACATGGCCGACTTCATCTCCGAGTACCAGCAGTACCAGGTGAGATACTCCTAGGGGCTTGCAACCTGCCACGTATGGAATGATGTCTACTGCCTGCACTGGTACCCTGTGAGGGCATGGACGAGATGGAGTTCACGGAGGCCGCCAGCAACATGGCCGACCTCATCTCCGAGTACCAGCAGTACCAGGTGAGATACTCCTAGGGGCTACAATATTAGCTTGATTTTTGCCCGAGATGAGACCTTTTTCGCCTCCTATAGCAAATATACAGGGTGTAACTAGAAGGGTGTATCATCGGTGGCAGGGCGATGGGTGACCTCAATGCCTATCGATTTAACCCCCCTGTATGTGCCGCGATTTTTAGTAGTTTAGAAGTTATGATTTTTTAAATGTGTATATGCATATTTTATACCAGAGCAACTTAAAAAAATCACAACTTGTTTAATAGTAAGAATTTTTTCCCATCGCCCTGCCACCGATGATCCACCCCTTCCAGTTACACCCTGTATATACAAAATCATAGTGAATATAAGCTGGCATAAGAGTTATAAGCTTGTCTTTAAATGGTTTTTGTTTGTAGGAGGCCAGTGCTGATGATGAAGAGATCTTCGATGAGGAAGAGGAACTGGCGCACGAGTACGACAGAGATGAAGTGCAGGTGGCATAGTGCTCCACGCTACCAATCAAACCATCCACCTGAGTTCCAGCTTAGCCTTCCTTACATATAAACATATCCAACTTTAACTTTTGAAACTATCATGTATGTCTTAGAATATAGAATAAACCGCATACATTTCGGTGAGTGTGCTGAAGAGCTGCACGATTTGATCCCCTCGTCTCCATTGCCACAACCAGACGTGGAGAGGCGTTTCACCCTTTTGTTGTTGACATACCACCGTCGCATACAAACCGCTTCTCGAGCTCTTGTATCATGTGGACAGCAAAGGCCTGGAACTCTCTTCCGGATTCTTTATTCCGTTTATCATACAACTTGGGCGTCTTCAAACGAAAAGTGAATAGGCATCTTCCAGGTGAGCGTGCTTAAATAGGCCTTATCGTCGCTTCACATCAGGTGAGATGTAGCCAAACGCAAGCCTATTTTAGATTAAAAAACAAAACACCCGTGTCTCGCGTAAAAACCCTGACCACACAAACTAGTCTCAATGAGAATAGTTTCACGCAGCCTGTCTATGATCGGCCGTGCGGCTAGTTGTGTCGAACTCTATTTTCTTGTGAATATGCCGTCGTGTGTCATTCCCACATGTACAAATTATGCTAGGCAGACAGAGCATAGAATCATATTTCATATTACATTTAAATATATTTTGGTTTAATTAAATAATGAATTTTGTTTACCAGTCATTCGATGGTAAAAAAGTCAAGCGTCCATTTTGTCATTGTTGCCAACTTCACAAATATTACCCCCACTGGTGGGAAGTATGACAGGCGCAGGGGAGGCATTGTGTTTTGGCGACACAGCGCCCTTTAATAATAGCATCGTACACACCTGGTTTAATCTATAATCTAAGGTATGTACACACTTTTCACTAGAAACGGGATTTTCACCATGATTTTTGATTGTTCCCGATATTTCGGCACAGTTGCATGCGCCATGATCACGGGAGAACTAACTAAAGTCTTTGCGAGTAGATGTTATTGACAGACATATCGATATACTATCTTTCTCACTTTTTATTCTCATATAAAAACTCAAAAAAATCATGGTGAATATCCCGTTTCTAGTGAAAAGTATATCCAATTTTATCCAATGAACATCTTTGGTGTCTTTTGAAATGAAATTCGTTGAATAAAAATTTAGCTTATGTTAATAAAGTACTCTGCAGCTATAAGACGAACGAGCTTTGCTCTGAAAATCAGATATATACGACCTTCAAGATTGTATTCTCGTCCTAAAAAGCCCTTTAATTCGATCATCGAATTCATTAAAAGGAGTCGTTTTTGAAATTTTCTTTACACATACGAAGTTGCTTTTTAAAAAATGGTGGTATTTGTACAAAAAATATACCAATAGTAGGTACCTACTAGGCAGAACTAGTTGCTATATTTAACTATAGCTGTACGTTCTGTTGTGTTAGGAGAGCATTTATTAGTCCTAAATCTAATTGCCTACCAAAAGTTAACTAAAGATGATACTCGAACCTGCTTAGGCAGTCGAGTTATGGTTTTATTGCAAGTATTAATGTTGTTCAATCAGTTATTTATTTATAATTACCTTAGAAATAAGAGTCGCTTATTAGATGTGAGTGTGCTGTATCTTTTATGATCTAAGTACTTTTTTTATTGAATAAAATCATTTAAATTTGTCTACTTACCTATTTTACAATTCCTTAAAAACATTACATGCTTAATTTTTCCTGTAAGCTTAACTCCATAGAGAAATTTTTTATATATAGAAACTTAACTCTTTAAGGCTGACGGCTGAAGGTTTACTGTTTCTGGTATGGCGCGAAATCAAAATTTTGTTGTATTTTTTGCTAATCACAGCTCATCAACATATCTTGAGATCGCGAAACTTGATTTTGCGGAAACCCCCTTATTACTTTCCACTATGGTTGAAACTGAGAACTAACACACTGAAAGTAGTTTAGATTGAAAGTGCCTCATACATAGATATCAATAATTTAGCTGCGAATGTAATTGAATGATTTCACGATTGGTGAAACTTTTCTGAGGGGCAAGTCCGAGTTTGCACACACCATCGTAACGATGAACGTGACGACGATCTTACGTGTATAACATAATAACTAGCTATTAATCTGTGCCAAAAACGTCACAGATTAATGGTTAGTTACTAAGCAATACACGTATGATCGTCGTCACGTTCATCGTTACGATGGTGTGTGCAAACTCGGACTCAGCCCTCTGGATAGCTTTATTTTTTTAAATTGTTCAGTTCAGTTCGGTTGCCCTTGCGGAATAGACCATAGGTCTCTCCTTCGATTAGTGAAATTATAAAGCGTAGCATCATGCTGCTTAGCCGTCACGGCGTACTCTAGCCGCTATATATAAAAAAAAACACTATGTCTAGCAGTTTTACTGCCAGAGCGTGCCAATAAATAGAAATGTGCGGCCGTACATACCATAGACTTAGAATTTTCTCTACGCTGATCATACCAATAACTAAAGAATCGAGGACTCTTCCCGCCATTTTTGAAAAGACACGTTGTCTACTTTTATTATATTTCTTTTCCTAGTGTTTTCTTGAGTTATTTTGTGTTATTTTGGTGGCATTTTAACTAATGTAGCTCGTTTAATAAGCACAAGTGTAGTGAAATGAAATGGAAGTGAATTGCGTGACTTTTGAAATTGGTGGAAATTGTCTACCAAAGTTTTAGTAAAATTGGCCACCGTTTTACTAAAACATGACTTGACTGTGACTTTGACGACTTGGAAGGAGTGTAACGTTGCAAAATATATTGAAAATACAGATACTTGAAAATGGCAAATGCACAAGCCGTGCGGCGCTAAATATAAAGAAAAAATAAAAAAATAAAAACTAAAGAATCCTGTGGACTTGACATACCTACAGAAAAAACGTGTATACCGAAACTGCATGAGAAACTAATATGGCGGAATGTTATAGTGCTGGCCGTATATAATTAATATAGCAATTATAGCAATTGATATTTTGTTATCGATAAAGCTGTAAAAACATATGTGTACATGTCTTCACGCTTAGTTAGGGAGTAGGTAGACAGAACCTAGGGTCAATGAGGGCTTTTCATTACCAAATAATAAAAAAAAGTAGTTCAATTTGGCTCGATAGATGGCGTTGACTCAAGTATTCTTGTCAAAATAACGAATGCCTTGTCTGTGCTTTTGTGTGAGTATCACGAAAATATCTCGAGAAACGAGTCGTACGAGAAACCCAGGGCTCCATGATGTGTGGATGAGCCCTGTCACGGTGCCGGGAAGAGCGATGACAAAATGCCGAAGCGGGGAGGAGATCGAAAAGCCGATGATTCGAACAGCTCTTCTCTGTAGGGAGTAAAAAAAAAGCAGCTGGCACTTGGGTGCCCCGTGCCATAGATGGGAACAGCACTCAACGTACGGCCCAAATTGTGCTTTATAAAGCAACAGCCGCCGACTTTGCGTAAAACACTGCTTAGCACGATTGATTTAATTTGGAATTCCACACTACACGCGAAATATTCCCTTACAGACCCAGGCCCAACTGTGTTATGGGTATTTGGATGAATTTACATTAACCATGGCACCAACTTCCAGACTGGTAGCCAAATGTTATTTGCAAACGCTCGCAACAACAATGATCACTCAGCGGGAATTGAACCCGCACTCTACGTGTTTCAACCAGTCGCTTGCTTCGCTAGAAAGGTATCATGAACTAGTTCACTTTTCCAAAAAAAAATCGATGCATAAAATATCGATATTTTTCAATCTCTAGCTGTCATAACAACAAGCGCTAAACATGGCCGCCCGGCCGCAAGTGGGCACAAGCGTGACGTCCCAACGTGCCAAGTCCATTGGTTTCTTTAGTCATTGGTACATACAGACATGAAGGCGTATTCTAAAATTAAAACAAGAAGACGGGTCCAAAAAATAAATTAGTCGAGCCTAGTGCCATCTATCTTCAAGAAGAGTAACAAAGTAGTGTGCTCGTGGTATCCAGAGAGCTGTCTCCTGTCTGGTTTTTTGTTTGGGTTCTCGCTCTACGTTTGTTTGTGTTATTGTTTTGTGACAATGACAAGTAGAAAGTCAACTACTCAACGTCAACTAATACATTACTTAAACTTATTCTGTGCCGTTAGTATAAATAAACATGTACGCAAAAACTACATACCATCTCAACTATTAAATTATAAGATAGATAGCCGTCTAGTAGTCTAGAGTAGTCTGCCTCCACCCACAGGCAGATTAACTGTTGTTTAAGAGTGCGGTTTGACGCCCATTTGCGACTTGCCTGCCTGCATCCTGCATTCCCTGTTTGCCTGCAGCATCCCTTAGGATAGGATGGGATGCCTAGATAAATAGATAGAATATTGTCTGCCTGTGCCTGGCATCCAGCAAATGCTAGACCCAGCAGAACTCCTTGGACAGTAGTTAGAGGGGTGTGGTACGTTTCTAAATTCTATAAAAACTCTTCTCTTGTAGATTTTTCCACAATTTGTGTAAAACATGACGAATTTTGTCGTGTGCAGAGTCTGCCTAGGCTTTGATATCAAGAGTTATGTGATTGGAAGCACACAGCTTCAAGAAATATTTGAAGACCTTACAAAAACCAAGGTAAGAGTTAGCTTAAGTAAAGTAAGTAGATATACCAATGGTTAGGTCAAACTAAGAAGCATATTGAATTGATTAGCCCAAATCAAAGACTTTCTAATAACTGTACGATGGATTTATTATTCCATACAATATCAACCAAATTGCACCTTTGAAAATTCAATATCAAATCCAACACAAACACTGCACAGCACTTCCTTACTAACAGAGTGGTCCATAATTAGAATAATTTACCTGAAGATGTTGTTACTGCCACATCAATAAACGCTTTCAAAAACAAATTGTATAACTGGTTGCGAACGAACAAACTGTTAACATTAAAAGACATTAAAGTGTAATCAGTGCAGGGAGTGGAACTAAAACATTTCAACACTCTCAAATAGACACATCAGCGAAAGCTGCTCGTCTGTAATTTTAAATAATAATAAATCATAATGTCCTCTCAATTCTGATACCTCTTACGTTCCAGCTATATGAAGATGGAAGACCAAACACGGTTTGCTACATCTGCCGCGCGATACTTCAAAGGTGCCACCGGTTTGTGGACATGTCTCGAAACACGGAGGCTATTCTTACAAAGATGCTGCACAGCAACTTTGAGGTGGGTCTAAGTATTTAAATCTTTTTAGGGTTCCGTACCCAAAGGGTAAAATGGGGTCCCGTTTTACCATACCATCCCGTTGTTACTAAGACTCCGCTGTCCGTCTGTCACCAGGCTGTATCTCATGAACCGTGATACATATACAGTTGAAATTTTCACAGATGATGTATTTCTGTTGCCGCTATAACAAAAAAATACTAAAAATAATAATAAAATTAATATATAAGGGGCCTCCCATACAACAAAAGTGATTAATTTGCTCCATGGCAAACTTTGTCATTTTACTTTTGCATGTGTTAAAAGAAAAATAAACCTTGAGCTTACTGATTAGAGTCTTAATTTGTGATAATATATTGAAGTGCGCGATCCAGTTGTAATACATATCCATGCTTAAAACTTACAATAATTTCTTTCATTTATTTCAGCTCACCGAAGAGACAGTGTCTTTACATAAAACCGAAAACACAAATAACCTGCATACGACTCCCGTGCAAACTTATTTCATATCTTGTCATGATAAAACCAATGGAAAGGAGCATGAAGAAAATATTGAAGACAGCGAAGCAAATGAATCGAAAGCAGATGAAGAAGAAGAAATAGAAGGGGTTTTAGAATACAAGAAAGATGGATCGATTGATGAAAGCGTTGGAAAAAATGCAAACAAAAATTTACAAATTTACACCAAATCTGAGAATTTGCGCAAAATAAAAAAGTATGACACAAGTATAACCCAAAGACATCATGCGAAAAAAACAAAATATCTGGAAAAATGTTTTGTGAAAGAAGGCTGCCGTGCCACGTGCTTAAAAAAATGTATGGAAAAATTTAGCGAAGACGAAAGAAAGGAGATTAATGAAACCTATTGGAGTATGTCTTGGAAAAAACGCCGTATATTTATTCAACAAAGCTCCTATGTTGGCACCCCAAAGCGTAAAATTAAGAGATCACCAAAAAGGCGCCCAAAACGCACGTTTTTCTTTAAAAATAACGATGAAAATATTGTTGAAGTTTGCAAGATATTCTATCTCTCAACTCTTGGCTACAAACCTACCAACGACAATGTTTTATATAACACTTTAAACAATGAAGACTACAATAATTTAGAGGACAGAAGAGGAAAGCACATTAAAACTATGATATATGACAGGGACAGTATAACGCAGCATATGGAATCTTTCCATCCAACCAAGTCACACTATCGGAAGGAGTATACTCCACTCAGAAAATACTTACCGAGTGATATCAACGTCAAAATGATGCATGAAGACTTTTTAGAAAAACACCCTCAAATGCAAATATCCTACGAGTTGTATAGAAAACACTTGAAGTCTTTAAACATCTCATTTGCTAGATTAGGGAATGAAGAAAGCGAGATTTGCGAGGCTATAGAGGAAAAGATTGAAGAATGCGAAGCAAGTGAATCAAAAGCAGATGACGATAAAGAAATAGAAGGAGTTCAAGAAAACGAGCAAGATGAATCGATTGATGAAAGCGAAGGAGAAAATGCAAACGAAAATTTGCAACTTAACACCAAATCTGAGAATTTGCGCAAAATAAAAAAGTATGACACAAGTATAACCCAAATACAACAAGCGAAAAAAACAAAACATCGAGAAAAATTTCTAGTGAAAGAAGGCTGCAGTAGCAAGTGCTTAAAAAAATGTATGGAACAATTTATTGAAGAAGAAAGAAAGGAGATAAATGAAACCTATTGGAGTATGTCTTGGAAAAAACGCCGTATATTTATTCAACATAGTTCCTATGCTGGCACCCCAAAGCGTAAAATTACGAGATCACCAAAAAGACGTCCAAAACGCACCTTTTTCTTTAAAAATAACGATGAAAATATTGTTGAAGTTTGCAAGATATTCTTTCTCTCAACACTTGGCTACAAACCTACCAACGACAATGTTTTATATAACACTTTAAACAATGAAGACTTTAATAATTTAGAGGATAGAAGGGGAAAGCACATTAAAACTATGATATATGACAGGGACAGCATAACGCGCCATATAGAATCTTTCCATCCAACCAAGTCACACTATCGGAAGGAGCATACTCCACTCAGAAAGTACTTGCAGAGTGATATCAACGTCAAAATGATGCATAAAGACTTTTTAGAAAAACACCCTCAAATGCAAATATCCTACGAGTGGTACAGAAAACACTTGAAGTCTCTAAACATCTGATTTGCTAGATTAGGGAATGAAGAATGATAGATTTGCGAGGCTTAAACTGGGTTATGACTTGACGGAGACTTGATGACTTGACTATAAAAATATAATTATATCGCATCCAGCAAAAGGAAGTGCTCAGAACTCTACGTAGTCTCGACGTGAATAAAGCTAGCGGTCTGGATGGGATCTCGGCCATAGTGTTGAAAACCTGTGCCCCTGAGTTGTCTCAGTATTAACGCAACTTTTCCGCCTCTCTTTGAAAACTGGTGAAGTCCCTAAGTCTTGGAAGCTCGCTAACGTGCAGCCTGTACCCAAGAAAGGCATTCGTGCTGACCCTTCAAACTAACGCCCTATTTCGGTCACCTCCCTACTTTGTAAATGTATGGAGTGTGTACTGAATAGGAAGCTCCTTGCATACCTCGAAGGTAACGACCTCCTCAGTGATCGCCAATACAGATTTCGTCGAAACCGGTCAACTGGGGACCTTCTTGTGTATGCCACGCACATTTTGAGCGAGGCCATCGAGAAATATGGTGAAGCATTGGCTGTTTCATTAGGCGTTTCGAAGGCCTTTGATAGGGTTTGGCACGCTAGCCTTATTGGCAAGCTTTCTGCCTACGGACTGCCAGTTCAATTCTGCTCCTGGCTCGCAGACTTTCTGAGGGAAAGATCCATTAGAGTAGTTATTGACGGCTGCTCGTCGGATCAATTGGCTATTACCGCCGCGGTACCTCAGGGGTCAGTGCTATCTGCCACACTGTTTCTGCTGCACATTAATGATCTGCTAGTGCCCGGTATCATTGGGTATGCAGACGACAGCACAGTTGTGGAGAGATATGTTTCCACTGCGCGAGCTAGGCAGAATGAAATTCAGGAGTTAGGAGATGAGATGCTGCAGCGTCTGAATTTGACTCTCAAGGCTGTATCCGACTGGGGATATTATTTGTTACTCTTATTAATTTCATCAATGTAGGTACGCTTATAGCCTGAGATATTTAGATACCTACGTTATAAGCGTATTGTAGAGGTAAGTTCACGATTTTTTGTATCGAGAAAATTTGACGAATTCGTGTTATGGGCTCGATCATGCCCTTGGAAATATGATGAAGATTAACATATATATTTGTTGTTGTCTTAAACTGTGTAGATTTTGCTGAAAATACGTTTAAAAAAGCCTATCAGACTCGTTAAGAGCATTAACTTGCCCTGGCCAGCTGTCATTGTTTCCGACGTTATAGGGAAGCGATCGAAACCAAATCCCTCTATTGACGTTAAGTGATAGTTTTAAGTATAAAATATGTATGTTAGCAGAAGGTATATATTTATATGGGCTTCATGTTTAGGTATAATTATGCTAAATGTCCATTATGGACCATTCTACATGGGCTGAGAAGCGTTACCTTGCCGTAACACAGTTTTTAACTAGCACGGAAGGCAAAGTTCTCTTATTTCATATACTTAGGCTAAGATTCAGAGACAAGAAAGTAAGACGGGCGAAGACCAGTCATAGCCGAGCATCGGCTAAGTTGATATTTAAAATTCGTATTCAGAAACATAGTTTATCACAAACTTAGCGCGGTCTTAGCTAAGATTATACTTTGTTGTCTATGGAAGTTTTTGTTTTTAGCGGAACTTTTGCCGGTTTTTTATGCAGACGTAACTAACAAACAACAAAGATAAAATACATAAAATGATATTCGAGTGAATGAAATAAAATATTTATGATGCAAATCTATATTTTATGTGATAAGTGTGTAATATTTAATTGCGGGAACACTAATTTGGAAGGAAAAAATAACTAGAAAATAACAAACCAGCAAAATATGACAAATGTCAATGTTAACTACACCTTTACTCGGTTGGTGACGCCACTCCTGCTCTATGTTCGGCTCAAGTAGTCGATATTCACTACTTACGCTTAGCTTAGCTTGCGCTAAGTTTAAGCACTGTTCCATACGTTTCTGAATACAAATTGGAGCATAAGCACTGAATTTTGACATAAGGTAGCGTAAGTCCACGCTTAAACTCCTCTCTGAATCTTACCTACGAACATCTTTGAAATATGCAAATGTGAATTATGTTTTGTTGTACCTATTCTAAGTGAAATAAACTTATATTTTTCTTTAACTTTAATTTTCATTTTTAACGAAAAGCACCCCACTTGTCCTCTCCGAGATGTTGCTGAGGGGGTCGAACTGACGCGCCCTCCGCAGCACATTCAGTATCTTCACCTGTGCGTAATGTTTCTGCTCATCATTCAGCTTCTTCAGCATGGGCACCAGCATCTCCGTGAAGCACACATCCTCATCGTAAGTCTTCACCAGGATTTCCTCCTTCGCCACGGCCACGGCTGGCTTCACCTCTGGTTCGAAGTCCTCATACTCTGACAGAGAGTAGTTGCTGCTCGCGACTTCGATCTCCACTTGGTTGTCTAGAAAGGAGAAGTCCTCGCGTCGTTTCTCGAGAGATCCGTGTAAGAAAGAGAGATCTTTGAAGAATCTGTAAGGTTTCTTCGGCTTAATAAGTCCTTGTTCGACTTTCTTCTGCTTGCCGAGCTCTCTTCCGTACGAGTCTCGCAAATTGCGCCACTTTTTCTTTACTTCGACGGCTGGAATACAAATAAGTTTATTGTGAAAAATATTTTTTTCAATACAAGCTTTTATAAAATTAGTTATCGGAACCGTGTGCTGATAAAAATACTAAATAATAAATAAATAATTATTAAATATAAATAGGTACCTATATAGTAAATAATGCTGGACAGTTCACACAACATTATCTAGCCCCAAGCTAAGCAGAGCTTGTGTTATGGGTACTAGATAACTAATATATGTACCTTCTTGATACAATACATTACGTAGATAGATACTGTTTATTATAGGTACCTACCTACATAGAAAATACCCAAAACACCCTGATCAAATATCTGCCGATTGTACAAATATTTGTTTCGAAGTGGAAAACGAACCCGCAACCTCCTGCGTCACAGGTAACGCGACGTCTCTTTTCAAAAATGGCGGAAATAGTAATTTATACCTTCACCTAAAGCTGACCTCAGATTAAGAAGCCCTTAATCTGAGTATTTCTGAGGTCTTAACGCAGGCCCTTAAATGAAGCTTCATTCTTCCAAGACATGACCATGTCATAGAGCTTTTGTAAATAAAATGTAATTGACAGCTGACAAAAAAAGTGACAGTTACAAAATAGCCAAGCCCGAGTCAAGCATATCATCGAGTGTTCCGCTCATTGTAGAGTTAGATCCATAGATTTAGTATATGTACTAGATCTACAATCAGAGATCGAAGATGGAACCAAACAAAATATGTGCACGTGTTGGTGAAAGTCTATGTCTGAGTTCAAAATAGTGTTGTCCTCGACCAACACTTTTACATTGTCGATAGAATTCATCATCCGTCCGTGATGTGTATGGTAGATAAATACATCTTAATGCAGATTAAGTCTTTCATGAATAACACAGTTTGGCAGATTTGACGTCATAAAGAGAATAAGGTTCTTATTCCAATTTTGAATACAGTTAATAAATACCTTTATTATTTATAGACCCCTAAATATTACGGTTTTATTTATAGGTGGGATCTTAGAGTTTCCCTTTTAAATTTAAACTTAAAAAGTTTGCTGCATATACCTAGTGGAGTTCTTATTTGAGTCCATCCCACTCTTCTTATAACCGATAACCATTTTTCTCGTAGCAAAGGATTACTTGGAAATCTGAAAGCACAAAAACATTTTATATCGGCCGTGCTACGCCCATATAATTTTTCACTCTGTTACTTTATCTATAGACAATTTGTTACCCCAAAGTTTATTATTTTTCAAGTGTAAACCACGCTTTATGGATAACATTAAATTTAAATGTAACCCAAAAATGCCGTTCTAGCGGGACTCGAACCCGCACCCTCGCCTGTCGTCGGCGATGCCTTAAACAATTTATCCATAGATCGAGCTATGACGCTGGAGACGAAATTTGTGGGCACTATCAACTCGGCTATAGCGCAAAGTTGATAGTGCTGTATCTACAGGTGTTTCATTGGAAACCTTCTGTTCAAAGTTCGAAAGTAAAGGCATCGCTGATCACAAGCGAGGGTGCAGGTTCGAGTCCCGCTGGAACGGAATTTTTGGGGTATATTTAAATTAAGCAGAAATAAACAATATTTATTTATAAAAGTGGTTTTTCCCCGAAAGGGTATATTTATTTTTTATTTTTTAATAATCAGCAACGTAAATATTTACTCCAAAATATCTACTACACAAACTGCAATAAAAACACCCGTGGTGCTTTAAAGTTACCTTTGAATAGTCAATACAAAAACACACACCTCAATGTCCAACTGGTTATTATAGATTTTAAAAAAAAACGGTAAAATGTTAACAGAGCACACATATTTACTCCAAACAAAGTAAACCTCCATTCTACGATGGACAACAATTTAATTTATAGGTAGGTATAGTGCGCGTCATGTAAAAAGAACGCTGGTGGTCAAGCTTCAACAGGCGTTCCAGCGTTCTTTTTACATGACGCGTACTATAATTGTACATTAATTGTAGTAAACTAGGTAGGCACTCATTCAATGCATAGGTATACATCTCTTAAATAATTATAAAAGTAAGTAATCTCTTCGTTTCGTTTCGTATGAGGTAGTGCTGGCCTCTGGTGTCGGAGTTTGTCAAGCCGCGCCTCTGACATGGCTTATCGACTGCTATTAATCAATAACAGCCGGGACCGACAGCTTAACGTGCCCTCCGAAGCACAGAGCGATGGAAATCCGCACATAACTTAGAAAAAGTCATTGGTGGCGGAGCCTAGGATCGAACCCGGTATCGTTGGATTCTGAGTTGCACTATTGAACCGTTAGGCTACCATCGCAGTAATCTCTTAAAAAGAACGCTGGAACGCCTGAAGAAGCTTGACCGCCAGCGTTCTTTTTACATGATGCGCATTATACAACGATATAGACTGCAACAGGACTATCGATATTTCTGACGTCATCACTTGGTCGAGCCCTATCGTAATCAAACATTTTTATATTTTACATAAAATATTGTTTATTTCTAGGTGCAGCAACGAAATATTATTAAAAAATATAAGGGAAAGTCCTAATCTACGAATGAAACTGGTTTTTAGGCCATTTACTAAAGCAGAATTGATAAAATAAGCAATGCAATCGAACTACCAATAATCTCTTATTTACCTGTGAAACGTGTATTTTCCCGGATAATTACGTCTTTTATCTTCACAGTCACAAACTGAACACGACACCATTGTCATACAAAGTGATATTTGTTATTTAATAGTAAGATTACTAAAATAATTACAAAATTAGTTAAACTGCACAAGAGACCGTCCGGTATGCGCATGTACTCAAGCAAAATATGTCACATTCAATACATTGTTGCTGTCACTTTTCTTCTTGCACGGGGTACATTTAAAAATGACTTCTCTCTCCCACGCTTCTTTTGTCTATTTAGCGTAGCGAAAAAATTCTACGTCTATGGTTAGATCAATCGCAAACTTTTTTTTCTTTGAACTAACTTCCTACTATAGAGACAGAACGAGCTGATGAGCGGTAACCACGGCCCAGTAAAATTCCTAATCTTAGATTAGAATTTTAACTGAGTAGGTAAATCAATTACAATATTCAAATTAAAAATATGAGTGGATACTAAATTATAGTTCCGTCCGAGGGATCACTGTACCAGAAACAAAGTATGACAATATTGTTACGCGCCAACACAGAATGAATATGGCACCACAGATAAAGTCATTCGGCAACACATTTAACGCCATCTATTGACGAATAGCTGAACCTGTGGCTCTACCCATAGAGTAAGGATGTGTCAGAGAAGTGTAGCGAGAGCCTGCTATCCTGTTGTTAGAGCAGGATAGATATAGTTCCCGATAGTTCTAGACTATGGTAGACGTTTCTACAGATTGCTCGTAATTGTTAGAATATTCGAGACTCTAAGACGCTCGTATATAAAGTCGTAAATTCATTCGTGGAGATCAGTTGCCTACTAGCTAAGTGTGTGAAGTAATCAAGAGACCTGAGAGGGATAATTTAGAACAGCGTAGGTAGTGCAAGTAAAGTGGTGAGAGTGATAATTTTGGATAGTGCGGTTAAAGGAAGTGTGAATTTGTGCTTTATGGATTGTTTTATTAAAAAGTGTTAATTTGTTCACCGGTGTTTTAAGAGTTTATTTTATCCTGAACCCTAGCTCGTAACAAATTGGTGTCAGAAGTCGGGATAAAATAATGCCGGTACTTCCAAAGGACGATACGGAAGGTATCAGGACGCGCAGTCAACGGCAGTTGGAAATGGATGTCAGGCGACTTGAAGGTTCACCAACACAAGTGCGTCGCCAGATTCCTGACCCAATGGTGGAGCCAGCTGCTGGATCATCCGGGGTTTCACCACCATCAGCGGTCCAAGCTCCCGCTTCAATTGATTTTGCTGCTTTAATGGCAATGCTTCAGGAGCAGGCCCGTCGGCAGGAGGAGCAGGTCCGTCGGCAGGAGGAGCAGGCCCGTCGGCAGGAGGAGCAGGTCCGTCGGCAGGAGGAGCAGGCCCGTCGGCAGGAGGAGCAGGCCCGTCGGCAGGAGGAGCAGGCCCGTCGGCAGGAGGAGCAGGCTCAAAACGCCTTGAGGAGTATCTGCGCCGTGATAAAGAGGAGCAGGCCCGTCGGCAGGAGGAGCAGGTTCAACGCCTTGAGGAGCAACTGCGCCGCGATAAGGAGGAACAGACTCGACTCATAAGGGACTTGTTCGTGACTATTGGGAAAGAACTCCGGGATGTAAAAGATCAGGTACAAAACCAAGAGAGTCGCATCTCCAACGCTGAAACCCAGATCGCCGATGTTAAAAAGGCTCTGGGTGTGCTGAAGTCTGGAGATGGGAACGTGGCTTCAGTGGTTGCTACACCTACAGTCCGAGGCTTCAAGGTGCCGACGTTTGATGGAAGCTCTTCGTGGTCAGCCTACAAGATCCAGTTTGAGGCCGTTGTCAAGGCCAACGGATGGACCACAGCGCAGGCCATGACTGCCCTTACTCTAGGCCTTCGTGACCAGGCGCTTACCATTTTAGAGGCCCTCGGAAAGGAATTCAGCTACGAACAGCTGCTCGAAGCATTGGAATCCCGCTATGGTGATGTACATCTGGAGCACGTGTTCCGCGCTCAATTAAAGGAGAGAGCGCAGCGACATTCTGAGAACCTACAGCAGTGGGCTCTCGAAATAGAAAAGCTGGTTCGAAAGGCATATCAATCGTCACCTGTACTCATCGACGGTAATTTAGTCCAAGCCTTTGTCGATGGAATACGTGATCTTGAAGTACGGGCTGCTGTGAGACTTGGGCACCACGAATCTTTGAAGAACGCATTGGCGCATGCATTGGAGGTGGAGGCCGTACGTCAGGACCATCGAGCGCACCGCATCAGTGAAATGGTGGCGTCTCCTAACCGTGACAACCGTCCGAAATTTAGCCCTAGATGCTACGTGTGTGGGGAAAAGGGTCATCTAAGGTCTAGTTGCCCCAAACGGGTGATCGAAAGGAAAGTTCGATCTCAGGAAGACCGGGTGGTTGGCCTCCACCTACAACCAGCAGGGAAACGAGTAAACGCCAGTACTGCGGGGCGAGTGCTGGCCGGTTTTAGAAGAGCCCCAAGAATTTTGATCTCACAAGACCATGATGGTAACGCGGATGCGCTACCAGGAAGACCTGGTCCGGATATGGGACGGACCATACCGTGTTGTGACCAGGATTAAAGATGTCACGTACCGAATTCAGAAGGGGCTGCGAGGTACACCTAAGATTGTACATGTAGATAGATTGGCGCATATTATGGGTCTAACGATGCTCGGGACGAGCACGTCTAAGGAGGGGGCAATGTTACGCGCCAACACAGAATGAATATGGCACCACAGATAAAGTCATTCGGCAACACATTTAACGCCATCTATTGACGAATAGCTGAACCTGTGGCTCTACCCATAGAGTAAGGATGTGTCAGAGAAGTGTAGCGAGAGCCTGCTATCCTGTTGTTAGAGCAGGATAGATATAGTTCCCGATAGTTCTAGACTATGGTAGACGTTTCTACAGATTGCTCGTAATTGTTAGAATATTCGAGACTCTAAGACGCTCGTATATAAAGTCGTAAATTCATTCGTGGAGATCAGTTGACTACTAGCTAAGTGTGTGAAGTAATCAAGAGACCTGAGAGGGATAATTTAGAACAGCGTAGGTAGTGCAAGTAAAGTGGTGAGAGTGATAATTTTGGATAGTGCGGTTAAAGGAAGTGTGAATTTGTGCTTTATGGATTGTTTTATTAAAAAGTGTTAATTTGTTCACCGGTGTTTTAAGAGTTTATTTTATCCTGAACCCTAGCTCGTAACAATATTTACTCGATAGAAAAAAAACCCAAAGTTACCTCTAACTTTTGGCTAGATTCGATTGTTTATTAAAATTGTGCATATTATTGGGTAAAAATTTGATAAATAAAATAAATACAACATAGCCGAGGGTTCACTGCAGAGTGTAGGGGTTTTGTAAAATTATCTATATTTTACGAGATATTTAATAAAAACTGCTTTTTCGAGCGGCGCGAGACTTTTTTCTGATTGAAGATTTCTGCCTGGGGTTGGCGTTGCCTCACAGCTTTTTTTATTTTTATTATTGCCTAAACTTACTATTTGATTTGGTATGTTACTTTAGGAAAAGTGTTCCTGGTTGGAAATAGAGTCGATTAAGACCAACTTGTTTTTTTTTACAAATGTAATTTTTTGGGCGAAACGTACTTTTTTTCAAAAAACTAAAAATAGCAATATTTTTTTCTTCAAAATAAAACAGAAGGTTCCTAAGAACAAAACCTTCTAACTACAAAAGAAAAGGTAGCTACCCTTAAGGGGCCAAAAATTTGCCCCACCCTGTAGAACTGGTTCCGATCGAGGCTCTTAATTTGCTTGTATGGAACTGCTGGACCTCGTTCACTACTACTGCTTTGCGGCAAAAATAGGTATATGTAGTGTAGGTAGTACTTCCCCGGACGAACCCTTTCACAAAAAGCTCTACTACTACTGAAAGCCACTCGGCCGCTTTTACTTGGCACTTGATGCGAGTACAAGCTTGATGTTTCAATATGATGTATGTATGTATTATGTATACGGAATAAGGAATATTTTATTTTGTCGTAATTGTTTATTTACACACCGGCAAAATTAGGGGAACACGAAAGAAAAATGATTTATTTTTATTTACTTGGGTATTTCTGCAAGCGGTTTTAGTTTTTTATATTGCTAACCTCTTACGAAATAACATTATGATAAATAATGGTGTTCTCTTATGTTTAAATAAAAGTTATACTCTCTTATGTGTTTGTTAACGTTTTTGCGATCTTAATTGTTTTCACTAAGAGTATTGCTTAAATGGTTTTTGTGACTCCTGGATCAATCTACTGTTAACTTTTGAGGAGTTCACATTGTACTGCATACAAAATAAGTGATTTACCTGCAACTGAAGTTGCCAGAGCTGTTACAATGATTGAGGAAGGTCACACCTACCGTACAATGAGTATTGCATTGGGTGTGTCGGTATCTAGGATCTATCGCAATGTGCAACGATACAGGCAGACACATTCTTACGTGCGAAGACAGGGACAAGGCAGAAAGCGGGCAACAAACGCCGTAGATGACCGTTTTATAAAGGTGCAAACTCTGAGAAACCGACGCCAAACTGCTGTTCAGACCCGAAATGTCTTAGAAGAAGTGCGTAAAGTGCGTGTAAGTGAATGAACAGTGAGACGAAGACTAAATGAAGTCGCTCTCAAATCATACGTGTCAGCCAAGGCACCGAAACTCGAGGTATGTCATCGAGTAGCCAGATTAGAGTTTGCTCGACAGCACCGTGATTGGACAGAAGAGTGGAGGCAAGTTTTATTCACAGATGAAAGCCGCTTTTGCGTAAATTTCATAGATGGGAGGGAGAGGATGTGGAGGTATCAAGGGAAACGCTACAACCAAGCGAACTTTACCGAAACAGTGGCATAGGGTGGAGGCTCAGTAATGGTGTGGGGCGGCATAAGTCTGGGAGCACGTACGGAGCTGGTTGTTATTGAAAATGGATCTCTGACTGCACTCCGATACATCTCAGAGATCCTGGAGCCTCACGTAATGCCTTTTGCCCGTTTTATAGGCGACGATTTTGTGTTTATGCACGATAGCGCTCGGCCCCACACAGTGCGCGTGGTGCGCGATTACTGTAATGAAGTTGCCATTACGCAAATGGATTGGCCAGCACGTTCTCCTGACATGAACCCTATTGAACACGTTTGGGACGCCATCGGAAGAAGGGTACATCAAAAAATCCCAACTCCCAGGAACATTGAAGAGTAAAAATTGGCCTTGTGTTGTTGTTGTTCTGCAAACTTTATAAAAACTGTATAAAACTTGTAAGCTTTTAATTTCAGATTGTTACAGATTATTGCATATTGTTACTTACATCTTAGCGACTTTGCTGAGGATCCAAGGTCAGCCCAATTGTCGAATATAACTTCACATATCTCATCCCATAGTTTGTCTCTCATATCGCGTTCGTTGCGCTCACTTAACTGTGACTGTCTATTCCATAGAATCGGTCTGCTTTTGACCTCTCTTATCAATGTTTCCACATCAATTACAATATTAGAAGATAAATTTAATGAATATTTGTTTGATTTGGTAGATTTCCTTCTCAGGTCTTCATCATCATCGTCATCACTGTTGTCTGATGATGAATCTTTGGACTCTTTTTCCATGAATTGCGCGCTGAGGAATGAAAGCTGTTCTGTATATCTGTACGGTCTCTTTTTCTTCATTTTCCCTTTTCTTGCCTTTTTTTGGTTTACGAGTTCTTTTGCATAAGTATCCCTTAAGTTACGCCACTTTTTCTTTATTTCTTCACCTGTAGGTAAAAAACACGCATTAAAGCTAGTAATAGTCTGTGTATTAAAATGACGCGGCCTACAACGTTTACTGTACGAAATAAATAAATAAATAATGCTGGGCAGTTCACACAACATTATCTAGCCCCAAGCTAAGCCGAGCTTGTGTGATGGGTACTAGGATAACTGATATACTTAATACAATACCTATATTACATACTTAGATAGATATGTTTTTAACCCCCGACGGGGTGTTATAAGTTTGATGTGTGTGTGTGTGTGTCTGTCTGTGGCATCGTAGCTCCCGAACGCATGAACCGATTTTGATTTTGTTTTTTTTGTTTGAAAGATGAATTAGTCGGGAGTGTTCTTAGCTATGTTTGATCAAAATCGGTTCAGCCATTTCATTGCGTTGAGGGTTTTATATTTTTGTCAAAATTAATGACTTGTATTATACCTACATAGAAAATACCCACAACACCCTGAACAAATATCTGCAGATCGTACCTTACCTACAAATATTTGATCCGAGGCGGAAATCGAACGCGAACTTTCGCCCGCCGTGCCACTGTGCCACAGAGGTCGTCAAGAAATCCTAAAAACTGCCACTTTTTATTTATTTCTTCACCTGCAGGCATATATTTAGTATTATAGGTACCTATGTCTACGCCTGTATGTAAAACACACGCATTACCTACTGCTAATAAGCTTTTTAATGACGCGGCCTATCACGTTTACTGTACGGAACCCTAAAACTATTAACATTCTTACCCCTTATTCTTCTCTCGGCGGAACCCAAATCCTTCCAATCGTCGAAAACCGCTTCGTGTACCGCCTCCCACAATTTCATCTTCAGTACACGGTCATTGTATTCTACGGAAAACCTGTCCCACAACACGGGTCGCTTGCGGATCTCATCTATCAGTAGTTCAATGTCTAACGACACATTAGGCGGCGGGGAATCGTCAAACATTATCAATTGATCACCAAAACCATCTAAAACACGATTAAAACACTGTTTTTGTTCGCACGTTTTTTCGCAGTGCGCAAAATACGACAAGAAAATGTCCGTGCGGTGCGGTGACGCGGCGGAGAATGGGAGAGGGTGCCACAGAGTATGCGCCGCGCGGCACGCCCTCGTTGCGGTTTTCTCTAGGGCTGCGAAGTTCGGCTTTTGGATGTTCGGCCAACTTTTAACTATTCGGGTAAAAACTTAATCACTCTACGCAAGGCCGAACGACACTGAAACGGAAGAAGGTTGATAAATGATAAATGATAAACACAATAGATAGGTTCGACTCTAAATGAGTTAATGCTTTTTTATTTTGTTTGGAAACTTTATGTCGGAGATTCAGCAACCATACTGCAGGTGAAACGTACTACCAGGTGTTACGCTTACGTATTCTTGGGTATCTAGACAAATCCGCATTAATATTATAAAGAGCTGAAAAATTGATTGTAGGTTTGTTTGGAAGTAGGTGGTAATCTCCGGAACTAATTCAAAAAATGATTTCACTAACAGAGGTACAGGTTTGCTTAAGTTTTGCATTCGGTACCACGACTGTCGAATAGCCAGTCGATTTTGTTTTTATGTATGGTTATAATGAGTTTCTTAACAAGACCGCTAGGAGCGCTTATCATTTTCTGAATACAAAAATTACATTTTGACTCGCAAATTCGGTTTTCGTTATTCCGAGTGGTTTCAAATTACAAACCTGTACTAGGCCCTCAGGAAGCAACATTATACGTGAGTCCTACAGGCGATATTTTATTTGCTTCTGCCCGTGGCTATGCTCGCGTTATGTGTAGGTAGTACCACTCAATCCCGGGTTGAGTGGATACATAAATGTGGTTACCTGCCTTTCTATTACTGTAGGTTGATCGTGTACTTAAATTTTTAGAATGCTGCACAGAATCGACACCATTAGTGTAGTATCACAGTCATGTGACACGAGCAAAAAAGACTTTTATTCGGCTTATCAATAGTTTGCCGAATATTCGGCGACCAGCGCACTTTCTGCGCAGCACTATTATATTCCGCTCCGTAGCGTCAGCGTCGTGTTTGTTGCGCTGACTTGCGCTACGGTGCGTATCACGGTCACCAAGTAGGTAGAATATCACGTTGCCGCGCCGCGCCGCCTGCCGCCGCGCCGTTGGCATGTTGCTAGTTATTCATCAACAGATGGCGTGCCCACGTTCGCTGTTTTGTACAATGACTAGAGTCCGCGCTACGACTGAAGTCCGGTGACTGGAGCGCTAGTTTCTATGCACAAAAGTGCAAAAGCGATAATCTACCTCTGTTATCCGTTAGTTCCTCAAAAGGCCGTCGGACTTCAGTCGTGGCGCGGACTCTAATTCTTTATTGTACACATTAGTCTTGTACCATCCATGGTCTATACAAACTATTTTAAATCAGTCATCAGTCAGAGTCAAGCCAATGCACTATGCAATGATTGGCCTGTTTGTTTCAATACTCCTTTATCCTATAAAGAGCAACACAGCCATTATGCTCTAAGCAATATTATATACATCTGTTCAGAAAGAGAGCCGTCGTGGACAAATTGTGAACTAACGTTATCTTTAGTTTAAATAGCTATTTCTTTAGTTTAAAATTCAAACTGTCGGCATTTTGAATCACTAAATAAATAGTTACAGTTGTAAAAGGATCAATACGGAACAGTCGCGCTATTGTATTGCCCGCTGAACAAAAATAGGCAAAGCACAGCTGCGCCCTCAATTCCCACGACTGGTCTCTTTCTGAACAGACTATACTGACTTAGCTAGGTACTTAGAGCATTGCAGGCCTCCGCTATGGCTAGGTATGTAAAAAGAACATCTTTTTGGACGGTTGGAAAGCAAAAGAGGCCAAGTAAGTCCAAAGAATTTCCTTTATTTTTGCGCTGGTAACACTATCTCCGGATTTTTAAAAACTTTGCTAAGCCCTTATGGATCAACTTTACTCAAACAGCGTAGGTACCTACCTACACCGCCCTTCGCATTCAGTATAACAATGCATTCAGGATGCTGTTGGGGCTGCCGCGTTTCTGTAGCGCATCAGGTATGTGCGCAGAGGCACATACTGACGGCTTCCACGCCATCATGCGTAAGAGAGTGGCCTCCCTGATGTGGCGGGTGCGCGGCAGTGCCAACAGCTTCCTGAGCACAGTGGCCGAGCGGGTGGATGGTCCGATTCTCAGTCACTGGACCAAAACGCAAGTGCTGCAATGCGATGTGCCAAATAATTTAATTTTAATTTTAATTTTAATTTTAATTTTAATTTTAATTTTAATTTTATGTTTAGTTTTAATTTTAATTTTAATTTTAATTTTAATTTTAATTTTAATTTTAATTTTAATTTTAATTTAATTTTAATTTTAATTTTAATTTTAATTTTAATTTTATTTAATAATTATGATTTGTAATTTTAGAAATACTATGTGATAATATCTACTAATAATCTTTACTAACATAATATGGTGTGAAAAACCGAAATAAATGATTTAATAATAATAATAAAATAATATCAATATGTAGCAGTTATGGGTCTCAACATGAAGATTATTAACGTAACTAGTTTAAAAAAATACATTCTAATAATATTTGACCGCTGCAAACTTTTGCAGGCCTTCGTAGGTACCGGAGGTTGCAAATGATTTCAATGGTGGCTGGGCCACAGAACAGGCTGGGCTACATCGCCCCGCGCGGATCCGCGGATTTCTTACTTACCTACGTGCGGTTTTTCGCGAAATGTTCAAATGTTTCATCGCTATGTAGTTTTATGGACAGCACCAGCACTGACTAATAGGATAGATGACCAGTAGGCCTAGCACAGGTTGGTATCGAGTAGTTTGCAGCTAGCGTTTGAAACTATTGTATCATGTTTTGACCAATCAAATTAGCTAGATTTAAGCAACGCCCTCTTCGATAGTGAAATTCTCGATAGTCCGAAGCACGACTTTTTGACAGAGCTGGGTTTCGACTCCGAATCGATGACATCTAAGTTTCGTGTAGTTTTGTGAATGAACGAACGGAAATTGTATAGAAAATGATAGCACAAGTTGCATTTTGATGTATCGAATCCTTGAATTCGATAGCTGGCTTTCGAATTGATTCTCACGGCCATTTTTACAGTGACATCGTCGTAAAAATAATTTGTGTAGAAATATTTTTATGTTTATTCGTTCTCAATATGATGAGAACGATGCTTTTCGCTGCAAGAAGTTCCACAGCAAACTATTAGCGGCTAGAAGTTCCACAGCAAACTATTAGCAGCTACTGACTAGCTGACGTTCGCGACTTCATCCGCGCGTAGATTAGGTAGTACGTACCTCCTCGTTCTACGCATTCTAAATAGATGATGGTACAAACATCAGTCTGTAGGTAGAAGTCCACTGCTGGACATAAGACAGATAAGACATAAGATTAAATAAGGATTCCCCCATAGAATGCCATAATGAACGTCCTGTGTCGCCTCCATGCAACGATGACCTGCCCATTGCCACTTCAACTTGCTAAGTTTTAGAGCTAGTCAGTGATCCCGGTTCTTCTACGGAAAGGTATCTTCTTTTTGGATTCAGGTACGGAATCTCCGGGCATAGCTCTTTCCATAGCCCGCCGTGAGATTTTGAGCTTGTGTATGAGGCCAATAGTAGGCGATCATGTCTCAGTACCGTAAGTCATCACTGCACCGATACCAGACTTAGACTTTGATCATGTTGAGGCTCTGTCTGTGATATGAAGATATAGCGTAGTTTCCTGAACGCTGCCCATCTGAGTTGGATTCATCGACTAATCTCACCATCGGAGGTCCAACGCCTTCTTAGTTGAATGAATCGTTTACGCAAATAGACATAGAGCAACAACTAGCATAGTCAACAACTTTATAAAACCCTCACAAACCCATACAACCCCATTTTAGACGGTATAGGACTATGCTCAGGGTTTTGTTTTTGACCCAGCTTTGGGACTTAGATAGTTTTCTCGGCTTCTAAACTGCCTATCCTACTCTATGCTATTTCATCAAAATAGTTGGACCAGTTTTTCCTGATATTTTGTACAGACAGACATACAAAGAAAATAATAAATTATATACCTACGAACTTCGTAAAATTCTCGTAATTTAAACATACGCCATCTATAAATTGGCATACAAACCTGTCTCTGGTTGTACTATAATTTATTCTGTGCTTTTATTTGTAATGACCAATGATGTGTTATACATTAGATACGCTATTCCGCGCTCAGAATGGTGACAAGAAAGTGAGGTAATTATCGCAAGTTCACTTAGTCGCTCAGTGAACTAGGACGCACGCCACTACTAATAGATAAACCCAATACTAAAAGCCAGCCCAATACAAACATTCTACGGCAACCACAAAAGAAGAAAAAAATATTTCATTTTGTACAAAATACTAGGTATTTAAATTTGTTTATTTAACAATTTATTTCATTAAAACCATTTGTTTCGTTGCTGCTCTGACACCTACACGAACGTGTTGGGTAATATACAATTCGCCGAGGTACGACAGAGAGACACGATCGCACGTGGCCGGCTGCGATATTAGGATAGAATGGTGTAGTTAGGACAGTCAACAATCACATCAACAATTTTATTAATTTTATTAATCTTAATTATTTAAAATTATTCGGTTTAATTGTATAAATTATGTAGGTAGCTAGTACATACTACACTGACTCAAAATAATTTTATCAATGTATTTTGTCTATGCCTCCCCCATAAAATGCAATGGAGGGGATTTGCTAATCAACATGCTTAAAAGGCGGATTGGTGATCGCAGTATTGGTGTCGAGTACCCAGATGGATGCTACTGCATAGACATATTATGTTTTTTTCTTTCTCCCAACAGGGTTTCCGTATAGCGCTGTGATTTTATGGTCCTTTTCGTCAATATAAAAACAAAGTAAGCAGCTATAGATAGTACCTACATAAAACACCACTTTCTCAGTGGAGTTTGAATGAGTGTAACATGTCTACTTGTATAGCATGTCTTTGGTGATGACAGCTTGATTGAATGTTGTACCTGCGACGTTCGGAATATACAGAAAGTTGTGTCAAACGACAATTCGGCCTCAGAAAATCTAACTTTAATACGAAAAATTATGAACTCTTATAGCTACTAAGTAACTTAAAATACTTTTCTATAGTTTATGCACCATTTCACTGTATAATGTAGCATATAAACTTCTAAAAATATAATTTAAATATTTTTCGGAAGTTTACGATTCATGCAATTTATTGCGATGTTTTAGGTTGCGGAACACACCTTGGACACATTTTCATTCTTCTAGTCGCATGTTGCCCGCACACTCTCGTAACTCACTCCGCGGTCGAAACGCATACAACAAAATCCTGTGCTGCCGCGAGCTTGCGAAATAGTATCGAAATCGATTCGCTACGTAAAAATTACGCAAATGAAACGATTCCGATAGTCAGCCTGTGCTTGCCCTACTGTACGGCAAGCACAGGCTGACTATCGGAATCGTTTCATTGGCGTAATTTTTACGTAGCGAATTAATTTCGATACTATTTCGCAAGCTCGCGGCAGCACAGGGTTTTGTTGTATGCGAATCGACCGCGGAGTGAGTTACGAGAGTGTGCGGGCAACATGCGACTAGAAGAATGAAAATGTGCCCATGGTGTGTTCCGTAACCTAACACATCGTAATAAATCGCATGAATCGTAAACTTCCGAAAAATAATTCAATTCAATTTTTAGAACTTTACTTGGTACATTATAGAGTAAAATAGTATATAAACTATTGTTTAGTATTTTAAGTTACTAAGTAGCTATTAGAGTTAATAATTTTTCGTATTAAAGTTAAATTTTCTGAGGACGAATTGTCCTTTGACACAACTTTCTGTATATTCCGAACGTCGCAGGTACAACAATCAATCAAGCTGTCATTACCAAAGACATGCTATACAAGTAGACATGTTACACTCATTCAAAATCCACTGAGAGAGTGGCGTTTTAAATAAATAAATAAATAAATAATTCTAGACAGTTCAACACAACATCATCCAGCCCCAAGCTAAGCAGAGCTTGTGTTATGGGTACTAGATAACTGATATACTTAATACAATATATTACATAGATAGATATTTTTTATTATACATAGAAAATACCCAGAACACCCTGAACAAATATCTGCGATCGCACAAATATTTGTTCCGAGGCGGGAATCGAACCAGCAACCTCCTGCGTCGCAGGCCAACCTTCGCCCGACGCGCCACAGAGGTCGTCGTTTTATGTAGGTACTTACTTTGTTTTTATAGTGACGAAAAAGACCATAAAAGCACAGCGCTATACGGAAACCCTGTTGTTAGAAAGAAAAAAACATAATATGTCTACGCAGTAGCATCCATCTGGGTACTCGACACCAATACTGCGATCACCAATCCGCCTCTTAAGCATGTTGATTAGCAAATCCCCTCCATTGCATTTTAAGGGGGAGGCATCGACAAAATACATTGATAAAATTATTTTGAGTCAGTGTAGTATGTACTAGCTACCTACATAATTTATACAATTAAACCGAATAATTTTAAATAATTAAGATATCCAATAAGAACAGTGTTATTAAACAAAATTGTTGATGTGATTGTTGACTGTCCTAACTACACCATTCTATCCTTATATCGCAGCCGGCCACTTGCGATCGTGTCTCTCTGTCGTGCCTAGGTGAATTGTATATTACCCATCACGTTCGTGTAGGTGTCAGAGCAGCAACGAAACAAATGGTTTTAATGAAATAAATTGTTAAATAAACAAATTTAAATACCTAGTATTTTGTACAAAATGAAATATTTTTTTCTTCTTTTGTGGTTGTCGTAGAATGTTTGTATTGGGCTGGCTTTTAGTATTGGGTTTATCTATTAGTAGTGGTGTGCGTCCTAGTTCACAGAGCGACTAAGTGAACTTGCGATAATTACCTCACTTTCTTGTCACCATTCTGAGCGCGGAATAGCGTATCTAATGTATAACACATCATTGGTCATTACAAATAAAAGCACAGAATAAATTATAGTACAACCAGAGACAGGTTTGTATGCCAATTTATAGATGGCGTATGTTTAAATTACGAGAACTTTACGAAGTTCGTAGGTATATAATTTATTATTTTCTTTGTCTGTCTGTCTGTACAAAATATCAGGAAAAACTGGTCCAACTATTTTGATGAAATAGCATAGAGTAGGATAGATAGAGTAGGCAGTTTAGAAGCCGAGAAAACTATCTAAGTCCCACAGCTGGGACAAAAAAAAACACTGAGCAAAGTCCTTTGTTCTATCTATACCGTCTAAAATGGGGTTGTATGGGTTTGTGAGGGTTTTGTTAAAGTTGTTGACTATGCTAGTTGTTGCTCTATGTCTATTTGCGTAAACGATTCATTCAACTAAGAAGGCGTTGGACCTCCGATGGTGAGATTAGTCGACGAATCCAACTCAGATGGGCAGCGTTCAGGAAACTACGCTATATCTTCATATCACAGACAGAGCCTCAACATGATCTAAGTCTAAGTCTGGTATCGGTGCAGTGATGACTTACGGTACTGAGACATGATCGCCTACTATTGGCCTCATACACAAGCTCAAAATCTCACGGCGGGCTATGGAAAGAGCTATGCCCGGAGATTCCTTACCTGAATCCAAAAAGAAGATACCTATCCGTAGAAGAACCGGGATCACTGACTAGCTCTAAAACTTAGCAAGTTGAAGTGGCAATGGGCAAGGTCATCGTTGCATGGAGGCGACACAGGACGTTCATTGTGGCATTCTATGGGGGAATCCTTATGTCCAGCAGTGGACTTCTACCTACAGACTGATGTTTGTACCATCATCTATTTAGAATGCGTAGAACGAGGAGGTACGCACTACCTAATCTACGCGCGGATGAAGTCGCGAACGTCAGCTAGTCAGTAGCCGCTAATAGTTTGCTGTGGAACTTCTAGCCGCTAATAGTTTGCTGTGGAACTTCTTGCAGCGAAAAGCATCGTTCTCATCATATTGAGAACGAATAAACATTAAAATATTTCTACACAAATTATTTTTACGACGATGTCACTGTAAAAATGGCCGTGAGAATCAATTCGCAAGCCAGCTATCGAATTCAAGGATTCGATACATCAAAATGCAACTTGTGCTATCATTTTCTATACAATTTCCGTTCGTTCATTCACAAAACTACACGAAACTTAGACGTCATCGATTCGGAGTCGAAACCCAGCTCTGTCAAAAAGTCGTGCTTCGAAATATCGAGAATTTCACTATCGAAGGGGGCGTTGCTTAAATCTAGCTAATTTGATTGGTCAAAACATGATACAATAGTTTCAAACGCTAGCTGCAAACTACTCGATACCAACCTGTGCTAGGCCTACAGTTAATAGTTAGGTAGGTACCTTAGTTTGCCCGCACTTGTATGAATGAATGAATAATTAATAAAGTTACATGCGAGGAAAACAACAAAAAATCACTAATTATTTACCAAAAAAAAAACAATAATTGTATGTAAGTAAGTTCTAAACAATACCACAAAAACATAGTCCAGAATACAAAAAATAAAAAATGTGTAGGGGTGTAGGCATAGGTACGAGTATCTTGTTGGAAGAAGTTATGTCCGGGCTGTTGGGAGTGGTTTTACTGTAGGTATGGATGGTTCAGAGAAGGAAAACTTGACACAAACGCGGCTGAGTCTAAGTCGTAAAGCAGCTGCAACCGAACCGACACCACACGCATTGACTCCTCATTCCTGTGGGTACTGTCGGCAAGGTACAGAGGGTGTGTAGGTTCCTGGGAAGGCCTACGGTATCAAAAATGTGTAAAACAGGCGACGTGGCGCCAGTGGAGAGGGCAAATTCTTAGTTGACGCTGCTTAGGTACATCATCTTTCGTAGATGCTATAAGGCCATGATGTACTTAGCTAGTCGTCGTCGTTTCGTATGAGGTAGTGCTGGCCTCTGGTGTCAGAGTTTGTCAAGCCTCCCGAGGGCCTCTGACATGGCTTATCGACTGCTATTAATCAATAACAGCCGGGACCGACAGCTTAACGTGCCCTCCGAAGCACAGAGCGATGGAAATCCGCATATAACTTATAAAAGTCATTGGTGCGGAGCCTAGGATCGAACCCGGTATCGTTGGATTCTGAGTTGCACTATTGAACCGTTATATCAACCGTTACCTACCTAGTTATATCAACTATTATTGCTAGCCGTGAGATACAGCTACCTCTGACCCCTGACAACCTATGTGGCTCGGCGGGCGGGTAGCCGGCTGATGTGAGAAGTTGCTGGTTCGATTCCCGCTGTGGGACAATTGTTTGTATGATCTGCTAATATTATAGTTCCGGTTGTGGTACATGGTGTTCATAGTCCCCGATACACATGAAACAGGGGATCCTAGTGTGGGGCCAGGCAGGACTACGTAAGCTTAGAGTTTATTTTTTTGTCTGTTCTGGATATTTTCAAAGGGACTATGTTTGTGACTGTTGCGTATTATGCTGGCGCCGGTGGGGTACCTATAACGGTCTTGATTTGATTTTAACTGACTAAATCAAGTACAATTTCAATTTATAAACATGCATGGGTACTACATTATAATTCCGAGGGATCACTGTACCAGAAACACAATAGAACAATAATTTCTCTATAAAAAAAAAAAACTTACGTCTATTTTTGCCTAGATTCGATTGTTAATAAAAATGGTGCATATTATTGGGTCAAAATTATATAATTAAAAATACGACAAAGCCGAGGGTTTACTGAAGGGGTTTTGTAAAATTATCTATATTTTACGAGATATTCAATAAAAACAGCTTTTTCGAGCGGCGCGAGGCGTTTTTTTTGTGTGAAGATGTCTGCCTGGTGTTGGGGCAGCCATAAATGTAACAGCACAGTGCTTATACTAACCTGCTCACATAAATAAGGTACATAAAGCATCAGGCGCTGAACAGGCTGGATATAAAAACGCAGGATAAAATAAAGCAAAGCGCGTTTTATACGCTAATACATACATAGTGGCACACAGTTCTACACAGTTTGTTAGTAGTAGTAGTAGAGCTTTTTTGAGAAAAAGTTCGTCCGGGGACGTACTACCACCATACCTATTTCAGCCGCAAAGCAGTAGTGCTCGCATTACTGTGTTCCGGTTTGTAGGGTATGGGTGCCGGTGAAATTACAGGCACATGAGACTTTCCATCTTTATGTCTCAGCGTGGCGGGCGCAGTGCAATGCCACGTAATAGGGCGCGTACTTGCTGCACGTGACCTATGAGACATTGCACTGTTCATAGGCAGAGGGTACCGCTTAACATCAGGTGGGCCATCTACTTGTTTCGTCATCCAAAGTTGTTTTTTTTATTTTAAATACGCCTTTTTCCACGAAGGTGTAGGCAGAGCCTCAATGGGCCTCGTTTCACAATGGGTTGCACAATCGTGGAATATTGACGTGCGTGACAAGTGGTGGTGAGCACATCGCCGCCATTGCTTCTCACGAGTCACGACGCTTTCTTCCAGTAATAACACATTCTATAATAAGCTAGCAGCCAGGACAAATCTTACGAATCTATCAACAAGTCCGGGTAATCCCTTAGTCGGCTTTTACGACATCCACGGGAGGAGACGGAGGTGTCTATTCTTAGGCCGGACTCACCACAGCACATAATATACTTATTAGGTAATATTCGATAGGTAAGTCTTTGGTAATAGAGCTCTTTTGAGAAAGAAGTCCGGGGAAGTACTACCACCATACCTATTTTTGACACAAAGCAGTAGTGCTCGCATTGCTGTGTTCCGGTATTAAGGGTGCCGGTGAAATTACAGGCACACGAGACTTTTCATCTTTATGTCTCAGGGTGGCTAAAGGGCGCAGTGCAATACCACATAGGGCGCGTCCTAGGTGGATGTGACCTATGAGAAGGCATCAGAGGTTACCGCTTAACATCAGGTAGATAGTAATTTAATAGTAATAGTAATTTATTCAGTAACAAACGTCATAAATTCATTATAGTGTACATCAGATTCAGTGTTCTTAGAATCATTATTCCTGGGTGGGACAACATAGGTATCCAAACTAGGAAAAATCCTGTGAGATGGCATACCTATGCCCTCCGCCGGACATTGAATGGATTAGATACCAGATTTTAGCTTAATTATAACGTGTACTTCACAATATAATAAAATTTAAGAATTTACAAAGTATTTAGGTAGATACTAAGTAACTAAGATGGGCGATCCAAGTGCTTTTGCCTTTATTCAGATCAAATAAAAAAAATACCATGATATTTTTTTATTTTTTTATACTACTTAGAATGACGGAACAAGCAGATGACCCACCTGATGTTAAGCGGTAACCTCTGCCTATGAACAGTGCATTACCTCTGCCCTATGTGGCATTGCACTGCGCCCGCCACCCTGAGGCAAAGATGAAAAGTCTCATGTGCCTGTAATTTCACCGGCAACCATACCCTTCAAACCGGAACACACCAATGCAAGCACTACTGCTTAGCGGCAGAAATAGGTATGGTGGTAGTACTTCCCCGGACGAACTCTTTCACAAAAAAACTCTACTACTACTCATCGGGTGACGGCTTGCAGATCTGATAGGTAGGTTTTTTATTTTATTTTAGTTTTGCTTTAGTGTGTTAGTTTTAGTATTACATTTAATGTATCATTTGTTATTTGTTCACCCTGTTATTGTTGTTATAAATATATCCAAGCTTAAAAGTTAATTTTACCGAACTACTACTATTATGGCAAAGCGTGAATAGGTAAACTCCTTGGTCCATGCATTCCACAAAAGAAGTTCCGGCAGAGCTAAGACAGGGAGTTACCATGATCAGGGTGTGGAGGACCTCTGGACACAGGCCTCCCACATAGAATGCCACTAGGAACGGTCTTGAGCCGCCTCCATCCACCGCCTTCCTGTGACCTTGATGTCATCGAGACCGTCCCCCTTATTTTTTTAGGGTTCGGTACCCAAAGGGTAAAACGGGACCCTATCTAAGGCGCGTCTGTCCGTCTGTCTGTCTGTCTGGCTGTCTGTCCGTCTGTCACCAGGCTGTATCTCATGAACCGAGATAGTTAGACCGTTGAAATTTTCACAGATGATGTATTTCTAAAAAACAGAATAAAATAAATATTTAAGGGGGCTCCCATACAACAAACATGATTTCTCCAAATGTAGGTTAAGAGATGCTCTGCGGGGTCAGTTTTTGGATGGGTGAACACCTGAACACTTTTAAAGTGCATTTTTTTTTTATTTCAAACCTGTTTTTTTGCCTTTTTTTTATTTACTTAATGGTACGGTACCCTTCGTGCGCGAGTCCGACTCGCACTTGGCCGGGTTTTTTTTCGTCTCGTCTCGTCCGGTTCGCCTCTCGAGAGCGCCCGCACACAGGTCGATATTATCGCGAGGTTATTGCGATACAAACGTCCTACTCCTATCGCGTCGTGTGTGAGATCAAATCACATGCATCTTATTACATAATTATTTACGAAAAAACCGACTTCGAAGTTAAGAATTTATCCCTGATACAAGATTTTATAATATAGTGATCGGAACAGTGTGCTGATGAAAATGAGCCTAAACACGTCCAGACTATTATCCATCTATTATCAGATCAGCTCGCTGTCATCACATAATTGGTATTGTCATGGAAACTTGACAGGTATGCCAAATTTCAGCTCTATCAGATATCGGAAAGAATTACTGAATTAGATCCAATGTCTATCTCTGGTCTTCTTCATCAGTTCCGCTTCACCAAATTATACTTTCTGAATGCACATGCTTGACTTGTTGCTGAAAATACCGAAAACGCTATTGTGTATTTGAGGAGTTCCCTCAATTCCTCATGGATTTTCATTCGAGATTTTTCAATCGAGATATTTTATTCGGGATTTTTCTTTCGGGATTTTACATTCGAGATTTTCCATTCGAGAATTTACATTCGAGATTTATTAGTCAACATATTTAATTCGAGATTTTTAATTTGAATATGAACCGTTTTATTCAACAATATACTCACAACTACTGTACAAAACCTGGGGCCTAATTCTCGTTTCAAGCGAGATGTTTAACGTCTCGCAGTTTTCATCTCTCTTGATTCTTGGAAATCTCGAGTGCAAAATCTCGCTCATTCCATTCACGCGTTTTTTCAAGCAAGATGGCTACGATCATCGATTAATCGGGAGAAAAATATTCGACTATTGGCGATTATTAATTTATTTTTTTAAAAATAGGGCATAATTATTTTGAAAATAAGGTTTAACAGCATAAATAAATTCATAGTTTTAATCAAGTGCTAGTTTCCTGACTAAATCAGCCACTAATCACCTCATTCTCGAAATCGTGAGATCGACCTAATCGACTTGATGACGTCACATATATTCTTGGCATCTCACAGTTTTATATCTCGAACGAAATTCGTACGAGATACAACGTGTGGTCTTTAGCATGTGAGATCTAAAAATCATGCGAGTTCTGTCTGTCATTCAAAGTCCGTACTTACTCCGTCAGTCAATCAACTGAAATTAGTGTGTTGTGTTGTGTGCGAAATAAAGTTAACGTGTGGTGTGAAGTGAAATGAAAATAACACAGATTTGTGATTATGAGCCGTAAACTTTTCACAAAAAAAATAGATTTGTAGATATCATTGTGACAATATTGTGTTTTGATTTTGTGTGGTGTTAGAACTTATGTAATAATTATGTAATCCAGGGATTCCCAAAGTGGTCGATATCCTAGGTTCGGTTTCCTAGGGGTCGACATAAACGAAAACTGATTTTGGGGGTCAACGAGGTCTAAAAATCGACCCCTATTAACATAACTAACACAAACTTTAAATTAAATTAACTATTAAATTAACACAAGTTCTTTTTTTAAACTTTCAAGATAGGTAGGTAGGTACTGTATTGTTTATGTTGTGTTACGTGTATATTGGTAGATAGTCACCAGGTTCATCCATCATACTGAATGTTTTATTTTCTCTTTGCGAATTAATACTTTTTTAAATATAATTTCCTACCTACTGAAGATTCTTTAAGTACTTAATTTGTAATAATCATTATAAATTAAACTTGATATTAACTGAATTGTATGTCTTTTTATTTTGTAAAATTTTGTTGAAAAAATGAATACAACTGTACACACTTAACCAAGTGCAAAGTTTTCCAATTGGTACCTTAGTACCTAGGTATTTTGTATCAATAGGAAAAAACTAAAGATAGGATTCATAATAGTCTGCTAACTTAAAGCATTGCTAATTCTCACTCTGTCTTCTATTGACCTAAGTCAGAATGAAAAATAACACTCTGTAGCAGCTGTTTTAAGTTAGCGGACCATTATGAATAAGGGGATTTATTTTAAAAGTAGGTAATTTGGCCATGGGGGTCTGAGGTAACATTTCATTTTGGAAAAGGGGTCACTTGTCCAAAATAGTTTGGGGATCCCTGATGTAATCGCTTGACATTCTTTCACGTCAAGTAACGAGATTTATCCGAATGAGCGAGATTTTTGCATTTGAGATGGGCAAGAAACATGCGAGATCGAAATTATGAGATTGTTATAAATTGTAATTGATTGGTTTAGTGCTAATTTTATTTTGTTACATACACCAAATCGAAAGAAGCAATTTTGACACGACGCATCTCGAATGATAAAACCTATCCCACATGGTAAATACCACACTTTTGTCTTCGAGATGCTGAGAATAGCAAAGTAAGTTTTTTAAGCGAGATATGACGTCATCACGCCGTTTTGATCGATCTCACGATTTCGAGAATAAGGCCCCTGGGAAAATGTTAGTAGTGACGAGTTTACTACCCTCGAAGTATGGAAGTCAAAAGTAGCACAAAAAGTGACGAAAACCCCCTTAAAGTCGGGCTTTGGAATAAGTCGTCCACAGACGTCTTCTCATGATTTTGGACTCGGTTCTGGTTTCGAGCCAATACACCACCGACCCGAATCGCAATTATCTGCACATAGTGTAAATGCGGAGAGTATCTCGGCAGATTCTCAAGGTTCTATTGACGAATTCGATTTTAGTATGTAATAATATTTTGTTTGTGTGCAATAAATAATATTAAACTAAAATATGTCATTTAATTTTGTACTTACCTCAGAGTTACAGCCAATCTTTCTACGGGCGATATAAAAGTATCTTGATGTTTTAGTTTCTGGGATAATTTTTGGAGCAAGTTGTCGAATGTAGTTTTCTGCATTCTAAAATAATTGTAAAACTTGTCTTCATCTTCTCTCAATTGATTCTAGACAAGTGTATGAAACGCGCCATATTCCTCCCTTTTTTCTAAAATCGGATGTATCCAAAACCTTCTTTCCCTTTTTTTTCGTATGAAAATTCATGACGCGGCACGTCCTACACAGCCCGCGTAAAAAGCGGAGAGCTAGCCAGTACTTAGCCAATGTCTCGCCCGGTGATTTTGCCGTGTCATGTACAAGCTAGCACGGTTGTTCAACCGTACGGTGTGTCCGTACGGTGTGCTCTTGTCGTGGACAAGAGGCCTAACCCGTCCGAAGACAGCCAGATAACCTTGAAAAACTGGTTGTAGTTGTAAAAGTGGGTGGAAAAAGGGTTTCATAGTCATAAAATGTTATTGCTTCATTAACCCCCGACGTAAAAACGACGGGGTGTTGTAAGTTCGACGTGTCTCTGTGTGTGTGTGTCTGTCTGTCCCATCGTAGCTCCCGAACGGATGAACCGATTTCGTTTTTTTTTTTTTTTTGAAAGGTGTATTTGTCGGGAGTGTTCTTAGCTTTGTTTGATCAAAATCGGTTCAGCCGTTTTCCGTTGGGGTTTTTTTTTATTTTTACAAAATTAATTACTTGTTTGGTATAGGTAACATGGACTACGTATTATATGTTCTCAACATGCACTCTGCAAGGGCACTAGAATACCTCTGTGACCTCTGTCGACTTCTGTGGCGCGGCGGGCGAAGGTTCGCCTGCGACGCAGGAGGTTGCGGGTTCGATTCCCGCCGCAGAACAAATATTTGTACGATCTGCAGATATTTGATAAGGGTGTTCTGGATATTATCTATGTATAATACAAAATATCTATCTATGTTATTTATTGTATTAAGTAGGTACATCAGCTATCTAGTATAGTATCCATATCCCAAGCTCTGATTAGCTTGGGGCTAGATAATGTTGTGATGTTATTACATATATAAATTTACATATACTTATAATTCGACTAATAATTTGAATAAACTTATTATTAGAATTTGATTAATTTGTAGTTTGAACGAAATGAAAGACAGAATTGAACAAAACATAAACCGTCTGATGTTTTGGTTTTTCTTTAGGGTTCCATACCCAAATGGTAAAACGGAATCCTATTACTAAGACTTCGCTGTCCGTCTGTCTGTCTGTCCGTCTGTCATCAGGCTGTATCTCATGAACCGTGATACACATACACAGTTGAAATTTCCACAGATGATGTATTTCTGTTGCCGCTATAACAAAAGATACTAAAAAACAGAATATAATAAATACTTAAGGGGGCTCCCATACAAAAAACCTGATTTTTTTGCTCGTTTTTGCTCGATATTGATAACGGCAACATATAGATAGACGCTTGAAATATTCAAAGATTATTTAGTTACCTATTCACTTTAAAAATAAATAATTAAATTAAAATTAAACAAATATTTAAGAGGGGCTCCCATACAACAAACCTGTTTTTTTTGCTCGTTTTTAGGGTTCCGTAACTAAAATTACGGAACCCTTATGGATTCGTCATGTCTGTCTGTCTGTCTGTCTGTCTGTCCGTGTCTGTCACAGCCACTTTATTCCGAAACTATAAGAGCTATGCTGTTGAAACTTGGTAAGTAGATGTATTCTGTGAAACGCAATAAGATTTTCACACAAAAATAGAAAAAAAACAATAAATTTTTGGGGTTACTTAGAACTGAAACTCAAAAAACGTTTTTTGATCATACCCATACGTGTGGGGTATCTATGGATAGGTCTTCAAAAATGATATTGAGGTTTCTAATATAATTTTTTTCTAAACTGAATAGTTTGCGCGAGGGACACTTCCAAAGTGGTAAAAAGTGTGTGTGTGTCCCCGTAACTTCTAAAATAAGAAAATATGATGTATATTAAGTACCATGTAAACTTCCACTGAAAATTGGTTTGAACGAGATTTAGTAAGTAGTTTTTTTTTAATGCACTATTATTAAAACATCGGTCAAAGTTACAACGAACTACAAGAACTTTTATATTATGTTACTTGCTGCCACGGAACCCTTAATGGGCAAGTCCGACTCGCACTTGGCCGCTTTTTATAGATAATGGTACGGAACCCTTCGTGCGCGTTTCCGACCGTTTTTTTAATTTTCTTTAAAAATTGCTAAGGCTTCAAAGATTGCAAGACAGGCTGACGTCAAAGCTTGACTTTGCCTACAAAACTCGTGCGGTTTTTCCGCATTGGTGTACTTACCCCGAGATCCCCTGAGCTCGTGTTGTAGGTACCGGTTCTGTGACCAGTGGATACCTGCGCGCTGTTTGCGGAAGACGTCTGACATTTATATCTATTTGTGTTAAGTTTTGTCCTTGTGCTTACGAAAATTGTTATTGTTTAAGTTGGTAAGTCCATTTTATAAACTTTATATGTTGTAGGTACGTAGGTACCTAAATAATTTGTTTCATAAGTAAATATAAAGACTATTACTCTATAAAGAGTAGGTACCTACTGTACCTGTCTAGAAACTACCTACTATACAGGATGTAAACAGTTTTTTTTTTAACTATGATATACCTCTGTTTGACCACGGTCTCACCTGTTGGTAAGTGACGATGTGGTCGAAGATGAAACACTAAGGTCTAGAAGGCACCTATTCACTCTAGCCTTGAAGACATCTCCTTAGTCATCCCAAACTCTGTCACTATCTAACTCAGTAAAGTTCAGGTAAGTAAGAACGGGGCAGAACAGAGCACGCGAAACAAATAGTGAGCGAAAATCACGAAAAACCGCAAGTGTCTCAAGTAAATGACTATTTTCAAAAATCTATACTTATTTTTTATAAACCTATAAATTGCATAACTTTATTGTGAAAGAATCATTAAAATCGCTTCAGGCGTTTAGAAGCAGTGGGCTTTTTTTGTGTAAACCATAAGAAACTTTAGATTTTTATTCCTGTCAAAAGCAACATATTAAAAAAGTAAACTTACATAAGCTGGCTCTTATCTGGCTCAACGCATTAGTTTTGCCATTCAGCGTGGCAATGCAGCCAGCATTTTAGGGACGCTTCCGTCTGGTAGTGATTTGGATCAGTTGAGCTACCTTTAGATCGCTAGCAGCGGTCTTCAGGTAGCGCAACTGTTTTATATGTATTCTGTGCATACCTTGCATTATTCTTTCTGTAAATAAATGTATATAATCAACTTATATCATAAGTATGATTCTTGACTATATTATACTTATTGTTATTTGGGCCATCCGTTTAGGAGAAGTAGGCATTCCAAGATAGGTCTATATTTGCGGTGTTGGGTCTAATATCGCCTTAGGGCACAGGTAGGATAGCTAAACCTATGTCAGGATGATAACAAAATCACCTCACCCCGCAGTAGGGTTACCAGATGATAGCTAAACCTATGTCAGGATGATAACAAAATCACCTCACCCCGCAGTAGGGTTACCAGATGATAGCTAAACCTATGTCAGGATGATAACAAAATCACCTCACCCCGCAGTAGGGTTACCAGATGATAGCTAAACCTATGTCAGGATGATAACAAAATCACCTCACCCCGCAGTAGGGTTACCAGATGATAGCTAAACCTATGTCAGGATGATAACAAAATCACCTCACCCCGCAGTAGGGTTACCAGATGATAGCTAAACCTATGTCAGGATGATAACAAAATCACCTCACCCCGCAGTAGGGTTACCAGATGATAGCTAAACCTATGTCAGGATGATAACAAAATCACCTCACCCCGCAGTAGGGTTACCAGATGATAGCTAAACCTATGTCAGGATGATAACAAAATCACCTCACCCCGCAGTAGGGTTACCAGATGATAGCTAAACCTATGTCAGGATGATAACAAAATCACCTCACCCCGCAGTAGGGTTACCAGATGATAGCTAAACCTATGTCAGGATGATAACAAAATCACCTTACCCCGCAGTAGGGTTACCAGATGATAGCTAAACCTATGTCAGGATGATAACAAAATCACCTCACCCCGCAGTAGGGTTACCAGATGATAGCTAAACCTATGTCAGGATGATAACAAAATCACCTCACCCCGCAGTAGGGTTACCAGATGATAGCTAAACCTATGTCAGGATGATAACAAAATCACCTCACCCCGCAGTAGGGTTACCAGATGATAGCTAAACCTATGTCAGGATGATAACAAAATCACCTCACCCCGCAGTAGGGTTACCAGATGATAGCTAAACCTATGTCAGGATGATAACAAAATCACCTCACCCCGCAGTAGGGTTACCAGATGATAGCTAAACCTATGTCAGGATGATAACAAAATCACCTCACCCCGCAGTAGGGTTACCAGATGATAGCTAAACCTATGTCAGGTTGATAATAAAATCACCTCACCCCGCAGTAGGGTTACCAGATGATAGCAAGTAAATTTAATATTTACTGTACTTAGTATGTATTGCTTTATTAGAGTTCCGTACTCCAAGGGTGGCAACGTGACTAGAAACTTGTACTATTATTTATTCTGTGCCCTAGGTAGGTACCTACTAAGCCTCCGTTGTCCGTCCGTCCGTCTGTCAGCGCGCTGTACCTATCTCATGAACCGAATAAGTAGTCAGACAGTTGAAATGTTCTCAGAGTACCTATGTAGTTATTTCTGTTGCCGCTATAACAACGAATACTAAAAAACAGAATAAAATAAATATTTACATATAACAAACGTGTTTTTTTTTGCCGTTTTTATTGGTACGGAAACCTTCGTGCGCCAGTCCAACTCGCACTTGGCTGGTTTTTATACAGACACGCGTCAAAGCCACGGACTAGTAGGTACTTTGATAGAAAGCTGAATGCTTGGTAACTTACCTGCTAAAAATTTTAAGTAGTACCTACCTACTTCCTACCTATGTACTCGTATGTAGGTATTTTATATATGAATTAGGCATGTAAGAGGTAGGTAGGAGGCTGTGTGTAGATAGGTATAGTAGGTAGGTACTGGTATGCTGTGTGCTGCGCATGCTTATGAGTTGTGGCGTGGCATTCGGGATTCAGGTATTTATAGCAAAATATCTAGGTAGGTACCTAGGTCAGTGAGTTGTACCACAGATAAAAGAATACTATATTGTACCTACTAGGTACGCCCCTTCCTCAATAATCTCATGCAAATCTCAAAAAAAATATACTACGGCACCTCATTTTGCATACCGTCGTAGGTACATTTAAAATGACGTCATCGGCCCGTCTCAAGTTAATTCGTACGGGTAGTAATTACTACGTAAATAGTAGTTCAATGACCTAGGTATTCTGTAAGTCTGTGACTTACCATAGGGCGTGGCCCAACGATCCCGCCAATACTTGGACCAACATGGTGATACCATTGACACGCTGGCCCAGCTATTGGGCTAAACGATGGCCATTTACCAAGGTCAAGTTCGAAACTGTTGAAATGAGGATGGTTTTGGTTTCGGACTGTTTGTACCTAATGTGTTTATAAAATGTAATTTTGAATCGAATGACAATCGAGAAAGTTTTGCATGTCTGTCATCTCTGACACTGAGAGGCGGGGAGCGACTTACCAGCTAACAGTTGGCCTGTATATTTTTCGACGCATTTGTGACGTGAAGCACAATCTAGGCTATAATTTATCAAAGATTGAACCCTGGGCGTAACGAGGGACTCTAGTTATGTAAAGTCCTGAGTGAAACGAGGGGTCAAGCTGCCAAAGACGAAGACAGGCTTTATCCCAGAGGAGCATTCTCTAATTTTCACACCTTCTGCGAGACAATAAAAAATCACTGAAAACACAGCACCAAACACCGTCTTTTGTTTCGAATTCTTTGTAAAACGCACCTTTTTTATTTTCTTATTTGCCAGTTTGATGATTGAACAAACCTCTTTACAATGCCATACATATGTGAATTTTTTTACTTCCACGAGTTTCCACACGAATTTGCCGTTCCAAATTCAAACCACTTTATTCCCTTTATTCACTTTATTCATATAACTTTATATCCCGAAAAAATAACAAGGTGCTTACATAAGTAATTCATTGACCTCTTAATACGTAAAGTGAACATGTAAACTGTTTTACCTGTCCATTAGCGATGTGAATAAAATAACAAAGTGCAGCTGTTTTCGACTGGACATTTGATTTAACGACCTAGAATTTTTTACTTTTCTTTCACCTAAATGTCGGCAAAGACTTCATCATCAAGTTGAACGTAGATTCTGTGATGCGACGGTTTTTCACGGGGCAAATAGGTACCTAATTATTTTTCGTGGTTTTCACTTAGGTACCTACTTTTCGTTCCGCAAGCGCTATTCTGTCACTTTTTAACTTTTCTGAACTTTAATGAGTTAGAAAAATTACGGAATTCGGATGTTGTATGCGCCTTAATAGTATCATCATCTCAGCCCGGAATCACCCACTGCTGGGTATAGGCCTCCTTTTTATTTTGCCAGCCTCCTCTGTCCTGTGCGTCTCTCAACCATGTGTTGCCCGCGACGGATACAATGTCGTCGACCCATCTCGCTTTCGGACGACCCGGATTTCTTCGGCCCGACTTTGGCCACCACTCCGTTGTGGCTTTACTCCACCGGCCATAACCACGTCTGGCCAGGTGTCCTGCCCAGCTCCACTTGAGGTTGATAGCTCTGTCTCCGACGTCATAGACTTTCGTCCGACGACGGATCTCAGTGTTGCGGACTCGGTCTAAAAGTGTAATGCCAAGCATAGTTCGCTCCATGGCCCGTTGTGCAACATGTACTCGGTGCACAGTCTCCTTAGTGAGCGTCCATGTCTCGGCACCGTAAGTTATAGTTGGCAGGACACACTGATTATAGAGACGGGTCTTCAGGCACTGTGGGATCTTCTTTGACCGGAAGACATCTTCAAGTTTGCCGAATGTTGCCCACCCAAGTTGTATTCTCCTGGAGATTTCTTTGTTCAGATGCTTCTTGCTAAAAGATAGAACATGACCTAAGTACACGTAATGATCAACTATCTCTACCTTCTCGCTTCCAATCTGAATTGTTGGAGTCGAGACGCTAGAGACACTTGTCAACACTTTTGTCTTGGACATGTTCATCTTCAAGCCCACTTCCAAGGAGGCATCAAATAGTTCTTTGAGCATTTGCTGCAGATCTTCCAGGGATTCCGCAAACAGAACTAAATCGTCTGCAAACCTGAGATGCGACAGATAGACACCATTGATGTTTATTCCACTTCGGTCCCACCCAAGTGTTTTCACCACATCTTCAAGAACAGCGGTAAAGAGTTTTGGGGAAATGGTGTCTCCCTGCCTCACACCCCTTTTTATGGATATAGGGTTAGTGAGATCATGCATTTTGACTTGCATTGTTGCTGCCCAATAAAGGTCCCGGAGAACATCTACATACTGAGCGTCGATCTGGCAGCGATGGAGAGAGTTGAACACGGCCCAGTGTTCGACACTGTCGAATGCCTTCTCATAATCGACGAAAGCTAAACACAAGGGCCGGTTGTCCTCGGAACTCTTCTCTATCAACTGCTTCACAGTGTGAATGTGGTCGATTGTCGAGAAACCACTCCGGAAGCCGGCTTGCTCAACTGGTTGGCAGTCGTCTAGTTGGCGAGTCAGACGGTTACATAGGATTTTGGCAATTAGCTTGTAAACCTGGGAGAGTAGGGATATAGGTCGGTAGTTACTAACGTTCGAACAGTCACCTTTTTTATGAAGAATGGTGACTATCGCATTTTTCCAAACATTTGGAGCACGAGCACCGAGGAGGACGTCATTGAAAAGTTTTACAAGTATTTTTAGTACCGGTTGGCCACCTGCACGCAGCAACTCAACCGTTGTACCGTCCTCACCAGGCGATTTTTTATTTTTCATCTGGGATAGAGCTTTTTCTACTTCACAAGTTATGATATTTGGTAGAATTTCCAAGGTTCGATGTTCTGTGGGTGGGGCTCTTAAGTCGTTGCATGGTGATTTTGGTTCCGCCGATCTTGTGGCGTAAGTTCCCCGTAAAACCCTTCTACAATTTCGTAAAACCCTTCTACAATTTTTTACATTTGATTCCGGTCCGTAACGATGAATCAGAATCAGAATCAGAATATTTATTATTAAAAATGATGACACTAACAATAGACTCATATAGTGAATTTACCAATAGGTACTAAGGTCAGTTCAACAATCTTTAACTCGTCATTATTAAAAATATACATGTCACACACAATTTACATTTTTTTTTTTTTGTACAGCTATTCTAATCTACTTATATTATCACTTGTAGATAAATGTTAAAAATCTGTAATTAAATAAAAATCTGCATTATACATTATAATATTATTTATATAAAAAATAAAAAAAATAAAAAAAAACACGCTGTATATGGGCGTCATTGTGTGCAAGTATTTAATACACCAAATCGATTTCCATAACTTTAGTTAGTTGCCTTCAAAGTGGCTATAGTCATTATTTAGGTACTCTTTTATAGTGTACAATGTTTTGTCTAAAAGAAGTATTTTAACCTTATTGATGAAACTATTGTAATTTTCAGTTAACTTTAATTTTTGTGGAAGCTTATTATATAAATTTATACCCATTAATTTCGGAAGTTTCTTAGACATATGTAACCTATGATATACTGCTGTCAAACGCATTGGATGTCTTAAGTTCTGGTCATTATTTTTACCTCTAGTGTTATAGTTATCTAAGTTTAACCTCACATACTTTATGACTTCAAATATATATACGGACACTGAAGTAAGTATATGAAGTGTTTTAAAAAAATCTCTACACGAGTCACGGAAATGGGCCTTCATCAGTACACGAATGGCACGTTTTTGCATTTTTAGTACACGTTCATAGTCCGTCGAGTTGCCCCATAGAATTATGCCATAAGCCATAATCGAGTGGATGTATGCATAATAAATTTCCTTAAGGTTTGTATCTGATGTCATTGATCTGAGTTGTTTTAAAGCGTATATCCCTGTTGCCATTTTTTTACATGTGGAGTCTATATGACTTTTCCATGTTAATGCTGGGTCCAACTCAAAGCCTAGAAGCTTTACAACACTTGAACTATTCACAGTACCTCCACTAAGAAATGGCACTGGTATTTGGGCCTGAATCGGAGAGACGGCATTGAAGAACATGATACTAGTTTTATCTTCGTTAAGCATAAGACCATTCATAGAAAACCAACTCCTCAATTCATTTATAGTATATCCTATTACGTTTAGTAGCTCTTCTTTTGTGTCTGCCGATACTATGATAGTTGTGTCATCAGCATATTGAATGAGTTCGCCATCAATATTAACGGCGGCTATATCATTCAAAAACATGAGAAAAAGGGTATTCCCTAAAGATGATCCCTGTGGGACACCTATCTGACATAATAGAGGCTCTGATCGATATCGTTTACCATCTATCTTGATTTCTACTATTTGTTCTCTATGCTCAAGAAATGATTGCAGCAGCTCTAAACTTTTGCCTCTGATTCCGTACAGCTTAAGCTTTTCTAGGAGAAGCTCATGATATGATGAGACCATCGCTGTTTTTTAATTTTATAATTTGACTAGAACTTTTATTAATTTAACGTCTGAAAATGTTAGGGCCTTTGTATTGTTCTATTGTATTTAAAATTATTTGAGTATTGTGTTTACGCAGATCTTTTTTATTTTTTATTATTTATTTTTTACGGCTTTACTTATTACGCGATTACATTTCTCTAATTGCTCTTTGATCTGTTATGGTGGCATGTGGCATGTCTCTTCTTTGTTCAATAAGAGCTAAGGTTTCAGTTTCAGTATAAATAGGATATTCTCCTCTGTGGCGCGGCGGGTCAATGTTAGCCTGCGACGCAGGAGGTTGCGGGTTCGATTCCCGCCTCGGGACAAATATTTGTGCGATTGCAAATATTTGTTCCGGGTGTTCTGGGTATTTTCTATGTATAATTGGTATAATAAAATATATCTTTCTATGTAATGTATTTGTATTACTTAAGTACCTTTATCAGTTATCTAGTACCCATAAAACAATCTCTGCTTAGCTTGGGGCTAGATAATGTGTGAACTGTAAATAGTAGGAAGGAGGAGGTGGTGAGGTAGTAGGAGTAGGTGTGAATAGTAGGACACATAATGTAGTATTTAACTTCATCGCTATGTAGTAGTTTATTTTACTATAGTATATTATGTATTCGAATTATGTAAACGTTTTCTTATTCATCTATCATTATTATTGTTGTTATTATTTATTTAAATCTCTCATATTCGGTAAGTAGGTCCTTATTACCCCCAAATGGGGCTTTTAGGTGACCAATTACCGCTCTAGGGTAATAATGTAGCTAGAAAAGCCCTAGGGCGGTAAGTAATTAAAAAAAAAACATCACTCTTTAAAAAAGTTCGCGTACATTTAACCATCATAGTGGCAATAGACATCATGCATTCAGCCCAATGACAAAAGAGGTCGCTTCGCTATTCAGCCTTGTCTTCGTATGAGTATAATAGTCATCAACTTTACATATCGAACGGCGAAGCTCAATTTCGTTTTTGAAAAAATAATTTAATAAAAGATGAAAAAAGGCGGGAATAGAAAACTTTTACTTTAAATATTGTTTGCTTTTGGGTTTTTTTTAAAATTACGTGCTAATTAGGAAAAAAAACATGAGTTCTGCAAGTGATGAAGATGCACTCCCGATTCAATGAAAATGGAAGCTGAAGCAGCAATTAACAATATTTTGCCTGAAAGTTCTAAAGAGAGATATTTGAAAACTTACGACGAGTTCATGAAGTGAAAAGCGAGTAAAGTCTTTATCTGAGACTGTATTCTTAACATACTTTAGTGAGCTATCAAAAATGCTGCAGCCATCTAGTTTATGGTGCATTTATTCAATGTTAAAAGCAACTATGAGTACTAAACACGACATCAATATCAAGAACTTTAACTAATAAAATGTTTTATTCTTGTAATGCCGGTTTTTTTCTACTTACCTCACAATCGAGATGTAAAGCAGAGTAGTTAGCTCGGGTGTAAGCATCAATGGCACCCTCGAACTATATATCTCGGCCCTTGGCTACTAATCTACTATTATTTTACTCTGTGCACCGTCGTTCGTTATTACTTCACTCATTACTGTCCATCCAAAGGTTGCCTGGAAGAAATCGCTCTCAGCGATAACACCGCCCATTGTCCTACCATAATTTGATTTAGTTAATCCTTGTATTATTGTGTTTTTTATTATTATTTTTTGGTGTACAATAAAGTGTTAATCTATCTATCTATCTGTGTCCAGCATTATTTATTATTATTTATTTATTCTTTAATGTTGCTCTATTGAAGACAGGATGTCTGCCTGAGACATGCAATTTATTAAAACGTTGGTAACCTACGTAGGTACGACTAAGCGACTAACTAACTACGTAGGTACGACTAAGCGACTAACTAACCTTCTTTGTTTACAGATCGACTTACATTATTAGCGAGTATCAACTTTGTAACAGGAAAACCAATCCGATCTAACCACAATACCTACCTACTGTGTTTATGATACCCTAACTACAAAAACAAGATGGCTCAAAAAAAATGCATAGCCTTCTTATTACTGGCTGTTGGATTATGCGCAAAAGGACAAACGAATGGTAGGTACCTATACATACATACATATACCTACAAGCCCTTTCCCCGAGAACCGTGGGTTACCTACACAAGTGGCGAGCTCATCGCCATCATTGCTTCCGGCACGATTGACTCTGCTAACACTTTCTTCCTGTAATAATATATTCCCTAGTAGAGCTAGCAGCCAGGACAAATCATAAACCTACCTAGGAATCTTACAAACAAGTCCGAATATTAGTAGGTACCTAAAACCTCCATAATATTAGTTATTTCACACCTAGGTGTATAGTATTATTTTATCTGTGCCTAGCTAATAGATTTTGAGTTCAATATCTTTTACCACAGAATATAATATAATATATATATAATATACAGAATATAATATACAGTACTTTTACTGGTAAAAGGAATCTACGTTCTTAGACGCCATCTATTGGCAGGATAATGATAGGTAAAAGTTAAATTCAAAATTGCAGAGGGAGACTCCTGTGTGGACGATTATACGAACGCGGTTGGCCGGTGCACACAAGCCGACCAATGCCAGTCGGCTAAAGAAAACTTTCAGTGAGTTATTAAATATTTACAAGAACTTAAAATTCTGTAGTGAAATGAAATGGAAGCGTGACTAGTCACTATTGCGTGACTTTTCAAATTAGTGGAAATTGTCTAACTACCAAAGTTAAAACGGCCACCGTTTTACTAAAGCATGACTTGACTGTCAATTTGACGACTGGGAAGTAGAACCACAGAATAAATATTAGTACAAGCTAGAACGTTGCAAAATAATATCATGAAAACTTGAAAATGGCAAAACTTTACTATTTTTCAGCTACTCGACGCTAGATGGCGATAATCTGGATCTAAATATCAGTTCAAAAGTTATAGGAAATATTGATCTTGTACAAAGTGTGTGTTCCTTCACAATTGACGATTTAAATCTACAAAGTCATATTTTTTTTCAGAAAAAACGGTATTCGTCCAACATTTTGCGCGTTTAACGCGTTCGGCAGTTCACTCGTCTGCTGCAGAGATGGCAGCACCATACTGCAGGCAGCTACCAAGAACACTGCTGAGTGAGCGCTTTTATCAAGTATAGAAGTATATTGATTCAGAGTCGTCTTGGTTCTCGAGAGGTGCGGGTTCGGTTCCTGCCGCGGGACAAATATTTGCAGTATCTGCTTAAAATGTACCTAGTTGTCCGGTCTGTTTAGTGGTACTTTATTGCACACCAATCAGAAAAAATAAAAGATAAAAGAACAAAAACACTAACAGTAATATACAACATACATACATACATAGACACACGCCTTTTTCCCCGAAGAGGTAGGCAGAGCCACAATAGGCCTCTTTTCACAGTGGGTTGCACCATCGTGGAATATAGACGTGACAAGTGGTGAGCTCATCGCCGCCATTGCTTCCCACGACTGACTCAGCTAACGCTTTCTTCCAGTAATAACACATTCCATAATAAGCTACCAGCCAGGACAAATCTTATACCAACGAATCTTATCAACAAGTCCGGGTAATCCCTTAGTCGACTTTTACGACATCCACGGGAGGAGACGGAGGGGTCTATTCTTAGGCCGGACACACCACAGCAGTACAATGGCGTATATACAATATACAATACAGCAATATGTACAGCAGTACAATATACAATGGGCGGTCTTATCGCTAAAAGCTATCTCTTCCAGACAACCTTTAGATGGACCGGATAAACCAAAATCAAAAGACGGCGGTGCACAAGCAAGACATACCTACATAAATATATACCTCGGCTTATCTATAGTTATGTAGGTACTATAGTATATACTATAGGTATAGCGATGGTAGCCTAACGGTTCAATAGTGCAACTCAGAATCCAACGATACCGGGTTCGATCCTAGGCTCCGCACCAATGACTTTTATAAGTTATGTGCGGATTTCCATCGCTCTGTGCTTCGGAGGGCAAGTTAAGTTGTCGGTCCCGGCTGTTATTGATTAATAGCAGTCGATAAGCCATGTCAGAGGCCCTCGGGCGGCTTGAAAAACTCCGACACCAGAGGCCAGCACTACCTCATACGAAACGAAACGAATGTAGGTTTTAATATGTAAACAACATTTAACTATATATTGTAATGTAGATATAAGTACCTACTGTTTTACTTTCAGCGCGCCCCCAGTGTGGGGCAGCAGCGATGCCAGACGAGTCAGCGAGCGCAGTGAGTGAATCCACATTTAGGTCATAGTTCTTTCTGTTTTACTACATTTAGAAAATATTTAGCACATATTATAGTACCTAGGTAGTTACTATAAGATTTAGAATCTAGAACAGTTAGGCCGTATATATTCTGTTAACTGTATACATTCTGTGGTTAGGCCTTCATTCTTAGATCCAGTTCATAAGTCAAGTCTAAGGCCCAGATATATAGAACATAGTTCACGGTGACTAGTCCAAGCTGTACTTTGAAATCGTTACTTAGCATTCACTTACTTTGACACTAAGGCTGAGATATATAGAAGTAACTTAGCATGTACTAATGCTTAGCATTGTCTCCGTCCCTCTCTAGCACGCGTGATTTGACCTGTGTGTGAAAGTGACAGGTATAATGCTAAGCATTACTACGTGCTAAGTAAGATCTATTTATCTCGGCCTAAGACAAGCCGACTAACACCCGTTTACACTAAAGACGATCAAGGAGTCGCCTAACTAAGTAACGCCTAGTCTAGGCAATTCCCTAATAAAAAAAATAGTAAGGGTGAAAACGGGTGTTTTTTTATTTTATACTACTTTAATTACGGAACAAGCTGATGGCCCACCTGATGTTAAGCGGTAACCTCTGCCAATGATCAGTGCATTACCTCATAGGTCACGTCCACCTAGGACGCGCCCTATGTGGCATTGCACTGCGCCCGCCACCCTGAGACATAAAGATGAAAAGTCTCATGTGCCTGTAATTTCACCGGCACCCTTACCCTTCAAACCGGAACACAGCAATGCGAGCACTAACTACTGCTTCGCGGCAGAAATAGGTAGGTGGTAGTACTTCCCCGGACGAACTCTTTCACAAAAAAGCTCTACTACTACTACACAAAAAAGCTCTACGCGCTCTCTGTTAGGGCTCACACGGAATAGGCACCTGAATACCTACTGCAAATCCCACCTTGTATTCTGTGGGGGAGACCTAAGGGCTGATGATGAGTATATAGGCGATTAAACAATGTACACGTATACCTACGTCTATCACTTCACGTATCCCACCTTGCAAGGGATGAGGGGTCTTTGGGGGTGGGGGAGGCCTATACCCTGCACTGCACATTAGCGATCGAATAGGTAACTCGAGTTGACTCGACTCGGTGTTCGAGTAGATATATTCTGTGGTATCGATGAGTCGTTGAGTTGAATTGCTGAACGAGTGAAATCGAGTTCGTTTACTACAGTTAACTACAGTTTTACCCAAAATATACCTGAGTCCGATCGACTGTTTTCGTTTGCGCAGAAAAGCGCAGACTGATATCCGACAGTAGCCGAACGTATACCTAGTACCTATAGCTCTGTATAGTGAATATTATTATTTTATCTGTGGTATAACATAGTATTATTTTATCAGTGGCATTGTCGACTGATGAACAACCGGCCGCGATTTTGCCGCGAAATCGATTAACCAATAACAGCGCAAGATTTTAGCGCGTGATTGCTATTGGTAAAAAAAAAAATCCCGCGCTATGTAAATTGGTCTTACAGCGCAGCGCAAGTTCATCGGGGTACTTGTACAATTATTTATTCTGTGATCGGGGCGACTTTATATTTTGGGTAAAACTCATGGATGTTGTAACACAGATACAAGATACAAGATACAAGATACAAGATATTTATTTGCATAAATAAGTGTTACAATTTGGTCTTATAAAATAGTGAGCACTTATGACTTATTTGCCCTCTGCAGGCATCGCAAATTTTTCGAGGGCGTAAACTGCTACTTAGTTTACTAAGTATATCTAGTTTACCTTTGTTTTACCTATAGGTAAAACAACTAACTACTAAAATGTTAACTAATACAACAAATAAAACATCCAAAGTTACTAACATTACAGAGTTATTAGGTACATTCATCAATTTGGAAATTTAAAAATAGGTATAAAAGGTAATTTAGGTAGCTAAAGTTGGCAAATGGTCATTTTTATTCTATTAAATATTCGTCAACAGTATAGAAACACCTTTGAATAAGGAATGTTTTTAGCTTTCCGATAAACAACCTTATTTTAGTTTCATTTTTTATATTAATTGGTAGCTTGTTAAAAATTTTTACTGCCATATAATAAGGACTTTTGTTTAGCATACTTATTCTAGAATATGGCAGAAAAAGTCTGTCTTTGTGACGAGTGTTTCTGTTATGTGTTTCGTTTATTTTGGTGAAATGGTTATTATTTTTATAAACGAAAATGCAAATGTCCATAATGTAAATTGAAGGTAGCGTCAGAAGATGAAATTTTATGAAATAAGGTTTACAGCTTTGCATGTTATCAATCTGGGCTATGATTCTAACACATTTCTTTTGTGTAATGAATAGGTCTTTCACATTTACACTATTTCCCCATAGCATTATACCGTATCTTAGCCACGAATACGCATACGCATAATACGCTGATAATGCAGTCTCAGTGTTCGTACTGTGTTTAATTTGAAAAAGGGCATATGTAAACTTGGATAGTTTAATTTGTATGTGTTCTATGTGAGTCTTCCAGTTGAGGTGAGTATCTATGTTTAAACCCAGTAAGCTGAATGTGTCAACTTTTTCTAAAGCAGTGTTTTGAAAATCTATTTTTAATGGAATGGTTGGACTATTGTATGTTTTAAACTGCATTACTTTAGTTTTACTGCAGTTCATTTCCAGGTTGTGGTCTTGAAGCCAATTTGTTACGGTCTGTAATGTACTCTTTAATATTGAATCCGTCTTTTCGTTTTTCTCGCATTTTACTAATATTGAGACATCATCCGCGAATAATATAGGTAACGTTGTATCATTATTAAATATTTTTGGCAAATCATTTATATAAATAAGAAAAAGTACGCAACCTAGAACAGGAAAATAGTACGCAAAAACTTTCTCGCTTTCACAACTTGGTATTCGGTTGTCGAACGGAAGAGCCCGAATCAGCCCGATAGCACTGAATAAATATTTGTACAAGTACCGATAGCCCGTCTTCGAGTTCGATTCGTTTGGCCGGCAAAACGGGCGGGGCGACCGCGCGATTTGAGCATAGACTGAGTTGACTCGACTAACTCGAGTTACAACTCAACTCGCGCATTGCTCCTGCACATTATGATGCAGCTCTGTGCTGTTGCAGAGTGCGAGGAGTACAGCCGGGGAGTGATAGAGAAGGTGGACTACATCCCACTGCTGCCGGAGCCCGAGACGCTGTCCGTCTCGGCCGCCAAGTGCGACTACACGGGCGTGGAGCTCATCGTGGGCGGAGAGGACGCGAGGCAGGGCGAGTTCCCGCACATGGTGAGTACAGCCGCAGAGTGTACAGAAGGTGGAATACATCCCGCTGCTGCTGGAACCCATTTAAAAGAAAAAAAAAACAACTTATTTGTCGTCGTCGTCGTTTCGTATGAGGTAGTGCTATTTGTTATTTAACTTATTTGTGATTACCATAGACGTAGAATTTTCTCTGTACATACTAATCTATGGTGATTACCGTAGACAGAGTAGTAGTAAGTAGTATTACCATAAAAACCGCAATATCCGCGGTTGATGACAATAACAAAGGCAGTTTAATTGTGTATATTTTGACATTGGCGAAATTGTTTGGAGCATTCCTCAGAAGCCATTATTAGAAGAGAAGAGACAAGTCATAAAATCAACTGTAATGAAATCAATTATTTTATTAATAATTTGTTTAGTCACTTTTATCACATCCTAAAAAACGCACTTATTAATAATTTGTAATTCACAAAAAAACAAATAGTTATTATATTAATTGTAAAGACTCCAATTGAGAACCTCCTTCATTTTTGAAGTCGATTAAAAAGAAGTAGGTATTTTTTGACAAGAGTACAAAACAGTTTTTAATATCGGTCATTGTGCCTATTCTAAACAAGCCTCGGCCGCACGGTAGATCATCGAGTCGCGTGCGTGTGCGCACTTTTTTTTGTTTTTTATATTATGAAACTAATAGGCAACTAAACGTTCTTCCATCACCGTCATCGGCACTCTCTGTGAGTCCTAAACTGTCTTTGTCTGGCTCTTTTCTCCTGTAATTTTGCTTGCTTTGCCTCTTATTCAGTCTGGATATAAGATACCCGTATGCACAAATTGGATGTGCTTTCGTAATGAAGCTTTGTGTTTCATAGTTTTGTTGCATAACAGACAAGGATAAATCTTTATCCCTGTGTGGAGTTGCATGTGTCGTATTAATGCAGTTGGTTCTACAAAAGCTGCATCACACTCGTTGCAGGCATATGGCTTTATCTCCGAGTGTTTATGTTGCATGTGTGTTTTTAATGTGCCGCTGTGTCTAAATGGTCTGCCACATATTTTACAAGGATATGGCTTTTCTCCTGTGTGAATAAGCATGTGTGTTTTTAAATTATGTGCTCCATTAAAAGCTTTACCACACCTGTTGCAGGCATATGGCTTTTCTGGAGAGTGAATTTGCATATGTCTTTTTAATGTTGAAGGCCTAGTAAATGTTTTATTGCATGTATTGCATGGAAATGAGCATATCTCTTTGTGAATTTTTAAATGTCTAATCAGGTAGTAATTTGATGAGAATTGTTCCATGCACACTCGGCAATTGTAATTAAGTTTCTTTTTTTTTACACTTTTAATATTATCGCTCCCTGTTGTGTTACACTTCTCAATGTCCTTCGTTGTTGTGTCACCCGTTTCGACATCGACTAGGGATGGTACTTCAATTTCAATGAACTCATCAGCGTCATCTATTTGCTCTATTTTTACATCAACTTCTTGCTTAACCGTTACTGAAGAACTGTTATTTGAATTATCATTTATAGTATCTTTTTTCACAACTATTTTCCCTTCTTTAGTTCCAGAAGAACTTCTTTTATTAGAATAATCTTTGATATTATCTTTTTTCACAGCTACTTTTTCATTTTTAGTTACTGAAGAACTTCTAATATAATCATTCATGTTATCTTTTTTCACAACTAGTTTCCCTTCTTTAGTAACTGAAGAACTTCTTTTATTAGAATAACCTTTCATAGTTTCTTTTTTTACAGCTACTTTCTCATTTTTAGTAACTGAAGAACTTCTTTTATTTGTATTATCATTTTCTGTTTCATTTTTTACAGCTATTATTTCTTCCTCAGTTACTGAAGAACTTTTATTCGAATAATGTTTAATGTCTTCTTTTTTCACAGTTACTATTTCTTCCTCAGTTACTGAAGAACTTTTATTTGAATAACCTTTTATTGCTTCTTTTTTCACAGCTACTATTTCTTCCTCAGTTACTGAAGAACTTTTATTTGAATAATCTTTTATACATTCTTCTTTCACAAGTACAGTTTCTTCCGTAGTAAGTGAAAAACTTAGATTAATTGCATGATCATTTATAGTCTCTACTGGTTCTTCCTTAACAGTAACTGGATCAATGCCAAGATTTAAATAATCACTATGGGAGATAGTCTCTACATTAACTACTGCCAAATTGTGAGACCCCAGATTCCGCAAATAAACATGACGAGCGCGTGTACCTGTACAAATACCAACATTCATTAATTATACACAACTTGACCACTGATTTTTAAACAAAACTATGCTATGGAGAGAGCTATGTTCGGATATTCATTTCATGATCACTAACATTAGCTTTCATAACACCCACCCACCATAGCATCCAACCAACATAACACAACACTCACCCACCAAACATGACACCCACCCAAAATTACACCCAATAGCCATACATAGTCCTGATCCCACACTAGGATTCCCTGAGTAGTGGGTATCAGGAACTACGAGTACCATGCTACCACAACACAGACACGGAACCTATATTTGCAGATCATTTAAACATTTGTCCCGCAGCGGGAATCAAACCCGCAACCTATCAAATCTCAGCCGGCTACTTTCCCGCCGCAGCACAGAGGTCGCCAAATCGTATTGCTACCCTTACAATCGCGAATGTTCCTCTTCAGGTGCTATGACAGGGACATTTCAAAAACACACAGCATTGAAACAGATTGCAATTGCAACCAATAGCAGCCGAGTTACATAATCCCAGCCCAGACCATTGAGATGTATCCCTTAACTCCTAGTACCTAGCAGTAGAGGTTTTTTGTGAAAGAGTTCTTCCGGGGAAGTACTACCACCATACCTATTTCCGCCGCAGAGCAGTAGTGCTCGCATTGCTGTGTTCCGGTTTGTAGGGTATAGTTGCTTGTGAAATTACAGGCACATGAGAATTTTTATCTTTGTCTCAGGGTAGTGCAGTGCAGTGCCACATAGGGTGCGTCCTAGGTGGACGTGCCCTGTGTGATAATGCACTGTTCATAGGCAGAGGCTACCACTTAACATCAGGTGGGCCATCGGCTTGTTCCGTCATTCCAAGTAGTATAAAAAGTGTTTTTCTACTTCATCAGCCAGTAGACTTCCATTGCATTGACGAGGCCTCATCTATATAATAGGGGGGCTTTGCCATAACCACCACACTTGGCAGGCGGATGGTGATCACAGTTGTGGTTGTTGAGTACTCCGATAGGCTGCTGCCCATCCCCAAGTGTTTGTATATCACCCATTTGGCATCAAAACTCCTTGGATCCTCCTCTTACTTTTTTAGTTTAATTTTTAGTATTATCATTGTGTCTACTGAATTTCTAATCTAACATCAGAACTTTATAATATCCAAAAAATTTAACTGATGGAGAGTCCGTGGCGAATCTCTATGACCCCACCTTACACTTTACAGACCCAGGCTTTACTTTACAGACCCAGTATGGGAAATACAGCCTAACCTATGGCCATTTCAAATATTTTATATTTTTTGTTACAATACACATTTAACTGTCAAGAAATGTTCCCGTATACACGTTTAAGATAGTAAACTATTACTTTACTACTTTACTTTACTTTATATATGATGTATCCCTAGTTTGGTTTTTACCACAGGAGGAGACAGAGGGGTCTATCTAGGCCGGACACACCACGGCAGTGTACTTACTGCTTTCCGATTCGCGTTGTCCAGTTGCCATTGTATCTTGGTTTTTGATAATATGTGGGAGCTCTTGACTGGTTTGTTGTAATCGTATTAGCTGGCATTTAAATTTACTTGGAGTGACGCCGTGGTGTAACCGGACATATTTCACATACCCCTTTATATAATACTCCTTGTAATTGACCATATCATTTGGTATCTGTAATAAGAAAATCATTGAGACCTTCAAGATCCTCTCTGGCACTTACAATTTGCCTGAATTTCGTGAAATCTATATTTTAAAAGAGAGCTCAATGTCGTTGTGAGGGCATATTCATACAATATCCCGTGGACCATCCAACACAAACACTGCACAGCACTTCCTTAGTAACAGAGTGGTCCATAATTGGAATCATTTACCAGAAGATGTTGTTACTGCCATATCAATAAACGCTTTCAAAAACAACAGTTGCGAACAAACAAACTGTTAACAATTAAAGACACTAAAGTGTAATCAGTGCAGCTAAGACATTTCAACACTCTGAAATAGACACATCAGCAAAAGCTGCTCGTCTATAATTTTAAATAATAATTATAAAATGTTTTCTTGAACAATTTTTAAGCAATTTTTCCTTTTTTTATATTTATATTTATTTGGATCACCAACGAAAGAAGCACAATCGTGCAAACATATAATTCTAAAGTTACTTAAATCTAGTGTTCTTTCAATTAAAGGTAACCACAGCGTGCTTATTATAAAACTGTGAATAATACTAGGCAAAAACAAATGGGTACACAGGTACAAATGTTTAGCTAAATAATACAAATTTGTGACTTCAAAATTAACTAGCAGGTACAAAGAAACAAGTACCTACCTAACTAGGTATAGTAACAAGAAAGAAAGAAAAAAAGACACATAATAGGAATCAAAATAAGAGCTACAGGAGGCTAACCAAATGATTTTCAAATTTATGTAAGTAGTATAAATAAATATTATAAATAAGTATAAATTCCCTTAAGTCTATGATGCCGTTTTTGGATAACGTGTTTTATTGACTAGTTCTGCATCTTGACTGGTATTAACTAACTAACTACTTATATTTTGTTGCATGACTAACTAAACAATACAGCTTAAACCGTAAGTCATTAAGAGCTTCAATTTCGAAAGTACATTCCTTTTGGGGAAAACGACGTGTGTCTGACTCTGAATGTATGCAAGTCTTACATCAAAATGGTCTTCACAAAAATACACTCGACGATATGGTAAACATTCCTCAGGGTCCAGCTTTGCAAGTTTCAGCCACTGTTTTTGTATTTCTACCTGTCTTGGTACAGATATAAACAACTTGGTTGGAGTGTTAATTGATGTACTTTTGCACTGAGGCACTACACAGAACTTGTAATATTTAGAGTTATTAGTATACATTTTTAGCAGAATTTGTTTATTTAAACTTTTGCATACAACAACATTACATGCTCACATTTATTTAGCAAATTAATTCAATATTTACATTAGACATGACATTACTGACAGCATTTTGTAGTTTTTGACTGACAGACAAGCAAGAAAGACATCATCAAATCACTTAGAATAGAGATACTACGAATGTTGCCATTGCCACCGAGCTCTTGTCAGAAGTTACCTGAGTGTTCAAAAAGTAACCTATTACTTTGAAATGTAACCTTATTTTTTTCCATTTAAAATTCGACAGACAGATGCGAGTTGAGTATTTTAACCTACGATAGATGGCGCTGAATAGTTCGAGATTTTGGTATAGTTCAAAGATAAGTCATAAGTCATAAGTCATAAATTTTTATTGCTTCATGTGGTGTACAAGATGGACTAGGTAATTCTTAGTTCTCAACATGAACCCTGTAAGGGCACTACAATAATTTATAAATAGGTACATATTTATAACTATCTTACAAGCTAAAACAAAGGTAATATTACATAAGGTCTATTCCTTTTTATCAAAAAATTCTTTTACGCTGTAGAAACTATTGGAAATTAGGAATATTTTTAACTGTCTATAGAATACTGAGTCTTTTTTAATTTGTAATAAATGAAATGGTAAGTTATTAAATATTTTTATTGACATGTGGTGCGCACCTGATCTAACAATTTGCAATTTGGTGTATGGTAGAGCTAGTCTATTTCTATTTCTTAGATTATGAGGTTGCAAGTAGTGGTCTTTAGCTTGGGTAAATAAGTGTTTGTGTGTTCTTACAAGTTTACATATTTCAAATATATAAATTGAAGTTAATGTTAAGATTTTAAGTTTAGTAAAGTAAGTCCTACAGCTCTCCATTTCTGTTATATTGACAAGTATTCTGATGCATCTTTTCTGCAAAACAAACAATTGATTTGCATCTACGCTGTTACCCCACAGTATAACACCGTAACTCAACCAGGCATGTGCATATGCAAAGTAAGCACTGGTTGCTGTTTTAAGATCCGTACATTTTTTTAGTTCATATAAAGCGTAAGTAAACCTTGATAATTTTCCTGCCACTTTTTGAACATGGGGTTTCCAACCAACGAATGTATCAATATCAATACCTAAAAGTGTGCATGTGTCAACAAATTCAATAGTATCATTGATATGACAGAATTTATTATTTAGAGGGGTATTCTGGTGTGGTCTGAATTGCATTAATTTTGTTTTAGAAATATTGAGATGTAAATTATGTTTTTTAAGCCAGTCTGTTATGTGTGTCAGTAATGAGTTTAATTGTTTAAGATCATCAATGTTAATAAATGGTAAAACTACAGTTATATCATCAGCATACAAAAAAGATTTGTAATCTAACGTTTTTGGTAAATAATTTATGTAAACTAAAAATAGAATACATCCTAATACGCTACCTTGTGGTATTGAGTTTTCCATTTTCAATTTTTTCGACTTGACATTTGATAACGTGTTTTTATTGAAGTCAAAATATTCTATTTCTACGTATTGTTCACGGTTTTCTAGGTAGGATACAAACCATTCATAGGCTGGACCACGAACCCCTATACCATTTAGTTTTTGAAGAAGAATTGTGTGTGAAACTCGGTCATATGCTTTACTCATATCCAACATTACTCCAATTGCATATCTCTGACTGTCTATTATTTTTAATATTTCTTGTGTAAAGTTATACAGGGCAAAAGAAGTAGACCGTTTTTTACGGAAACCATACTGACTTTCATCATAAATTTTAAACTTTTCACAGAAGCTAGTTAGTCGGTTTGCCATAGCAGTTTCAAAAATTTTTGAGAATGTAGATAGTAGTGCTATTGGTCTAAAATGCTGGGGGTCATTTGCTGTTTTAGTTTTTGGTATTGGTTTTATTATTGATGTTTTTAGTATATTAGGGAATTTCGTCTCAGAAAAGGATTGGTTAATCAAGACTGTTAAAGGTGTTGTGAGTTCTTCTCTACACTCTTTTACAAGTGTTGGTGGAATTTCATCGATACCACTGCTTAATTTATTTTTTAGGGATTTAATTATGTTGTTGACTTCAAATGGGGAGACTGGATGTAGATACATTGTGTGAATGTTTGGGTTAACAACTGGTAAACCTTTAGGTGTATTCTTATTATTATCAAGTTGATTTTTTCCCACTGAGATAAAGAAGCTATTTAAATTGTTTGCAATCTGATCAGGTGATTTGATTATCTTGTTACCTAATTTTAAATTTATGTTTTTCTTAATTTTCTTTGTTATTTTGTTAGTACGTTCTTTTATTATTTGCCACATGGATTTTGTTAGGTTTTTAGAATTCTTCATTCTTTTGATATAATAAATCTTTTTTGAAGTTTTTATAGTTTTTTTCAGTATAATTTCATATTTTTTACAATAATTATTTAAAACATCACTATTTACCTGCGATTTTAATATTTGTAAAAGTCTTTTATTTTTACACGAGTTTTTAATACCGGTAGTTAACCATGTCTTTCTTTTCTTTTTTATCATAATTCTTTTCTTAGGAATGCAATGGTTTAAAATACCTATTAGTTGGTTATGAAAAACTGTATAATTTTCATTTATATTGTTATCACATGTTAATATATTTTGCCAATTAATTTTTTTAAGTTCTATTTTGAATGATGTTATGTTTTTCTCATTAAATACTCTTTTTTCCATGCAGTAAGGCTGATTTTCATTCGTTTTCAGAATAGTTAATAAGATACCTCTGTGGTCAGACAGCCCAAATTCATGAACTTCAATGTTAATATTTGCTTTATTAAAGTTAGTAAGTATTACATCTAAGCAAGTTGCACTTGTATTGGTTACTCTAGTGGCCTCATTTATGTGTTGGATAAAGTTATAACTTTTAAAAAGTTTTATTATATCTTTAGTCTGTTTTGTTTTACCTAAAAAAACTATATTTAAGTCACCTCCTATTATAATATTTTTCTTATAATATTTAGTTTTTAACAAATGCAATAGGTTTTCAAGCATTGTATTAAACATTGCTACCTCTCTACTACTGTTGGGCCAATAAATCACAATCAATATTGTGTTTAAATTAATTATGTCTATTGCACAAATTTCAATTAAATATTCTACTGAAATAGCATTAATATCTTCACACTCTATGTATTCTATACCCTCTTTTAAATGTATGGTAACACCTCCTCCTTCATAGCTAGACCTGCAGAAGAGACTGGCAGTATTATAGCCTTCTATAGAGAGTAAGTCTATTTTAGTTGAGGTAATCCAAGTTTCAGTCAGACACAAAGCAGATATGCCATGCTCCTCTGCAAGGGCCTCAATCAGGTGGAGTTTGTTCTTAACACTACGCATGTTTTGATACAGAATGTGCAAATTATGTGTTATTTTATTTACGAAATGTACGATTTTTAAATGTATAGTCACGGCCTGGGTGCTTCTGTGCGTTAGAAGCACGTGTAGTCACTCTGCCTCCAGAGGGCCAGTGGGGAATATTTTGATGTCTTGGAGTTTTCATGTCGATGGTCAGAAGGGGTCCTTTTTGTGTTTCGATGGGAGCAGTATCTGCAGCTTTGCAAGGGGATGGGCATTCTTTTGGAAACCTTGTGGAAGATGGCAGCGTACCACTTAGAGTTGCCTGATGTTCTGGTGATGAGTGTTGGACAGGATCATCACTGATGGTAGTGCAGTGGTCTATCGGTGTACTTGTGGATAAGCTGTTGGTTTTCAGAGTATCCAGCTTTGATCCAGATAGCATGCTTTCTTTAAATTCTTTTCCATCAACATACAATTTATTATTACGAATAACCGCATGTCTACCTTCCTCTCGCTCTGTTATAAGTGTTTTTCTTAACATTTGTCTTTTCTGCAATTCATTTTTATCTAAATATTCTGATATAGCTAGTCCTGTGTTTCTAAACTGGTGTTTGTTATCTAGAAGGTATTTACTCATTCTTTTGCTCAACATTTCTATGATAATGGGCCTTTTATATCCCCTTTTACCGATTCGGGTGCAATCTTCTACATAACCTGTCAGGTTGGTGTGTTGTATTTCCATAAATATCCTTATTAGTCTCTGGTATAGTTCCTCTTCAGTTTCACCGTAATCCTCGAGCCCATGCAAGACAATTTTTTTATTGTTGCTGTTACATTCTTTTGTAGTTTGAATCATGGGTGTGCACTGGCTGCATTCAGCTAATTGATGTTGTAACTTATTATTTTTGTCTTCAAGAACTTGGATCTTTTTATTTATTTTCTCAATTTCTGTTTGGTATTTTATTTGGCTCAGATTATTTTTTTCTTTATGAGTGTGTAACTCCAGCTCTATCGCAACAATTTTTAAGTTTATTTTGTTCTGTATAGAAATTTCTATTTCAGCCATTTTTTTAAATATTTTTTCAATGTTTTTCTCCAGCTTCAGGTCCAGAAGGTTACCGATTTGTTCAAGGGTTAGACTAGTCCCATTTGAAGTTTCAGGGTCACATACTGATTTATTTGGGGTTTTAATCAGGGTGTCTCCGAGCACTGAGCAGCTATCTTCTTGAGTGTCGTTCTCAACGAAAGGGTGTGCTAACGGACGAACTGGAGCTTCGTCATGGTTCCTTTTGCCACTGTGAGCAAGGCATGTCCATGTTCTTGATAGGTCCTGCATACATGTTTTGTAGTAGTCGCTTGATATGTTTACACAGTGATAATGAAATTTCATTGGACATTTTGTGCACTCCAACAACTCGGATACAGTGATATGTTTTTTGCATCCTGCACAGTTTCGCATTTTTGCTAACGGCCCGTGTTCCCTTGTTGTATCGAGTAGTTTTGTATTAGTATTAGTATTAGTATTAGTAGGTACCTTCTTGTAATTACTATTGAAGCAGTTTGATAATGTTGCGTGTTTGAGGTTATTTTGTCAAAGTTATTATTCATCAGTCATCAGGTACCTACCTATCTTAAAACATCGTTATAGGTCATATAATTAACGTCAAATTAGTTTCCACTATCTGTAACACTATGATTGATGGTTTATTCACTGGTAAAGTTCACAACAGTTTAACTAACATCTCTTCACTTTTCTCGTTATATTTAGTGTTATGTTAGTCCATGCACGCAATACAATTCCATTTCAAATCACTACACAATGTTTATTTTTTATTTTTATTCGAGCTACATTGGTTAAATGGCACAATACAACAAAAAAACACTAGGAAATGAAATAAAATAAAGGTAGACACGTTTTCGAAAATGGCGGGAAGCGGGAAGATTCGAGTTGAGTATTTTAACCTACGATAGATGGCGCTTAATAGTTCGAGATTTTGGCTTAGTTCAATTAATTTAGCTTGACTACACTATATAGTCTTCAGGTAGCTCAACTGTTTCTTGTATTTTTTTATTTTTCTACATTCCGTGTACCTACTTCACGGTAAGATGGCACCTGTACCTAAATACTCCATTGCAGGTGCCTACTTACGGTGAACGGTCTGTAGAGAGAAAGGAGTGCTTTTATCATGGACTTAGTTTGTATACTAAGTCCATGGCTTTTATAGGTTACGTACCGCGCCAGTAGGATTTTGACATGGACTTAGGATTTTGAGGAAGAAAAATTTACTTTAAAGGTTAGGTAGTAGGTAACTTAGAAGTAAATTATTTTTTGTTGTTTGTCTATGTCACTATGTCAAACTTTCTTCTGGCAGTTTATCCCAGTGCAGCGCCATCTATTAGCAACGCTGCTGCTGCAACCATGCTGGTCGAGATTGCCGCAAAAACCCCCTATATGTAATGTGACCGGCAGATCTTGGTTCCTCAGTTTCTTTAATTAAATGGTTTGTTTGTTTCAGGCTGCGATAGGCTGGGCCAATTTTGAGGGTGGCTACTCATTCTTTTGTGGCGGCAGCCTCATCAGCCCACGCTTCGTGCTGTCTGCGGGACACTGCCTCCAGTTTCGTGATACCAGTGTTCAGGTACTTTTAAGGCGTGGATATATGTGAAATGTGGTGCAATATATCACTTTTCTCCATGATCTTTATCGAAAAAATATAAAAAAATATATGTTAATCATATAAAAAGCAAGACCAATTATTTAAAAAAAAGAAAAAAGCAGTCAAGTGCGAGTCGGACTCGCCCATGAATTAAGGGATCCGTAGCAGCAAGGAACAAAAAAGTATAAAAGTTCTTGGATAATTTACGATTTATGACGTATTAAAAAAAAACTGCTTATTAGATCTCGTTCAAACCAATTTTCGGTGGAAGTTTACATTTATTATTTTTATTTTATTTATTTATTGAACATGATTAACAACATATGTTTCTTACATTTAGTGTTTAAAAACCTATACTTATTAGGTTTATCGTAACACTAGGTTCTCGATGATAGGTACATTAAATATTACATTCGAGTTATAAGTAGTAGGTAGTTAGATAAACAAATGTTGCACGTTCACTCGAGCACACAAACACACACACACATGCGAGTCACAGTAACAACATCTTGAGTGAGTACTCGCGCGAACATAGGTGCTCCATTTTATGCCAAGCTCTTTAAATTGTTTAGCATATACTTTATTAAGGTGTATTTAATATCGTTTTTTGTAATTTTGTTTTTAATATCTGTAGGTATTTTATTAATAAGATGTGGGATTATGTATTCAGATGTTCGTTTCCCGTATTCGTTCCTAAATAATGGTTTAAGTAGATTTTTGTTGGTGATACTTCTGGTAACAATATGGCACTCACATTTTACCACTTTGAAAGTGTCTCTCGCGCAAACTATTAAGTTAAAAAAAAAACTGACAAATGACAGGGCTTGGTGTTGAAATGATAATATCAAAATTAACACTAGTTCAGGAGTTGGTGAATATCCAAACCATGCAACTCCATTGTTGATGGCATTGTTTTTGCATGAAGCTTAGCTTCCCTAATATAAGTTTAGCATATAAACGGTTGTCTTGAAGAAATTGCTGCCTGCGATAAGACCGCCGATTGTAGGACATGAACTGTAGTGTTATCTTTAGTTTACCTATATCTTAAATTGTGTCTTCAATAAAGTTTTATAATTATTATTAGATATAAGGAGCAAACTTCGTAACTAAGGACTCAAGCGTACCTCCTACTGTTTAAACATGAAATTTAAACAGTAGGAGTAAACAGTACGTTGGCACTTTTTTCTCCCAACGTCCCCCAGTGGGGCCAGACAGGTGGGGGACGCTGGGAGTATACGCGTACTAATAGTAACACTCCTCCTAACATATGTATATGTGTTGCAAGGACCCGTCGCCAGTTGTGGTGCGTCTTGGAGACCAGAACATAGACCCTTCTGTTCGTGACGGCGCTGATCCTATCGATGTAAGTTCTAAGCTTAGAATATCTTATATATTATATATATATATTATATATACTTATCAAACAAAGTCGTGTTAGTTACACCACTTATAACTCAAGATCGGTTTGGCCGATGTTAGCTATCTCTTTTTTGGTGGATTGTTCTCCGCTCCGAATAGCAGAATAAGTAATAAGGAGGGGGGGGGGGGGTGGGGGGTGGGGGGGAGTGTCACTAAAAACTGTCACCACTCAAACTAGTCTCAATGAGAATAGTTTCACCCAGTCTGTCTGTGGTCGGCCGTGCGGCTAGTAGTGTCGAACTCGAATGATTTTCTTGTGAATATGCTGTCGTGTGTCGTTCCCACATGTAAAAATCCTGCTAGGAGTAAAAAGAAAAAGCTGCCAAGTGCGAGTCGGACTCACCTATGAAGGGTTCCGTAGCAGCAAGTAACATAATATAAAAGTTCTTGTAGTTCGTTGTAACGTTGATCGATGTTTGAATAATAGTGTATTAAAAAAAACTACTTACTAGATCTTGTTCAAACCAATTTTCGTTGGAAGTTTACATGGTAATGTACATCATTTTTTTTTGTTTTATCTTTCTCTTATTTTAGAAGTTACGGGGGAGGGAGGAGGGGGACACACACATTTTAACACTTTGGAAGTGTCTCTCGCGCAAACTATTCAGTTTAGAAAAAAATTATATTAGAAACCTCAATATCATTTTTGAAGACCTATCCATAGATTATCCATCTAACACGTACGGGTTAGATGAAAAAAAAATGTTGAGTTTCAGTTCTAAGTATGGGGAACCCCAATTATTTTTGTTTTTTTTTCTGTTTTTGTGTGAATATTTTAATTCGGTTCACAGAATACATCTACTTACCAAGTTTCAACAGCATAGCTCTTATAGTTTCGGAATAAAGTGGCTGTAACAGACACGGACAGACAGACAGACAGATAGAAAGACAGACAGACAGACATGACAAATCTATAAGGGTTCCTTGTCTTGTTGACTGAAAAAAAAAAAAGTTGAGTTTCAGTTCTAAGTATGGGGAACCCCAATTTTTTTGTTTTTTTTTCTGTTTTTGTGTGAATATCTTAATTCGGTTCACAGAATACATCTACTTACCAAGTTTCAACAGCATAGCTCTTATAGTTTCGGAATAAAGTGGCTGTGACAGACACGGACAGACAGACAGACAGATAGAAAGACAGACAGACAGACATGACGAATCTATAAGGGTTCCTTTTCTTGTTGACTACGGAACCCTAAAAAGGATAGAATCACATTTCATCGTTAGTATTACATTCACAAAGGTCTATCAATGTTACAAAAAAAAAGAAGTACCTATTTGGAATTAATGAATTTTGTTTACCATTCATACTTTGGAAAAAAGTGATGCGTCCATGTTGCCATTGTTGCCAACATCACCAAAACATTACCCATACTGGTGGCATTGTGTTTAATATTTATTTATATCTTCCCCAGATACCGATACGGAGATCCCACAAGCACCCGGAATATAAGCCGCCTATGACGTACAACGACATAACGCTGTTCGAGCTGGCGACTGACGTGGCCTTCAGCGCAGGCGTGCGGCCGGCGTGCCTCTGGACGCGAGGGGACTTCGGCAGCCACGACAAGGCGGTCGCCACTGGCTGGGGCGTCACCGAGAGCGACTCCAGTTAGTACCACCCTTGTACCACCCTTCAGAGCAGGCGTGTCTCTGGACGCGCGGGGACTTCGGCAGCCACGACAAGGCGGTCGCCACTGGGTGGGGCATCACCGAGAGTGACTCCAGTTAGTACCACCCTTCAGCGCAGGCGTGTCTCTGGACGCGCGAGGACTTCGGCAGCCACGACAAGGCGGTCGCCACTGGTCGGGGCGTAACCGAGAGCGACTCCAGTTAGTACCACCCTTGTACCACCCTATAGAAACTACATATTAAGGCGGATGCTCATGCTTGTGGCGTGAAATTATTATTTTTGGTGTATTTGCCCATTACAGCTCATAAACACTTCTTCAGATAGCGAAAGTTGATTTCGCGAGACTTAACACACATGTTTTAATTGATAGTATCTCATAAATATCATCAGTTTAGCTACGATACCACTAAACACATTTTTCCAGTGTTTTTTTTTGTTTAGGTGTATCTTAGCTAAACTGTAGTCGTAGTCGTAGTTCGGTAGTCGTGATATCGAAAGTAAGCCGTGGGAACCGAAAATGCACATGTGATGTCGAGAAAATCAAGAGACGCACTAAAATCCCTTATCTAAATATCAATCAACCGGGACCACCCTGGCTCTAAGGTGTGCGAATGAATCCTCTGCCGATGGCGAGCGGTGCGGTGAAAAAAGGTTGCTGTAGGCATCATGGCAAACAATTCCTCGGAACAAAACCCATTATACAAACGGTAGAACACGCAGAGAGAGGCAAAGTCTCTCCTCAAACTTAAGGGCTCAATACCGTTCGTGAGCTTGGGATTCTCGACAATTCTCATTGCACGCCTTTGAACCGAGTCAAAAGGTCCAAGCTGGTAGCCAGGTGCTCCTGCCCAGAGGTGACAGCAGTACTCCATGTGGGGCCGGACTTGCGACTTATAGAAAAGCAGCTTTTGCCCCGCAGTGAAGTACAGCTTCGCTCTGTTAAGTACACCAAGTTTTTTGGCAGCCAGCTTGAACTTATGTTCTAAGTGACTATTGTACTGGACGTCACTAGAGATGTCGATGCCTAGAATCCCAATGCTCGTAGAGATGGTGAGGGGAATGTCCTGGAATTGTGGAGCCACAGTAAATGGGTTTTTTTTAGCAGTGAACGCGCAAACTTGTGTCTTTGTAGGGTTAAACTGAATCAGGTTTTGCTCTCCCCAATCGGAGACTCTGGTTAATATACCTACCCTCAATGTCAGACACAAGTTGCCTTCGGCTTTCCTCTACAATTTGACGAAGGATGTTGGCACGGCCAGTGTAAAAAGTGTCACCAGTACTGTCGTCTGCATAGCAATAAACCTCTTACTCGCATGTGGCCAAATAGAGTTCATCTCTCTCACACAAGCATGTGTAGTGCGTGCGTCATGCATCCAGGTAGCAAGTTATGGTCAGCTAGGTCCGTCCGATCCTCGGACCATGTTTTATAACGTATTTAGGTAATTTTTAGTGAGATTATTTATAACTTTGAAAAATATTTATTTTATTAAAAATACGTTTCCAGTATGTCACATAGCAATAACTTAATAATTTTAAGAAACTGCTTATAGTAGGCTTGTTTTTAAAATGGTTGGCCACCCAGGTCAGTATACGTTTTTTTTTTACCAGAGGTGCTCAAACTTAGACTTTAGAAACAGACATTTGCTATTCCGGTTTTTTAAAACCTTTTAAAAAAAACAACAATAGCTAGTCAGTCATGTATTGCGTAGCACGTTGGCAAGGCATTGAGAAACATTTCACAGAAAAAAACTATTAATTATTTCTGAATTTGTGGTTGTAGTGTCCAATAATGTGCGCATAGGCAGCAATTTTTTTATTTTTTTTCAAAATGTGTTTTTCCAGGACCAAATTATGGAAAAAAAAAAAACTGTGCAGCTTTGCTCCCCCCTGTAAGCTCTTGCCGGATTATCCATTGAATATGACACCCCGTATATAAAACAAAGTCGTGTTAGTTACACCACTTCTAACTCAAGAACGGGTGAACTGATTTGGCTGAAAATTGGTGGGGAGGTAGCTTAGAACCAGAAGATTGACAAAGGGGGAGGGGTAGGGGTAGGAGAGGGTGGTTCAACGGGGGCTACCCGTGCGAAGCCGGGGCGAGTCGCTAGTTTATGATAAGCACTTGTGTTCCATCCAGGGTCGAAGAAGACATCGAAAGAGCTCCAGAAGGTGTCTCTATCGCTACTCGACAACGAGTACTGCGACGGGCTGCTCGTGAGCATCCGCAATCGGAACTGGCAAGGGTTCGTGCCCTCGCAGATGTGTGCGGGGGAGCTGCGTGGGGGGAAGGACACGTGCCAGGTAATATCAATAATAAGCAATAACTACAGTGTAACTTTATTGAACGAGCGAAGCGAGTTCTCTGAGTCAACTTGGAAGAATCGGCGTTTGTATGTAGGTATGTATGTTTGTTCGAGCATAAATTCCGAACCGTTAATCCGATCTTCATGAAATTTAATTGGGGGGGTAGACAGTATTGGTACAAATTGTAGGTAAGGTTAATGCGCGCGCCACGCCCTATATGGCATTGCACTGTGCTCGCCACCCTGAGACATAAACATGAAAAGTCTCATGTTCCTGTAATTTCACCGGCACCCTTACCCTTCAAACCAATGAACACAGCAATGCGAGCACTACTGCTTTCTGGCAGAAATCGGTATGGTGATAGTACTTCCCCGGACGAACTCTTTCACAAAAAATCTCTACTACTGCTCCAATACATACATACTACTACAATTTAAATTGTATATTATTTTGTGTTCAGGGCGACTCCGGGTCTCCACTGCAGGTGACATCTAAAGACAACCAGTGTATATTCCACGTGGTCGGCGTGACGTCGTTCGGGCGGCGCTGTGCCGAGAGTGGCCAGCCGGCCGTCTACACGCGTGTGTCGTCCTACCTCGACTGGATCGAGCTGACAGTCTGGCCAGGAGAATGATTTTGACGCTGATAGAAATGACGGCCACTTTATTGCTATTGCAAAGTTAAAAGAACGTAGTTGTAAAATAAGTTAGGATACATTACCATAAGGTACAGATGGCAACCCTATCAGAGCTAGCTCTCTATAGTACCAGGTCTGGTTAATTCCATACATTTTAGAATTAGTTCACACAAAATATCGATAGATGGCAGTACTGGTATCGCTAGGAATATTGAACACATTAATTAGATTATTTTTTCACTTTTTTTGACGGCATTGCGTAAATAGTACCTCTAGAAGACTTTTTATGTGATTTTAACTAATAAAATAACAAAAATCGTTATAAAATAGTTTTTTTTTTTAATGTTTTTACTGACATCTAGCAATTTCTAACCGAAACATTTTGATTGGGTTCTAAGGTTCTAAGTTTGGTCAAGAAACACATAGATGGCGTTGAAATAAAACCATGTTTCGGAGCAGCAAAAAAAGAATAAAATTATACGATAATATTTCGATAGTTACTCCACAGAGTAGTAAGAATACTAACGTGTTACTCTATGATATGATGTGATGAAATACGCTTGATTTCTCAAGTATCATCTAGTGCGCTGTAAAGAAGGCAAGAGAGAAGCGCCATCTAGTACGCTGTTAAGAAAACAAGTAAGAATGCATATTAGTACGTTAGTACCGAGCGCGCGCCACGGGCGCTGCTCTTGCGCGACTTATCGTGGCAACGATCGTAGTACTAAGATTGTCTCTCTGTTGTACGTTAGTATTATTCCTTACTCTGTGATAGTACTATTACGGCCAACTAGCAAACTATTGTGTTGACTGACACTGTTGCGATCATAAAGAAAAAAAATTTGGTTGCGATCTCGGATTAAGAAATTATACTTCCATGGTTGCGATGTAGTAACGGTTTGGCAACGTCGATTTAATTCAAATTCAAAATTCAAAATCTTTATTTCAGGCTTACTGAGAAATGCACTAAACCTATACAGTAAGCCCATATCATCATAAATACCTTAGAAACTAACATACACATTAAAAAAAACTACTTTATTTATTACCTACTTAATCTAACACACGTGTGATCGCCGACGCGTCGCGGCCCGGGGGATCATGTGACAGGCGTCCCTTGAACCGCCGGAACTTCACCCCTTTCGGCCAGAAGTCAGGGCTCAAGTAAGTCATCACATTTTCCGTAGGGACCCTCACCATAAATGAGCCAAAGCTCACATTATGACTAGAGTCCAACTTCATGACCCTCAAACCCACTCCGGCTTTCTTCCTGATGTATTCCACCACGTCACGTCGAAGTAGACGCGGGACACGTAGATCTGCGTAGTGGGTACCTCCGCTCGGAAGTGCTGCTCACTGGATACATGAGTACCACACTGGTTCCGGCTAGAAGTCTTCCGTTTCTTCCTTATCACCTCGATAAAGCCCTCTGCATCACAGGGCTCCTTCCTTGGAGCCCTAGTGGTTGCAGCGCTATGAACTGGTTCACAGCTCCGCTTCTTCCCCTTTTTCTGAGAGACAGCCGAGTTGCTAGCCACTGCAGAAGCGTAATCATGCCGTTGGGGAGGAACCAGCGTGACCGGTGTCGGCTTCTCTGCGGTGCGAGACATGCTGGCGGCGGGCCGAGGGCACGCGTTCGGTGTAATTGTGGCGGCAAGCGACAAATCCGCTGAGCCAACAAATTCCAACTCGTCACACAACACTGAAAGAGTGCACTTTGTACCTTGCTGCAAGTTGACCTCGTTAGAGGCGGATGACCTACTTACTAAATTAGTGTCACGTAATGACACCAACTCAGCACGCAGACCGGAGATAGCATCATCGGACTCCTCCAATACTTAGCCTGCACTACAGCCAGGCTTGTCTTCAGGAACACGATGTCCCTCAGTAGCCTGGTGACGTCGACGTGGTCGAATCCCACTGGTGGGAGCTTATGCAGCTCCTTAGCGATGAAATCGGGCACGTCGTCAGGATCAGTCTCCTTGAGCAGCGTCACAATGTCCTGAAGACTCCTTTCACCTCCATCCCTCCGGCTGGACGGCATACTTGGCTTCATTGCCGAGCGTGCGGAAGAGTAGCAGCTTGCCATTGCAGATGTCATCCTCCTTGAAGTTTGACTTGCAGATCTGCAAGGTGCTGAGCTCGTCCATGATGTCGATGGCATTCTGAATGAACGCCAACAACTCATTCACGATGATCACTTTGTCAGCCTTCGCGGACACTATCGGGCTGCGGTTTGAGCCGCGCGTTCGCGAATTAAATTCGTAACTGTGCAAGAGCGAGACACGTCCGTTTCCAAGCGCGCATCGCATTAAAACTTTTGGCGACGGTGTGGCAACATCTGGGCAACTAGCAACATACTCACTTTTATTCACGGACTTAGGGAAGGAGCAAGACAACGAGAACATCCTCGTAAAAGCAATCCCTATAAAATAGTTGCCTATCTCTGCTAGCGTATTTTTAAATCTGTTTTACACATGCAGGTACAGTAGATTTTAGTAAATAATAAGTAAAATAATTAGATGTTTAATTTATTAGGAATTTAATCATGTACTTTAAATGTAATTTTTGCATGCCTAAAATGGTATAAATAGTTGGTACTTTATCCTTGTTACCCTATTTGTAGCAAATAAACATTTTGATTGATTGAAAATCTTGTTGCTTATTTCTCAGGGTTTGTATTCAGATCATGGCTATTTTTATTTTGTTTATAGTCCATTCCACACTCCTTTTTTTCCCATATCCGTGTTTTATAAAATATAATGTTTTCCCTTTGATATCCAGCAAAAAAAAATTATTCTCTAAGTGTTTCCCGAATTTTTACTTCAAAAATCAACAAAATATATGGCAAAAGCAAAAGCCGTGCGAATCCACAAAAAAATAGATAGACATCGGTGGAGGCCCGGTCCCCGAGACCTGCCCCCCTTGTCGTCCCGCCCACCCGTCCACAAGCACAGGGTGGCCAAGCCCCGTCACATGAGACGAGAGGGCGAAACGAGATTGGTTTGTATTGATTACTCTTGACACAATCTATACCTGGGTCTAAGTCCGAGAAGAATCTTCAATAACTGTTAAGTTTGCTTCGCTGTTATCTGTTGTAGTTCTTAGTGGTTTGCGCCATCGTTCAGCTCGCCATCTGTATAGTTAAAATTAAATTGATTCCAACCGTCATACTAATAATTTGTTAAGTAGAAGTTTCTGGTGTCTTAGGTGTGTATTAACAGCTGAACTGTTAAGCGTGGAATAGGAAACCGCAGTTATGTCTGCCAATTAACCTTCCACTAGGACTTCGTATTGAATTACCGAAGTTCCTCTACCTCTAGCTATGGCCTTTCATGAGGACTTCGTATTGAATTACCGAAGTTCCTCTGCCCCTAGCTATGGCAAACCATGGTCTTTACCACTGGTCACATTCATTCGTTAGGACTTCGTATTGAATTACCAAAGTTCCTCTACCTCTAGCTATGGCCTTTCACGAGGAATTCGTATTGAATTACCGAAGTTCCTCTGCCCCTACCTATGGCAAACCATGGTCTTTACCACTGGTCACATTCATTCGTTAGGACTTCGTATTGAATTACCGAAGTTCCTCTACTATGTAACTGACTCTAAGAGCATCAGAAACCTTTATTACTGCAGAATAATTAGTTCCTATAAAGATCTAACAAAGGTCTAGAATTCGAGGTAGTTCAGGTTAGGAATCACTATAGTACTGTTATCTAGCACTACCACTTAGCTTTATATTTCTCCCAGATGAGATGCCTTAGGTCGCCGCAACACCGAAACACCAACCACTTTACGACTATTGCACTTAATATGAAATTTAGATAAGTTACGATTAAACGTTTTCCTCAATTATCAGGCTACCGCCTAAAATAAATTATATACTTTGTCTATGGTGATCTTTCTATGGGTTCGGTGTTGCCAACGGGTCAACTCATTCTGTTATGTCTCATCAATTACACGTTTCGCTATATTAATAATTATTTGACTCATTTACCTATTTATTTCGCGAGCTACACGTCGCGACACTCCCGCCCGAACAACTTATAACAGGGTAAGCATGTTGCGCGTCCACTCTGCAATTTTCTCCAGAGCTCTGGTGGCCGCGCCTCTTCTTTGCTTGACTTCGTTGTTTACTTGAACTGACTTCTCGGGTTCATTTTCTTTCTGACTCAAAATGTTTTCTCTGTCCGTGCTCTCTGAAACGTTATCCATGTCTTCTAGCATACTGTTTTCCTTTGTTATTATCGACTCTCTATTTTCTTTCTCCTTTTCTAAACTATTTGATATATCTTCTGAATCTATGACTTCCACTTCCATGGGCATCAATTCGTGTACAGTTATATTCGGTGGTACCTCATTTCCTCTTTCTAATGCATACCTGTCGTATTCAATGTCTACATTGTCCTCCATTTCCAATGGATATAAATGAGTTAAAGATCTTACGAACTCCTTACTTCCAACTTTTACCTTTGCAACTCTGCAAAGTCCGTCAGAACTTTTGACCAATGAAGTAATTTTTCCGACTTTCCATTCTTCTCGATTTTTACAATCTCCTTTTATCTGCACGATTTGACCTATTTTCGGAATAACTTTCGCCGTAACCTTAGGTTCTTTGACGGAATGTCTATATCTTTCACGGAGACTTTGAAGGTATCTATTCGTGAACATGTTCTTAAATTCCTCGAGGATAATTAAACCTCTTTTCCAAGCTTTGATGAGATCTGCTTTTGTTGTAGTGCCTTGCACTAAAAAGTCTTCAGTGGAAAGTTCATTGTTATGCATTTTCCCATTGTTAAGAAATCAGAAGGTTTCAGTATATCCACCAACTCAGAATCGACACAAGTTAGTGGTCTTGTATTGACTGTTGCCTCAATTTCCTTTACTAACGTGACTAATTGACTATCGGTCAGCATGTGTTTCTCTAATGTTCTTCTCATACAATTCTTTACGATTCCAATTAGTCGTTCATAAAATCCTCCAAACCAGGGGGCTAGTTGGGGTATGAACCTCCAACGAATTTCATGTTTGATACAGTAGGAACTTGCGAGTATTTCTGACATTAGCTTAAAATTTGTAGCATTATCCGATGTGATCAATCGTGGCACACCTCTAGTCGATATCATTCGTCTCATGGCATGAAGTCCCTCTTCTGCTGTGAGATCTTGAACGACCTCTAAATGCACTGCCCTGACTGCTAGGCAAGTGAAAAGTGCTATCCAACGTTTACTTGTTTCGTTTCTACATTTAATTAATACAGGGCCCATGTAATCCAGGCCTGTAAATGTGAATGGTGATGTGTAATTTACTCTCTCTGTAGGTAACGCAGGGGGTGGTGGTAGCTTGAATGGCCCCCCTCCGTGTTTCTCACATCTAGGACATTTCCTTATAACTTTCTGGACTTGACGTTTTCCTTGCGGAATCCAAAAGGCTTGACGAATTATAGCGAGTGTATGGTTAACACCTACATGATGATTGTCGCTATGAGTCTGGTTGATGATCTTGTTTGTGTAATCGCAATCCTTTGGAATAAGTATAGGATAACGTTGGTCATACGACCAATCCGTCTTCTTTAAACGTCCTTTACAACGTAAAACTCCGTCTACATCCAGAAAAAGTCCAAGATTAATTTTTAGACATGTATCTTTTCCTTCTAGTTCTCTTGGAAAGTGTTCAGCTTGTAGCTTCTTTAGTTGTTTAATTTTCTCATCCTTTTCTTCACTTATGTTCACATCGGTCTTAGTTCGGTTACTTGTCCTGTCTTTATCTTGATTTTCATCATCGGTTGTCTTTTCTGTATCCATTGTATATCCTTGTGACTCTTTCGGGAGACCCTCCCCCGCACAAAGAGAAGAAATTTCCCTGTTTCCGGACGGCCAGGAATCCGGATGTTGCAGTATAAACTGGGGACCAGTCAGCCATTTTACTCTATCTTCTTTAGAACTGAACGGTCTTGTAGCAACGTCCGCTGGATTTAGGTCTGATGGAACATATCGTATCATAAGGTTTTTATTCTTTTTAATTTCTTCGACTCTTCTGGCCACGAACGGTGTGAGAAGTTTGTCAGATCTGCACCAGTCGATGACGATTTGACTATCCGTCCACAGTATTTGACTTGTTATGTTAAATTGTAAAAATTGGGATACATATTTGATTAGCCTAGTTCCAATTAACACCCCCAGCAACTCCAGCCGTGGTATTTTCAGATTGTCTTGATCTTTCAAAGGAACTAGCCTTGATTTCCCTAAGACGAATTTTATCTCCTTGTCATTAACTATGTAGATTACAGCTGCGTAGGCTTTCAAAGAAGAATCCGTAAAGCAATGAATTTGACATGAAGTGGTAGTAGGGTCGCTGAAGTAACATCTGGGCAAAGATATCTCCCGTACCTCTTCTAACTCGTTACATATTTTTGACCAATCGGTATTTAGTGTCTCAGAAAATGGTGTGTCCCATTTTATTTTTTCTTTCCATAGACTCTGAATGAAAATCTTGCCAGACAACAGTGATGGTATAGCAAATCCGCATGGGTCATAGATTGACGCGATTACTCTCAAGACATCTCTTTTTGTTTTTGGTTCACCTATAGCTTTATCCTTTAGTTGCAGTGTATCTTCTTTCAGTTTCCAGTTCAATCCAAGAACTTTGATCTCGTCCTCTTTACAAGAGTCAGGTATCTGTTTTATAAATGCTTCAGAGTTGGAACTCCATTCTCTCAAATTCATGGATAATTGTTGAAATGTCTCTTTAGTAATTTTGTAAAGTTGGAGTGCTTCCTTCACTGTCTTTGTTCCAGTAACGACGTTATCTACGTAAATTTCCTTAGTTAGTTTCTTAATCTCATCATTGTCTGAGTTTTGTAAATGTAATCTGATTGTCGCATTAAGCAGAAATGGACTTGAAATAATACCGAACGGAACTCTTGTAAACCTCAAATGGAGCAGATTATCTTCTGTAGCCGGTTTATCTGTGTCTTTCAACCATAGGAATCGAGTTACATCGCGATCCGGTTCCTTGAGCGCGATCTGTAGGAACGCCTTTTCGACATCTGCACATACACCTATTGGTTGACATCTGAACTTTATAAGTATTCCAGTCAGATCCTCCAACATCATGGGTCCACAGTACAAGCATTGATTTAAACTTTTATTGTCCTTTGTTTTTGATGACGCGTCATAAACAATTCTCATAGACTTGCCAGGTACTTTTACCCCATGATGTGGAAGGTAATGAATTGGATGTTCTACTATTTGTTCCCTTCGATCAGGTGCTACTTCAATTATTCCTTTCTTCATTTGATTTTTTAACGTTTCGTCATATTCCAATAATGTGGATGTATTTAGTCGCTTCAATAAGTTGGTTAATCGACCATAGGCCAATCCAAAGTTCAAAGTTAAAGCAGGAGGGTACTCAATCCAGGGCCAGGATACAGAGTACCTGTTATTTATGTATTCCGTTGTTTCATTGAACTTTCTAACAGCTTCGTCTTCCCGGTTTTCCCTCGGAGAATCGGTGATACCAATGGATTCGAGTTCCCATAAGCTCTTCATGTTTGTCTCTATCAGTGGTAGGTCAGGTTCGTTGAACAGCATTTCTACGTTAGACTGGAAGTACGTGACCACCGATAATTCATGCACGGGACTCGAACCCATTTTCCCGCTCAGTATCCATCCGAGGTCGGACTGTACCATGTATAAGTTTTCTCTTAGTTTAATTTTCTGCTCTGAGATCAGTGAAAAGTAATAATCGTTGCCAATAAGAATGTCCACTTGATCTTGTAGGGATCCATCATCGGCTAGTTTTGATTTATCTTTCCAGTGGCTGAGGTCCTGTCGAGGATATGGGACACTATGTGAAATCACAGGTACCACATTAGCAAATAGTGTGATTGTCTTGTCCGCTCTTGTCCTTAACTGCACTCTAACCACGGGACTTTCTATTTCTTGAGGAGTCTTTGATCCAAATGTAAATACTGTTAGTGTACTTTCTTCCTCAAGTTTTAGATTAAGATCTCTTGCAGATTTCTGCGTGATGTAAGTTCTTTGGCTGCCGGAGTCTAATAGAACTCTGCATTGAAGCTCCTTCGACAAATCCCCTACCTTACTGGCAGTAACAACTGCTGTTTGTAGAACGGTGAGTCCCTTATCTCTTGTGTGGAGTACACTAGTCGTCGTTAACTTATCTCTGCTTACTATTGAGAATTTAACAGGACATAAAGCACGATTATGGCCTGATTTTTTGCAATGAAAGCATTCTTTTTTGTTTCTACATTCTGCATATGAATGTCCTAGTCCAAAACAACTGTAGCATCTGTTATTTAATAGAGATTTTCTTTCCTTTATGTCCTTGACTTTAGTACATTCGTCATTATAGTGTGATTCCTTACAGAAGATGCAATGAAATTTAAGTTTCTTGCTAGGTGGCCCTTTGTCTTTGTTTTTTCCAGGATAGCTTGTGTTATTTTGTTTGATCCCGTTTTTCTTCTGAGAAGTATGTCCCTTGTTCTGTTTTGGGTGGTATCTAGCCTTTTCTTTATTGATTTTGAAGTTGGTTTTATCTTGTCTCTGTTGGTTCCCTTTTCTCTTTAGATTCGTGGGATTACTATTCCCAGTGGAATGAAGTGTCTTTACAGTGTAATATTCTTTATCATTAAGGTTTTTCTCCTGAGTTAGTCTATTTGCATCTTCACGCGCTGAAATTATGATCTCCAAATATTTTCTTATCTCTTCAATCGAATCCTGTTTTATCTTCAATTTCATTTCATATATTATATCTTCCGGAAATTTCTCCATCACCATGAATCTCAAGTGGTTATGGTTAATATCTTCACCCATCGAGTCCAACACTCTCAAATGTCTTTCTATTTCAGTTAAAACTCTTCGACAATCCGATACAGTCTTGTCTGCTGGATTTATTTTGTAGAGTGAAGAATAGTGCGCATCAATCACTTGAGTTTGTTTACCGTACCTATCCTTTAAAGTTTGTACAGCGATGGAATATTTTTTTTTGGTAATCTCTAGTCCGTCTATCACTGCTTTGGGATCTCCCCTTAAAGAAGCCTTTAGATATAATAACTTGTCCACTTCTGGTAAATTCCGATTGTGAATATTGGAGTTGAATTGATCCCAAAATTGGTGCCACTCCAGTATGTTACCGTCGAACTGGGGTAGCTCTAATTTAGGTAATTTTCCGGATAAGATTTGTTTTTCATTCTGATGGCAATTTTTCGTTGAGTTTTCACATTCTTCCAATTTCACCTTAAGTTCACAGTAGGTTTCCTCAGCTTCTAACTGTATTGCTGAGAATGCTGAGACCTCGTCCACTTGTGGAGTGTTTATGAGTCGAAAGTAATTGTTTAACTCTCTCTCTAATCGTTGTAGACAGGTATGAAGTTTGGAGGTTAACACCCTTCCTTCATGTAAGGTCGAGTCATTTAACTCATTTGTGAGTTTGTTAGTTACGTTTTGAGCACATTCGGACAGAACTTTCAGTTTGTTACACACACCGTGAAGGATGATAAGTATGCTTTCTTCCATATTGATGGCCTGTAATATAATATTACACAATCACAGAGCACACACTATCAATCATAGACCTGATAATGGGCACAGTGAGAAAGCATAACCTTTCTTGTACGGTGTGACTTTCCATTAGTGGACACTACTACATATACCTATTGTTTACAGCATTTATGATTTCTCTTAGATTGAGTATTATTAATTTAATTATTTGCAGGTGTTGACAACACCATAGTCTACCTAGTCAGTGGTGTTGCTGACTGCAAAGGTTGAGTGTTCGATTCCCATCATGGGCAGTTATTTGTCTGAAGAGAACTTGTATTCCCATGTGTCCGTAAGCAATCCTTCACAGGCACAGAATGTATAATGTACAGGACCACTGTGAGAGATGTCCATATATAAATTTATTTATTTATTGTAAATAAGTAGTACTGGCTATCATGAGTGTATGATGTGTCTTTTGTGGAAGTACAAATTGGAAACTATTGTTTACTTCTAATATTCACCTGCCCTTGCTTGTTGAAGTAATAAGTAGGTATAATCCGTGATAAAGTGATATTGTTTCCCATATCATACATATATTCATTCATTAATCAAACTATGTTTTCACAAACTTAGTTTGAACCACAGTAACTTACAGTACATAAAGGTAATATGTACTAAGGTTAACTATAGGTGTATTGTATTGATTGAATTGTTTTGGCCACCCTTTGTCAATTTCGCGCTAGATCGCCGAGGGAAAGTGAGATTTACTTGCAATCATTAGAAGAGACAATTTAACAATATCATTTTCACCCTATGGAATGGTAGGCACACACAACGGTCGGAATATATATCAAACAAAATATATAAAGTGAACTGACCTTGTAAAACTAGACTTTCACAAACACCGGCGCAGTTAACTCAAACTTTCTTGAAAACAAACAAATTCACTTTTCTTTCAATTGTACACCGTAAACAACATAAGAAAAAAGTGTTGCCATCCATCATAATTACTTCTGGAAGCTTCACTTATTGAAAAATTGATTCCATTATCGATCTAATTTCTCGCTCGATTCAACCTTTGTTTATTGAGGTCACTGAATAATTAAGTCATTGGTCGTATCTTATCGATCATGAACTTAATTTACTTATCTGTGGAGCTCATTAGTTGGGATCTGTTTTTTCCTGAATACACCAACAGAGTACCTCGTACTCGAGTGACACTCGACAGCTTCCCGTGTACCTATCGTACACAAGATAGTCTCAATGTTGAATGTACGCAAATAACGAGTTGTGTAGTTCGTCATCATGAATCGACATCATCGATACAGATACCTACACTTTGTTTATATTCGGTCACACGTCACCAACGTATTATTCATTAAATATAAATACACAGTAGTCATTTAATTTTTTCTGCCCTTTGCAGTTAGTTAGACACTTTGGTTCCGTAAACAACATCGATTACTAAGTAGTACTTGTTACAATCATGAATTTATACTCGAGACATCAGTATAATCGATTGCGTATAAACAAATAATTTTCTTGCAGTGGCAACACAGCAACAACTTCCTTTTCCTTTATTGAACTATTCTAGACTTGAGGAATTGTATCTTTACAAAACAGGTGAAAATAAATAATTAAATCCTTATGATAAATCATAAAATGAATTAAAAACAACAAACATTACCTTATTTCATTGCTTATTTCACAAAACAAAGGAAAAACTTATCTAAATTTATGGTGTTCTAACAACAAGTAACGCCATCTAGGTTACAATAGATGAACTGATCCGCTACAAAATTTTCACAATATTTATTTATTTACATGTGGTATTATTCCAGAGATAACTACATTCAGAAATATTCAATTTTAGTTTAGAGTCAATAGCAGCGAAACGTGTATCAAGCTTCGACATTTCAGCACAGAGTTTCTTCAAATTGTTGATGGAATAAACGTATCTTTCATACGTAAAACTTACCGAGAGCTTTCACAGATGGCAGCACCAGTAAGAACTTCAAATTTATTTTATTTATTTTATTCTAAAAGTGTTATTGATTTTCCTTCTCGGATCCCTGCATCTCCACCATGTCGTCCCGCCCACCCGTCCACAAGCACAGGGTGGCCAAGCCCCGTCACATGAGACGAGAGGGCGAAACGAGATTGGTTTGTATTGATTACTCTTGACACAATCTATACCTGGGTCTAAGTCCGAGAAGAATCTTCAATAACTGTTAAGTTTGCTTCGCTGTTATCTGTTGTAGTTCTTAGTGGTTTGCGCCATCGTTCAGCTCGCCATCTGTATAGTTAAAATTAAATTGATTCCAACCGTCATACTAATAATTTGTTAAGTAGAAGTTTCTGGTGTCTTAGGTGTGTATTAACAGCTGAACTGTTAAGCGTGGAATAGGAAACCGCAGTTATGTCTGCCAATTAACCTTCCACTAGGACTTCGTATTGAATTACCGAAGTTCCTCTACCTCTAGCTATGGCCTTTCATGAGGACTTCGTATTGAATTACCGAAGTTCCTCTGCCCCTAGCTATGGCAAACCATGGTCTTTACCACTGGTCACATTCATTCGTTAGGACTTCGTATTGAATTACCAAAGTTCCTCTACCTCTAGCTATGGCCTTTCACGAGGAATTCGTATTGAATTACCGAAGTTCCTCTGCCCCTAGCTATGGCAAACCATGGTCTTTACCACTGGTCACATTCATTCGTTAGGACTTCGTATTGAATTACCGAAGTTCCTCTACTATGTAACTGACTCTAAGAGCATCAGAAACCTTTATTACTGCAGAATAATTAGTTCCTATAAAGATCTAACAAAGGTCTAGAATTCGAGGTAGTTCAGGTTAGGAATCACTATAGTACTGTTATCTAGCACTACCACTTAGCTTTATATTTCTCCCAGATGAGATGCCTTAGGTCGCCGCAACACCGAAACACCAACCACTTTACGACTATTGCACTTAATATGAAATTTAGATAAGTTACGATTAAACGTTTTCCTCAATTATCAGGCTACCGCCTAAAATAAATTATATACTTTGTCTATGGTGATCTTTCTATGGGTTCGGTGTTGCCAACGGGTCAACTCATTCTGTTATGTCTCATCAATTACACGTTTCGCTATATTAATAATTATTTGACTCATTTACCTATTTATTTCGCGAGCTACACGTCGCGACACCCCTATTCCCTAACTGAAAGCCACTCGGTGACTAACGTTTGACAGGTAGAATGATCATCAATAAAAAAAAAATACTATTAAGAATTGTCAATTGATGGTAATTTTACTTGTCAAACGTTGGTCACTGAGTGACTTTCAAGATAGGGAATAGGGGGGCTGGTAGCTTCAGACTCCATATCCTTTCCATATTTACCGTCAGAAAATAAAAAATAAATAAATAGTTTATAATTTAAATTGTGTCATCATTTACAACCTTACTAGTCTTATAACTGTATATTATTTAAAAATAGGCAAGTAAAACATATTAATCTGTGGACCACCAATCACCAAGTGGGGTAAATGCTATATATATTGTTGGCAGCACTTTAGGCAATGCTGCCAATACATTAAATAAGTGCCTTGAACGATTATGAGATTGATTGAGATTGTGAACGATCTGTATTTCGTTCGTCGTTGCCTGGTTTGTAGATAAATACTTAAAACGAAAGATGCATTGCAAACGTTTGCAGCAAAACTCTCTCTGATTTGCGCAAACCAACACCAACTGGTCCGTGCCCAACCACCGCAAACACACCCAAACCTACACAAACTGTTGCAGAGTCCTAATGGCAGATGCAGTGGAAAGATAACGTGAAATAAATACGGCACTGGTTTGAATTGGCATTAACTGTATATTCACAATACAGAACACAAATCCCTTTTTGGGAATTAAATACAACGATGAATTATGATAAGATCAGCTATTAATTAAATCACACACGTAGAGAGAATCGAGAGATAGGCAAGCAGTATATATTACATCCGTAGATAGAGAACAAACATCAAACTACAACCATAGAGTACTATTACAAGACTACAGATAATAAGTTAAGAATACAAAATACATTTCAACACAAACACCCTAACCAAACGTTTTTGTTTGTAGTGGTTTGCCAAACATGTGGAGGCACGATTAAATTGCAGTGCAAAATGTTACTTTTCCCCACATAGTTATTTTCTACAAAGGGAATTTTTTTCCCCAATCTCGTGTACTTTGGACTAGAGACTGTTAATAATGGAAACGGAAATGAACGAAAGTCTATACTATACTTCTACAGTCTACCAACAAAACCATACAAACAAAAGTAAAAGTTTTTTGTTATGTATACCAAGAGATGTTGGATGGTAAGTAATGGGTCCCCGAAACGATCAAGTGCACTTGATAAGTCTACGTGCTTGACGATTTTACTTGACGAGCGACTAGACGTGACTGGAAGGTGCCGTCAAGTCCACGTGCCGCAGTCGTTTACCGCCCTGTGCCCAGAAAAGTGGTCGTCGCAAAAATTATGTTCCGAAAATTCGATGTTCCGTCTGCAAATGAATAAAAACTTGTCAAGTCGCGTCAGTCACATCAAGCGCAAGGTGGTCCAAGTGCCGTCAATCAACATTTTTGTCGAGTATGGTCCAGCCCGTAGATACTTGACGGGACTTGTCAAGTCAACGCTGTAAACGATCAATATTCACTTCAAGCACGTAGACTTGTCAAGTGCACTTGATCGTTTCGGGGACCCATAAGATGTTTTTCTGTGGTGGTAAAACTTCTTACAACTATGCCTTTTTTGTTCATGCAATCTAGCGGAATCAGCGCAATTTTCAAGAATTTCAAGTACGTTTTGTTGAGGAATCCGTGGATTTATTAATTAAAATCCCATTGTAATTAACTGTCTTTTATTTATTATCCCATTATAATCATTTCACAATTTAAAGCAACGCCATCAGCTTATCATTTTTTACAGAGAGTCCAACTTAGTGCCACCACAGACTACATTATACTAGGGATGTGCTTTACTTGTAGGGATGTGCATTGTACATTCAACACTCTCCCTCAATGCACATGCCTAACTCACTAACTAATTTCACAAATTGGTTCCTTGGTAAAGGCTTAGTTAACAGATCAGCTAATTGAAACTTTGTATTAATATATTCAACATTAATCAAACCTTCCTCTACTTTTTGTTTCACAAAATTATATTTAATATCCATATGTTTAAGTCTCCGTTGATCAGGATTTTTTACAGTTTTCATCGTGCTTTGGTTGTCTTCATAAATTAATACATTTTGAAATTCTATATTTAAGTCAGCCAATATTTTAACAATCCAGCATGCCTCCACTACAGATTCACATAAAGATACTAATTCCGCTTCTGTGGTACTTAGTGCTACTGTTGTTTGCTTTTTAGACCTCCATACAATAGTATTACCAAACAGTTTGAATAAATAACCACTTGTGGATTTTCTGTCATTATCTCTAGCCCAGTCGGCATCAGCATAACCTATAAGAGGTGTTACAGTACTACAATTACTTTTAGAATATATCAGCGAATAGTTTACAGTCTGTTTTACATATCTTAATACTCTTTTTAAAGCTCTCCATAAGTTTTCGCTTGGTTTAGATTGGAATCTACTCAAATAACATACAGCTGTAGCTAAATCAGGTCTTGAACCTACGGTTGCATACATCAGTGACCCTATCAGAGATCTACACTGTAGCTCATAGGTCATATTGATAACAGAATTTTCGTCATATTTATAGTTCAGGTCCATTGGTGTGTCATTACCTTTACAATTTTCCATGTTATACTTTATAAGGATGTTTTCTAAATATTTTGATTGATTTACATTTATCTGTCCTGTGGATGTTACTTTAATTTCTATGCCTAAATAGTTTAGATTGTTCGAGCCCATGTCTTTCATTCTAAATTTTGTGTCAAGAAAACCTTTTAATTTCTCTATTTTAATCTCATTACTTCCCATAATTAACAGATCGTCAACGTACAGAGTTATATAAATATCGTCCATACTATACAAGCAATAGTCATTTTCTGATCTTTTAAACCCATATCCTGTTATAGTGTCATGAAATTTTTCATACCAGTATTTTGGTGATTTCTTTAATCCGTATAATGACTTTGTCAATTTCAGTACATGTTCTTCTGGTATTTGTAATCCTTCAGGTGGTTTAAGGTATACATCTTCTTTTATGTCTCCGTACAAAAATGCTCCCTTTACATCCATTTGATGAATTTGGTATTCTCTACAAGCCGCAACTGACAGCAAAATTCTCAAAGTTTGCAACTTCAAAACAGGTGAGTAAATTTCTCCAACATCATCTTTCTGTTGAAAACCACGTACAACAAGTCTAGCTTTGTGTATTTCCTGCTCTCCAACATTTTTCCTTGTAAAAACCCATTTTGTATCCAATAACTTTTCTTTCTCTGGTTTAGGTATAATTTTCCAAGTTTCACTTTCTTCTAATACTTTAAATTCTTCTTTTATTGCTTTTTTCCAATCTTGTCTATCTCTTCTTCCCTCAATTTCTTGAAAACTTGATGGTACATCTTCTTGATTTGATGACAGTAGTGCATATAATGCTTTATCATTTTCATCGTTCAAATTTATAACATAATCTTTGTACCATACAGGTTTCTGTCTTTTTCTTTCAGCTCTCTCTTTTTCTGACTCCTCTGGTCCCTGGCTCAAGTTTTGAACGCTATCCTTATCCTCAATATTTATCTGTTTTCTTTCTACATTATTTTGATTTCTCTCTTTAGAATTTTCTTTTTCAAAGCTACTCTCCTCTTCAGTAAAATCTGTTTTTCTTTCAGTCGGTAAGTATGCAGTTTTATTTTCCTTAAGGTTTTCATCAAACACCACGTTTCTTGCATTAACTACTCGGTTTTCATCCATATCATAAAGTTTATATCCCGATGTTGTATATCCGATCATTATCATCTTCTTTCCTGTATTATCCAGCTTCCTTCTTAGTTCTTTAGGTACATGATTATAGGCAACACACCCAAATACTCTCATATTTGACACGTCCGGTTTTCTACCGGTCCACATTTCTCTGGCAGTGAGGTTTCTCCCTACTGATGGACTTCTGTTTGTTACATATGCAGAATATAGTATAGCATCTCCCCAAAATGTTCTGTCTAAGCCTGAATCTAGTAAGATTGTCCTCGATTTCTCCATTAATGTTCGATTCATTCGTTCTGCCATTCCGTTCATTTCAGGATTATATGGCACAGTGTAAAGCATTCTTATTCCTTCACACTTACAGAAACTTTTGAACTCATTTGAGATATACTCCCCACCATTATCAGAGCGTAACGTCAGCAAATTTAAGTTAAAATATTTTGTGACATAGTAATAATAATCTTTAAATTTTTCAAACACTTCGGATTTTTCTTTGATCAAGTACACTATAACAAAATGTGTGAAATCGTCAATAAATGTTACAAAGTATTTATTACCCTCTCTATCTGTTGGTGTGATTGCACCGCAAACATCTGTATGAACAATCTCTAATGGCTTTGAAGCCCTATACCCCGACTTGTTAAAAGGTTGTCTTGTCATTTTTCCTAAAAGACATGGTTCACATAATGTATGTTCAAGTTTGTTATTTTTTAGATCACACAGCCCGTGTACTAAATTTTGTTTTTCCAATATATTAATATTTTGAACACCTAAATGGCCAAAACGTCTATGCCATAAGTTTATGTTACAATCATTGGTTGGTGAATAATTACAGTTTGATAGAACAAGTTCCATTTCAACATTATACAAGCTGCCTTCTCCATTTCCTATTAAAATCATACAGGTTTTATTGTACACTCTAACTTTACCCTTGTAAAATGACACTTCTAAACCACTAGACTCCATTTTGGACACAGACAATAGGTTCTTTCGCAATTCTGGTACATAGTATACATTTTTTATGGTAGTCAAAATTTCTCTTTTTCCAACAAAGCATTTTGTTTGTATATTACCTATCCCTACAGCTTCTATCATAACACCATTTTTAGCAGCAGCAATATTTTTGGGCACTTTTAGTTCAATATAGTCTGTGAAATAGTCCCTACTTTTCACCAAATGATCAGAACACCCCGAGTCCACACACCAAGATATAATTTTGCCATTACAGTTATTCTCTTCACTATTTGCACTTGCACACTGTAACGCAACGTCACTTACTTGATTCTCTGCTCCAAAAGCCTGGTGATCTCTCCGGTCAGGATAACCTCGTCCTTGACCTGGATTAAAGCCTCTCCCTGAATTATAGCCTAGTCCTCGTCCAGCATTGTAGCCTAGTCCTCGTCCTATAATGTAGCTTTGTTCTCGTCCTATATTGTACCCTCGACCTTGTCCTTGATGATTAATGGTCCTGTTTTGGACATAAGTACTATGGCCCTGGCTGTGGCCCCGCCCCTGAGTATGGCCCTGTACCTGACTGCACTGATATTTTTTATGTCCTGCTTTTCCACAGTTAAAACATAGGAAAGAGTTACTATATGTCTGATTTTTGAATTGCTTATGTTTATTTTTCTTCTCTTCTTCTCCGAGCAATCTATTCTTTACAAAATCAACTTTGAGATCAGACATTGTTTCAAGAGCGGTTATAATTCCTTCATAGGACTCTGGCATTGACAATAATATATAGTTTACCTTTTCTTCTTCGCATAATTCTGTTTCGGCCTCTTGTAATTCGGAAAACATTTGCTCCATCTTGACAAAATGTTGTGACAGTGATTCAGCCTCGAAATATTTTGACTCTGACAATTTTCTTCTAATAAACAACTTACTTCTTGTTCCCTTCTTTTGGAAATTTTCTTTTAGATTTTCAAACATTAAATAAGCTGTCTGCTTTCTGATGTATTCAATATGGCTATCTGCCACACCGGCTATTAAAATGGCCTGTGCTTTCGCCTCTTTCTGGGCATTATCCGCTTTGCTATTATACTCGGCATCTTCGACTGCGGCCAAAACTCCGTTTTCCTTTAATATGCTTTTTATCCTGAATGACCAGGTACTGAAATTTTCACCGGCGAACTGCGTTACCGGGAAACGATCTTTGGAAGACGCCGACATCTTTCCACACGGCGAACTCTCACAAAAGTCACAAAACCACGGAATAACGGTCTGCTACCACTGTTGAGGAATCCGTGGATTTATTAATTAAAATCCCATTGTAATTAACTGTCTTTTATTTATTATCCCATTATAATCATTTCACAATTTAAAGCAACGCCATCAGCTTATCATTTTTTACAGAGAGTCCAACTTAGTGCCACCACAGACTACATTATACTAGGGATGTGCTTTACTTGTAGGGATGTGCATTGTACATTCAACACGTTTAGCGCTGATTGGCTTTAGAGAGGTGGTAGCACTGGACTTTTTCGCGTTACGACCATGAATGAGTCCATGTCCATCTGTGGTCCATCTTCCTAGGTTTCGATTCGACCGACGCTCAGGCAGCACAGCTCTTCTTTTTCGTTTTCAGTCAGCGGCCATTGAGGCGTTGGTTGATGTTTGGTACGGATACATTTTAAAATTCTATTCTTTATAGCTAAATGTTGAGGGTGGCGGACCACGGACCAAGTACCTACGAAAAGTAACAAAGATATTTACTACCTATATTCTTAGAGCTGAAAACGTAATTCATTTTGGGCTCAAGAATCAGGTGAGTTCAAAAAGCATTTTTAAAGGATAGCATTGCGCTCGGTATCGTAGCTTTGAGATTGATCCGCTGTTTTGAAATGTTCTATCTATTATTGTGGACTGTTATGACGCAACGCCAGCCATGCATGATGTTTTTAAAGTGTGTGCAAGGCAACTGTATTATTAATATTTTCCGGCATCCATTTTGTTACCTACCTACAACGATATATTAAATTACATTGTCTCTGCCTACCTACAGTTTGCCTTAGATCAGTGGTGAGCACATCGCGGCCATTGCTTCCACGACTGACTGTGCTAACGCTTTCTGCTAGTAATAACACATTCCTTAAGTTACCAGGCAGGAAAAATCTTATAACAACGAATCTTACAAACAAGTCCAGGTAATCCCTTAGTCGGCTTTTACGACATCCACGGGAGGAGATGGAGGGGCTATTCTTGGGCCGGACACACCACGTTTATTATTTTATTTAGGTATTCAGGGAAAATAAACAACTACTACCTATATAATTCTATGGATATGAAAGAGTAACACAAATCCTATACGTGCCTGTGGCTAGAACCAATTATAGAAAAAATGTGTTTGTCAACAGAGCAAGCAGATGTTTTAATATAATGGTAGATAAATGTGATGACCTTGACTTTTATAATACTACTGCTAAGCGTATGAAACGCTTGGCGAGTGACTTATATTTTTTAAAACAATAGTTATTAATGGGTATCCCCAACAGGTAGGTATTTAATGACAAACCAATAATAATCCAACAAACTCATAGCTTTCAACCGGATGCCTAAAAATGTCACTGAAGCTCCTAGTATCAGCATATTCAACTCCAGGTTGAAGCGCTGGCTTATTAAGCAGACCTTCTACACATTCGATGAGTTCACTAGCCTCAAATGAATCTAATTACCTAGGTAAACCTAGATGTAACATGTTTTTTGTTTGTTGTATCACAGATAAAATAATACTTAGGTTGTATATATGTTATTTTTATTATTGTTTTAAGTATGATGTGTACTTTTGACTCATTTTGTGATAATTATTTATTTGACATGTAGGTACTTACCTAGGTACCTTTTGTATGATTAAATTACTATCTGACTATCTATCTATCTATCTATCTGACTAATGTACCTACTTGTATAATTACTTGCTTTGTTTTTATTAGTGTGGAGTCCGTCTACATTTTAGGACTGTTTTGTCTAATTTTAGTTTTTCTCTCCGCTATAGGTACATGGAAACTTGTAATTAGCCTTTAAGTATTTACCCATTGTTTCATTATATTTGTAATATATTATAGCTGTAAGTTTTCCCAAAATTGTAAAAATAAAATAAATAAATATAACAATATTATGTAGGTAGTTAGGTTTTTTTTTTCTTTCTATTTTCATCTGCAATCAGTTTTACTATGAGCAGATTTTATAAGTAGTAGAGCTTTTTCGTGAAAGAGTTCGTCCGGGGAAGTACTACCACCATACCTATTTTTGCCGCAAAGCAGTAGTGCTTGCATTGTGTTCCGGTTTGAAGGGTAAGGGTGCCGGTGAAATTACAGGCACATGAGACTTTTCATCTTTGTCTCAGGGTGGCGGGCGCAGTGCAATGCCACATAGGGTGCGTCCTAGGTGGACGTGACGTGAGGTAATGCACTTTTCATAGGCAGAGGTTACCGCTTAACATCAGGTGGGCCATCTGCTTGTTCCGTCATTCAATAAGATTTGGTGGGTATTCGGGCTTGTAGCAGAAGTGGTCCAGCGACCACCTCTCCTTTTCTTGTGTCATGTTTCATGGAGTTCCATGATATGTTGTGTTTTCAGCCTCTGGGTAGTTGATGGTAGTAGCATTATCCACATAGGTAGGTAGGTAGTTAGGTAGTATACAGCATTGGACAAGATACAAAAATACAAGAAAAAAAAGCTCCACTAGAGGCTTCTAAGTGATATTGTTTATAACAGGAGTTCCCAAACTTATTTTGTCTGCTGCCCACTTTGAGAATAAATTATTTTTTAGCGCGCCCTTTATTTCACCTACTTAAAAACCACTAACTTGAAATTAAACATGCACAAATTGGGTTATTTAACAAAAACTTGTTAAAACATGATTGCCCGCGGTCTATTATCAACGAAAATGACCTATCTAGGAATACTAATAACTATTGAAATGCGAAATTCGACTCCCCCATTTTTTTCTGGGTCTCTTACCACCCCCCTTTAGGCCTGCAGCGCCCACATGGAGCGTTATCGCCCACTTTGGGAACCCCTGGTTTATAAACATATTATATATGTTAACAATAAACATATTATAGGTAATTGTCAGGTAGCGCTCCTCGGACTAATAACAATAAACATATTATAGGTAATTGTCAGGTAGCGCTCCTCAGACAAATAAAGATGCAGTAGGTACCTTTATTTACAGAAATAGTAATACAACTAATATGAGTAGGTATGTACAAAATATGGACGTGCCCTATGAGGTAATGCACTGTTCATAGGCAGAGGTTACCGCTTAACATCCGGTGGGCCTCTTGCTTGTTCCGTCAACCAAGTAGTATAAAAAAAAAAAAACAAAGAGTAGTAATAGAGCTTTTTTGTGAAAGAGTTGTCCGGGGAAGTACTACCACCATACCTATTTCTGCCGCAAAGCAGTAGTGCTCATATTGCTGTGTTCCGGTTTGAAGGGTAAGGGTGCCGGTGAAATTACAGGCACATGAATGACACTTAATCTTTGTCTCAGGGTGTCGGGCGCAGTGCACTGCCACATAGGGCGCGTCCTAGGTGGATGTGACCTATGAGGTAATGCATTGTTCATAGGCAGAGGGTACCGCTTAACATCAGGTGGGCCATCTGCTTGTTCCGCCATTCAAGTAGTATAAAAGTAAAATAAAAAGATGAAACAGTTGTGCTACCTAAACAGCTGATAACGATCTAAAGATTGCTCAACTGATCCAAGATGTAATTATGTAACTTCTTTACATTTACCGAGTAGTGCTCATACAAAATTTAACGAAGGAAGGCACAGCCTCAACCATAAGTCCTAGAGACCTGAAATTTGGAGGGTACGTTCTTTTTGTGGTCTAGGGGTGCACGAAAGGAATTCCAGAAACTCAACCCCTAAGGGGGTGCAGCGGGGTGTTTAAGTTTGTATGGAAAAGTACATGCAGACGAAGTTGTGGGCATTCCACTAGTTATGATATAAAATTGGTATTGGACAAGATTAAGTTATTGTGAACATGCTTTGGGGCAAATGGGGCTTGTACTATACAAGCCCCATTTGTAAATAAGTCGGCACAAAAAGCCGAGTCGTTGCCTTTTCACCAAATAACCTATTTTATTTTATTCTGTATTTTCTCATTTTTACTTTTATATAATTGTATATTTTGTATGTATTTTTTTTTTTTTGGTGTATTTTCTTTTCTTTCTTTTTTCTTTCGTCAAATAACGATTTTCGTGGTTTCGGCTCCGCCATACAGACTACTGGTATGTACTTGTTTGGTATGTTATCCTGAATACAAAAAGTGCGGTAGTCACTTCCTAGGGGTGTGGGGAGGGGAGCTGTGACGTAGCAAAGATGGCGGGCCGGCCCATTCTATTAAGCGGTATATCTTTTTTTTTTTTTTTTATGCTACTTGAAAGTCTGAACACGCAGATGGCCCACCAGATCACTACTGAACCGATTTACTTAACGTCTAGAATGTCGGAATAAGGTGTCGAATGAAAGACCATGTAATGCACATTATTTGATTTCATACATGCGTTCATGTAAAGCTAATAACAAATAATAATAATTTAAAATAAACAACATTTTGAAAAAAAAAAGTTCTTTTTATTATGTCAATAGCTCGGTAACCGTTAGGATTGTGGAAATTAAGCTTAGAATAAAATGTATTGCTACTGTTATCAGCTTTTAAATAAACCTTAAATTATTACAATCGAGTCATAAACAATGAAGCTACAATTGTTTTTGTGAGCGGAGTCCTGGTACGAAGAATCCCAAATTGATGTAACTGGACTGATTTTCTATGAAATTACTAGTAAAAAGTATGACAATTATACGCATATGAAATTGTACTTATTAAGAATTAAGGTCAGTGCCTACCTAGTACATAATATGAGTATAGTTTTTTTTTAAGTATGATAGACCTTTGTTTGACTACCATCTCACCTGTTGGTAAGTGACGATTTTTTTTATCAACAGGACCGCAAGCTGCAATAACCGGTAAATAAAAACGGGTAACTGAAAAACAAATATAACTAAAAATATTTTATTTCTGATCATCGTCTTTATTCTGATCAATATCGTCTACATGATTAAACTGGTTATAGTCCATAATTTTCACTAGAAACGGGATATTTACCATGATTTTTGAGTTTTATATGTTCCCGATATTTCGGCACAGTTGCATGCGCCATGATCACGGGAGAACTGACTAAAGTCTTTGCGAGTAGATGTTATATCCATATAGATGGTTATAGTCCATCCAACGAAGACCAAAAAAGTCCCGATAGAGGAAATAATCCGTGTAAAAGCAAATTTTGCCATAGCTGTTGGAAATGGTGTTTTAAACAACATACTGAAAGTACTGATGGGTGGGGGTGAGCTTTCGGGTGAAGCTATCTTGTAAGGTCACTTGTTTTAGTTTTTCACAAATATCTCGTAAACAGTGGCCCATAGCAAAAAATGTTCTTTTATTTTAGTAATTTACATAAAATTGTCCATAATAGAGACACTATACGCTTTTTCGCTAAGATCAATATTTAATGAGATATGAAGGGAAGAACATGGTCAAATAAAAAAAAACTTACTTTTGTTTAGTATAACACGCATTTATTCATAATTATCTTCTAACACTAAAATATCATCATCACGATCATCATTGTCGACGGTGTTTTCGATGGGGGCTCCGTTAAGCCATGAGCCGGAGCATACACCGCAGACGCTAGATCAGGGAATTCCTGCTTTCCGGCAGCCGCATCACGCTCCACACCCGGTCGTGCATCGGCAAAATATGGTGTTGAGAATGGAGTTAGATGCCACTGGGTCGTTGGTTGTACAACCCATTGGGTTCGTGGTAGGGGGTTGCTGAGCCATTGTTGTATTTGTAAAAAAGTTATAAAACAGCACAAGGGAGCTCATCCACACATCATCGACACGTGGGTATTTCGTACTGCTCGCTTTACGAGATCTTTTCTCCCCCATACGTGCAAGTTGTGGAATGGGCTCCCGTCTGAGGTGTTTCCGCTAGACTACAACATGAGCCGCTTCAAAAATAAATAAAAGGAGTCCGTCAGGGCAGGCAACGCATTGGCAATGCCCCTGATGTTGCAGATGTTAATAGGCGACAGTAACCGCTTACCATCAGGTGGGCCGTAAGCCAGTGTGTCGAGCCATTACATAGGTAAGTATATTTAGCGCAAATAGATATTTGTATTTAGGTATAACAAGACATTATTCGACAACTTGTGTAATACACCTGTAAATATACTCTGAACGAGTGCTGCTTCGAAGCTCATCTGGTAGGAGGAAGAGTGGCCAGATCTGATTTCGGCTACATCGATGCTCTCAAAAAAGCTAAATAACGGTATTAACTGAGGTTGGGTTCCTGGGTAGGTGCTTGGTAAATCGCCAGAAACAGCTTCTCGCCGGCCTGTTCAATACTCTCAGGTGATGTTGAGGGCTCACTGAAAATGTCTGGGTCTGGTTTAGATGATTTCTATCTCTATCTATCTATTCAGCCGGTAACACCCACTGCTGAGTAAAGGCCTCTTCTCTAGAACGCCACTCCTGGCGATCTTTTGCCAGCCGGATTCACTGCTCTCCTACTGCCTGCACAATGTCGTCTGACCATCGGGCAGGTGGTCCGCCTCGAGGCCGCCGCATATCTCTCGGCCACCATTCGGTGATTGCTATTCGGGGTCAGCTGATTTAGAAAATAATTATAAATAATTGCTTGTTATACCTACTTAAACACATGTACCTAAGTTTTCTTTTTATTTGACCATGTTCTTCCCTCCATATCTCATTAAATATTGATCTTAGCGAAAAAGCGTTGAGAATTATAGAAAAGAGCTATTATAGAAAATTTTATGTTAATTACTAAAGTAGAAGAACATGTTTTGCTATGGTGCACCGTTTACGAGACATTTGTGAAAAACAAAAAAAAAGTGACCTTTACAAGATAGCTTAAATTATTACAATCGAGTCATAAACAATGAAGCTACAATTGTTTTTGTGAGCGGAGTCCTGGTACGAAGAATCCCAACAATATACTGAAAGTACTGATGGGGTGGGGGACCCATCAGTACTTTCAGTATGTTGTTTAAAAGACCATTCCCAACAGCTATGGAAAAAATTTGCTTTTACACGGAATATTTCCTCTATCGGTACTTTTTTGTTCTTCGTTGGATGGACTACAACCAGTTTAATTATGCAGACGATATTGATCAGAATGAAGACGATGATCAGAAAAATAAAATATTTTTAGTTATATTTGTTTTGCAGTTAAGGTCTATCATAGTTAAAAAAAAAAAACTATACTCATATTATGTACTAGGTAGGTACTGACCTTAATTCTTAATAAGTAAAATTTCATATGCGTATAATTGTCATACTTTTTACTAGTAATTTCATAGAAAATCAGTCCAGTTACATCAATTTGGGATTCTTCGTACCAGGACTCCGCTCACAATATCAATTGTAGCTTCATTGTTTATGACTCGATTGTAATAATTTAAGGTTTATTTAAAAGCTGATAACAGTAGCAATAAATTTTATTCTAAGCTTAATTTCCACAATCCTAACGGTTACCGAGCTATTTACATAATAAAAAAACCTTATTTTTCAAAATGTTGTTTGTTTTAAATTATTATTATTTGTTATTAGCTTTACATGAACGTGATAGATAATAATAAAAATATCTACCTATGTATGTATCATGGACTTAGTAAGTCCATGGTATGTATAACTTATAGTACCTATGTGCGATAATTATGTTCATCAAAACAGTTTATAGTCTGTTGGTGAAATGGTTACAGATTATATTCGATTGGACTAATGTTATCGTAAAATAAGAACTTTATTTGTTAATATTATGGTTATAATTTATGATGTAATTTATCATATTTTCTGCAATAAGCATTTGTATGTGTAGAATTATATTTTAATATAAAGTTAAGTGGACATTATTTTAGTGTTGTTAAGTTTAGATCTAAATAAGGTGGTACCTTTTAAAATCCCTAGTATAATCATATCTAAATTCAATAATGAATATTTGAAGCATAATGTATTGCAATAATTACCTTTTAAAGTGATAATTACAAAATTATTTAATGTTGTTAATGTTGGTAGCATTGATAGGACTTCCTGAATTTGTTGACAACCACGAGAGACAAAAATATTGGCTAGTTTTGTCTGGGGCCGAGCAACAAAAACAGGTATGGCATATAATAGTTACTTTTGGTATTTTTGTAAGCTTGATTTATCCATGTTTTTGTTGTTTAATATCTATATACTTCATAAAAATGAAGTATATAGATATTAAACAACAGATTTAGATTAGATTTGTTGTTTAATATCTATATACTTCATAAAAATGAAGTATATAGATATTAAACAACAGATTTAGATTAGATTTGTTGTTTAATATCTATATACTTCATAAAAATGAAGTATATAGATATTAAACAACAAAAACATGGATAAATCAAGCTTACAAAAATACCAAAAGTAACTATTATATGCCATACCTGTTTTTGTTGCTCGGCCCCAGACAAAACTAGCCAATATTTTTGTCTCTCGTGGTTGTCAACAAATTCAGGAAGTCCTATCAATGCTACCAACATTAACAACATTAAATAATTTTGTAATTATCACTTTAAAAGGTAATTATTGCAATACATTATGCTTCAAATATTCATTATTGAATTTAGATATGATTATACTAGGGATTTTAAAAGGTACCACCTTATTTAGATCTAAACTTAACAACACTAAAATAATGTCCACTTAACTTTATATTAAAATATAATTCTACACATACAAATGCTTATTGCAGAAAATATGATAAATTACATCATAAATTATAACCATAATATTAACAAATAAAGTTCTTATTTTACGATAACATTAGTCCAATCGAATATAATCTGTAACCATTTCACCAACAGACTATAAACTGTTTTGATGAACATAATTATCGCACATAGGTACTATAAGTTATACATACCATGGACTTACTAAGTCCATGATACATACATAGGTAGATACGTATGTACTTTTTTTTGTTATTATAACAGGTTGATATTTTTATTATTATCTATCACGGCCATACTGACAAGTACTTCGCTCTCGAAGTACATTAAAAAATAAAAGTATTTCTTATTAATTGAGCTTCCGAGAGCTACGTCTGGTCCGGAGAATTGTTGTACCTCAGCCCAAAAACTCACGTTGGCTCAATACAAAACTATTTAAGTACTCACTATATGCAAACAAAACCCATTGATTACAAAAACATCTTTCTTTTACATTCTACAATACGATATTCTATAATATCGGTACACTTTCTTATCATGAACGTTAAATAGTGCTTAGGCAATAGGTACAGATCGAAATAAAACATATACTAAAAACAAATGCGAAAGTGATTGATTTCAAATTAATTTATAATCCAATTTACGTTTTCATAAATCATAACAATCCCATTCTGTCAGTTGCGTAGACATGCTAATCCGCTCCACCTGCTGCTGGTGGCATAGATTAACACCAATCAAACAGATAGCAGCTTTTTCACAGTTCCGTCAGTTGCCTAGTCTAGCTAATCCGCTCCACCTGCTGCCGGTGACATAGATTAACATAGAACAAAAGACGTAGCAGCCCTATAGACTTATTATGACCGATTACCTAGACATATATTCTAGTCCGCTCCTTTTTCACAATTCCGTCAGTTGCCTAGTCTAGCTAATCCGCTCCACCTGCTGCCGGTGACATAGATTAACATAGAACAAAAGACGTAGCAGCCCTATATACTTATTATGACTGATTACCTAACTAGACATATATGCTAGTCCGCTCATTTTTCACAATTCCGTCAGTTGCCTAGTCTAGCTAATCCGCTCCACCTGCTGCCGGTGACATAGATTAACATAGAACAAAAGACGTAGCAGCCCTATAGACTCATTATGACCGATTACCTAGACATGCTAGTCCGCTCCACCCGCTGCCAGTGGCATAGACTATACACTTAGTTAAGCGGCCGACCAGCGGAACACCAATAATTGTCTGAACATACTAACTTCCTCCACTCGCTGCTATGCCAGTACGATAAGCTACTACCATTAATCAACAGCTATTTTTTGATTGTTATTATCTTCATGATTTATAATATTATACATATATTTAATCAATCAATCACTATCACATAACATCCAAAAAAAGAAATAAAAAAAAATTATGTTATGGCATTTTCAACAGCTACGTTTTCTTCGACTAATTCACCCGGCCAATATCTTAATTTTTCCTTAGCAATGATAATGTTTCTTAGGTTACCTGTACCTCTCAGAGCAAAACGATCGTTAGGAAGAAGAGATGAGATTTCATAAGGACCTCTAAATTTTGGCTTTAATTTATCATTACGTCGATGGTCCTGATTTACAAATACCAAGTCGCCTATCGCATAAGTTACATTATTACGTCGTGTGGCATCAAAACGACTTTTGAATTTTTCAGCTACTACCCTTAGGCGCTGTTCGGCTAAAGCTCGGTCATTTTGTATATTAATAGGGGGTCCCTCAGCGTTACCGTCAATAACCTCATTTAAACGAGCCTGGATAGACGGTATATTAGCCTCTACGCCAATCAGCAACCGAAGTGGTGAGAACCCGGTCGATTTTTGAATAGTGGTATTAACTGATTGCTGGACTTTCCACAAGTCGTTCGGCCAATCTGACGAATCATTACAAATGGTACTGAGCATATCAGTTATCGTAGACACATAACGCTCTACCTGACCATTACTTCTCGGAGTGCCTGTAGCAATCAAATGGTGCTGAATTTGCAACTCCCTAAATAGAGACTGAATTTGATTAGAACTAAAATTTGTACCTCGGTCGGTAATTACTAACGAAGGAGTGCCATATGTAGTTATTGTCTCACGTATTATTGGTATTAATTCTTGAGCATTTAATGTTTTCAGGGGCTTGAGTATGCAAAATTTTGTAAAACCATCTACGATTAGTAAAATATGTTTGTATCCGTCATTCGATTGAGCGAACGGTCCTGTACAGTCCAAATGAATGGTATGAAAAGGAATAGCAGTTTTTGCTATAGGGTGTAGTAGTCCCTGTTTAGGACCATGATGTGCCTTTTTTTCAATGCAAACTTTACAATGACGAAGATATTTTTTAACAAATGCTGCCATACCTGGAAACCAAAAATGCTCACTAATTTTACTCAATGTTTTATCAAACCCTACATGGCAATTATCGTCATGAAATAGATGCAGAATACCAAACCTAGTACTTTTTGGTATATATAATTTGGGGTCACTGTTGGGGTTTATTCTATAATGTAGTAGATTGTTTATAATGATATATTGATTTTGGTCAAGTTCCCCTGTTTGTACTTGATCTATTAATGACTGTGTCTCAGAATCATTATGCTGTGCTAATTGTAACCAAGACTGAGGATCATTCGTGGCATTAACTGTACACGGCAAAGTGGGTGGTATGGCAGCTTCAACAGGATTACGGCTGAGAAAGTCAACATGGGCTATATATTTTCCTTTTTTATAAATAATGTCGAACTGAAAATCTTGTAAGTATGTCCACCAACGGGCTACTCGTGGTGATAAATCCTTTTTATTCATTGTGGCTTTAATGGAATTACAATCAGTAAAAATTTTGAAGTTAATTCCTAGAAGGTACACCCGAAAGTGTTTTAGAGCATTGTAAATGGCCAAAGTTTCTAGATCGTAAGAACAATATTTTGACTCAGCTGGTGACGTTCTTCTACTAAAATAGGCTATAACTTTTGTGTCATTTATATTTTTTTGTATCAAAATAGCACCGTAGCCTAATGAGCTAGCATCGGTGTATAATTCTGTGTTTAGAGTTGGATCAAAAATGGAAAGAGGAGGAGAAGATGTTAGGTGATCAATAACGTATTTTCTTGCCGTATCCTGTTCAGGTCCCCACACCCATATTTGGTTGACTTTTGTTAATTTAGTAATACAAGCTGTTCGTGTAGCAAAATTCGGGATAAATTTGCGAAAATAACTAGCGAGACCCATAAATTGACGCACCTGTTTAACGGAACGTGGAATAGGTGAATTTGCTAATGCAACGATTTTTGTTTCGCTTGGTCTAACTCCCTCTCGTGATATTTCTCGACCTAAGTATTCAATACTATCAACAAAAAATTTGCATTTTTTAAGGTTTATCACAAAACCAGCAGAGGTTAGTGCTAACACAGTTTGTTCCAAGTATTGGAAACCTTCTTCGATGGTTGAAAAGGGTATCAAAATATCATCGATATAAACTAACAAAAAGGCTAAATGTTTCACGGCCTTGGTAATAGCACGTTGGAATACAGATGGCCCATTACAAATTCCGAAAGGCATCTTTAAAAATTCATAATGGCCATCTGGCGTGATGAAAGCTGTATATTTAATGGATTCAGTTGAAACAGGAATCTGGTAAAACCCATTTTTCATATCAATTGAAATAAAATATTTAGCTTTACCTAGTCTATCGATTTGGTCCTCTATAAGAGGGAGAGGGTATCTATCTTTTTCAAGAATTTTATTCAATGACCTGTAGTCAATGCATAATCTATCACTTCCATCTTTTTTTTTTACTAGTAGAACTGGACTAGCAAACGAGGAGTCACTTTCTCGTATAATTTTGTTATCTAGTAAATTTTGGACTATTTCTTTTACCTTCTCTCTCTCATGTGGGGACAAACGATAAGGTCTATAATAAACGTTATTGTTACTTTTTAATCTTAATTTTAATTCTCCTGTCTTAACTGCTCCAATACTACCAAGTTCATCAAAATGCTTTTGGAAAATACCTATGATACGTTCTTGCAAATGTTCATCTAAATGTTCAACTTTACCCATCAATTCTGTCATATCAATTTCACTCTGATTTTGTAAAAAATTAACTTCTACTTTAGTATCTAAGTATTGTTTTCGGACTATATTGCTGCCATTAACATCTGTTATTATTTCAATATCAGGGTGTTGGATAGCATTTCTACCTATCAATTGTAAATTGTACCTATCAAGATTGTAACTAAAATCTTTATCTCTTACAACATAAATATCAAGTTCTAGGCATACGCAATCGAACATAACAGGGATGGTAATTTTTCCAGATGTCTCTAAAACTCCACTACCGATTCCACTTAGCCGGGTTGTGTGTGGTAAAATAGGACAATCGAGACGCTTTGCAATAGATTCTTTGATTAAGCTACAATTAGCTCCAGTGTCTATAAGACATTCAATATTTAAACCATTAACCATCACGTTGGACAGCTTTAATTCTGTTCTAAAAAATTAATGTCGTCACTGTTTGTCTTATTTTTGTTGGCATTAGCACGTGCTTTATGAAAGCACACTGTCTCATTGTGCCCATTTTTTTTGCAAAATGTGCAAAATTTTACGTCTACTTTATTCTCCGGTAATGTGGTCTTGTTTTTAATGTCATTTGACATATTCCTATTTCTAAAGCATTGCAACTTATAATGACCGGCCTTTCCACACGTGAAACAATATTTTTTCTCACTTAAATCAATTTTAGGGCGTTTAGATCTATTGGGACCTGTCGTACCTACTATCAGAAACGTTTTGCTCCAATGGCCTTTTGTTAGGTTTCACGTAGGAAGTGAATAACGAAATAAGTTCGGATGTAGTCTTAACGCTGTTGTTGAAAGATGCCAATTTTACATTTACATCACTAATACTACCACAAACTAACTCTATCAACTGATTTTCAGTAAATGCTATCTTAGTATTTCGCAATAACCTAACTTTTTCTCTCGCGTACTCGCAGTAGGAATCCGCCGATTCTGAAGAGTACAGGACAGCTTTAGATAGCTTCTCAGACAGATTTCGTTTTTCGGGGTATAAATCGGTAAGATCATTTCGAAAATTCTCCCAAGATCGACCACTAGCTGGGTCCCAAGATTCAAACCATATTAACGCAGAGCCCTTCAGGGATTTACCGGCTTTGGCAACGGTGGCGACGCTGCTCCATCCAAACTCCTTGGAGAGCACGTCGATGTTGTTACACCAACCCTCCGCGCCGTTGTCGCTCGTTGCTGGATCGAAGACTGGCAGAGCTACGTCGTCATCTGCACGACGATGAGCCGAGACTGCATCGCGGATTGCTTTGAGAAGACCCTCCACGATACTTGGATCCATCCTCTGAAACTTGTACAAAATGCATTAGAATAGGTACATCGTTAACCACTTCTGATGATAAATTATGATACCTAACCTTACTCAGTGCCTCTAAGGTTGGCCTACTTAATCTCATCTAATAGTCTATTTTACGAGATAATTGTCTAGTAAACAGTCTTTAAACGAAACATACCCCCAGAATACTACACTGTGCTAAGGTTATTTAATTGCTAGAAGACACAAAGCGAAGTATTAAACCCCAAGGCCATACCAGTTTTTAAAATAGATAGGGTAGGTGGTATTTTACTAAGAAATAAGAAATAGATGATTTGAATTACCTACTTTATTTCACAATCATTCACACATTAAACCATTTAATGAAGTATATAGATATTAAACAACAAAAACATGGATAAATCAAGCTTACAAAAATACCAAAAGTAACTATTATATGCCATACCTGTTTTTGTTGCTCGGCCCCAGACAAAACTAGCCAATATTTTTGTCTCTCGTGGTTGTCAACAAATTCAGGAAGTCCTATCAATGCTACCAACATTAACAACATTAAATAATTTTGTAATTATCACTTTAAAAGGTAATTATTGCAATACATTATGCTTCAAATATTCATTATTGAATTTAGATATGATTATACTAGGGATTTTAAAAGGTACCACCTTATTTAGATCTAAACTTAACAACACTAAAATAATGTCCACTTAACTTTATATTAAAATATAATTCTACACATACAAATGCTTATTGCAGAAAATATGATAAATTACATCATAAATTATAACCATAATATTAACAAATAAAGTTCTTATTTTACGATAACATTAGTCCAATCGAATATAATCTGTAACCATTTCACCAACAGACTATAAACTGTTTTGATGAACATAATTATCGCACATAGGTACTATAAGTTATACATACCATGGACTTACTAAGTCCATGATACATACATAGGTAGATACGTATGTACTTTTTTTTGTTATTATAACAGGTTGATATTTTTATTATTATCTATCAAACGCATGTATGAAATCAAATAATGTGCATTACATGGTCTTTCATTCGACACCTTATTTAAGTAAATCGGTTCAGTAGTTACCTAGATATACCCCCGCTTAATAGAATGGGCCGGCCCGCCATCTTTGCTACGTCACAGCTCCCCTCCCCACACCCCTAGAAAGTGACTACCGCACTTTTTGTATTCAGGATAAAATACCAAACAAGTACATACCAGCAGTCCGTATGGCGGAGCTGAGTCCCACGGAAATTAATTTTATGTCTATTGGGGACCGTACCAGGGCATCACCACTCGCTCAAGGTCGCGCGATATATACCTACAGCCCGGGCGTCCCTCATTCGGGACAAGTTACAGTCGGTTGTCGGACGCACGCCTGAGCGCTCGCGCAACACGTTTCCCGCGCAAATATTCCGTCGCGTACATATTGTGCTGTATATGGATGCAGTAGTCAAAAAAACAAATAAAGAATTAGCATTTCTTGCATTGCCGAAGGACGATGAAATTTAAGTTATTTGATTGATGTACATTAGTTATTTTCTGTAGGTACATATCGAAGTAGGTAATGCCTTTTATAGATGTGATTTTTTGTGCATACAGCATAGATTTCAGAGATCTAGGTTGTAATATAGGTATATGTAATTACTTGAATTTAGGTACCTACCTACTTACCGATCTACTTACGTGCTTAATTAGACTTTACTTCTGAATCGCTCTAAAAGTTCGGAAGAACCTACTACCACCATACCTATTTCTGCCGCAAAGCAGTAGTGCTCGCATTGCTGTGTTTCGGTTGGAAGTGCATGGTTGCCGGTGAAATTACAGGCACATAGACTTTTCATCTTTATGTCTCAGGGTGGCGGGTGTAGTGCAATGCCACATAGGGCGCGTCCTAGGTGGACGTGATCTATGTGATAATGCACTGATCACCGCTTATCATCAGGTGGGCTACCTGCTTGTTGCCGTCATTCTTAGTACTTATAAAAATAAAAAAAACATAAATAAGTCTTTATTTCTACATAATAACAATATTGATAATAACATGTGGTACTTACGTAATTCTTAGGTACATAATATGTACCTAATATGTACCTATTTGAAAATGAAAATAGGTACTCGCGAGGTACTTTAAGGCTTTTTTTTTTGTAGGGTAGGTAATTTAGAGCGAGTTCAGTTCATAATAATAATATGTTTTGGTCATCGATGGTTTTGGTAAACCTACTGATGTTTTTAACTTAAATCGTAGCTTGTTAACTTCATAAGCAGAGAAAAACTATACTTACCTACCAACTTAATATCTCATCGTTATAATATCCATATAACTTTGTAACTATTTCATTTAGCTACAGGTAATTAATTTTGTAAAAATAAAAAAAAACCTCAACGCAATGAAACGGCTGAACCGATTTTGATCAAACATAGCTAAGAACACTCCCGAAAAATTCACCTATCAAACAAAAAAAAAACTAATTCGTTTCGTCCGTTCGGGAGCTACGATGCCACAGACAGACACACACACAGACATATACACACACACAACCACACACACACACACACACACACACGCGCGCACAGACACCTCAAACTTAAAACACCCCGTCGTTTTTAAAACGGGGGTCGGGGGTTAAAAATACCTACCTGCTTTCGATCTTTTTTTTTATACTACTTGAGTGACGGAACAAGCGGATGGCCCACCTGATGTTAAGCGGTAACCTCTGCCTAAGAACAGTGCATTACCTCACAGGTCACGTCCACCTAGGACGCGCCCTATGTGGCATTGCACTGCGCCCGCCACCCTGAGACATAAAGCTCCGACCCTATGTTACGGCCTCTTCTAGCTGTCTTGCGCGTTACGAAGTAACTAATACATAATCTGTGCTACAATGCTGACTATCTACCTACATAACGGAAGGTTAATTTAATTTTTTATTGGATATGTCGACAACCCTTTCGATGCGCATCACTCAGCGCCAGACAGCGACAGAGTTACGCGTTAGAAGAGAGCAAATGTTTAGGTGAATATCGCGATAGGCATTGAGCGCTAATGCGAGCTGAGTTGCACTTTGTTGCGTCCCAGCAAGAGTCGCTATTTATATAAATTTTTTCGCTATGTGCGTCATCTGTACTTGTACTAATATTTATTCTGTGACCGTACTATTAAATAACCGACTTAAAAAATTGGAGGAAGTTCTCAATTAGTGTTTGTTTTTTAAAAATGTATTTTTTCTCATGTCTCCGTCATTTATGAACCGATTTGTTTTTTTTATTTTATTTGACGCAATTTATACCTCCATGTTTGTCCCATTTTCATCAAAATCTGTTTCACATGATGGGATCCATGAGGAATTGAGGGGACTCCTCAAATATTAAAGGCTCACATATATACCGATTTCGTTATTTTTAGCAACAAGTCAAGCATGTGCATTTAGGAAGTGCCATTTGGTGAAGTGGAACTGATGAAGAAGACCAGAGATGGCCATTGGATCTACTCAATGATGGTGGCGATAAGGGTGACTTTCCGATATCAGATTGTGTTGAAATTTGGCATACCTGTCTAGTTCCGATGACAATACTATATGATGATGACAGCGAGCTGATCTGATGATGGAGAGGGAAGGTGGACAACGGAACTCCTCGATGGATAATAGTAGACTGGCCGTGTTTAGGCTCATTGTGATCAGCACACGGTTCCGATCACTAATATTATAAAATCTTGTATTGGGGATAAATACCTAGGTTCGAAGTCGTTTAATCTTTAAGATTGAGCATGCAAAAATAATTATGTATATCTATAAATGTTGGCGGGACGATCTTGTTGGTTTTGAACAGAACACTGAAGATGAAAGGGGTTTAACTTATAATTTGCTTTTTGTTTCAGAAGGGCAGTATTGGAACTCTCGCAAGAAACCATCGGCCTTTTGTTAATCTGCACAAGGGGCCAATAAACTGAAGTTGATGCTTGGATGTGCAATATTATTATTTGGAACTGAGTAGACTATTGTGCATATAAACTGATTAGAGTCAAGTGATTAGATCTAATCATATTATTTATTTGTATATCAGAGGAAAAGGGAATATTTGTTAACTTAGATTATTAAGTCTGTGTCAACATTGTACCTTAGTGTAGCATTCAGTGAAAAAAGTTTTATATGTGCCCTGGTAGCAATGAACATTGCTCACATGTTAGCAATAAACATTGCTAACGTGATAGCAATAAACATTGCTAACGTGGTAGCAATAAACATTACTAACGTGGTAGCAATAATCAGTGCTAACGTGTTAGCAATAAACTTTCCTAACATGTGTAGTAATAAACAACAGCTCAACTCGTTGAGCCATTTAGTTGAGCGGTGGGGAAGAAGCGGCTTAGGATCCCTGTCGTGGGTCTCAGGGGTTGCTGATTACGAGTACCATGGTACCACAACACCCACAAATATTTGCACAGATCATACAAACATTTGTTCGGCAGAGTGACTGGAACTCTCTACCTCTCGCATCGCAGCCGGCTATTCGCCCGCCGCGCCAGAGGTCGACGGCAGACATAATAATCCTAATAAGTTATTTTGTAAAAAATTAAAGAAACACAATGGAACTTCTGAACCAATTTTGATAAAACATGTCACACTATGGGCGTTTCAGATTCAACCAGCGCGCAGACGGGGCGTCTCCATAATGACAGAAATAAATCGCCTGGCGTCATCGCCGCTGCCCAGTACACACGCGAGCGTGCAAAGCGGGTGCACTCCACGCGCGTCAGCCGCTTCAACGAGCAAGTCGCGCCTCCCGAACGGAGATGATTCCGACGAGACCCGCTATCTCTTTCCTATCAGTCAGACATATTCTAACCACGAATCTTTTGACAATGAAAAATTGGGACCAAGTAGGCTTTGCTCCAACGCTCAATCTACGTCCTGCAGTGTGAACCTGGTAAAACTGGAGGATAATATAGCTGTCAATTTAAAGAGCAACAAGCCAGCGCCGTCCTGTACCCTCACGAACCCGTCAGGCAGGATACTACGCCCGAAGCTACCAAGCACTCGCTACGTTGACGATTATATAATAGACAGCGCCTGTTCGGACATGTCGTCCCTGTCCAGTCTCCGAGCTTGCGACTCAAGGATCGAAGACCCCGACTACGAGGCGTGCTTTACGGAATCCTCTAAAACTTTTTACAAAACGAGAAACAAGATACAGAAGAAGAAACGAGAAAGAAGACGTAGTAGCGCTATGAGCACAAGGGAGGCAGACAATGACCAGCGGGCATTTTCAACCACCTCATCCATGTGTAAGTTACTTAGATATACCTATTTTTACATGCTTTTATTTTACTTATAATGTATGTTTGCTTAGGTCAAATCTTGCAAACTGAATTAGGGTCTATTCCCGATGTCCACGTTAACGTGAGGCCTGGTCTCTTAGTTTCCGCAAAATCAGATTTCGCTATCTCAAGATGTGTTAACGAGCAGTGATTAGCAAAAAAAAAATGAATCACGCGCCTCAAGCGAAACGTTCCTCCTTAACCCAAAATACTTCGTTTTAGATCAAACCGCTCACAACATACCGGATGTGACAGACAGCCAGACGGTTGATTGGGTTAGAGCTCATTACCCAGTAGATGGTAATAACGCAGCAGCCAGTTCCACCACTCCAGAAAGGAGAACTCTTGTTCCAGCGACCAGCAGTTTAACTTTCGCGACAAGCCCCTCAAACTCAGAACAACCCACAGCCAGCGACAAAAACCGCTTCAAAAAGCCGAAATTACCAGCTAGTTACCCGGTTTATAGGCACATGAAGAAAAACTCGCAACCCCGGAAGACGCGGCGGACGAAGACTGCGATAGAGACAGGACACGCGCACACACCATCTCGAACCGTCACTCCGATGGAGACAGAGCGTACAATACTAGAAGACGTCACGGCGTCTCCTACTGCCGGCGCGACTCCTCGTCCTATGCCTTCGAGGAGGCTGTACAATGATACCTCCAGTGTTGGACAATGTTCTGATTATGCAAGCCAACCCGTACCAGTTGAAGTCGGTACTGCACCAGTAGCGCAGCCGTCTGATGTTGAACAGGCTGCGAGGTCTGTGGCTACAGTTAGCTCACCTGCATTACTTAGCTCTCTGTTACCCGTTGAGGATGGAGATAATTCAAATACTACCGTTTCGGACCAGCAGCCTATTCAAAACGACACAACCTCAACTGTATCATCGTATGAAGCTAGTGAAACGTTTGATGCCGTCGTTTTTAGACCCACTGCAGAAGAGTTTAAGGTTTAGAACTTGTTAGTTTTCTTTGTTAAATATTTATCATGATCAAACGAAACTATAAAAAATACTTTCTTTTTCAGGACCCAATAGCGTATATAAAAAAAAAACAAGCGTTGTCTTCAAATTGCTTGTGCAAAATAATTCTTCCGGTAGAATTTACGCCCTCTCTCATGGAAGAGAATTATAAGTTTTCAACGAATGCGCAGTGTCTGGGCCGCTTGTATGGCCGATGGCTACCGAATTCCCGAGAGAAGACTCAGATTCAGATAGCTGCCCTGCTCGACAACCATCAAGAGGAGGACCAACTCGTCCAAACCCCGAAGGTAAGAGCTGTGCGACATTTATTACGCACCACGTGGTGTGTGCGGCCTAGGGATAGACCCCTCCGTCTCTTCCCGAGGGTGTCGTAAAAGACGACAACAGGGTATTGTTCTTCTATAAGTTAAATTTCGAGGAATGCTCCCAGGAACTTCATGATCTGACGGCTCGGTACCACCCTTACCTCATGGTAAGGAGGTGGTGATGGCCCCTTGAGAAGGAATTCCAACAGAGGCTCAAGCCAAAATCAAAGCGGCGGTGGTGGGCGTGATGCTGGTCCCCGGGGCGGCGGCGCTCGTCGAGGGCGCGGCAAGAAACACACGTTGACACCCACAGCCGAACAACTGGATGCAGAGCTCGATGCTTATACGTCAAGGAAATCAACTAGTGTAACTGAAAAATAACATTGTAAAGACACTAACAGGGGTTCCCAAACTTATGTTGTCTACTGCCCACTTTGAGAATAAATTATTTTTTAGCGCCCCTATAATTATTGTTTAGCGCCCTCATTTTTTTTGTGAGCTATATTAGCGGAGATTATTTACCAAAAACTTGTTAAAACATGATTGCCCGCGGTCTATTATATACGAAAATTATCTATCTAGTAATACTGATAACTATTAAAATGCGGAAGTGTGTTTGATTTGACACCCCCTTTTTTTCTGGGTCTGTTACCGCCCCCCTTTAGGCCTGCAGCGCCCACAAGGGGGCGTTATCGCCCACTTTGGGAACGCCTGCACTACAATATGTGTAATACATAATAAGTAACATACATGTGTAACAAGTTTTGCGAAATGAATTTAGAATATGGACCAAGTTTTAGTTTCGAAACTAAAAAATAAACAACTAGATTCTGTTCAATATGCTTGATATGTGTTAATTATGATGGTTTTTCAAACGTTTTTAATAAATATAATTTAACTGAATTTAACTGTTTATTACAGTTTGAAGGCGTAGAACTGGACTTGGTGAAACTGTACAATGTGGTGTCGGAACGCGGCGGTGTGGCCGAGCTGACGAGCAGCGCGGACTGGGCTCGCGTCGCAGACGATATGTGCCTAGTGTCGCCTGAAGGCACCAGGATGGATCCCAGAGAACTGGAGATGATATACTTGAAGCATGTGCTGCCGTATGCGTCGTTATCGCGCAGTGAGTATACAGGGTAAACATGCAAATCGTACAAACAACCTCCTGCGTCGCAGGCGAACCTTCGCCCACCGCGCTACAGAGGTCGTCAGGTTATGCTCTCTAAACGTCAAAACCTGTTATTGGCTTTTTGTTTTTAACTCAGTTTTATATGAAGATAACAGTTGGTTTTTCTACTAAATAATTATAAAAAAATATAAATACGCCGCTGAAATGTTTCCTTTTTTACAGCCAAACGCGAAGAATTACGCCTGAAGGTGTTGGATATTTGCGCTGAGCGGGCGAGGAGTTTGGTCCAGCGCGCGGCGCGACCGCTTCACGACAAGCGGCGCCTCCTCGGCGAGACCACCTCAGAGGACGACGAGGAACCGCCGCCGGAGCGCCACGCAGATAGGCGGTGCTTCGAGCTCAACGAGCGGGGCGCCGGCGCGGGGCCCGTCGTCAGCCTCGCCACCTTTCGCCGGGTGAGTGCCGTCTAGGGGGTGCAGTTTCTATATTTTTCAATTTCGAAACTGGCTTTCGAAATTCGGAAGGTAAATTTCGAAAGTTCGAAGTTCAGACAGAAAATATAACTTTTAATCTCGAGGTCTGCGCGTCTCGTTACAGATAGAGTTAGAGTCGGATAAATGATTTACCTAATCCAAAACGTACGAAAATACTTTGATTTCCTACCGGCGCTTGCACTTCACGTGTAGCAACGACGAAGCGCCCTTCCGGGTCATCGCTGAAGCCTGGCAGTGAACCTGTTAACCTATTTCTATAATTTTACGTTGATCTGTGATAATGATTTGGGAGATAATAAAAAAACATATTAATATTCTGCATTTATGTTTTTTTTTTCGTTTTCTGGATAATATTTGTAAGGCTCTTAGGGAACTTAAAAAAACGGAAAAGCCCCCGGTGATGACGAAGTTACATCTGAGCTTCTGAAGGCAGGATGAGTTCCAGTGCTGAAGGAACTGCAACTTAACTCTGTCATTCACCACAGGAGAACTCCGTAGGCATGGAACACTGAACATGGAACAGGCATTGTCGTCCTTTTCTTTAAGAAAGGTAACAAATCTCTACAGGAGAACTACAGGTCCATCTCACTCCTGAGTCACGTCTATAAGTTGTTCTCAAGGGTCATCACAAATCGTCTCGCACGAAGGCTTGACGAATTTCAGCCACCAGAACAGGCCGGGTTTCGAAGCAGCTACGGCACCGTAGACCACATTCACACAATACGGCAGATTGTACAGAAGTCTCTTGTCATTTGTATCTTGTATAATCAGCCACTGTGCTTAGCGTTTGTGGACAAAGAGAAGGCTTTTGACTCCATCGAAACCTGGGTAGTTCTGGAATCCTTAAAGCAATGCCAAGTGGACTATCGTTATATCGAAATGTTGAGATGCCTTTATGAAAATGCAACAATGAGCGTTCTAGTACAGGACCAGCACTCTAATCCTAACTAACCAATTGCATAGGGGAGTCAGACAAGGGGATGTAATATCACCGAAACTGTTCACCAACGCATTGGAGGATCTGTTCAAGACGCTGGACTGGAAGAAGATGGGCATCCACATTAATGGCGAGTCTATCTCACACTTGCGATTCGCAGATGACATAGTTCTGACGGCAGAGTTCACCAGGAGCTGCAGTACATGCTAGATGGCCTAGCTGACTCATCTCAACGAGTTGGTGTCCGGATAAACATGAATAAAATCAAGGTGATGTTCAATTGTCACATACACCCGGAGCCAGTCGTCTTAAAAGATCGTCCACTCGAAGTTGTTCATAATTACGTAAACCTCGGTCAAATATTGCAATTATGTAGACACAACTTTGAAAAGGAGGCCAAGAAGAGGATTCACTTGGGCTGGGCAGCGTTGGGGAAACTAGTCTTCTCATCGCCTATACAATGCCTGAAGACTAAAGTCCAATCAGTGCGTCCTACCAGTAATGACATATGGTGCCGAGACCTGGACACTCACGGCAGAGCTAATCCACCAGTTCAAGGTTGTAGAGAGAGCTATGGAACAGGCTATGCTCGGAGGGCTAATCCACCAGTTCAAGGTTGTACAGAGAGCTATGGAACAGGCTATGCTCGGAGTTTCTCTGAAAGATAAAATACGAAATGAGATTATCCGACAGAGAACTAAAGTCATTGACATAGCCCACCGGATTAGCAAGCTGAAGTGGCAATGGTCTGGTCATCTTTGCCGAAGAACCGACAACCATTGGGGTAACCGCGTTCTTGAGTGGAAACCGCGTCTTGGAAAACGTAGCGTGGAGCGCCCTCTGGCTTCGTGGTGGGATGACCTACGAAATGCGGTGGGCAGAAAGTAGATGAGAAGAGTCGAACACCGGGCTCGTCAGGCGGTTACAAATGTAGCCAGCCGCTGAGAAAGCTCTCTCAGCTTCAATATTGGTCGACGGTATTTAAATGAGGTGTTGGTATACGTAAGATGCCTTATTTGCGTGGCTAAATAATGGAAACTAAAAATTTCGAAACTTCGAATTTGAGGCCATTTATTTCGAACTTTAAAAATGGTCAAAAAAGTTTTCGAAGTTTCGAAATGCACCCCGCCGTCTCACCGGCATGGAGCCCGGAGCGCGGATCTCAAAATGTTAATATAATGTACCCAACATGTTCGATACCTTTGGTTCAGTGAAGGAAATTTGAGGATAGTGCTTTCAGTATGAAGCAATTTTTTTGTAAATTTTGAGAGAGCCGTTTTGCCACAATAAAATATACATTTACAAGTGTACATAAGTAATGACACTGCGTAGTTGTTGGACACTGTATGAGACGAGTCTTTCAGATGGGCGCTCAGTTGGAGGCGATGCGCTTGCACGGGCAGCGCGCGAGGAGTGCCCAGGAGCTGGAGGAGGAGTATACACGCCTCGTGTTCCTCGGCAACGAGCACGTGTGCGCGCTCACCGCCGACCTGGACGCGCAGCCCTGCTTCCTGCAGGTAACGTGTGCACGTGTAACTTTTGTAGGTGTGGGAACGGTCAAGTGTAACTCTTAGATGTGTCGGGTGGGCTGTCCATGCGATGTTTAGCTTGCGATTTGTCAAGTGTAACTCTTAGATATGTCGGGTGGGCTGTCCATGCGATGTTTAGCTTGCGGTTTGTCAAGTGTAACTCTTAGATATGTCGGGTGGGCTGTCCATGCGATGTTTAGCTTGCGGTTTGTCAAGTGTAACTCTTAGATATGTCGGGTGGGCTGTCCATGCGATGTTTAGCTTGCGGTTTTTCAAGTGTAACTCTTAGATATGTCGGGTGGGATGTCCATGCGATGTTTAGCTTGCGGTTTGTCAAGTGTAACTCTTAGATATGTCGGGTGGGCTGTCCATGCGATGTTTAGCTTGCGGTTTGTCAAGTGTAACTCTTAGATATGTCGGGTGGGCTGTCCATGCGATGTTTAGCTTGCGGTTTGTCAAGTGTAACTCTTAGATATGTCGGGTGGGCTGTCCATGCGATGTTTAGCTTGCGGTTTGTCAAGTGTAACTCTTAGATATGTCGGGTGGGCTGTCCATGCGATGTTTAGCTTGCGGTTTGTCAAGTGTAACTCTTAGATATGTCGGGTGGGCTGTCTATGCGATGTTTAGCTTGCGGTTTGTCAAGTGTAACTCTTAGATATGTCGGGTGGGCTGTCCATGCGATGTTTAGCTTGCGGTTTGTCAAGTGTAACTCTTAGATATGTCGGGTGGGCTGTCCATGCGATGTTTAGCTTGCGGTTTGTCAAATGTAACTCTTAGGTATGTCGGGTGGGCTGTCCCTGCGATGTTTAGCTTGCGGTTTGTCAAGTGTAACTCTTAGATATGTCGGGTGGGCTGTCCGTGCGATGTTTAGCTTGCGGTTTGTCAAGTGTAACTCTTAGATATGTCGGGTGGGCTGTCCATGCGATGTTTAGCTTACGGTTTGTCTGTCAAGTGTAACTCTTAGATATGTCGGGTGGGCTGTCCATGCGATGTTTAGCTTGCGGTTTGTCAAGTGTAACTCTTAGATATGTCGGGTGGGCTGTCCATGCGATGTTTAGCTTGCGGTTTGTCAAGTGTAACTCTTAGATATGTCGGGTGGGCTGTCCATGCGATGTTTAACTTGCGGTTTGTCTGACGGTTTCGGAGATGAAAAACGCAGGACAAACGGCAAATACAAATATACTTGAAAATGTTGTATACTAATATTGAACACTTGTCGGCAGTCTCTCAGCGAGGAGCCTAGCAACGTGCTGCGCGCGCTGCGCATGCGGCCGCGCGTGACGCTGAGCCAGCTGTTCAGCACGCGCTGCTGGCACGCCGACCCGCACCATCTCGCCTGGCTGGACTGCATGCGCGAGGGCGCCTCCAAGATATGGTCAGTATTACAACGGCAAATATAACACGTTAGTTGTATGGGAGCCCCCTTAAATATTTATTGTATTCTGTTTTTTGGTTTTTGTTGTTAAAGCAGGAACAGAAATACATCATCTGTGAAAATTTCAACTGTCTAACTATCACGGTTCATGAGATACAGCCTGGTTTCAGACGAACGGACAGTGGAGTCTTAGTAATAGAGTCGCGTTTTACACTTCGGGTACGGAACCTAAAAATAAAAATAAATAAAAAACAGGTACGCAGTGCCACAGTCGGAAGGTGACAAGTTCCGTGATGCGGTGCAAGAGCTCGTGCCGAGTGCCGTGCTGAGCGCGCGCGCGTGGCTGGCGCCCGGCGCGTGCATGGTGCCGCCGGGCCTGCTGGCGGCGCGCGGCGTGCCGTGCTGGCGCGCGGTGCAGGCTCCCGGCGAGCTGGTCGTGGTCTACCCCGGCGCGTACTCCGCCGCAGTCTCCACCGGATTCAGCATATCAGAGAACACCTACTTTGAAAATAAATCGTGGCTGTGCAACATCTACCGGGTATTCAAGGTACTGTATTGTGTTCCTCAAACCAGTTGTGTGTTAAGAATGGGGTACAGAAGGGGGCACTGAGGAAAACACCTTTTTGTTTTTATTTTAGCCTATCTTGTAGGTTTTTTCTTAGCCGTCATGTTACATTTCGGAGTCCTATGATATTACATTAGGATTTTTGCGGCATGCCCCACCGTATCAGATAAAATGATGTTATGTTATGTATCCAGCGTATGCAGGTGGAATGCGTGCCGCCTCTATTCTCGAGCACACTGCTGTTAATGCGGATGGCGAGCTCGCGCTCGCTCGACCCCAACGCGCTGCAGCAGGTGTACGTGTCTCTACAGCTGCAGCTCGCGGATGAGTTCGAGGACAGGCGCGAGGCAGCCAGGCTCGAGTGCACCATACACCTGGAGCAGGTACACGACGGGAGGGCTCACTGAATGCAGGTGGAGTGGTGTCTCTGTTCTCGAGTGCACCATACACCTGGAGCAGGTACGCGACGGGAGGGCTCACTGAATGCAGGTGGAGTGGTGCCTCTGTTTTCGAGTGCACCATACACCTGGACCAGGTACGTGACGGGAGGGCTCACTGAATGCAGGTGGAGTGGTGCCTCTGTTCTCGAGTGCACCATACACCTGGACCAGGTACGCGACGGAAGGGCTCACTAAATGCAGGTGGAGTGGTGCCTCAGCTCTCGAGTGCACCATACACCTGGAGTAGGTACTTGACGGGAGGGCTCACTGAATGCAGGTGGAGTGGTGCCTCTGTTCTCGAGTGCACCATACACCTGGAGCAGGTACGCGACGGGAGAGCTCACTGAATGCAGGTGGAGTGGTGCCTCTGTTCTCGAGTGCACCATACACCTGGAGCAGGTACGCGACGGGAGGGCTCACTGAATGCAGGTGGAGTGGTGCCACTGTTCTCGAGTGCACCATACACCTGGACCAGGTACGCGACGGGAGGGCTCACTGAATACAGGTAGAGTGGTGCCTCTGTTCTCAAGTGCACCATACACCTGGACCAGGTACGCGACGGGAGGGCTCATTGAATGCAGGTGGAGTGGTGCCTCTGTTCTCGAGTGCACCATACATCTGGACCAGGTACGCGACGGGAGGGCTCATTGAATGCAGGTGGAATGGTGCCTCTGTTCTCGAGTGCACCATACACCTGGACCAGGTACGCGACGGGAGGGCTCATTGAATGCAGGTGGAGTGGTGCCTCTGTTCTCGAGCATGCTGCTGTTACACCTGGACCAGGTACACTAAGCTCTTCCACCACAAAATACTCCCTACAGAAGGTCAGTTCTGGCCGAATTTGATTTGAAGAACTAGGGCTGGCTACGCTCGGCCTAAGCACTAGGGCTGGCTACGCTCGGCCTAAGCACTAGGGCTGGCTACGCTCGGCCTAAGCACTAGGGCTGGCTACGCTCGGCCTAAGCACTAGGGCTGGCTACGCTCGGCCTAAGCACTAGGGCTGGCTACGCTCGGCCTAAGCACTAGGGCTGGCTACGCTCGGTCTAAGCACTAGGGCTGGCTAAAAGAAGACAATTATTTTGTGTTCAGTGTTGTGTTTAGACAACCATCACTAGAACTTACTACTACTTTTTTGTGCCGAAATATCGAGTGTGTATTAAATATGTCCACATGTTGGAACTCCTGCAAAAAGCCGTTGAGGAGTGGAGTGCCCGCAGTGTAGGAGCATTATTAGCGCGACACGTCCGCGCAGAGTGACGAGCAAACAACCGGTGACACCTGCGACCAGCACTCACGTAGTTGTTCGGGACATACAGAGTAACACTGCTCAGTATGGTAGGATTGTTCACTCTGTTCCGCAGAATTAAGTAATAGTGCATAGCCAACTGCAGCTTGTGTCTCAACTCAAGCGTGTTCATTCCCACCATACCCGTCACAAAGAGAGAAGGGAATAGATACGGATAGTAACCGTACATACGCTTATAGATATATCTCGCAAATTTACGCTGAAGTCTCTCGATCATAACAGTATGTTATTGTTAATGTTATATAGTGTCTGTGATAAATCTGGTATACTGCAGTGGTTGTTTAGGATCTTGTAGGTCTCTATTAGGTCTCCACGCTCTCTACGTTTCTGAAGGGTAGTTAATCCAAGTTCGTGAAGTCGTGAATGAGTGAAAAGTGACGGGATTTGGCTGTTGTATGCGCCTTAATGAGCGGACAGTGCAGTGACAGCTCTGTTTCAGAACGAGCGGAGCCCCGGTGGAGACGCGCAGAATCACGAGCAATGCAGCGTCTGCCGCACACCACTCACGCTCTCCCAGGTCAGTCGAATGCAGCGTCTGCCGCACACTACTCACGCTCTCCCAGATCAGTCTAATGCAGCGTCTGCCGCACACCACTCACGCTCTCCCAGGTCAGTCGAATGCAGCGTCTGCCGCACACCACTCACGCTCTCCCTGGTCAGTCGAATGCAGCGTCTGCCGCACACCACTCACGCTCTCCCAGGTCAGTCGAATGCAGCGTCTGACGCACACCACTCACGCTCTCCCAGGTCAGTCGAATGCAGCGTCTGCCGCACACCACTCACGCTCTCCCAGGTCAGTCTAATGCAGCGTCTGCCGCACACCACTCACGCTCTCCCAGGTCAGTCGAATGCAGCGTCTGCCGCTCACCACTCACGCTCTCCCAGGTCAGTCGCCGGCGCAACTTGTACAGTAGTGGTCGAATAAATAAATAAATAAATAATGCTGGACAGTTTACACAACATTATGTAGCCCCAAGCTAAGCAGAGCTTGTGTTATTTATGGGTACTAGATAACTGATATACTTACAATACTGAATACAATACATTACATAGATATTTTTTATTATACATAGAAAATACCCAGAACACCCAGAATCTTTCGTTTAGTTTTTTTACTAAATTGAATTATGTAACCAATTTTTAAAAGTCAAAGTCAAAAAGTATTTTATTCATTGAAATCACAAGGATCATATTGAATTGTCTTGAAAAAAAAATACATTTACTCCGGTTCCAACGCAACCAGACCTAGAAGAATCAGGCAACAAACACGGTCTGTTTTTTTTGATGATCCTTATTTCTACTGGTTGGGGAGCGCCTGTGTGGTGCCTCGAGAACTAGTGGAAGCTGATTCAAGGAAAAAAGGAAAACCAACTTAAAGCCTTACTTAAGTAGGCAGTCAAAAGTAAGATGCTAGAGAGAATCAGCAAAAGTTCATTATGGCAGCACACTGTACAGACCTCTCTCGGGGTATGACAATGAGCTATGGAGCGTAGTATCCTAGGATTGAAACTCACGGACCGAATAAGGAACTCGAGAATACACTCTCAAACACAGATAGCTGACGTCGCTCAAAAAGCTGCTAAGCTTAAGTGGGACTGGGCTGGTCATGTGTGCCGTATGTCAGAAGAACTGGTCGAAGACCACGGCAGAATGGATCCCAAACAGACGACGGCCACACGTGGAAGCCCAGACGGAGATGGCGGGATGAGCTAGATTCCTACTTGAAGGATTGGTCCCAAATAGCCAACAATAGAGACGAATGCAAGGAAGGAAGGGAGACCTTTGCCCTGCAGTGAGACACCACATGCTCATAATAAAATAATAATATGATGCATAGAATGACAGTCGGCCAAGGGGCTATGGAGCGTGCCATGCTTGGAATAACTTTACTGGACCGTGTTCGCAACACGGAAATCCGAAGGACAAAAGTGGAAGATATTGGGAACCGCATTGCGAGACTAAAGTGGCGCTGGGCAGGATACTTGGCGAGGTTTGGTGACGGCAGGTGGTGTAAGGCCCTGGCTGAGGTGGCGTAGAGGGAAAGACCTGGATGCGAGTCGCACAGAACCGTTTGGAGTGGCGTTTCAGGGATGAGGCTTATACCCAGCAGAGTCAAAGGATATTTATTGCTGAATTACATGTCAAAAAGATATTACAAATAAAATGTTCGATTAAATGGTATCTACCCTGTAAGGGTGTGCAATGTCAATTGTATTTACAATATTTGAATTAAAAATAATAGTAGAAATATGAATACCTACAACACAGAAAATTAAATTAAATTTAATCGTGCGCCGTGCTGTCTTTACTTCTCTATTTGTCTAAGAACATGGTGCGGTGTAACCAACTCTGATAGAAAACTTTGTCTGCAGATGACTCTTTACGGCGAGCCGCGCTCGCGCATGTGCCTCAACCATGGTTTGATGGTGTACAACGCGGGGTCACGCGCGGGGCCTCCACTCGTCACGCTGTTCTACTCTGACAAGCAGCTGAGAGACATCTTGCGCGCCCACGAGAGGCGCTCCGTGCATGTAGCCTCTCCGAGGACAAGTAGCAGCCCCCTGCCACGGACTGTACCCGGAACAGCAGATGGGACTCCTTTGGGGGTACATTATCAATCAATGTAAATTTTTCTAAGCGCACAATATTGTCGCACGGACGTACTAAGTACTCGACGACACGGGAGCTCGGAACCGGTTTGCTGTTTCGCACTCATACAGCGCCGTGTTGTAGTTAGCGAGCCTATGAATATCGACCTGCATCTATCTACCGATGCATTCATTTGTCATACGGCGCGCGCGCTTATGTTCGCACCGTAATGCAATATGCTAACTAGATGGTTGTAAAGTCGTGTCAGTCATAGACATACCTACCTACCTAAGCTATTCTGAGCTTAGCAAAGCGTTACTAGGGACGCAAGTAGGTACGAGACCCTCCGTTGTCTTTATGAAATCGCAAGCTACTTCATTAGACCAAGGATGGCGACGCTTGCCACCTACCTACTTTATTTAAATGCAAAATTAACTTTGACTGCGCTGATGTATCTTCGGATTAATGTCCATTTACGATGCGGGACCTTTCCGATGCTACATCCAGCGCAGTGAACGCCATTGCACTAATTTAACTTATGGTTCAAGTCCAATTACGATGCGGGGCGATTATCAGAGGTTAAATCAAGTGCAGTTGGTGTTCTATATTCTAAACAAAGCGTTAACATATTCGGATCAGATTATTTTGATCATTTTATATAAAAAAAGCCTATCGTACCTACTCGATTCCTGGGCAATCGGTCTAAGGAGTAAAGGACTCCTACCTTACCTACACATTATGCGTTGCGGGATACCTAGATCACGCTGGACCAATGCTCGTACTGAATCGTGGAAAGATTGGTAGGTTACATATTTGTAAAATCATACTTATGCTTATGCATACCTATGTTTTATTACACGCGCAGTTCTTTTGGAACTTTTAATGATTTGTCCACTGAGGCATACATTCTGCATCTGAAAATATTAACCTATTCTTTTGGGAATAGCCAGATTAAATATTTTCAGACAACGTCACCAATTCATTAAAAAACCGAACTCACATTTTTTTCCAATTATTGCCCTTCTGTTTTATAACAGTACAGTAGGTACCTACTGTACTGTACGCTCTTCAAGCAATCTTTTATCCCTACTATCATGCTCATTCTGGAGGTCAGTGGGAGGCTGGAGTAGACCGGCAAGTTCACTCGCATTATAGGTGATGCTCATTTAAACTTCGCAGAGCTTACCACGGGTTTTAACTCAAGTCCACTCCAACACCATCTCCCAACATATCTCCACTGTCTTTCGATCCTGACAACTTCCTTCTTCTCAGTCCACATTTCCAGGTTGGTCGTCCACTTTCAGCGCTGGCGTCTTATGACACACCTACGAGGCGATCCTGAATGGCAACTCCGCCAAAGCGAGTAGATGAAGCGGATCAAACACCATTTCTGATGCTGCTGACAGCGGAACACATCGCAGGGCTTTTGACTGCATGCAAATGGAGAGAGGATGTCGACAACCTACGGCCTAACATCAAACTTCATATCGAGGAAGACAAGAACCCTCATCGACGTCACACGGGAGACCAACACCGTCAAATGCAAAGACGGCGTACTATCTCGTCCAGCCTACACCCAAACGGAGGCGTAAGGCACCGTGAGGCGCAGTTTGAGAATATGTCCCCTGTACCAAGAAGAAGATGCAGAGCAGCAAGAAAGGAATACCCATAGCACGCAGGTTACCTATCTTTGAAGCTGGTGCTTCCAAGGCCGGGGGCATGTCGCGTATCCATCGCGTATCCGAGCAGGACGTAGACGCAAACAAAATTCTGCATTTTCAAATACTTTTGACAGCTGCTGTCACAACTGTCTTTCGCTAACCGCCATACGACACGCACTCCAAATCTTTGTAACCTAATTTTTATATATTCGAAATTAAACGCAATATCAAGAATCCAAGGAAATTTATCATTTAAAAGCATCACCGAGGAACCCCTGATCTGCGGCGACAACCACTATTATCTAACTCATTCACTCTTTCTTTACCATTGTTGCTGCTAAACTCTGATTACGGCTGATTCCTCACATCGTATGTCGTGGTACATGCTGCTCGTAGTTCCTGATACGCACGCACAGTACAGGGGATCCTGGTGTGGGGTCAGGACTGTATGTGACTGTTTTTTGTATCACACATCAAGGTGTTACTCGATGTGAACCCACGGTGTGATGCCACTTACTGGTGTCAGATCGCTAAGAACCAGAAAACAATCCCAAAATCAGGTCAAAGTTATCAGTTTGACAGTCCCGGTACCGCATGTGGATCCCGGTAGACAGCCTTACAAGTCCGAGTAACACATATGGGAACACATTACTCTGTTGGAAAAAAATATGTATTACAACATTGGGACTCCACAGAACAATTTAGCCTTTGTACGGGGACTGTCAAAGTGTTAATAGTCCTAAAGGAGCAACCTATGACCACTTTTCTTTTGAGTGATTGCTGTTGTGTCCATGAATCTCTCTGCTGCACCGTTGGTCGTAGGGTGATAGGGTGCCAATCGCAAGAAATAAAAACTAATCCTGAAAATTGCTAGTGATGCTTCCATAATGAGGCAGAAAAAACACATTGTGCCTTTTTATTGTTTAGTACACTATAGTCTTTGACAAAAACATCGGTTGTCTCAATTGATGTACCTGTAAGTAGAGTAGTAAGTTGTTTCCTCTTTATTGATATTTAGAATTAAGTAGATCATTGAAGTGTCATTAAGTTTTTACCACAATAATTTAAAAAGTTTAGCACCACATACGTAAATTCGTATTTTGTAAAAAATAACTAAGGTTTGTTATTTAAAAATTTGTTGAAAATTTCTAAATTGTCTTTCAATGGGCACAAGTTGAAATATTCACAATATCGACAAGTGGACACGCCATTTTGAACTTTTTGCTTCTAGACCGATATCTAAAGGTCCATGTGATGAGAGAACACGAATCTGTTGCCTGAATTGAAATAAGTTTAGTGTGATTTTTTTTTTTTCAATACAAGCTTTTATAAAATTAGTGATCGTAACCATGTGCTGATCAAAATGAGCCTAAACCTATTATCCATCGAGGAGTTCCGTTGTCCACCTTCCGTCTCCATCATTAGATCAGCTCGCTGTCACCATAATTTTGTATTGTCATCGGAACTTGACAGGTATGCCAAATTTCAGCTCAATCAGTTGCAAGATTCCACCCGGACATTCACTGCTAGTTAATATTAAGCTTGTAAAAAGGTTTTAGGTTTTCGTGTTGCATGAAGATAAACATACAATAGTATATTATGCAATTAGTGAATAAAGGACGGATTTAAAGCGAGGGCCATATATTCAGCTAGTATTTAATAAATTAGTAACTTTGTTCAGTGGAAAAAACGAATATCCGCGCTTATCATTGTTTGAGAAAGGTAATATACAAGCCCTAGCTACAATTAGGTGTTGATGTACTCAGTATGTGTGCCCAGGGTAAATGTATTATTATTATTTTATTTATTTATTAAGAAACAAGTACAACACCATAACAGAAATCCAAAGCGATGTTGCATGCACATAAATATATAAAAATAAAAAATAAAACCAACCAAGCTTAGAATAAGTAGGTAATACCTACCGAGGATAGACATACAATAATAACTAACACTAACTACTTGCATTCAATATTCTCTAAAACAAGCTGCGCCGTTTCCATGAGTTTCGGCAAGCTAAGACAAAAAATGTCACGTTCGTCCAGCAATGCCGGATTTGCCGGCCGCTGCGATCATGTACTACGATCATTACAGCAAATACAAAGTTGTGTTGGTGGTGCAAAGCCTTTTTGATTAGTGGTTTTGTTATTTACTGTGTAATATATAATAGTCTAAGCTTACCCAATGAAAATGAAGTTCCTTATTTAAATGTTGTAGGTTTAAAACGTAGCATTAAGAAGTTTTTTTTAAGAAATCTCTTTGGTACTCTGGTTTACAAGTTTACTACGTTTATTCGCAGTAGTCCCTTTTGACAGTTCCTTTGAAGGGACTACTGAGACTTGTTCCCACAAGGTCCTTTATACATAATGAAGGAACTACTGAGACTTTTGTCCCTTTAACCTTATGACCGCCGCAGTCATCCAGTCGTGACTCGTGACTAACGTAATGATGTACTTCAAAAGCAAGGTTCAGTACGCCATTTTTCAAAGAAATGTCGTCGAATAAATCTTTATAGAATGGGATTTAAGTAAATTACTTATCGTTCATATATTAAGCATACTTTTTAAGTATGTAAATGACCTTACCTTATTTAGACGTCTGATATTTGTAATATTGATGACCACTGTATATTAGTATCCTTCCTTTTTGTTCTTTAGTGTGTAAATGACCTTACCGTATTTAGACGTCTGATATTTGTAATATTGATGACCACCGTATATTAGTATCCTTCCTTTTTGTTCTTAAGTGTGTAAATGACCTTACCTTATTTAGATGTCTGATATTTGTAATATTGATGACCACCGTATATTAGTATCCTTCCTTTTTGTTCTTAAGTGTGTAAATGACCTTACCTTATTTAGACGTCTGATATTTGTAATATTGATGACCAACGTATATTAGTATCCTTCCTTTTTGTTCTTAAGTGTGTAAATGACCTTACCTTATTTAGACGTCTGATATTTGTAATATTGATGACCACCGTATAATAGTATCCTTCCTTTTTGTTCTTAAGTGTGTAAATGACCTTACCTTATTTAGATGTCTGATATTTGTAATATTGATGACCACCGTATAATAGTATCCTTCCTTTTGTTCTTAAGCCATTCTAATTAGTAAACAACTAAGCACTTGATACAAAAATCTTTTACAATTTTAAATAAGATAAGACCATTTATTTGTCCGAAATTTAAATGACAAACTTCAATTAATATACATATAGCAGTTTTATTGTCTTATCTATCATCTAAGTGGTTGCACAGTTGATTAGAGTTATTTTTTATTTATTTCCCTTTGTAATAATTAAAGGAACTAGTGGGAAAAAAAAGAGTCCCTTCAAAGGAACTACTGAGAATAAACAGTTTATTAGGTAGGTTTTTAGTATCCAGTTTTCTCTCCATCCTAAGGTCTGGAAGAGATTTCTCTTCAGCGATAAGACCGCCCATTTTGTTAATGACTTCTCAAAAAAATATTTGTCTACTTATGGTACCTAGAATTTAATTTTATTTTGTAAGTTTGTTTTGTGTAATAAACGAATTTGAAATCATACCTACGTAGGTTTTTTTTAACCTGTGTTTTCCTTAGGGTTTAAGAAAAGTAAACTTTATAACTAGTGGAAAAAGGATTGAAATCAATAAAAGAAAACATTCAACTATTTGTATGTTTTATTAAAATAAATTATTAAATACATTGTAAAATTATTTTCTATTAATGGCAAGTTGTGGCAAGATAATGGAACTTCGTTGCGTACTCATGAAACGTCGTTGTGTACTCATGGAACTTCGTTGCGTACTCATGGAACTTCGTTGCGTACTCGTGGAACTTCGTTGAGTACTCGTGGAACTTCGTTGGGTACTCGTGGAACTTCGTTGGGTACTCGTGGAACTTTGTTGAGTACTCGTGGAACTTCGTTGGGTACTCATGGAACTTCGTTGAGTACTCATGGAACTTCAATGCGTACTCATGGAACTTCGTTGCGTACTCATGGAACTTCGTTGAGTACTCATGGAACTTCGTTGCGTACTCGAGTACTTCCGAGGTCACAATATCTTGCCACATACAGCAATTGATGTTTCAATTAAAATCTATCGTGATTGTACGAGGTATTTACATAATATACATCATATATGGCGGCGCATTCATTACAAAACTCCTAAAAACAAACAGTAATTGCCTAGACAGTTGATCAACGCACGACAGGTGTCTTACATATTAGTTGTACTAAGTGTAGTGTATGTTACTACATGTGAGGCGCAGTCACAAGAAAAATTTGAGCTTGTGCCAATTGTACCATCAACGGTACTGCCTAAGGGTACAAGTGGTCCGGCGGCTTTTTGGTTTCAAAACGGGCTCGGTACGATATCTGCGTGGAATCATCGTTCAGAATACATTGTGACGTCACACGTTAATGGCAAGTATTCTCCTATGGCCATAGCGAATGAGGGCCCTGCTTGTCTTCGTTTTTCTATTTCTGTAGCCTTATCCGTGTTTAGTCATCATAGACTAAATATATATAGGGACATACAGCATAGGGACTCTCGACACACAGTGAGACAGGGACAATGGTAGGTTAGTACGTGCCAATTAAGCTCATTACGTTAGGCAATAAGGACGCTGGTAGACGCACGGCTCAGTACGTTAGGCAATAAGGACGCTGGTAGACGCACGGCTCAGTACATTAGGCAATAAGGGAGCTGGTAGACGCACGGCTCAGTACATTAGGCAATAAGGGAGCTGGTAGACGCACGGCTCAGTACATTAGGCAATAAGGGCCCTGGTAGCCTCAGCTCAGTACGTTAGGCAATAAGGGCGCAGGTAGACACACGGCTCAGTACGTTAGGCAATAAGGGCCCTGGTAGACTCAGCTCAGTACGTTAGGCAATAAGGGCGCTGGTAGACGCACGGCTCAGTACGTTAGGCAATAACGGCGCTGGTAGACGCACGGCTCAGTAAGTTAGGCAATAAGGGCGCTGGTAGACGCACGGCTCAGTACGTTAGGCAATAAGGGCGCTGGTAGACGCAGGGCTCAGTACGTTAGACAATAAGGGCGCTGGTAGACGCACGGCTCAGTACGTTAGGCAATAAGGGCGCTGGTAGACGCATGGCTCATAACGTTAGACAATAAGGGCGCTGGTAGACGCACGGCTCAGTACGTTAGGCAATAAGGTAGAGTATAGTGCTTAGCAGTTATCTATAGTACAGTGGCTTGTCGTCCAGCATGTTGATGTCGGCGAGTTTGGGGTCGCAGGCGGGCCACACCGGTTGTATGTCCATCTCGCTCGCACCCGGCGGCGCGGGCGAGCCCTGGAAAGAGACATGTTACATTAGACCCTATGGGTGCACGGATGACTCACGCAACAGCAATAGTTATGATAAACCGTCAAAACGTGATGACGAAAGCACCTGCGCTTGCGAAACTACAGCACGGGCAGTAACTTCACATGTGTAGGGTTCCGTACCAAAAGGGTAAAACGGGACCATATTACTAAGACTCCGCTGTCCGTCCGTCTGTCACTAGGCTGTATCTCATGAACCGTGATAGTCAGGCATTGATGATGACGCACTAACCTGTCTGAGTCGCTTGGAGCGCGCGCGCTTGGGCCACGGCTTCTTCAAGTGCACGTAGGTGACGTGCGCGCGCTTCTCGCTCGCGTGCTTGAAGCCCTTCCCGCACATCTCGCACTTGAACGGCTTCAGCCCCGTGTGGATCTGGAAACACAATACTTCATATACAACACACTACATAGTTTTACATAGCAGGCCTGTATCTATATCAGTAGGAAATGAGCTTTAAATCCTTGAAACATGTGCCGATGTGACGCGTGGCGTGACGCAGTACTCACAAACATGTGCCGATGTGGCGCGTGGCGTGACGCAGTACTCACAAACATGTACCGATGTGGCGCGTGGCGTGACGCAGTACTCACAAACATGTGTCGCTGTCGGTTGCTGTGCGTGCTGAAGTGCTTGCCGCACACGGCGCACACGTAGCCGGCGCGCGCGGCGCTGCGCACGCGCCGGTGCGCCACGGACGCTGCTTCATGCGGAAGGGCCGCTCGCTCGCTCGCTCGCCGGGTGCCCCACGTGTGGTCCTACAGTACTCACAAACATGTGCCGCTGTCGGTTGCTGTGCGTGCTGAAGTGCTTGCCGCACACGGCGCACACGTAGCTGGCGCGCGCGGCGCTGTGCACGCGCCGGTGCGCCACGAGACGCTGCTTCATGCGGAAGCTCTTGCCGCACTGCTCGCACTTGAAGGGCCGCTCGCCGGTGTGCACCCACGTGTGGTCCTTCAGCAGCGCGTAGCTCTACAAACGACATCATGCATTAAAACGTTAACGAACATCTTCAATTCAGTTGTTAGCCAATGTCACGTTTAAAAACAAGTTCAGCTTTTGCACGAAGGATATTCCGGTGTATGGAGAGTATAGGTCGCGCAACGAGTTATGAGCGCTGACCTTCAATGCGCAGTAGTCATTTTTTGGGTCTGTATAGGGAATGCGCTAATGTAAACCAACTTGGTGTGCCAATTTCCTTAAAGGTATCAAGACTGCGCGCGCGAGTCTTCTAGCTGCTCGTACCTGGAATATCCGCCCGCAGACCTCGCACATGCAGGGCGACTTCATGGAGGGGTACTTGGTGCGGTTCTTGTCGGGATGCATCCGTCGGAAGTGGCCGTGGTACGCGCGCGAGTCTTCTAGCTGCATGCCACACTGTAACGGAACCATTGAGTTAAACTACTAGAGATACAAACCTCTCATCATGACGTGTCAAAATGTTTGCACGCTTTTTGTACCTGAAGGAGTACGGAGTATACCCTTACTACCCTCTGATGTACCCGAGTTTGTTCGTATTGGGTATGGTCGGGTACTGTCGACTTTCGGTGAGGAGGGATGTGGCGCTGGTCAAGTATGTGGTGCGCGTGTTGCGCGGGCTCGTGCATCACGAGTACGTGGGCGCGCGCCGCCGCCCCGCTATGCTCAGTCAGCCAACATCTAGAACTAACTTGCTCTGCCCCAATGTCACACGCCATCCGTTTAGTTAATGTTCTCTCAGATAACAATGTTGACATTTTTTGTCACAACCTGCTGAAACTCACGGAGATGGCGTAGCTTGTTTTAGATAATATTTAATGCAAGTAGATAGTGTTAGTAATCATTGTAGGTCTATCCTCGGTAGGTATTACCTACTTATTCTAAGCTTGGTTGTGTTTTTTATTTTTATATAATTGTGTGCATGCAACATCTCTTTGGATTTCTGTTATAGTGTTGTACTTTTTCTTAATAAATAAATAAATAATAATAATAAATGTGTCGCTTCAAGAAAAAATATCATAAATTCCTTCAGAGTAGGCAGCGCATCAACAATACCCCCGGTGTTGCCGGTGTCTATAAGCGACGATGACCACTTTACATCAGGTGGGCCGTATACTAGTTTGCCTATGAGGTTTGTGAGTAGACGCACCTGTTCACACGATATGGGCCCCTCCACCTTGCGTATCTGGCTCGGATAAATCCTCCTCTTGTCTTCGTCATCCGTGTCTTTACTCCTTAACTTATCTCTGCAACAGATAATACGCACCTTCACATGTCTACAAAGAGGCTGGCTAGAGTCAAATAGGCTTCTCCTCGGGCGACAATAGACTCAAAAATGCAATTGAGTAGTTCCAACTTTGCGGACAAAGAGGAATAAAAAAATCTTGTCTGTCCCCGAATTTGGATTGAAGGAAAAACAAGACTTTGAGTGCAAAATTGATATCTCTTAGAAAGCCTCCTAAATGGATTCTCCTGATTCTCGTGCTCGGCGCCCGCGTGACGCGCCGACATGCCTACCTCTCTGCTTGCTCCCTGCCCTTGCGCCCGCGCGTGGGCTTGTTGTTCGCTCGCTGTACGCCCGCGTGACGCGCCGACACGCTCGTGTGCTTGTACCCACCTCTCTGCTTGCTCCCTGCCCTTGCGCCCGCGCGTGGGCTTGTTGTTCGCTCGCTGTGCGCCCGCGTGACGCGCCGACACGCTCGTGTGCTTGTACCCACCTCTCTGCTTGCTCCCTGCCCTTGCGCCCGCGCGTGGGCTTGTTGTTCGCTCGCTGTACGCCCGCGTGACGCGCCGACACGCTCGTGTGCTTGTACCCACCTCTCTGCTTGCTCCCTGCCCTTGCGCCCGCGCGTGGGCTTGTTGTTCGCTCGCTGTACGCCCGCGTGACGCGCCGACACGCTCGTGTGCTTGTACCCACCTCTCTGCTTGCTCCCTGCCCTTGCGCCCGCGCGTGGGCTTGTTGTTCGCTCGCTGTGCGCCCGCGTGACGCGCCGACACGCTCGTGTGCTTGTACCCACCTCTCTGCTTGCTCCCTGCCCTTGCGCCCGCGAGTGGGCTTGTTGTTCTCTCGCTCGGCGCCCGCGTGACGCACCGACACGCTCGTGTGCTTGTACCCACCTCTCTGCTTGCTCCCTGCCCTTGCGCCCGCGCGTGGGCTTGTTGTTCTCTCGCTCGGCGCCCGCGTGACGCGCCGACACGCTCGTGTGCTTGTACCCACCTCTCTGCTTGCTCCCTGCCCTTGCGCCCGCGCGTGGGCTTGTTGTTCGCTCGCTGTGCGCCCGCGTGACGCGCCGACACGCTCGTGTGCTTGTACCCACCTCTCTGCTTGCTCCCTGCCCTTGCGCCCGCGCGTGGGCTTGTTGTTCGCTCGCTGTACGCCCGCGTGACGCGCCGACAAGCTCGTGTGCTTGTACCCACCTCTCTGCTTGCTCCCTGCCCTTGCGCCCGCGCGTGGGCTTGTTGTTCGCTCGCTGTACGCCCGCGTGACGCGCCGACACGCTCGTGTGCTTGTACCCACCTCTCTGCTTGCTCCCTGCCCTTGCGCCCGCGCGTGGGCTTGTTGTTCGCTCGCTGTACGCCCGCGTGACGCGCCGACACGCTCGTGTGCTTGTACCCACCTCTCTGCTTGCTCCCTGCCCTTGCGCCCGCGCGTGGGCTTGTTGTTCGCTCGCTGTACGCCCGCGTGACGCGCCGACACGCTCGTGTGCTTGTACCCACCTCTCTGCTTGCTCCCTGCCCTTGCGCCCGCGCGTGGGCTTGTTGTTCGCTCGCTGTGCGCCCGCGTGACGCGCCGACACGCTCGTGTGCTTGTACCCACCTCTCTGCTTGCTCCCTGCCCTTGCGCCCGCGAGTGGGCTTGTTGTTCTCTCGCTCGGCGCCCGCGTGACGCACCGACACGCTCGTGTGCTTGTACCCACCTCTCTGCTTGCTCCCTGCCCTTGCGCCCGCGCGTGGGCTTGTTGTTCTCTCGCTCGGCGCCCGCGTGACGCGCCGACACGCTCGTGTGCTTGTACCCACCTCTCTGCTTGCCCCCTGCCCTTGCGCCCGCGCGTGTGCTTGTTGTTCGCTCGCTGTGCGCCCGCGTAACGCGCCGACACGCTCGTGTGCTTGTACCCACCTCTCTGCTTGCTCCCTGCCCTTGCGCCCGCGAGTGGGCTTGTTGTTCTCTCGCTCGGCGCCCGCGTGACGCACCGACACGCTCGTGTGCTTGTACCCACCTCTCTGCTTGCTCCCTGCCCTTGCGCCCGCGCGTGGGCTTGTTGTTCTCTCGCTCGGCGCCTGCGTGACGCGCCGACACGCTCGTGTGCTTGTACCCACCTCTCTGCTTGCTCCCTGCCCTTGCGCCCGCGCGTGGGCTTGTTGTTCTCTCGCTCGGCGCCTGCGTGACGCGCCGACACGCTCGTGTGCTTGCGCAGCGCCTCCGACGATACGAAGCGCACGTTGCACAGCTCGCAGTACGGCCCGTCTTCAGCTATCTACGAACTTATCATTTAAGATGGATGCTTTTCCATACTGCCGTATTTTACAAATATGGGCGAAAAGAGTATAATTTGACACTAAAATGACTGATGTTGTTGGATTTATATTGGTCATTATTCGCGGAAAATCATATTTGGTTAAAGAAAACAGTGGATTAATAGCGAAAATAACATAACATCTTTTTTAGCCATACAAGTCATTTCGATGTTATTTTCGCAGTGTTTTGTTCAATCAAATTAGGCCAGTCATATCGTTTTAAAAAAAACGATGAATCTGCAATAATTGCGGTAAACTTGCTTTTTTGGTATGTTGTTTGGGTCCACCTAGATAGTATTTATCCAGATTTGCAGCATTCTAAAATGTAAGCGCGCTGAGTTATTGCTGAAAAACTTCACTTCTTTTAGTTTTGTGCAAAATATACGACATAGGAAGGCTCTGACGAGAAAGGTCACTATTACTTTTTTAAAGTAATCAATATTCCTGACAGTTTGAGCCCCACCTCAATACAATTTTCTGAGTCTAATAGCTCCCAAGATACAGGATTCACAATGTTCTCTATTTTTCGAGATCGAGAGTGCAGATGAGGCATTTTTAATTGCTCTGTAGGGCGGAGATGGCCAAGAAGCCCTCAACACTCTGCGCTATACCCTATTTGTGAGGGCCTCGGCGAGCAACAACATAAATTTATCTCGCCTTCCACCTACCGAAGACGCAGCCAAGTTTCATTCATTCAGTACCTACCACCAGGTTCAGGAGTGGTTGGGGGTGCACAACACCCCTACCGATTGGGGATGGCATCAATCAGACTCTGGTTTGATGCCAACCACGACATCCATGCCCCAAGCCCCACAACTACTTCTGAAAAGCCTCTCCTGCAAGTTCAAGAAAGGGAACTTTTCCAAGTTTTTGAGAAAAAAATCAGAATATTGGGAACCCTGTATCTTGGGAGCTATTAGACCTAGAAAAATGGATTAGGGCTCAAACTGTCAGGAATTTTGATTACTTTAAAAAAAGTACGTGTGACCTTTCTCGCAAGAGCCTTCCTATGTTTATTTTTGCACAAAAGTGAAAAAAAAATGCGGTTTTTCAGCAATGACTCAGCACGCTTACATTTTAAAATGCTGCAAATCTGGATAAATACCATCTAGATTCTAGATCTTCCATCTAGATTCTGGATGGACACAAACAAAACACTAAAAAAGCAAGTTAACAGCAATTATTGCAATTTCTAATGTAACATATGACTGGGCTAAATATGATTTGCCGCAAATAATAACGACCTCTGTGGCGCGGCGGGGGAAGGTTCGCCTGCGACGCAGGTGGTTGCGGATTCGATTACCGCCTCGGAACAAATATTTGTACGATCTTCAGATATTCAGCAGATATTCAGGGTCTTCTGGGTATTTTCTATGTATAATAAAAATATCTATCTATGTAATTGTATTAAGTTTTATGCTCACGCTAGTGGCGCGAAGTTCAAATTATTTGGTGTTTTTTGCCCATTACAGCTCATTAACACTTCTTCAGTTAGCGAAAGTTGATTTCGCGAGAACTAGGAGACTTAACACACTTGTTTTAATTGATAGTATTTATTGATATATTTTTGATATTTATTAATTGATTTATGTTTTTATTGATATACTCACGGCGGTCTCGTCCCTTCTGTGTTTGAGCTTCTTGTGCAGTTCGATGCCCTTAGCGCTCACGAACGAGTACCCGCACAGCTTGCACACGAAGTCTGAGGGGTGCTTTATGCGGACGTGGCCCATGTACGTCGTGACCTTGATTGATATACTCACGGCGGTCTCGTCCCCTCTGTGTTTGAGCTTCTTGTGCAGTTCGATGCCCTTAGCGCTCACGAACGAGTACCCGCACAGCTCGCACACGAAGTCTGAGGGGTGCTTTATGCGGACGTGGCCCATGTACGTCGTGACCTTGATTGATATACTCACGGCGGTCTCGTCCCCTCTGTGTTTGAGCTTCTTGTGCAGTTCGATGCCCTTAGCGCTCACGAACGAGTACCCGCACAGCTCGCACACGAAGTCTGAGGGGTGCTTTATGCGGACGTGGCCCATGTACGTCGTGACCTTGATTGATATACTCACGGCGGTCTCGTCCCCTCTGTGTTTGAGCTTCTTGTGCAGTTCGATGCCCTTAGCGCTCACGAACGAGTACCCGCACAGCTCGCACACGAAGTCTGAGGGGTGCTTTATGCGGACGTGGCCCATGTACGTCGTGACCTTGATTGATATACTCACGGCGGTCTCGTCCCCTCTGTGTTTGAGCTTCTTGTGCAGTTCGATGCCCTTAGCGCTCACGAACGAGTACCCGCACAGCTCGCACACGAAGTCTGAGGGGTGCTTTATGCGGACGTGGCCCATGTACGTCGTGACCTTGATTGATATACTCACGGCGGTCTCGTCCCCTCTGTGTTTGAGCTTCTTGTGCAGTTCGATGCCCTTAGCGCTCACGAACGAGTACCCGCACAGCTCGCACACGAAGTCTGAGGGGTGCTTTATGCGGACGTGACCCATGTACGTCGTGAACTTTCTGAAAACCACACGTTGAAATGTTGATATCACTTTCAATACAATATTCTCGTAAAGTCAAACTGCAAGTATGCAATTTCATTAGTGTGCGTGATGACGCTACATATTCATTCATTCTTACGGTGACATTGTAGTCACCGTAAGATGGTAAAAGTGAGCCTTAACACTTCTATTTCTTTATTTAATCAACAAGGATCATTGGAATAGTAAAATACATATTGTCTATCTACAATGCTCCAAATAATTTCGCCAATATATATATATATTTCATTTATTTATTCAATCAACAAGGATCATTGGGTTAGTAAAATACATTGTCATCTACACTATGGTTAGTAAGAATAATTACAATTGAATACTACAAACTAACTAACATTGAAAAATATGACGACATCTTCATCATCATCAACGTCAACGTTCAAGACAAGTGATATTAAATTGTAATTAAATTAGTAAAGTAACTACTTAAATTTTTATTAATTACTCAATAAAAATAGAATTATATCACTTGACATTTGCGAAATTGTTTGGGGCACTCCTCAGAAGTCATTATAAGAAGAGAAGAAGAACGTGAATGTTTCAAAAATCTGAGAATACTCTCATTCACTCTTTACAATTATTATATTGCACTATCCTACTCTAATTATGGTCGCAAGAATCTAAAGTACTGTCCGACCAGTATAACTTGGCGCGACTTGTGGCCGCCGTGTGGCGCTTTTTGATAAAGATTATGATTATAGATTTAGTTCCTCAAAACAATTGGGTAAAGGTGCTCAATGTTCGGCACATTCGGTAGATTGGCGCAGTCGGTAGGATTGGCGTAGTCGGTAGGATTGCCGCAGTCGGTAGGATTGGCGCAGTCGGTAGATTTATGCTATCGATAGGATTGACTCAAGTCAGTCAAAATACTCACAGAAATTCCAGGTTACAGTGCGGGCACTGGTACTTGGTGCCTTTATGCCACCGCTCGTGCAGCCGCGCCGTCTGCCTGTGCGTGGTTACATAAGTACAGTGGTTACAGCTGAATCGCTGTAAGTGGTGCGCGGTTATGTGCTTCCGGAGGGCGTGCGAATGTTTGAAATGAGTTTTACAGATATCACATCTGTGGTCTCCGCATTCCTGTAAAACAAAATATTGCTTATTTTAAAGTATTTCAAGCTTATGATAGATATATAGATAGATAGATGACATTTACGACAAAATAACACACAGAAATACAAAACTTAATTAAATAACAAAAATAACAGAAATGTACAATGGGCAGTCTTATCGCTTAAAACGATTTCTTCCAGACAACGTTAGGATGGAGAGGACTATATGGAAGAATGGGACAGTGGTGTTATCACCTTGACAAATACACATATCATTAAATAAATACAAACCTACATATAATATAGGTGAAACTTATGATACATTAAATCTATACGAATTCGAATTAGACCTCTCAACGACCTCTGTGGCGCGGCGGGCGAAGGTTCGCCTGCGACGCAGGAGGTTGCGGGTTCTATTTCCGCCTCGGAACAAATATTTGTACGCTCTGCAGATATTTGTTCAGGGCGTTCTGGGTATTTTTTATGTATAATTGCTATCTTTGTAATGTATACAATTAAGTATATCAGTTATCTAGTACCCATAACACAAGCTCTGCTTGGCTTGGGGCTAGATTGTGTTGTGTGAACTGTGCAGCATTATTTACTTTATTTATTTATTTAATTCATAACCAATTTCATGAAAACATTCATACCTCTTCTGATCATCACCTTTAGACGTCAACTCCTGGACGAAGCCTTTCCCATAGAATGCAATGTATGTATTTGCCATAATCAGCACGCTTGGCAGGCGGATTGGTGAGCGTAGTATTGTTGTTGATTACTCGGGTGTATGCTTGTGCCCGTCCCCTGTAGTGTTGGGTAGCACGCACTTCCTACGCAAGGGTCGTGACAGGCTTCTTTTTAACCCCCGACGAAAAACGAAGGGGTGTTATAAGTTTGACGTGTCTGTCCCATCGTAGCTCCCGAACGGATGAACCGATTTCTTTTTTTGTTTGTTTGAAAGGTATATTTGTCGGTAGTGTTCTTAGCTTTGTTTGATCAAAATTGGTTCAGCCGTTCAGCGTAGGGGTTTTTTTTTATTTTTACAAAATTAATTACTTGTTCCCAAGTGTGTTAGCACAATTGAGGCGAGGCTCGCAAGCACAATTGAGGCGAGGCTCGCATGCACAATTGAGGCGAGGCTCGCATGCACAATTGAGGCGAGGCTCGCAAGCACAATTGAGGCGAGGCTCGCATGCACAATTGAGGCGAGGCTCGCAAGCACAATTGAGGGAGGAGACCGACAGGCTCGCGAGTTGACATTGACACGCACGTGTTTGGTGTGTTCTGTGCGACAAACTGCCTCGCCTCGCGCACACGTACATCAAATTAGACCTTATTATGTACAGATTAAAGACCTTACACATCAAACACGACGGCGCAGTGAATGAGGCTACCTGCACACTGTGCTAGCAAGATTAGAATAAATAAGCGAGGGCCTCTATTGAGCAAGTGTGTTAGCACAATTGTGCTAGCACACGTGGTGAGGACCCACCACAAGTGTAATCCCTTGAAGTCCCATGTGTTAAGTGCCTAGTCGGCCCATAATTGGTTGGTGACTAACAATAGAAATTTAATTTCAAGTTTTTTGAATTAAAACATCTTAGGCCAATGTCCACTAACACAGCCTTTTAACCGTCGTCGGTTAAATATCTGACCAATATCTTTAACAGTTTTTATTTATTGTCTTACTATATTATCTGTACTTATTTGCCCTTATAACCCATGATGGTTATACCGACAGCACATTCATATGTTGGTGGACTTTGGCCTATTTTCTAGGATAGGTAGGTTACTCACACTTGTATGCCTGACCATGTGGCTGGTATACGCGTCCTGATCCAAAAACCCTTTGAAACACTCTGTACACTTAAACACTGAATGCTTATAATTATCGGTCTCCTGTCGTTTCAGCACTTCAGCCAACTGCTCTTCGACTGTTAAATCTGTTATTGTGAACAACGTCTCATTTAAATCTTGGTTTAGAAACGGTTTCCTCCGCCGGTCTATTTTAGGTTCTATAGATTTTATCTTCTTGATTTTTTTCTCCTTTAATGGTAATTTTTTCTTCTTTTTCTTTCTTGTTACTTCTAGGGGGAGACTATCGTCCGTATCGAAACCTTTATCTGAGATCACTATGTCTTTTTCGCTGTCTGAAACGTTTAGTGAATGATTTTCGTCGTTTTTAGGACTAAAATCGTCGACGAATATTTCATTTTCCGTCTCATCTTCATTTTTAATATCCAGTTCTTCGTCTAAGGACTTGATTTCAAGGTCAATGTCTAGTTTAAGATGGTCCGGGGTAATATCCGTGTGTTCTAGCAACAGGTCGTAGTGATCCGGAATGAAATACTTTTCATGTAGTTTAGGAGACATGTTAATGATGTCATCAGACTTTGATTTCAATGTGTTGGTTGTAAGCTGCAAGAAAAAGATATATTAGTTTTTTTACAGTTAAACTTATCAATTCCTTAAGGTGAATGCTCAAGCTTGCGGCGCGTTTTTTTGTTTTTTGGTGATTTTTGCCTATTACGGCTCATCAACACTTCTTCAGATAGCGAAAGTTGAGTTCGCGAGAACTAGGAGACTTAACACACGTGTAATTAATTAATTGTCAAATTTTAAATACCACTACAAATCGTACCTAATCGTATAACACTGTAAAAATGTGTTTAGTTCAGGGGTATCACAGCTAAACTGATGATATTTATAATAATTCATAATTCATAATCTTTATTGCAACAATGATGGTACATAGTAGGTCGTAATGAGAGACAATCAATTAAAACATGTGTGTTAGGTCTCCTAGTTCTCGCGAACTCAACTTTCGCTATCTGAAGAAGTGTTGGTGAGCTGTAATGGGCAAAACCACCAAAAAATTTCGCGCCGCAAGAACTTAAGAAACGGATCCCGAGCGGGGTCGAAACTCGAGTCGGTATTTCATGTCTGTGAGCAGCACGGATGAGCTACACCCTGCTTATTTAAAGATTATACAAACCGTAGTATAACAATTTTCAAACTTTTTACGAGTTTTTAGTGGATTATTATCAAATACATACATAACATAACGTAACACCCAACAGTCCTAACATAGTCCTGATCCCACACTAGGATTCCCTGTGTCGTGGGTATCAGAAACTAAGAGTAACTTTGTACCATAACACCCAGACCCGGCATATTTGCAGATCATACAAACATTTGACCCGCACCGGGACTTGAACCCGCAACCTTTCGACTCTCAGCCACCTACCCGCCCGACGCGCAACAGAGGTCGTCAATATGGCGGAGACTAAAATCCAGTCTCGAGCACCGCCGTAAGGTCACATGCCTTTCGATCTTCTATAGGTTACATTTCGGGAAATGCTCCCAGAAACTTCACGATCTGATCCCACCATCTCCTTTTCATCAATAAACGAGCAGGCGCACGGCTCAGTACCACCCTTACCTCATCAGTATACCCTCTATTCGTACTAAACGATTCAGTTCTACCTTTATAATGCGAACTGCTAAAGAGTGGAACACACTATCGTCGTCTGTCTTTCCTGTAATCTATAATCTGGGTCTATCACCTATTTCACACCATATTTCTTCCCATAAACACAATTTCTAAGCCAGGGTGAACGTTTTAGTACTTACGTGTACAAATGTGTGGAGTCAATTTACCTCTGAACTAGGGGGAGTCGCCCAAAGGGCTATGGAGCGTGCCATGCTTGGAATATCTTTACTGGACCGTGTCCGCAACACGGAAATCCGAAGGAGGACAAAAGTGGCAGATATTGGAGACCGCATTGCGAGACTAGAGTGGCGCTGGGCAGGACACTTGGCCAGATTTGGTGACGGCAGGTGGTGTAAGGCCCTGGAGTGGTGGCCGAGAGGGAGCACTAGAGGCCATGGCAGACCATCAGCCAGGTGGGCGGATGATATAGAGGCCGTAGAGGGAAAGACCTGGATGCGAATCGCACAGAACCGTTTGGAGTGGCGTTTGAGGGAGGAGGCTTATACCCAGCAGTGGGCTATTATTTAAGCTGCCAATGATGATGATAGGGGGCTATCCCCTAGTAGGCTATTCTCACGGATCGATGGAGGGGATGTGAGGATGCATGTCGCGAGCAGGTATGTCTGTACTCACATGCGCATGAGTTTTGAGCAGATCCAGCATCAGAGTGTTGGCTCGCAGAGTCCTGTCTCTGAGTCTGTCGAAGCTGTGAAGCCGCGCGGCGCACTCCGCGCACAGTGTTTGAGGCAGGCGGTCGTCTTCCCTTAGCTGTTACAAAAATAATAATACTAGTAGTTCTGCGAACAGTAGACCTCGCGAGCACAAACTTAATTTTTTTGTACTACCAAGGTAGCAAACAAGCTTAGCCTGTTGGTAAGCGTTTACCCTAGCCTATGGACTATGGCCGCCTTCTAACATAGTGTACTATTACGAAAATAATACCCTCACGTGCAACTACTGCAAACTCACGTTTACAGACAAAGTAGGGTATGTAAGTCATATAAGAGCACACCAGCGAAGCTCTTCCATATACATATATACATACATAGACACACGCCTCTTTCCCCGAAGGGGGAGGCAGAGCCTCAATGGGCCTCTTTTCACAGTGGGTTGCACCATCGTGGGATATAGACGTGACGTGACGTGACGTGACGACGTGGCGTGAGCTCATCGCCGCCATTGCTTCCCACGACTGACTCACCTAACACTTTCTTCCAGTAGTAACACATTCTACAATAGTAATGACATTTTAGATCTCAATGAAACCAAATTTAAGAAATGTATTAAAGATAACTTAATACACAAAGCATATTATTGTATTAATGATTACTTGGTCGATAAAAACGCATGGTGTTTGCCAATCCATAGAGACTGGCAGACACCATAATGTGCTGACACTTCCATTTGATACAGCTCTGTGAAGCTGCAACTAAATGACATGTTAGTTAGTAAGTATATTAGTTCTTGACAAGGCTTATTTACGGCAGCTTTATTATTATGACAAGGTATAAAAGGTTTTCTTGTTTTGGCTCATCTGTAGAGTATTTTTTTTAACTATAATTTTTATTTTAGATTGGTACCTATCTGACAAAGCCCCTATACAGCTGCAACTAAAGATGTACTAGCTACCTGCCTAATTATATTTTTGATGTATGTATTAGCAAATTGACGAAACTAAGTGTTCTCAAGGTCCCTATGGTTTAAAATAAATAAATATGAAATACAATAAGCCAGCAACCAGGACAAATCTTATACCAACGAATCTTACAAACAAGTCCGGGTAGCGCTTCCATATAAAGAAGGTAAACAGTCGCCGTGGCCGAAACCACCCTGGATGACATCATCACATCATGGCCTATGGCCTGCATGATTCATGAATGATGATGATTGAAGAGGCATTCTGTCGTGCAGGAGTCAGGGCAGGATGGGCATGCAAGGGCGTGTGGCATGGCTAGGGACTGGGCACTGCAGTCGCATCGCGCCGCGGAGACCGCCTGTTGAGATCACACCTGGAGCTGCCGGCTTGAGTGCGCAGTCTGTTAAGGTGGTTGCTTCGCTTGTGGCACGAAATTCAATTTTTTTCATGTTCGTTGCTCCTCACAGCACATCAACGCTTCTTCAGGTAGCGAAAACTAATTTGACGGTAATTATATGACCTATCACACAAGTTTTTGTTTATAGTATCACATAAATATCATTAGTTTGGCTATTTTTTATTTTTTTTTGTGCTTGAAACAAAAAAACACTGTAAATACCACTGAAGCACAATCGTAGCTAAGCGAATGATATTTATGAGTATAAATTAAAACTTGTATGTTAGGTCATATAATTACCGGCAAATTAGTTTTCGCTATCTGAAAAACTGTTGATGAGCTGTGATGAGCAAAAACACGAACAAATTTGTAATTCGCGCCACAAGCGAAAGCAACCACCTTAAGGGTCTTCCACGCTGGTCAGGGTAGTTGGTGGCCAGGGGGTAATTCCTCTGCAGGTGTTATATACCCAGGTGCAGGGGCTTTTTTTAACATCCATAGGTCGAGATGAGCATCACTTGCATTAGTTGCATTACTTGAGGTGGCTGAAGTGGAGCGTAAAAAACCTTTACGGCTTATTAAACGCTTGTGGTCGATTTGCACCATACAGAGAATGTCAGTCATCAGATTCTTATTTTCCTTTTTCTGTGCCACATGCAGTTTCTCGCCGGACGTCAGGTGGCGCTATACCCGCTTAAGGGTAGACAATACACAGGGATACAATACAATAGACAGGGGGGTGCTTCCGATGACAATACAATATGATGGTGACAGCGAGCTGATCTGATGATGGAGACGGAAGGTGGACAACGGAACTCCTCGATGGATAATAGTAGACTGGCAGTATTTGGGTTCATTTTGATCAGCACACGATTCTGCTTACTAATCAGCATTTTACCATCGCTCTTCCCGGCGCCGTGACAAAGCTCATCCACACATCATAAAACCCTGGGTTTCTCGAACGACTCGTTTCTCGAGATCATTTCTTGCCCATACCTACAAACTATGGAATGAGCTTCCATCTGAGGTTTCCCAGCTTGGGTACATGTGTCGCTTCAAGAAAAATGCTCATAAATTCCTTCAGAGTAGGCAGCGCATCGACAACACCCCTGGTGTTGCCGGTGTCTATAAGCGACGGTGGCCGCTTTACATCAGGTGGGCCGTAAGCTAGTTTGCCTTTCAGTTTTATAAAAAAAAAAACTTTTTAGTGCATTTTTTGAGTATTCTTCCTTGTGTAAGATTTATCCTGGCTGCTAGCTTAATATGGAATGTGTTATTACTGGAGGAAAGCGTTAGAAGAGTCAGTCGTGGGAAGCAATGGCGACGATGAGCTCACCACTCACGTCTAGTCACAGGCGTCACGCAAAACCAGCGCCGCAGCAGCGCTTGCGTTGTTGCAGCATACGCTGAGCGGCGACCTTTTTTGCTGATTATATGGATACGTTTTAATTTTAAGTTTTTTTTGTTAGTTTGTTGGCAAAATAAATATATTTGTATTTATTTATATTCCGATGGTGCAACCCACAGTGAAAAGAGGCCTATTGAGGCTCTGCCTAACCTTTCGAAAAGGCGTGTCTGTCTATGTATGTAATTTGTTTTTAGTGTTTTCACTTGTTTTCAAATAAATACTCACAGATAGTCCAGTGAGGCGTTCGAAGGGTTGCTTGAGATTGTATTTCCTGATGGAGAATAGTCTACCGCTGATGACGAGGCACATTCTGCAGACCTGAAATGGGAAAACGCATTGGGATTACCAATTCTACATTATATTTAGCCAGCTATGGAGAGAGCTAAGCTTACTAAGATTTGCTGCCTTACTAAATATTTTTTTGTATTATTTATTATTTATTTATTTGTAGACTAGCAGCTTACGCTGATAATGTCTACATCAAAACTGTGTCAAATGTCTAATTTTGTGCCACTTTTTTATTATTATTATTATTTAAAATTATAGACAAGCAGCTTTCGCTGATGTGCCTATTTCAGAGTGTTGAAATGTCTTAGTTCCACTCCCTGCACTGATTACACTTTAATGTCTTGATTCCCAGCGGTGTGCCACAGGGTTCATTGCTGGGACCGCTGCTGTTTTTGATCTTTATAAATGATATTTTTAGTTGTTTTCTAAGTAGCCATGTGCTTAGTTTTGCAGACAACATGAAAATCTTTAAAATTATTAAGTCTCATAATGATTATTTTGTCCTTCAGGCAGATCTTTCTAGTCTGGACAACTATTGTCGTATTAACAAGCTCGAGCTCAATCCATCCAAGTGTTCGATTGTGACTTTTTCTCGTAAGAAATCAATAATTTCGTTTAACTATTCGCTGAAGTCAGAGACTCTGCAGAACTGCAACGTTGTTAGGGATCTCGGTGTCGTCCATGACTCTAAGCTAATTTTCGATGATCACATCCATTCAATTGTTTCTAAAGCCTCTAAAGCACTAGGATTCGTCATGAGGAGTGCTTCTAGCTTTCACCGCGCAAAAACGTTTAAGATTCTTTACTGTTCATTTGTTAGAAGCATTCTTGAGTATGCTTCACAGATTTGGAATCCTCGTTATGATGTTTATATTAAAAGAATCGAGCGCATTCAAATTAAGTTTATTAAGTACCTCTGCTTCCGTCTTAAAATTCCATATAGTTCAGCTAATTACCTTGATCTATGTAAGCAATTTCATATTCTTCCTCTTTCCAAGCGGCGTGAGATCGCTGACTTATCTTTTATGATTAAAATCACGTCAAATAATATTAATTGTCCCGATTTACTTCAAAAAATTCAGCTTAACATTCCGTACAAACCTATCAGGTTTAACCCCCCTATTTATGTTCCTCTTGTTGGCACTAACTACAGGCAAAATTCCTTCTTGTGGCGAGCGAGTAACAATTTTAACAAATTAAGCAAGCGATTTGACCTTGATTTATTCTGCACGAGTGTCGGCTCAGCAAGGCGGCTGCTCAGCGGTGAGTTTTTTGGCGCCGATGGTGGTAATGTTGATGACAATTGTTTAGTTTAAAACATTGTAACTTTAAATATTTAAATAACTATATTGTATAGATGATGCATGTTGATTAGTCTCATTATGTTCATAGTTTTTTTGTTGTTGTACTATTCCGCTACCTATCCGTGAAAACCTTCAATAAGCTTTCTGATATTTATTAATTTGTAAGTCTGTTAATTTTAAGCCTTTGGTTTTCCTTCAAATAAATATAAATATAAATATAAATTGTTAACAGTTTGTTTGTTCTCAACCAGTTATACAATTTGTTCCAATTGTTTGTGTTGTTAAGTTCTGAATTGTACAATAGTAGCCAGTTGTCGAGCTTATTTTTGAATGCATTTACAGATGTGGCAGAAACAACATCCTCTGGTAGTATGTATGTTACATTTGTGGAGCACTCTATTACTGAACAAGTGATGTGCAACAAGTGCGTTGGCAGACTCTTCCCGCCATTTTCGATAAGAGACGTTGTCTACTTTTATTTTATTTCTTTTCCTAGTGTTTTCTTGAGTTATTTTGTGTTATTTTGGTGGCATTTTAACTAATGTAGCTCGTTTAAAAAGCACAAGTGTAGTGAAATGAAATTGAAATGGAAGTGAATTGCGTGACTTTTGAAATTGGTGGAAATTGTCTACCAAAGTTTTAGTAAAATTGGCCACCGTTTTACTAAAATATGACTCGACTGTGACTTTGACGACTTGGAAGGAGTGTAACGTTGCAAAATATATTGAAAATACAATATAGTAAAAATACAGATACTTACTTGAAAATGGCAAATGCACAAGCCGTGCGGAGCCAAATATAAAGAAAAAAGAAAAGAAAAGTGCTTTGGCAGGATCTCGAGCCAGTTTAAATTGGTGGCCACAAGATGATCTTTCTTTCTTCACAAAGGTATCATATAGGTCTGGCAGGTTGTATTGTTAGGTCAGCATTTTATTATGTCTCTATTAGGAACACAACAGACTTTTTGGGCTATCTTACTGAGATTTGCTGTCTTACAGAGATTTGATGTCTAACTAAGATTTGCTAACTTCCGGCGACAGATATAAGTAGGAGATCCGATATGTACCTTGGTAACATTGGGCACGGCGCCCGCCCGCACCTTGCGCAGCCCACACGGCGTCTCGTACAGGTCCTCGCGCCGGAAGTGCTCCGAGCATATGGTGCTGCGCTCCCTCGGCCGCCAGGCCGGCCTTCCCAGCGCTTGCAGCCAGGCCGCGCGCATTGATATGTACCTGAGTAACATTGGGCACGGCGCCCGCCTGCAACTTGCGCAGCCCACACGGCGTCTCGTACAGGTCCTCGCGCTGGAAGTGCTCCGAGCATATGGTGCTGCGCTCCCTCGGCCGCTAGGCCTGGTCTCTCCAGCGCTTGCAGCCAGGCCGCGCGCATTGATATGTACCTGAGTAACATTGGGTACGGCGCCCGCCCGCACCTTACGCAGCCCACACGGCGTCTCGTACAGGTCCTCGCGCCGGAAGTGCTCCGAGCATATGGTGCTGCGCTCCCTTGGCCGCCAGGCCGGCCTCTCCAGCGCTTGCAGCCAGGCCGCGCGCATTGATATGTACCTGAGTAACATTGGGCACGGCGCCCGCCCGCACCTTGCGCAGCCCACACGGCGTCTCGTACAGGTCCTCGCGCCGGAAGTGCTCCGAGCATATGGTGCTGCGCTCCCTTGGCCGCCAGGCTGGCCTCTTCAGCGCTTGCAGCCAGGCCGCGCGCATTGATATGTACCTGAGTAACATTGGGCACAGCGCCCGCCCGCACCTTGCGCAGCCCACACGGCGTCTCGTACAGGTCCTCGCGCCGGAAGTGCTCCGAGCATATGGTGCTGCGCTCCCTCGGCCACCAGGCCGGCCTCTCCAGCGCTTCCAGCCAGGCCGCGCGCATTGATATGTACCTGAGTAACATTGGGCACGGCACCCGCCCGCACCTTGCGCAGCCCACACGGCGTCTCGTACAGGTCCTCGCGCCGGAAGTGCTCCGAGCATATGGTGCTGCGCTCCCTCGGCCGCCAGGCCGGCCTCTCCAGCGCTTCCAGCCAGGCCGCGCGCATTGATATGAACCTGAGTAACATTGGGCACGGCGCCCGCCCGCACCTTGCGCAGCCCACACGGCGTCTCGTACAGGTCCTCGCGCCGGAAGTGCTCCGAGCATATGGTGCTGCGCTCCCTTGGCCGCCAGGCTGGCCTCTTCAGCGCTTGCAGCCAGGCCGCGCGCATTGATATGTACCTGAGTAACATTGGGCACAGCGCCCGCCCGCACCTTGCGCAGCCTACACGGCGTCTCGTACAGGTCCTCGCGCCGGAAGTGCTCCGAGCATATGGTGCTGCGCTCCCTCGGCCACCAGGCCGGCCTCTCCAGCGCTTCCAGCCAGGCCGCGCGCATTGATATGTACCTGAGTAACATTGGGCACGGCACCCGCCCGCACCTTGCGCAGCCCACACGGCGTCTCGTACAGGTCCTCGCGCCGGAAGTGCTCCGAGCATATGGTGCTGCGCTCCCTCGGCCGCCAGGCCGGCCTCTCCAGCGCTTCCAGCCAGGCCGCGCGCATTGACGGCTCCATGGGAAACCTAACATTGTAACATGACTATAATATTATTATTATCACACTCATTTTTGAAAGAATTTTTTGATGTTGATGTTACAACATCTTCTGGTAAATCATTCCAATTATGGACCACTCTGTTACTAAGGAAGTGCTGTGCAGTGTTTGTGTTGGATGGTCCACGGGATATTGTACAACTATGCCCTCTCAACAACATTAAACTTTCTTTTAAAATATAGATTTCATGAAATTCAGGCAAATTGTAAGTAAATTGTAAGTAGTAATAGTAGAAGTAGAGCTTTTTTATTATTTTTATTTAAAATTATAGACGAGCAGCTTTCGCTGATGTGCCTATTTCAGAGTGTTGAAATGTCTTAGTTTCACTCGCTGCACTGATTACACTTTAATGTCTTTAATTGTTAACAGTTTGATTGTTTGCAACCAGTTATAAAATTTGTTTTTGAAAGCGTTTATTGATGTGGCAGTAACAACATTCAGGTAAATTATTCCAATTATGGACCACTGTGTTACTAAGGAAGAGTTTTCCTGGGAAAGTGCTACCACCATACCTATTTCTGCCGCAAGGCGGTGCTCCGGTTTTAAGGGTAAAATTACAAATTCGATTCTTACGTGCCGGTGATATTACAGGCACACGTGGCTTATGTCTCAGGGTGACGGGCGCAGTGCAATGCCACATAGGGCGCGTCCTGGGTGGACGTGCCTGTGAGGTAAGCTAATGCATTGTTAAAGGCAGAGGTTACCTTTTAACATATATCCTTGTTCTGTCATTCACAAAGTTAAAAAGAACACCCGGAGGGGGTGAACGATCCACCAACTTCCTCTATGGTTCATCGAGAGAGGGGCCTTCCCACACTGCCTCTACCAGTAGGTGGTTGCCACTCGAGAACTAACAATTCCCAACAGTTGTTAGTCTTGCAAGCTTAGCTTGCCCATTGCCACATTTAGTATTTTTAGTAGTAGTAGAGCTTTTTTGTGAAAGAGTTTGTCCGGGGAAGTACTACCACCATACCTATTTCTGCCGCAAAACAGTAGTGCTCGCATTGCTGTGTTCCGGTTTGAAGGGTAAGGGTGCCGGTGAAATTACAGGCACATGAGACTTTTCATCTTTATGTCTGAGGGTGGCGGGCGCAGTGCAATTCCACATAGGGTGCGTCCTAGGTGGACGTGACCTATGAGGTAATGCACTGTTCATAGGCAGAGGTTACCCCTTAACATCAGGTGGGCCTCTTGCTTGTTCCGTCATCCAAGTAGTATAAAAAAAAAAAAAACATTTTGCTATATTCACTGAATATTTTCTCATGTTTTTTCCTGCTAAAGAACCAGTGTGGTGAAGGCAAAAGAGTTATGTGAGTGGGCGTATATTGAAGAACGTTATTTGAATAACAGTAGTTTATGTAAATAAATAATAAAATAATTTTATAAACATTTATTAGTCTTAAAATTTATGTATTATTTTGCATACATACGTGTGAAAGGTGATCCCCTCCGACTTGAAATTGTTCCTTGAGTCATTTTTGCAGCCAGGAACCACGCACCTCATTATAAAAGAGTATTTTAGTCGGAATTTATGCGATTCCAAACCATTTTTATTTTGCCATCAAAGCCAACCCAGAAACTCTGTTCAAATGGGCAAATGGTCGAACTTATACATTTACAATGTATTAACTAATGTTGGTTTCATTCATAAATACAATTCATTTAATACATTTTGTTATTTTTCTGTAAACTAAAATCCTATTTATTTTCCGCTTTTCAACCAACAGTCCCACAGATCTAAACAAACATAAATTCTTCCATTCCATAGACATACATAATATTTGTCTATGACTCGCCATAGAGGAAAAAGCACATTTCCACATTCCCTCAAAATCCCACACAGGAAAGCCAGAACCGGCAGAACCAAGTAAGTGTTGATCAATGTATTTATTCTTCCATGGCAAGCACGTAGTTTTGTCTCTTGATAGTGGCTTCGAATAAATGGATTTCTGACATTAGAAGACGCTTGACTCAAGCGTGAACGTGCTTGAACTGAAGCGTGCGTCTGTAAATAGTAATCGAGCTTGATATCACCATGGCCAGGGTTAGACCTATTTTTTGGTCCTTCGAGATTGATGGAGCCGTTTTACAATAATTCAGATGACGTTCACCCTCGACGCTTGCGGCCAGACTGACTAGTAAATGTCTAAAGAGCGTGCTCTGAAAAGCTTGGCTGTTGATCCTTAGAGTAAGACACACTACCCAGTCGAGCTGTAAAGGGACCTTGCGTTCTATAGATACTAATTAGTGTGGCAACCTAGTCAAGCAAGGTTGCTACTAAGTGCACTAGTTAGCCATGTGCAAGGGCACTTAGCCTGTCAGTCACCCTACCACTGAATGTGCGAACAGACTTCAGAGCAATGAATTGAATTCATAGACACATTGACTTAGAGGCACTGGGCACATAGTTATTGTGTAAAAAAACGTGCTTGGCTGTAAGACACACTACTTAATCAAGGTGTAAAGGGGCCTTTACGTATTCCTCCACGATTCGATGAATAAGAAAATGAAAAAAAAACCCACTACGGATACTATGCCTTTTTTTAGTCTGTGATATAAATAAATAAATTAAAAACAAGAAAAATGGCGTCGATCGATGCAAATGCGCGAATCCGATGAATGCGAAATGGAATTGCTAGGAAATGTTGAGTAAAAAGTGCAATAAAAATGTTAACACTTGATAGATCATCATATAGCATACTTTTAAAACTGTAACTAAACTGTGGTTATCATTTAAAAACCGTAATAACTACGTTATTACCTAAAACTGAGACTTCTGGGAATATTATGATTTTGTATGTCTTAAGCTTCCTAAAATGCGTTGCAGCGTACAGAACTGCTGCAATGATACCAAAAGAACAAATAAAAGCCATGGCATCACGTTTCACTTGTGAGTAAAGCCAAACATGAAACAAATTGTTGTTTTTCATATACATAATAAATTACTAGCGTTTCTCTACTAAGCCTAAATTGACGACCTCCGTTGCGTGGCGGGCGATTAATCGCCTGAGATGCGAGAGGTTGCGGGTTTTGTTCCCGCTGCGAGAAAAATGTTTGCATGGTCTGCAAATATTTGTTCCGGGTCTGGCCTGAGTGTAACTGTTTTGGCCTCGTAGAAAAAAAACAATTAGTTATTGCTTTTCTAATGCTTAAATTAAGAAAGCGCGTATATTTCCAGGTTTCCTAAGGAGCCTACTCTCCGATCAGCATGGATGGAAGCCCTGGGTATGCCAGATTGGACTCCTAAAGAAAGAAGTACCATCTGCTCGGAACACTTCCGTAATGATGACTTTTATCAGACCAAGAAGGGAATGAGGAAGGTCAAGAATGGAGCTGTACCTGTTATTGTTTCTGTGAGTTTCTTATATAATCTTCTTAGTTAAATAATAAATAAATAAATAATGCTGGACAGTTCACAAAACATTATCTAGCTCCAAGCTAAGCAGAGCTTGTGTTATGGGTCCTAGATAACTGATATAATTAATACAATATATTACATAGATAGATATTTTGTATTATACATAGAAAATACCCAGAACACCCTGAACAATTATCTGCAGATTGTACAAATATTTGTTCCGAGGCGGAAATCGAACCCGCAACCTCCTGCGTCGCAGGCCAACCTTCCGCCGCGCCACAGAGGTCGTAATTGTAGGACTTGTCATATTATTTCGTATTTATCCTCTTATTCTGAGCTGTGGTGTATCAGGCCATAGAATAGGACCCTCTATCTCCTCCCGTGGATGGCATACAAATTTAAACGGGTTTTTTTTAACAGCCTCTTAACCACACTTATCCCCACTATGATTCCCTGTGTTGTATGTATCAGGAAATACAAGTACCATTTCAACAACAAGGAACGAATATTCGCAGATCATACAAACATTTGTCCCACAGCGAGAATCGAACCCGCAGCCTCTCGCGTCTCAGCCGGCTACTCGCCCGCCAAGCCACAGAGGGTTTTTTATACTACAAACAAACAAGCATACGACCCACCTGTTGGTACGCGGTTACCGTAGCCTATGGACGCCTGCAATACCAGAGGCATCACACGCACGTTGCCGACCCTTTAAACATTTACAAACACCCCTTTTGAAGAACCCCATACTGTAGTCGCTTGGGTAAACCTCAGCAGGGAGATCATTCCACAACCTGAGTGTTCGCGAGAAGAAGTTCCTCTGAAACCGCACAGTCCGGGACCACCCTGGCTCTAAGGCTCTATATACTCCTGTTTAATCGCGACCAAACCTAGAAGAATCAGGCAACAAACACGGCTCGGCTTTATTTGATGATTCATCTTACTACTAGGCGGGGAGCGCCTGTGTGGTGCCAAGAGAACAAGTGGAAGATGATTCAAAGACAAAAGGAAAACCTACTTAAAAGCCTCAGGTAGGCAGTTAAAAGTAAGATGCTACAGAGAATCAGCAACAGTTCATAAAACATGAACCATGGCGTTATATAGGGGATGCCCGATGATGGTGATTTATCCTCTGATGATGACGACCTCTGTGGCGCGGCTGGCGATGGTTCGCCTGCGTCGCAGGAGGTTGCGGGTTCGATTCCCGCCTTGGAATAAATATTTGTGCGATCTGCAGATATTTGTTCAGGGTGTTCTGGGTGTTTTATATGTACTCGTATAATAAAAATATCTATCTATGTAATGTATTGTATTAAGTATATCAGTTAACTAGTACCCATAACACAAGCTCTGGCCAGGCCTCTTTTACTACATGTACTTGCGCGCGATAATTACCTACTGGCCGCCGGGCAGCTAGCTTCCCATTTCTCAGTTGGTTGCCGACAGCCGCGTGGAGCGTCCTTTCGTACGCAAATAACCAATAATGTAACTGATGTATAATGTACCTGACGCCTACATTATTTTTGTCGCGTCGTGTCGTGTCCCATTCCCTGGGAATAATTCGTAAAAATTCGAAAGTTATGAGAAATATTGCGAATACCTACTTCGATGGCTGACATAAACATAGGTAGGTAGGTAGTTACCTACCTAGGTACCTAGGTAGCTCTATCTAAGTAGAAGAGTTTCCTTGATTCCTATAGCCGTACCTATGCCTATGCAGCTGGAAGGTAGGTACTAGATCAGCGACGATACAAATTATTGCATTTGAATCAGAAATACAAACACATTTTTTTTTATACTTTCTACTTGAATGACGGAACAAGCAGATGGCCCACCTGATGTTAAGCGGTAACCTCTGCCTATGATCAGTGCATAACCTCATAGGTCACGTCCACCTAGGACGCGCCCTATGTGGCATTGCACTGCTCCCGCCACCCTGAGACATAAAGATGAAAGTCTCATTTGCCTGTAATTTCACCGGCACCCTTACCCTTAAAACCGGAACACAGCAATGCGAGCACTACTGCTTTGCGGCAGATATATAGGTATGATGGTAGTACTTCCCCGGACGAACTCTTTCACAAAAAAGCTCTACTACTACTAAAAAGAAACATAGAAAGTTTCAAATCGATACGACAGTTAAAAGTAGGAAAAATCTGAGTTTTAAGATTTCAAAATACAGAATAGTACATAGTTACTACCGAGCAACAGAGACACGCTAAAACACAAAGCGCGCGCGTGGTTCCGCCCTTGCTTCCCACGACACGAGTCGCGACTGACTCGGCTAACGCTGAGTAGGTACATAGTAGGTACACTACAATATACTATATTCACACTTGACCAACTTATATAACTAATAAGGTAGCCTTATAATAAATAAGTTTAAAGTAGATACCTATGTTGGTTTGGAATTACGCACCTACCTCTACTAGTAAAAATATAAAAATTATAAAAAAAAAACAGAAAAATATGTTATTCTTTCTTTCATATAGGTATAAAGTAAATACCTACTGACATATATATCGAAAGTGGCAGCCCTAGCAATCCACGCTAATTAAGCTTTGGTTCATTTTTGGTTGCAGCGTCTAGTGACTCTAAAGAGTAGGTAATTATAGCAGTAGGTACCTATTGTAAATTTCCTATGAAATGATTTATCTGTTACGTAGTAACTTTTTAGTAATCTGTTCTCTGGCTTAGCTTGGGGCTAGATAATGTTGTGTGAACTTGTCCAGCATTATTTATTTATTTATTTATCCTCTGATTTCAGGATTCGTCTGAAGACATGGAAGCGCCAGCCGCATTACGGGTAAGATATATTCTGTCAGCTTTTATGACATTATCCCATCACTAGTGACAATTATACTGCTACAAGGTAGGGTTCGGTACAAAAAGCACCAGCTACCCTAATCACATACAAAGACAAACGCCTTTCTCCCCGATTCCTTTTTTCCCGAATTTTAAACTCTAATACTGTGACGTAGACACATCAGCGAAAGCTGCTCGTCTATAAATTAATAATAATAATAATAAATGATAGGCAGAGCCTCAAATGGGCCTCTTTTTACTGTGGGTTGCACCGTCATGGGAAATAGGCGTGACAAGTGGTGAGTTCATTGCAGCCATTGCATTCCACGACTGACTCTGCTAACGCTTTCTTCCAGTAATAACACATTCCTTAAAAAAGCCTACAACCAGGACAAAGCTGATACTAACGCATCACAAGATATCAGGATCTAAATCACTCTACGCCTGTATTCCTGTGAAAAGAGACCTTCTGAGGCTCTGCCTACCCCTTCGGGGAAAAAGGCGTGTAGATACACGCAGTACAGTCCTATGACGACCTCTGTGGCGCGGCGGGCGAAGGGTGGCCTGCGACGCAGGATGTTGCTGGTTCGATTCCCGCCTCGGAACAAATATTTGAGCGATCGCAGATATTTGTTCAGGGTGTTGGGTATTTTCTATGTATATTAAAAAAATATCTATCTATGTAATATATTGTATTAAGTATAACAGTGATCTAGTACCCATAACACAAGCTCTGCTTAGCTTGGGGCTAGATAATGTTATGTGAACTGTCCAGCATTATTTATTTATTTATTATTACATACATACATAGATAATGTATGTATGTAATAAGACTGTATTGCATTACACTGAGAGAAATACAATAAAATTAAATATCTTGAAACAGCCGAAGAGTACAGATAATGTATGCGACATTCTCTTGGTAAAACGGTGGCCGTTTTTAACAAACGTTTTAACAAAACGTTGGTAGACAATTTTCACCAATTTGAAACGTCATGCAATACACTTCCATTTCATTTCACTACAATTGTGCTCAAAATGCGCAGACATAATTTCGTACATACATACATACACAGGCAGAGCCTCAATGGGCCTCTTTTCACTGTGGGTTGCACCATCGTGGGATATAGACGTGACAAGTGGTGAGCACATCGCCGCCATTGCTCCCCACGACTGACTCACCTAACACTTTCTTCCAGTAATAACACATTCTAAAATTATCCAGCAACCAGGACATATTTTATACCAACGAATCTTATCAAAAAGTCCGGGTAATCCCTTAGTCGGCTTTTACGACAACCGCGGGAGGAGACGGAGGGGTCTATTCTTAGGCCGGGCACATCACGATGTAATTTAATAAATTACATACTTTACTCACACAACACAATTTTAAACACACTTATAAATTTTAAAGTCTATATATTTAATAATTGTTGTAACAATTTAAATTTACCCATAAGTACAATTATTAAGCACGTATACAGTATTTACCCATAAGTACAATTATTAAGCACGTATACAGTATTTACCCATAAGTACAATTATTAAGCACGTATACAGTATTTACCCATAAGTACAATTATTAAGCACGTATACAGTATTTACCCATAAGTACAATTATTAAGCACGTATACAGTATTTACCCATAAGTACAATTATTAAGCACGTATACAGTATTTACCCATAAGTACAATTATTAAGCACGTATACAGTATTTACCCATAAGTACAATTATTAAGCACGTATACAGTATTTACCTATTCCTTTCATTATTATTTATCTACAAAACATTATTTTTAGAGAGCTTGTTTAGCTTAAAGTTTGGTTTGGTTTTGAGTTTTAGCTATATTTTATAAATAAAAATAAATAAATTAATAATGCTGGACAGTTTACACAACATTATCTAGCCCCAAGCTAAGCAGAGCTTGTGTTATGGGTACTAGATAACTGATATACTTAATACAATATTGTTACGAGCTAGGGTTCAGGATAAAATAAACTCTTAAAACACCGGTGAACAAATTAACACTTTTTAATAAAACAATCCAAAAAGCACAAATTCACACTTCCGTTAAACGCACTATTCAAAATTATCACTCTCACCACTTTACTTGCACTATACTACGCTGTTCTAAATTATTCCTCTCAGATCTTTCGATTAATTCACAGTCTTAGCTAGTATTCAACCGCACTCCACGAATGAATTTACGACTTTATATACGAGCGTCTTAGAGTCTCGAATATTCTAACAATTACGAGCAATCTGTAGAAACGTATACCATAGTCTAGAACTATCGGGAACTATATCTATCCTGCTCTAACAACAGGATAGCAGGCTCCCGCTACACTTCTCTGACACATCTTTACACTATGGGTAGAGCCACAGGTTCAGCTATTCGTCAATAGATGGCGTTACGAGGCTCTAAAGGTGTTGCCGAATGACTTTATCTGTGGCGCCATATTCATTCTGTGTTGGCGCGTAACATTGCCCCCTCCTTAGACGTGCTCGTCCCGAGCATCGTTAGACCCATAATATCGCGCCAATCTATCTACATGTACAATCTTAGGTGTACCTCGCAGCCCCTTCTGAATTCGGTACGTGACATCTTTAATCCTGGTCACAACACGGTATGGTCCGTCCCATATCCGGACCAGGGGCCCAATTCTCGATTCATGCGATATTTGTAGGATATGATATTATCATATCACTCCTTTTATCTATGATAGATATTGAGCCTGCAACAAAATGCGTATTACACACGATAAATATCGCAGGAATTGACAAAATATCTATTGAATTTAAATATCCGTATTCTCGAGAAGTCACTGTAGATAAATATCGATCGTATATCAGTAGATATGTATCGAGTGGTCAGACGCACTCGATAATGTTATATCTATCGAATTATCAAACACAAAATGAAATTCAACAACAAATATTAAGTCTAGGCTTAAGCTCACCTTTGTGCATATCTTTTGTAATATTTTATTTGTTATTATATCCGTGTACAGTGGCGGAATTAAAACGTTCGTCAGTTTTCAAAGAAATCCCCTTAGTTTGTCACGAGCACATATTACCTTTTCCAGCTATCCTACGGAGCAGACTGCTGTATAGAAAACCATAATTTAAATGTTTATTATAAAGATCAAAATCAGCCCAATCAAACCTTTGATCAGTTGCTTGTTTATGTTTGGAACTATTTTTTTAGGGTCACGTAGCCAACGTCTGCTGTGGTGTGTCCGGCCTAAGAATAGACCCCTCCGTCTCCTCCCGTGGATGTCGTAAAAGTCGACTAAGGGATTACCCGGACTTGTTGATAAGATTCGTTGGTATAAGATTTGTCCTGGCTGGTAGCTTATTATGGAATGTGTTATTACTGGAAGAAAGCGTTAGCTGAGTCAGTCGTGGGAAGCAATGGCGGCGATGAGCTCACCACTTGTCACGTCTATATTCCACGATGGTGCAACCCACTGTGAAAAGAGGCCTATTGTGGCTCTGCCTACCTCTTCGGGGAAAAAGGCGTGTGTCTATGTATGTATGTATGTATGTACGTAGCCAAAGGGGCCAAATGGTCTGTCTATCACAAGGATCTAGAGTGGCTAAACCATTGAACTATTCATATTTCTACTATGTATGTAAACTGAACCAAACCAAAAAATTATAATTTAACATTAGTTTGAAATTGTTATAAGGGTGGCTTCCGTACAAGTAAAGGTGAGGAGGTGGGAAGGGGAAAATAAATTTGTCGTACCCCAGCATGTGGAATATAATTTTAGAGCTTATAAGTGCATATTAACACTGTATTTTTATTAACGAAAATAATGGAAAACAAAGGCATGAGGGGCCGCTAAAGTCAGTTTTTTTTCCAAAATATTGTAAATAAGTTCTTTTTAATTTGTAAATATGCAACTTATTATGAATATTATACCAAAAAAATCAAATGTTTTATAAATTAGAAACATTCAAGATATTTCTCATATTTATATTACCAAGTTAAGTATAAAAGAAAATTCTTGGTAACACCAACAGACTTAATTTTGCGTATGGATTAACTAAACGGAACCACAGATTAGGTATATAATAGTTACCACGACCGACGGAACCCTGAATGCGCGAGGTCCGATGCGCACTTGGCCAGTTTTTTATTGAGTTAGCCAGAATTTTTGTAATTTTATTCGTAGACTGTGTCTGTCATTCAGTCGCTGTTAATAGGTATCCATTGTCGTGGTAACTGAAGGATAATTTTCGTAATATTGACAACACAACAGTATGCTTTTTGCATTGAACAATCAAAAATAGGCCCTAAGGTGACGAACGTTCTCATTTCACTACTGTACAACAAAGGAATTTCATTCAAAAATCATTTCAATAAACAGATGTACCTAAATGTTTACATGTTACAACCGGATTTTAATAAATTACGAGTACATGCCATCACTCCGGTCTAATTCTGCGATATTTGTTGGTTATGATATTATCATATCACTCCTTTTATCTATGATACATATATCGATCCCGCGTCAAAGAGTGTATTCTCGAGGACAATAGATAAAAATGCTAATAGATATAATCCGACCAGTATAACTTGTCGCGACATGAAGCTGCCATTGCGTGGCGCTGCTTGATACAGATTATGATTATTATAATTTTAGTTCCTCAAAAGCGCCACATATGTAGTAACTATTATCTAATCTGTGGCACCACCGTCAACTTATACTGGTATCACTGTAACAGTAAATATTATCACTATGTTCATTTAATGCTTTCACAAAAAGAATACAAAGTTTTGTCATTGCCAACTGGCAATACCTACATGTAGGAAGGAAGATGATTGAAAAAGTCGTGGGAGCAGTGGCGCAAAGTAAGTAAACATGCAATTAACAAATAAAATATAACAATATACCTATATGTACAAAATAAAATTTTCGATTGTTCCTGACCACTCAATGCATATCTAATGATCGATACTTATCTACAATGATATCTCGGGAATACAGAATGTTCAATTCAATAGATATTTTGTCAATTCAATAGATATTTATCGAGTGTGATATTATATCTATTTCCCGAGAATCACCCCCCAGGTCTTCCTGATAGCGCATCCGCGTTACCATCATGGTCTTGTGAGATCAAAATTCTTGGGGCTTTTCTAAAACCGGCCAGCACTCGCCCCGCAGTACTGGCGTTTACTCGTTTCCCTGCTGGTTGTAGGTGGAGGCAACCACCCGGTCTTCCTGAGATCGAACTTTCCTTTCGATTACCCGTTTGAGGCAACTAGACCTTAGATGACCCTTTTCCCCACACACGTAGCATCTAGGGCTAAATTTCGGACGGTTGTCACGGTTAGGAGATGCCACCATTTCCCTGATGCGGTGCACTCGATGGTCCTGACGTACGGCCTCCACCTCCAATGCATGCGCCAAAGCGTTCTTCAAAGATTCGTGGTGCCCAAGTCTCACAGCAGCCCGTACTTCAAGGTCACGTATTCCATCGACAAAGGCTTGGACTAAATTACCGTCGATGAGTGCCGGTGACGATTGATATGCCTTTCGAACCAGCTTTTCTATTTCGAGAGCCCACTGCTGTAGGTTCTCAGAGTGACGCTGCGCTCTCTCCTTTAATTGAGCTCGGAACACGTGCTCCAAATGTGCATCACCATAGCGGGATTCCAATGCTTCGAGCATCTGTTCGTAGGTGAATTCCTTTCCGAGGGCCTCTAAAATGGTAAGCGCCTGGTCACGAAGGCCTAGAGTAAGGGCAGTCATAGCCTGCGCTGTGGTCCATCCGTTGGCCTTGACCACGGCCTCAAACTGGATCTTGTAGGCTGACCACGAAGAGCTTCCATCAAACGGCGGCACCTTGAAGCCTCGGACTGTAGGTGTAGCAGCCACTGAAGCCACGTTCCCATCTCCAGACTTCAGCACACCCAGAGCCTTTCTAACATCGGCGATCTGGGTTTCAGCTTTGGAGATGCGACTCTCTTGGTTTTGTACCTGGTCTTTTACATCCCGGAGTTCTTTCCCAATAGTCACGTACAGGTCCCTTATGAGGCGAGTCTGTTCCTCTTTATCGCGGCGCAGTAGCTCCTCAAGGCGTTGAACCTGCTCCTCCTGCCGACGAGTCTGCTCCTCTTTATCACGGCGCAGATGCTCCTCAAGGCGTTGAGCCTGCTCCTCTTTATCACGGCGCAGATGCTCCTCAAGGCGTTGAGCCTGCTCCTCCTGCCGACGGGCCTGCTCCTCCTGCCGACGGGCCTGCTCCTCCTGCCGACGGGCCTGCTCCTGAAGCATTGCCATTAAAGCAGCAAAATCAATTGAAGCGGGAGCTTGGACCGCTGATGGTGGTGAAACCCCGGATGATCCAGAAGCTGGCTCCACCATTGGGTCAGGAATCTGGCGACGCACTTGTGATGGTGAACCTTCAAGTCGCCTGACATCCATTTCCAACTGCCGTTGACTGCGCGTCCTGATACCTTCCGTATCGTCCTTTGGAAGTACCGGCATTATTTTATCCCACTTCTGACACCAATTTGTTACGAGCTAGGGTTCAGGATAAAATAAACTCTTAAAACACCGGTGAACAAATTAACACTTTTTAATAAAACAATCCAAAAAGCACAAATTCACACTTCCGTTAACCGCACTATTCAAAATTATCACCCTCACCACCTTACTTGCACTATACTACGCTGTTCTAAATTATTCCTCTCAGATCTTTCGATTAATTCAGTCTTAGCTAGTATTCAACCGCACTCCACGAATGAATTTACGACTTTATATACGAGCGTCTTAGAGTCTCGAATATTCTAACAATTACGAGCAATCTGTAGAAACGTATACCATAGTCTAGAACTATCGGGAACTATATCTATCCTGCTCTAACAACAGGATAGCAGGCTCCCGCTACACTTCTCTGACACATCTTTACTCTATGGGTAGAGCCACAGGTTCAGCTATTCGTCAATAGATGGCGTTACGAGGCTCTAAAGGTGTTGCCGAATGACTTTATCTGTGGCGCCATATTAATTCTGTGTTGGCGCGTAACAATATATTACATAGATAGATATTTTTTTAATATACATAGAAAATACCCAGAACACCCTGAACAAATATATTGCTTTAAGTTAACCAGGAAATAATTGTTGTACAAGGTGGGAGAAGCCACCAAGCACGTGACTTCATTTAACGCCGAAACATTTTTTAAATGTTTTGAGAAAAATATAAATAGTTAAAATAATAATAATTATTATTATATACCAGAAAGCTTATTGAAAGTTTTCACGGTTAGGTAGCAGAATAGTACAATAAAAAAAGACTGAACCTTGACTGAACATAATGTGACTATCTACATGCATCATCTATACGTATACAGTTAGGTACGAAATTAAAGAGAAAAACAAACTTAACATTTATCATCAACATTACCATCATTGGCGCCAAAAAACTCCCGCTGAGCAGTCGCAGTCACCTATACTATACCACAATGCCTGAAGACAATAAAGTCTTCAATCAGTGCGTCCAACCAGTAAACAACAGTGTAGCAACCTATGGTGCCGAGACGTGGACACTCACGGTAGGGCTAATGCACCAGTTCAAGGTTGCACAGCGAGCTATGGAACGGGCTATGCTCGGAGTTTCTCTGAAAGATACAATCCGCAGTGAGATTATCCGGCAGAGAACTAAAGTCATTGACATAGCCCACTGGATTAGCAAGCTGAAGTGGCAATGGGCTGGTCATATATGCCGAAGAACCGCCAACCGTTCGGCTAACCGAGTTCTTGAGTGGAGACCGCGTCTTGGCAAACGTAGCGTGGGGCGCCCTCTGGCTAGGTGGAGCGATGACCTACGAGAGGCGGCAGGAAGTGGATGAGAAGAGCCGAACACCGGGCTCAGTGGCGCGTATTGGGAGAGGCCTATGTCCAGGAGTGGACTAGTGTGGGCTGATGATGATGAGTCGCATAGCCGAGCTGGCACTTGCGCGGAATAAATCAAGGTCAAATTATATTGTTACTCGCTCGCCACAAGAAGGAATTGAACAATTCAATTGACAAAGTTAATATACTTTATACTTTATACCTTATTTATTAAAAAAATACACACATCATACATATTACACATTCAAAAAAAATTACAAGGACAAAATAAATTCTGATATGTACAACAATAATGGTGTTCTATAACATTTACCACAAACATTGTACACAAAGGGAAAATAAAATAACAGTAAGAAACACTAAATTAAAATAAGAACTAAAAACTAAAGCTAAAAATTACAAAAACATAAAATTTTAAAAAAAATTACATTTTAAAAAATTTAATATGATAACTATGTGATAAGATTTATCATAACTATGTGATAGTTTTGATGAACTTACTTTCTTTGTTCAATTCACACTGAAACAATCGAATTTTGCTATTTTCTTTCAGTCACTACAATTTCCCAACCCTTTCTTTTTTTTCTTTAAAATTCGCTTCGATCGGCTTGTGCATTTACCATTTTCAAGTATAATTATTTATACATTCAATATAATTAGCAACGTTACAATCCTTCCAAGTCATCAAAGTCACAGTTAAGTCGTATTTTAGTATAACGGTGGCCGTTTTACAAAAACTTTGGTAGACAATTTCCACCAATGTGAAAAGTCACGCAATACTCTTCCATTTCATTTCACTAAACTTGTGCTCTATAGACGAGCAACATTGGTTAAAATGCCACCAAAATTACACAAAATAACTCAGAAAAACACTAGTAAATAAATAAATAAAATAAAATAAAAGTAGACGACGTCTCTTTTCGAAAATGGCGGGAAGAGCTTTTCCAACCCCGTGTATTTGTGACATTTAAGTTGTCTAGTCCATAACTAGGTGGCGCTAGTTAAATTGATCCTGGGTCTGGATCGCGCTATCGTTGCGTTTCGAAGACACTCCTTATTCAACGGAGCAACATCTATTCATTCTGGGTTATAATTAAAGTTATTAGTTTTTGGAGGCATCTCGTTTGCGACAAGACGAGATCCATAATAAATTGCATGTTATTGTTTGTTTGTAGTTTAGTTCTAATAAATATTATAAATGCGAGAGTTTATGAGTGTGTGCGTGCGTCTGTCTGTGCATGTGTTTGTTACTACTTCACTTCACGCTGAAACGGCTGAGCGGATTTGTATGAAATTTGGAATGGAGATTACGCATATGCACATTTTGACAGAGCGAGCGAATCGTCTCTGCATCAGCTTGGGCAATTTTTTTCGTATGTCTTTCTGTCCGGCTGTTCTCCTCTACAGGTCGCATTTATTTTCAAAAGTAATGGAAAATAAGTTTTTTGTGAAAAATATATTTTTCAATACAATATATAGCTTTTATAAAATTAGTGATCGTAAGTCAGTCTACTATTATAAATCGAGGAGTTCCGTTGTTCACCTTTCGTCTCCATCATCAGATCAGCTCGCTGTCACCATCATATACTGTCATCGGTACTTGACAGGTATGCCAAATTTCAGCTCAATTTCAATCGGTTGAGGATAACTGCTTTAAAATTAAGTTGCAAGATTCCACCCAACAAACATATTCTACCCGGACATACATTGCAAGTTAATATAAAGCTTGTAACAAAGTCACGGAAGGCCGTTAAATTCAGCTTTTTTTCAATGTTACGACTTCGATTTGACCTAGGAACTAGATTTTTTAAAATATGCTACTTATTATGTATATTTTAGAAAATGTACGTCTAGACACCAAGTTTTTTTAGTAACGTAATTTTTGTAATACCAAGCCACGGTAATTTCAATTATATTATTATGTATATTTTTCCAACAAATAATATTTATTTTGGTCGAAGCAAAAAATGATATGATATTTCATAAAACTTTAAACATTTTGAGAACTTTAAACATTTTTAGGATACACTACAGTCGTCTACCTTTCCTGAAAACTATAATCTGGGTCTCTTCAAGTCTAGAGTGAATAGGTGCCTTCTAGACCTTTGTGCTCCAACGTCGGCCAAATCGTCACTTACCAACAGGTGAGATCGTGCTCCAACGTCGGCCACATCGTCACTTACCAACAGGTGAGATCGTGCTCCAACGTCGGCCACATCGTCACTTACCAACAGGTGAGATCGTGCTCAAACTAAAGTATATTAAAATCTTTATATTAACTTGCAATGTACGTATGTCGGGTGGAATATGTTTGTCCGGGTGGAATCTAGAAACTGAATTTTAAAGCAGTTATCCTCAACCGATTCAACTGAAATTTGGTATACCTGTCAAGTCCTGATGACAATACAATATTATGGTGACAACTGATCTGATGATGGAGACGGAAGGTGGACACATAACTCCTCGATGGATAATAGTAGACTGGCCGTGTTTAGGCTCATTTTGATCAGCACACTGTTACGATCACTATTTTTATTGTACTAAAGCTTGTATTGAAATAAATATTTTTCAAAATAAACTTATCTACACTATTCAATTCAATTCAAAATCTTTATTTCAGGATTATTGAGAATTGCACTAAACCTAAACAATAAGCCCATAGAAACATAAATACCTTAGAAATTAACATACATATAAAAACACTTTATTTATAACTTAATCTAACACACGTGTGATCGCCGACGCGTCGCGGCCCGGGGATCACGTGACAGACGGCCCTTGAACCGGCGGAACTTCACCCCTTTCGGCTTGAAGTCAGGGCTCTAAGTTGAACTGTTTGTTTGCAGGTCTGCCGGATATGCCTCGCGATGGACACGAGACTATTCGACATCAGAGAGCAGAAACTAGATCAATACTATCTTCAGATCACTGGCATTTTTGTAAGTACTCTATCTTTAAGGCGTGTATATACTATGTGAAATGTGTTGCTTTAAAACCTTGTTTCTCCAAGATCTTTATCGAAAACTCTACAAAAAATATATATGTTAATCTACATATATGTATGTTATATATACGTTATTTCGGGGAATGCTCCCAGGAACTGCACGATCTGATCTCACCATCTCCTTTTCATCATAGGACGAGCAGGCGTACAGCTTGGTACCATCCTTACCTCATTAGTATACCCTCTATTCGCACTAAAAGATTCAGTTCTACCTTTATAATCTTTATATTTCATAAAACTTTAAACATTTTGAGAACTTTAAACATTTTTAGGATACACTACAGCCCTACCTTTCCTGAAAACTATAATCTGGGTCTCTTCAAGGCTAGAGTGAATAGTCATTTTTGTAGGCCTTCTAGACCTTTGTGCTCCATATTCGGCCACATCGTCACTTACCAACAGGTGAGATCGTGGTCAAAGAAAAGTCCAACAACGTTAAAAAATAAATTTAAAAAAAAACATATAGAGCATGTCTGCACTTATGGTTATGTACATTCTGACAGTGTCCTTAGTTTTCTCCTCGTTTCCGCTAGGGGCGCTGCAAGTAAATGTATTGAAGGAAACGAAACTGCATATGGTTTCGAATAGGTACTATCAAATTCTGGTACTAAGCCCCCTGTAGTTTCAAAAGTTATAACGTTATGTTAATTTAAAAGGTAAACGACGAAGACAGACTGCCTCAGCGTGTTTGTTGGGAGTGCGCGCATCGGCTGCGCTGCGCCGCCGCATTCCGGGGCAGAGCCCTGCGCGCACACTCGCACCTACTGGAGTCCCTGCGCAGTGACAGATACGTGAGTACATTGCAGTGTGCACAGCACTGTGCTAGTACAGCGACTGCGCTGCGCCGCCGCCTTCCGGGGCAGAGCCCTGCGCGCCGACAGATACGTGAGTACACTGCAGTGTGCACAGCACTGTGCTAGTACAGCGACTGGGCTGCGCCGCCGCCTTCCGGGGCAGAGCCCTGCGCGCCGACAGATACGTGAGTACACTGCAGTGTGCACAGCACTGTGCTAGTACAGCACTGTGCTAGTACAGCGACTGCGCTGCGCCGCCGCCTTCCGGGGCAGAGCCCTGCGCGCCGACAGATACGTGAGTACACTGCAGTATGTACAGCACTGTGCTAGTACAGCGACTGCGCTGCGCCGCCGCCTTCCGGGGCAGAGCCCTGCGCGCCGACAGATACGTGAGTACACTGCAGTGTGCACAGCACTGTGCTAGTACAGCGACTGCGCTGCGCGGCCGCCTTCCGGGGCAGAGCCCTGCGCGCCAACAGATACGTGAGTACACTGCAGTGTGCACAGCACTGTGCTAGTACAGCGACTGCGCTGCGCCGCCGCCTTCCGGGGCAGAGCCCTGCGCGCCGACAGATACGTGAGTACACTGCAGTGTGCACAGCACTGTGCTAGTACAGCGACTGCGCTGCGCCGCCGCCTTCCGGGGCAGAGCCCTGCGCGCCGACAGATACGTGAGTACACTGCAGTATGTACAGCACTGTGCTAGTACAGCGACTGCGCTGCGCCGCCGCCTTCCGGGGCAGAGCCCTGCGCGCCGACAGATACGTGAGTACACTGCAGTGTGCACAGCACTGTGCTAGTACAGCGACTGCGCTGCGCCGCCGCCTTCCGGGGCAGAGCCCTGCGCGGTCGACAGATACGTGAGTACACTGCAGTATGTACAGCACTGTGCTAGTACAGCGACTGCGCTGCGCGGCCGCCTTCCGGGGCAGAGCCCTGCGCGCCGACAGATACGTGAGTACACTGCAGTGTGCACAGCACTGTGCTAGTACAGCGACTGCGCTGCGCGGCCGCCTTCCGGGGCAGAGCCCTGCGCGCCGACAGATACGTGAGTACACTGCAGTGTGCACAGCACTGTGCTAGTACAGCGACTGCGCTGCGCGGCCGCCTTCCGGGGCAGAGCCCTGCGCGCCGACAGATACGTGAGTACAGTCCAGTGTGTACATAGAATGAGAGCCGCCCAAAGGGCTATGGAGCCCATAGAGTTTTCATCGCCGACGTATGTTATCTGGACATCACAGAGGAGCAGTTAAATAAGTTTAAGCGGCTTTAAAATTTCTGCATCAGGTTCATATTAGGATTGCGTAAATATGACCATGTTTCTCCTATCCGCTCTATGCTCAAGCGGCTCCCTGTCCGTCTTCGCCGTGATATTCTTGTTCTTTCTCTTATCTTTTCTGTTCTTTTTAATACTTTATCCCCTCACTATCTTCGAGATAGTTGAATACCTTGACTCCTCTCATTCCTTTTCTCTGAGGTCATCAGAAAAGTTATCCCTTAAAATCCGTGCACACATCTGCAGACGGCAACTTCACTGCACTAAAACTAAAGCCGCATTTAATTGTACTAATATTTATTCTGTGGCATAACCTTATTTCAGTCTAATTTGTTATGTCTCTACTTTTATTTATTTGTCAAGCATTTTTTATAATAGTTTTATTGCTATGTATTAGTTTATTTTTATTAAATTATTAGGGTTTAATTTACTTTATCTTAAAAACTCTTTGCGCTGCCTTCTGTTTCTGCTTAGCTAATTTCTGTACATCCAAAGGTTACCTGGGGGAAATAACTCTCAACGATAAGGTCGTTATGTACAATAAAGTGTTCATCTATCTATCTATGGACCGTGCCATGCTTGGAATATCTTTACTGGACCGTGTCCGCAACACGGAAATCCGAAGGAGGACAAAAGTGGCAGATATTGGAGACCGCATTGCGAGACTAAAGTGGCGCTGGGCAGGACACTTGGCCAGATTGATATATTTAGACCAGTGGCGTAACTATACCATCTGGGGCCCGTGGCAAATTTGAAAATTAAAAAAAAAAACTTTGTCTCACTTTGGGTTTTAAGCAGAACTTACGAAAATATACTTTTCAATTAAGGTGAATGTTCAAGTTTCCTTGCCCATACAAAATACTTTAGGCCGTTACTCCAACCACAGATTGTCATTTTATAAATTGACTTATTTTGTAGACTTCCTAATGATAATCGTTCTCGCGAATGGTCTTTCCAAATAAAAATATACAATAAGGAATTTTTAAAACGAGTTTAAAATATGACCAATTTTACTGATGTGTGAGTGCATTTTACAATGCCATCTACCATCGGAGCGTGATATTTTTACGCAGCAGAGCACCCAGTTTAATTATAGATGACAGAGATGGCGCTAAATTGACCTTCAAACACAGAGTTTTGTGTAAGATAGTAAGTAAACATGATAGAGATGGCGCTAAATAATAAAAGTGAGGTATATGTCACCGCTCTGTCAGCAAAAGTTCAAAAGCGACGTTGCCAAACCGTTACTAGTGTCAACACAATAATTTGCTATACCCTGGTTCAGAATTCGAGATATTTTTTGTAAACAACCAAATGTCACCGACAAAGGTACAGCCAGTGGTAAAATCATTTTTTTGCGTGGATCATATTTTACTAGTACTGACCCGCGGCTTTTCCTACGGTATTAAATTTTTGTAATATCCGCCAGCGGGTTCGCTCGCGCGGTATGTATCTTCAATTTGCGACAAATAAACATAAACCCACTACCTACCTAAGTTTATCTGACGAGTCAATGTGTAAACGGCAAAATGTTATATATAACTCTTACCTATGGGTTCTGGGTGTTTTCTATGTATAATAAAAAATATCTATCTATGTAATGTATTGTATTATGTATATCAGTTACCTAGTACCCATAACACAAGCTCTGGCTTAGCTTGGGGCTAGATAATGTTGTGTGAACTTGTCCAGCATTATTTATTTATTTATTTATTTATAACACACGTGTGGTTGGGGCATGTTTGTTTCATTATTTTTTCCCTTCTAGAACATTTTTATTATTTTCTCGGAAACGGAGGTTTTATAAAATATAAAATTTATATAATCGAGTAGCCCAATAAATAAGTTTTATTTAGATATATTTAATAACTCCTGGAATTTTTTCGGAATATTATACCACTTCTGGACATCTCCTTTCTACTATAGCGAGCTAGCTCTGATAGGGTTGCCAACTGTACTTTATAATAATGTATCCTAATTTACTTTACAACTACGTTCTTTAAACTTTGCAATAGCATTATAGTGCGAGAAAATATTTTATTTCAATGTAGGTAGCCTACCCAAGTTTTAAGTTACAGTATAAGGTGTTAAAAATAAAACAACAAAAGAATACGTGAAAACTTGGTCAAAATCAATGATAGTGTGATGCTCTAAAGCACTGCGAAATTGAAGTACGCTCGGAAATTTGGAGATTGGAGTTGCTCGCCTCCTAAAATACCCTTACGACCCTACACGTGATCTCTGGGTAGTGCCAAACATTTATGGTGGTAGGCTTTGTACGTGGCTTGTCACCGAACACTGGACAACGCCAGCGCCAGTCCGTGAAGCGACAATGTCGTGTTTCGTACAGATTTCCTGTGCAGCCATCGTGGAAGTGACGCTTTTAGGCAGTTCTTAGAATGGATCCAGTGTACTGAAAGATACTGTAGAGATACATCACACAGCAGAAAGAGGAATTTCTACTCGCCATGACCCGTCGTTCCGTAGAATATGAGGGCCACATCTAGTAATTTTGTACACGCTGATTTATTTCTAGCACCTCATGATGGCAAAATTTGTACAGTGTAGCTTGGCCAACCAACTGTCCATTTTCGAGAACTAAGGTGGCAACACCGTGTGTAGAACGTTTAGTCGTCGTAGCTTAGTGGAGTTGCCGTGTGCTGTGATTCCATACCATGTAGAAACGGTGATGTAAGTAATTAGATTGGAATATAAACCAAATATCTCTAAATATACCTAATTAGATTGGAAGAAAACATGTCTGTACCGCTGACAGATCGGGCGGCGTATAAACGCCACGAATATTCAGGCCCACGGAAGTCTTTGAAACGAGTGCAAGCCGGTTTGAAACAGTTTCACGGGGAAATTTCGTAAGTAAACAGATATTTACATCGAAAGAACCCTAACCCCCTTTCTTCCCTTTGGTTGAGGCTTTCGTTTGTTTCATTGTTATTTATTTTCATCAATTTTATTGCAGCCGCTCAGTTTTATGGCGGAAAGAAGAAACGAAGAATAGCCCGCTAAATGTAAACGTTGGCCATGGCCATGATGGATCAAAGTAGGTTATAAATGTACACCTATTATAAATATTATCGTGGTTGTAGCTTTGGAAGAAAAATTATTCGTGATAACACAATGTATTGTGTTTCGTAATTAGAATTTTTTTCTTTTAGGTCTAAGGATACGCCAAAAATTAAAACTTATGAGAGAAAAAGACCTATAATTAGACTGGAAGCTGAATTCTCAGCACCTAGTACCAGCACAACTGAAACTGTAGTAGAGCCTCTGCCTATTGAGATCAATTGGCCTCAACCTGATCCAAAAAGACCTAGAATTAGACTGGAATCTGAATTCTCTGCACCTAGTACCAGCACAACTGAAACTGTAATGGAGCCTCTGCCTATTGAGATCAATTGGCCTCAACCTGATCCAGAAACGGAAAACTTTCAAATGACTATAGAAGTAGATTCAAATGACAGTTTATCTGGGATATCTGGGTACCGCATTGTAGACCTGAAGAAGGTCATTCAATGGGCTTTTCTATTGGAAAGGCACAGAAGTGTATGTGAGTCATCACAAATTGAATTCGTGAGTGAAAATCGAAATGGATTTCGTAGTGCTATAACATTCAAATGCAGCATGTGTGACAAGACATGGAAACATTGTACTGCAGAAAATGATAAAATAAATACGGCATTTGTGTGGGCTAGTGTGACTGCTGGCAGTTACTATGCTCAAGCAGGTCATATTACTAGTCTTATGGACATACCAACAATGGCATCTAACAAATTTCGTACAATTGAAAAGAAGTTGGGCAATGTGTGGCACAGTCATTTGACAGAAGTAATAAAGGATGCGGGTGAAAAAGAAAAATCTATTGCCATTCAAAAAGGACATGTTACCCCAGATGGTGTTCCGTATATTACAGTATATGTCGATGGTGGATGGCTAAAACGTTCATATGGTCACAACTTTGATTCATCATCGGGAATGGTGAGTTCTACTTGAATTATAATATAAATCAGGCTGCAATCATCAGCTTTTGAACATAATATAACACCCAACAGCCACATAACACTAAGATTCCCTGGTCACGCCACGGAGGTTGTTAACACATAGGTTCATTATCCTATATTATTTTATCATGATATCTAACCGTAACTGTCCACTGCTGAACATGCTGCTACTGCGCCTTTTGTGATGTCAATTTTTATTTTCAGGCCTGCATTATTGGAAAAGAAACTAAGAAATGTTTATTTCTTGGTGTCCGGAACAAATACTGTTACACATGTCAATATTATGAGAAAAGAAATAAAGACGTAAAAGCACATCAATGCTGTAAAAATTTTAGTGGATCATCTACAGCGATGGAATCTGAAATTATTGTCAAAGGCTTTCAGAGGAGCGAACAACTACATGGACTCCGCTATTTGAATTTCATTGGAGATGGAGATTCTTCAGTTTTTGCAAAATTAAAAGAGAAAGTATCCTATGGGCAACAAATAAAAAAAATTGAATGCAAAAATCATGTTGTAAAAAACTATACTGGTGCACTTTACAAGGTCTTTATATTTGTATTTTTTAAACTTTCGCGATCAGAAGTCAAGATCAGAAGAGATCAGTCTTTATATTTCTATTATATTTTATATCTTCCTAAACGGCTGGTCCGATTTTAATGTTTTTTTGTGTGTGTGGTCCTTTGAATATTTTACCTCAGTAAATGTTTTTAGAAGCTAGTTAGATAGTTGTTAGGTTAACTCCCTACATCGCGTGTATGCAGATCATAACATATGTTTCAGATCTTAGCTAACACCAAGCTCCCACTTTATGGACGAAACATTTTGAAGCCGAAATTGTCGAAGCTGACTCTGGTTGCACGAAAAATAATAATGCACAACAGCGGTCAGCCTAGTTCGATGGCAGAAGACTTGAGAAATGGTCCACAACATGTATTTGGAAACCATGACAAATGCAAGCAATATTATTGCAAATTCAAAAATAATTCAATCGATGAAGACAAATCTGAAAATTTGGTTGACAATCTGAAGAAAAGTGCGCCAGAGGTTTGGGCTCTGATTTATGCAGCCAATGAGAGGATTATTCTGAAAGCTGGACGATTGACTAACGAAACAACAAATGTTGCTGAAAATTTTATGAGTGTAATCAACAAATTCAACTGTGGCAAGCGTCTAAGTCTTGGAAAAGGTGGCTCTTATCAACGACGAGTGCATGTGGCTGGTAAAAACAAGTAGTATTGGTATTAAGTACTCAGGTGGATGCTACTGCCCATACCTTTGTTACACTTAGTTGGCTTTAACGAATGGGTGGAGACACCGCAGCACACTTACTTATTTACTTTATTTATTGACCGAGCGAGCGAAGTCTCTGCAACAAGTGGCAAAATTGTCTTTCATCTGTCTGGATGTATGTATGTATGTATGGATGTATGTGTGTATGTATAAGATATTTTTATTATTTTTAAATGTTGTGATATTTCCCCCTAGTTGGGGTGAAATTTGCCGAGGCGCCATTTACCAGCTGATTTTGATTTTGAGGTCTTCTGTTCGCAGAACTACTAGCCTATTTAGATGAAAATGCAAATACATGTTACAAGTCTGGACAACATCGGACATATAAAAAAAAAACATTGTTTGGCACAATATTTATTACTATATTATATATATTATATTGTATATTTATTGACCAATATTTTCAGGATTATCCCATACAGCTGGATATCAATGGCATGCTCCTGCATGGAAGAAACAGAACAGACAAAGCCCAGGCCTGCATTTCAAAAAGTATCTAGAGCGTAAGGAGAAGAGCAGATTACGACAGCAATTAGTGATAAGGAAACGAACTTTTACTGCAAAAGAGAAAAAAACCGAAAAATCCGACAAGGACTATGGCCCTGAAGCTTGTGACCCGGTTGACATTGATGTGTTGGAGCTAAAAAACCTTTGCAAAGATAGATTATTGGAATACCAAAAATCACCAGAGGATATAGCTTCCATTGAAGTGGCTACTGTGGGACAGCACGAAAATGATTTGTATGTTACTCACAGATCGGATCGTCTGACTGCGAGTCAATTTGGAATGGTGAGAGAGACAGTATTTGATTGTTTCTTTCCAATATAACATAACTTAACACCCAACAGTCACATATATAGTCCTGACCCCACACTAGGATTCCCTGTGTCCTGGGTATCAGAAACTACAAGTACCATGGTACCAACACCCAGACCCGGCACAAATATTTGCAGATCATACAAAAATGTGTTCCGCAGCGGAAATCGAATCCGCAACCTCTCGCATCTTAGGCGGCTATTCGCCCGCCGCGCCACAGAGGTCGTTGCAATTCTGATATTGTAATATTTGTATGCATTTACACTTTTAGATTTGCAAACGCCGTAATACCACACCATGTCACAACCATGTGAAGGCTGTGCTTTATAAAAAGAACGTCACTACCAAAGACATGGTATATGGACAGCAAAATGAGACTGTGGCAAGGAGTATTTTTATGCAACAATGCAATAAAACTGTCAGGCCTTCCGGTCTTTATATTGATGAAGAATTCGGATTCTTGGCTGCCAGCCCTGACGGAAAGTATTTATTTATTATTAGCGACTCGTCCCGGCTTCGCACGGGTAGTTTCAGGATGAAAAACAGCCCCACCCTTCCTACCCCCGCCCCCCTGGTAGCCTATGTCACTCAGGGTGAATGTAGCTTTCAAATGGTGGAAGAATTTTTGAAAGCGGCACTGTAATCTTTTTGAGTTTATTCATTACTAACATACAAAAATACAAATCTTTCCTCTTTATAATATTAGAGTAGAAGTGTAGATGTTGATTAGTGTAGATTTTAGCATCATTATGCAATACATTATACATGTCGCAGGAAGGTGGTGGATGGAGGCTGCTCAAAACCGTTTGTCATTGCATTCTAGGGAGGAGGCCTATGTCCAGCAGTGGACTTCTGTGGGCAGATGATGATGATACAATACATTATGTACATTTACAGGTATTATAGAAGAAGAAAACGCTGTTGTGGAGATCAAGTGCTTCCCTTCATTGGTGAGAAAATCACAAAGCCTCGATACTGCAGCAAAAGAAAACAGATCTTTTGCTCTACAAATGCAGAATGACGTTTTGGTTATGAATAAAAAACATGAATATTATTATCAAGTCAGTAAAGTATAATCAATTATGTGGCTGCCATAGATATAAAAATCAAGATGCGGTCGATCTACAAAATTTGCATTTTGTCATAGCACCAAACACAACCGCTCGCGGGCGAATCAAGTCACAGACAGGCTGTCGTTCGGAGCGAAAACCCGATTTTAGCTCCGAAACTGACTGATATATACTCGTATCACGTCACGTTTTCCGCCCTGTCCTTACGCTAGTATTAGATATGTCTATGGTTGCTGCAGTTATTTTATTTTACTAACTGATCTATTCATTTCTAATCAATCACTTTTTATTTCAGGTCCAGGGTCAACTACGCATTACCAAAATGCACAAATGTTATTTTGTTTGCTTCACATCAGTTTCGACACCAGTGACTGTCATAGAAGTTTCCCGTGATGATGAATTCATCAACAGCATGGTGACAAAGTTGGTAGCATTTTTTTAAAATGCGGTTTTACCGGAAATTATATAGAGACGTTTTCGAAAAAATGCAAAGTGCGTGGACCTGAATGAAATAATATGTAGGTTATTTTTCCCATAAAATCCCTTTTTACAATATTGTCTCAAACAAAACTATATCAAGTTTTTTTTTTCTAGCCAATGAAGATCAACCGGAATCAGCAAGTTGAAGTTGCAATAGATGATACTTAGATAAATAGTTTTTTATGCTAAAAAGCATTCTCTTCCAGATAACCTGCAATAGATGATAGATAAATAGTTTTTTATGCTAAAAAGCATTCTCTTCCAGATAACCTGCAATAGATGATAGATAAATAGTTTTTTATGCTAAAAAGCATTCTCTTCCAGATAACCTGCAATAGATGATAGATAAATAGTTTTTTATGCTAAAAAGCATTCTCTTCCAGATAACCTTGGTGTACTGTTTAAAAAAGATGAATGGCTTTATAGTTCGCAGAACTGACAACCATTTGCGAATAAAGGTTCTCGAGTGGTACCTACAAACCTGATGAAGATAGAGGAGACCCCTCTTTCGATGCACCAAATATATTATAATCAGCAGGAAGTTGGTGGATGTAGGCTCAAGAGAGTTTGTCTTGGCATTCTAGAGTGGAAACTGTTGTCCAGCAGTGGACTTCTGTAGACTGATGATGATGATGATCAACCGTCTACATTGGCTTGAAGTCAGTAAAGTGGTTTTATATTAGACTAGCTGAACTTTGTACGCGCGTAGAATAGGTAGTAGGTACCTATCTAGAGTACCTATCTATTCGTACTACGCATTGTAAATGGATGGTGGTACAAACATCAGCCTGTAGATCCAAGTCCACCGAATCACTGAGATAGGTCTCTAAATTAGCAAGTTGAAGTGGCAATGGGCTAGACATAAAGCTATATGATCACGGTTCTCCTACGGATCTCTTTGTTTCGGATTTAGGCACGGGTACAGAATCTTCGAGCAATGGTAATAATGAATACAAAATACGAAGGCAAAATGTATATAGTTATTGAGTATGTTTTTTTACTGTATAATATTTCTAGTGTAAGCAGAAGTTGTAATATAAAACAATTTATAATATTTGTTTGTGTTTTTTTTGTTAATTTATGTAAAACGAAACATCCTTATGCAACATCCTATCTTGCCGGACATGCCACGGAAGGGGTTGCGGGAAGGCGGTAGATGGAGGCTGCTCAAGACCGTATGTCCTGACATTCTATGGGGAGGTCCATGTCCAGCAGTGGACTTCTGTAGGCTGATGATAATGACAAAACATCATGGGTTCACGGGGCAAACTATGATAATTATGGGTACCTACCTACTGTTATGATGAGGATCAGATACTTACATTCATGTACATTTTGGACATTAGAAAAATAAGTTTTATCCTTGTAAACAATAACTTTTAGAGTTTTGCCCCGAAATACCTTCTATCATTCTAACAATCTTATTCAACGCGATCTTTAAACAGATACCTTATAATTTTAACGCCATCTTTCTAACGTCCATGCCAATGCTCTTGGACAATAACAACGCCATCTAATGAAATCCAAAACAGTGAATATGTATGTGTGCGTGCGTGTAATTACATCAGAAAAGTGAACGATCTTATTTCTAGGTAATTTGAACTTGCAAATGACTGTTTAAAGGAAATTCATACTGAATTAAATTCTTACAACTACAACTTAGCCGCGAACGATAAAATAAAACACGAAAGACGCCCGAATTTAGCACAAAAAATAAAAAAGTAATACAATAAGTTTCCACGCCATCTACCGTGAACCGAGCTTTTAGTAATCAAGACGATTATCCTTAAATAAAATACTCAGGTACAACGTAAAAAAATATTTTTGTGCTCGCGGTCTCTTGGGTCGGGGGCCCGTGGCATTTTGCCAGCCCTGCCACCCTATTGTTACGCCACTGATTTAGACCTAAAGTGCGGAGTGCGCCACGCCTGCACTTGTTTTATTATTTATTCTGTGACGCGTGGTACTCAAACTTTTGACGTGTTTATTTGTTTCAGATTACGATAAGGGATATAAAAGCTATCAACAGAACTCACAACAAACTCATAACTACCCTCGTTCAAAAGATATACGAGTCTAACGACGTAGATGTACACATACGGGACAGCGAACTGATCAAATCGGAGTCAAACGGCGAAGAGATTGAAGACAACGATGCATACGATTTTGAATACAACGTCGAGGCAATCAAGGTCGATAATGGAATACCAGAGGTTGATAATGGAATACCAGAGGTCGATAATGGAATACCAGAGGTCGAAATAAAGGATGAGGCGAATGAAGTATTTGTGAATGAGTTCGATGATTTCGAATCGGACGATGAGAAGACGCTCAGCGTCTTGTCCACTCAGATGTGTGTCGACGAGCCGAAGAAAACCAAAGTGAAAAAGAAAAAAGTTAAGAAAGTCAAAGAGAAAATAAAGAAAAATGATCCAGTTAAAAGGAAGGACGAAGATGAAAATCCTGAAACTACTATGGATAAGTAAGTTTTTTTTTTAAATTTATTTATTTATCATATAAACTTACTATTAAAACATATAACATAGATATAGCACTTCAAAAACCACAAAGGTTTGCAAAAAAATAATGCAATAAGCGAGAACTTAGAAGATACTTACTTAGATGCTATACTTAGAATGACGGAACAAGCAGATGGACCACCTGATGATAAGCGGTACCCTCTGCCTTTAACAATGCATTACCACATAGGTCACATCCACTTAGGACGCGGCCTATGTGAAATTGCACTGCGCCCGCCACCCTGAGACACAAAAATTATCATACACTTAATTTTTTTTTCTTTGTGGATGACGGAACAAGCAGATGGCCCACCTGATGATAAGCTTTACCTGTATTAATTTCGTATTAGTTCCGTAATTTTTGTTTACCGTAACAAAAATTACGGAACCCTTATGGATTCGTCATGTCTGTCTGTCTGTCCGTGTATGTCACAGCCACTTTTTTCCGAAACTATAAGAGCTATGCTGTTTAAACTTGGTAAGTAGATGTACTGTGAACCGCAGTAAGATTTTCACACAAAACTGGATAAAAAACAATAAAATTTTGGGGTTCCCCATACTTAGAACTGAAACTCAAAATACTTTTTTTCATCATACCCATACGTGTGGGGTATCTATGGATAGGTCTTCAAAAATGATATTGAGGTTTCTAATATCATTTGTTTCTAAACTGAATAGTATGCGCGAGACACTTCCAACTAAAAAAAAAATATGATGTACATTACCATGTAAGCTTTCACTGAAAATTGGTTTGAACGAGATCTAGTAAGTAGTTTTTTTTTAATACACTATTATTAAAACATCGATCAAAGTTACAACGAACTAAAAGAACTTTTATATTATGTTACTTGCTGCTACGGAACCCTTCATGGGCGAGTCAGACTCGCACTTGGCCGCTTTTTTTGATTCTTACACATTCTCACCACAGGCTCCTCACACATACTCCAGATAATTGAAAACCATAATTGAAATATCGGGAAAATTTAAAACTCAGAAATCATGGTAAATATCCCGTTTCTAGTGAAAAGTATGTACATAACCATGATAGTTTCAAAAGTTATATCAAATTATGTTATCTTTGAAGTGTTTGTGTACTCTTTGGTAGAAAACATAAGGCATCTGTGACAGTTGTCAGTCTTGATCATTGAGTTTTTTTTTATATTTAGGCCTTGACTTATAACAGAATGGAATTCAATACTAAAGATATAACTTTTAAAACTATCAAAAAAAACAAAAAAAAAACAATCAAAATCTATCTTTTAAAATCAAATCTTTTCAAAATTAATATTAAAGATGTTGTGAAACAGTATTGGTATTTCCTTCAGTGGCGACGAGGATGGGATATCTTATCTTATCTTATGTTATCTTGCAGGTACAAGAGGTCGGACATCAAGCGTCGCAAGCCGCACGACGCGTTAGATGAGACTCTGTTCTCGATCACCACGCTCACCTACGAGGAGCAGATAGCAGAGGTATTATCGTTAGTTTAATCTGTACACTATTACAGGCTTACCAACCTTGGGCGGTCTGGAAATCCTTAAGGAGAATGCTCACGCTTGCGGCGCGAAATTCAAATTTTTTGGTGTTTTTTGACTACAGCTCATCAACACTTCTTCAGATAGCGAAAGTTGAGTTTGCGAGAATTAGGAGACTTAACACACATGTTTTAATTGAAAGTATCTCATAAATATCATCAGATTAGCAATGATACCCCTAAAGTTTAGCTACGATACCCCTAAACAAAACAAAAACACTGTAAAAATGTGTTAGGGGTATCATTGCTAATCTGATGATATTTATGAGATACTTTCAATTAAAACATGTGTGTTAAGTCTCCTAGTTCTCGCAAACTTAACTTTCGCTATCTGAAGAAGTGTTGATGAGCTGTAATGGCCAAAAAATACAAAAAAATAATAATTTCGCGCCGCAAGCGTGAGCATACACCTTAAGAGGCTGTCAGAGTCAAACAGGCCTTATAAGGGCTCCGTACCCAAAGGGTAAAACGGGACCCTATTATTAAGACTCCGCTGTCCGTCAGTCTGTCTGTCTGTCACCAGGCTGTATCTCGTGATAGTTAGACAGTTGAAATTTTCACAGATGATGTATTTCTGTTGCCGCTTTAACAACAAATACTAAAAAACAGAACATAATTAATATATAAGAGGGCTTCCATACAACAAACCTGTTTTTTTTGCCGTTTTTATAGATAATGGTACGGAACCCTTCGTGCACGAGTCCGACTCGCATATGCCTGGTTTTTGTATCCTGCCCTCATGTAACAATTTGATCTAAAAATAAATACATTTAAAATTAAAAAAAAACCTTGCAAATTGTACCAATAGTATCTACCCCTACCAAATTTCAGGGGAAGTTATCTTTGGACATACATATATACAAACGCCGAATCTTCCATGATGGCTCGCTTAAAATTATCTAATGCTATTGTTACGAGCTAGGGTTCAGGATAAAATAAACTCTTAAAACACCGGTGAACAAATTAACACTTTTTAATAAAACAATCCAAAAAGCACAAATTCACACTTCCTTTAACCGCACTATCCAAAATTATCACTCTCACCACTTTACTTGCACTACACTACGCTGTTCTAAATTATCCCTCTCAGGTCTCTTGATTACTTCACACACTTAGCTAGTAGTCAACTCATCTCCACGAATGAATTTACGACTTTATATACGAGCGTCTTAGAGTCTCGAATATTCTAACAATTACGAGCAATCTGTAGAAACGTCTACCATAGTCTAGAACTATCGGGAACTATATCTATCCTGCTCTAACAACAGGATAGCAGGCTCTTGCTACACTTCTCTGACACATCCTTACTCTATGGGTAGAGCCACAGGTTCAGCTATTCGTCAATAGATGGCGTTAAATGTGTTGCCGAATGACTTTATCTGTGGTGCCATATTCATTCTGTGTTGGCGCGTAACATTGCCCCCTCCTTAGACGTGCTCGTCCCGAGCATCGTTAGACCCATAATATCGCGCCAATCTATCTACATGTAGTGTGTACATGTACATGTATGTATCTTAGGTGTACCTCGCAGCCCCTTCTGAATTCGGTACGTGACATCTTTAATCCTGGTCACAACACGGTATGGTCCGTCCCATATCCGGACCAGGTCTTCCTGGTAGCGCATCCGCGTTACCATCATGGTCTTGTGAGATCAAAATTCTTGGGACTCTTCTAAAACCGGCCAGCACTCGCCCCGCAGTACTGGCGTTTACTCGTTTCCCTGCTGGTTGTAGGTGGAGGCCAACCACCCGGTCTTACTGCCTCCACCTCCAATGCATGCGCCAAAGCGTTCTTCAAAGATTCGTGGTGCCCAAGTCTCACAGCAGCCCGTACTTCAAGGTCACGTATTCCATCGACAAAGGCTTGGACTAAATTACTGTCGATGAGTGCCGGTGACGATTGATATGCCTTTCGAACCAGCTTTTCTATTTCGGGAGCCCACTGCTGTAGGTTCTCAGAGTGACGCTGCGCTCTCTCCTTTAATTGAGCGCGGAACACGTGCTCCAAATGTGCATCACCATAGCGGGATTCCAATGCTTCGAGCATCTGTTCGTAGGTGAATTCCTTTCCGAGGCCCTCTAAAATGGTAAGCGCCTGGTCACGAAGGCCTAGAGTAAGGGCAGTCATAGCCTGCGCTGTGGTCCATCCGTTGGCCTTGACCACGGCCTCAAACTGGATCTTGTAGGCTGACCACGAAGAGCTTCCATCAAACGGCGGCACCTTGAAGCCTCGGACTGTAGGTGTAGCAACCACTGAAGCCACGTTCCCATCTCCAGACTTCAGCACACCCAGAGCCTTTCTAACATCGGCTATCTGGGTTTCAGCTTTGGAGATGCGACTCTCTTGGTTTTGTACCTGGTCTTTTACATCCCGGAGTTCTTTCCCAATAGTCACGTACAAGTCCCTTATGAGGCGAGTCTGTTCCTCCTTATCGCGGCGCAGTTGCTCCTCAAGGCGTTGAACCTGCTCCTCCTGCCGACGGGCCTGCTCCTCTTTATCACGGCGCAGATACTCCTCAAGGCGTTGAGCCTGCTCCTCCTGCCGACGGGCCTGCTCCTCCTGCCGACGGGCCTGCTCCTGAAGCATTGCCATTAAAGCAGCAAAATCCATTGAAGCGGTAGCTTGGACCGCTGATGGTGGTGAAACCCCGGATGATCCAGCAGCTGGCTCCACCATTGGGTCAGGAATCTGGCGACGCACTTGTGATGGTGAACCTTCAAGTCGCCTGACATCCATTTCCAACTGCCGTTGACTGCGCGTCCTGATACCTTCCGTATCGTCCTTTGGAAGTACCGGCATTATTTTATCCCGACTTCTGACACCAATTTGTTACGAGCTAGGGTTCAGGATAAAATAAACTCTTAAAACACCGGTGAACAAATTAACACTTTTTAATAAAACAATCCAAAAAGCACAAATTCACACTTCCTTTAACCGCACTATCCAAAATTATCACTCTCACCACTTTACTTGCACTACACTACGCTGTTCTAAATTATCCCTCTCAGGTCTCTTGATTACTTCACACACTTAGCTAGTAGTCAACTCATCTCCACGAATGAATTTACGACTTTATATACGAGCGTCTTAGAGTCTCGAATATTCTAACAATTACGAGCAATCTGTAGAAACGTCTACCATAGTCTAGAACTATCGGGAACTATATCTATCCTGCTCTAACAACAGGATAGCAGGCTCTTGCTACACTTCTCTGACACATCCTTACTCTATGGGTAGAGCCACAGGTTCAGCTATTCGTCAATAGATGGCGTTAAATGTGTTGCCGAATGACTTTATCTGTGGTGCCATATTCATTCTGTGTTGGCGCGTAACACTATTTATGCGTATATTAAGCGTGGCGTGTGCTGTCTTATGAACTTTTGCTGATACTCTCAAGCATCTTACTTTTAACTGCCTACCTAAGGCTTTTAAGCTGGTTTTCCTGTTTTCCTTGAATCATCTTCCACTTGTTCTCGAGGCACCACACAGGCGCTCCCCACCTAGTAGTAAGAAGGATCATTGAAAAAAAACCAACCGTGTTTGTTGCCTGATTCTTCTAGGTCTGGTTGCGTTGGAACAGGAGTAAACGTAAATTTATTTTTTAAGACGATTCAAATTGATCCTTGTGATTTCAATGAATAAAATACTTTTGACTTTGACTTTGACTTTGACTACTAGGTGAAGATATTATTAAGATATACTTTTCACTAGAAACGGTATATTTACCATGATTTTTGAGTTTTAATTGTTCCCGATATTTCGGCACAGTTGCATGCGCCATGATCACGGGAGCACTAACTGAAGTCTTTGATAGATGTTGTTGGCAAAAATATCGATCTACCCTCTTTCTCACTCTTTTATTACGAACGATATCACTACCAAGTACTAAGTATGTACATAACCATGATAGTTTCAAAAGTTATTAAGATATTATTACTATATCCTAGTTCAGAATTCGAGATATTTTTTGTAAACAAACAAATGTCACCGTCTAAGAGAAAAATATTTTTTTTGCGTGGATCATGTTTTACTAGTAGTAACCCGCGGCTTTTCCTACGGTATATTTTTTTTGTAATATCCGCCAGTGGGTTCGCTGGCGCGGTATGTACCTTCAATTTGCGGCAAATAAACACAAACCCACTACCTGCCTAAGTTTATCTGACGAGTCAATGTGTAAACGGCAAAATGTTATATATAACTCTTACCTATTGATACAGTATGACCATTCCATTGTAAAACTGTGCGAAAAGCACATTCGTATTCGGCAAATGAGGAGAAAAGAAATAAATTAACAAAATGGGGACCAGCTTTCAAAACAAAGCCCATTGTTTAGAATCTCTGCAGTGTTCCAAGTAACATGAAATATTTTCTACTTATAAATATATTTTTGCTTGATAACTTTGTAAATAACCGAAATAACTCAAAAATATATACGACAAAATTTTGATTACTTTATAGTTTATCAGATCTGAGTTGGAATAACATGCCCGAGCCTGTTTATTGGCCTAATTTGTTATGTTCGTTCGTTCAAATATGTTATTTGTGATTACAGGTTGAGAAGCGTCAAGAGTCGACCGCTTATAAGGGCGCACTGTTCAAATGCACGACGTGCTACCGCGGCTTCCAGATCCGGGACCGCTACGAGGCGCACATCGTGCGGCACAGCGAGGTGAGGGGGGGGGGAGGTGTGGCACTGAAGCCAAATGAACACTAGGGGACAAATGAAGCAAATGAGCAGGCGTACAGCTCGGTACCATCCTTACCTCATTAGTATACCCTCTATTCGTACTAAACGTTTCAGTTCTACCTTTATAATGCGAACTGCAAAGTAGTGGAATACACTACCGTCGTCTGTCTTTCCTGAAAACTATAATCTGTGTCTCTTCAAAGCTAGAGTGAATAGGTGCCTTCTAGACTTTTGTGCTCCATCTTCGGCCACATCGTCACTTACCAACAGGTGAGAGCGTGGTCAAACGAGGGTACATAATAGTAAAAAAAAAAACCTTCGCCCTCATTTGACGACCTCTGTGGCGCAGCGGTTGAAAATCAAAATGATATTTGCACACCATCTAGATTATAGAATATACACCACTATTCTAAATATTATTCCGTTATAGACTTCACTTTTAAGGTGGATGCGCACGCTTGCGGCGCCAAATTCAAATTTTTTGGTGTTTTTTGCCCATTACAGCTAATCAACACTTTTGAGAGTGAAAGTTGAGTTCGCGAGAACTAAGAGACTTAACGCACATGTTTTAATTGATAGTATATCATAAATATCATCAGTTTAGCTATGATACCCCAAAACCCATTTTTACAGTGTTATTTTTTGTTTATGGGTATCGTAGCTAAACTGATGATATTTATGAGATACTATCAATTAGAACATGTGTGTTAAGTCTCTTAGTTTTCGCGAACTCAACTTTCGTTATCTGAAGAAGTGTTGAAGAGCTGTAATGGGCAAAAAACTCTAAAAAATTTGAATCTCGCGCCGCAAGCGTGAGCATCCACCTTAGCCGTAAGTGAAGCTACCGAGCCGGAGGTACTTCCGGTGTCGATTGGAGTTGACACGACTCCATGGAATTCACTCGTAAAAGAAAATTATTTAAATTTCCTAATTTGCCGCCATCTTGTTTTTGTCCACTTCCGGTACCCGGATGGACTTCCGGTTATCAAAATTGAGTTCAGCGACCCCCGAAGCCTATGCAAGGCATATGTCTTTTAAGTTTGGCCGCCATCTTGAATTTTGAGCAAAGGAGCCAAAATTGGGATTTTCAACATTCAGAATCGAATTCAGCAGGCTTTTTTACTTCGGAAAAGTCACGTCGCCAAAATGGTCCACCAAATGCCGTTGAATTTGAAAATGTTTTAGTATGAAAATTATAAAAAAAAAATTTAGTTCCGGAAGATATTGCTCACAAACCATAAGCCCTACCAAAAAAGTTTATGCACCATGTTATAGAAAATTTTATAGAGATCCTTTCTGTCCTTGACATTTTTTTCGTAACAGCAATACTTTTTGGTTAAAATCGTAAAAACCGTGGTTAGAGACATATTTCGAGGAAAAAAGGGAGATACCCGTATCTCCCTTTTTTTCTCGAAATTCGGCTTGGCAACATTCAGAACCGAATTCAGCAGGCTTTTTTACATCGGAAAAGTCATGTTGACAAAATGGCTCACGAAATGCCGTTGAACTTGAAAATTTTTATATGAGTTACCAGTCTATAATGTTTTTGACAAAATCCGAATAAATTTATGGACATAATACTCGTGCTTGAGTTTGTGCGGTGACGCGTGACGCGTCGAAATAATAACTTGGTTTGGTAGTAACTTAGAGCATTGCAGATTTGCAGGCCTCCGTACCGGAAGGAGGAACTAATCTTTATCTATAATAACAAAATAATGCTGGACAGTTCACACAACATTATCTAGCCCCAAGCTAAGCAGAGCTTGTGTTCCATAACACAAGTGATTGAGACACGTAACTACCAAAAACACATTATGAAGATCCGTAACCTTCCAACAGAATGATGTCGCAGATGTCAGAGTTCAACAGAAACCATCCAGCACATAACCGGGGCATGTAAAGCAATTGCGCAGACCGACTACAAATACAGGCATGATCAGGTAGCAAACATCATTCACCAGAGACTAGCTGCTAAGCCTCATTGATTCAGCAATAAAACCAACGCCGTACTACAAGTACACCCCTGAGACTGTGCTGGAAAATTAATCTTACATACTTTACTTTAATAGGGCGATCCTTACAGATAAAACTACACACTACAATAGGCCGGATTTGACCCTCATTAACAAAACCAATAAAACAGCACTTATTATAGACTTAGCCATTCCTAACACACACAACTTGCAAAGCACAATATCAGAAAAACTCTCTAAATACGTTGAATTGAAGGACGAAATCACCCGGATGTGGAGACTAGAGAAAGTTTCTATTATACCAATTGTTCTATCTTCAACAGGCGTTATGCCCAATCAACTGTTCCAGGCCCTCGCTCTATTAGATCTACCAAAGCACACTTATACTCTCCTTCAAAAAGCCGTAATTCTGAATACTTGTAGGATAGTCCGTAAATTTTTACAAATTGACCTTTCGCCTTCCTCTGGCACAACAATCGAACCAACTGGTGCGCACTTGGCCTAGGCCCGTGCGCTTCAGATTTTCCGGTTCTGCTAAGCCGAGTTAATAAAAATCGAAAACAACAATAATAATAATAAATAATTAAGTATAATTTAGTATTTTTAATCAAGTATATCAGTTATCTAGTACCCATGTACTAGATAACTGATATACTTAATACAATACATTACATAGATAGATATGTTTTATTATACATAGAAAATACCCAGAACACCCTGAACAAATATCCGCGATCGCACAAATATTTTTTCCGAGGCGGGAAGCGAACCAGCAAACCCCTGCGTCGCAGACCAAGCTTCGCCCGCCACGCCACAGAGGTCGTCAATGGTCTATGGCGCATGCACTACCAATTGTTCCCATTTTTTATGGATATTCCTGGAAATTGTTATTTGGTAACTTTTCTTACATAGATTCAATTTTTATCGAATACTGATTATCCAGGTTTTTTTAATGGTATTTTTGGAATAGTGGTTTGTAAGGGACATAATTGTATTGTGACACCTCTTAGAAATAAGTTACCTGTATTCGAACAAATAAAATATTGTTATTGTTATTATTATAAGGGAGTGCTAAGCGAGACGCGGGTGGAGTGCGTCGCGTTCACTCACCTTGAAAAAGACTCTCCTAACGGGTCGAAACAATGTCGGTGCTTACATCGATTTAACAGTACGTGAAAATTTCCCGTTTTTATAAAATAATTGTTATTATTGTTTCAGAAATGCGGCATGTACGAGTGCTTCATCTGCAAGACGCGGCTGAAGGCGGCGCGCGCGCTGCGCAAGCACATCACGGCGCAACACACGGAGCAGTTCAGCTGCAAGGGCTGTCCCTTCCTCACACGGAACAGGTGAGCGGTACATCTGCAAGACGCGGCTGAAGGCGGCGCGCGCGCTGCGCAAGCACATCACGGCGCAACACACGGAGCAGTTCAGCTGCAAGGGCTGTCCCTTCCTCACACGGAACAGGTGAGCGGTACATCTGCAAGACGCGGCTGAAGGCGGCGCGCGCGCTGCGCAAGCACATCACGGCGCAGCACACGGAGCAGTTCAGCTGCAAGGGCTGTCCCTTCCTCACACGGAACAGGTGAGCGGTACATCTGCAAGACGCGGCTGAAGGCGGCGCGCGCGCTGCGCAAGCACATCACGGCGCAGCACACGGAGATGTTCAGCTGCAAGGGCTGTCCCTTCCTCACACGGAACAGGTGAGCGGTACATCTGCAAGACGCGGCTGAAGGCGGCGCGCGCGCTGCGCAAGCACATCACGGCGCAGCACACGGAGATGTTCAGCTGCAAGGGCTGTCCCTTCCTCACACGGAACAGGTGAGCGGTACATCTGCAAGACGCGGCTGAAGGCGGCGCGCGCGCTGCGCAAGCACATCACGGCGCAGCACACGGAGCAGTTCAGCTGCAAGGGCTGTCCCTTCCTCACACGGAACAGGTGAGCGGCCGGTTCACGAGGACGAAGCTACCGGGTTCACGCAGACTAAGCTTCGGGTTCACGAGGACGAAGCTACTGGGTTCACGAGGATGAAGCTACCGGGTTCACGCAGCCGAAGCTACGGGGTTCACACGGACGTAGATACCGGGTTCACGCAGACGAAGCTACCGGGTTCACGTGGACGAAGCTACCGGGTTCACGCAGCCGAAGCTACCGGGTTCACGCGGACGAAGCTACCGGATCCACGCAAACTAAACTACCGGGTTCACGCAAACGAAGCTACCGGGTTCATGCAAACGAAGCTTCCAGTGGGACAAGCACGAATAATTAACGTGAGCGAAACTATAGTCAATGTCAAATATTCGGGGTGACTAGAAATCTTAGTTATTTGATTGGTTAATATTTGACATTTGCTATTATCTCGCCAGCGTCTCGCTAGCGTTAATTATTCGTGCTTACCCCACTGTTCACACAAACGACGCTTCACATTCACACAAAATAGCTTCCGGTTCACGCAAACAATGCTACCGGTTCACATAAATGAAGCTTGCGGTTCACATTAACGAAGCTACCGGTTCACACAAACGAAGTTTCTTGTTCATGCACGAGAAGATACATTTTCTTACAAACGAAGCTATTGGTATACATAAACGAAATTGACCCCCTGAGGGTGCAGCGAGGTGGTGTGTGTGTGAACGAAGTCGCGGGCATTCTACTAGAGTAAAATAAAATGTTGTGAATGTGGTTTGTTTGTTTGTTTGTTGCAGGGGCGTCGCGAGAGAGCACGAGAAATGGCACGCGGGGACCAAGTACCAGTGTCCGCATTGCGCTATGGAGTTCGAGTTAGTTATATTACTTTTTTTTTTTTATTCCCTTACCAATATTGTCCCATTGCTGGGCAAAGGTCTCCCCCAACTTCCTCCACTTGTCCCTGTCTTTGGCAATCTCCCACCACTCCTTCTCAAGATCGTCCCGTCAACGCTTTCTCGGCCGACCCTGAGGTCGCCGTCCTTCAGGTAACCAGGCTGTGCATCAGCATCATTATTCATATTATAAGTTCTATATTAATCTGGCTCGAGATCCTGCCAACGCACTTGTTGCACATCACTTCAACAGTAACAGAGTGCTCCACAATTGGAACATCCTGTACATATACTACCGTTAAGCGTGCAAAATATATCTTAAAAGTTATATGGTAGAATAATATTTTTTTTTTTTTTTTTTTATACTATTGAATGACAGAACAAGCAGTTGGCCCACCTGATGTTAAGCGGTACCCTCTGCCTATGAACAGTGCATTCTCACATAGGTCACGTCCACCTAGGACGCACCCTATGTGGCATTGCACTGCGCCCGCCACCCTGAGACATAAAGATGAAAAGTCTCATGTGCCTGTAATTTCACCGGCACCCTTACCCTACATGCGAGGAATACAACAAAAATTCAAATTATATGTAGGTTATGTACAAAACTTAGTATCAGAAAATAAAATAAACATAATGTCAATAAAAATCAATTCATTATTCTGAGAGAAAGAAAAAAATACTCATTCATCAAATAAAAACACTTCGATAAAAGCCATTTATGAATTTCACCCTATAATCTGTTGAGGGGCATTTCTTTAAGGGCTTCAGGTAGAAAGTTAAATATTTTTATACACTTTACATACACGTTTTTTTTAATAATTTTAATTAAATCTGTTATTAGCCATAGCTGCAAGCGCCGTCAACTATTTTGAGGGAAAAACTCTGGATAATGTTTGACAAATATAACAGCTTGTTTTATGTACATACACGAAAATGGTAACACCCATTTTTTTTTAAATAATGGTTTACCGGAGTCCTGAAAATCTGCCTGACATGAAGCTCTTATACATATTTTTTTGTACTCTAAAGTAAGTTCAATGTCTGTGGAGTTGCCCCAGACTAAAAGTCCGTATTGCAACACTGACTATACGTAACCGTGATACGCTTTCATGAGGGTACGTTTTTTTTTGTGGTCTAGGGGTGCACTAATAAAGGATTTCCAGAAATTCTACCCCTAAGGGGATGCAGCGGGTGTTGAAGTTTGTATGGTAAAGTACACATGTACGAAAACGCGGGCATACCACTAGTAGTTGTATACAAAATTTCCAGAAAACTTGTTGTACGTTTACGAAGTTGACACTGTAGTAAAAATTTCAAATAGAATTCCGAATTCGGAAATCGAATCAGGAAAGAAACCGAGTGTGTGCAACCTCTGTTGTTACCTTTCTTGCAAAACTTAATCGTCAGTACAGACCGTTCACCGTAAGTTGGCACCTGCTATGGAGTATTTACAGGTGCCATCTTACGGTGAACGAGCCGGACCGTTCACCGTAAGTTGGCACCTGCCATGGAGTATTTACAGGTGCCATCTTACGGTGAACGGTCCGGCTCGTTCACCGTAAGTTGGCACCTGCCATGGAGTATTTACAGGCGCCATCTTACGGTGAACGAGCCGGACCGTTCACCGTAAGATGGCACCTGCCATGGAGTATTTACAGGTGCCATGTTACGGTAAACGAGCCGGACCGTTCACCGTAAGTTGGCACCTGCCATGGAGTATTTACAGGCGCCATCTTACGGTGAACGAGTTGTACCTTTCTTGCAAAACTTAATCGTCATTAATTGTATGACATCAATGTCTTAGTGAAGCCATTTGCCACGTGTTGTAGGCCCTTGTTCAATGTAAGTGTATGTTGCAGCAAGCTCACCACGTACATGGGGCACATCCGCATCAAGCACGCGTCGGACTGGGTGTGCGCGCTGTGCGGGTACACGTTCGTGAGCCGCAAGGGCGTGGAGGTGCACAAGCGGAAGAAACACCGCCTCGTCGACGACAGTGTAAGTGACGTCACAGCTCACTACGTACATGGGACACGTTGCATCAAGCACGCGTCGGACTGTGCGTATTAGAAACTAGTGACGGTAAGCTGATCTGCGGTTTTTCTCTCAAACCGAAGGATCGCAGACGTGTTGACGCTTTCGATAAGTGGTGTTGGAGACGGTTGCTGCGAATCCCCTGGACATCCCGTAGGACGAACGCGAACGTGTCAATACTCAAGGAACTCAAGATAACTACTAGAAGAATACTCCATCTGCCTCCAGCGAGTCCTTGAGTATTGTCGTCATATAGCACGGAACGGCAGTGATAACTTAGAGAAGCTGATTGTCACTGGCAAAGTCGAGGGAAAGAGGCCACGAGGCCGTAGCCCGTTACGTTGGTCAGACCAGATCCGCACCACTCTCGACTCGAGACTCCTCGAAGCCGTGCAGCTCGCTGGCAACAGATCTCATTGGCGCAACATCGTCCGGCAGAAAGTGATCCATGGAGGGGTCACGATCCTCAGCATTGAGGAATAAGACGCGAGGAGGAGCTGATCTGATGATGGAAACGGAAGGTGGACAACGGAACTCCTCGATGATTAATAGTAGACTAGCCGTGTTTGGGCTCATTTTGTTCAGCACATGGTTACAATGTTTTTTTTTTTGAAAATCATGTTTTGATAAGTGTATGGTTACGTACCTACATCGCCAGTGTGCAACTCACGCGACCGCACGACGGTCGCGTACCAAAACATTGTGAGTGTATTAAATGCCAAAATAATAACGATTGTGTTTAACTACTAAAATTAACGTCACATAGTACGACCACCAAACTGGGATTGTACATTTGGTCCTTCGAGGTACCATTCGGTGGATTTTGTGGCCCTAAGTTGCGAAAGCGAATCGGTTACCTGGCTTCCCACAAGCGGGTCTCACCAGGCTAATTGAGAAGGCGTAATTACGTAGCGGCGGGTTGCATATGCACTGAGTGCTAAGGACTTTCAAGTGTCACCGAAGTTCTATCGTCAACTGCGAGGAGCGACGAAAAACATTTGAAGAAGAAGACAAGGAAACTACTGCCTGTCTTCGTGTCCTGAATCAACACCTTTGAACTTTTACACTCCACTCAGACTAACTCGGGTAACTAACTTTTTACTTGTGAACACTGCCTCACTATCAACTAACTTGAACTCAAAAAAAATGGAATTACTTACCAAACAAGTAAGTTGCTTCGAAAGTATAAAAACTTTATGCTCCAATTATAAAAAGGATTCCAAATCCAGAAAAACTATCGAATACTTAGACGCAAAGCTTTCAACCCTAGAGAAACAATGGGTAGAGTTTCATGAAAGAAATGAAAGCATTGTGCAAAATACTGAAGACAAGAGCGAAATCAGTTACTTCACTGATAATGTTTATGGAAAGACTAAACAACTATATGAATCAACTAAAGTGAATATGATGGACTTACTGATCTATCACCGACAAGAGGAGAAAGAGAAACCGGAATCTAGTGTTGATTTTGACCTCTCTGGAATATGGGAGGATGAACCTGATGATAACATCAAAATACTGCTGAACCAGCAGAAATGCAACTTCAAGGCTCTAGAAAGAGCCATGACAAAAATAAAGATCGAACTTATATCTGAAAAATGGGAACTAGAAGATCACCTCTCAACTTTAAAAGGGAAGTGGGACTCTATTGACAAACTACACTGGAAGCTGGAAAACGCAGTGATGGGTTCTAACTTGAACGCAGAATATTCAACCAAATTCGAAAACATAGAAAATAAATACGACGACTTGCGGAAACAACTGAACAACAAGGTATGGTCTAACATACACTATCAAAAATCAACACCAAAAATTGAAATCCCAGAATTTTTTGGGGACTACGTTCAATGGATTGCGTTTAAAGATCTTTTTCTAGAAACGATTCATAAAAATCCTACTATATCCAACGCACAGAAAATGCAACATCTAAAAACAAAACTGAAGGGTGAAGCAGAACGCTTGGTGCAGCATCTTACTGTTAGTGCGAACAACTACGACTCCTGCTGGGAAATACTGTCCCATCGATATGATAATCGTCGCCTTCAATTCACATTGTTCATGAACGCGATGCAACAACTGCCTACTATCCAGCATCCTAACACCTATAATTTCAAGAAAATGCATGACGTCATCACAGAAAGCTTGAACGGGCTCACTAATATGGGGGTGGATGTGAGAAGCTGGGGCCCAATGATTGTACATAACATGTCACAGAAACTGGATGCCGTAACTCTCCACGAATACACAAGAGACATCCGGGATAAAAGAGAGCTGCCCAACTTAAAAGAATTTCAATCATTTTTGGAAAGCAAATTCATGGCCTTGGAAACTATAAAAAATCGACAAAAGGACGGAACTAACAACAATTCACAGAAACCAAGCGGAAACATGAGCTACAATAAGGCCGCTAACAGGTTTCATCATACCTACAATAATTACAAAACAAACTTCACCGAAAAGCAAAACAATGCAAAGAAATCAACCTTATACAAAGACAATAAAGATCATGCGAGTACATTCTATACCGCATTTGGAAAATGCCCATTATGTGATGGCGAACACGTACTAATGCAATGTACAAAATTTGTTGACATGGCCATACCGCAACGGAATAGTACCATTGCTAAATTGAAAGTCTGCAAAAACTGTTTATACAGCCATGGAAACAACAATTGTAACTCATCAAAGACTTGCAAAGAATGTAACTTGAAACACCACACACTGTTACACATTGCGAAAAGGACGTATGAAGCAGCCACTAAACCTGAGAAAAAAACGCCGGACTCTCAACCATCAACTTCCACGCAACAAGGCTCTCATCACTTAACTACTAAGAACATGGAAGTACTGTTAACTACTGTCAAAATAAGGGTCAAAACCAATGATGGTACCTTTGTCACTCTTCGAGCTCTACTTGACCAGGGTTCACAAGTAAACTTGATAACTGAGAATGCTGCTCAACTGCTGCGGCTACCACGAGACAAACTCAGTGCGACTGTATCCGGCGTAGGATCCGTGTCAGGAGACTGCAAAGGACGTGTTCAACTTACTTGTCAGTCCATTCACAACGATTACACTATCACCACTAAAGCTTTCATACTGAAAAAGCTAACTAATAACTTGCCCAACTGTACTTTTGAAAAGGCTAACTGGCCACATCTTCAGAACTTGAAACTTGGAGACCCAGACTACAATGTAAGCGGTTCCATTGACTTGCTGTTCTCAGCGGACGTCTATGCAAGTATTTTAATGGACGGTGTGCTAAAAGGAGATCAGCATTCTCCAGTCGCGCAGCAAACTCAACTGGGCTGGATTTTGTGTGGGAAACTACAAACTTTTAACTGTCATGTCTCTATCGTTGATCTCAGTGATATATCGAAATACTGGGAGAGTGAGGACATAATTCAAGGAGATAAAGACATCAACCATGATGATCAGTGTGAAATGTACTACCAAAAAACTACTAAAAGAAACACTGATGGAAAATATATCGTCAAAATGCCAATGTTGAAAAACTTTGAAACTGAACTTGTAGAGTCGAGGCCTACAGCGGTCTCACAATTTTTACAGCTAGAAAAACGATTAAGTAAAAATGAAAAACTATCTACTATGTACAAAGATTTTATAAGCGAATACACTGAACTACAACACATGAAGCTATCGTCTTCAAAATCATCGAGTAGTGAAGGCCAAGAATGCTTCTTGCCTCACCTTGGGGTCCTGCGAGAAAGTTCCACCACTACCAAACTAAGAGTGGTGTTCAATGCCTCCAATAAAACGTCAAGCGGGAAAAGTTTAAACAAACTGATGGAAAAGGGACCCAACCTGCAGAAAGACATTCAAACTCTAATTTTGAAGTGGAGGTCGTACAAGTATGCCTTTACGGCTGACATAGAGAAATTCTATCGATTTATCTGGATTTCTGAAGATCAACAGCAGCTTCAAAAAATAATATGGCGTCCCTCTATTACTGAAACACTGAAAGAATACACCTTATGTACCTTGACATATGGTACAAAATGTGCACCATGGCTGGCAATGCGAACACTTAAACAGCTGGCAGTCGACGATGGGCACAAGTACCCGGCCGCTGCGAAAATACTGCAAACTGAACTCTATTGCGATGACTTGATAAGCGGAAGTAACTCATTAGAAGGTGCCAAGGAACTACAAAGTACATTGATCAAATTACTGAGCGGAGGAGGTATGAACCTACGAAAATGGTCAAGTAACTGTCCGGAACTACTAGAACACTTAACTGAAGAACGAATTTCAACTAACGACACTTTTGACTTTAAACATGAAGACTCTACGAAAACCCTCGGACTTGGATGGAATCCTAACTCGGACACATTCACGTTTAACTGGAGTTTGGAAAATAAATCAAAAATGCCACTAACGAAAAGAACTCTACTTTCCGAGATATCTCAACTCTTTGACCCATTGGGGTGGCTCTCTCCAGTAACAGTAACTGCGAAACTTATTTTCCAACGAGTGTGGGAACTAAAACTTGAATGGGATGAACCATTACCAACTAAAACTCAAGAAGATTGGCTGAAGCTGAGAGGAAAACTCCCTGATCTAAAATCTATAAAAATAAAAAGATGGATCGGAGGCTGTGAGAAACACATTGATCTACTCGGATTCTGTGACGCGAGCGAAAAGGCCTACTCATGTGCCATTTACACGCGCGTCATTAACGAAGAGGGACAACCTGTACTGAACTTACTAGCAGCAAAAACTAGGGTTGCCCCACTCGCACATAAAATAACACTACCACGGCTTGAACTTTGTGGTGCTTTACTGTTATCACAATTGATGGAAAAAACCGGAAAATCACTGAATGAAAGTAGCATCACTATGTGGGCCTGGAGTGACTCTCAGGTTGTGTTGGCATGGCTGCAGGGAGAAACAACGAAGTGGGAGAGATATGTAGAAAACAGAGTGAAAAAAATTACGCATGTGATTCCATCAAAACAATGGTCTTACATCGAATCAAAGAATAACCCTGCAGACTGTGCAACTAGAGGAGTGGACCCGAAAAAACTATTGAGCTTCGGTCTATGGTGGAATGGCCCAGCTATACTGAAAACGTTCACAGAAACCGACGAAAAAGAAAATATTAACTGCCTATTTACAACTGACATCGGTGAGAAGCAGAAAGAGACAACCCTAAAGAAATATAATAATGATAACTTCATTACTGACTTGATACATAAATGCAGTTCACTAACACGTACTAAGCGCATTGTTGCGTGGGTTATGCGCTTTATTACAAAGGCTCGTCGTAACTTATCAACAACGGCGAAACCAGACACCGCTCGTGCCGATAGAGCGTTATCTACCTACTACCTAACAACAAATGAACTACTTGCATCAAACAAATTGATTGTGAAGTTTATGCAAAGATGCGACTTTGAAGTCGAATATAATTTGCTAACACGAAAACATACTCTAAACAACAAAAGTTCCATCTACAAACTGAATCCTTACTTGGATGAAGATGGAATTATACGTGTTGGTGGCCGCCTGAATAAAACTAATTTACCCTTGGGCATGAAGAACCCCGTCATCTTATCAAGACAAGGAAAATTCACCCAGCTCGTAATTGAAGAGGCTCACGCTGCAACCCTTCACGGTGGGGCACGACTCACACTTGCCTATATACGCCAGCGCTATTGGATAGCAGGAGGCAACCGAGCAGTAAAGACTCAACTACGGCGCTGTGTGCGCTGCAACCGGTACAAACCAACGGAGAATCACCAGATCATGGCTGACCTGCCACCGCAAAGAGCTACCCCCTCTCGCCCTTTCACTCATACAGGAGTGGATTTTACTGGACATGTGGATGTCAAGTTGAACAAGGGGAGAGGGGTCAAAACTTCTAAAGGCTACATTGCCATTTTTGTGTGTATGGCTACCAAGGCAGTGCACATTGAACTTGTATCGGACCTAAGCACTGAAACTTTCATTGCCGCTCTCCAAAGATTGTGTGCCAGACGAGGAACGCCAAAACACATGTATTCGGACTGTGGCACTAACTTTATTGGAGCTTCAAAGGTTCTGAGAAACAAATACGAACTTTTTTACACCTACTTAACTCCAGGTCATTTCCTAACTGGAAGCCCTACATTGACTCTTCCTCTGTCCAACTACGAAGATGAAAGGAACGTGGATTTACGCCAAAGATGGCAGTTAACTGAACACATGCTGCATCAATTCTGGAAATTGTGGTCCAGCGACTATTTAACTCAACTTCAAGCAAGAAGCAAATGGCAAAGACCTACTAAGAATCTTGAGAAAGGGGACATAGTCATTGTAAAGGAAAACAATCTACCCCCGGGAAAGTGGGTCATGGGCAAAGTGATCGAAGTACACCCCGGAGAAGATGGTCATGTGAGGGTGACCACTGTCAAAACTCAAGCTGGTGTGGTCAAGAGGCCCATCACAAAACTGTCAAAAATATTGCCAAATGAAACTGAAGATACACAAAATGAAACTGAGAACTCAACAAATCAAAAGAGCCATTATTCTAGGGCTGCTCGCTCAACACCTACCAAAAAGCGTAACCGAACTGGAAAGAAAAGTTTCATCACGATGTTCGTTTCTTTTCTTACAATGTTTGCATTCATAAATGAATCAAAATGTGATATCTCTGACGTCACTGATGCGAACGTAGGTATGACAAAGAACGCTCAGATTACGAACCTTGGACACGAGCGCCCGATCTACTACGACACGATTGGAAAAATGCAGCTAATTCATGATGAATGGGTTTTACTTACCTACTATAACCTAACGACTTACTGGCAAGCTGTTCTAGATATCGAAAACTACTTGGAAGATGTGAGAATCCTGTGTCAGAAGATGGACCCAAGATATTGTGAAAATACCGTACAACAACTCTTCCATGACATGGAACTAATGAAATATTACAACAACATACTACTGGCCCCGCACAAGCATTTATCTGATCGTAAAAAACGAGCTTTGATCGATGGTGTTGGCTATGTAGCAAATAGTTTGTTTGGAATCTTGGATCAGCACTTTGCAGAGAAATACCACCAAGATATTAAAGCTATACAGAATAACGAAAGATACCTACTAGAACTCGTGAAAAATCAAACTACAATCGTTGAACTTGAAAATGAAATAATGATGAAAAATGAGAAGAATATTCGGCAACAGTTCGTACTTATGAACAAGTTTATGAATGACACCAGCATTAGATTGACAGAACTTCAGTCTGGAATCGGAACTGTCATGACCACTAACTACTTCAGCTCTGTATCGCTCACAGCACACTTGCTGCTAACTAACTTAAAGAATGTTCAAGAGATGCTTTTCAACGCCCTCGTGGATGTTTACAAAGGCCACATCGATGTGCATCTCCTCACACCAGTCAACTTAATCAAGCAGCTGAATGAGATCTCTGGAAGACTCCCGAAAACTTTAAATTTTCCTGTAGAAAATATTCAAGAAGAAATAAAGGATGTCTATAAACTACTCTACGTAAAGGCTCGCGTCACGGACAATTACTTTATGTTTGAGATACACATTCCATTGACAAGCGATGAAGATTTCACTCTTTATAGAGTCATCCCTTTACCTCTGAGAATGAAACAAGAACAAGCAGAGATTACTAAATATGTATATGTTTCATCGAAATATATAGCTGTCAATTTTAGAAAGAACACCTACATCAGTTTGAATGAAGAGGGAATGAAACAATGCATTCAGCGAAGAACAGACAACTTTGTGTGCAGTCTTAACTTACCTATAAGAAACTTAGAAAGCACAGACGCACCATGTGAAGCCAAGCTATTGGGTCATCAAAAGACTTCGCCGTGCATTACAAAGAAAACTGAATGTGTAGCCACCTGGATCGAGTTACATTCATCGAATACATGGCTGGCGGTGTGTTGCGACTCGTGCGTAGTGCGAACTGTCTGCGCTGGTGAAGTTGCATCTCACCAATTAAACACATCAGGACTCATTACTTTAAAACAAGGATGTGTGATGCAGAACAAGGACTTAAGTATCTACGCTCACAATCTTTTCCATAGTGATGCGAGAGTAAACTTATACCTAGCAAAACCACCGAAACTCGTGAAATCTATAAACCACATATTTAACTCGCAACGCACACCACAACTTCGACTAGTCTCAGAAGACGAAAACCTAGAAAAGGTAGCGAGACAACTAGAACAACAAAAAATAAACGAGCTTCAACTTCCAGCAACCATATCTACTCATGACATTCACCAATACACTATCTGCTACACGCTGTTGGCAGTAGTCGTAATCGCAGCGTTAGTATGGGTGATCAGGAAGCGAGGCCTTTGCAACACAAAGGCTACGTATGCCACAGCTGCAGAACATCCAGAACCAGAGGCAATCAAATTACAATCCAAAGCCCGCAGTCCGACACAGTGCGATACCACAACAAGTAACCAAACGCGCAAACTCGGACGGTCCTCGTCGCTAGTGGAGCGCCCACGCAAGGATGAGTCACGAGCTGCGGCGACGGCACAGCGCGAGCGAGCACAGCCTCGTCGGGAGCCCGTCCAGGACGTCGATTTTAATTTTAATTAGCTTTGTCGACTTACTTTTACGTTTACTTACTTTTTTAGAATATCTTTAACAAAAACCTTTTATAAGATGTTGTTACTTATAACTTTTATATTTGCTTACTTGTATTATTATTGCTTATTTGTAAAGACCGTCTGTCTCCCGCTTTAATCCCTTTTTTTGGGGTTGGCAGTATGTATGGTTACGTACCTACATCGCCAGTGTGCAACTCACGCGACCGCACGACGGTCGCGTACCAAAACATTGTGAGTGTATTAAACTACTAAAATTAACGTCACATAGTACGACCACCAAACTGGGATTGTATTTTTTTTCTATAAAAACTTGAATAGTTGAATGTATTTTTCGTTAGACGCCGCTGGAGGGCCCGACGTGCGCCGCGTGCGACGTGCAGTTCGCGTCGGAGGAGGCGCACGCGCGGCACCTGAAGCTCTCCTCGCGACACATGACGGAGAGCGACCCGTGAGTACACCGCAATATGTGGCGCTAACAGTCTGATACAACCACGCACGAATCGTAAATGGCGCAGAAAGTCTTGATGCATTCTTACGCACAAAATGCTTTAAATATTCTCTCATTCTTTGTTTGTAATAATTTCAGTAACCGGCTTCGCAACGACTCGCAGAGTATGCACGCGGAGCGCGCTGGGCGCGTCATGCGGCGCATCGAGCGGCGCGCCGCCATCCACCCGCGCGCGGCTGGCGAACCCGCGCTCGACACCCTCGGCGCGTCTCGACCCGTCACCTGCGAGCAGGTACTAATTTTAACCGTGTTATAACCGAGCGGTTGTTTGTGCAGTGCTAATGCACTGTTAATCTAACCGCTCGGTTAATACCGAGCGGTTGGTTGTGCAGTACGGTAACCGTACTTAAAGATACTTGATTTAAAGCGCAGCGATCTGAAAAGTAGACTGCCTTCTTACATAGTGTACCATTACGAAAATTATACCCTCATGTGCAACTACTGCAAACGCACGTTTACAGACAAAGTAGGGTATGTAAGTCATATAAGAGCACACCAGCGAAGCTCTTAAAATGAAGCAGATGAACAGTCGCCGTGGTCGAAAACGACATGGATGACATCATAAAAAAAAACGTGCGTTTGGTTGTTAACCGTGCGGTTGCTTGAGCACTATGTAACGGTGCGGTTGGTTGTTAATCGTGTGGTTCTTTGAGCACTATCTAACGTCGCGGTTGGTCGCTAACCGTGCGGTTGTTTGAGCACTATGAAACGGTGCGTTTGGTTGTTAATCGTGTGGCACTATCTAACGTCGCGGTTGGTCGTTAACCGTGCGGTTGTTTGAGCACTATGTAACGGTGCGTTTGGTTGTTAATCGTGTGGTTTTTTGAGCACTATCTAACGTCGCGGTTGGTCGTTAACCGTGCGGTTGTTTGAGCACTATGTAACGGTGCGGTTGGTTGTTAATCGTGTGGTTTTTTGAGCACGATCTAACGTCGCGGTTGTATCTAACGTCGCTGTTGGTCGTTAACCGTGCGGTTGTTTGAGCACTATGTAATGGTGCGGTTGGTTGTTAATCTTGTGGTTTTTTTAGCACTATCTAACGTCGCGGTTGGTCGTTAACCGTGCGGTTGTTTCAGCACTATGTAACGGTGCGGTTGGTTGTCAATCGTGTGGTTTTTAAGCACTATCTAACGTCGCGGTTGGTCGTTAACCGTGCGGTTGCTTGAGCACTATGTAACGGTGCGGTTGGTTGTTAATCGTGTGGTTCTTTGAGCACTATCTAACGTCGCGGTTGGTCGTTAACCGTGCGGTTGTTTGAGCACTATGAAACGGTGCGTTTCGTTGTTAATCGTGTGGCACTATCTAACGTCGCGGTTGGTCGTTAACCGTGCGGTTGTTTGAGCACTATGTGACGGTGCGTTTGGTTGTTAATCGTGTGGTTTTTTGAGCACTATCTAACGTCGCGGTTGGTCGTTAACCGTGCGGTTGTTTGAGCACTATGTAACGGTGCGGTTGGTTGTTAATCGTGTGGTTTTTTGAGCACGATCTAACGTCGCGGTTGTATCTAACGTCGCTGTTGGTCGTTAACCGTGCGGTTGTTTGAGCACTATGTAATGGTGCGGTTGGTTGTTAATCTTGTGGTTTTTTTAGCACTATCTAACGTCGCGGTTGGTCGTTAACCGTGCGGTTGTTTCAGCACTATGTAACGGTGCGGTTGGTCGTTAACCGTGCGGTTGTTTGAGCACTATGTAACTTCGCGGTTGGTTGTTAACCGTGCGGTTGTTTGAGCACTATGTAACGGTGCGGTTGGTTGTTAATCGTGTGGTTTTTTGAGCACTATCTAATGTCGCGGTTAGTCGTTAACCGTGCGGTTGTTTGAGCACTATGTAACGACGCGGTTGGTTGCTAACCGTGCGGTTGTTTGAGCACTATGTAATGGTACAGTTGGTTGGTAACAGTGCGGTTGTTTGAGCACTATGTAACGGCGCGGTTGTTCTTGCAGTGCGGCGTGCAGCTGCGCGACCTGAGGCTGTACGCGCAGCACTTCCGGCGCGCGCACCCCGACAAGAACCGCACCAAGTACCCCGCCATGAAGACGCCCGCCATGTGCGAGCTGTGCGGACGGATCTTCCAGGTCAGTACCACAACCATATCGTTCAGGATTTTGAAACTACCATCCCTCTTTACGTAACCAGCCGCGCAGACTCACCAGTTCAAAGGAGGTCGGCAATCGCTGACCCAGGTCAAAAATAATTTCCCTTCATGAAAGTAATTAGACTAATTAATACTTGTAGTTTCTATATGTTGTTTTTTGTCCAATTTTTCTAAAGAACTTTTATAATTATAACTACAGTCATTATGAACTAAAGTCATTGACATAGCCCACTGGATTAGCAAGCTGAAATGGCACTGACCTATGATGCCGAGACGTGGACACTCACGGTAGGGCTAATCCACCAGTTCAAGGTTGCACAGCCAGCTATGGAATTGACATAGCCCACCGGATTAGCAAGCTGAAGTGGCACTGGGCTGGTCATATATGCCGAAGAACCGACAACTGTTGGTATATTTTGTTGTAAATAGGTGAGGTGTTTTGTATTGTTGCAGAGCATGGCGCTGCTGAAGGACCACATGTGGGTGCACACGGGCGAGAAGCGCTTCAAGTGCGCCGGCTGCCCCAAGAGCTTCACGCAGAAGAGCAACCTGGTGTTCCACGAGCGCGTGCACAGCGAGGCGCGGCCCTCCTTCCCGTGCGCGCTGTGCGGCAAGCACTTCGCATTCTACAACAACCGGCGCCGGCACATGTTCGTGAGTACAACCTGGTGTGAGCGTGTGCACAGCGAGGCGCGGCCCTCCTTCCCATGCGCGCTGTGCGGCAAGCACTTCGCGTTCTACAATAACCGGCGCCGGCACATGTTCGTGAGTACAACCTGGTGTGAACGTGTGCACAGCGAGGCGCGGCCCTCCTTCCCGTGCGCGCTGTGCGGCAAGCACTTCGCATTCTACAACAACCGGCGCCGGCTCATGTTCGTGAGTACCACCTGGTGTGAGCGTGTGCACAGCGAGGCGCGGCCCTCCTTCCCGTGCGCGCTGTGCGGCAAGCACTTCGCGTTCTACAACAACCGGCGCCGGCACATGTTCGTGAGTACCACCTGGTGTGAGCGTGTGCACAGCGAGGCGCGGCCCTCCTTCCCGTGCGCGCTGTGCGGCAAGCACTTCGCGTTCTACAACAACCGGCGCCGGCACATGTTCGTGAGTACCACCTGGTGTGAGCGTGTGCACAGCGAGGCGCGGCCCTCCTTCCCGTGCGCGCTGTGCGGCAAGCACTTCGCGTTCTACAACAACCGGCGCCGGCTCATGTTCGTGAGTACCACCTGGTGTGAGCGTGTGCACAGCGAGGCGCGGCCCTCCTTCCCGTGCGCGCTGTGCGGCAAGCACTTCGCGTTCTACAACAACCGGCGCCGGCACATGTTCGTGAGTACCACCTGGTGTGAGCGTGTGCACAGCGAGGCGCGGCCCTCCTTCCCGTGCGCGCTGTGCGGCAAGCACTTCGCGTTCTACTACAACCGGCGCCGGCACATGTTCGTGAGTACCACCTGGTGTGAGCGTGTGCACAGCGAGGCGCGGCCCTCCTTCCCGTGCGCGCTGTGCGGCAAGCACTTCGCGTTCTACTACAACCGGCGCCGGCACATGTTCGTGAGTACACCGACCAGTTCATTTCATTATTTATTCATAATAAAATTCTGCTACATAATCAATCCTTGAATCAAATTTTTGTGCACTTCAGTATTCTGGTTTCTTTGAACAAACCCCTTGCAGGATGGTCTAATTCTACACCACACAGGCGCCGCTTTTGAAGCCTAAATGGTATCTCTCTCAGCAGCCATTCCCCAGAATTCAATTCCGTAAGACAAGATGGAATGGAAGTATCCATAATAAGCCTTCTTTGTATTTAGAGGGTTAAGGTTTCCACTCAGACGGGGCAATGCAAAGCAAGCAGACCGCAAGTGATGAGGTTCCCAAGTAAATTTTTGGTCAAGTGTGAAACCTAAATATTTGACCCCGTTAACTATTGCAACTGTCTACCCGTTCCAGGTTACGTCAAGTTGATTACCACAGACGTTATTTCCTATTTCCTAGTGAAAGTAGGCTATGTTGGTCTTTTCATCCGGCTTTTTTTTGACCGACTACTGTCGTCGTGTTCGTGAGTATACTGACCAACCACTGTCGTCGTGTTCGTGAGTATACTGACCGACCACTGTCGTCGTGTTCGTGAGTATACTGACCGACCACTGTCGTCGTGTTCGTGAGTATACTGACCGACCACTGTCGTCGTGTTCGTGAGTATACTGACCGACCACTGTCGTCGTGTTCGTGAGTATACTGACCGACCACTGTCGTCGTGTTCGTGAGTATACTGACCGACCACTGTCGCCGTGTTCGTGAGTATACTGACCGGCCACTGTCGTCGTGTTCGTGAGTATACTGACCAACCACTGTCGTCGTGTTCGTGAGTATACTGACCGACCACTGTCGTCGTGTTCGTGAGTATACTGACCGACCACTGTCGTCGTGTTTGTGAGTATACTGACCGACCACTGTCGTCGTGTTCGTGAGTATACTGACCGACCACTGTCGTCGTGTTCGTGAGTATACTGACCGACCACTGTCGTCGTGTTCGTGAGTATACTGACCGACCACTGTCGCCGTGTTCGTGAGTATACTGACCGGCCACTGTCGCCGTGTTCGTGGGTATACTGACCGGCCACTGTCGTCGTGTTCGTGAGTAAACTGACCGGCCACTGTCGCTCCACTCGCCGGCAATGAACGCGCGCTCGTTGTCCGCAGATCCACACGGGGCTGAAGCCGTTCAAGTGCGCGATGTGCGGCAAGTGCTTCACGACGGCGGGCGAGCAGCGCGCGCACGCCGACCACGTGCACATGAAGAAGCCGTGGCCCAAGCGCGCGCGCCGCGACATGTACCAGCCCGACACGTGCCTCGCCGAGCCCTGAGTGCACGCTGCGACCTCTACCAGCCCGACACGTGCCTCGCCGAGCCCTGAGTGCACGCCGCGACCTCTACCAGCCCGACACGTGCCTCGCCGAGCACTGAGTGCACGCCGCGACCTCTACCAGTCCGACACGTGCCTCGCCGAGCACTGAGTGCACGCCGCGACCTCTACCAGCCCGACACGTGCCTCGCCGAGCCCTGAGTGCACGCCGCGACCTCTACCAGCCCGACACGTGCCTCGCAGAGCCATGAGTGCTTGCCGCGACCTGTACCAGCTCGACACGTGCCTCGCTGCGACCTCTACCAGCCCGACACGTGCCTCGCCGAGCCATTTGTATTTATTATTATATTATATTTAGGTATCCTTTTAGTTTTATATTTTAACTTGTATTGTTATGATTATTTTCTGTGGTACTTGTTTGTAAGGCACGCCTCACCATCTTTCTGCACGTCCAGGATGACTGGCAGATAATGCTGTTAGCATTAAGTCCTCCTTGCACTATTGTCTTGTGTGAAAGTTTTTAAATAAATAAATAAATAAATGAGTGCACGCTGCGACCTGTACCAGCCCGACACGTGCCTCGCTGAGCCTTGAGTGCACGCCGCGACCTGTACCAGCCCGAAACGTGCCTCGCCGAGCACTGAGTGCACGCCGCGGCCTGTACCAGCCCGACACGTGCCTCGCCGAGCCCTGAGTGCACACCGCGACCTGTACCAGCCCGACACGTGCCTCGCCGAGCCCTGAGTGCACGCCGCGACCTCTACCAGCCCGACACGTGCCGCGCCGAGCCATGAGCGCGCACTGAGTGAACGGCACGTGCACATGAACAAGCCGTGGCCCAAGCGCGTACTTGAGTGCACATCAGCATCAGTCTACAGAAGTCCACTGCTGAGGACTCCTGTTCCAACGCAACCAGACCTAGAAGAATCAGGCAACAAACACGGCTCGGCTTTATTTGATGATCCTTCTTACTACTAGGTGGGGAGCGCCTGTGTGGTGCCAAGAGAACAAGTGGAAGTGAACTCGCGAGCCTGTCGGTCTCCTCCCTCAATTGTGCTTGCGAGCCTCGCCTCAATTGTGCTTGTGGGCCTCGCCTCAATTGTGCATGCGAGCCTCGCCTCAATTGTGCTTGCGAGCCTCGCCTCAATTGTGCTTGCGAGCCTCGCCTCAATTGTGCTTGCTAGCCTCGCCTAAATTGTGCATGCGAGCCTCGCCTCAATTGTGCTTGCAAGCCTCGCCTCAATTGTGCTTGGGAGCCTCGCCTCAATTGTGCATGTGAGCCTCGCCTCAATTGTGCTTGCGAGCCTCGCCTCAATTCTGCTAGCACATTCATCTGACACACTTGTGAAAAAGCTAAAAAAGTGCGTGCTACCCAACTATAGAGAAAGTGGATGGGATGATGATGATGATGAAGATTACTTGTAAAATAGATTCCTGATAAGATTGACGTTAGATCTCAGTTATTTTTGATGCAATACTTTATTGAATTAAGTTTTTAGCATATAATTATAATTATAGCTTATATTAGGGATGGGTCGAATATTCGTTTTATATTCGGTATTCGGCATATTTACCGAATATTCGTATTCGGCCGAATATTCGGCTGTATCGCTGAATGTTTGGAAAAGTGGTACCTACTCAAGTTGTTACTGTATTGAGCCGTGCTTGATTTATCATGAGTTGAGTGTTAAATGTGTTATTTTTATGCGGTAGGTTAGTAATTTACAGTGCAGCCTTATGTTTTTGTCGACACTGTAACTTTATTTCCAATAACAGCAGATAAAAAGAGATGGTTATATAAAACAAAATATGAGTATGCAGCTGTTTCGGGCATCAGTGATAACTTTATAATAAAATAATATATTAAAATCAGCAATCAGGTTTATGTAGAAATTAAGCAATTTTTGCTTGTTCGATCTCCTTCTTCCACTCAGTTTTAGGTTCACAACAATTAAACCAAGCAAAAAAAAAACACAACAAAGATGACTTTTCAAATAAAAAATAACTAAAACAAACGCACGTTGAAAAGTTACTTCTTACTAGATGATGCAATAACAACATCGGGTACCAACCCGCGCGCTTTGCGTGAACAAAATCAGACCTGTATACTGTTCTCGTAAGGAAATCAATTATGCCGAATATTCGGTTCGGTAAAAGTTTTACCGAACATTCGGCCGTATGTTCGTATTCGGTGAAACCCATGTTCGGCCGATCCCTAGTTTATATCATTGCAAATCTAGCGTAGTCCAGTTGGTAGGGTGAAGCCGGCGGGTGTGGCACGAGACTTGCGTTAGAGCAATCTGTATTCAAAAATACTTTATTTTTAAACGTTATAAAACGTGAAATAACCTCGGAATAGTTACACTGTGTCTTTTCTTTTGTATTGACAGGTATTATTATTATTATTATTTATACTTTATTGCACATAAAATAATGTAACAAAAAGGTGGGCTTAATGCTAACAGCATTTTCTACCTGCCAAACCTGGTTTGTGACAGCTGGTGGTTGGCGTACTACTTACAAACTAACACAATAGGTTCTTAAAAACTAGCTACATTAACAATAATATACCTAAATATAATGCAATATATATAATAATATAATATATAAACATATACATAACCATATCTACATAATAATGAATAAATAGATACATACAAAGTACAAAATATATACACACAATAATTAAATTAACTAAATAAATAAACTAAAGATATATTTTATACATACATAAGAGTGTCATTTTTGGTAAAGGTATTCTCGAGTTAGTCGTTTGAAGCATTCCTTCGACCCAACTTTTCTTAACTCAAACGGAAGATTGTTCCAGAGCCGAACCGCTTCAACAGAAAAAGAGTTTCCACGGAACGAGGTGCTATGCGCGGGGGTATCTAATAGGAGATTGTCAGATGACCTCAGTTGCTTGTTATGTGTGTCAGAACGGAATTGAAAGCGACTCTTCAGATAACCAGGAGTGAGGGGATCTTTAAGAACGGAGAAAAGAACACAGAGAGTTCTCAGGTTTCTGCGCTCGCGAATTTGAAGACATTTAAGTTTAGCTCTGAAAATGCTCACATGGTCGTATTTTCGAAGACAGAAAATAAAACGTATGCATGTATTCATGAGCCGGTCAAGTTTGTTTAGTAGATCTTCAGAAAGATCTAGAAAAGCTACATCAGCATAATCAATAATAGGTAAAAGCAGCGAGTTAACTAGAGAAATTTTAGTGGACGTAGGAAGAAAGTGTTTCAACCGAATTATTGAGTGTAGAGTAGCATAAAATTTTCGAGATAATTCCTTATTATGAGGGACCCAGCTAAGCTTTGTGTCAAACAGAATGCCAAGATTTTTAACAATGGGTGAAAAGGAAATTTTACAGCCGTTATAATGAAGATAAGGTAGGGTATCGATAGAATTAATTTTAGTTAGTTGGCGTGAACTGCCTATGATAATGGCTTGGCACTTGTCAGGATTTACTTTGATACCAAAACGATCGGACCAGGATAGGAGACGAAGTAGATCATTGTTAAGAGCTCGAATGGCATCTTCCAAGTTATCGATAGGAGCGGAGGTATACAGTTAGAGGTCGTCCGCGTACATGTGATAGTGATTTATGAGATGAGGAGAGAGCAAGTTAATAAATAATGAAAAAAGGAGTGGAGATAAAATGCCCCCTTATGGAACACCAGCCTCAATATCCTTCCACTCTGAAAAAACCTCGCAATCTCGAATACTTTGTCGACGCATTTTAAGATAGGAAGCAAACCAATGTACAACAGAAGGAGAAAAGTTAAGTTTAGGAAGAAAAGCCAGCAAAAGATCGAGGTCAACTCCGTTGAACGCGTTACTGAAATCAATAAGCACCAGTACCGTCACGTGACCTTCTTCCATATTAGCCCGGATGTCTTCAGTAACATTTAAGAGAGCAGTTGTTGTGCTGTGCCCCTTTCTAAAACCAGATTGATATGGGTTGAAAAGGTCATTGTCACAAAGGAATTCAGTGACTTGAAAATGAAAGACAGATTCAATTATTTAAAAAAAAAAACGGCAGTATTGAGGTAGGACGATACTGCTTAGGAAGTATAGGGTTAGAGATTTTAGGAAGAGGGATAACAGTCAGTATTGACAGTCAGTTTAAAATGAGACAAAATACGGTGTAACTATTCAATGGATATTCTGCGATTATAAGCAGCAAGGTATAGTGCAATACGCAAACCAGACTATTGTGCACTTTGTACTAAAAAACATAAATTATAATCTCAGAGATGTAGGTAATCTCTTTTATATTTTGAAACTAATTTAAGTAACCAATTTTTATTAAGTAGAATGCCAGAGATTATTAGTATAGATATTATTTATGAAGTGGATTTAAGACGCTGTCTTCAATTATTATAAGGCCTGTAAATATAGGTACTTAATATAATTTTAAAGAACTTTAAAAAAATACTTTCAGTTGTAGAATACAATGAGGAGTTTTTCAAGTGTCATTGTCAGTTTAGTTCTTTCATCGTCAAGAGATGGCGCTCGCGAAACTATTGGTATTTACCTACTTTTTAAATGTTATCATGGCAGTGGAGAACTTCGTTCAGCCAACGTAAATAGTTTTAAAAAATACAATATTCTGTAAAATTATGTAATAATTAATACCTTTCTGATAGTTGCGTATTTTGAAATATTTACTTTTACAAAAACTGTCGCCAACGCCATCTAGCGAGAAATAAATAATGCTAAAATTACACTAGGTAAACTCCTCATTGTTACTGTAGCGTCGACCAATCGGCGTAAGCGCATTTAGAGCCTCTTAGCGCCATCTATTGACGAGTGGACGCTGTAGGAAATGTAGAGTTACTAGCGCCATCCGTTGTGGAGTAGACGCACTGTGTGCTAGACAAGGACGCATATACACCTGAACATGCCTGAACTTTCAATGGATAGTTCGAGAATGTTAGACAAAGTTGTCGAAAGCTGAAAAATCTGGGATAATGTACATCGAGAACATTCCATAAACATCTTGTACCTTCTGGAATGTCTAGGTCAGCCTAGAATCTTCGACTGGCCCATTTTAGTAGAACATTCTATGCTTCTATTGGGCAGGTATATAATCAGAGCTCGCTCGAAGAGAAGTAAGTCTTTAATTGGCTTTCAGTGCGAATCAAGCTAGTGACTTAGAATAGTTAATGTACAGTGTAAGAGGAGTGCATTTGTAGTGAAAAGTGACTTGGTGTTTTTGATAATTTTACCTAATAAAAGTAATTTTGGTTAAACCGGAGTTTAGTGTTTATTTTATCCCGAACCCTAGCCAAACTCCTAAGTTTTACTCCGTGAATCATTAGAATGTTGATAATACAGGGTAACAATGGATCGGAAGTCGGGGCTCTCAGGTCTCCGAATCGGAAATCTTGATCCGGAAAGAAATCTAATCTGTGAAACCGCGCGGCCAACCCTGTAGTGTTGGGCTGCCAGATTCAAACTAGTGCTGCCATATAACGAATCAATTCTACCATAATACGCACAGTAGGTACTGTTATGTCTCGTAAAATAGCATTACATAAGTAAGGGCACGGGGTTTTCATGATGAAGGATGGAGAAATGAAACCACGAAGTGTTCTCGCCAAGTAGAATTTTAAAAAAAAGTTCTGTGCATGGATCGCTCTTGTCGCTCACATCCATGGACTTGTTTTTTTAATAAGATGATACTAAGTCCATGCCATGTGCCATGCTCACATCACTGAAGGATACTTACCACAGACAAACAGTCATACCTTTTTACTTTTTCTACGTAGACAGAGTATTTTCTAGTACACTTTTTTCATGGAGGTTCTTTTACTCATGTCTACGTAGTACCACAGAAAAAATATTAGTAATACACGTATAAGTACATTTATTTACAGAAAGAATAATACAAGGTATGTACAAAATACATATAAAACAGTTGTGCCACCTGAAGACCGCTGCAAGCGATCTAAAGAAAAGAAAGAAAGAAGAAGAAGAAAGAATATATATTTATTTGTATACAAGAGCTACACAGAAACACAGAACACACTAAGAAGAAACAGATATAAAGGTAGCTCAACTGATCCAAATCACTACCAGACGGAAGCGTCCCTAAGATGCTGCCTGCATTGCCACGCTGAATGGCAATACTAATGCGTTGAGCCAGATAAGAGCCAGCTCTCGAGTAGTAGTACACTGTATGCATGGAGACTGTATGTCCGTATGTGTTTTGTCTGTCTGGGCCATGGACTTAGTATACAAAACGTCCATGGTCTGGGCTGTGCGCATATAAAAGGAAGATGGCGCATACCTTAGTCATTGGATGTCTATAGTATTCTAGTATTTTTACATCTGTGCTAATACGTAGTATTTATTTTTCATTTTTTTTATTTATTGACGGAAAGTCAAAGGGAAAATGATTTTGAAATAGACTATTGTAAATTAATATAATGTCCGGTTTAGCAGTATGCAGGGTGTGTTTATCCGGTAATATGAAAATTCATTCGATCAGGAACACCCAACTTCAAGTAATCTATGAAAAACTGACGAGCTGTAAGGTAGGTAAAAAATTACAGTTACCTGCGTTCCAAAACAAATCAAAAAGAACTACAGAACAGATCGTGAACAACGCAAAGCGATAGGCAAAAATAAAAAAAATTAAAATGTGAAAAAAATTCTAAGTCTTTTTTTATGTAGTGGGACAGTAATGGCTAAATAATAACTAGTAGTACGCCCCGAACGTGGACTCGCAATGTAAAGTTTGCATTCTTGAACTTTTTCCCTTTTTTTGGGAGACCTCTTGGACCCCCATTGCTCAAAAACCGCGTTACTGATCAAGCTCATGTTTAAACTCCAAAATTATATTCTCATATCCTGTCTGCCTTCAAAGTTTCATCAAGATTGGCTCAACGGTTCTGCAGTTATAAAATCAAATCAATTATCTTTATTTCAGGCTTATTGGAAAATGTACAAAAACCTAAACAATAAGCCCATAGCAACATAAATACCTTAAAAACTAACATATAATCGTATTATCGTCGGACAAACGTACCTACTTACAAATATACATACAAACAAATACACATACAAACGCCGCATCCTACAATTAGTCCATGAGACCTAGCTTCGCTCAGTCAGTAATAACATCCTTTTAATCGCCCGACTACCCACACCAAACCTGATCATAGTCTGAAGACTAATCACTGATAAACTAAGAACAAATAAGTTTTTTGTGAGAAATATATTTTTCAATACAAGCTTTTATAAAATTAGTGATCGTAACCGTGTGCTGATCAAAATGAGCCTAAACACGGCCAGTCTACTATTATCCATCGAGGAGTTCCGTTGTCCACCATCCGTATCAATCATCATATCAGCTCGCTGCTATTGTATTGTCATCTGAACTTGACAGGAATAAATTTCAGCTCAATCGGTTGAGGATAACTGCTTTAAAATTCAGTTGCAAGATTCCACCCGGACATACTTTGCAAGTTATTATAAAGCATGTAAAGAAACAATAACAAATGTTTTGTTTCAGCTCATCAGTGAAGATGGAAGGCCGGAGACAGTCTGCTTCATCTGCCGCGCACTGTTACAGAGATGCTGTAGATTTAGGGACCACTCTCAGAAATCTGAAGATATCCTGACAGAACTTTTCCATAATGGCATTGAGGTAAATAAAATAAGATAATAAGCCATTTATTCCAAACTTTGGGTTTACATGTTTTTAGTAGGTACTTAATATTGAGAGTTCAGATTAAATTACAGGAAGTCTCGCAGTTCGGTTGCAGTCTCGGACCTCTGTGGCGCGGCTGGCGATCGTTCGCCTGCGACGCAGGAGGTTGCGGGTTCGATTCCCGCCTCGCAACAAATATTTGAGCAAACTGCAGATATTTGTTCAGGCTGTTCTGGGTATTTTATATGTATAATAAAAAATATTTATCTATGTAATATATTGTATTAAGTATATCAGTTCTCTAGTATCCATAACACAAGCTCTGGCTTAGCTTGGGGCTAGATAATGTTGTGTGAACTGTCCAGCATTATTTATTTATATCTTATCTCTTCAGATTTCACCTGAGACGGTCACCGTACTGAACAAAGGGATACGGCACAGCTTCTGTGTCACTGCACTAGAACCAGTCTCGTACAGCTGCTCAAGTGGAGCCACTCAAGTGCCTGTCAAAGATGAACGAGTGGATGCCAAACAAGAAATACAACCAGTACTCACCACTCAATCAGGTACTTAATTTAAATGTTCACGATTTATTAATAAGTAGCAGCGCCCCACGGTGTTACCCGCATAGGTCGCCATCCCGTGGGAATATCGGGACAAAAATGTGTCGATGTGTTATTCTGGGAGTCAAGCTTAAGTCCGGGAAAGTACTACCACCATACATATTTTTGCCGCAATGCAGTAGTGCTCGCATTGGCTTGTTCCGGTTTGAAGGGTTAGGGTGCCGGTGAAATTACAGGCACATGAGACTTTTCATCTTTATGTCTCAGGGTGGCGGGCGCAGTGCAATGTCACATAGGGCGCGTCCTAGGTGGACGTGACCTATGATTGACAAATTATCAAAGTGTTTATATCTGTTTGTTTATATCTGTTTATATCTCCTTGACCCGCCATTCCAAATAGTATAAAAAAAAAACTATCTCCATTCAAAAATTCATTCAAATCCGTCCAGCCGTTTCAGCGTGAAGAAGTAACAAACACACTCACACGCACACAAACTTTCGCATTTATAATATTAGTAGGATAATATAGGATTATCAAACCATACTTTCCTTGCTCTGCAAAAGGCCGCCATCTTAAGGCGTACACAGCAGCTGAGTGGTCTTATTTGGAGGCTTTCTCCTCATAGAGGAGTCAATGAGGTGCTATGTACATACTTTTCACTAATTCAATTCAAGCACTTACATATGAGGAACGACTTCACGAACTTGGATTAACTACCCTTCAGCAACGTAGAGAGCGTGGAGACCTAATAGAGACCTACAAGATCCTAAACAACCACTACAGTATACCAGATTGATCACAGACACTATATACCATGAACAATAATATAGGACTCAGAGGACACTCGCTGAAGCTGCAACGCGGGCCAAGTACCAGCAATCCGAGGATGCACATATTGCCTAATCGCGTCGTGCGCACTTGGAACCGGCTACCAGACTGTGATCAGTGCCCTCTCAGTGAATTCTTTCAAAAATAGACTTGACAAACATTTAAAGTGCACTGATAAGGACTAAGATATACACGCATCAGCTCTGAGAGCTGCCTGAGTATTATAAATAAATAAATAAATAAAATAAAAATTCAATTCATTTATTTCCTTTGGAACACATTCGGTACACTTAGATTAGTCGATAGGTACATAAATTGTTGAGTAGCGGCTGTACATGGGCCTTGTCAAAGAAATGATTGTAAATAATATTACGATTCACATTACAATACAAAACACAAGCAACGATACACAGAAAACAATCAAAATCATGGTAAATATCCCGTTTCTAGTGAAAAGTATGGTACAGGTCGCGCAAAGAGTTATGAGCGCTCGGCGAAAGGGAATTGCGCATGTTTACATTCGCGCATTCGCTATACAGACCCAAAAACATTACAACTGCGCATTGAAGGTCAGCGCTCATAACTCATTGCGCGACCTGTTCTTGATTTATTCTGTTAAAAATGTATAATTTGTCTATTGTTTCAGTGTCGTCGCCAAATGCAGCCGTGTGCCGGGTGTGCCTGTGCGGTGACGTCAGAACCCACCGCGTCACAAACACACCGCTTCAACTTATCTATGAAAAACTGACTAATACCAAGGTATGTTATTGACAAAATTGATTTAAATACTCAGACAAATCCTATACTATTAAACAAGTAATTTTTGTACATATTTTTTTTTTTTTTTTTAAATGCTAGAAAGTTCACACAATATTATCTAGCCCCAAGCTAAGCAGAGCTTGTGTTATGGGTACTAGATAACTGATATACTTAACAATATATATACAATACATTACATGTATAGATATTTTGATTATACATAGAAAATACCCAGAACACCCTGAACAAATATCTGCATACCGCACAAATATTTGTTCCGAGGCGTGAATCGAACCCGCAACCTCCTGCGTCGCAGGCGAACCTTCGCCCGCCGCGTCAGAGAAATCGTCGAAATTTTCTTAGGGGTTTTGTAAACCCCTACACTAAACGCTCGGCTTTGTTGTATTGATTTTATTGATATAATTTTTTCCTAATAATATGCACCATTTTAATAAACAATCGAGTCTAGCCAAAAGTTAGAGGTAAATTTGGTCTTATTTTTCTAGCTAGAAAATATTGTCCTATCGTGTTTCTGGTAAATTAGTACCAGTAGTACCAATGTAGTATCCACGCATATTTATAATTTAAATATTGTACTTGATTTAGTCCGTTAAAAATCTAATCTAAGATTAGGATTTTTGCGGCATACCTCATGTTAAGATGATATGTTACAATTTTGGAGTTGTTGCGTTACACGCTCACTCTGTAACAGTAAAGGTTACAAACTTGATGTTAACACAGTAATTACTAGAGGATGTAATCTAAATAAATTATAGACTAGAAATACGATTGGTGAAACTTGTCTCGGTTGCTTTATTTTTGAAGTTGGCCCGCCTAAAACCCGTTTTAGGTCTCTCCTTCGATTAGAGAAAATATTAAGTGTAAATTTGTATACTATTCAGTAGGTAATCACATTACTTAGATTAATTAAAGATAATTTATTTTTATATTTACTACTTTAGAAGCAAAACGAAGTTTTATCATTTGTCGCTTACGTCAGTTATTTCCGAGCGGCAGAAACCTATACATCATCTCTTCCGGGTGAGCAATAGCGCTGTCACTTTCTTGAAGATATTGTTTTCTTGCTAGACTCCACCCATTCGCTATTTTAACATATCGCCTTAAGGTGGATGCTTTAGCTTGTGGCCCAAAATTTAAAAAAAATCGTGTTTTTTGTTTATCACAAGTCATCAATAGTACTTCTTCAGATAGCGAAACACACAAGTTTTAGTTTATAGTATCACATAAATATCATTAGTTTGGCTATGAATGTGCTTCAATGGTTTTTGACATTTGGCTTGAAACAATAAAACACTGTAAAAACCATTGAAGCACAAGCCAAACTAATGATATTTATGTGATACTATAAATTAAAACTTGTGTGTTAGGTCATATAATTAACGGCAACATAGTTTTCGCTATCTGAAGAAGTGTTGATGAGCTGTGATGAGCAAAAAACACGAAAAAATTTGAATTTCGCGCCTCAAGCGAATGCAACCACCTTAACTATGGTATCGTGTGGTATCTGCTGTGGTGTGTCCAGCCCAAGAATAGACCCCTCTGGTGTGTCCAGCCTAAGAATAGACCCCTCTGTCTCTTCCCGTGGATGTCGTAAAAGCCGACTAAGGGATTACCCGGACTTGTTGATAAGATTCGTTGGTATAAAATTTGTCCTGGCTGCTAGCTTATTATGGAATGTGTTATTACTGGAAGAAAGCGTTAGCCGAGTCAGTCGTGGAAAGCAATGGCGGCGATGAGCTCACCACTCGTCACGTCTATACTCCACGATGGTGCAACCCACTGTGAAGAGACCCATTGAGGCTCTGCCTACTCTTTCGGGGAAAAAGGTGTGTGTCTATGTATGTATGTATGTATGAATGGTATATATATATATGAAGTAGTAGCAGTGGAGCTTTTTTGTGAGAGTTCGTCCGGGGAAGTACTACCACCATACCTATTTCTGCTGCAAAGCAGTAGTGCTCGCATTGCTGTGTTCCGGTTTGAAGGGTAAGGGTGCCGGTGAAATTACAGGCACATGAGACTTTTCATCTTTATGTCTCAGGGTGGCGGGCGCAGTGCAATGCCACATAGGGCGCGTCCTAGGTGGACGTAACCTTTGAGGTAATGCACTGCTCATAGGCAGAGGTTACCGCTTAACATCAGGTGGGCCATCTGCTAGTTCCGTCATTCTAAGTAGTATAAAAAAACCTGGTTGGCTCTTATAGGCCTTTTTTGTTTCAGCTCGGTACAGAGGACGGTCGGCCCGAGGCTCTGTGCTACATCTGCATCTCACAGGTGCGGAGATGTCGGAAGCTCATTACCAAGTCCCTCAGATCAGAGAATGTACTATCTGAGCTGTTCCACAACGGAGTCCAGGTAATGTTATCCACATTCCTTTTTAGTAGTAGAGCTTTTTTGTGAAAGAGTTCGTCCGGGGAAGTGCTACCTCCATATTTCTGCCGCAAAGCAGTGCTCGCATTGCTGTGTTCCGGTTTGAAGGGTGCCGGTGAAATTACAGGCACATGAGACTTTTCATCTTTGTCTTAGACATTTAGACATTTATTTATTACAATTGATAGGTAGTAGTGCAATGATGCATAGGGCGCGTCCTAGGTGGACTTGACCTGTGAAATATCTACTACTAATCTAAGTAATGTGATTACCTACTGAATAGTATAAAAATTTACGCTTAATATTTTCTCTTATCGAAGAAGAGATCTAAAATGGGCCAATTTAAAAAAAAAAACTGGCCATTTGCGAAACGGACTCGCGCACGAAGGGTTCCGTCCATTATCTATAAAAAAGGCAAAAAAATCACGTTTGATTTTATGTATCGGAGCGTATGCGAGCCCCCTTCAATATTTATTTTATTCTGTTTTTTAGTATTTGTTGTTATAGCGGCAACAGAAATACATCATCTGTGAAAATTTCAACTGTCTAACTATCACGGTTCATGAGATACAGCCTGGTGACAGACGGACAGACAGACTAACGGACGGACAGCGGAGCCTTAGTAATAGGGTCCCGTTTTACCCTTTGGGTACGAAACCCTAAAAACAAAGCTGTTGAGAAAAGTTTTACCAATCGTGTTTCTTGTCTATAATTTATTTAGATTACATCCTCAAGTAATTACTGTATTGACATCAAGTTTGTAACCTTTACTGTTACTGAGTGAGCGTGTAACGCATAGACTCCAAAATGCTAACAGCGTCTTAATTTATTTTCAGTTGACACATAGTACCATCTCTATGCTCAACCGACGAACCAAACCCACCTACATAAGCACTCCGGTGGATGTCACATCTTACTGCGCAACCCACGACGTGCAACAAGCTGATGTGAAGGAAGAATTGATTGAAATATCTGTGAAGGAAGAATTGGTAGAAATATCTGTGAAGGAAGAATTGGTAGAAATATCTGTGAAGGAAGAATTGGTAGAAATATCTGTGAAGGAAGAATTGGTAGAAGAAGTAAAGGAAGAATCGATAGACATTGTGGACAGTGCAATAGATAGACAAGAAGATAAAGAAGGTAACGTCAAAAACAATAAAATCGGCCAAGTGCGTGTCGGGCCACGCGTATTGTAGGGTCCTCCGTAGTTGCCCGTCACAATATAAGTTTTTTTTATGGTTGACGGAGCATAGCCCGCCTGATGTTGAGCGGTAACCTCTGCCTTTAACAACGCATTACCTCATAGGTCACGTCCACCTAGGACGCGCCCTATGTGGCATTGCACTGCGCCCGCCACCCTGAGACATAAAGAATGAAAAGTCTCATGTGCCTCTAATTGTAATACCTGTAATTTCCCTTCAAACCGGAACACAACAGTGCGAGCACTACTGCTTTGCGGCAGAAATAGGTATGGTTTTAGCTGTTTTTAACCCCCGACGCAAAAACGACGGGGTGTTATAAGTTTGACATGTCTGTGTCAACTTCTAAACGACTTAGAATTTTGTACGTTTTCTTTCACCTAAATGTCGGCAGACTTTATCTTCAAGTTGAACGTATGGTTCTGTGATGCGACGGTTTCACGTAGCAAATAATTGTTTTTCTCGATTTTCGTTTTTCGTTCCGCGCTATTCTGTCACTGTCTAACTTACCTGAACGTTAATGAGTTATAAAGTGACGGAATTAGGCTGTTGTACGCGCCTTAAGGCGTGGATACATGTGAACGCGGGTTTAAAAAAAAACTACAAGATCTTTATCAAAAAATGTAGGTATTTGAAAAAAAACCTACATCAGATAAAGCAAGTCCACTTGTTCTTTTTTTTTATGACTTAAAATGTAAGAAACTCTTTGCAAACTAGCCTCTGTTTTCGAAGTTACAACCTTTTTTCTCTTAAACTATCAATCATTAGTTTTTTTTATTGCCTTCAGTATATTAAATAACACAACGCCCAGGGAACCTTGGTTTTATTTTTGAAAATAAATAAAATAAAAACGTGATTTTCGCTCACTTTTCGTTTCACGAGCGCTATTCTGTTGCTAGTGCTAGTCTGTCTAACTTACCTGAACTTTAATTATTTAGAAAGTGACGAAATTTAGCGTTGCACGCGCTTTAACAAACATTAACCAAAAGAAACTATCATGGTTATGTACATAATTTTCACTAGAAACGGGATATTTACCATGATTTTTGAGTTTTATATGTTCCCGATATTTCGGCACAGTTGCATGCGCCATGATCGGAAATGAAATGATGATTATGAAATATCGGGAACATATAAAACTCAAAAATCATGGTAAATATCCCGTTTCTAGTGAAAATTATTAACCAAAAGTTCTATCAACAGATGCTGTCAACAAGACATCTCCGGACCAAGACACAACACAAGATATTAAACCGTTCAGATATAATAAGCATATTATTATAAGCGACATCGGCTTGTATGAATCCTGTGACTTTTGCGATTACAGCTGCACATCGCTGGCTCAACTCAAGAAGCATTTACGATTGCACGATCCCAAACGGAAATACTCGTGTGACATTTGTCAATGTCGCTACGCATCCAGGGGCCATTTAAACTTTCACAAGCGCAATGTTCATAGAATTAAACATGAGTGTTTTAAATGTAATCAAGTGTTCACAGTCACCAATACATATAAAACACATATGCTATTACATACAGCAAAACACATATATCCCTGTGAGCGATGTAACAAAGTTTTTGACAAACGGAACAATTTAAGGAATCATTATTACAGTGTACATCCCGGAGAAAGGTATGCATGCAACCACTGTGCCTTCACATCTACCAGCTACCAATGGTTGCAAGATCACATTTTACGAATCCACGGTGCAAGTAAGCATTTTATTTGTGATATATGTCACAAGACCCTATCTACAAAGTCCTCTTTAAAAAAACACCTTTTAAGTCACGTTTTGAAGAAGCCGTATCAATGCAAAATATGCTTCAAAACCTTCAGCATCGTCCATCATTACAAGGTACATTGCATGCTTCACACGGGAGAAAAACCTTATATATGCGAAGTATGTAACAAGGGCTTTAGAGAAAAGCAAGCGCTAGGCAAACATTCCCAAACACACTTCACCGGAGAGAGATCCCTGTCTTGCAATCTTTGCCATAAAACATTTAACCGTAAAGATGTACTAAAAAAGCATATAGCTATCCACAACGCGCAAAAGATTCACGCCTGTGATCTATGTGATTTGAGATTTACTAGTAATATATACGTGAAGAAACACATGGTTAGCCATACGGAGGAAAGACCTCATTCCTGTGAGGTATGCAGCAAAACATTTAAACAGAAAGCTACCTTAAAATGCCATATGGTAGTACACAGCGGAGAAAAATCATATACCTGTGATAAATGCAAGAAATCATTCTCTAAAAAGCAGTATTTAATAGGACACTTGCGATATCACACTGGAGTTAGACCATTCACTTGCGTCGTATGCAAGAAAACATTTTCTACGAAGCAAATATTGCAGCTGCATTTGAGAACCCACACTGGAGAGAAACCGTACGCCTGTAACAGGTGTGAGAGATCATTCTCGCAAATGTGCGCGTTGAGACGACATATTAAAACCCACACCAGTGCAAGACCGTACGCTTGCGACATATGCAGCAAAAAATTCGCTGAAAAACGGTCTTTATACTCCCACAAAATAAGCGTACACGATACAATCAAAAGATATATCTGTGATCTCTGCAACAAAGTGTACATTGCAAAGAAGAGATTAATGCAACACATAAGACATCACAACAAAAAAAAACCTTATAAATGCAACATATGCAAGAAATCATTTTACAAACTCAGCACCCTAACACATCACGTTAAGATTCATATTGGAGATTTTCGCTGTGCATTCTGCGAGGTAAAGTTTCGTACGAAAACTATTTTGGACAGACATAATATATCTGCGCACGCAGCGGTTAAGCAGTACGCTTGTAATAGATGCGAGAAACCGTTTGAAGGACTTCTCAGATTGAACAGTCATGTGAGGGCGCACACTGGCGAGAAGCAGTTCGCTTGCGAGTTGTGCGACAAAACATACGTCGAGAAGCGAGATTTGCAACATCACATGGAACTTATACATGACAAATATCAGTGTTTTAACTAACAAGGAATTTACAAAACATTGTTTGCATGATTTGTACTTGCTGCTAGCTTATTTAAGGAATGTGTTATTACTGGACGAAAGCGTTAGCAGACTCGGTCGTTGGAAGCAAAGGCGGCGATGAGCTCACCACTTGTCATGTCTTTTGCTAAGCAGAGCTTGTGTTATAGGTACTAGATAACTGATATACTTAATACAATACATTACATAGATAGATATTTTATATTATATATAGAAAATACCCAGAACACCCTGAACAAATATATCTGCAGATCGTACAAATATTTGTTCCGAGGCGGGAATCGAACCCGCAACCTGCGAATGTGTTATTACTGGACGAAGACGTTAGTAGAGTCAGTCGTGGGACGCAATGGCGGCGATGAGCTCAGCACTTGTCACGTTTATTTCCCACGATGGTGCTACCCACGGCGAAGAGGCCCATCTGAGGCTCTCTTACAACTTCTAGAAGATGTAGTTTGTAAATTAGTTACAATACTTATTTATATGCATAATTTAAATCTGGCGAAACTATAATCAACTTCCCAACGATATTTACAAGAACTTAGTATCGACACTAATAATATAATGAGGAAAGATTTGTATGTTTGTAATGTATAAACTCAAAAAGTATTGTACCGATTTCAAAAATTATTTCACCATTGCAAAGCTACATTTACCCTGAGTGACATAGGCTACCACGGGGGGGGGGTGTAGGAGAGGGGGGGGGGGGCTTATTTTCATCCTGAAAATACCCGCGCGAAGCCGGGTCGAGTCGCTAGTCCTTTATATAGGTACTAATAACTAAAAATGCAATTCTATACCGTGCAAGCGTCAACTTCAATAAGCTGTGTGAGCTGATGGACTTGGATCTATTCTCCACGAGTGTAAGCTCAGCCCGTCAGCGGCTCAGCAGATACTTTTTCGTAGTTTAGTTTATTTTGTACCGGACCTTAGTTAATTATGTATTTATGTATTTTCGTTACTGTTGACTAGTTTGTTCTAATATGTTCTCTACACATGAAAACCTGTAATTGGCTTTTTGTTTTTAACTCCGTTTTATATGTATTTATAGATAGCTGTTGGTTTTGCTACTAAATAAATATAAATATGGTAAAATCCATGTATTTTGATTAATTTGAACTTAACCTACTAGCTAATAATAGTCTGCGCATGGCAAGGCCCCACTTAGTACAGACCGTGCACTGTAAGTTGGCACCTGCCATGGAGTATTTACAGGTACCATCTTACGGTGAACGAGCTGTAGACGAGACTCGAGAGATCATCATCATCCACAGACTTCACCCACTGCTGAGTATAGGCCTCTCTTTGTCTGTGCCATTCCTCACGGTCCCGTGCCAGTCTCATCCAGGTTCTGCCGCGACGCATGCGATATCGTCTGCCCATCTCGCTGCTAGACGACCAACGTTTCTGTACCCAGTTCTTGGGCGCCATTCAGTTAGCACCTTACTCCACCTATCGTCTTGCCAGATGTCCTGCCCAACTCCATGTTAGTTCTGTTATACGGTTTCCAACATCTTTGAGCTTCGTTCGACTTCGTATCTCGACGTTGGGAACACGGTCTATAAGCTTGATGCCGAGCATGGCACGCTCCATGGCTCTCTGTGCAACTCTCATCCTGTACACAGCCTCCTGCGTGAGCGTCCATGTCTCGGCACCGTAAGTCATAAAAGTCATGGTAGCGAGAGATACCTATAGGTATTCCATGACCAGCGTAGGTACCTACACCATAGAAAAACCACACCTACATAAATGTATCCACAATACACAAAGGTTAGCTGGTAGAGAATGCTTCTTAGCGTTAAGTTCGCCTATGTACATGGTTTGTTTTGTGCAATAAAGAATATTATATTCTATTCTATACATATTAGTGTGCTCGTACGAGCAAGCTGGCATCAGTTCGCTCGTACGAGCAAAATCACGCTGAAACAGCTGAACCAATTTCGTTAAAATTTGGTACACAGATTATGAACTGGATTGAGCTTGATAAGTACCTACTTTTTATCCGGAAAAACAATCCCCAGTGTAAAATGAGGGCTACCGCTATCCAGTACTAATTTTCCGGGTATACGGGATTTGACAAATATATCAGGCAAGCGCAAATGTAATCCGGTTACCTACCAGGGTATCTGGAATACCGCGGTATTACGGTACGGTAGCCCTGCGGGGCCTGCGGTGAAATGGGAGCAACCGCTATCTGGAATTTATCCAATAAAGAAAAGGAGAAAGTTTATGTCATGCAAATTAGTTTTACCCGGAAAAAGTAAGCGTAGTACGACTAATAAAACCTTTCAAGTTTCAAAAATCAAGTTTCCTAAAATGTATCGTTCCCGCTCTCCGTGTAAATAGTCGCTTCGTTACAAGTTACAGTTTTGACAGATGGGAGCGATCATCCCTTGGTATCAATCCATAGACGTAAGAAACTAATAGGATTTAGCGCGACGTGGCGCGACTGAGCTTTGTTTGCATTATGTTTGCATAAAAAGGTCTTATACAATACTATTGGAAAGCGCGCGAATTCGTTAGCGTGGAGTTTTTTCCATAAAAACTTTAACACGCTTTAGTTAGGGCATTGATTTTCAATGTGGGGGCGCGCCCCAATTCTAGGCCGCGGGTAATTTCGGAAAATATCCTAGTGCACCACTAGCTGAGACCACAACAGGAATGTACCCATCAAACAGGTATCTTAGCCTTGTTTTTTTAGGGTTCCGTACACAAAGGGTAAAACGGGACCCTATTACTAAGACTCCGCTTCTTCTTAGCTTAGGTAATGGCCTGAGACTCCGTTGTCGGTCCGTCTGTCTTGACTGGCTGTCCGTCTGTCACCAGGCTGTATCTCATGAACCGTGATAGTTAGACAGTTGTTTTCACAGATGATTTATTTCTGCTACCGCCTAATAACAAATACTGAGAAACAGAAAAAAAAATTAAAGGGTCTCTCAAACGCGATTTATTTGCCGTTTTTATAGATAATGGTACGAAAACCTTTGACGCCAATACAGAATTTATTCATTTTTATTTATTATTTCGAGGTGTGATATTGCGCGCGAGACCGACTCGCGCTTTGCCATTTTTTAAATGTCTTCTGAGGAATATTTCCTGATCCCCTAATTTAGCTAATCTTCAAGCAATATCAAGCCATCAAGTCATAACCCAGGTTAAAAATGGTGGCAGAAAAACCAAATTTTGGAGTTAAAACTACACCATTTCGAAAAGACACACAGTAGACTTCCATCTTTCTACACCACACATGTGCTCTAAATATGATACACCGGTTAAAATGCCACCATAATTACACGATATAACGATAAAACACAATAAAATTAAACACATCAAAAAAGATTCCCTGAAACCTAATTAGAATAAATCCTCTAGGGAATTTATTTTTTTGTTTTAAAAACACATAATAATTAGAATTAAAAACATGTTGTTTCTAGAATTAAATACATATTGTTTCTTTTGTTATTTTGTCAATAGCTATTCGTTCACAATAGACTAGAAGATTCAATAAATAAATAAATAAATAATGCTGGACAGTTCACACAACATTATCTAGCCCCAAACTAAGCAGAGCTTGTGTTATGGGTACTAGATAATTGATATACTTAAATACTTAAAAATACATTAAATAGATGAGCATGTGTGAACAAAACAATATTGAATTTGTAGTTTGTCTTGTACGATTTCCTTAGAAGTTAGTTTATGTTATACCTACATAAAAACAATGTTAATAAAATGGTTTGTTTTATTCTATATATGTTGTATTTTTTACAAGGAAACAATTAATATCAGATCGGTATCAGATGTTTTGAAACTGATCACAAACTTTTTTTGCTGTGTGTAGATCTATTATTTACCTAAACAATTGTTTTTGCGGTTTTTGCCCAGAAGTATTCACTCACAGTTCATAATTGAACTGCATGCTGAGGTTACCTGAAGGAACACTAGATTTTAATAAAAAAAAAAAGAATTTTGTTTTTAAAGTATTAAATAAAATAAAATAAATTAAAATCACTTCTCTTATTCTCTTCTATGTACTTACCTACATATTAGTTAACGTAGTGTATATCCACCCGTTTATATATGTTTGCGTCGTGAACTTGGACCCTACCGATCACGTCGTACAAATAGTTGCGGGCTTCCGAATTCCCATACACTTCCGCTTCCGACTGTCACCCACTCACTGGTCTCACTTTTTTTTTTTTGTTTTAAGTTTCAGCCGGTCGGTTTTGGTCGGTGTCAGTATTATGGAAAAACAAAGCCCATTTAAAAAAAAAATCGCAAACTAAGCTCATTGCAAAAACTACCTAATACCGGTCATTGGATTGAAAGCACTCAGAAAATGATTTCATTAAATAGTTTTATGAAAAGAATTCCAAAATCTTTCTAAAAAAGCAGCAAAGATGTCTGAATGCAGAGCGTGTCTAGTAAAATGTATTAATGTGCGTATGCACTCGATTTGTAACACCCGGTATAAAGAAATGTATGAGAAACTATCAGGAACTAAGGTGAGCTTGCACAGCTAACTTAAGACTTAATGCATCTTTCTTTCCTTTTAAGTGTAAGAAATCCCTTTTCAACATGATTACGGGCGCAGTTTAGTAAGAATTAAGAATACTGCTCCATACAAAATAAGTAATTCTTTCATTTTCGATATTAAGTCAATGAAATTTAGTTGAGACTGTGATCTAAACCCTAAAATCTAGTCTAGGCCTGACACAACAAGGAATTGTAATTTCAAGAAACACCGGGCTAAAGATTTATGAAAATCCTGTTCTTGTGATTTTAAAACTATAGAACCACAGATCTATATTAGTGTATTAATCATGTTTAGAAAAGAATTTTGATGAAATACCTAACATTCAAAATAAGAGCAATCTTAGTTTATATCGGTTGGGCGGTTGCAATAGATATGTTGGTCACAGTTGGGTTATAGATATAGCGGGATACAGGGAAGACAACGAATACAGGGCTAGCGGGACACTCTTCTTTTAGTTGTGGCTACTGTGGCTTTAGTTTCCACAATTTTGCCAATGTCAATGCCGACAGGATATTAAACAGTAAGACGATGGAGATCTGAGTATGAAACTTGGTCATTCTTTGAAAAAGCGAGACTCAACCAGAAGTTATGACAAAGGAGATTTATTTATTCTGAAAAATTAGGGATAGAACAATTATAATAACACACTACACAAATATATATACGTTTGTAGGTACTACATCATAAATAAATATATATAAAAGAAAGTAGTGTTAGTTACACTATTTATAACTCAAGAACGGGTGAACCAATTTGGCTGAAAATTGGTGGGGAGGTAGCTTAGAACCAGAGGACGGCTATAGCCCGTAGCTATACTATGCTATGTCTAGGCTATAGGTATGGGGGGGGGGGGCTGTTTTTCATCCTGAAACTACCTGTGCGAAGCCGGGGGGAGTCGCTAGTATAGTATAAAAACATACATAATCTTTTAAAGGCAATGTGGTAAATCACTGGCTTAACTCTGTTTCAGCTCCGAATAGAAGATGGAAGCCCCAATACAATTTGCAACACATGCAATTTGTTTGTGAAGAAATGCTTTAAATTCATTGACATGTCACTGAATTCTGAAAAGGTCCTTACAAAACGACTACTTGATGTTGAGGTATATATCTTAATTATGTTTAGTAGACCTGAACCAACAGATGTAATAATGGTGGACTTTTTTTTGACTTTTTTTTTTTTTTTTAGACAGCAATTGGTACGGATTGGTACATAATTAATCAAGTATCCTGTGTAGCAAATTATTTGTTTCTTTTTTTAGATGTCAGAAGGGACACAAGGCGTGGTAGACACAGTGATAATTAAAACAACCTCTGTACAACCCATGTCTTATGTCAACGACAGGGAGGACAACGAACCAGAAGTGACGGTGACTATTAAGGAAGAGCCTCTTGATTTTGACGAATGTGATGCGATCAAAGAAGAATATTTAGGTGATTACAAACTCTACTAGCCTGTTGCCAGTATTTAAAATACAACAAATATAACCGAGACGTTAAGACATGCAGAACATAACACCCAACACTCAAAGTTGTATGTTTCTATACAAAGCAGTATATAATATAATGCTGGACAAATTCACACAATATTATCGAGCCCCAAGATAAGCCAGAGCTTGTGTTATGGGTACTAGTTAACTGATATACTTAATACAATACATTACATAGATAGATACATTTTATTATACATAGAAAACAACCTAAACAAATATCTGCAGATCGCACAAATATTTGTTCCAAGGCGGGAATCGAACCCGCAACCTCCTGCGTCGCAGGCGAACCATCGCCAGTCGCGCCACAGGTCGTCAGAGTAGTGCTCGCATTGCTGTGTTCCGGTTTGAAGGGTGCCGGTGAAATTACAGGCACATGAGACTTCATCTTTATGTTTCAGTGTGGCGGGCGCAGTGCAATGCCACATAGGGCGCGTCCTAGGTGGACGTGACCTATGTGGTAATGCGTTGTTAAAGGTTGAGGTTACCGCCTAACATCAGGTGGGCCATCTGCTTGATCCGTCATTCAAGTATTTGTGTGTAACTGATTTCTGACTGATACACACGCCTTTTTCCCCGAAAGGGTAGGTAGAGCCTCAATGGGCCTCTTTTCACAGTGAGTTGCACCATCGTGGGAAATAGACGTGACAAGTGGTGAGCTCATCGCCGCCATTGCTTTCCACGACTGGCTCTGCTAACGCTTTCATAGCCCGGTCCCAAACTAGGATCCCCAGTGTTGTGTGTATCAGAAACTACAACATGCTACCGCACCACAGACAAGGAACGCCTGTCCCGTGGTATCGTCCTGCAGTGGGAATCGAACCCAACCCTTTCGCATTTCAGCCGGCTACTAGCCCGCCGCGCCATAGAGGCCGTGGACAAAATGCAGCATAGTAGCTAAACTTCGGGACCTAATTGTATAAACAAATAAATAAATAATGCTGGACAGTTCACACAACATTATCTAGCCCCAAGCTAAGCAGAGCTTGTGTTATGGGTACTAGATAACTGATATACCTAATACAATACATAGATAGATATTTTTTATTATACATAGAAAATACCCAGAACACCCTTAACAAATATCTGTTCCGAGGCGGGAATCGAACCCGCAACCTCCTGCGTCGCAGGCGAACCTTCGCCCGCCGCGCCACAGAGGTCGCCAAACCTAAATATTTAGTCATTCATCATCAGCCTACAGAAGTCCACTGCTGGAAACAGGCCTCCCCCATGGAATTCCACGACGAAAGGTCTTGAGCCGCCTCCATCCACCGCCTTCCTGCAACCTCTATAATGTCTTTGGTCCATCGAAAAGGGGAAAACATGTAGAACGATGCCATGATCGCTTGTTCCATCTAGTCATACATTGATTCACACTAACATCACAAATGTCAAAGTTAAGATGTTTGGATCTTTGTTACTCTATCACGACGAAACGGCTGAACCGATTTCGATGAAATTTGGTACACAGATTATAACCTATTTTTTTTAATACTGCCTATTTGGTACACACATTAAAACATAGTTTTTTTTATACTACCAAGGTGGCAAACTAGCATACCTGTTAGTAAGCGGTTACCGTAGCCTATGGACGCCTGCAATACCAGAGGCATTAAACGGGCGTTGCCGACCTTTTAAAAGTTTCCAAACACCCCTTTTGAAGAACCCCATACTGTAGTCACTTGGGAAAACCTTAGCAGGGATAGATTAGGGCGGTAGATTGAGTTACAGGCTGCTTTTTATCCCGGTTAAACATACTATCCTACTCTTACTAATATTATAAATCCGATACTTTGTGAGTGTGTGCGTGCGTTTGTTACTTCTTCACTCTGAAACAGCTGGACGGATTTGAATGAAATTTGTAATGGAGATAGCTTGACTCCCGGAATAACACATAGGCACATTTTAATCCCGATATTCCCACGGGATCGAGATTCGAGACTTTTACGGGTAATAATACCGCGGGGCGCTGCTAGTTATAAACAAACCTTCAATAATACATTGTCTTTATTTTCAGATACAAGTCCTTCAGAAGAGACCCTTAATGATGATACAGCGATGGAAACTGTGCAAGGATCATACCACCCCGAAGCCACACCAGCGGAGTCAGACAAGTCTATACCATGGCCTAACTATACAGGCATCTGTTACAAAAACGAAACGAATGAAGCGACCAATACTGAAGAAACTAACGCTGCCTTTGCCCAGTCAATTAACTTGCAAAACTTAAGCGAAGCACTTGAAATAATTGCACTAAATACTTCAACAGAACTGAAATACTGCCCTAAAACTGCTAAAACTAGGAACCGTGACTCCAATTATTTTTGTAGTATATGCAACTACAGCTGTCACGCAGCAAGGACTTTAAGAAAGCATTCTAAAGTCCACGATCCAACGTACCCCTTCTCATGTAAATTCTGCTCGTATCGGTTCATAGATGAAAAAAAACTTTCATCTCACACAAACTACTGCACCGTCTGTAATGTATGTGGCAAGAGGTTCTCCAATTTACACGGTCTAAGAATACATATAAGGCTTCACACCGGCGAGCAGCCCTACACCTGCGAGAGTTGCGGAAGGAGTTTCAATCAAAAAACGAATCTACAAACGCATTTGCGAGTTCACTCCAGAGAGAAGCAATACCCGTGTGAAGTTTGCCACAAAACGTTCCCATTCAGCACATTCTTGCAACGTCACATGCTTTTACACGGAGACAACTCATTGGATATTGAAAGTAGCCGTCGGATTATGAACTGTCACAAACCATTCGTTCGTAAAAAGAAGAGAAATAACTCTATTCATATCTGTAGCGTATGCGGCAAGATGCTACAGAGTAAAGACGGGCTAAATCAACATATGCGACTTCACAGCGGTGAGCGCCCGTTTTCTTGCGAGAGTTGCAACCGGGGTTTCAATCAGAAATGCAACCTACATACTCATGTAGAGAGAGTGCACACTGGAGACGAACTGTTTTCATGTAAAGTGTGTTTTAAGATGTTCCCTCTTAATTGTGAGTTGAAACGTCATTTGGTGAGTCACACTGAGGGGAAGCTGTCGGCTCGAGACTTCGAAATGTACCAACAAAAGCATATATTCATGGTGCATAGGAGAGTCCACACAGGACAACCAGTGCCATATCCTTGTGATATGTGCAAGACGAGAGTCTTGTCATATTGAAGTAATAAAGTAATTAAAAAGGCAGCCATTTTGTTTTTCTTGGTTATTCGCTTCTGTTGCTCAATTCTTGGTGTCGGTTTCATGATAGTCTGTTAGAAAGAGCCGTAGTAGTCAAATTGTGAACTAACACCACACACATAGTCCTGGAGGACAATTCTCGTGCTTTAGAAATTAAGTCGAATTCGACATATGTCGAAAAAAGATGGCGAATGTCGAATAAAATCATAATTTGCTATTCTCGTTATGTCACAAATATACATAAGTCGACCAAAATCATTCGATTTGATGGTTATTGTGACATTTTTTGTAGACATTCATGCTTCGACACTATCTCTAATTGAGAGATAATCTCTACAATCCAAGAATTGCCCTCCTGATCCCACACTAGGATCCCCTGTGTCGTGGGTATCAGGAACTACAAGTACCATGCTACCATACATAACAACCAGGCCAGGAACAAATATTTACAGATCATACAAACGTTGGTCCCGCAGCGGGAATCGAACCCGCAACCTTTCTCATCTCAGACTAACGTTCCGATTTCTGGTTCTTCAGCTGGTGGTTTATTAATTCTGTCGGAATTTTGAATCATTAACTAAATAAATAGTTACCTAGTTATAGTTTTTTTTCTTTGCACGGCTTGTGCATTTGCCATTTTCAAGTTTATTTATTGTAATTTCAATATAATTTGCAACGTTACACTCTTTCAAGTCGTCAAGTCACAGTCGAGTCATGATTTAGTAAAACGATGGCCGTTTTACTAAAACTTTGGTAGACAATTTCCATCAATTTGAAAAGTTACGCAATTCATTTCCATTTTATTTCACTTGTGCTCTATAGACGAGCTACATTGGTTAAAATGCCACCAAAATTACACAAAATAACTCAAAAAACACTAGGAAAAGAAATAAAATAAAAGTAGACGAAGTCTCTTTTCGAAAATGGCGGTAAGAGAATATATGAATATACTATGAGAATAGTTCACGTTTCAGTTCTACCTTTATAATGCAAACTGCTAAGGAGTGGAATACACTACCGTCGTCTGTCTTTCCTGAATAATCTAACTAACTATAATCTGTGCCTCTTCAAGTCTAGAGTGAATAGGTGCCTTCTAGACCTTTGTGCTGCATCTTCGGCCACACCGTCACTTTCCAACAGGTGAAATGGTGCTCAAACAAAGGACCAACATAGTAAAAAAAAAAGTTACAGTTGAAACAGTAACTTAATGGAACATACGCGCTATTGTGTTGCCGTTAAACAGAAAAGGGACATAGCACAGCTGCGTCCTCAAATTCACTATCTTTCCACACAGACCAGTACTTTCTCTACCTATTATATTTTCCTAGATGAGAGTTGATTCGGGGATAAAATAAAAAATATAAATATTTCACAAATGAAGGTAGTTTTGAAAAATTTCTTGCACTAACACATCACATAGTAGATCATCTTTCTTCGATTCTGTTTTTCTTTTTAATAAGGTCCATAACTCCATGAACTTTCATATGCACTTTAAGATTGTTGTTGCCTGTAAAACCGCGGCTGCAGATTTCACAAACGTAAGGTTTTTCCCCTGAAAAAGAAAGTTTCAAGTTAATTATTCCACTCAAAATGATAAAGTTTTGATGTTTGTATGTTTGTCACTCAATCATTCATCATCAAACCCTGATGATGAGCCTGATATCATCTAAAATGAGCATTTTGTTCTCAAACTGAAGGTTCTAGATTGTTTGACGACCTCTGTGGCGCGGCGGGCGAAGGTCCACCTGCGACGCAGGAGGTTGCAGTTTCGATTTCCGCCTCGGAATAAATATTTGTACGATCTGCAGGTATTTGTCCAGAGTCTTCATTATTAAAAAGTACCAACTATATTCTACCATATTTTCCATATTTATTAAGTATTTCTACCATTTTACCCGCGTGCTGGTCTTTGTGAGCTCGGTACGTGCCCGCGTGCTTGTCTCTGTGCGCTCGGTACGTGCCCGCGTGCTTGACACTGTGCGCTCGGTACGTGCCCGCGTGCTTGTCTCTGTGCGCTCGGTACGTGCCCGCGTGCTTGTCTCTGTGCGCTCGGTACGTGCCCGCGTGCTTGTCTCTGTGCGCTCGGTACGTACCCGCGTGCTTGTCTCTGTGCGCTCGGTACGTGCCCGTAGCCTTGAACTATATCACCTGTGTGCGTCCGTCGATGCTTGATCAAGGCGGACTGCAAGTAGAACGCTCGCGCGCAGTGCTCGCAGTGCCATCGCGGCGTGCCCGCGTGCTTGTCCTTGTGCGCTCGGTACGTGCCCGTAGACTTGAACTTGGCGGGACATTCTTCGCATTTGTAAGGGTATACGTCTTGGTGCGTCAGCAAGTGTCGTTTGTACTGAAACATAGCGTTCATATACCATAACAGCTACTCTATTTTTACAAGCTTTTATTTAACTTGCAATGCATGTATATTTGTCTGAGTGGAATCCTTTGTACTGCTTTTTGTCTTGTGCAATAAATAATTTTCTATCTATCTATCTAATCTTGCAAGTGAATTTTAAAGCAGTTATCCTCAACCGATTGTGATGATATTTTGCATACCTGTCAAGTTCCGATGACAATGCAATATTATGGTGACAGCGAGCTGATCTGATGAATAGACGGAAGGTAGACAACGGAACTCCTCGATGGGTAATAGGTTTAAGCCGTGTTTAGGCTCATTTTGATCAGCACACGTTTACGATCACTAACTTTTTAAAAGCTTGTATTTAAAAATACATTTTTCACACTTTTAAAGCTGTTAATTCGTCGACTTGGTATGTATGTTCTAGTGTTTTGTTATGGAATCACATTTACTTATTGTATCTCTCCGTACTTCGGTCGGTCGGTCACACGCTATGCAACACACAAACTTTCAATTTGGCACGAATATACGAATATTATACTCTTTTTTGAGTCAATCGAGTACTCGGCTTTCTAGAAGTAATGTCTGCGGCACAACACGTACTTCTACTGTTATCCAGTGAGGAGTTCCGCTGCACCCCTTCCACCTTCATCATCAGACCCTGATTGTCCTACATTGTCAAACGTCTCACAAAATAATTCGAGTCCAAACACGCTTTCACCGAAGAGATCGTTGAAACCTCCCTTCAATATCGTGGCTCAGCACGTTTCGGGAGAATTTATTAATCTCGATTCTTTAAACAATAAGTTCCGACGCCACTTTTCTCAAATAAATAATTAAACAATATTTTTTAATTGTACCTTCAAAAACTTCTTCACTTCATGGGCTACCTACTGTGCACTGTGTTTTTCACCGGGGGCTACCCGTGCGAAGCCGGGGCGAGTCGCTAGTTTATTATAAAGAGGAAAGATTTGTATTTTTGTGTGTGTGTATGTTTATAATGTATAAACTCAAAAACTACTTTGCCGATTTCATAAATTCTTTCACCATTGGAAAGCTACATTCACCCTGAGTGACATAGGCTACCAGGGGGGGGGGGGGGATTGGAGGGGGTAGCTGTTTTTCATCCTGAAACTACCCGTGAGAAGCCGGGACGAGTCGCTGGTAGTTTTATATAGTATAGTATAGTCTCTGTCTACTCTATGTAATCAGATCATATAGGTTGAACAAGGCATGGTGACTTATACAATCCGTGGAGTGAGAGCACTGGTGACCTGTGTAATACAGGTTTCACAAACCTATCTCAGGCACCAGTCTCTCACAGAACAGGCCTATACAGTCTGAGTACCCTACCGAGTTGTAATTTATTGTTTAAAATACCTTTTTGTTAGAGAAAATAAATGTTTATTTCAGTTTTTACCCTCGTGCGCACTAAGTTACGGTTTGCCTCACCGTATTGATACCTGTGGCGCGCGCAGTGACTCCACACACCTGGCAGGCACCGACTGCCCTCGTGTTTTTTATGCTAAGGTTCGGTTCGGTTCGTAAATGCTACTAATTCGCAAAATGTCTCCACACACGGGGTAGACAACGGCTGACCTTATGCTAGTTACGCTAGGGTTCAGTTCACTCACCGCGGTGCCGCTCGCGGCGCGCACTGTGACCCCGCACACGGGGCACACGACGCCCGGGCTGTGCTTGCGCTGGTGCCGGTCTAGTAGCTCTTGGCTCGCGTACATGCGCTGGCATGTTTTGCTGTTCACTCACCGCGGTGCCGCTCGCGGCGCGCACTGTGACCCCGCACACGGGGCACACGACGCCCGGGCTGTGCTTGCGCTGGTGCCGGTCTAGTAGCTCTTGGCTCGCGTACATGCGCTGGCATGTTTTGCAGTTCACTCACCGCGGTGCCGCTCGCGGCGCGCACTGTGACCCCGCACACGGGGCACACGACGCCCGGGCTGTGCTTGCACTGGTGCCGGTCTAGTAGCTCTTGGCTCGCGTACATGCGCCGGCATGTTTTGCTGTTCACTCACCGCGGTGCCGCTCGCGGCGCGCACTGTGACCCCGCACACGGGGCACACGACGCCCGGGCTGTGCTTGCACTGGTGCCGGTCTAGTAGCTCTTGGCTCGCGTACATGCGCCGGCATGTCTTGCAATTCACTCTGCCGACGGTGTGCTTCCTCAGCTTGTGTTCCTGAAAGCACCGCGTACAGAATTCAGCTCAGCCAGCCCTAACCATGCTACTAATATACAACACTATTACAAATATACCATTAAAAAAAACCTGGTTAATCAGTATTCGATAAAGATTCAATCTACGCAACAAAAGTAACCAAATAACAATTTTGAGGAATATCCACAAAAAGCGGCTAAGTGCGAGTCGTACTCGCCCATGAAGGGCTCCGTAGCAGCAAGTAACATAATATAAAAGTTGTTGTAGTTTGTTGTAACTTTGGTTACACTGTTAACTACTTACTAGATCTTGTTGAAACCCATTTTACACACATTTTACCACTTTGGAAGTGTCTCTCGCGCAAACTATTCAGTTTAGAAAAAAAAAATAGAATCCTCAAAATCATTTTTGAATTTAATTTAATATTATAATTGACGATGCTTTTGCAGATAACTTATCGCTTGTGTTATATAACTGGGTATTGTTAATAAGTAATTATTAGTTTTTTCTATTTTTTGAGTAAAAACTGAGGTACCTACTTACCTACTTACTTTGTTAATTTGACTTGTCCAAGTTATGCAATATGTCAAAGGACATGAATAAATGAAATGAAATCTATCCATAAATAACCCACAACCCACCCCCTGTTATGGGTTTGATGAAGAAAAAAAAAACAGTAATTTCTTTGTTTTTTTTTCTATTTTTGTGTGAAAATCTTAATGCGGTTCACAGAATACATCTACTTACCAAGTTTCAACAGCTTAGTTCTTATAGTTTCGGAAAAAAGTGGCTGTGACATACGGACGGACGGACAGACAGACAGACATGACGAATCCGTAAAGGTTCCGGTTTTTGCCATTTCGCTGCCGCACCCTAATAAGTAAATTGTTACAAGTTACAAGATAACAAAGGTTAGTTATTTTACTAGTGTTTATTAGAGTTCCGTACCCAAAGGGTAAAACCGGACCCTATTACTAAGACTTCGCTGTCCGTCTGTCAACACCTAGACAGACACCTATGCGTTAGACAGTTGAAATTTTCACAGATGATGTACATCTGTTGCCGCTATAACAACAAATACTAAAAAAACAATAAAATAAAACGTGTTTTTTTGCCGTTTTTATAGACAATGGTAAGGAACCCTTCGTAGTTCGTGCGCGAGTCCAACTCGCACTTGGCCAGTTTCTTCCGCTCGCTACTTAACCGTGAAAAACTTCAATAAGCTAAAGGCCGTATTTATTTATCAATTTGTAAGTCTGTTTCTGTTTATGTTGTGCCTTTGGTTTTCCCTCAAATAAATCATATACAATTAATTAATTAACTATACCCTGGTTCAGAATTCGAGATATTTTTTGTAAACAAACCAATGTCACTGTTAAACAGACAAGCCAGTGGTAAAAACATTTTTTTGCGTGGATCATGTTTTACTAGTAGTGACCCGCGGCTTCTTTGTAATATCCGCCAAGCAGGTTCGCTCGCGCGGTATGTACCTTCAATTTGCGGCAATGTATCATCATCAAAGGGAAGTGTATCGTGTCAAATAAAAAAATAGTGTTCCTAATCAGAAATTAAATGACGGAGATACCAAACATTCAAAAAACACGAATTGAGCACCTCCTCCTTTTTTTTGAGGTTGTTTAACAAAAAAGTTCAAAACTCGATCGACGTTCGCGCGTTCTCACTTCATAATAATTTATTCATAGATCATGAGGAATTTAGCATTTAAAAACTGGCAATATACACAAAAGAGCCAAGCTTGAGTTGAAAAATCGGGGCTAATAAGTTGATTGTTTTTATGAAATACTTTCGAAAATACTATGAATTCTGGATACGTACTGATGGTAGGTGACTTTACCAGTCGTTTTTATAGTCCTTTGTAGTTTCGGCACACTTTTATGGCACAACTCGTCATTGCAGACACAAATTAGAATCAACGATGCGACCGTTCACCTTGACAAGACAATTGACACTGAGAGGCGGCGAGCGACTTACCGGCCAACAGTTGGCCGGTATATTTTTCGACGCATTTGTGACGTGAAGCACTATCTAATCTATTAACAATCAAAGATCACAACTACTCACACACACACACACACACACACACACACACACACACACACACATACACACACACACAGCTCACACCTGTTCAGATCACAGCTGTTCGGCTGTGGAATTCATTACCGTTGTCGATTCGGCTTGCTCCGTCGTTGCATTCTTTTAAGATCGTGTCAAACTGTTTTATCTCCAATCGTCTTCTTCGTCCTGTTGAGTTTCATTGTTCTTGTCTGTTTTTAAGTTGTGTTTATATTATTATGTATTTATTTTTATGTATTATAATGTAGGTTTGTATATATTTAATGATATGTGTATTTGTCAAGGTGATAACACCACTGCCCCATTCTTCCATATAGTCCTCTCCATCCTAAGGTTGTCTGGAAGAAATCGCTATAAGCGATAAGACCGCCCATTGTACATTTCTGTTATTTTTTTTGTTATTGAGTTATGTTTTGTATTTCTGTGTGTTATTTGTGTACAATAAAGAGTTAATCTATCTATCTACTCTGTCATATCTGAGCTGTTAGATTCAGTATCAGAATCAGATTCATCATTGATGTTAATAACAAATCTATCAGAAACACCATCAATTATGTTATTTAATTTAACCATTTCATCTTCTATTTTTATCGCATGACGTACACAGTCTGCCCATTTCTCCGGCGTCACCTTTCTTAAACCTTCTTCTAATAACAGCTTTACCTCATTCATTTTAAAGGTTTTGTTATTTCTTGCGACATGCCCCTTTACTTGAGCCCACACAAGCTCAATTGGGTTGAGCTCACAATGGTAAGGGGGCAGTCGCAAGATGGTGACGCCTTTCTGGGCAGCCAACTCATCCACCACATTCTTATTAAATCGTGTCTTATTTTCTGTTACAATTTTTAATAACTCTGCTTTTATCATATTTATGTTGTAGGCAATGTTTTTTGCATGAAGCCATTCTTGGATGGAGGCTTTTCTCCATGAGGTGTTTGGAAGCCGCTCCAATTTGCGGCTGTGGTAAGGGGCATTATCCATAACCAAAATTGAATTTGGTTTTAAATCAGGCAGAATTTTTGTCAACCATTTTTCAAAGCACGCTGAATTCATCTCTTTATGGTAATCGTCTGTATTCGTTTTTGATTCAAACAACAATAAACCCCCTTCTACAAATCCTTCTTCACTCCCAATGTGGCTTATAATTAACCTCCTTCCGTTGCCCGATGGAGCTTTTAGCCCGGTGGTCAATCCGTCCAAAAATGCTTCTTTTGAAGATGTTACTTGAGTGTCCACCCATGTTTTATTTAATAATTTATTTTATTTACTTAAAACAAAGCCAATTGTTTAGAATCTCTGTAGTGTTCCAAGTGACATGAAATATTTTATACTAAAAAATATATTTTTGCTTGATAACTTTGTTAATAACCAAAATAACTCAAAAATATATACGACAAAATATTGATTACATTATAGTTTATCAGATCTGAGTTAGAATAACACGCCAAGCCTGTTTATTGGCGTAATTTAATAAACTAACTTATTAGTACCTATTTTTTTGCTATGGTATCCCCTTTGTTTACAAAAAATATCTCGAATTCTGAACCAGGGTATAACATCTCGTCGCGAACGAGATGCCTTCAAAAACTATAAATGTTATACCGCATATGTTGCAGGCATATGGCTTAGCGGTTTTATTATTTTCGAATGGATTTTAATGCAGTTGACCGCCTGGGGTCATGACTGCGTTACCGGGCTTTTGGTGAGCGCGGATGGCGCTCAACCTGCATGGCTTAGCGGTGAGGGAGGCTGGAGATTAATAGGAGTGCAGTCGAAACGCAACGATAGCGCGATCTAGAACCGGGATCAATCTGAGTAGCGCCACCTAGTTATGGACTCGTCAACTAGAATGTTACAAATACACAGGTAGTCCAGTCAAGACGTACATCCGTGCTTGCAAAAGGGGTCACGCTGATTTTTTTATATGTTGTTAGACCTTAACCAATATAAAAAAAACAGATTTGAAATTTTCCAAGTGCTGTGCGTGCGGCGGTGTGCCCAAAAATCCATGAAACTTCGTTTTTTTCCGTTTTTGCTCTTTATCGTAGTGAAGGAAGACTAAATTTGCTACAATTTGACACTAGCGCGAGCTCTATACAGGCATTGGTTCCCCAGTTATAGATCTTCAAAAATAGGTAATTTTAACCTAAGTGTTTTTTTCGAAATGTTCACTTATTTTGTGAAATATCTTCTAAAATACGCATTGCACGTCAAATGTTATAAATATGAAGTTGTATTAAATTTAATTAGCTTTCATTTGAGACCAAACTGGTACCTGTCGGCACAGCGGTTCTCTCAAAAACGGATCTTCTATCATAGATGGCCCAGGCTTGGGCTCGCACGAAGATGGTGTCTCTATGGCCGTGATGGACGCTGGGAGAGGCGCCCAGTCTGTAGTCGGGTCAACATCATCGTCAGAGCATTTCAGCTCCACATCCGGGACGTTAATTCACAATTTGCCACCGCATGACTGGCAGAGGACTGCATTTACATGAAATTTTTCACAGAAGGGCATGAGGTGCGGGATCCATGGTGGTGGGGCTGGGGGTGTGTCCCTGAGAAGACAGCTTCCACCCCCCAATCAGTGGGATTAAAGTTGACTCCCCGCCACTTCTGCACTTGGAAGTAGCACCTTGCTGCATGGTGGCCTGCGGCATCTTCCGTCGGCGGCAAACGGGCGAGGTTTATGCTCGTTGATACGCCTTATACATCAGGAAATCCAAAGTATCCCTCGCGATGTAAAACGGCCACCGTTTTACTAAAACATGACTTTACTGTGACTTTGACGACTTGGAAGGATTGTAACGTTGCAAATTATATTGAACTAGTGGAATGCCCGCGACATCGTCCGCGTGTACTTTTCCATACAAACTTAAACACCCCGGTAAATGGTACCCTTAGGGGTTGAATTTCTGGAATTCCATTCTTAGTGCAACCCTAGACCACAAAAGGAACGTACCCTCCAAATGTCAGGTCTCTAGGACTTACGGTTTAGGCTGTGCGTTGATAGTCAGTCAGTCAGTCAGTCAGTCAGTCACGCAACGATTTTATATATATTGATATACTAATTATTATAATTAAAAATAGCAAATGTCCAAGCCGTGCGACGCCGATTATAAAGGAAGAAAAAAAAACGCCTAAGTGCGAGTCGGACTCACGCACGAAGGGTTCCGTACCATTATCTATAAAAACGGCAAAAAAATCATGTCTTTTGAAATAAAAAATAAATAAATAAATAAATATAAATATTTAAATATTTCTTAAATATTTGTTTTATTTTAATTAAATTATTTATTTTTAAAGTGAATTTGTAACTAAATATAACCTAACCCAACGCTCTGGAGAATTGAGTGCTTTCAAACAGAATTGTAAGTTCGAATCCTCACTGAGCAAACAAAAGCGAGTTGTCCCCTACCAGGGTGTCCCAAGTACTCGCACCACGTACTTGACCAGCGCCACATCCCTCCTCACCGACAGTCGACAGTACCCGACCATACCCAATACGAACAAACTCGGGTACATCAGAGGGTAGTAAGGGTATACCCCGTACTCCTTCAGGTACAAAAAGCCTGTACTTGGCTTCGTGGGGATTCCATATTAAGGCATTCGTTTCTAAATGGCTCTGCACCAATGCATTGTACAGAGTGTTTACAATAAAAGTATTCCTGAAGTTCGTACTTTGCCTCAGAATAAAACCCATACTTCTGAAGGACTTGGCGCATACGTTAATGATGTGTTGGCGAAACGTTAAATCTGGTACCATTTCAAGGCCTAGGTCGCGCACTCGCGTCGCTCGCGGCAGCACCTCGCCCGCGACCTCAGACAGATGCCGCAGCGGCGCGCGCGTGCGACTGTAGCTCACCACACAACACTTAGATACATTAAAACGCAGCTTATTTATTTCACTCCATAGAACCAGCCTATCTATATCCCCCTGGAGCCGTTCACAATCTGAAGTGTCTGCTACTGTGAGAAATACCTATAGATCATCCGCGAAAAGCAAACACTTTGCCTCCTTGATGACCTCAGGGAGATCGTTTACCATAATGATGAACTCCAGGGGGCCAAGATTGCTCCCCTGGCTCACCCCCGAAAAAGAGTAATATGGGCTAGAATTGTAACCCGCGTACTCTACCTGTCACATCTAGGACTACCTAGGTACTTAGATTAATTTGAGGCTAGTGAACTCATCGAAAATGTAGGTCTGCTCAATAAGCTAGCGCTTCAACCTGGAGAGACGGAAGATAGGCCTTTGCCCTGCAGAGGGACACCACGGCTCTTAATAATAATGAGATAATTGGGCTTCCACAAGCCAGATTTGGCCTGATAAATCTTACAGCAACGAATCTTAGTTAGACGACCTTGTTAGACGACTCTGTGGCGCGGTGGGCGAAGGTTGGCCTGCGACGCAGGAGGTTGCGGGTTCGATCCCCACCTCGGAACAAATATTTGTACGATCTGCAGATATTTGTTCTGGGTGTTCTGGGTATTTTATATGTATAATAAAAAATATCTATCTATCTAATATATAAAAGGCAATGTCTTGACTGACTGACTGACCGAGGTCCAACGCACAGCCTAAACCGCTAATCGTAGAGACTTGAAATTTTCAGGGTGTGTTCGTCTCGATGCGTAGGGTTGTACTAAGAAAGGAATTTTGAAAATTCGCATGCTAAGGGGTTCAAAATGTGGTTCTAACGTAAAATAAAAATGCTCTGTATTTCGGAAACCGTTAGTAGTAGAACCATGAAATTTTACAAAGAGATTCCTCAAATAAAATGAACAAAAACGTATTTCAGCGATTTCTGAAATTTTCCTGAAAAATGGCAAGGGAACGTTTTCTTTGTAAAATATATAAAAAACTTTAGTTTTTACAACGCACAGCCTAAACCGCTGGTCGTAGAGACTTGAAATTTGGAGAGTGTAGTACTTTTAGGGTGTAAAAGTGTACTTAAAAAGGAATTAGGAAAATTCGCTCCGTTAGGGGTTCATAAAGGGCTTTTAATGTATACACTTTGCGTTTTGCAGCGCACAGCCTAAGCCGCTGGACCTAAATACATGAAATTTGGAGGATGTATTCATTTTTGGGTGTAGGGGTGTACTAAGGAAGGATTTTGGAAAATTCACCCTGTAAGGGGTCCAAAACGGCTTTTAATGTAAAACTAAAATGCTTCGTATTTCGGAAACCGTTGGTAGTAGATACTTGAAAATTCACAGGTAGATTCCTTATATAAAAATTGTAAAAATATATTTCAGCATTACCTGATATTTTGCTGAAAAAAGCCACTGGAACGTTTTGTTTGTAAATAAATATACTTTACGTTTTATCCAGATTTTAGCGTATTAAGACGTTTTATAAGTTAGTTTCACGGTGTAGATATTGAGATCAAAAAAATTTCAGGACCTCAAGGTTCAAATGGTACCCCTAAATTGAAAAAAACTTGAGTATGGTGTCGTTTCAAAGGTCGTTTCACGGTGTCGTTGTTGAAATCAAAATATTTTCAGGACGTCAAGGTTCAAATGGGACCCTTAAATTGAATTTTTTTAGTATGGTGTTGTTTCAAAGGTCGTTTCACGGTGTCGTTGTTGAAATCAAAATAATTTCAGGACCTCAGGGTTAAAATGGGACCCCTAAATTGAAAAACTTGAGTATGGTGTCGTTTCAAAGGTCGTTTCATGGTGTCATTGTTGAGATCGAAATATTTTAAGGACCTCAGGGTTAAAATGGGACCCCTAAATTGAAAAACTTGACTATGGTATCGTTTCAAAGGCCGTTTCACGGTGTCGTTTATAAGATTAAAATATTTTCAGTACCTCAAGGTTAACTCAAGGTTTAGGACTCCTAAATTTAAAAACTTGAGTATGTTGTCGTTTCAAAGGTCGTTTCACGGTGTCGTTGTTGAGATTCAAATATTTTCATGACCTCAAGGTTAAATGGGCCCCCTAAATTGAAAGATTTGAGTTCGGTGTCGTTTCAAAGGTAGTTTTTCAGTATCGCTGTTAAGATTAAAATATTTTCAGGAAATCAAGGTTAAAATGGGACCCCTAAATTGTAAAACTTGAGTATGGTGCCGTTTCAAAGGTCGTTTCACGGTGTTGTTGTAGAGATTAAAATATTTTCAGGACCTCAAAGTTATAATGTAACTACCAAAATGAAAAACTTGAGTGCGGTGTCGTTTCAAAGGTCATTTCGCGGCGTGGTTGTTGATGATAAAGTTGTTGTCTGAACGCCGGGGCAGTTTTCTGAGTACGCGCGGACGAAGTCGCACGCGGGCCCTCTAGTGTAATATATTGTATTAAGCGTATCAGTTATCTAGTACCCATAACACAAGCTCTGCTTAGCTCAGGGCTAGATAATATTGTAAGAACTTGTCCAGCATAATTTATTTATTTATTTTAGTAACAGTAGTAGTGTAGAGCTTTTTTGTGAAAGAGTTATTCCGGGGTAGTACTACCACCTTACCTATTTCTGCCGCAAAGCAGTAGTGCTCGAATTGCTGTGTTCCGATTTGAAGGGTATAAGGGTGCCGGTGAAATTACAGGCACATGAGACTTTTCATCTCTATGTCTCGGGGTGAGCGCAGTGCAATGCCACATAGGGCGCGTACTAGTTGGACGCGATCTATGAGGTAATGCACTGTTCATAGGCAGAGGTTACCGCAAAACATCAGGTGGGCCATCTGCTTGTTCCGTCATGCAAGTAGTTTAAAAAAAAAAAAAAAACAGTTCTGGTAATACCTTAACTGCAGCTGGATGCTTGCTGACATAGTCGCACAGCTCGCATTCATAGGTGTGCTTCCCCTCATGCACGCTCTCATGAACTCTCAGACCATTCATAGTACGAAACCTGAAATTAAACAATTTGGTGATAATGGTAATTCAATCTTGGTTTATGAGATGTGTACCCAAAGACTATCTAACATTTTTAACCCCCGACGCAAAAACGACGGGGTGTTAAAGTTTGACGTGTCTGCGTGTGTGTGTGTCTGTCTGTGGCATCGTAGCTCCCAAACGGATAAACCGATTTTATTTTATTTTTGTTTGAAAGGTGTATTTGTCTGTAAAGTGTTCTTAGCTATGTTTGATCAAAATCGGTTCTGCTGTTTCAATACGTTGAGTTTTTTTTTTTAATTTTTACATAATTAATTACTTGTTATTAGATAGATTAATAAAATTGGTAATCAAAAGCGATTATTAGTTTGCAGTACATTACGTCGCATGTTTTAACTTCTTTTAAATCATAATCAAAACTCTAAAAATACCGAGTAATGTACTACAAACTGGCCATCAGCCGGCAGTATGTTTTTTGTATACTACTTGTTATGGCGTATCTAGCATATGACCCACCTGATGTTAAGTGGTACCCTCTGCCTATGAACAGTGCATTACCTCATAGGTCACGTCCACCTAGGACGCGCCCTATGTGGCATTGCACTGCGCCCGCCACCCTGAGACAAAGATGAAAGTGTCATGCGCCTGTATTTTCACCGGCACCCTTCAAACCGGAACACAGCAATGGGAGCACTACTGTTTTGCGGCGGAAGTAGGTATGGTGGTAGTACTTCCCCGGAAGAACTCTTTCACATAAAAGCTCTACTACTACTGCAATGTACTGCAAACTGGCCATCAGCCGGTCAGTAGTTACCTTTTGGAACAATTGCCACATGAGAATTGACATTCGTGGGCGGGAATCATGTGTTTTTGAAGCTGTTTCACAGTAGGGTACGATTTGGGACACTTCTTGCACGGTATGGGAGCATCCTGAAAGATAATATACCGTTACAAGAAATAAAAAAAAACGGCCAAGTGTGATTTAGACTCGCGCACGAAAAGTTCCGTACCATCCTACTATCCTACTTATATTATAAACGCTAAAGTTTGTAAGTAAGGGTGGATGGATGTTTGTTACTCTTTCACGTAAAAACTACTGGATGGATTTGGATGAAATTTGGAATGGAGATAACTGGACTCCCGGAATAACATATAGGCACATTTTTATCCCGATATTCCCACGGGATCGAGACTTACGCGGGTGAAACCGCGGGGCGCTGCTAGTTATATATTAAAACGGCAAAAAAACAAGTTTTTTGTATGGGAGCTCCCTTAAATATTTATTTTATTCTGTTTTTTAGTATTTGTTATTATAGCGGCAACAGCAATACATAATCTGTGAAAATTTAAACTGTCTAACTATCACGGTTCATGAGATACAGCCTGGTTACAGACGGACGGACAGCGAAGTCTTAGTAATAGGGTCCCGGTTTACCCTGTGGGTACGGAACCCTAAAAAGTAGTTGAAAAATATATTTTGCAAGGCAAGCTTTTATAAAATTAGTGATCGGAACTTAAACACGTGAAATGAGCCTAAACACGACCAGTCTACTATTATCCATCGAGGAGTTCCGTTGTCCACCTTCCGGTTCCGTCATCAGATCAGCTCGCTGCCACCATAATACTGTATTGTCATCGGAACTTGACAGGTATGCCAAATTTCAGCTCAATCGGTTGAGGATAACTGCTTTAAAATTCAGTTGCAAGATTCCACCCGGACAAACATATTCCAACCAAACATACATTGCAAGTTAAGGCGATATGTTAAAATACCGAATGGGCGGAGTCTAGCCAGAAAACAATAGCTGTAAGACAGTGACAGCGCGCTATTGCTCACTTGAACCCGGGAAAAGGTGAGGTATAGATTTTTGCCACTCGGAAGTAACTGACGTAAGCGACAAATCATAAAACTTCGTTTAGCTTCTAAAGTAGCAAATATAAAAATAAATTATCTATAATTAATGTAAGTAATGTGATTACCTACTGAATAATATAAAAAAATATGCTTAATACTTTCTCTAGTCGAAGGAGGGACCTAAAAAGGGCTTTAGAAGAGCCAATTTCAAAAAATAAAGGTATCGAGAAAAGTTTCGCGAATCGTGTTTCTAGTCTATAATTTATTTAGATTACATACTCAAGTAATTACTGTATTAACATCAAGTTTGTAACATTTACTGTTACTGAGTGAGCATGAAACGAAACGACTCCAAAATGTTAACAGCGTCTTAATATAAAGCTTGTAAAAATACGTACCTTTTCAGCCATTTCATGAACCCTCATATAGTGAAACTCCAAGTTTTCTGCACTCATAAACTTCCTGGCGCAGATATGGCACACTTTTTGTGCGGCCGGGACGTGCGCCATCCTGTGCCCGAGCAGATGAGGCAGGCTTATGAACTGCTCTGGACACAGGCCGCATGTCGTGTCACTTGTGACCGCCATCTTATGGTGCTCCAAGTGATTCGTGAGATCATCTATGTTTTTCAATTTTTTTGGGCATATTCCTGTTAGACAGACAAAAAAGTTCTTGCTTATTTTCGCCATTTTTGGAATTGTGCGAATGAAAACCTAAGCTCATTCGGTTAGTTTTTGGTCAGTACCACGCGCCACGGACGACCTCTGTGGCGCGGCGGGCGAAGGTTCGCCTGCGACGCAGGAGGTTGCGGGTTCGATACCCGCCTCGGAACAAATATTTGTTCAGGGTGTTCTGGATATTTTCTATGTACGTATAATAAAATAAAAATAAAAACATGTTATCTATTGTACTAAGTATATATCAGTTATCTAGTACCCATAACACAAGCTCTGCTTAGCTTGGGGCTAGATAATGTCGTGTGAACTGTCCAGCATTATTTATTATTTATAGTATAAAGCAACATGTAAAGTTTATGTATCCTTCCTAGTTTAATAAGCTGTTTGTTTTCCATGAAAATAAATAAAAATAAAATAAAATAAAACATACTTCCGAAACTTTAAAAAAAATACGTTTTTTTTTAATTAAAAGACAATTATTAGCCGCAAACTTCGACCACTATCTTATTCATGGTTGGAAAGTGACATAATAGCGCTCGCGGAACGAGAAGTAAGTGCAAATCACGAAAATCTGTCGCATCACAGAATCATACGTTCAACTTGAAGATAAAGTCTTTGCCGACATTTAAAGGATAGAAAAAGCACAAAATTCTAAGTCGTTTACAAGTTGAATGAACAGCTGCACTTTGTAATTTTTTTTAACATGGTTAATTAACAGGTACATTTTTAACATGGTTAATTAACAGGTACATTTTTAACATGGTTAATTAACAGGTACATTTTTGTACGTTCACTTTAAAGATAAAAGGTCAATTCATGACATATATTTTTTTCCGCCTTCTAACCTCAAAATAGCACCTTCGCCGCTTCATTTTGGGTTCTCAGGCCGAAAAATAGTACTTATACAAAACTCGTTCGGAAAGGCTTCTTTACAAACCTCGTTACGTCCCTCGCCTTCGGCTAGGGCCGTAAACCTCTCGGTTCGTAAATATAAGCCATTCTATTATAATTATATTGTTATATAGTGTCCTATGAGGTAATGCACTGTTCATAGGCAGAGGTTACCGCTTAACATCAGGTGGGCCATCTGCTTGTTCCGTCATACCATAGTATAAAAAAAAAAAAAAAAAAAAAAACCGAACACGTATGTAATTTACTATTTCTGCACATAACATTGCCTCCTCTATGAGGAGAAAGCTTCCAAATAAGAGCAATCAGCTGCTGTGTACGCGTTAAGTAATCAGGTGGATGCTGTTCTGTACGCGTTAAGTAATCAGGTGGATGCTGTTGTGTACGCGTTAAGTAATCAGGTGGATGCTGTTGTGTACGCGTTAAGTAATCAGGTGGATGCTGTTGTGTACGCGTTAAGTAATCAGGTGGATGCTGTTGCCCATTCCTTAGTGTAATCTGTTCTTGGTGTAAGCTACTTATAAACACCAATATTTGCAGATCATACAAACATTTGTCCCGCAGCGGGAATTGAACCCGCAACCTTTCGCATCTCAGCCGGCTACTCGCCCGACGCGCAACAGAGGTCGTCACTCGCCCGACGCACAACAGAGGTCGTCACTCGCCCGACGCGCAACAGAGGTCGTCACTCGCCCGACGCGCAACAGAGGTCGTCACTCGCCCGAAGTGCTACAGAGGTCGTCACTCGCCCGACGCGCAACAGAGATCGTCACTCGCCCGAAGTGCTACAGAGGTCGTCACTCGCCCGACGCGCTACAGAGGTCGTCACTCGCCCGACGTGCTACAGAGGTCGTCACTCGCCCGACGCGCAACAGAGATCGTCACTCGCCCGAAGTGCTACAGAGGTCGTCACTCGCCCGACGCGCTACAGAGGTCGTCACTCGCCCGACGTGCTACAGAGGTCGTCACTCGCCCGACGCGCAACAGAGGTCGTCACTCGCCCGAAGTGCTACAGAGGTCGTCACTCGCCCGACGCGCTACAGAGGTCGTCACTCGCCCGACGTGCTACAGAGGTCGTCACTCGCCCGACGCGCAACAGAGATCGTCACTCGCCCGAAGTGCTACAGAGGTCGTCACTCGCCCGACGCGCTACAGAGGTCGTCACTCGCCCGACGTGCTACAGAGGTCGTCACTCGCCCGACGCGCTACAGAGGTCGTCACTCGCCCGACGTGCTACAGAGGTCGTCACTCGCCCGACGCGCAACAGAGGTCGTATTTTTGTTGCGGATTTTATCCCTCAGAGTAAGTACGAGCATAGCTCGTTCCATAGCACGCTGAGCGACCTTGAACTGATGGAGTACCTAGGTGCAATTTGAGTGCCTACATTTCCACTCCGTAGAGCACACTCATTGAAGACTTACTGCTTCAGGAATTGTGGCCTCCTTAAATGGAATGATTTCACATGATCGCCTCGTTCGGCAGGCGGCTTGGTGATTGTGGTGTTACGTACTCAGTCTGATGCTGCTGCCCATCCTCTTGTGTACTTACCACAGTGCAATTTAGAATCGTTGGATAATTCCTTCGTTCTCCCTCTACATCCTCTCGGGGGTCTGTTTTGAGTGGTCACTTTAACATATTCTTCACCGTGATGATAAGACTCGTCTATAGACTCTGTATTCTCGTATTCCAATTCTAATTTAACCTCCTTTTTTATTGATAGCAGTTTTTCATCACCTTCCTGAATTATTTTGTCTTTGATTTTCTGAAATAATAACATCTCGGTGAAGGCTCAATCTCAGTTTTTTTTTAATAAGTGAATGACGGAATAAACTGTTGGCCAAACAACATCAGGTGGGCCATCTAATAGTTCCTTCATCCAAAGTAGTTTAAATTAAAAAATGCATATCTCTCTCAATGGCTGCTATAGCGTATATTTAATAACAGGGTTAACATTATTGGGTTACCGTAAATACTTATACTCGACAACCTCTGTGGCGTGGCGGGCAAAGGTTCGCCTGCGACACAGGAGGTTGCGGGTTCGATTCCACCTCGGAACAAATATTTGTACGATCTGCAGATATTTGTTCAGGGTGTTCTGAGTATTTTATATGCATAATAAAAAATATCTATGTAATGTAAGTAGTAAGTATATCAGTTATCTAGTTCCCATAACAGAACTGCTTAGCTTGGGGCTGGATAATCCTGTGTGAACTGTACAGCATTATTTATATATGTTATTATTATATTGGATTACCGTAAATACTTATACTTTACCGAAAATAACATGCCTGTCAATGTTTGTTCCGATGCAATGCATTTCTCCCGAAACTCAATACAGAACTGTGCTCCATCATTACAAGTATTGCACGTGTGTAGTGGCATGTTGTCCGCCATTTGTACCTGAAATTAATAAGATAAAACTTTTTTTCAACACTTGCTCATAAAGTGCCTCTAATTTCACCGCAATTAGGCACATAATGACAACTGTAATCAAACTGTGACTTTTTCATTGCTATTATTCACAAGTGAGTTATAGAGACAGTTGAACATATACACAGAGTGTGTATTTTTATAAACAACTCCCTGTTAATGCATGCATTGATACTATTATTTATAAGTCTGATATGCCTTCATTGCGTGTTACATGCCCAAAAATCTTAATTATTTGTATTTGAACAGTCGATGATAAGCTTTCTTTTATAGGTACTATAATAACATTATATGGTGTGAATTATAGTAGATACGTCTTATCGCATGAGGTCGTTGCAGCCCCTCAGGTCTACCAATAATACTTCTAGGATTTAAAGGTTCAGAACTTACATTCAAATTAGTCAAAATATTGTATTTGTTTATGAAATTCTGGTCCATTGGAACCATTCCCGTTCCTGTGGTCAAACATGCCCTGCACATTTCCATGGTGAACCACTGGACTTATCTACTTATTCCGAATTTCCGGCGATTGATGTTATAATAGTGCTAATTGCAATTGCAACTTTTATAATTTTATTTACCAAACCTATCCCCAAGAATTTACAATTTCACATCACTCACACACATGAAAACGGGAACGGGCAACAGCTATTTCCACTATAAATAAATCTTCTCTGGTCGCTTTTGATCATATAGGTAGGATACTTACTATAATCTGTGATTTGTGAATTTGACTTGCCTTCTTGGTTTTTGGCTTCTGTAAAGCGGGATCTACACTCGTCCGCGAACCGCGGCCGTGATTCGCGTACATCGAGCAACACGGAACGGAGGCCTGCGTTGCTCGATGTTCGCGTATGAATACGGCGCGAAAAATATAAAGAATATATAAATATACACTCGCAACCTTTCGCCCGCTTATGACTTTGCTGGTTTTGAAGTGACTCAAATACAATATTATTTACGTCCTAGAATAGCTGCCACACTGCACTTTTTGAGTTGTTTTCACGGCTGGCTGTTTCGCATCATGCTTAAACCCTTGAAAATAGATGGCGCCAGCTCTGTACTTAACTGTCAAAATAAAGTGAGATGTCAACGTCAACAACGTAGTGGTATATTTTAATGATATTTTGTTACTCCCGACGACGGTTACAATGCATTTTGTTAATTTTGGCAATCACATTTGAGTCAGCGTCATCTATCGAGCCAAATCGAACTACTTTTTTATTAATTCGATTATGAAAATAAAGAAATATGAAAAGCCCTCATTTACGTCCATGGTAGAATAGAAAAAATTAAACACAAACAAACTATAAACCATAGAAGTCAACTTTCGTGTAAATAGCCACTACATACGTAGATTCGCGTAGGTCACCTATTTTTTTTCTATGGTACTCTAATCCGAACACCAAAGCATTTTGGTTCCTAGCCACCATAGAGAAAATAATAATAGTACATACAAACAAATAACCATCAAAAAACTTTTCATTCTTCAGTCATTTGATTGTTGTTTTTGTTTGTTCTATTGATGAGCAAGAATACATATGTTTTGCCGAGTTGAGCTGTGATTTTACGATTGTGCTGAAAGGAGACTACATAAGTACATCATTCGGGAATTCTGGTTTGATTTCTTACTGACTAAAGGAATGCAGTGTTTTCAATGACACAACCTGCCCATGGACGTGGTCGAAGCTATAAAGGGGGTATTGCTCACAGACTTCACGGCTGCCGACCGTATGGAGGGTGTGGGCGATAACTGCTTCAAAAAAGTCAAAGAAGAATCCGTATCCATGATTTTTGAGGAGGAACTGACCAATCAAGAATTTGAAGGTGATGACCCAGCCCAGTTTGATCGGTTTTGGAATTTTGGCTCAGGTTTCCAAAATCGACCATCAGTATAGGGCTGGAGAGGAGGGTGGGGGGAGGGAGACTCCCCCTAAGAGTGGGGAAACGCGGAAGCTTATAGTTTCAGAAAAAATAATAATTAGAATGTTGAGGTTAAGTGTGGCTATAGATACGATATCCACCGATATTACAAAGATTATTGGGTATTGGCGTGCAGGTGTCGCGGTACTCATAGGGGGAGACTCTCCCCCTTCTACTCCCATCCTCCCATCCTTATACTAATGGTTGATTTTGGAAACCCACGAATCTTCTCAAAAGGCCCCCTTTTTGGCAGTTTTAGTTTCGGTAGGTTTTCAGACTAAACTAAAAAAAGAAAACCAATAGAAAATGCGAAGTTTTTAATTTAAGATGATAAAAACGGAGGCTAGCGCTTTCATCAATCAAAAAATCAGTATTGTCATCTGCCCATGTAATATCGCCAGACTTCAGTGTTTGTGTTGTGACCAACTCTGTTTCTTAATGTTGATGAATATTGTACTGAGATATTATTTAGTATAGTATAGTATTGTCTTCGGGCAAATACCTATTCAAATACTGAAGGTGGAAGGCAACAACGGGGCCGGCCAAGAAGGCGTTGGCGGGATGATCTTGAGGCTTGGTGGAAGAGTGGTGGGAAACTGCCACAAAACAGGGATGAGGGGAAACTGTTGCCCAGTAGACGGACACAATAGGTTAAAAAATAAAAAATAAACTATTTGCAAGGCTCGTATATGTCTAATGCTAGACGAGGCTTCTCCCATAGAATGTAAGGAGGGATTTGCAATAATCACCACACTTGGCAGGCGGATTGAAAGAAAAGAAAGAAAGAAATAGCATTTATTTGTGTCAACAACATGAGTACAACAATATTGCACACTAAAAGACACACACACACACACAGAAACAAAGAAAAATAAAACTAATTTGTGCCTCTTAGTACCAGCCATGCATCACTGACACAAATTGGCGTCCAGCTCAGCATTTGTTGTGTAGCAAACAGCAGCATTGGTGATCGCAGTATTGGTGTCCAGTACTCAGGTGAATGCTGCAGCCAATCCCCTGGTGTAATCCCTTTGTCAGCTTGTTCAACATCCACGGGAGGAGATGGAGGAGTCTATCCCGTCACGGAGAGCCCAGACTTACTGTCACATTATTTTACAGAGTCCAATGCAGATGAAAATGTAGAAACTTGTATGCTTGGTATGAAGGCTGAAGCTTTTGACTTCGATAACAATACAACTCAAAAAGGTATGTATTTTGTTTTATTCAATTCAATTCAATTCAATTCATTTATTTCAGGCAACAGTGAAAAATGTACATTGTACCTAGACAAAGGCCCATAGTATATATACCTTACAACTAGCATACATATAAAGATAAAGATATACTTAAAACTATCACTTAACGACAAGAGGATTTGGTTTCGAAAACGCTTCCCTATAGCGTCGGTAAACAATGCCAGCTGGCCAGAACTCCGGATCTAGGAGCACATCCCTGTACTTCGCCTGGACCTGGAGAGCATATGACTTGAAGTCAGTGGCCCTGTTAGTCTGCAGGCGCTGAAGAGACAGTCGAATCTCCGCCCCCTGAATCCGGCCCTGGCACCTCTCCTTCACGAACTGGAGTACATCATCTCCTGATGTTCTCTCGCTTATTCGGGAGAGGTAGATCTTGATAGTCGGCTCAACTGCATACAGTGTTGCCGACTCAGCCAGTATTTGACCAGTGCCGCGTTGATTGCGGCACGATCTTGGTCGTCGTCTCTTCTCCACGATGGTGAAGCCGTCCACGCTGACTCTCTGTGTTTTTAGAACGGATTTATCTTGTGCTACATTCCTCAGACGAGGCTCGGTGCAAGGCGCCGGATTCAGCGGCTGAGACTGGCGGGACACTTGTGCATAACTCTTCTTCTGCTGGCGAGGACGTGAAGCAGGAGAAGGCACAATCTTTACAGGGTGCGTCTTTGACATCCCAGGGGCCGAGGTCATCGGGGCCGGGCGGTCATTTACCTGCGGATCGGTTATAAGAGTCGCGTTTGCAGAAATGCTGACCGGTGAAGTTTGGCATCGGGTGACGCCGCGGCGTTATGACAACCTCTGTGGCGCGGCGGGCGAAGGATCGCCTGCGACACAGGAGGTTGCGGGTTCGACTCCCGCCTCGCAGCAAATATTTGTACGATCTGCAGATATTTGTTCAGGGTGTTCTGGGTATTTTCTATGTATAATAAAAAATATCTAAGTATCTATGTAATGTACAATACATTAAATAGACAGATATTTTTTGAAAATTGATTTGAATTGATTTTGTATCAATGAAATAATGATAAAGGCACAAAAATGTTTTCAAAGCTAGCGTTATGCTAGAAAGCTAAACACATTAAATAGAAAAAAAAAAAAAAAACGAGCTTGTAAAAAATACCTTAAGTTCTTGGATAGGCGAGCCTTAAAGATACAAGAATGATTGTACTGCATTTCAGCATCAGGAAGCATGGAACTGCAGCGAGTATCGGTGGATCAGCTGGTGACCATGTTTGACTACTTCGACCAGCAGCCGCACCTGGCGCGCGGCGTCAGCACGGGCGTGGGCTCGCAGCACGAGGTGGACCGGCTGTGGGCCGCGCTCGCCAAGCGGCTCAACCACAAGGGCAAGGCAAGGAAGAACGGCCATCAGTGGAAGAAGGTAGGCCTTAGTTCTGCCGAACTCATCAATGAAACTTAATTTTGATTTTAAAAGCTCTTTTAATCAACGAAATAATGCGCGTAAAAAACAATGAGGGGTTTTCACGGCCGTTTCACACCATGCTTAAACCATTGAAAATAGATGGCGCCAGCTCTATATTTAACTGTCAAAACAAAGTGAAATGTCAAAGTCAACAACGTAGTGATATATTTTCGTGGATTTTGTTACTATCACACAAAAGCACAGACAATGCATTTGTTAATTTTGACAAGCACATTTGAGTCAGCGCCATCTATCTAGACAAATAGAACTACTTTAATTTCTTTTACTTGAAAATTAAAAGGTCTCATTGCCGTGCTCCTTTTAGGTAACGTCACGGCTGCCATATTGTTTTTTAATTTATTTCTAATACACCTCATTTGTCAAAATCGGCTTAAAGTAGGGATGCCAGGCCAGGCCTTCAAAACTGAATTCCCGTTGGACCGACGAGTCCAACAACCAGTGTCATTGTGTTCAGCATGATGTCCTGAACAAGAATAGACCGGTTGTCGCATTCTAAAGTGGTGGAGGCGGGAGAGGGGAAAGATTCGAAAACCGGGTATAAGGTTTGGTTAATAACTCAATAACCGCTTGTCTGATTTAAACAGGTAATGTGTCATACGATAGGTAATAAAATGTTCAACATACCATGACTTACAATGGTTTTTGTAAATGTCATACTTAATTAAATATTTCGAAAAAAGCAAATTTCAAAAAAATAAGTTTTTGGTTTTGTTGAAAATAATAGTAAATGACACCTAACTAAAAAGTGATGTACTACAAATAACTAGCCGCTTTATTTGTCTGAATATTTGTTTTTTTGTTTTTTTAATTTGGTTGAGAAACGACAAAACTGTGACAGGTTTTTGTAAATACCATATTTTATTAAAAATTAAAAAATAGCCAAATTTCAGACATAATACGTTTTTGGTTTTGTATAATGAGCAGTTTTTGGACAGGTGTTGTCAGTAAGCTTCATTAAGCGTTGCCAGATGGCGCTCGTAGTATCGAAAGACCAAAAAGATTTCTTATCCAGTCAACACAAGACAATGACGGACTGGCCCAAAGAGGTTTATGCATGTTACTACACCGTACGCTATCTGGCAAGTGTTTATTGTGATATTAACCAATTCTGATACCCTGTTTTCACATCTTTCCCCTCCCCTCTCACCTCCCAGGGCCACCACTTTAGAATGCGACAACCGGTCTATTCTTGTTCAGGAGATCATTCTGAACACAATGATACCGGTTGTCGGCGGGGGACTCATCGGCCAAACGGGAATCGCCATTTGACTTTTTGAGAAGTGGCCTCTACTATTACACCATAAGTGAAAACTGTTTGGCCAATATGTTTCTATAATATGTATTCCATTATCCTAAATAAGTGCTGTTTGTTTTACAAATATGTAAAAAATAAAATAAATAAATAAACTTACTGGTTTTCGAGTTCTGTGTAAACGCTGAACTTGCTACCTACGTAACCTTGGCGATTGTGATCTGCTCCGCAAAAATCACATTTAAGAAATGAGCTAAGTTCTGAAGGTGGTTCATACAAACATACATCAGGGCAAACTCATTACCCTTCCTTACTGAAGCGAGACAGCTTCGCCATCCCTCACTAAGTAGTCTGGCAAAAAAACTGCTTCTGTAAGTTTTTGAAAGTGACGATGTGAAATGAAATTTACGACATCACGACGTGATGACCTTGTTAGGAGACGCCATGTCGGTGTATCAATCTGCCTCTGTAAGTTATTGAAAGCGTTGGTGTGTTCGTGTGGCTAGTATTGGAGCACGCTGAAGTGCCGCATCAAGAAGAAGGCGGCGGCGCTGAGGGCAGGCGCGGGCGGGGCGCTGTCCGTGTTGGAGCGCCGCGCGCTGGCCTTGTTAGGAGACGACATGGCGGTGTATCAATCTGCCCCTGTAAGTTATTGAAAGTGTTTTTGTGTTCATGTGAATAGCATTGGAGCAAGCTGAAGTGGCGAATCAAGAAGAAGGCAGCTTCGGTGAGGGCGGGCGCGGGCGGAAAGCTGTCCGTGTTGGAGCGACGCGTGATGACCTTGCTCGGGGACGACATGTCGGTGTATCAATCTGCCTCTGTAAGTTATTGAAAGTGTTTTTGTGTTCATGTGGCTAGTATTGGAGCGAGCTGACGTGACGCATCAAGAAGCAGTATCGCTGAGGGCAGGCGCTCTCTGTGTTGGAGCGACGCGTGAATGCCTTGTTAGGAGACGACATGTCGGTGTATCAACCTGCCTCTGCAAGGTATTGAAAGCGTTGATGTGTTCGTGTAGCTAGTATTGGAGCGAGCTGAAGTGACGAATCAAAGGCAGCATCGCTAAGGGCAGGCGCTCTCTGTGTTGGAGCGACGCGTGATGACCTTGTTAGGAGACGACATAGCGGTGTATCAATCTGCCTCTGTAAGTTATTGATAGCGTTCATGTGTTCGTGTGGCTAGTATTGGAGCGAGCTGACGTGACGCATCAAGAAGGCACCATCGCTGAGGGCAGGCGCTGTCAGTGTTGGAGCGACGCGTGATGACCTTGTTAGGAGACGACATGGCGGTGTATCAATCTGCCTCTGTAAGTTATTGATAGCGTTGATGTGTTCGTGTGGCTAGTATTAAAGCGAGCTGAAATGACGCATTAAGAAGGCAGCATCGCTGAGGGCAGGCGCTCTCTGTGTTGGAGCGACGCGTGATGACCTTGTTAGGAGACGACATGGCGGTGTATCAATCTGCCTCTGTAAGTTATTGATAGCGTTCATGTGTTCGTGTGGCTAGTATTGGAGCGAGCTGACGTGACGCATCAAGAAGGCACCATCGCTGAGGGCAGGCGCTGTCAGTGTTGGAGCGACGCGTGATGACCTTGTTAGGAGACGACATGGCGGTGTATCAATCTGCCTCTGTAAGTTATTGATAGCGTTGATGTGTTCGTGTGGCTAGTATTAAAGCGAGCTGAAATAACGCATTAAGAAGGCAGCATCGCTGAGGGCAGGCGCTCTCTGTGTTGGAGCGACGCGTGACGACCTTGTTAGGAGACGACATGGCGGTGTATCAATCTGCCTCTGTAAGTTATTCAAAGCGTTGTGTTCGTGTGGCTAGTATTGGAGCGAGCAGAGTGACGCATCAAGAAGGCAGAATCGCTGAGGGCAAGCGCTCTCTGTGTTGGAGCGACGCGTGATGACCTTGTTTGGAGACGACATGTCGGTGTATCAATCTGCCTCTGTAAGGTATTGAAAGCGTTGATGTTTTCGTGTGGTATTGGAGCGCACTGAATTGCCGCATCAAAAAGGCAGCAACTTGACGAAATCCCCAAGATTAAAATGGGCGAAAGAACTTTTTTGAGTCCAACTTTTTTGACTAACGTAACGTACAGTTGAGATACCGTACTAATTACTTTTATGAAGGGGCCCTGGTTCATTTATTTTTGACCTGGGTTAGCGGCTGCCCACCTCGTTAGCCGTAATGTATAATGGTTAGGTATATTATTTTATTTTGGGATTATTACTTTTATTTTTGTGCAAATTGTGTAATTATGTGTATTTTACCGTTCGAAAGTGTACTTTTGTGCCTATTTTATAACTAAAGATTGAATTTAATAGAACATATCTTACAAACAAAGTTACCTATAACGCTTACGTTCAATTGATTAGCCCGGTACGAAATGGGCATACGTAACTGTTTTGAGTGTTTTTTTTATTATCTTAAAAAAATATTAATTATTTATTTATTTATTTTATTTATAACTCGCATCTAACTTCAGTGTATTACGCAATAAGACCCCAGAGGGGTGAGTCTGAGTTTTGCAAACACCATCGTAACGGTGAACGTAACACGATCGTACGTGTATAACATAATAACTAGCTATTAATCTGTGCCAAAAACGTCACAGATTAATGGCTAGTTACTACGCAATACACGTACACTCGCCGTTACGATCATCGTTACGATGGTGTGTGTAAACTCGGACTTGCCCCTCAGGACGATGTATGTGACTGTCTCACTCAGCTTAATTTGTGTTTCAGGAAAGCAAACCTGAGATCGTAAACCCAAGTAAGTACAAGACTTCCTAAAGTTGTTATTTGTGTGTCGAATTGTGGGCCTCCTTTTTGTTAAGTTTGGTAATAAACTAATCAATATTAAGAGTTTTTTTAAAGCTTTGTTGAATTGATTTTATTTATCTAATTTATTGTCCAATAATATGCACCATTTTAATAAACAATCGAATCTATGCAAACAATAGACGTAACTTTGGATTTTGTTTCTATCAAGAAAACATTGTCCTATAGTGTTTCTGGTACAGTGATCCCTCGGAATTATAATGTAGTATCCATACATATTTATAATTTGAATATTGTACTTGATCACAAAGAAACAAATGGGCAGTTTCTGTAACCATTCGTCAAAGTGACACATAATATCGTAGTAGCGATTTGAAGTTGCATTCTCTAAAGCTAAAGCTAACTAAACATATCGGCATCCTTTTCTTTTGTACATAAAAGCCCGACGAAAAACGAATGGGTGTTATAAGTTTGACGTATCTGTGTGTGTGTGTGTGTGTATCTGTCTGTCTGTCCCATCATAGCTCCCGAACGATTGAACGGTTTTTTTTTGAAAGGTGTATTTTTTGGGAGTGTTCTTAGCTTTGTTTGATCAAAATCGGTACAGCCGTTCAGCGTTGGGGCTTTTTTTTAATTTTTACAAAATTAATTACTTGTATATAAAAAGCAAGGGACCGGGATTATATTTTTAGGGTTCCGTAACCCTTATAGATTCGTCATGTCTGTCTTTCTGTCCGTGTATGTCACAGCCACTTTTTTCCGAAACTATAAGAGCGATGCTGTTGAAACTTGGTAAGTAGATGTATTCTGTGAACCGCATTAAGAATTTCACAAAAAAATAGAAAAAAACAGTAAAATTTGGGGTTCCCCAGACTTAGAGAACTGAAACTAAAAAAAAAAAGTCAAACCCTTACGTGTGGGGTATCTATGGATAGGTCTTCAAAAATGATATTGAGGTTTGTAATAGAATTTTTTTCTAAACTGAATAGTTTGCGCGAGGGACTCTTTCCAAGTGGTAAAATGTGCCCCCCCCCCCGTAACTTCTAAAATAAGTGAATGATAAAACTAAAAAAAATATGATGTTCATTACCATGTAAACTTCCACTGAAAATTGGTTTGAACGAGATCTAGTAAATAGTTTTTTTTTAATACACTATTATTAAAACATCGATCAAAGTTACAACAAACTACAAGAACTTTTATATTATGTTACTTGCTCCTACGGAACCCTTCATGGGCGAGTCCGACTCGCACTTGGCCGCTTTTTTTTATCTTTAACTTTAGTGAATACAATCTCAAATCGCTACCAATGTATGAAAACACCACCTATTATATACGTATCTGTCCATAGGCAGAGGTTACCGTCTTAACATCTGCTTGTTCCGTCATTCAAGTAGTATAAAAAAAACCTATTATTGTTATTATTTAAGATAGTTAGCATTTTTGACGACCTCTGTGGCGCGGCTGGCGATGGTTCGCCTGCGACGCAGGAGGTTGCGGGTTCGATTCCCGCCTTGGAACAAATATTTGTGCGATCGCAGATATTTGTTCAGGGTGTTCTGGGTGTTTTCTATGTATAATAAAAAATATCTATCTATGTAATATATTGTATTAAGTATATCAGTTATCTAGTAGTAGATAATGTTGTGTGAACTGTCCAGTAGTATTATATTATATTTATATTATTATATTATATTTATTTTATTTATTTTGGTGTAAACTGTTATCGTATTATCTTTCTGAAAATAAATAAATCTAAATAAATCTTAATAGCAGTCTTATTTGTTTAGTTAGCCGCTCTCCGAGCCCTCGCGTCGATGAGGACGACTTCAGCTGGCCCTCGGAAGAAGAAGTATTTACTAAAGCTGGTAAGTTCCAAGGAGTTTATAGCTCGTTACGTCACCAGTTACGTCTGCACCATTAATGGTGCAAACATAACTAACCAGTTACGTCTGCACCATTAATGGGGCAAATCAATGGTGCAAACGTAACCGGGGGGAATGTTTAAGATATGTGTTTTACAGGCACATGAGACTTTTCATCTTTATGTCTCAGGGTGGCGGGCGCAGTGCAATGCCACATAGGGTGCGTCCTAGGTGGACGTGACCTATGAGGTAATGTACTGTTCATAGGCAGAGGGTACCGCTTAACATCAGGTGAGCCATCTGATAGATCCGTCACACCAAGTTGTTTAAAAAGAAGGTTCTAGAATGGCGACCTCGAGCCTGACGACGTAGTGTCGCAGAATACATAATAGTACAGGTACATGTTGACTTCGCAAAATCATTTAAACAAATAGCGACTCTTATCCCCACACAATAAAGTGCAATTAAGGTCGCACAGCGCTAATTACCTACAGCTAAAGTCACCTAGTAGTTACCTCTCTTTCTATCGTATCACTCTTATCTTGTCTGACTCACTGGATTGACTCGACAAGTCGAGCCCGCCCACTTGTAGCTTCGTACCTAAAGTACGGAGTGCGCCGCGCCAATCCCTTTTTGCTATTCATTGCGCTGCGAGTTCTAAATATTTCTGCTTTTGAAAAAAAAGGTAAAACACGTAGCGCAATGAACAGCAAAATGGTCAATTCAGGTCCTCAATTGACCTCTGCGGCGCGGCGGGCGAAGGTTCGCCTGCGACGCAGGAGGTTGCGGGTTCGATTCCCGCCTCGGAACAAATATTTGTGCGATCGCAGATATTTGTTCAGGGTGTTCTGGGTATTTCCTATGTATAATACAAAATATCTATCTATGTATCATATTGTATTAAGTATGTATATCAGTTATCTAGTACCCATAACACAAGCTCTGCTTAGCTTGGGGCTAGATAATGTTATGTGAAGTGTCCAGCATAAAAAAAAGGAAGTTAATTATGAGACAAAATATGCGTGCTATGGTAGCCTGCTTGAACGAAACCCTCTCCACGCGAGCCTGACTCGCACTTGACCGGTTTTTTGGAAATATTTTAATATGAGCGTTATTCCCACAGACAGTCCTCCCCCCACCCCCAAGCGGGCGCGGCGCAGTGGCGGCGTGCGTGGTCGCCCGGCCCGGTCGCGTACGTACAAACAATACTACATTACATTACAGATCTAGCTCTTAAGACTGCGCCAACACCAGGCAGAAATCTTCATACAAAAAAAACACGTTTTTTTGCTGTATTGATCTTATTTATTCAATTTTTGACCCAATAATCTGTACCATATTGACAAACAATCGAATCAAGCCAAAAGTTAAAGGTAACTTTGTGTTTTTTTTTATCGAGTAAATATTGTCCTATCGTGTTTCTGTCTGGGTGATCCCGCGGTATTATAATGTAGTATCCATGCATATTTATAATTTGAATATTGTACTTGATTTAGTCAGTTAAAATTCTAATCTAAGATTGATAAGTTTGCGTTATTACCACACCTTACCTGAGTCAGTCCCTGAGGTATGGGAGCGGTACGGGAGGGGTGTTTTGTTCACATTATGTCACATGTCATCTGATAATTCGAGAGACGAAAACACCCCTCCCGTACCGCTCCCATACCTCAGAGACTGACTCAGTTAAGCACTAGACCTGTAGTATACTAAATTAAGTAGTAGTAGACCTTTTTTGTGAAAGAGTTCGTCCGGGGAAGTACAACCATACCTATTTTTGCCGCAAAGCAGTATTGCATTGCTGTGTTCCGGTTTGAAGGGTATGGATGCCGGTGAAATCACAGGCACATGAGACTTTTCATCTATGTCTCAGGGTGGCGGGCGCAGTGCAATGCCACATAGGGCGCGTCCTAGGTGACTGTTAAAGGCAGAGGTTACTGCTTAACGTCAGGTGGGCCATCGGATAGATCCGTCATTCACGAAGTAAAAAAAAATAAAAAAACTTTGGCTTAGCTATGTTTATTCCTGACCACTGTAGCGAAGCATATTTAAGTCTATACTTTATACCAGCGGTTCCTAAACTTATTTTGTCTACTGCCCACTTTGAGAATAAATAATTTGTTAGTGCCCCCATTTTTTCACTTACTTGAAAACCACTATAACTTCAAATTAAATTAATTATTGTGAATTAGCGGAGATAAAACATGCACAAATCGGGTTATTTACCCAAAACTTGTTAAAACATGATTGCCCGCGGTCTATTATCTACGAAAATGACCTATCTAGGAATACTAATAACTATTAAAATGCGAATGTGTGTCTGATTTGACGCCCCCATTTTTTTCCTGAGTCTCTTAACGCCCCCCTTTAGGCCTGCATCGCCCACAAGGGGGCGTTATCGCCCACTTTGGGAACCCCTAGTTTAACATTAAGCGTGAAGGCGCGTTCAACCAGTTACATTACAACGAACATTTTTGTATGAGGCGAAAAAGGCGTGCTCTGATACCGCACATCATAGATCCGTGGGTTTCTCGTACGACTCGTTTCTCGAGATCATTTCTTCCCCATACCTACAAACTATGGAATGAGCTTCCATCTGAAGTTTTCCCGCTTGGTTACGACATGTGTCGCTTCAAGAAAAATGTTCATAAATTCCTTCAGGGTAGGCAGCGCATCGACAATACGTTGGGTGTTGCCGGTGGCTATAAGCGACGGTGACCACTTCACATCAGGTGGGCAGTATGCTAGTTTGCCTATTTATTTCTATAAATAAAATATAAAAAAAAACCGTGTTTTTGTGTATACAAAAATAATATAAAAATGCCCGTTAGAGTTTTGTTAAATTTGTTAATGACTTCACTAACTCGTATGATAATATATAAGTTACCAAACGTCTAAAATGGTATTTTAATTTTAAAAAGATGGTAGTTTGATCTTTTTTTTATCGAGTGAAGTAATTTATATCGTCACTTCGAGGCAGACGAGGGTGCGGGTTCGAGTCCCGCTGGGACAGAATTTATGGGTTACATTTAAATTTAATGTTATCCATAAAGTTTGGTTTACACTTGAAAAATAATAAACTATAATTTATATCGTGTACTGAATTAATGATTTCACCAGATAAAAGCTTTTGAAAAACTTAAAAATTCTAGAGCTTATTACAGACATGCTGTGAACATAATCAAATGCATTGAATTGTAGGAAACGCGTCACAAGTGAGCGGCGGTAGCAGCTTCGAGCCGTGGCTGGTGGCGCTGGAGCGGCGGCGCGTGGCGGCCGAGGAGACGATGGCGCAGGCCATGAAGACCATGGCGGATGCAGCGCTGCTCAACGCGCAGACCCTGAGGCTGTGCGCGCAGGCAGGGATACAGCTGCGCGCGAGCAACGGGCGCGCTCGCGAGTCGGGCGCGCAGTGAGCGCAGACACGCAGTGTAGTGCGCTGCTCAACGCGCAGACCCTGAGGCTGTGCGCGCAGGCAGGGATACAGCTGCGCGCGAGAAACAGGCGTGCAGTGAGCGAAGACACACAGTGTAGTGCGCTGCTCAACGCGCAGACCCTGAGGCTGTGCGCGCAGGCAGGGATACATCTGCGCGCGGGCAACGGGCGCGCAGTGAGCGCAGCGAAACACAGTGTAGTGCGCTGCTCAACGCGCAGACCCTGAGGCTGTGCGCGCAGGCAGGGATACAGCTGCGCACGAGCAACGGGCGCGCAGTGAGCGCAGACACAGTGTAGTCAAAAAACAGTGTCAACATCGTCATCATCAGCTGCGAAGAATTCTCTGCTCAGCCGCAGTCTCGCTGAGGAGACGCTAGTGACAAAGAGGTCAAAGTCTGCTTGCTTACTTAGTTTATTAAAGTTGTCACTTGCTCGCAATAAATATGCATTGAACAACAGCCAAATGAGGTCAAGGGGTGGCGAGTAATAAAACGCTCTTTGTATAATAAAAAAGGTTTATATTACTGAAAATGTGTTACCTACCGTGATACATTAGACTTGTGTAGTAGATCGGCCAAAACGCATCGATAGCGCGTTCTAATTTTGCCTGTGCTGCCATCTAGTTATGTAATGCTTAATCACTTTCCGCATAGAGAATCATACACAATTGAATGAAGACCTTTAACATACTGCCCACCAAGGACAATTATGACAAATATTGTTCTTAACTAAGTAACCTAATACATTTCTAATACAAATACGATAAAAGCTGTCCCACCTAGTGTACTAGTGTACTACAACAAACTTAAACTATAAAATAAAATTTACAAAATGTTGTTCCTCAGACAATTTTAAAACAACAACCCAGTCACAAACCGGTTATAACTAAACATTTTCTTTGATAGCCTCATATTTACTCACAGACTGGAAGCACAACAAGCTTTGAAGTTGGTCGTTTAATCAAGGAGTTCTTAGTACGCAGGGTGACTACTCTAGTGACGTTATGAGCATCCGGATGTTTGGTCACAATTTTCCCTAACAACCATCTACTTGGGGGTAAATCGTCCTCCTTAATTAAAACCACATCACCCTCTTTGGGTTCCGGGTTCTGATCTTGCCATTTGTACCTTTGCTGCAAGTTGTGTACATAATCACGCGACCAACAACGCCAAAATTCTTGTAGCATACGTTGTGTAAGCTGCCAGCGTCTCAAAGTTGACAAGGTTGCTGATTCAAAATTACGATCAGGTGCAGTGACGAGTGGTTCTCCTACAAGAAAGTGACCTGGAGTCAGAATTGAGTCCACGTCAGCTCCACCTTCAATTCTCGATATGGGTCTTGAGTTAAGGCACGACTCCACCTGTGCCAGCACTGTGGACATTTCCTCATAAGTGAGCGTAGCACTTCCAATCACCCTTTTTAAATGGTACTTTGTGGATTTTATAGCTGCCTCCCATAAACCGCCGAAATTCGGAGCACGGGGCGGTATAAAATGCCATGCGGTGCCATTCGTGGCCAGGTTCTCCGCTATCTCTCTGCCCACCGTGGACTGTTCCACGTCAAATAAGATTCTCAGCTCCCGTGCAGCACCAACGAAGTTTGTTCCATTGTCACTGTACATATCTGTGCAATGGCCTCGCCTAGCGACAAATCTTTTAAAAGCTGCTAAGAAGCCTTGCGTAGTGAGATCACTTACTGCTTCTATATGCACAGCACGGGTTACCATACATATAAACAAACATATGTAGCCTTTATATGAATGATGCCCTCTTCCTTTAGTGGTCCTGATATCAATTGGACCTGCGAAGTCTACGCCACTCTTCTTAAATGGGCGACCAGGCGTTACCCGAACTGCAGGTAACTGGCCCATAGGTTGGTTCTTGCACAATGCAGCGTTTTTAACACAGATAGTGCATTGGCGAACGTAGCATTTCACTAACTGTTTGGCTCCCAAAATCCAGTATTTTGCATACAAGAATCCGAGTATCAATTGAGGACCTCCATGCAAGGTACTTTTATGAGCATTATCAATGAGTAATCTGGTGAATTGTCCTTCTTTTGGTATTATTATTTGATGTTTTTTATTTTCAGAACCTTCGAAGTTTTCCAGTCTTCCTCCTACTCTTAAAACTTGCCGATCGTCCAAGAATGGGTTCAATGACAGCAACTTACTGGTCCTCTTTAAACCTTTTCGACCAGTAACCGCTTTAATTTCTTCGGGAAAATACTCCCATTGACACCGCCTTATGCAAGCTTCTAGAGCTTCTTCCATCTCATCTCGACTCAATACAGCGCTTTTATGTCGCTCTATTTTAGGTTTCTTCATATTGAGGAACCGTCTGCAGTATGCTACTACTCTAATTAATTTGGTAAGAGATGAATATTTTTCAAATATTTGGGGTTCGTTTTCTGAAACCAGCATGCAGACATTCTTGGTTGCTTCTTCTAAATTTGTCTGTAAAAGTTTAGACTTTTCCTTTTTAATTAGCTTATTTCTTAGCATTTCAGGTCCGTTCAACCATAACGAAGACTTCAACAACTCCGATGGACTAAGTCCTCTTGATCCCACATCTGCTGGGTTCAACTTAGAAGCTACGTGATTCCACTGATGTGGTTCTAAAATTTCCATTATAATGGTGATCCTGTTTGCAATAAAAGTTTTCCATCTGCTCGGATGACTATTCAACCAAGCGAGAACTACAGTGGAATCTGTCCACGCAACCCAGTTATTCTTTGGAACTTCCATTACCGTGCCAACTTCTGCTAGCAGTTTAGCCAAGAGAACCGCACCGCATAGCTCGAGTCGTGGTATAGATACCTGCTTAATAGGCGCTACTTTGGTCTTCGCTGCGACTAAATTGACATGGACTACCCCATCAGCACCTATGGTACGAACATAAACCACTGCAGCGTACGCAACTTGAGAAGCGTCGCTAAATCCGTGCAACTCGGTCTGCGTATCATTGACTGTGCATCCCAAGTAACGAGGTATCTTCACCTGTTCAAGAACATTCAAGCCCGCTCGGTAAGTCACCCATTCTTTTAGTATATTTTCTGGTACTTCCTCATCCCACGTTATTCCTGTTAACCAAAGCTTTTGTATGATTATTTTGGCTACAATAATTACAGGTGCGACCCAACCTAACGGGTCGAATAATCTTGCAATATCCGCTATAATGTTTCTTTTTGTTACAGGTGTCTGCAGCGTGGGAAGAGACACCACGTAGTGGTAAGAGTCATCACGTCGGTCCCAGGTCAGTCCTAAAATTTTCATTACCGAGTCCATTTTAATTTCGAGGTTTCTATTCATATCCTCCTCTTCATTTCCTTCCTTTATTCTTTTTAACAACTCTTCCCTGTTACTCGACCACTTTTTCAGATGAAAGCCTGCTGTTTTCAAAAGGGCCTTCATTTGCTTGTAAACTTCAACACCTTCATCTACTGTCTGGACACCGGTAAGTAGATCATCCATGTAAAAATCTACCACAACACGCTCAGCGGCCTCTGGATATAGATGGCCTTCATCAGCCACTAACTGCATGAGACTCCGGACAGCCAGATGAGGTGCACACGCCGTTCCAAATAAAACTCGTACCACCTTATAATCTGTTATTTCTTGTTCAGGACTGCTTCGCCAGAGAATACGTTGGAAGTTTGCATCATTTTGGTCTAGCTTAATTTGGTGGTACATTTTCTCAATATCTGCAACTAGTACCACAGGGTGTTTACGCCAACGCATAATAATGTGTCTAAGATCCATCTGCAGCGTTGGTCCAACCATTAGATCGTCGTTTAATGATACACCGTTTGTCCCCTTAGAAGAAGCGTTCATCACAATCCTGACTTTGGTTGTATCCTTATCTTCTCTGATGACTTCGTGGTATGGCAGGTAAACGGAATCCTTATCTTTTTCATTTTCCTCTACTGGCACCATGTATTTCATTCGCACATATTCGTCAAATGTTTTCTGATATTCTTGTTTTAACACTTTATTCTTGGCCAACCTTTTCTCTAGATATTGTAATCTTTTCACTGCTATATGCTTAGTACTTACCTCTTTGCATGCTGGATTATCGTTCTTAAAGGGAAGCTTCACAATGTATCGCCCTTCCGAATCTCTTGTGGTAGTTTTTGCAAAAAATAGTTCACACTGCTTTTCCTCTTCTGTGAGTATTTTCTTTTCCTCGTAAACTGATTCGGATTCCAATTCCCAAAACTTTTTCAGGATGTCGTTTTCTGCAGTCACCGCACCGTGCAATACTACAATTTTTTCCTGGTTGGCTGAAGTCACTGATCCTGAGATAATCCATCCAAAAGTAGTTGCTTGAGCTACCATTAAACCATTTGGATCCTTTAGTACCCCTTCCTTCAAGATCTGACTGTAAATTTCCGCTCCTAACAAAAGGTCAATTCTGTTAGGAGTTTGATACTGGGGATCAGCTAAACTTATTTCGGTTGATTTAATCCATTCCGATTCCTCCACTTCCTTGCCTGGAAGATATGAAGTGATTGACTTTAATACATGAGCCTTTACCTGGACGCATACACTGGGCTCCACCCTAGATGTCAACTTTAGGTGAACTACCGCAGTGGAGTTAACCGTCTTCGCTCCACCTACTCCTGAGATTATTCCTCTAGTCGGTATCTTTTTTAGTCTCAACAGCTGTACTGTCGCTTCGGAGACAAAGGATGCCTGCGACCCTTGGTCAAGCAAAGCCCTTACTGTAATGTAACTTCCATTTCTGGTTTCAGCATGTACCAGAGCTGTCGCTAGTAACACCGATTTATTTCGCACTGCCGCAGTATTCACTTGTATGTCTTCGACTGGTTCCTTTGTAGACTCCTCAGCCGATTCTTCCTCTGATTCCTCCGCCAACTCCTCTCCTGAGTCTTCGGTTAACATGGCAGCCATTATTTTTTCTTTGCTTGCCGTCCTAGGATGCAATAACGTATGGTGATGACGTCTACAAATTCTACACTTTATTGGGTTTTTACAGGATTTGGCAGAATGATTTAGAGGAAGAATCGGCTGAGGAGTCTACAAAGGAACCAGTCGAAGACATACAAGTGAATACTACCCAATGAATTGAATTACAAGTGAATTACCCCCAAGCAGTTGAAACAAATCCCGTTTTTCAACACAAAATCCCTACGAGCATCGCTGTCCTGAGCGTGGAATTTCTTGCATAAATACAGTTTATGATTTTCGGAACAATGTGGACATTGGTATATCGGTTGTTCAAAACCAGCTGCATGCATTGATCGCGGTTTATTCACAGCCATATTTGATTGTTGACCTTTGTAAACAGACTTTTGCCCCACAAACTCAAATGCTCTAAATCGGTTGGTTAGGAAGCTTTTGAATTGCTCATAAGTTGGCAAATTATCGGCCGCAATGCTACTGGTTACATATAACTCCCACTGCTTCCTCGATTCGCCGTCCAACTTCAAAGTGAGTATATGTATTACAATAATATCCCAGTTAGACACATCAATACCTATGTTACTTAATGCATTTAAACAATCTGTAGATGTATCTACTAAATCCTTCAACCCTTGTGCTGATTCTATTGCCTGACTTTTTTGACTTAAAAGTCTTTTCAATATACAATTTGACAAATATTGTTTATTGTTATATCTGTCCTCTAACAACTTCCAACATTTACTGTAGTTGTCCGCTGTTACAGGAATTTGTCTCAGCAATTGCTCTGCCTCGCCCAACATGTACCCTTTTAAGTAGTGCATTTTCTGCACCATATCTAAACTAGCGTTGCTATGAATAAGGGATATGAACAAGTCTCTAAAAGAAACCCACTCCGTATATTTCCCCGAAAATTTTGGAATTATAATTTTTGGCAGAGAATTGTGTGACATCCCTACATATCCTGCCTGTTTGGCGGCAACTAGCGTTTCAGTTTCGGTCACATAACTATTTAAAATAGTTTTAAGTTCTGTTTTATAATCTATGTAAAGCTCTTCAGCTTGCTCATAAATGTCTTTCTCGATATACTCATGCTCGTTTAGGTTCCCCCCATATTTTCCTAATAATTCCCTGTGGTTTCCAACAAATGAAGCCCACAACTGCTCCATACTTTCCAACCGTACATGAACATAAGTTTCGGTTATTCGTTCCTTTGGAGACTTTTTAAAGTTTCTCCATGCCTTTGTCAAATTTTGGTAGGTGTCCATTTGTAATATTATTTTTTGTTCCATTTTTTCGAAGTATTTTTTTCCAATAATCTTTACCCGATAATTTATTCAAAGTTTACTCAAGACAACACTACCTCAATTGTACAAGACTCCGAATTATACAGCTTCAAAAATAATTACAAGTTTTTAAATTTAACAAAAAATATTCTAAGTGTTTCAGATTAATAATTAAAAATATCAAAATTTGGGCATGGATTCCCCGTCCTAACCAAATTAGCAAATTTATTCTAAGTCCTAACTAACTAGAGTCCAATTTTCTTCAAGTCTTCTATCTTTAACTTATGATTTATAAAGTACTCACGGTTTGTCCATGCACAACACAACACTCAACGCCTCCTTTGTAAGGCTCAAACTTGCCTCCTCGCCAACTAGGCGGGTTCCTCTTCTATCGCACCCACTCATGCGATTGCCTGCGCAGTGTGCGCTCCTCCTCCGCACCTCGTCACTGGTCACCCGGCTCCGTCTGCCAGGCCTCCGGCGCACGTTACCGGTAGGCCACGCTTCTGACGTCACTAGCAACCACGCTCCGACTATCGGTTGACTTCCGGCGCACGTTACCGGTAAGTCAGACCGATTGCTTCCGTACCCGAGTAGCGATCCACTACTCCTTTGGGGCGCGGGGATTAGTGGTTCCAATTTCCAAGTTTGGAACCACTCAAAAATATCATGCCACCCTCGTATCCGGCTCGAAGGACCATGAACAACAGCCAAATGAGGTCAAGGGGTGGCGAGTAATAAAACGCTCTTTGTATAATAAAAAAGGTTTATATTACTGAAAATGTGTTACCTACCGTGATACATTAGACTTGTGTAGTAGATCGGCCAAAACGCATCGATAGCGCGTTCTAATTTTGCCTGTGCTGCCATCTAGTTATGTAATGCTTAATCACTTTCCGCATAGAGAATCATACACAATTGAATGAAGACCTTTAACATGCATCCTGTGTTGTTTCCATATCTCTCTATCCTACACCATTCATTGTGCATTTATTACAAGCTTTTATGTTTATATTTATATTTATTTAGTAGGAAAACCAACAGCTATAAATAAATACATAAAAAACAATAATAATGTATGTCCGGGTGGAATATTGAAACTGTATTTTAAAGCTGTTATCCTCAACCGATTGAGATGATGTTTTGCATACCTGTCAAGTTCCGCTGACAATACAATATGATGGTGACAGCGAGCTGATCTGATGATGGAGACGGAAGGTGGACAACTGAACTCGATGGATAATAGTAGACTGGCCGTGTTTAGGCTCATTTTTATCAGCACACGGTTACGATCACTAATTTTATAAAAGCTTGTATTGAAAAATATATTTTTCACAAAAAACTTATTTTATTTTACCTGTGAATATGTGATGAATATGTTAATGTTAAGTTAGTGGTACTTCTGCTTTGTTATTAGTTATTCTTATGATAGTATGTAATAAAGTATTCAAACTGTTAAGAAAACTGCAAACTTAAGATTGTGAAAGTGTTAAGGTATTCTTGTACATATTGAAATAAATGAAAATCTTGATATTGAAACAGATTCTTTCTTTGCACGTACGATCCACGATTCCTTTGCGTTCACTGCTAGTCGAGGCTCCGCCATAAAATGTAATCGTTTTTTTTTAGTATAAGCTGTGGTGTGTCCTGCCTAAGAATAGAGCCCTCCTCTCCTCCCATGGATGACGTAAAAGCCGACTAAGGGATTATTTTTATTTTATTTATTTTTATGGAAAACAAACAGCTTATTAAACTAGGAAGGATACATAATGGAAATGTAAAACAATTAAGTCTTAAACAGTTTTCACTTGTAGATCGAGAATGATATTTATATATACTTAACATAAAAAGTACAACAGATACATTAGATAAAAAGACAAAAACAAAATCAAAATGCCAAAGAGAAAAGATTAACGATGAACAATGAACAGTGAACCATATGAATCATCATATAAAATTAAACCCAAAAAACAGCAAAAAAAAAAGTTAATAATAAATAGATATGTACACAATAACTACATATATATACAGGTATAGGAAGAATAGGAAATAGGAAATAATCAGGAAGCAAAAAAGTCCCTGCTAATAAGTGTACTAAATAAATTCGCCCTTGAGTCGAATAGGTCAATGTTTTTCGAGTAGGCAGTGTTAAACAAATGCATAGTGCGCAATAGATAAGAGTTCTTACGGTAGTTAGTTGAACAAAATGGAACGTGTAATTTAAGGTAATTTCTACGCGAAGTGCTACTTGTTGGGACTATAAGGTCGATTTGAGAAAGAAGTGAAGAGGAATAGATAGATAGAAAACACTTTATTGCACACCACAAAAATAAAAATAACATTAAAAACAATCAGAAAAATAAGTACCCATGGAAGTACAATAGGCGGTCTTATCGCTGAGAGCGATCTCTTACAGACAACCTTGGGATGGACTGGAATTGACGAGAACTATAAAGGACGGTGGTGTAGATCAAATAAATAAATAAATAAAAGCATACGTATACATACAATCTAACTTATAATAACATAAATATATAATATAACTACACAAAATATACTAAATAAATAAATAAAAATATCTGAACATATTACTAGAATTTACAGCTTTACGACATGGACAAAAAATGATTAAACAATAGCTTTTTCAACTTTTTAGGAATCAATTAGGTTTAATAAGATTTTGTGTAGAAGTGTAAGGTCAGCCTCTTCTCTCCTCTTACTGTCTTACCTCTTATTATCCGGACTGTTAGTAAGATTCGTTTGTATAAGATTTGTCCTGGCTGCTAGCTTATTATGGAATGTGTTATTACTGGAAGAAAACGTTAGACGAGTCAGTCGTGGAAAGCAATGGCGGCGATGAGCTCACCACTTGTTACGTCTATATTCCACGATGTTGCACTGTTCATAGGCAGAGGTTTAAAGCGGTAACGCTTAACATCAGGTGGGTCATCTGCTAGTTCCGTCATACTAGTAGTATATAAAAAAAAAGCAATAGTTTGGAAACCCCTGAACCAGTGGTACGGGCGGGGCGGTGGTACGGTGGGTCCACTTCCCTTTCGCTCGAGTGCGGCTGCCTCGCGCTAGGAAAGTGTGTCCCTGGCCGTTGCAACATTGCTCAGTACTATCTAGTTACGATGTAGGCCGCCGTGACTGCCAATTCTTAACTGCAGTTATATTTTAACTGTGGTTGACTACACTTCGTTAGAGTAAAAGTGATCTGAAGAAAGTGGTGAAAAGTTTCCTGGAAGCGCCTGCGGTAAGATCGCGTATAGGTAAGTACCTACCTCAATGTTAATATCTACTTATGAATTTTGTTACCTTGATTTTTGTGTTAGCTACCGCAAAGTTTAGTTAGGTACCTTTTTTACCTATGATAGACCTTTGTTTGAGCACGATCTCACCTGTTGGTAAGAGAAGGTGTGGCCGAAGATTAAGCACGTAGGTCTAGAAGGCACCTATTCACTCTAGCCTTGAAGAGACCCAGATTATAGTTTTCAGGAAAGACAGACAACGGTAGTTTTTTTCCACTCCTTAGCAGTTCGCATTATAAAGGTAGAACTGAAACGTTTAGTACGAATAGAGGGTGTACTAATGAGGCCTAATCTACCTACCTAGATAAACTTGGCGGTATAATAAATTTATATACCTACAAACTACCGCGGTTTCATCCGCATAAGTCTCGATCCCGTGGGAATATCGGGATAAAAATGTGCCTATGTGCTATTCCGAGAGTCCAGTTATCTTCATTCCAAATTTCAAGCAAATCCGTCCAGCCGTTTCAGCGTGTGGAAGTAACAAACACATACACAAACTTTCGCATTTATAATATAAGTGGGATTAGTGTGATTTCTCCCCTGTGACAGAATATAGAGTGACGGGCGCTTAGGCTTATTAATAGGGTTATTATTAATTGTGACAATGGGTCCGGAACCTTGAAAAGTACAGAACAATATGAATCATTTAGTTTTTACTTCAATCTTAAAACACGGTGGGTTCCGTACCAATTAGCTTTGCCGTTTAAACCTTAATCTAGATATACCTACCTGTATACCTGACAGTTGAACTGAACTTCATGTTTAAAAGACTATTTTTTTTATAATGCGTTCAGTTTTAAGTTAGCTTGTCTTATACCTGCCTATTTAAACATAACACGGATCATCCTTGGAATCCTTACGCCGTGTTTTGTCTCATTCGATCTAATTTGAAAACGCTTGTCACTGCAAAAGACAAAACACTAACTATCAAAGGATAGTTCTAATTGTATAGTAACACGAAATATATTTACAAAGGATAGTTCTAATTGTATAGTAACACGAAATATATTTACAAAGGATAGTTCTAATTGTATAGTAACACGAAATATATTTACAAAGGATAGTTCTAATTGTATAGTAACACGAAATATATTTACAAAGGATAGTTCTAATTGTATAGTAACACGAAATATATTTACAAAGGATAGTTCTAATTGTATAGTAACACGAAATATATTTACAAAGGATAGTTCTAATTGTATAGTAACACGAAATATATTTACAAAGGATAGTTCTAATTGTATAGTAACACGAAATATATTTACAAAGGATAGTTCTAATTGTATAGTAACACGAAATATATTTACAAAGGATAGTTCTAATTGTATAGTAACACGAAATATATTTACAAAGGATAGTTCTAATTGTATAGTAACACGAAATATATTTACAAAGGATAGTTCTAATTGTATAGTAACACGAAATATATTTACAAAGGATAGTTCTAATTGTATAGTAACACGAAATATATTTACAAAGGATAGTTCTAATTGTATAGTAACACGAAATATATTTACAAAGGATAGTTCTAATTGTATAGTAACACGAAATATATTTACAAAGGATAGTTCTAATTGTATAGTAACACGAAATATATTTACAAAGGATAGTTCTAATTGTATAGTAACACGAAATATATTTACAAAGGATAGTTCTAATTGTATAGTAACACGAAATATATTTACAAAGGATAGTTCTAATTGTATAGTAACACGAAATATATTTACAAAGGATAGTTCTAATTGTATAGTAACACGAAATATATTTACAAAGGATAGTTCTAATTGTATAGTAACACGAAATATATTTACAAAGGATAGTTCTAATTGTATAGTAACACGAAATATATTTACAAAGGATAGTTCTAATTGTATAGTAACACGAAATATATTTACAAAGGATAGTTCTAATTGTATAGTAACACGAAATATATTTACAAAGGATAGTTCTAATTGTATAGTAACACGAAATATATTTACAAAGGATAGTTCTAATTGTATAGTAACACGAAATATATTTACAAAGTTTTCACTAGAAACCGTATATTTACCATGATTGTTGAGTTTTGATTGTTCCCGATATTTCGGCACAGTTGCATGCGCCATGACCACGGGAGAACATTGCAAATATCCCGCTAGCTTATTACGTATCTTGCAATAGCAATGCTATAGCAAGAGTTGCTAGAAACGTAATAAGCTAGCCGTTTCTAGTGAAAAGTATCTAGGTACATAACCATGATAGTTTCATAGGCTCCTCACAAAGTTTTGACGACCTCTGTGGCGCGGTGGGCGAAGCTTGGCCTGCGACGCAGGAGGTTGCGGGTTCGATTTCCACCTCAAAACAAATATTTGTACGATCTGCAGATATTTGTTCAGGGTGTTCTGGGTATTTTATATGTATAATAAAAAGTATCTATTTATGTATTGTATTAAGTAGGCATATCAGTTATCTAGTCATAGTCTATTCTCTACCCATAACACAAGCTCTGCTTAGCTTGTGGCTAGATAATGTGTGAACTGTCCAGCATTATATATTTTATTTATTAATTTATTGTTAAACGCTTCGACCAAAGTAAAATAAATGGACTGGCCTTACCCATACAAAACGTCCGTGAAAAATAAGACAATTCGGATTTAGGGTACGGTCAACAAATAAACTATCTATCTATCTATCTATCTATCTATCCAGCCACTTCTGAGTAAAGGCCTATTCTCTATAGCGCCACTCCTGGCGGTCTTGTAAATAAACTAGGTGAAATTAAATTATTGAACTTCTTAAAAACTGTATTTTTTTAATACTTAATACTTTAACAGATGCAATGTGTTTTCTAAAGTTATTTCAGTAGGTTTATGGTACAAAAAATCGCCGAAAAAAATGCAATTATTGAATGAAACTTTTATAAAAATACATAGTTCCCTTCTGTTTTATGTAGTTACGTATCTATTTTTCAGCTCTCAAACATACACAATATAAATCAATAGAAAAGCAAGTCCACCTAAGGTCATCGGCTCAATCAATTTGTGAAAAATATATTTTTCATCACTCAATAAACTAAGAAAATATCATAAAAATCGTACGGAAACATAAATGTATAAAAATTCCAGTATTTAAGAAACTGCAGAGTGCAGTTTTAAGAATTTTGCACAATGAGTTTTTTTATACTACTTGGAATGACAGATCAAGAAGATGGCCCACCTGATGTTAAGTGGTACCCTCTGCCTATGAACAGTGCATTACCTCAGGTCACGTCCACCTAGGACGCGCCCTATGTGGCATTCCACTGCGCCCGCCACCCTGAAACATAAAGATGAAAAGTCCCATGTGGCCGTAATTTCATCGGCACCCTTACCCTTCAAACCGGAACACAGCAATGCGAGCACTACTGCTTTGCGGCAGAAACAGGTATGGTGGTAGTACTTCCCCGGACGAACTCTTTCACAAAAAAGCTCTACTACTACTAACCGTTTTTTGGCGTATAGAATTCATTGTGTAGAAAATGATCAGAGCTAATACGGGAAAATGTATTCCACTTCCAAAAGTCGTCTGTTCTTGCTCGTCTTATGAGTTCTATCCATTTTTGTTTACCTTAGATTTTTTTTGGAAAGCTATAAGGTTAATTAACATGCCATTACATATTATATGCAATTACCTAAAGCGACGTGCTTAGCAATGTTTTGACGTAAATAATGCAAATTACAATTCTAAATCAATACGATACCCCTTAGGCATCAGATTTTTTTGCAGTCTGTACCGGACCATCCGTCATGCGTGAAGTCTTGTCAAATATTTCGTCGCTGTAGTTGGAAAACTAAATAAGTAATAACACCAACAAAACCAACATCGCGAGAAAAACGCGATTTACTGTTTTATTGCGTCAAAAATGGCAATAACTTTTTTATCGTAACTAATTTTTCAGTCCGTGTTTTGATATGTTATAGATTGGTACTGTATCTATTTTCGAATTTAATTATAATACATTTTAGTTCTTTTGATTAAGAGAAAAAAATAAAAAAACGACTTTGTATGTTTCCCTCGCCAAAGTTTTGAATAATTGAAATGATCTATTATTTACTTTAAAAACTTTCGTGAATCATATCATATGTCGGTGCTTACATCGATTTAACGGTACGTGAACATTTCCCGTTTTTATAATATAATTATTATTTACTTATTTGAATATGACAATCCTATCCATGGGTATAGATTTATATAATATTAAAATACATTTTAAAATAAAACCAACTTATAATCATTTCTTTTTATCAAGACTGAATATTAGAAAACTACTGAAACACCTACATTATTTTAGCAGACTTTTAAATTCAAAGTAAGTGACATAACAAACTTATCATACGACTAATGCTTATAAAATCAACAAAATGAAAAAAAATTGTGGAACACAATAATTCTAAGTATCAAAAAGAAAAAGGTATGTCGACTAAAATTAAAACTATCTACGAGTATAAACTTGTGTCTGTTAACTTTCATTCAGAGTGGGGAACATTGAGATAATGTCCTGGGGCGTAGTCCTCCTTGTCGCTCGTCCTCTAGAGCAAGACGTGTCCATCGACATGTATGGGCCATCATAACCATGCAATAAAGTCGATTTCGCAAAATGTGTTAGTTATGTAGTTTTCCTACCACACGACGATTTATAAGTTTTTTATCAATTGATGAAAATTATATTACAAAACCTTTACTTACGAATTAAATGCTATGCCTGAAGCTTTATTTGTATTTCTTGTGTTGTTTGCACTTGCAGAAAAGCACAGGAAGGCATTGTATTACCAAGGTATCTAATTTTGGTATTTTTCAGCATAGCTGTCACTCGTTGCCGTGACAAAGACTGACTGGTAATATATTGTAGTCTTTGACTGACTGAAGCGAAGTATACTAGCTAGGTCTGTTTAGAAGCTTCAAAACTATCGTTCCCTAAGGCCCGTCCATTCATTTTATTTACGTCGATGGTTAAACGTATAAAACTCGAAAATAAAACTATATCTATTGCTTCATAGCTTGGTCCTAGATGTTAACTTTGCTTCCCCATTTTGTCCGCTAGATGGAGCTAGACGTGCATTTGACTAGAGGGGGCGCTGAGCCGTGGGGGTTGGAGCTCGAGGGCGGACGAGATCTCGGCTCACCACTTACCATCGGGCAGGTAAATGAAGCTTACCACAGATACCAGTGGCAGTGTCCGCTAGATGGAGCTAGACGTACATTTGACTAGAGAGGGCGCTGAGCCGTGGGGGTTGGAGCTCGAGGGCGGACGAGATCTCGGCTCACCACTTACCATCGGGCAGGTAAATGTTGAACCTTACCATCGGGCAGGTAAATGTTGAACCTTACCATCGGGCAGGTAAATGTTGAACTTTACCATCGGGCAGGTAAATGTTGAACCTTACCATCGGGCAGGTAAATGTTGAACCTTACCACGGATACCAGTGGCAGTGTCCGACTGGCCATAGATAGATAGAAAGATAGAAAACACTTTATTGTACAACACAGAAAATAAGCTATTTTAAAATTGATACATAAACTAAACACGGAAGTACAATGTGCGGTCTTATAGCTATAAGCGATCTCTGCCAGACAACCTGGACTGGAATTATTTGTATGACATAGAACGGTGGCTTATTATCTGGATAAGTAATATACAATCACTTAATTTAAAAAATAATAATTATTATAACAATATCTTCATAAATTTCAACTATTGCTACACCTACTTATATACCATATAGTCGAGTGGCATTTGCCGGCCGAGGCCTGCATGGCCTGCGTGGGCGAACAAGCCCGTGGGGCCCGCGCAAGCCCAGGGCCGTTATCCGTTAGTTCCTCAAAAGGCCGTCGGACTTCAGCCGTGGCGCGGACTCTATTTAATAAACTGAAGACTATAAAACATCTTACGATTGTTAATAGTTTAGGAGAAAAATTATTGTAACTACGAAAACAGAGGCTACTTTGCTATTACTTAAATTTTTTATTTTTTGAAAATAAGAGGACTCGCTTTAATATGATGTAGATTAACATATACATTTTTGTAGATTTTTCGATAAAGATCGTGAAGAAAAAAAGTTAACTAGAAAACATTGGTGCATTAAACCAATGTCACATTTATATCCAACTGGCTTTGTGATGTTGAAATATCCAGTGTGGTGAAAGGTTCTGTGTCTTGCAGAGGCTTCATGCTAACAAAAAACAGGGCAAAGGTTACTAGCACACATATTTAGTTGCCATTTTGTCATCGCACAACGCAGGCCTATGCATTTTGTTGACAGTCGGCCAAGCTGCGATCGATGTCTGTATTGTTGGCTGACAGTGATCTTGTGCAAGCGTGAACTGATTGGCATGTATTGACACTTTTAAATAGCTTCTAATTTTAGTGCTAGCCGTTGATATAGGTATCTCTACTTATACAGCGAGTGTGAACACGCTGCGCCAACCCCAGGCAGAAATCTCCATACAATAAAAACGCCTCGCGCCGCTCGAAAAACACGTTTTTATTAAATACTAGCGACTCGTTGCGGCTTCGCACGGGTAGTTTCAGGATGAAAAACAGCCTACTCCCCCTCTCCTATCCCCCCCTGGTTAGCCTATGTCACTCAGGGTGAATGCAGCTTTCCAATGGTGAAAGAATTTTTGAAATCGGCACAGTCGGTTTTGAGTTTATTGATTACAAACATACACACAAAAACACAAATCTTTCCTCTTTATAATATTAGTGTAGGTGTAGATGTAGATGTAGATTAGTGTAGATAGTGTAGATAGGTACATACATACACAGACACACGCTTTTCTCTCCGAAAGGGTAAGGGCCACATTTCACAATAAAAAAAAAAAAAAAAATGTTTCTTTCTTTCTTTCATTTTGTAATAACGTGACAAGTGGTGAGCTCATCGCTGCCATTGCTTCCCACTGACTCAGCTAAAGCTTCCCCGACACATTCCAAAATATGCCAGGACAAATCTTAAACCAACTAATCTTATCAACAAGTCCGGGTAATCCCTTAGTCTGCTTTTACGACATCCACGGGAGGAGACGGAGGTGTCTATTCTTACGCTGGATACACTACAGACACACACAATATTAAATATCTCGTTAAATATATATAATTTTAAAAAACACCTACCAGTCAGTTTAGCTACGATACCCTAGTTTCGCTATCTGAAGAAGTGTTGATCAGCTGTAATGGGCAAAATTTGAATTTCGCGCCGCAGGCGTAAGCATCTAGCTGACCCGCTCGCGACTTCGTAAGCGCGTAGTAGGTAGTACCTACCTACTCGTCCGATCCTCAAAAACGAATCATAGTTTTCTAATTTATAAAAGTTGGCCGCGTGTACCTGAACCAAATACGGCAACTACTTTTGCGCCAACCCGTTTTTTTATTTTTATTTTTTATTAGCTACTTGTGGCTATGATGTCACTGCGACCAACTAGGCCTATTGTGATCGCCACTTGTTACATACCGCCCCTGGAGAGGGCGTTTACAGTTCACCGCTAAGACCTACTTGTATTTTTTCACACCACCTGCTCGACAATGTCCAATTAATTACATATCATGCAACCTCAACGAAAAGTAAAGCATTATCTCCCAAGGGATATAAAGTTGTATGAAACTCCCTAGGGAATAAAGTGATTTGAATTTGGAACGTCAAATTCGTGTGGAAACTTGTGGAAAACTCTAAGTAAAAAATGGCCCATATGGTATTGTAAAGAGGTTTGTTCGAAAATCGAGCTGGCCACCATAAACAAGAAAAAACTAAAAGGTACGTTTACAGAGAACACAGACCAAGAGTGTGCTACTAAGAATGTGAAACAAAAGACGGTGTTTGGTGCTGTGATTTTCAGTGATTTTTTATTGTCTCGCACTGCGATCAGAAGGTCTCGCAGAAGGTGTGAAAAGTAGAGTATGCTCCTCTGGAATAAAGCCTGTCTTCGTCTTGGGCAGCTTGAACCCCTCGCTTCACTCAGGAGTCAGGACTCTATATAACTCCCTCTCTAGTTACGCTCAGGGTTCAATATGCCGCCCGCGACGTAAGACACTGCTTTATTCCCATAGTGCATAATCTACTATTATCTGCTGTTGTAGTTTATATTGACATTTACTAGGTCAAAGTATTGACATATATTTTTAAAGATGAGTTATGTAATCATGTACCTATCTGATGCAAGTATGTTGCTATGTTCCGACAAAATTTTACACTGTCTGCGAATAAAAGCTTTTTGGAACTGTAGAATTTTCTTAGGGGTGATTTCTTTCCGTTCATTCGGGCTGAGGATGTATTTGCCCAGAAGGCAACCTGTATATTGATGTCGGTAATTTCCAGGTGGATATGTGTTCGCCAGCTCACGCGGCGGGTCTGCAGCCTGGAGACACGGTGACGCGCGTCGGGGACCGGCTGAGCAGCGAGCTGTCTCAGCACGCCGCGCGCACTCAGCTTGCGGAGGCTGTAGGGAGCCTCTCGTTCGGAGTCTGCCGGTATGTGCCTCGTACACTGCTCCACACGGTGACGTCATAGACCGGCTGGGCTGCGAGCTGTCTCAGCACGCCGCGCGCGCTCAGCTCGCCGAGGCTGTAGGGAGCCTCTCGTTCGGAGTCTGCCTGTAGGTGCCTCGTACACTGCTCCACACGGTGACGTCGGGGACCGGCTGGGCTGCAAGCTGTCTCAGCACGCCGCGCACGCTCAGCTCGCCGAGGCTGTAGGGAGCCTCTAGTTCGGAGTCTGCCGGTATGTGTCCTCGCGAGCGTGCACTCTGTTCGATAGATAGAATGACCCCCTAGTTTCGGGATGACAATAGTGATTATTATGGCATATTGAACCCTGAACGTAACGAGGAACTCTAGAGTTATATAGAGTCCTGAGTGAAGCGAGGGGTTCAAGCTGCCCAAGACAAAGACAGACTTTATTCCAGACGAGCATACTCTACTTTTCACACCTTCTGCGAGACAATAAAAATCACTGAAAATCGCAGCACCAAACACCGTCTTTTGTTTCACATTCTTGATAACGCAGCTTTTTTTTTTTAGTTCTGCTTATGGTAGCCAGTTCTATTTTCGACATACTTCTTTACAATGCCATATGGGCATTTTTTTACTTTCCAATTTCAAATCACTTTATTCCCTAGGGAGTTTCATACAACTTTATATCCCTAAGACATAATGCATTACTTTACGTTGAGGTTGCATGACATTACATATTATGTAATTGGACATTTTCGAGCAGGTGGTGTGTAAAGTATTTTACCGAGATAATCTAGAATTCCTATAGACGTTTTGTAATAACGATGACGCGTTATTTTCGCTAATAATCCACTGTTTTCTTCGACCAAATATAATTTGCCGCATATAATTACCAATATAAAAGCCAACAACAGTAATTTCAGTGTAAAATTGGAAACCACCTTAAATTTGGTGCTTAATGTGTTGACCCCGAAACCACCCTCACGACTATAAATCTAACAATCGATTCAATGCGTCATCACAATCGGCCAGAATTAAAAGCGTTAACCAGGGTGTTACTCATCCCAAACTATAAAATCAGCTTGCAGATTATGTTACACAGCTGCGATCAGTTTCAACGCTGTATCCAAAATGACGCTCTTGTACCCAATTTACGCAATTAACTTACAAAGCTTGATTGCAAATATACTGCATAAATTAGGTACCTTATTCATCATCATCACCAGCAGTCTTGAGACGTTTACTGATGGACGAGGTCTTCCCCATAAAATGCAACTGGCTGTATGGGATAGATAGTCCTTTTGGAAACACCTACAAAATTGAAAACATTCTATTCTATTCTATTTCTAGCCCTTTTTGCCACTGCTGGGCAAAGGCCTCCTCCCACTCCTTCCAGACATTACGATCCTGAGCTATGTTTGCCCAGTCAGCAATTAACTTATCAATTTCGTGTCACCATATCCGAGTTGGTGCTGCATCGCCTTCTCCGCTGGGTCAGGCGCCACTCTGTGGCTACCTTCGCCCACAGCTCGCGACATTATACGAACAAATTGTTTTAATTTTCACTAGAAACGGGATATTTACCATGATTTTTGAGTTTTATATGTTCCCGATATTTCGGCACAGTTGCATGCGCCATGATCACGGGAGAACTGACTAAAGTCTTTGCGAGTAGATGTTATTGGCAGATATATCGATCTACCCTCTTTCTCACTCTTTTATTACGAACGATACCACTACCATCGGTTTCATTGTCACAATTCACACCAACTCGACACACAACACTAACGGTGTCCGGACGCGTAGCAGGTACCACACTTTTTTGATTCTTACACATTCTTACCACAGGCTTCCATACTCCAGATAATTGAAAACCATCTTCTCTATTGAAGTTTCTGTACTTAGTAATCTCAATTGCCTCTTGTACCATTCTCGGTATGTAATGTCGCTCTGTCGAGATTACCTGCGGACTGTGTAGCTCGATCCAATGATTTGAGCCAAATTCCAAAAGGTGTTCTGCTATGGCTGACTTATGTATGTCCCTGTTTTCCTGTTGGTGAAAGAACTAGAACGCTTGCGGAAAAAGTGTGAGTGCCTGCGTGAGTCTGTGAATTTCTTAGTGAAGTGTCGTGACGCAGACCTAATACCTCTGTGCGTGCGGATTAAATCACGCAGTGACATTCCGGGATCCGCGAGTATTCTGCGACAAGCGAGTGTTAAGTTATTACGTAAGTCAATACGGAACACTAGACATTGGTTTCATTCGTCACAAGAGGAATTGTATAGGGTACATTCTAAGTGCAGTGGGGTGTTAGTGCATACGGATTTTGATATTTGTGACCGTATTACATACTTGCAAGCCCAACGCTCTGGGGAATTGAGTGCTTTCAAACAGAATCGTAAGTTCGAATCCTTACTGAGTAAACAAAAGCGAGTTGTCCCCTACCAGGGTGATAACTCATTGATAACTCGAACAGTAATTAACTTGTCCCAGAAGGTTTTGAATGACTCTGCTCTTAAAGTGTTGGAAAAGGGTTTGAATTTTGCCCCTACCACGAAACGCATCCCGTATGAAAAAGTGATCGGTAACGTAGAAGAAGTTATTCGTTATAATATGATACCTTCAGGTGACTCGGAGTGTCTAAGACAAGACATTGCTTTCATTCTACGTCATGCTAAACCACCTGAACCGAACATCACAGACGAAGAACTAGTCGCGTTAAGGGATTTGCGCCAGGATACAGACTTGATGATCCTGAAGGCGGATAAAGGGAATGCGACAGTGGTTATGGACGTCACACAATACGAGTATAAAATCCTTAGTTTGTTGGAAGATGGCAGTATATACAAACCGGTGAACTACAACCCGACAGCTCGAACACATCGTAGTACCCAGAAAATTATAAAGGAGAGCCTACATGCTATCGGAGAGGAAGTAACGAAATACCTGTTGCGTCCTAGAAACATCCAGCCACCTAAACTATATGGTCTACCAAAAGTGCATAAGCAGCATGCTCCGGTGAGACCCATCGTGAGTCAAATTGACTCACCGACTTATGAGTTAGCTAAGCATGTAGCAGGAGTACTGCAACAAACGGTGGGAAACACTTCTTCTTTCGTGAAGGATTCGCGTCACTTCATAGATATTCTGAAGCAGACAAAGGTGGATGACAGCGAGAAGATGGTGAGTTTCGATGTGGAATCCCTCTTCACAAACGTCCCCTTAGCTGACTGTATGAAGGTGATTGAGAAGAGCATACAGGAAAATGACATCCCTGCAGAGTACGCCAAGCTTGTGCATCATATACTCTCCACAAATTATTTTGTATACAAGGGAAATTACTATCTCCAAATAGATGGGGTAGCTATGGGAAGTCCAGTTGCTCCCGTAGTGGCAAATATTTGGATGGAGTATTTCGAGAATATGGCTATCTCGACTGCCCCCTCACCGATTAAATTGTGGAAGAGGTATGTTGATGACATTTTCTGTATTTTGGAAGGAAGGAATGAAGAAATAGAAATACTTTTGGCACATCTTAATGGAGTACATACGAAGATGAGGTTTACGTATGAGATGGAATGTGATCGACGTTTGGCTTTCCTAGACGTATTGGTACAGGTCCGAGAAGATGTTGGGTTAGGCCACTCTGTTTACAGAAAACCTACACACACGGACCGATATCTTCATGCTGATTCGCACCACCACCCTCGGCAGCTCAATTCAGTGGTAACATCTCTCACCAACCGAGCAGTTTGACCTGTGTGATGAGAATCACATTGAAAGTGAGCTAGCTCATGTCCAGCATGTGTTGCGTAAGAATGGATATAAGCTTCGGTCATTACCATCCCGACCTAGGCCAAGACCCCACAGATGCAGAGTAGAACGTAGGCCAGCGTTTCTGCCATATGTTAAGGGGGTGACGGACAAAATTGCGAAAGTCCTGCAAAAGTTTTCCGTAAAGACCATCTTCACTCCCTTAAAGAAGATATCGCACTACTTGCGTTCACCAAAAGACAGTTTTCCACTTGAAAAGCCAGGGGTGTATAAAATTGATTGTAGCTGTGGGAGTTCGTACATTGGCCAAACGAAACGTACGATAGCGTGTCGGGTTAAGGAGCACATACGAGCGGTCAAGAACAGGGACATACATAAGTCAGCCATAGCAGAACACCTTTTGGAATTTGGCTCAAATCATTGGATCGAGCTACACAGTCCGCAGGTAATCTCGACAGAGCGACATTACATACCGAGAATGGTACAAGAGGCAATTGAGATTACTAAGTACAGAAACTTCAATAGAGAAGATGGTTTTCAATTATCTGGAGTATGGAAGCCTGTGGTAAGAATGTGTAAGAATCAAAAAAGTGTGGTACCTGCTACGCGTCCGGACACCGTTAGTGTTGTGTGTCGAGTTGGTGTGAATTGTGACAATGAAACCGATGGTAGTGGTTTCGTTCGTAATAAAAGAGTGAGAAAGAGGGTAGATCGATATATCTGCCAATAACATCTACTCGCAAAGACTTTAGTCAGTTCTCCCGTGATCATGGCGCATGCAACTGTGCCGAAATATCGGGAACATATAAAACTCAAAAATCATGGTAAATATCCCGTTTCTAGTGAAAATTATGTACATAACCATGATAGTTTCAAAAGTTAAATTGTTTTAACATTGAAATAGTCATCATTATCAGCAGCATTTTACCGTCCACTGCTGGACGAGGCCTCTCTGTAGAATTATATTTCGGGATTTGCCATAATCACCATGCGTGGCAGGTTGATTGGTGATCGCTGTATTGCTGTTGAGTGTATGGATGCTACTGCCCATCCCCAGGTGTAATCCTTTAGTCGGCTTTAACGACATCCACGGAAGGAGTAGGAAGGGTCTTTTACTACGCAATTTCACGATCTACGGCCCCAGATCGGTATTTTCGGTCCCAGATCCAAGATTCTGTTTACAGAAAAATACCCTACCCTAAGGGGTCTTCTATCCTAAGGGTATTTTTAAGTCATATCCTCGTTATTAATTCAGAAAAGCCTCCGATTGCAACTATGTATTAATTAAGTTGAAAGCCTGCGTTATTTTACGAGACACGAGCTTTACATAGACGGCTAAAATCATAACCTTTTGCTATGCCGAAGTCAGCTTCGAATATAGACAGCAATTGAAACGGTTGAATTCAATATCAATAGAGTTAGGTAATCGCGCCCCTGACACCATGGCACCTCCACAACTGGTGAGGCAATCGCGGCCAAATTAAAACACGAAGATATAAATAAACGAATGTCAATACAAATTGGTTCTCAATTACGGCCTATATATAGATGTTTTCGATTTCATTTGCCTTTCGGTGTAGGACGAAAACGAACTTATTTATTTATATATATTTACGTAGTGGTCGGTAAAATGAAGTTTTATCTTTTATATAAAAATAAGTAAGTACCTAAATAAAATAAGCTACCAATTTTTCAAATAAAAATGTTCAGTGACACAACAAAATACAAATTACAAAATAATTAGTTTTAGAAGCTAATTTAATAAATAGTAAATAAGATGTAGTTCTGATAATCTTTTTAGTTTAAATATAACTGTGGTACAGACGTCTGTACCTTTACGTTTAATTATAATCTGTGAAAAAACTAATCTTGGAGCTTGTGAAGTGAAAAAACAAAATACAGTTAAAAAAATTTAGTTTGTTCGTTAAATATTATTAAATTAAATTATTTTCAAAATGAGTGATGAAGTTAAAAGTGAAGTGTCCTTGTTATCCATAATAATTTGGAAATATAACAGAAATGATTATTATGTAAAGTATTTGAATATATAATTATAGTTTTTTTTAATAGTTTATTTACACTCAGAATACACATTATAAACACAAAATAAATAAAAATAAGAACTTAAAGATTACAGTTTCGATCTGGATTGCAACATAAACATTATGTGCGCTTAGCTAACATAAGTACCAGCGACTACTGGGACGTGTTGAAACAGCAGACGTATTTTGTTCCAAATCGTTTTTTAAATCCAGTCGGGGTACCTCTACTCCAATATGTTCAACTATCTGTTCAACCATTTGAACAAATTGGATGACTTTTCTGGTACATATTCCCTAACTGAAAGTAACTCGGTGACTTTTAACATGTAAAATTACCATCAATTGAAAATTCTTAATGATTATTTTGAGTAATATCCAGGGAATCAATTAAAATAATGAACTACATGGCAAAGTTTCAAAATAATTATAATAAAATAAAATAATAGGCATAAAATAATAATAAAATATGAATGAAATAAAATGCCAAAGATTGTGATGTCAGGTTAAATATGTCTTAAACATAATTTGATGTGGTCAAAATCTTAATACCTATCAGAAATTTCGCATTATCTGCTATTTAGTAACACTTCCAACGAATCAACAATCCAACGATACCGGGTTCGATCCTAGGCTCCGCACCAATGACTTTTCTAAGTTATGTGCGGATTTCCATCGCTCTGTGCTTCGGAGGGCACGTTAAGCTGTCGGTCCTGGCTGTTATTGATTAATAGCAGTCGATAAGCCATGTCAGAGGCCCTCGGGCGGCTTGACAAACTCCGACACCAGAGGCCAGCACTATACCTCATACGAAACGAAACGAAACGAAACGAGTAGCACTTCCTCTTATTTGACACCCCTATATGCTTTCCTTTACGTCGCTCGTAGTCAATTATAACAAACTAGATTCTCAGCTCTTTTACTTTTTCTACACATGAATTATCTATTGCTTAAATTAAAACCGGTACTTTAATTAAGTCACGATAATTTAAGAAAGTTCTCTTTTTTTCAGCGGCCTTTACGACCCAGTGGTCGACGATTTCGAGTCAATTTACGAGCCGATCGACCGAGCCGATTTCGACCTTCAATCGGAACCCACTGAGGTATCGCCTCCCCGCTGTATAGACCTGCCCGAGCTGCCCCTTTCAGACCTTAATGATTTCTGTCCCATTACCGAATCCCGCTCCCTCACTGCTTCCCCTTTCTGCCCTCAAACGAAACCGTACAGACCTTTCTCCACTGAACCACTTAACGTCCCACCTCTAGAAGACCCTATTATACTCAACCCTAAGTTCAAAAATGAATTCGCAGAGATACTGGATGGTATTGACATCGATAAAGTTGAAACTAAGTATAAACTGCCTGTATCGGAGCAGTACGATCAGAATTATAGAAAAAAAATTGATGGAATTCTTGAAAAAAGCATGGAAAGAGAGCTTTTAGTTAATGGTAACAAAACTGATACAATAAAGATCAGAATAGACGAGGTGAGTGATATCAAAGAACATAAGGATGCGATGCAACTAAAAAAAGAAGCAGTTACGTTTGAAGAAGAAACTGAATTTGAAATAGATGTAAGAAACATTGAACGAACCGCTCTAGACATTGTCGAGCAAAGTATCAAACGCGCCGTGTCAGTAACAGAGGAGATAAAAGAAGCAGTCGAAGAAGAACTGAGAGCATCTGCGACTCGAGATATTGCACATGAAAAAAATGAAATCAAAACAGAAGAATTTAACGAGCGAAAAGAATCTGAATTGTCATCTTCAGAAGTTATCCAATCAGAGATATCAGACATCGAATTTAGAGAAGCAGAAGTGAAAGTGAACCTTTTTGAGAGCTCGGAACGAGTAACCGAGAAACCTCCTAAAGACCTCTTGTACACCCGAGAAAACAAAAACAAAACGAAAACTTACGAAGTAAAATCAGGAATTTGTGATTTTGTAAAGAAAGATTACGAAGATACGACAAAGAAAGAATACTCAGAAGGTAAGCAAAATGCTTTCAACATAGGCTTACAAACCATACCCAATATCAAAGGAATGGCACAGTCATCTTATCATTTTGATTTGCTTATGAGAACATTCTTCATTCACCTCACTGATGTAATGGTGGCTTTGTCGAGATTTATTTTGACTCAGCCTGCATTGGAACTTGAGATGAAAGCAGAAAGAGTGATTAAAGAAAAACTCATTACTGGGTTGGGAAGAGAGGAAACTATCAAGTGTGATGTCAAAAGCCAGGAAGGTCACAAGTCACAACATTCAAGAGGTATGCAAAATAATGTTGAAGTCAAACACGAGCTAAATGCTAGAGATGAAATAAAAAATGCAGAAATCCAGAAGAGACAAGAAATTAAAAGGCTCAGTGAGTTTAAAGAGTATCGTGATATGGAGTTTGAGGAAATGGAAAGAAAAATGTTATCTGGCGCACAGATGTCGCAAATGACGCAACGTAAGCCTAATGAACTTACTCATAGAATGGGTGCCGTGATTTCTGAGTTCGAAACGAAAACTGGAATTGAACATAGACTAGAAGTGACAGATCACCGCAGGAGATCCAGAAGCAGGAGTCGCGTTGAAGAAGAAGTTATGAGTGAGAGTGATCCTCTAGACTGGCTGGCCAATGTTGACAGCAGACAATCTTCTCAAGACAAAACGAATATTTCGACATCTAAGAAAACTTCATCTTCACACACAGAATCAAAAGAAAGTAGGAGAACGGAACGCGAGTCTAAGGAAGCGCGAACGAGTAAGACAAAACCTGGTAAGCAGATGTACGTAGCTGTAGTCGAAGCTCACGTGTATACAAACAAAGAAGCCATTTTGGAAGAAATGTTGGAAACATCTTCTATTGAAAGCACTGAAGAAATGAACACATCAGTTGAAATGAAAAGTGTAGAGAAACAACAAGCGGTTGAAGTCATCACACAAGCACTTGAAGATTCAAATGTCATAGTCGCTGAATCGATCATAGCTAGCAGTGAATCTAAGCATGAATACTTACATGTCAAGGAATCCAGAGTAGAAAAGGCTGAAGAGAAATTTAAAACAGCTGCTGTTGAAACTACAGAGGTAAACTCAGAAGTATCTAAAGAATTTACGGAAAAAACGGTGAGTAAACAAGAAGCTGTTGAAGATAAACACAAATCGCTCACTACAGTTGCATCAGAAACGACTGAAACAGTCGCAGACTTACGGGCCAAATCATTTAACGTTTTTGAAATGTCAGAGCAAATGGCCGTTATTGCGTCAGAAGAAAACTACAAAGCTACAGCTGAACATTCAACTGAGACTCTTCTAGAAGAGACCAGAGAAGCACCAATTAAACTAAAAGTGAATGAAAAACATGCTACAAGCCAAACAAAGCAATTGGCTATAGCCGTTGCAGAGTCTATAGATATAGTTATCGACGATAACGTTGAATTATTAAAAGCAGATCAATTGAAAACCAAAACAGCTGTTGTTAGAGCAGAAGAGAGCTTCAAAACAGCTGCAATCGAATCTACAGATGTCGTTCTAGAAGAAGCTGTAGAACAACATGCTGTTGCATTAGAAATGGGTCACGCTACGATCAGAGAAACCAAAACCCTAGCTGTCGCTGGTATCATAGAAACTAAAATAGAAGAGGACAAGGTTATGATCCCAAAACCGGCTGAAGATGAATACGCTTCACTGAAAATCATAAAACAAGAAGTCATAGATGACGAGTCTGTAGACATCACAGAGATATTCGAAACTGAAGTCATTAACAAGAGCATCGAAATCGAAAACTACGTTTCACATGAAAAATCTTCGACCCAGTCTAAAAAATTACACTTAAGGACTGATATAGCTCAGCAGAGAGAGATGGTTGAGAGTAATGACAGTGATATAGATACCCCTACCCCTTCCACTCTCCCCCCCACTCCCCTAACAGACGAATATGTATTTAAGCTTCAAATCCCGATGCCCAAAAATACAGGCCTTATAATCAAAGAAGACAGTCCAGACCACGAAGACCTTTCTATCGTTAAAAAGAAGTTGGTCGCTCATATAGAGACGACCATAGACGAACAAATTATATATGACCCGCCACTGCCGACCCCTATCGAGGATAAACTAGAACCAGTGTATACAAAACTAGAAATGAATGGAGGTGGTAAAATTCAACGTGAATACACTAAGCCAGGACTAAAAGGGGGTGCGAGTGTTCCATATCACAAAAAGGTAAGTCGTCATATATACTTTACTATTAAACAAGCAATATTATAGGTTCCGTTCATAAATAAATGAATTTTGCCCATTTTGGTTGCTTATAGCTGGCAACCCCGAGTGCAGGCGATGCTGAGTAGTTCCTGTTTTTCCCCGAACCTATCCCCATTCTGGGACAGACAGGAATTGACAATTCCTGTTTGCCCCCTTGTATTTTTAGGGTTAGACTCGAATTTATCGAACAACTTTCTTCCACCAAAGTTGATCGATGGAAAATCTGTTTTCACAGACTTGTTGCCAGTATCCTGAAGGGGTATCCTGGGGGTTGCATGGAATAAAATCTCCCCATGTATCAGGGTAATTCTCCCAATTTTTAGGATAATTTCCAAAATATCCAGGAAACCTTTTTCAATGGATAAACTACAGCAACGACACCGCTACTGGAGCTGCAACATATATTTTCGTTGTACGAAAACCCCCACCTAGGTATGTACATACAAGTCTAGCGCTTAACTGAGTCAGTCCCTGAGGTATGAGAGCGTTACGCGAGGGGTGTTTCGTTGGAGTGGGTGTGTTCGTTACGTCAAAATGAAGCGTGGCTTCATGTCAACATCATGAAACAACCTTTGAAACGACACCACACAAAATTTTTTCATTTTCATTTTTTCCCAGATAATAATAATAATAATTCCTGATAATATTTTGATCTCAGAAACGACACCGTGAAACGACCTTTGAAACGACACCAAACTTTTTTTTTTTTTTTCATTTTAAGGTTCCCAGTTTTGATCTTGAGGTCCTGACAATATTTTGATCTCAGAAACGACATCGTGAAACGACCTTTGAAACGACACCACACTATTTTTTTACATTTTAAGGGTCCCAGTTTTGATCTTGGTGTCCTGACAATATTTTTATCTCAGAAACGACACCGTGAAACGACTTTTGAAACGACACCACACTATTTTTTTTCATTTTAAGGGTCCCAGTTTTGATTTTGAGGTCCTGACAATATTTTGATCTCAGAAATGACACCACACTTCATTTTTAGGATTCCGTACCCAAAGGGTAAAACAGGACCCTACTACTAAGACTCCGCTGTCCGTCCGTCTGTATTTCATGAACCGTGATAGTAAGACAGTTGAAATTTTCACAGATGATGTATTTCTGTTGCCGCTATTACAACGAATACTGAAAACCAAATAAAAGTGTTTTTTTTGCCGTTTTTATATAGGGTTATACGGAATCTTTCGTGCGCGAGTCTGACTCGCACATGGCCGTCTTTTATTTATTTAAGGGTCCTATTTTAACCTTGAGGTCCTGAAAATATTTAAATCTCAACAACAACACCGTGAAACTAACGTTTAAACGCATTAGTATTGCTATTCAGCGTGGCAATGCAACCAGCATCTTAGGGACGCTTCCGTCTAGTAGTGATTTGGATCAGTTGAGCTACCTTTAGATCTTTGGCAGCGGTCTTCAGGTAGCACAACTGTTTTATATGTATTTTGTACATACCTTACATACACTGTGGCGCGGCGGGCGAACGTTCGCCTGCGACGCAGGAGGTTGCGGGTTCGATTCCCGCCTCGGAACAAATATTTGTGCGATCCGCAGATATTTTTTCAGGGTGTTCTGGGTATTTTCTATGCATAATAAATAATATCTATCTATGTAATATAGTGTATTAAGTATATCAGTTATCTAGTACCCATAAAACAAGCTCTGCTTAGCTTGGGGCTAGATAATGTTGTGTGAACTGTCCAGCATTATTTATTTATTTATTTTAATTATTAGTTGTATTATTCTTTCTGAAAATAAATGTGTACTTTTAAATGGTAGAAATACGCTGAAATCTGGCTAAAATACTTAACAGGAATACATTCGAGAAATCGAACGAAAGTCCTCACTCCTGGCCTCGGCGATCGATCAGACCATCAGGAGCATAGAGGAGTACAGAGAGGAAGTGGGAGACAGGGTGGAGACGATACCGGAAGTGGAGCTGATCACCCACGGTGATGGGTTGGGTCCTGAGGATGAGCTCCGTGGGTTCAGAGCAGTGCCGTTCGAGCCGGAGGGCTTACCCAAGCAGAACACGCCAGTTAATGTGCCAGTAAGTGTGCTATTTTTCATCTATTTTAACTCCCGACGCAAAAACGACGGGGTGTTATGAGTTTGACGTGTCTGTGTGTGTGTGTGTCTGTCTGTGGCATCGTAGCTCCCGAACGGATGAACCGATTATGATTTAGTTTTTTTTGTTTGAAAGGTGAATTAGTCGGGAGTGTTATTAACTATGTTTGATCAAAATCGGTTTAGCCGTTTCATTGCGTTGAGGGATTTTAATTTTTACAAAATTATTACTTGTTTTTTTTTTATTATCTTTGTTATGAAGATTTGTTGGTATAAGATTTGTCCTGGCTGCTATCTTATTAAGGAATGTGTTATTACTGGAGGAAAGCGTTAGTCGAGTCAGTCGTGGGAAGCAATGGCGGCAATGATCTCACAACTCCGTCACATCTATATTCCACGATGGTGCAACCCACTGTAAAAAGGGGCCCATTGAGGTTCTGCCTACCCTTTAGAGGAAAAAGACGTGCTTCTATGTATGTTAATATTTGCACGACAATCTTGTCGAGTAGAATGATACCAAAAGGTAAGATAAGATAAGATAAGATAAGATCATTTATTTGAAGAACCGATGTACCTGTATTCACGCAAATAAAACTTTCATTTTATTTATTTATTTTACAAAATCCCAACTAATACATAACACACCGATAAAAAGATGTTAAACAATTAAGATTAAGGTGAATGCTCACGCTTGCGGTGCGAAATTCATTTTTTTTTGTGTTTTTTGCCCCTTACAGCTCATCAACACTTCTTCAGATAGTGAAAGTTGAGTTCGCGAGAACTAGGAGACATGTTTTAATTGATATTATCTCATAAATATCATCAGTTTAGCTACAATACCCCTAAACAAAAAAAAACACTGTAAAAATGTGTTAGGGGTATCGTAGCCTAAACTGATGATATTTATGAGATACTTTCAATTAAAACATGTGTGTTAAGTCTCCTAGTTCTCGCGAACTCAACTTTCGCTATCTGAAGAAGTGTTGATGAGCTGTAATGGGCAAAAAACACTAAAAAAAATGAATTTCGCGCCGCAAGCGTGAGCATCCACCTTAAACAATTCAGATTAAGGCATTTCCGTATTTATAGCTATGGCCCCACACTAGGCTCGCGGCCTGTGTCGTGGGAACAGAATACCAATTATAGACAAAATAAAACCGGATGTTAAACATAATCCGCATACATAAATAAAACATTATAATTATACCTAACATACTGTTCACTTGAACACCCAAATACATTACAAACTATTACCTACATTAAATACATTACAAACTATTACATTAAATACATTACAAACTATTACATTAAATACATTACAAACTATTACATTAAATACATTACAAACTATTACATTAAATACATTACAAACTATTACATTAAATACATTACAAACTATTACATTAAATACATTACAAACTATTACATTAAATACATTACAAACTATTACATTTAAAAAAACATTACAAACTATTACATTAAATACATTACAAACTATTACATTACATTATTGTGCTCTTTAGACAAATAAGTGTTCATGTATGTATTTATTATTTATGCATGCATTTTATCCATGCTCTTAGCTTATTTCAGTTTATAAGTCCACTGCTGGACATAACCCTCCCATAGGATGCCATGACGAACGGTCCTATGCTGCCTCCATCCACCGCCTTCCTGCGCCCACTTTAATGATTGAAAAATAGAAATGTGCAGTTTTGAATATTTCCTTTCGTTCTAAGATGATGCCTGAACGGAGGACGCCCCAGCCTTACTTGAACGAGTCGGGAGAGCCGCTCGGCACCGCGCAAGGGATCATATATGGCTTGGAAGATGCCACGGTGGACGAGGAAGTCGCCAGTGAGTTTTTACACCTAACAGTTACATACATAGTCTAGAAGCACAATTCTCGTGATAAAAAATAGTCAAATTAAAGTTCGGATCATGTTACGATGTAGTGTCGATGTCACAAAAGTCAAAAATGGTATTCTGCTATCTGACAATAAAATACAATTGTAATTATTCATGTACAATACATGTATAATTGAACAAGCGAAGCGAGTTCTCTGAGTCAACTTGGAAGAATCGGCGTTTGTATGTACCTATGCAATTAAAATCAATTCAATTCAATATTTTTATTTGTGAAACACAGGTTATAAAAGTTCTTAAAATTTGTTTAGGTGCACTGTGATCTGCGCGAGGCGTACAAACTTTGTGATAGTTAATTAAATACTACGTATTATGTATGTATGTATGTATGTATGTTTGTCCGAGCATAACTTCCGAACCGTTAATCCGATCTTCATGAAATTTGATTGGGGGGGGTAGATAGTATTGGTACAATAAAGTTCAATTTTTAGGTAAGGAGCTGTTTTTTGAGCTATATCGGTCGGGGGGTTGTTAAGATTTTGGGGTCCAAGAGGGAGTAAAAAAAAGTGAGAATAGAGGTTTTAGAGTCACGCTGACCGTCGGCGCTGACAGGCAAATATGTAAGATTACTATGAAGCGTTTTAGAATAACACCGACGACTCAGCGCTGAGCACTGTCAGCGCTGAGCCTACGCGCGCGTACGCGCCACGCGTCGGCGCCGCTGAGCACGCGGCGCCGACGCGCTTCCGAACTCAGTTATCGTTACAATGTTACATAAAACGCACGCGCCGACGGGGACAGACGAGCGCAACAATGAATCGCGATATTGATACTGGGCGTGTGATTTGTTGTGAAGTGCGTTTAATATATTTTTGCATTCGTAGTTATGAATAACAATATTTTTATAACTTTTAGTTTCATAAAAATACAAGAATTTTTAAACATGGCATTTAAAACATAACATTTTTGGGCATGTCTGTATTCCACGACGTTCAGCACGATACTAAAACTCGCCGCAGACAGCTACGCGCTGAGAGCTACGCGTAGTCCTCAGCGCCGACGGTCAGCGTGACTCAAAAACCACCCTATGAGATCAAATGGGGTGTCATTTGAAAGCCTTTTATGAAAATAGTTCCTAGACAGACAGTCAGTTGATAGACATTTCATAACTATTTTTTATAGTTTTTAACTTATGTCGTTTTTGAGATATTAGAGTAAATCTAAAATGTAAAAAACCGAAACCTCTTGGGTACTTCCACTAATCCTACAAATTTGGTATGTTTGTAGCTTTTATGACACAAATACTGGGAAAAGACTAAAATTAGGGTCCACACCCGGTCGGCGTATTTGCAAGCAAAAACCTGGTGGAAAACCCTGGTAGCGTAAATACGCTCCTTCCCTAATAGCTAACCTACTAGTTATCGGCTACGCCGTCGCATGTTACTACGACGCTATGCTACGGCGTAGACACTTAACTTTGGTGCTAACTTATATAGCTAGCTAATCTGCATAGTTATGGGCTACGCCGTCGCATGTTACTACGACGCTATGCTACGGCGTAGACACTTAACTTTGGTGCTAACTTATATAGCTAGCTAATCTGCATAGTTATGGGCTACGCCGTCGCATGTTACTACGACGCTATGCTACGGCGTAGACACTTAACTTTGGTGATAACTTATATAGCTAGCTAATCTGCATAGTTATGGGCTACGCCGTCGCATGTTACTACGACGCTATGCTACGGCGTAGACATTTAACTTTGGTGCTAACTTATATAGCTAGCTAATCTGCATAGTTATGGGCTACGCCGTCGCATGTTACTACGACGCTATGCTACGGCGTAGACATTTAACTTTGGTGCTAACTTATATAGCTAACTTATATAGCTAGCTAATCTGCATAGTTATGGGCTACGCCGTAGCATGTTACTACGACGCTATGCTACGGCCTACACACTTAACTTTGGTGCTAACTTATATAGCTAGCTAATCTGCATAGTTATGGGCTACGCCGTCGCATGTTACTACGACGCTATGCTACGGCGTAGACATTTAACTTTGGTGCTAACTTATATAGCTAGCTAATCTGCATAGCTATGGGCTACGCCGTAGCATGTTACTACGACGCTATGCTACGGCGTACGCACTTAACTTTGGTGCTAACTTATATAGCTAGCTAATCTGCAGAGTTATGGGCTACGCCGTCGCATGTTACTACGACGCTATGCTACGGCGTAGACATTTAACTTTAGTGCTAACTTATATAGCTAGCTAATCTGTATAGTTATGGGCTACGCCGTAGCATGTTACTACGACGCTATGCTACGGCGTACACACTTAACTTTGGTGCTAACTTATATAGCTAGCTAATCTGCATAGTTATAGGCTACGCCGTCGCATGTTACTACGACGCTATGCTAAGGCGTAGACATTTAACTTTGGTGCTAACTTATATAGCTAGCTAATCTGCATAGTTATGGGCTAAGCCGTCGCATGCTACTACGACGCTATGCTACGGCGTAGACATTTAACTTTGGTGCTAACTTATATAGCTAGCTAATCTGCATAGTTATGGGCTACGCCGTCGCATGTTACTACGACGCTATGCTACGGCGTAGACATTTAACTTTGGTGCTAACTTATATAACTAGCTAATCTGCATAGTTATGGGCTACGCCGTCGCATGTTACTACGACGCTATGCTACGGCGTAGACACTTAACTTTGGTGCTAACTTATATAGCTAGCTAACCTACTAGTTATCGGCTACGCCGTAGCATGTTATTACGACGCTATGCTACGGCGTAGACATTTAACTTTGGTGCTAACTTATATAGCTAGCTAATCTGCATAGTTATGGGCTACGCCGTCGCATGTTACTACGACGCTATGCTACGGCGTAGAAATTTAACTTTGGTACTAACTTATATAGCTAGCTAATCTGCATAGTTATGGGCTACGCCGTCGCATGTTACTACGACGCTATGCTACGGCGTAGACATTTAACTTTGGTGCTAACTTATATAGCTAGCTAATCTGCATAGTTATGGGCTACGCCGTCGCATGTTACTACGACGCTATGCTACGACGTAGATACTTATCTTTGGTGCTAACTTATATAGCTAGCTAATCTGCATAGTTATGGGCTACGCCGTCGCATGTTACTACGACGCTATGCTACGGCGTAGACATTTAACTTTGGTGCTAACTTATATAGCTAGCTAACCTACTAGTTATCGGCTACGCCGTAGCATGTTACTACGACGCTATGCTACGGCGTACACACTTAACTTTGATGCTAACTTATATAGCTAGCTAATCTGTATAGTTATGGGCTACGCCGTCGCATGTTACTACGACGCTATGCTACGGCGTAGACATTTAACTTTGGTGCTAACTTATATAGCTAGCTAATCTGCATAGTTATGGGCTACGCCGTCGCATGTTACTACGACGCTATGCTACGGCGTAGACATTTAACTTTGGTGCTAACTTATATAGCTAGCTAATCTGCATAGTTATGGGCTACGCCGTCGCATGTTACTACGACGCTATGCTACGGCGTAGACACTTATCTTTGGTGCTAACTTATATAGCTAGCTAATCTGCATAGTTATGGGCTACGCCGTCGCATGTTACTACGACGCTATGCTACGGCGTAGACACTGAACTTTGGTGCTCGTCCAATAAAAGCAATGTGTTTCCTTGCAGAGGAGTTGGGGAAGCCTGGACTGACTGGGGTTAAGGTCGCGGAGCTTATTTCTGGAGAGTCTGACATGATGAGAGAGGCACACCTCATGGGGTAAGCAGTCAGCAGTTCAGTAGTAGTAGAGCTTTTTTGTGAAAGAGTTCGTCCGGGGAAGTACTACCACCATACCTATTTCTGCCGCAAAGCAGTAGTGCTCGCATTGCTGTGTTCCGGTTTGAAGGGTAAGGGTGCCGGTGAAATTACAGGCCCATGTGACTTTTCATCTTTATGTCTCAGGGTGGCGGGCGCAGTGCAATGCCACATAGGTTGCGTCCTAGGTGGACGTGATCTATGAGGTAATGCACTGTTCATAGGCAGAGGTTACCGCTTAACATCAGGTGGGCCCCTTGCTTGATCCGTCAACCAAGGAGTATAAAAAAAAAAAAAAAAAAAAAAAAAAAAAATTTGATCATACACAAAATGTATTTGGGAAAAACTCACTCCATAATCAGTTCCATAAAGGCAGATAGATAGAAAATTCTTTATTGCACAACTTAAAAAAGTATTGTATATAGGCGAACTTAATGCTACATAGCATTCTCTTCCAGCTAACCTTTGTGTAATGCGGAAAACAATAGTAGGTAATACATAACAATTTGATTAAAGGATAGGTTGTATAACATATTAAATATAATAGATACAGGAAATAATAAATAAACACATACACACATACTCAATATTCAAATGTACAAGTTAAGGAGTATACAGCAGTTGATTGGTCTTATTTGGAGGCTTTCTCCTCATAGAGTAGTCAATGTCATGAGCTGAAAAAAAAAAAGTTTTTTATAGACCTTTTATCTGTAAAGTGAACGTACCAAAATGTTCTACCTGTTAACCATATGAAAAAAAATAACAAAGTGCAGCTGTTTTAGACTGACGATAAACGACTTAAAATGTTGTACTTTTTCTTTCATCTAAATGTCGGCATAGACTTTATCTTGAGGGTGAACGTAACTATCACGCTCTATAGGTATATTCTAAGAACAGTAAGAACTATAAGCAGTCCCAAGCTATTGAGTAAAATCATAATCAACGTCCCAACGATACGTACAAGATCTTATTATCCTTTATATACTCCTATTGTTAATACGAACTGTAGACAAAATGCATTTCTACAACGAGTAAGCATCAATTTCAAGAAGCTGTGTAAGCCTATGGACTTGGATCTATTCTCCACGAGTGTAAGCTCAGCCCGTCAGCGGCTCAGCAGACTTTTTCGTAGGTTAGTTTGTTGTGTAACCGTACCTTAGTAAATAATGTATTTATGTACCTTCGTTAATGTCGACTAGTTTGTTCTATTATGCTCTCTGCACGTGAAAACCTGTAATTAGGTGCGAATAGGTGGTGGGTGCGTCCTAGGTGGACGTGACCTATGAGGTAATGCACTGTTCATAAGCAGAAGTTACCGCTGCAAATATTTGTACTTCGTTTGGGTGGTCTGTTATCATATTGGTACTCGTATTTTCTGATACCCACGACACAGGGAATCCTAGTGTGGGATCAGAACTATGTATGTGACTGTTGGGTGTATGTTATTTTAAACATTAACATCAGGTGGGCCCATCTGCTTGTTCCGTCATTCAAGTAGTATAGGAAAAAATAAATGGGTTTTTGTTTTTAACTCTGTTTCTTATGTATTTTTTGATAGTTATAGGTTTTCCTACTTAATAAATGTAAATATAAAATACTTTGTGGCACAGACTGACTCGCGTGCTCTCAACACACATGCATAAACCGGACGACTGCAGCGAAGACTTAGACATGATCAAGCCGCTGCTAGCGTCGCTCAAGCACTCGGAGGTGATAGCGGCTCTTAACGAGGAGGTGCTGAAGAGTAAAGAGGAGGAGAAGAAGCGGGAAGAGAAGAAGTGGACGAAGTTTCTTCAGAAGCCGCAGCGCCCGGCGCCGCGAGCCAAGTGCGGGTACCACGGCTATCTGCCGCAGGAGGAGCATGAAGAGGTCAGTAAATTAAATTAAATTTAACCCTCATACGCCAACTGTCTAACCGTTAATAGATTTCAATAGAATATAATATAAATAATTTATTTAAAACAGCAAATCAATCAATCAATCAATTATTTTGCGAAACATGGGTACATAAGATGATAATAAAGGTAAAAAGGTACACGCCATGATCAGCTTTACAGCATGAAGGTACAGGCCATGATCAGCTTTACAGCATGAAGGTACAGGCCATGATCAGCTTTACAGCATGAAGGTACAGGCCATGATCAGCTTTACAGCATGAAGGTACAGGCCATGATCAGCTTTACAGCATGAAGGTACAGGCCATGATCAGCTTTACAGCGTGCAAAGTTAAAAAATAAGTCACAGATTCACAATAATTCTAATGTCATTATAAAATAACAATAATTTAATATATATACTCAAACGCTAGTTAGTAAATTATTACACACAGCTTGGGTACACAATACAATAGTTACACGTCAACAAATATTTGTTGCTGTGTGTATATAGCGCCGTCAAAAAAGGTCCGTGCTCAGCATAATGCTGCAGTGAACTGCAACGCTGATTTTCAGCACGGACCTCGGTTGACGCACGATAGGGCATGCCTCATCATCATCATCATCAGCCTGTATCAGTCCACTGCTGGACATAGGCCTCTCCCAATGCGCGCCATTTAGACCGATTTATAGCTCTTCCCATCCACTTTCTACCAGCGTCCTTACGCAGAACGTCGCTCCACCTCGCCAGCGGGCGCCCCACACTACGTTTACCAAGACGTGGTCTCCACTCTAGAACACGTTTACCCCAGCGGTTGTCGCTTCTTCGGCATATATGCCCAGCCCATTGCCATTTCAGCTTCTAATTCTCTGAGCTATGTCGATGACCTTAGTTCTCTGTCGGATAACTTCATTGCGGATTTTATCCCTCAGAGAAACATACATAATAGCTCGTTCCATAGCCCGCTGAGCGACCTTGAACTGATGGACCAGGCGCACAGCGAGTGCCCACGTTTCGGCACCATAGGACACCACTCATTGAAGACTTTCTTCTGCATTGTGGCCTCCTTAAATGCAATGGGGGATTTTTTCACCATGTTTGGCAGGCGGTTTGGTGATCGTAGGTGTTTGGTGTTAAGTACACAGGTTGATGCTGCTGTCCATCCCCTGGTGTACTTACCGCAGTGCAATTTAGAATCGTTGGATAATTCCTTTGTTTTCCCTTAACATCCTCTCGGGGGCCTGTTTTGAGTGGTCCCTTTAACATATTCTTCATAGATGATCATGGTGTTGCCTGGACCAGGCGCGCCGTGAGTGTCCACGTCTCGGCCCCGTAGGTCATTACAATGGCATGGTTTTGTATTTTTAATGAAATAAATTGTATTATAATTTATTTTTTAAAATTTTATAATATGAATTATTATCTATAATTTTAGCCTTTTTAGTAAAGATACCTATGTATTAGACTCATTTATGGTTACCTAAAGCTCATGTAGAGGCTCCAGTTTCAGGCTCTATAATTTTAGCTGGTATTTTATTAAAATTAGGAGGGTATGGTTTATTACGAGTATTAATTTTTTTACAAGAAATTAATATAAAGTTAAATTATTTTTGGATTATTATTAGATTATTAGGGGGATTTTACATTAGATTAAAATGTTTTTGTCAAGTAGATATTAAATCTTTAATTGCTTATTCTTCTGTTGCTCACATAATAATTGTTATTGGGGGATTATAGTTATAAATTATTGAGGGTTTATTGGTTCTTACTTATTAATAATTGGTCATGGTTTATGTTCTTCTGGAATGTTTTGTCTAGTTATGTTTTGGCATGCCTCAAAATTCGTTATCGTAATCGTCATTCAAAAACGACAGCCGTCCATCGAGGTCCGTTTGCCGGCGACTTACAACTGAACGACTTCGCGAGGTCTACAGCTCACAGAGCCACTGGTGGGTATGGTGGGAGTACTATCACGGACAAACTCTTTCAAAAAAACCTCTAACATTTGGCTAGATTCGATTGTTTATTAAAATGGTGCATATTATTGGGTAAAAAATTTGATAAATAAAATCAATACGTCACAGCAGAGGGTTAACAGTAGGGGTTTTGTACGAGATATTCTTTAAAAACTTTATCGAGCGGCGCGAGGCTTCTTTTTGTTAGAAGATTTCTGCCTTGAATTTTTTTTTGTGAGTTGGCACAGCCCTGAGAGCGCGTAGTACGATGATTTAAGCTCCCTCTTCAACGCACGCGGTTTCACGCGCGCCATCTCGCACGCGCTAGCGGGCGTCGGGTACAAACTTCGACCAAAGTAAAATAAATTTACTTTGGTCGAAGGGTACAAAAATATTGCTTTTAGAGTTCCACTACTACCAAAACATCCAGACAGGTGAAAGCTTTGCCAGTTGTTGCAAGGACGCTTCGCTCGTTCGGTCAAATATTGAACGTTTCATTTTTCCTAGTTATGTCAAAGATCTGATAACTTTGTCAACATTTCCATGGAAATCTCGGGTTCGACATTTGTCTATTAGCGTTAGAATTGGGCCCTTGGGCCGTCTGCCAGTTCGTCACATGACAACGCGTATCGCATCGCCTATTTCCTTGAAGTAGAGCTGTTTCACTTCCTAAGTGGCTTGCAGTGTATTTTTAACGGACTTCAAAAAAAGGAGGAGGTTCTCAATTGGACTGTATGTTTTTGTATGTTTGTTACCCGTCATTAATATGGCGGAGACTAAGATCCAGAGTCTCGAGCACCGCCGTAAAGTCGCATGCCTTTCAATCTTCTATAGGTAACATTTCGGGGAATACTCCCAGGAACTAAACGATCTGATCCCACCATCTCCTTTTCATCATAGGATGAGCAGGCGTACGGCTCAGTACCACTCTTACCTCGTTAGTATACCCTCTATTCGTACTAATCGTTTCAGTTCTACCTTTATAATGAGAACTGCTAAGGAGTGGAATACACTACCGTCGTCTGTCTTTCCTGAAAACTATAATCTGGGTCTCTTCAAGGCTAGAGTGAATAGGTGCCTTCTAGACCTTTGTGCTTCATCTTCGGCCACATCGTCACTTACCAACAGGTGAGATCGTGCTCAAACAAAGGTCTATCATAGTAAAAAAAAAAAATGGATCTATTTGTTTTTTTTTTTTCAAAGTATAAGGATAAATCAATACGTACATACATACATAAGCAGTGGGTACCGCTTAACATCAGGTGGGCCATCTGCTTGATCCTACAAACCAAAAGTAAGCTTACCAAACGTAGTTTGCCTATTAGTTTCATTTAAAAAAAACGGTCGCGACTAATTGCTCCTAGTCTTACGCACACTAAAACAATGTGCATGTGCATGCACAAACATAGCCAAACGGACTTCCTGAAATAGAATATATGTACGCGCAATCGCTCGCCACAGAATATAATATTAATTGTTATTTGAAACAATTTATTTCTTCCTTGACGAAATAATTCGATTGACATACCACGGTCACTGTCGTTTGTTTAATTCATGTTCCAAGGCGCTTGGCCACCATTCAAAATTATTTTCGTCAAAACAATACTAATTGTTTTCAGTACTATAATTGGTGTCAAAGTTTGTGGTCGTGTTTGTAAGTGTTTTTTTTTTATTTAATAATAGTGTGACAGCAAAATTTACTAGAATAAACTGATATTATATTTAGTATTTACAGGCACATGAGACCTTAAATCTATATGTCTCAAGGTGGCGGGCGCAGTGCCATGCCACATAGGGTGCGTCCTAGGTGGACGTGACCTATGTGGTAATGCACTGTTCATAGGCAGAGGGTACCGCTTAACATCAGGTGGTCCAAATGCTTGTTGTACCGTCTTTCTAAGTAGTATAAAAAAAGGAGCCAGATGTGAGCCAGCTCTCATTGCTTCGACCAGACGTACACATATGTTTGGTAAAACATTTTGAATCCAACGGTGTCTGTGTGTACAATGGCCTCTTTATTTGTGAGTTGATGCTGGCCTTTATTTGTCTCGTCGTGAAGCGTGTGACGATGGAGCGTAATGCGCCTATATTCACGACGGAGTTTAAATGCTGCGTGATGTATGTTTGTGTGGAATCTTGCAACTGAATTTTATAGCAGTTATCCTAAACCGATTGAGATGATATTTTGCATTCCTGTCAAGTTCCGATGACAATGCAATATTATGGAGTCAGTGAGCTGATAGAGACGGAAGGTGGACAACGGAACTCCCCGAGGGATAATAGTAGACTGGCCGTGTTTAGGCTCATTTTTATCAGCATACGGTTACGATAATTAATTTTATAAAAGCTTGTGTTGAAAAATATATTTTTCACAAAAAACTTATTATTGTGGACGCTGGCATTTATTTGGCTAGGCCCAATGGAAGGTGTGTGACGTTTGAGCGTAATGCGCCTATATTCATGATGTACTTTAACCGCTGCGCGACCTTTTTTACAAGCTGTTATTTTACTTGCGGTATGTATGTATGTTTGGCTGGGTGCAATCCGGGTGGAATCTTTTAACTGAATTTTAAAGCAGTTATCCTTAACCGATTGAGCTGAAATTTGGCATACCTGTCAAGTTTTGATGACAATACAATAGGGAACTCCTCGATAGATAATAATAGACTAGCCGTGTTTAGGGTCATTTAGATCAACTGACGGTTACGATAACTAATTTTATAAAAGTTTTCACAAAAAACTTGTGTATTTTAATATTTGTAACTGTTTTTTTTCTTTCCAGGGACCGTATAAAGTTAAAATAGTTAAGCAACCCAAACCGAAAGTAGCCCCTGACTATAAGCCTGAGGTAAATTAGTTGTATTTAAGCGCAGTAACCCGAATATATCTTAAAGGAGGCCGGACAGTAGTTATTTTCTAAATACTTGGAAGTTAAATAAAAATTAAAACCAATATAAATCTGAATAAGGCACCTGTGTCTTTGTCACAAACGCCACACTGAAGTTCGAACTGAAATGGTCTTTAAACCTAGGTGTTTAAGATCGATGTTTCTTTAAAAACGCATTGACCTGCTAATTTTAGGTTACCTTTCGCCTTAACATTGAAAAGTAAATACAATAAAGAACCAATTTAATTTAAAATTAAATTTAACATACATTTATTTACAGAAATAATAATACAACTGGATATATAAAAAATTAAAAAATACAAATGAAACAGTCGTGCTACCTGAAGACCGCTGCTAACGATCTAAAGGTAGCGCAACAGATCCAAATAACTACCAGACGGAAGCTTCCCTAAGATGCTGGCTGCATTGCCACGCTGAATGGCAATTTAATTATATTTGGGTTACTGCCCTGCTTGTATTATTTTTTGTAATAAAGGTTATTTTGAAACTATAAACTAACCGAAGTAATTTTGTACTGTACTTAATAACTGCCCCATTTAATAATACTATGTACTTTCTATATTTATTGATAACATGAAGGTTGTAGGTTCCCTTTATTATAAAGTTATGTTACAGTCGTTAAACCTTTTTGATCTATATGTTTTTAATTATATAAGGTTTCCAATAAATATTTTGATCCAAATTTTTTTCGAAAGCTTTTTTTTGACTCGCTTCGCCTGTTTTTCTGGTATATTCGTATGGTTGTCTTTAAAAAGGTAATCCACTTTTCAAGTACTTCCTGGCATCCGATTGAGCTGAAATTTGTTATATCTGTCACATTTGAACGACAATACAATTGTATGGTGATAGCGAGCTGATCTGATGATGGAGACGGAAGGTGGACACATTTTCTCCATGATTAATAGTAGCCTGGCAGTGTAGCTCATTTTAATCAGCTCGCGGTTCCTATCAGAAATTTCGTAAAAGCTTGTTTTTAAATGATATATTTCAACAAAAGACTTATTACCATTAATCTTTGTTTACTTCTCTTGTTTCAAACGTTCGCTTGGTTAATTTGAGACAGTTGTCAAATATATACAAAATTGACTAGTCTCCTTTAGTTTCCCCTTGAAACATGAAGGTAAATTATTATTTGACGATCTCTGTGGCGCGGCGGGTGAAGGTTCGCCTGCGACGCAGAAGGTTGCGGGTTTGATTCTCGCCTCAGAACAAATATTTGTACGATCTGCAGATATTTGTTAAGGGTGTTCTGGGTTTTTTCTAAGTATAATAAAAAATATCTATCTGTTTAGTGTATTGTATTAAGTATATCAGTTATCTAGTACCCATTACACAATTTCTGCCTAGTTTGGGGCTAGATAATGTTGTGTGAACTGCCGAGTTTTTTTTTATTTAATTTTTATTTGTACTAGAGTTTTTTATAGTTAGGGAAAAAAATGTGTACCAGAAATACCGGAAAACTTGTAAAATGTGCATGTCTTCTAAATTGTTAATCTTTTCTCAGTACCCATTGCACCACATCCCGCGCATGATACAAATTATAAAGCATAATAAAGATTTAAAAATAAATCTGTGGCCAAGTGCGTTGGCTAGGGTTGTGTCAGGGGTTCCGTATAGTTACAGATTTATCTTTATCTCTTTTTTTATTTATTTATTTCATACACAGTATATTTTAAGACACGCTATGCTTGATACGCTTGATCGCTGACAGCGAGCTGATCTGATGATGGACACGCAAGGTGGACTACGGAACTTCTTGATGATTAATTAGTCGGCCGTGTTTGGGCTTTTTTTGATCGTTCACTGTTCCAATTATTAATATAATAAAAGCTTGTTTTGAATAAGATACTTTTCAACAAAAAACATGTTTTCAAATTAATTCGTAGATATAATAAAAAATGCTAGAAACAAACTAGGAATTTCAGAGTTCTAATATGCGTGATAAATACAGCCATTTCATGCCTTCGATCAAGAATACAACTAGATGTCAGGTCGTCGCAAAAAATACGTCTCGGTGAATAACAGCTGACTTGAAAGTAAGCTCTTATTTTTATTTGTATTTGTGAAAACTTTATTTGTAGCTCTTTAAGGTTGATTTCACACTAAATGTTGTTTAACCTATCTCTTTTCATTTCTAAGTGACAGGAGTAATTCATTGCTTTGCTCGTTTTTTGTGACGAATAAGATGTAAGTATAAGATAATATTTTGAAGATTTGCTCATTTATTGCTAGGTGCCACGGTTGTAATTAAGTTGAACTTAGAACTGTTTTAAAACTATTGTTTCAGTTCGTTAGTAAACAAATATAGCTGTTACCCACGCGGACGGTATTTAGCTTTGATTTTGTACGTGACCCGAAATCTAGTTGTATTCTTGATCGAAGTTTCATGCATAAGGATTCGTAACATTGTACTAACACTCACCCAATGAAGTCTCAACGTTGCTGGCTTGCTACTTATATCGGATGGTTTCTTGAGATCTGCGCCGTAGCACGCACTCGTAGCTTGCAAGCACATAAAACTTGTAATACTTATTTATTTTATTTTATTTTCTTAGGAAAGCAAACAGTACTTAAAAACTAAATACTTATCTAATAATTAAACTACTGACCTTTAAGATGTTTCCTAATGATGTTGGTTGCTACGTAGAAGTCTACGCCGTAGCAAGCAACAGCCTATTAGCTTGAAACAGATACTTGTGCTACGTAGGGTCTACACCATAGCAAGTACTAGTAGCTTGAAGCAAATAAACTTGTGCTACGCAAGGATCTACGCCGTAGCAAGCACTAGTAAATTGAAGCAAAGAAACTTGTGCTATGCAAGGATCTACGCCGTAGCAAGCACTAGTAAATTGAAGCAAAGAAACTTGTGCTACGCAAGGATCTACGCCGTAGCAAGCACAAGTAAATTGAAGCAAAGAAACTTGTGCTATGCAAGGATCTACGCCGTAGCAAGCACTAGTAAATTGAAGCAAAGAAACTTGTGCTACGCAAGGATCTACGCCGTAGCAAGCACTAGTAAATTGAAGCAAAGAAACTTGTGCTATGCAAGGATCTACGCCGTAGCAAGCACTAATAAATTGAAGCAAAGAAACTTGTGCTACGCAAGGATCTACGCCGTAGCAAGCACTAGTAAATTGAAGCAAAGAAACTTGTGCTATGCAAGGATCTACGCCGTAGCAAGCACTAGTAAATTGAAGCAAAGAAACTTGTGCTACGCAAGGATCTACGCCGTAGCAAGCACTAGTAAATTGAAGCAAAGAAACTTGTGCTATGCAAGGATCTACGCCGTAGCAAGCACTAGTAAATTGAAGCAAAGAAACTTGTGCTACGCAAGGATCTACGCCGTAGCAAGCACCAGTAAATTGAAGCAAAGAAACTTGTGCTACGCAAGGATCTACGCCGTATCAAGCACTAGTAGATTGAAGCGCAGAAACTTGTGCTACGCAAGGATCTACGCCGTAGCAAACTTTAGTAGCTTGAAGCGCAGAAACTTGTGCTACGCAAGGGTTTACGCTTTAGCAAGCACTTATAGCTAAGCATTGATAAATGTGCTACGCAGGGTCTACGCTGTAGCAAGCACTCACAGCTAAGCACTGATATGATGGTATGATAAAAAGCGATGGTAGCCTAGCGGTTCAATAGTGCAACTCAGAATCCAACGATACCGGGTTCGATCCTAGGCTCCGCACCAATGACTTTTCTAAGTTATGTGCGGAATTCCATCGCTCTGTGCTTCGGAGGGCACGTTAAGCTGTCGGTCCCGGCTGTTATTGATTAATAGCAGTCGATAAGCCATGTCAGAGGCCCTCGGGCGGCTTGACAAACTCCGACACCAGAGGCCAGCACTACCTCATACGAAACGAAACGAACTGATATGATACATATGCTACGAAGTTATCTATGCCATAGAATCCGTCGCAGCACAGATACATGTGCTACGTAACAATCCACGCCGTAGCACTCGTAGGTCGTAGCATTGTTCTCTACTAGCAGCGCCCCGCGGTTTCACCCGCGTAAGTCTCGATCCCGTGGGAATATCGGGATAAAAAATGTGTCTATTTGTTATTCCGTGAGTCCAGTTATCTCCATTCCAAATTTCCAGTAGGATATGCCACACAAGTACATAATCAAATCTTAGCGGGTTTAAATTAGCTGCAATAACAACGCGTATTTTAATCCCGCGTTACTCGAAAAAACGTTGGAATTACACGGACGAGGCCTGATTATTTGACAAATAAAATAACTAGAATATAAATACATTTAATTACGGAAATAATAATACAACTAATAAATAATCCTTTACAATTGGCGTCGCACGGCTTGTGCATTTGCCATTTTCAAGTTTATTATGTATTTTCAATATAATTTGCAACGTTACACTTCCAAGTCGTCAAAGTAACCGTCAAGTCATGTTTTAATAAAACTGTGGCCATTTTACTAAAACTTTGGTAGACAATTTCCACCAATTTGAAAACTCATGCAATTCACTTGTGGTCTTTAAACAAGCTAAATTGGTTAAAATTCGACCAAAATAAAACAAAATAACTAAAAAAAAAACACTAGGAAAAGAAATAAAATAAAAGTAGACGAGAGACGTCGTTTCAAAAATGGCGGAAAGAAGGGAGTATTTTAAATAGGTATCTGGCCTTGTGGTTCCACCGTTGTTCAACAGATGGCTCTGAGGCCAGCAGCTCCGCCAGCAACGTTGTTACATAGACACAGCCATTGTACAAACAGCACGCATATATCAGCCATGTATCCATGACTCACCCCATCATTCCAGGACTTTGAGACAGGCCCCTTACCCTGGGAGGAACGAGCTCTAACAGAGCCTCCACCCCCGCCCGTGGCACTCGAGGACCCGATCCTGGTGCCTGAAGAGAACCCTCAGTTCCTGGAGGCTGTGGACCCGCTGCCGGAAAGCCAAGTGCCTGATCTACAGGACACTGGTTAGTATACTTAAATGAGCTTAAACACGTACAAAAAAATTTACAATCGAAATTTACAAATTTTTTGGAGACGTTGCGTTACACGCTCACTCTGTAACAGTAAAGGTTACAAACTTGATGTTAATACAGTAAATACTTGATGATGTAATCTAAATAAATCATAGACTAGAAACACGATTGGTGAAACTTTTCTCGATAGCTTTATTTTTGATCCTCCTAAAACCCGTTATAGGTGCCTCCTTCGACTAGAGAAAATATTAAGTGTAAATTTGTATACTATTTAGCAGGTAATCACATTACTTAGATTAATTAAAGATAATTTACATCGCTCATATTCGGTAAGTAGGTCCCTTATTATCCCCAAATGGGGCTTGTAGGTGACCAATTAGCGCTCTAGGGTAATAATGTAGCTAGAAAAGCCCTAGGGCGGTAAGTAATTAAAAACTGTTTGCATGATGTCTATTGCCAGTATGATGGTTAGATGTACGCGAACTTTTTTAAAGAGTAAAGTTTTTTTTTTTAAATTACTCACCGCCCTAGGGCTTTTCTAGCTACATTATTACCCTAGAGCGCTAATTGGTCAGCTACAAGCCCCATTTGGGGGTAATAAGGACCTACTTACCTCACAATCGAGATGTAAAGCAGAGTAGTTAGCTCGGGTGTAAGCATCAATGGCACCCTCGAACTATAGGCGCCCTCGCTGATCTCGGGCTGCAATTGATGCCTTACAGCCCTTGGCTACTAATCTACTATTATTATTATATTTGCTACTTTAGAAGCAAAACGAGGTTTTATCATTTGTCGCTTTCGTCAGTTCTTTACGAGCGGCAGAAATCTATACCTCATCTCTTCCCGGGTTCAATTGAGTAATAACGCTGTCACTGTCTTGCAGCTATAGTTTTCTTGATAGACCATTCGATATTTTAACATATCGCCTTGATAAACGTATCAGCGGTGACGGAGTATCTATCTATTTACATACAAACGTACATACATACATAAATCTAATATCATTCCTCAGGTATTGTTCTACCCGCTCCTCAGCCAGATATTCCAGTTTCAATACAAGAACCACAGGAAACACCACCAGTGGAAGAAGTAACAGAAAAAGAAGAAGAAACAGAAGAAGAGGTAGGAGAAGAGAAGAAAGAAGAGGAAATGAAGGGAGAAGTGGAAGAAATGGCTGAACAGCTGGTGCAGAATGTCAAGAGTATGGTTGGTGAGTGAAATAGCCACAGTGTGCCGTGGCGAGAATAATTCCTCCATCTTCTCCCGTGGTTGTCATATGCCGTGGTCAGTCCGACCTAAGAATAATCACTTCCGTATCCTCACGTGCATGCCGTGTGTCGTCGTGTGTCCGGCTTAAGAATATACCCTCCGTCTCCTCCTGTGGATGCCATATGCCGTGGTTTGTCTGACCTAAGAATAGTCACTTCCGTCTTCTCACGTGGATGCCGTGTGTCGTCGTATATCCGGCTTGAGAATAAACCCCTCCATCTCCTCCCGTGGATGCCATATGCCGTGGTCTGTCTGACCTAAGAATAGTCACTTCCGTATCCTCACGTGGATGCTTACTGTCGTCGTGTGTCCGGCTTAGGAATATACCCCTCCATCTCCTCCCGTGGATGCCATATGCCGTGGTCTGTCTGACCTAAGAATAGTCACTTCCGTCTCCTCACGTGGATTCCGTGTGTCGTCGTGTGTCTAGCTTAGGAATATACCCCTCCATCTCCTCCCGTGGATGCCATATGCCGTGGTCTGCCCGACCTAAGAAAAGTCACTTCCATCTCCTCACGTGGATGCCGTGTGTCGTCGTGTATCTAGCTTAGGAATATACCCCTCCATCTCCTCCCGTGGATGCCATATGCCGTGGTCTGTCCGACCTAAGAATAGTCACTTCCGTCTCTTCACGTGGATGCTTACTGTCGTCGTGCGTCCGGCTTAAGAATATACCCCTCCGTCTCCTCCCGTGAATGTTATATGTCATAGTAGTAGTAGAGCTTTTTCGTGAAAGAGTTCGTCCGGGGAAGTACTACCACCATACCTATTTCTGCTGCAAAGCAGTAGTGCTTGCATTGCTGTGCTCCGGTTTGAAGGGTAAGGGTGCCGATGAAATTAAAGGCACAAGAGACTTTTCATCTTTATGTCTCAGGGTGGTGGGCGCAGTGCAATGCCACATAGGGCGCGTCCTAGGTGGACGTGACCTATGTGAGAATGCACTGTTCATAGGCAGAGGTTACCGCTTAACATCAGGTGGGCCATCTGCTTGTTCCGTAATTAAAGTAGTATAAAAAAAAAAACCTATTCTGTCTGCCCTAACAATAAACACTTCCGTCTCCTCACTCCTAACTTTTGTTTTGGTTACAGACCCGCACGCGCCTATACACCAACAGTTGGCCCAGATGCGCGCCCAACTCGCGGCGTTGGCCCAATTGCCGTGCGTCATCCAGCAGTCCCTAGAGATTCTGACGAGCCACCTGGCCAACATCAGCCAACAGGTATGGGTCGCTCAACAATAGTAATACTTTACTCAACAACAGTTTTAATATACTCAACAATAATTATAGTAAAGTCAAGTAATGAAGTCAAGACAAAGTCAAGTTGATGATGTCATTCAGGCTGATTTCGGCCACGGCGACCGTTCATCCGCTCCATATCTTCATATGTGGCCGAAGATGAAGCACAAAGGTCTAGAAGGCACCTATTCACTCTAGCCTTGAAGAGACCCAGATTATAGTTTTCAGGAAAGACAGAAGACGGTAGTGTATTCCACTCCTTAGCAGTTCGCATTATAATGGTAGAACCGAAACGTTTAGTACGAATAGAGGGTATACCAATGAGGTAAACATGGTACCGAGCCGTGCGCCTGCTTGGCTGTAAACGTGCGTTTGCAGTAGTTGCACGTGAGGGTATTATTTTCATAATGGTATACTATGTTAGAAGGCGGTCTACTTTTAAGATCGTCGCGCTTTAAATCAAGATCGCGCCTTCTGTCATCTTCAAATGCCCAGACCTTCTGCTGCACCAGCCTTCTCCACTCCGGGCGCTTTTCTGCCATAGACTCCCAATGAGAGGGCTCAATGTTGAATTTTTTTCATGGCTTTTCTGAACATCCTTGGATCTGAGATTGACAACCGGGTTTGCGTTTCCCTTTATGGAGTTCAAAAAAGAAAATTTGCTTTGCTACTCTCTCGTCGGGCACCCTGGAGACGTTTGACAGTTTTTGGTGTTTTTTCTCATTACATCTCAGTAACACTTCTTCAGATAGCGAAAGTTGAGTTCGCGAGAACTAGGAGACTTAACACACATGTTTTAATTGATAGTATCTCATAAATATCATCAGTCAAAAGTCAAAGTCAAAGTCAATAGTATTTTATTCATTGAAATCACAAGGATCATTTTGAATCGTCTTAAAAAATAAATTTACAGTTACTCCTGTTCCAACGCAACCAGACCTAGAAGAATCAGGCAACAAACACGGTCTGTTTTTCTTTTGATGATCCTTCTTACTACTAGGTGGGGAGCGCCTGTGTGGTGCCGAGTGAACAAGTGGAAGCTGATTCAAGGAAAAAAGGAAAACCAAATTAAAAGCCTTACTTAGGTAGGCAGTCAAAAGTAAGATGGTAGAGAGAATCAGCAAAAGTTCATAAGGCAACACACTACGCTTGATATACTCATAAATAACACATCAGTAATAAATTATATGCAGGTACAGACATTGCAAATTGACAAATTAGGTGTCGAGGGGCAGAGCGACATCAGGCCATGCGGCTTTATCATTAACATAGTCATGTAGTGTGTAATACGCTTTCTTAATTAAATTATTCTTTATGTAAGATCTTATCTTATCTTTATCTTCGAATGGAAAATTTAGAAGCACTTTCTGGAAGTTTATTGTAGAACCGAACAGAAGTCCCCATAAAAGACCCACTTACTTTTTAGGGTTCCGTAGTCAAAGACAAGGAACCCTTATGGATTCGTCATGTCTGTCTGTCTGTCTGTCTGTCTGTCTGTCTGTCTGTCCTTGTATGTCACAGCCTTTTTTTCCCGAAACTATAAGAGCTATACTGTTGAAACTTGGTAGGCAGATGTATTCTGTGAACCGCATTAAGATTTTTAAACAAAAATTAAAAAAAACAATTATTTTTGGGGTTCCCCATACTTAGAACTGAAACTCAAATTTTTTTTTTCATCAAACCTATACGTGTGGGCTATCTATGGATAGGTCTTCAAAAATGATGTTGAAGTTTCTTATATGATTTTTTTCTAAACTGAATAGTTTGCGCGAGAGACACTTCCAAAGTGGTAAAAAGTGTCCCCCCCCCCCCCCCCCCCCATAACTTCTAAAATAAGAGAATGATAAAACTAAAAAAAATATATGATGTACATTACCATGTAAACTTTCACTCAAAATTGGTTTGAACGAGATCTAGTAAGTAGTTTTTTATTTTTGGGGTTCCCCATACTTGGAACTGAAACTAAAAATACTTTTTTTCATCTTACCTATACGTGTGGGGTATCTATGGACAGGTCTTCAAAAATGATATTAGGTTTCTAATATCATTTTTTTCTAAACTGAATAGTTTTCACGAGAGACACTTCCAAAGTGGTAAAAAGTGTCCCCCCCCCCATAACTTCTAAAATAAGAAAATGATACAACTAAAAAAAATATATGATGTATATTAACATGTAAACTTTCACTCAAAATTGGTTTGAACGAGATCTAGTAAGTAGTTTTTTTTTAATACGTCATTAATCGTAATCCATCCAAGTACTTTTATATTATGTTACTTGCTGCTACGGAACCCTTCATGGGCGAGTCCGACTCGCACTTGGCCGCTTTTTTAATCTAAGTTTATTTTTATTTCTCGTGTTAAAACAATGCACGTCACTTTTTTTCATAAATCTATCTAAGTGTTTATGTGTATATAATAAGGTTTCGTAGATGTATTTCGATATTACCGTGAGAATGTTAATTTCCTTAAAACGCTCCCTCAACGAGTCACGTGGATTCATTTTATAAATGGCACGTATTGCCCGTTTTTGTAAAACAAATATTGCTTGGATGTCCCCTACAAAATGATGCCATATGACATAACACTATGGAAGTAGCCAAAATAAACTAGCCTAGCTGTAGCTTCATCAGTAAGCTGCCTTATCGTACGAACTGCATATGCAGCGGATTTAAGTCTACCCGCAAGTGCCTCAATTTGTGGTCCCCACTGCAAACTTGCATCAATATTAAGTCCTAAGAAAACAGTAGAGTTTACAAGATTGAGTGTCTCGCCATTTACTTTAGTTGGGTAGTTTTTGACATTTGGCAAAGTGAATTTAATGCATTTAGTTTTTTTAGCATTAAGCAACAAATTATTTACAGTGAACCAATCAAGAACTCGCGATAGTGATTTATTTAGATCATCGTAATTAGCTTTTGACCTATCAACTTTGAAAATTAAGTATCGTCAGCAAATAAAACTATATCCCATATGTCTTTTACATAAAAAGGGAGATCGTTAATGTATACTAAAAAATAGAAATGGTCCTAGTATAGAACCCTGGGGCACTCCCATAACAATGGACGATCCTGAAGACCTTTCACCACCAACGTCAACTTTTTGTACTCTATTGGATAAGTAAGAATTTACAAGGTTAATTGCCTGATTTTGGATGCCATAATGTTTTAACTTCAAAATTAGAGTATCATGACTCACGCAGTCGAATGCTTTGGATAGGTCGCAGAATACTCCGATCGCGTCTTGCGAGTTTTCCCATGCTTGAAATATGTGTTCCAAAAGCATGGTACCAGCATTAGCTGTTGATCGACCCTTGGTAAAACCAAATTGATGACTATGAAGTAGTCTGTGGAAGTTAAAGTGTGACAATAATTGAGTAAGAATAAGTTTTTCAAAGATTTTACTTAACGCGGGCAATATAGAAATATAATTAGCTGGATCTTTTGCATTTTTTTTTGCAGCTACGATCCCCCTAAACACATTTTTACAGTGTTTTTTTTAACATAATTTATTTAAAAACATGTTGTCTTATTTCAGGAATGTCATCAAGTCTCTTGCAAGTCGCAAAAGAAAACCGAGGGCATAGAGGAAGTTGAACGTAAGTTTTTGAAAGTTTTTTTTAAAGAAAACTTGAAGCATTGGACGTATAAATGACAAGAAGTGGATGTAAAAACGACCAGCAGTGGACGAATATACGTCTAGCAGTGGAAGTATAAACGTCCAGCAGTAGACCTATAAACAACAAGCAGTAAATTTATAAACGTCCAGCAGTAGACCTATAAACAACAAGCAGTAAATTTATAAACGACAAGCAGTAGACCTATAAACAACAAGCAGTAAATTTATAAACGTCCAGCAGTAGACCTATAAACAACAAGCAGTAAATTTATAAACGACAAGCAGTAGACCTATAAACAACAAGCAGTAAATTTATAAACGACAAGCAGTAGACCTATAAACAACAAGCAGTAGACCTATAAACAACAAGCAGTAGACCTATAAACGACAAGCAGTAGACCTATAAACAACAAGCAGTAGACCTATAAACAACAAGCAGTAGACCTATAAACGACAAGCAGTAGACCTATAAACGACAAGCAGTAGACCTATAAACAACAAGCAGTAGACCTATAAACAACAAGCAGTAGACCTATAAACGACAAGCAGTAGACCTATAAACAACAAGCAGTAGACCTATAAACAACAAGCAGTAGACCTATAAACAACAAGCAGTAGACCTATAAACGACAAGCAGTAGACCTATAAACAACAAGCAGTAAATTTATAAACGACAAGCAGTAGACCTATAAACAACAAGCAGTAGACCTATAAACGACAAGCAGTAGACCTATAAACAACAAGCAGTAGACCTATAAACAACAAGCAGTAGACCTATAAACGACAAGCAGTAGACCTATAAACAACAAGCAGTAAATTTATAAACGACAAGCAGTAGACCTATAAACAACAAGCAGTAGACCTATAAACGACAAGCAGTAGACCTATAAACAACAAGCAGTAAATTTATAAACGACAAGCAGTAGACCTATAAACAACAAGCGGTAGACCTATAAACGACAAGCAGTAGACCTATAAACAACAAGCAGTAGACCTATAAACAACAAGCAGTAGACCTATAAACAACAAGCAGTAGACCTATAAACGACAAGCAGTAGACCTATAAACGACAAGCAGTAGACCTATAAACAACAAGCAGTAGACCTATAAACAACAAGCAGTAGACCTATAAACGACAAGCAGTAGACCTATAAACAACAAGCAGTAGACCTATAAACAACAAGCAGTAGACCTATAAACAACAAGCAGTAGACCTATAAACGACAAGCAGTAGACCTATAAACAACAAGCAGTAAATTTATAAACGACAAGCAGTAGACCTATAAACAACAAGCAGTAGACCTATAAACGACAAGCAGTAGACCTATAAACAACAAGCAGTAAATTTATAAACGACAAGCAGTAGACCTATAAACAACAAGCAGTAAATTTATAAACGACAAGCAGTAGACCTATAAACAACAAGCAGTAAATTTATAAACGACAAGCAGTAGACCTATAAACAACAAGCAGTAGACCTATAAACAACAAGCAGTAGACCTATAAACGACAAGCAGTAGACCTATAAACAACAAGCAGTAGACCTATAAACAACAAGCAGTAGACCTATAAACGACAAGCAGTAGACCTATAAACGACAAGCAGTAGACCTATAAACGAAAAGCAGTAGACCTATAAACGACGAGCAATGGACGTATAGACGTCTAGCATAGCAGTGGACGTACCTACATACGAACAGCAGAGGACGTATAAACGACCACCAGCGGACATATCAATGATCAGATGCCGAATTCTAACACGAATGGCACAGAATATATATAGTACAAATACCAATGGTGTAGGAAGTGTAACAAGGTTTATTGTATGGAAATTAAGGTTGACAAAGTGTCGGCTAGGGGCGCTCTTTGGAGTCTCCATACAAAATCCGTGTTACACTACACCACACATCCGTTTCAATTGTTTGTTAAAAATTTAGACTCAAGGCTCAGCAATGGACGTATAGAAACTTAGCAGTGGACGTTTAAACGACCACGGACGTATAGAAATTCAGCAGTGGACGTTTAAACGACCACTGAAGTATAGAAACTCAGCAGTGGACGTTTAAACGACCACGGACATATAGAAATTCAGCAGTGGACGTTTAAACGACCACGGACGTATAGAAATTCAGCAGTGGACGTTTAAACGACCACGGACGTATAGAAATTCAGCAGTGGACGTTTAAACGACCACGGACGTATAGAAATTCAGCAGTGGACGTTTAAACGACCACGGACGTATAGAAATTCAGCAGTGGACGTTTAAACGACCACGGACGTATAGAAATTCAGCAGTGGACGTTTAAACGACCACGGACGTATAGAAATTCAGCAGTGGACGCTATGATATTTTGGTTTTTGAAATGTTCTGATGTTATCCTTTTTTTTCTAACTTTTATTTAACTTGCAATGTATGTATGTGTGTCCGGGTGGAATCTTGCAACTGATTTTTAAAGCAGTTATCCTCAACCGATTGAGCTAAAATTAGGCATACCTGTCAAGTTCCGATGACAATGCAATATGATGGTGACAGCGACCTGATCTGATGATGGAGACGGAAGGTGGATAACGGAACTCCTCGATGGATATTAGAAGACTGGCCGTGTTTAGGCTCATTTTGATCAGCACACGGTTACGATCACTAATTTTATAAAAGCTTGTATTGAAAAAAATATTTTTCACAAAAAACTTATTTATCTTCGTTGGTATAAGATTTGTCCTGGCTGCTAGCTTATTTATAAAATGTGATAATACTGGAAGAAAGCGTTAGTTGAGTCAGTCGTGGGAAGCAATGGCGGCGATGAGCTCACCACTCGTCACGTCTATATTCCACGATGGTGCAACCAACTGTGAAAAGAGACCCATTGAGGCTCGGGGAAAAAGGCGTGTGTCTATGTATGTACCTATGTGTATGTTGTATTGAAAAATATATTTTTCACAAAAAACTTATTTTCAGAGAGAGCGTGTGAGAGTGACGCCGTACCTGAAGACAACTCGGAGAATGAGGTGGGCCACGTGACCGTCGAGGAGATCGGAGCACCAGACCTCAGCGAAGTGAGTTAGTCAATGAATGAATGAATGAAAATACTTTATTGCACACCTTACAAACTAGTTAAAATCAACACAACAATTAAACAAAAAACTAAATGTACAATGGGCGGTCTTATCGCTAAAAAACTATCTCTTCCAGACAACCTTTGGATGGAGAGGAGCTAAACTTATATGGAAGATTGGTTGGGGTGTACCCATATTTAAATGTAAAATAAACATTTTCAATAAATAAACTTACACAATATTACAAAAAATATTACAGAATAATAGATAAGTATAATATACACACAAATATGCATATACATATATAACTAAGTATATAATAAAATTCTATCACCTTCTCTTGTGGCTCTTTCTGGCAACACACTCAAAATTTCATACTTAGACGAGGCTCGAAATGCTTGGCATAGTGCTTGCCCCAATACTACTCCCCCCAAATCTCTTTCGTCTCAACGGCAATGGGACGGGCCTCTGTGCGAGCTGACGCGGAATTGTCTGTTACAAACGTGCTCAAGCTCCACAGATCGTGCTCGTCTCCTGGCCGTTTCCAAATGGGAGTCAGGGTTTTGGTTGCAAGCACTTCCATCACAAAATACCGGTACTTTAATGGATCCAGTTTCTTTCCGTATTGCAACTTCTTTACGGTTGGGTGTAGGGTGCTGTGCCCCTCATCACTGCCAGTGCGGTACTGCTGTTGATCAGCTTGGTCACCACGGATTATCGTGCACCAGGGCTGCCGGTAGGATTTCCCGCCACGCTAGCCTTAATGATATCATTCGCCGGGCCCTTACCAGCGTTAACATTCCAGCCATTCTAGAACCGAATGGTCTGTTTCGTGACGATGGTAAGCGGCCTGACGGCATGACTCTTGTTCCGTGGGAGAAGGGTAGGCCTTTGGTGTGGGACGCTACATGCGTTGCTACCCTTGCGCCATCTCATCTGTCCGGGACATCAGTTAGGGCCGGTGCGGCGGCAGATTCTGCTGAGGACCTCAAAAGACGCAAATATGCAAGTCTCGACAGAGCTTACTTATTTGAGCCTTTCGGGGTCGAGACTCTGGGTCCGTGGGGTTCCGGGGCCCATCGCGTTTTCAAAATTCTTTCAGGGCATCTGGTCGAAGCGACGCGTGACCCGAGAGCTGGCTCTTATCTGGCTCAACGCATTAGTATTGCCATTCAGCGTGGCAATGCAGCCAGCATCTTAGGGACGCTTCTTAAAGGTAGCTCAACTGATCCAAATCACTACCAGACGGTAGTGATTTGGATCAGTTGAGCTACCTTTAGATCGCTTGTAGCGGTCTTCAGGTAGCACAACTGTTTCATATGTATTTTGTACATACCTTGTATTATTCTTTCTGTAAATAAATTTAGTTTCATAAACTAAGTATACATATGTACTCATAAAGTAGACAAATAACTAATTTTAGTGTCACTGTCCTAACGGGCTGCGAAACGCCTGTTAACATTTTGGAGTCGTTGCGTTACACGCTCAATCAGTAACAGTAAAGGTTACAAACTTGATGTTAATGCAGTAATTACTTGAGGATGTAATCTAAATAAATCATAGACAAGAAGCACGATTGGTGAAATTCTTCTAGACAGCTTTACTTTTTTAAATTGTCCCTCCTAAAACCCGTTTTAGGTCCCTCCTTCGATTAGAGAAAATATTAAGCGTAAATTTTTGTACTATTTAGTAGGTAATCACATTTCTTAGATTAATAGAAGATAATTTATTTTTATATTTGCTACTTTAGAAGCAAAACGAAGTTTTATCATTTTTCATTTGTCGCTTACGTCAGTTACTTCCGAGCTTAAGAAATTTGTACCTCATCTCTTCCCGGGTTCAAGTGAGTAATAGCGCTGTCACTGTCTTGCAGCTATTGTTTTCTTGCTAGACTCCGCCCATTCGGTATTTTAACATATTGCCTTATGATGTTTACCGCGAGCTTTTTAACCCCTGGGCCCTGACTAATTTGCAGAATTTGCAGGGGAATTTGGAGATAAAAGGAAACATTCTTTTGCAACCTCATACCCTAAACGCATGTACCTTCTCTGAGCCGTAGTGGGTAGGCTTGTGCTTAATCGTTTACTGAGCGGAGCGCTCCGTACTAGTACAATTAATCAAATTAGTGTACTAGGTAGCTAATTAGGTAAGCAGTAGTGCTCGCATTGCTGTGTTCCGGTTTGAAGGGTAAGGGTGCCGGTGAAATTACAGGCACATGAGACTTTCCATCTTTATGTCTCAGGGTGGCGGGCGCAGTGCAATGCCACATAGGGTGCGTCCTAGGTGGGCGTGACCTATGAGGTAATGCACTGTTCATAGGCAGAGGTTACCGCTTAACATCAGGTGGGCCTCTTGCTTTGTTCCGTCATCCAAGTAGGATAAAAAAAAAAAAAACTTAAAGATCTATTAATACTGTTAGTTCTGTGGTAAAAGTAGAGAAAATTCTATGTCTATGGGTAAAGAGTGTTGGTTCGTGTGCATTCGTTCGTTTAGACTCGGTCTTCGATGCATCGAGTGATCGGTCGCTCGGTGTGCGCGCTCACTCTTGCGAAACGAACTAATGTACCTACTATTAAACTAATATAATAAGGACGATCTCGGGGAATAGTTGTTCTCGTTCAATAGTGGGAAAAATTTCCTAATTATTCTTCGTACGTGAACACAGCTTAGTAGTGGGTATTATTTAAATAAACAAATATATTATTTCCAGGAAGCGCTTCCTGAAGCCAAGATCACGCTGACGGCGCAAGAATACGCCGCGCTGCAGAGGGAGGAGGAACTGATGTTAGAAGAGCAGATGAAGAGCGACAAACTGAAGAAGGTATGTGATTTCGTAAGTCTTTATTGTTCTTTGTTGTTTGTTGCTTATAAGGTATATATTTATTAAAATCCCATTGCATTCCGTGGAGGCCTCGGCCAGTAGATGTCTGATAACGATGATATTGATGATGACATCGAATACGTTTACTGTTAAAACCTTACTAAAATAGGTCCAGGAAAAGATGGAGCAAGAATCCCGGCAGATAAAGCAACGCGCGGCCCCACGCGTGGGCAAACCCAAGCCGGTGTTCGGGCCCCAGAACCCGGAAGTGAGGCCGCTGGTCCTTCCGGGGGGGCGGAGGTGGAAGGGGCCCAAAGATGTGTTCGACGAGCAGTTTATAGCGGAGACGCTGCAGGCGCAGTCTGAGATGATACAAGGAAAAGTCATGGGGTATATACCGTAGCATTAATTTAATACCATACCATTACTATAATACCATAGCATTGCTGTAATACTGTAGCATTACTGTAATACCATAGCATTGCTGTAATACTGTAGCATTACTGTAATATCATAGCATTATTGTAATACTGTAGCATTACTGTAATACCATAGCATTACTGTAATACCGCAGCATTACTGTAATACCATAGCATTACTGTTATACTGTAGCGTTACTGTAATACTATAACATTACTGTAAAACCATAGCATTACTGTAATACTGTAGCATTACTGTAATATTGTAGTATTACTGTAATACTGTAGCTATACTGTAATACCATAGCATTACTGTAATACTGTAGCATTACTGTAATACCATAGCATTCCTGTAATACTGTAGCATTACTGTAATACCACATCATTACTATAATACCGTAGTATTACTGTAATACCACAGCATTACTGTAATACCATAGAAGTACTATAATACCGTAGCATTACTGTAATATCATAGCATTACCTACTGTAATACCACAGCATTACTGTAATACGATAGAAGTACTATAACACCGTATTATTAATGTAATACTGTAGCATTACTGTAATACTGTAGCATTAATGTAATACCATAGCATTACAGTAATACCACAGAATTACTGTAATACCACAGAATTACTGTAATACCATATCATTACAGGCGAGTAGCGAGGGTTCGATTCCCGCTGTGGGACAAATATTTGCATGATCTGCAAGTTTTAGTTCCGTGTCTGTTTTGTGGTAGCTTGGTGTTTATTTATTAACCGCGGAATTTCACGGCTCTACGGGAGCCTCTATCAATGTATATCTTCAATAATTAATCATATTCTATGTTTGAGAGTACCTACTCTCAAACATAGATTATGATTTAATTTAAGCAATAGTTAATCATACATTACGTTGTATGTTTGAAAGCATATTTTATATCAAGCAATAGTTAATCATACATTACATTGTATGTTTCGGAGCATATTTTATATCAAGCAATAGTTAACCATACATTACATTGTATGTTTTGGAGCATATTTTATATCAAGCAATAGTTAACCATACATTACATTGTATGTTTAGGAGCATATTTTATATCAAGCAATAGTTAATCATACATTACATTGTATGTTTGAGAGCATATTTTATATCAAGCAATAGTTAATCATACATTACATTGTATGTTCAGGAGCATATTTTATATCAAGCAATAGTTAATCATACATTACATTGTATGTTTGAGAGCATATTTTATATCAAGCAATAATTAATTATTTCACTACATTTGATGTTTAACAATCTTTATGTTAAGCAATAGTTAATGAAACATTACATAGTATGTTAGAGAGCACATTTTATATCAAGCAATAATTAATTATTTCACTACATTTGATGTTTAACAATCTTTATGTTAAGCAATAGTTAATGAAACATTACATTGTATGTTATAGAGCATATTTTATATCAAGCAATATTTAATTATTTCACTACATTTGATGTTTAACAATCTTTATGTTAAGCAATAGTTAATGAAACATTACATTGTATGTTATAGAGCATATTTTATATCAAGCAATAATTAATTATTTCACTACATTTGATGTTTGACAATATTTATGTTAAGCAATAGTTAATGAAACATTACATAGTATGTTAGAGAGCACATTTTATATCAAGCAATAATTAATTATTTCACTACATTTGATGTTTAACAATCTTTATGTTAAGCAATAGTTAATGAAACATTACATTGTATGTTATAGAGCATATTTTATATCAAGCAATATTTAATTATTTCACTACATTTGATGTTTAACAATCTTTATGTTAAGCAATAGTTAATGAAACATTACATTGTATGTTATAGAGCATATTTTATATCAAGCAATAATTAATTATTTCACTACATTTGATGTTTGACAATATTTATGTTAAGCAATAGTTAATCATACATTACATTCTAGGTTTGAGAGTATTCGCCTACCATTCGATGACAGGTTCGTCATTTCATGACATTTTGCATGTTTATGGGGCGCAGTACCGCATGATCACTACAAAAAACGATAGTTGAAACGTACGGGAACCAATCCTAACCTAGCATAGATATAAATATGGAATGAGTCACTGAATGTTTTACTCGTTACACTTTCAATTCATAACGGCGGGGCTAATTTTGATGAAAGATGCTACACAGATACATGATAACATGTATTAAAACTTGCGATACTTATTATCCTGAATTTCAGTTCCATTTGGAGTAATAGCGGGTGTAATAAATTAAGAAATTATAAAAAGAAAAGATTGTTGAATGTGAATGAGAAGTGATCATGCGGCGTGCGACCGATAATTTAAAATAAGTTTTTTGTAATTGCATTTATTTTTTAAATTGTATTTGCATGTCAGTAACTTAATTGTTAAATTTGTACGTGTCAGTATAAGCACAGATAAAGTAATACTATACTAGTAGTATAGGTAATTAAATCATTTTAGGGAATTAATTCAGGATACATGATTTTTGCTAGATTTACAATTAGATAATTATTTTGGATTCCAATATACTTACACAATTTTTTGGAAGAATTACAATTACCTAGTGATTTTATACGATTTTATATTTTTGTAAAGTTTTCTATTAGATATTGTCGGCAGCAGATGAGAAGAATAACTTGTAATATTATGGTACTTATTGTTAACCACTATTACAACGTTAGTAATATAGACATAATTCGATTGTCATGTATATAAACATGACAATCGAATTGGTGATGGTAATCGATTGATAAATCGTAGTTTTAAAATCGATTAATCGGAGACGTCTCTTCTCAAAAATGGCGGAAATAGTCGGAATTAACTTTACTTTGTTGCATTGAACCGTAATTTGATGATGTTTTTTTGTACTTACCTACTTATATTGAACATTTTAATTTGTATGTATTTGTAAAGTTAGGTTCATATTATTGTGTCGGGGTGTGGCGTGGCGCGCCAGAACGCAATCGGTTACGTTTATTACTTATGACTAGATTCACATTAGTAAGTTGTGTTGTGGCGCGTCAACGTCACCGATTTCGTTCTGGCGCGCCACGACACACCCCGACACAGCAATATGAACCTGGCTTAATTTTAGTGTGGTGGATCTCATCGAGTCCCAGCTGTGGGATTTTCATAGCTTGCTGTAGATGTGTGCGTGTGTTTACGATAGCTCTCTGTTTGTTTGCATGTTTGTTCGCGGCGGCAGATCGACAATTGGAACAGTATATGGCCCTGGCAGGATTCACAGATACACACTACAAAATATAGGTATGTAACTTCCCAACTAAAGTTAAACCACAGTTTTTTTTTATACTAGTTGAATGACGGTACAAGCAGATGGCCCACCTGATGTCAAGCGGTACCTAGTGTGGGGTCAGGTCTATATGTGACTGTTGGGTGTTATGTTATGGTATAGGTATGTTGTATCTGTATAATAGTAGTATTTAGTAGTAGTAGAGCTTTTTTGTGAAAGAGTTCGTCCGGGGAAGTACTACCACCGCTACTATTTCTGCCGCAAAGCAGTAGTGCTCGCATTGCTGTGTTCCGGTTTGAAGGGTAAGGGTGCCGGTGAAATTACAGACACATAAGACTTTTAATCTTTATGTCTCAGGGTGGCGGGCGCAGTGCAATGCCACATAGGGTGCGTCCTAGGTGGACGTGACCTATGAAATAATGCACTGTTCATAGGCAGAGGGTACCGCTTGACATCAGGTGGGCCACCAGCTTGATCGGTCGATCAAGTAGTATAAAAAAAAAGAAGTAAATCTGTGGTGAATACCTGGCTATTAAGGCTCCCCACACACATCGTAACTTTCGTCTGAGTTACGCTTTAACTCTCAATATAAATATATCTAAACAATAAATACTTTCAAATCTCGATGAAAGATGAAAAAAGAAGATGAAGATGTCGTAAAAGCCAACTAAGGGATTACACCACGGGATGGGCAGCAGCATCCACCTGAGTACTCGTGGTGATTATGGCAATTATCATAGACGACCACTCTTGGACGAGGCCTCCTCCATATGCAATGGGGGGGATTTTCCATGATCACCGCGTTTGCAGGCGAATTGGTGATGAGAACCCATGCTGCTGCCTATCAGCAGCCCTGGTGTAATCCCTCAGTCAGCTTTTACGACATCCACGGGCGGAGACTGGGGAGTCTATTCTTAGTCGGAACGCACCGAAGCACGCGGTGAATCGTAGTTGAGCGGAAATGTTTGTCGATGTGTATGGGGGCATTTCAGGCACAGAAAATACAAGTGTGTAGTAATTATTATAGTGTGTTGAATTGTTGATCTGTACGTCATGTTTACGGGGGGGGGGCTTAAGAAAGCTGCATGTATGTGTGTGTGTGTTTTTTTTTTTATACGACTTTAGATGACGGAGCTGGCAGATGGTCCACCTGATGTTAAACGGTACCTACCCTCTGCCTATGAACAGTGGTCTGTCTTACCTCATAGGTAATACTAGGACGCGCCCTATGTGGCATTGCACTGCGCCCGCCACCCTGAGACAAAGATGAAAAGTCTCATGTACCTTTAACTTCACCGGAACCCATACCCTTCAAACCGGAACACAGTAATGCGAGCACTGCTGCTTTGCGGCAGAAATATGTTTTATCCGTCCATTGCTGCTTGATTATTGAACGCATTTGAGTGTGAACCGGTAGTGTATCAAGCTCATTTGTCATCGTTCGAACTTTCAAAGTTGCCATACTTTAGAGTGAAATCTTCATACAAAAAAAAATGCCTCGCGCCGCACATTAAAGCAGTTTTTATTGAATATCTCGTAAAATATAGATAATTTTGCAAAACCCCTACATTAAACCCTCGGCTTTATTGTATTAATTTTAATTATCTCATTTTGTACCCAATAATATGGTTAATTTTAATAAACAATCGAATCTAGGCAAAAGTTAGAGGTAACTTTGGGTTTTTTTTCAATCGAGAAAATACTTACTGTCCGTTTTTCTGGTACAGTGATCCCTCAGAATTATGATGTAGTATCCAAGCGTATTTATAATTTGAATATTGCATTTGATTTAATCCGTTAAAAATCAAATCTAAGCTTGGTAATTTTGCGTAAAGCCAGGTTAATATTGTTGTGTCGGGGTGTGTCGTGACGCGCCAAGAACAATTACGGTTACGTTAATAGGTTCTCGCGCCACAACACAACACAACCTAATGTGAATCTAGGCATAGGTAATAAGCGTAACCGATTGCGTTCTGGCGCGCCACGACACAGCAATATGAACCTAGCTTTAATGCCCCGTTCTTGTCTTTGTGCTCAACCCTTACCGCTTGTAGGATTAACTTCATGAAGTACGAGAAGCCACCCGTGAGCCTAGACCACTTGCAACACTCGGCGGTGTACAGGGCGGTGCACGAGGGCGCGGGTGCGGGGCGGCGCGTGGACCTGCTGACGCCTGTCGTCGCGGAGGCGGACTATCGGGAGGTGAGAGAGAGACGCACGCTACACTGTGTCACTATCTAACTCATTAGCTTCATGAAGTACGAGAAGGTCCCGTGAGCCTAGACCACTTGCAACACTCGGCGGTGTACAGGGCGGTGCACGGGGGCGAGTAGCCGGCTGAGATGCGAAAGGTTGCGGGTTCGATTCCCGCTGCGGGACAAATGTTTGTATGATCTGCTAATATTTGTTCCGGGTCTGGGTGTTATGGTAGCATGGTGCTCGTAGTTCCTGATACCTACGAAACGGAATCCTAGTGTGGGATCAGAACCTATGTTTTTTTTTTAAACTACCTGAATGACATGGCGGAATTAGCAGATGGCCCACCTGATGTTAAGCAGTAACCTCTGCCTTTAACAATGCATTACCTCATAGGTCACGTCCACCTAGGACGCGCCCTATGTGGCATTGCACTGCGCCCGCCACCCTGAGACATAAAGATGAAGTCTCATGTGCCTGTAATTTCACCGGCACCCATACCCTTCACACGGCCGGAACACAGCAATGCGTGCACTACTGCTTTGCAGCGGAAATAGGTATGTTGGTACGAACCCCGGACGAACTCTTTCACAAAAAAGCTCTACTACTACGAAATACTGTAATGTATGAGACTGTTGGGTGTTATGTTATGTTAATGCAAACCCTCCTTTTCCCCAGCGATGCCGCGCCATGACGCCTGCGCAGGGTCAGGCCCCACAGCTACAGCCGTGAGCCGCCTCGCAGCACAGCCATAACCTAACCTTTTGTATTATATCCAGTGTAGTTTTTGAAATACAATTGTGTAAAAAAGATTTTTTTATTTCGACACTTTATTTCTACTCCGTGAGTGTCATTATGCATAGGTACTATAAAACAGGTGTAATTTAGACGATCACCAAAAATATTTTTAAGAATCTAAGCCAAGGCACCAAATGATATAAACACCGCCTAAAAAAGTACTAAACGGTTACCAAAATGGATAAATGGTCTCTAAATTACGATGGATTAACGGTCACCAAATTCTGTTAGGTTAGGTTAAGTTAAATTTTAAAGGCGTCCATATTTTTTTATGGTAGTCAATAATACGAAAAAAAAGATTTATTTCATAATATTTTATAAAATAATTTGGTGACCATTTATCCATTTTGGTAACCGTTTAGTACTTTTTAGGGCGGTGTTTAAACACAAGCCCTATAAAACTTTGAAGACACAAGCAGATGGCCCATTTGATGTTAAGCGGTACCCTCTGCCTAAGAACAGTGCATTAGCTCATAGGTCACGTCCACCTAGGACGCGCCCTACACCCTGAGACATAGATGAAGACTCATATGCCTCTAATTATACCGGCACCATTCAAACCGAAACACACCAATGCGAGCATTGCAAGACTTTTCAGTATCAGGGTGGCGGGCGCAGTGCAATGCCACATAGGGCGCGTCCTAGGTGGACATGACCTGTGAGGTAATGCAATGCATTCTATTGGGGACCATAGAATACTAATACACCTACCTAACTTACTATCACCAAATGTTTTTTTTTCATTGATCATTAGGTACCTACATAGAAAAACTAATAAAATAACTAAGATACCCAATAAACCTAAGGTTTGTCTGGATACTCACAATCATACGTGAACAGTACAAAAAGTAATTAATTTTGTAAAAATTAAAAAAAAAAAAACGCAATGAAACGGCTGAACCGATTTTGATCAAACATAGCTGAGAACACTCCCGACAAATTCACCTTATAAACAAATAAAAACGAAATCGGTTCATCCGTTCGGGAGCTACGATGGGACAGACAGATAGACAAACACACAGAGAGACACGTCAAACTTATAACACCCCTTCGTTTTTACGTCGGGGCACAGATAAAATACTACTATACTAGTAGTCGGGGGTTAAAAAATAGACTAAGTAAAACAAATAAATAAATAATACCCGCCTAGCTTGCCTAGGTATGTCCGGCCCAAGAATAGACCCCTCCATCTCCTCCCGTGGATGTCGTAAAAGCCTACTTAGGGATTACCCGGACTTATTGATAAGATTCGTTGGTATAAGATTTGTCCTAGCTGCTAGCTTATTGGAATGTGTTATTACTGGAAGAAAGCGTTAGCCGAGTCAGTCGTAGGAAGCAATGGCGGCGATGAGCTCACCACTTGTCACGTCTATATTCCACGATGGTGCAACCCACTGTGAAAAGAGGCCAATTGAGGCTCTGCCTACCCCTTCGGGGAAAAAGGCGTGTCTATGTATGTATGTATGTAGCTACCGATTCAAAATGATCCTTATGATTTCAATGAATAAAATACTTTTGACTTTGCCACGTTTGGGATGGCTCGACCAAACACCAGCTCGCTGCCTTGGACTCGATCGAACGCAGAGCTTTCAGGCTTATAGGCGAGCAACATATGGCGGAGACTAAGATCCAGAGTCTCGAGCACCGCCGTAAGGTCGCGTGCCTTTCGATCTTCTGTTACATTTCGGGGAATGCTCCCAGGAACTTCACGATCTGATCCCACCATCTCCTTTTCATCATAGGACGAGCAGGCGCACGGCTCAGTACCATCCTTACCTCATTAGTATACCCTCTATTCGTACCACAGATATAAGAATACTATACTAGATTCGTACTAAACGTTTCAGTTCTACCTTTATATTGCGAACTGCTAAGGAGTGGAATACACTACCTACGTCTGTCTTTCCTGAAAACTATAATCTGGGTCTCTTCAAGGCTAGAGTGAATAGGTGCCTTCTAGACCTTTGTGCTCCATCTTCGGCCACATCGTCACTTACCAACAGGTGAGATCGTGGTCAAACAAAGGTGTATCATAGTAAAAAAAAACACTTTTTATTACCAAATCTTCAATACCTTACTATCACCATTTTTTGTTAAATATAATATAAGTTCCAACAATTCTTAAATAAACCACATTAAATTATGTAAAAAAACAAAACCGTGCCCCATACAAAACTTTGAGGAACCAAGGTGATAGAATAATAGTACATTATGGTACTAGTGTGTAATGTTGGTGATTACCGCTGAGGCGCTATTGAGACCCGAGCGAGGTGAGGGTCTTAAGAGAGCCGAGGACGGTAATCATCAATACACACGTGTATCATAGGACGTTTTACAACACACTTGTGAAGAAAATTATAATAAAACAGAAATACACACTGTGTAAATGTTCAACTGTCTCTATAACTCACTAGTGAATAATAGCAATGAAAAGTCACAGTTTGATTACAGGTGTCATCATGTGCCTAATTGCGGTGAAATCAGAGCCACTTTATGTGCAAGTGTATTGAAAATATAATTACATCACTAGTCTTCTATTTGAAGTAAAAACTAATTAAATAAAATCCGACCAAGTGCGAGTCAGACTCGCGCACGAAGGGTTCCGTATCATTACCTATACAAACAACAAAACAAACGGGTACGTATCAAAATGTATAAATTCAAAATACATACGTTTAAAATTCATAAGTTCAAAACACATAAATTTAAAAAACCTAATGGTTTAAAGTTTATAATTTCATTTGATATAAGTTTAAAATAACGAAGTTTGAAATACATAATATTTACAACACATAACAGCTATGAATAATGGCTACAAAGCACAACAAATAACTTCAAAATGTATAACGGTTACAAATCATTAAGCACATAGGTAATATATCCCACTAATATCATAAATGTCAAAGTTACGACGGTACACAGATAGATTATGACCTGGATTGAGCTAGGCTACTTTTTACCCTGGCATTATACGATATATTTTCAATACTATCTTCGAATGACTGCACACATAAGCTGAAATATATATTTGTATGACGTCACCAAACTATACTGTAATATATATAATATGGTATAGCACGACATATTACTTACGACATATTTTGAATTCACAGCATGTTCAATATAGTGTATGACCTATGCAGGTTCTATTCGAACTGTGTTAGACTCTCAGAGGCGAGGTTCCAAAACCAACCTTTTGTTGGATCAAAGACATTAATATGTAGGTCGCAGGAAGGCGGTGGATGGTTGCGGCTATAGACCGTTCGTCGTGGCACTCTATGGGGGACGCCTATGTCCAGCAGTGGACTTCTGTAGGATGCTGATGATGATGATGAAATATTCAACTCAGTATCTGACTTACTCGACAAAATGAAATATTCTCCCTCCAATTTGTCACATTTTAGGTGATTTAAACTTAAAAAACCGTACAATTAATACTGAATTTATTTATTTGAACCATAAGTTATATTGATTTTAAACGTATTTTAAACGTATACTTTGTAATCATTATTTATTTTGATTTAAGATATTTTGACCATTATAAATAAAAAACTTTCAGTATTTAAAATTTATTACCCTATTAGTACCCTAACTGTATACGTTTAAAATACCGAAAATCATAATACCGTATGGTTCAAATAAATTAATTCAATATCCTTAATGTACGGTTTTTATGTTAGAAATACATAAAAAGTATTAATTTGATGGCCCCAGCTACAAACTTGAAATTTGGCATGCATATTTGTTTGAGATTATGGCTTTAGGCATTTCGAACATTATACATAAAAAACTTTATGGATTATAAAATTTATTTATTTTCAAAATCAGGTTTTTTAAATTTATGGATTTTCAACTTATGTATTCTAAGCGTATGTATTTTGAATTTATGCATTTTGATACGTACGTTTGTTGTAAGGGATATTTATTTTATTTCTGTTTTTTGTATTTGTTGTTAAAACGCCAACAGGAATACATCATCTGAGATACAGCCTGGTGACAGACGGACAAACAGACAGACTCCGCGTCTTAGTAATAGGGTCCCGTTTTACCCTTTGGGTACGGAACCCTAAAAACACAATAAAATTTGAATTTCGCGCCTCAAGCGAAACCTTCCACCATAACTTAGCGACATCTGTCATCTCCAGACACGACCCCTCCTAAACCTTACAACACGGCTTCGCGTCCCCCGCACTCCCATTCTCCTTCTCTTTCTTCCTCCCGCAGCAGGCGTCTCTCCGTCCCTTTCCGGCGACGGGCCGGTCTCGCTCGTCCCACACCACGACGCCGTCACACTGACAGATCCGCTTCGGGTTCTGGAACACGCCGGCAGAGCGCGCCACGATGCCGCACGCTATCCTACAACACCCAAATAGTGCATTTAAGACGCTATGTCAATGACAGTTTCAAAAGAGGAAGACGAGTGACATACATTCTGGGCAGGAGGGCAATTCTCGGATTGTAGAGATTATCTCTAAATTAGAGATAATGTCGAAGCATGAATGTCTACAAAAAATGTCACGAAAATGTCACAATAACCATCAAATCGATTTGAATGATTTTGGTCGACTTATGTCTATTTGTGACATCACGAGAATAGCAAATTAAGATTTTATTCGACATTCGCCATCTTTTTTCGACATATGTCGAATTCGACTGAATCTCTACAATCTGAGAATTTCCCTCCTGGTCCTACTCACAGATGAAGTAGTACATGAATAGAGTGCTAAAATAGCATAGTGTTCCTTTTTACTCCTATCCTAGAAGATAGCTTGCTATCCTATATGTTAGAGAGAAACAAATATATTGTCACACGACAGTCGTTTTTCGGTTCCGTACCCTGAATATTGGTAACATGAATGTACATCTTCCTAGATTGGTACCATGAATGTAGTAGTAATTGGTACATTTGGCCTGGTACAAGTTACACAAATAAAAACAGATAGATATATGCTTGTCTCACTCCAACACATGAATACATTCATATAAAAGAATGAGACTGGTATAATCGATACCGGTTTGTTTTTAGCCTTACTTCCATGCTTTAGTTCTTCTTCTGAGGTCATACTCAACTGAGTCTGCTGACACACCCGTACTTTAGTCGCACTTGGAACATCATCGAGAACGCTTGTGTTCTAGTATAGACCTAAAACGCATCAAAATGCCTTCTTGTGTATTTAAAAACTGCTTCATTCACTCCAGGATGAAAAATAAATCTCATGGAGTTACTTTCCACTCGTAAGTATGGTTAAAAATGTTATTTAGCTGAAAAATATAGACTCTGTTCATTAAATACCGACCACATCGCCATATTTGAGAGAGCGAGATAGACAATACGGGGACTATAGTCGACTGCTACAGTCGGGGAGTTCCGAACCAGACATTCGTGCGACGCCGAGCCGGCCCGAGTCCACCGGAGCCCAAGTATAATGTTGCTATGCTACAGTCTCAACTGCTATGTTAGAGACTGTATGTCATTGCGCTATGATACAATTTTGGAGTGGTTGCGTTACCCGCTCACTCAGTAACAGTACCTAAAGGTTACAACTCGATGTTAATACAGTAATTACTTGAAGATAATCTAAATAAATAATTGACAAGAAACACGATTGGAGAAACTTTTCTCGATAGCTTTATTTTTTTAAGATGGATTATATTAGATAGATTAACACTTTATTGTACACCAAAGAGAATAAAAAAAACACAAAAATAAAAGGATTAACGAAATCAAATTAAAGTACAATGAGCGGCCTTATCGCTGAAAGCGATTTCTTCCAGGCAACCTTTGGCGGAGTGTTAAAAATGGCGGAGTGTCCAAACTGATTTCGATTCTCTCGCACCAGTCAATATACGTGATAATAGTACATAAGCCAAAGGAGTAGATGGCGCTATTAAGAAACAAACAGTTGAGTAAGCTTTCTAGCTACCTTTAGATCGCTTGCAGCGGTCTTCAGGTGGCACAACTGTTTCATATGTATTTTGTACATATCTTGTATTATTCCTTCAGCTTTTAATAAATAGGCCTATAATTAAAAATACGTCATCGATTTTATTCTGTGACAACGTGAATTAGCGCAATCTAGTGAAATGATTTAATTTGCTCTTGTTCTACAGTGAACCTACCAAATAAGCAATCCCATCTATCGAAATGAAACATGATAATTAATACATAAACAAACGACTAGATGGCGCTATTAAGGATAAAACATCCGCAGAAACTATAAAAAATAAAAAAAATAAAAAAACCTATAACGTGGTGGCTTATAAAGTTAAAAAACATCAGATTTTAATCTGTGGCAACGTGAATTAGCGCTTCTAGTGACATGATTTGATTTGTTTTTGAACAAGAGCACGTTCCACGTCTGTTTATATCTTAATAGCGCCATCTACACCTTTGATTACGTACTATTGTCACGTTATACTGCATGGAAGATTACTGGATGGATTTTAGTAGTAGTAGAGCTTTTTTGTGGAAGAGTTCGTCCGGGGAAGTACTACCACCATACCTATTTCTGCCGCAAAGCAGTAGTGCTCGCATTGCTGTGTTCCGGTTTGAAGGGTAAGGGTGCCGGTGAAATTACAGGCACATGAGACTTTTCATCCTTATGTCTCAGGGTGGCGGGCGCAGTGCAATGCCACATAGGGCGCGTCCTAGGTGGACGTGACCTATGAGGTAATGCACTGTTCATAGGCAGAGGTTACCGCTTAACATCAGGTGGGCCATCTGATTGTTCCGTCATTCAGTAGTATAAAAAAAAAAAAATGGAAGCAGTAACTCCATCTATTGAAATGTAATTGAATGTGGCCTAGACGTATTCATATTTAAATATTTTTAACAACCTTAATTAAGTCCTGTTTTGGTTCATGATATTGTTGGATTCATTTAAATTAGTGCGCTTATAACAACAGCTCAGAACTTTTCAGGCTATTTATTAGCGCCATCTATTTTTTGCCTGGAATTTGTACCTTTTAGCGAGTCACGTTCCATCTATCTAATGTCAGTTGCACGGCTTGTATAATGCCTACAAAGAAAAATAAATAAAAAATAATGTCATTCCTTTCGTATTATTCGTCCACGACTATAGTGACTTGCTATACGTACGTCTCCGTCTAGCTTGGAGCGGGGCGAGCCGCCTCGGCCCAGGTCATCGGGTCGCTCTGTCACACTATAGTGACTTGCGATACGTACGTCTCCGTCTAGCTTGGAGCGGGGAGAGCCGCCTCGGCCCAGGTCATCGGGTCGCTCTGTCACACTATAGCGACGAGACCGTGCGTGAGGCAGTGTCACTAATCTTGCGATACGTACGTCCGTCCGCTGTCTCCGTCTAGCTTGGAGCGGGGTGAGCCGCCTCGGCCCAGGTCATCGGGTCGCTCTGTCACACTATAGTGACGAGACCGTGCGTGAGACAGTGTCACTAATCTTGCGATACGTACGTCCGTCCGCTGTCTCCGTCTAGCTTGGAGCGGGGCGAGCCGCCTCGGTCCAGGTCATCGGGTCGCTCTGTCACACTATAGTGACGAGACCGTGCGTGACACAGTGTCACTAATCTTGCGATACGTACGTCCGTCCGCTGTCTCCGTCTAGCTTGGAGCGGGGCGAACCGCCTCGGCCCAGATCATCGGGTCGCTCTGTCACAGCTATGCACCGCCCGATTATCTCAGATATCTGAAAAGTAAATAAATTTGTCTGCATATACACGGTGTAACAAGAGGGGTGGATCATCGGTGGCAACTAGGTAGGGGTACTCATGGCACATCCGAATAACCCCCCCCATGTATGTTCTACGATTTTGGATAGTTTAGTAGGAATGTCTATTTTGGTGCTAAATTTTTTACCAATTCCTATGGAAAAGGGTTCACGTAGAATCATGTTTTTTATGATGAAGTGGTAGAATTAGCGCAACAAAACTTGCACAGTAGGTAGTCCGTGAAGTGAGGAAGATTTTAAAGTTACAAATAACAAATATTTTTTATTTATTTATTGGAGAAAAATGGCGTCGGAATTTATTGTTAGTTTTCAGTACAAATTTCAAAAACTTAAAAATTCAAAAACTTGAAATTTGTTATTAAATTATTGTCGAAAGTTATTGTTAGTTTTCAGTAAAAAATTTAATAGATAGATAGATTAACTCTTTATTGTACACAAATAACACACAGAAATACAAAACATAACTCAATAACAAAAAATTACAGAAATGTACAATGGGAGGTCTTATCTTACAAATTTGAATGTTGTAAACTAAAGTTATTCACCATGATGTGTAGAATACCCCGTCCCCGGGCTTATACGGATATTATGATACATTCTGTATAATAAAAAATATCTATCTATGTATCATATTGTTATTTTCATTTGTATTGTATCATTTCTGTATTAAGTATATCAGTTATCTAGTACCCATAACACAAGCTCTGCTTAGCTTGGGGCTAGATAATGTTGTGCGCTTCTAAACTTTCGATACGAAGATTTAAATCCTACATAAAGAATAATCGAATTAAGAAAGAGTATTACACTCTACATGACTATGATAATGATAAAGCCGCGTGGCCTGATGTCGCTCTGCCCCTCGACACCTAATTTGACAATTTACAATGTTTGTACTTACTTATAACTTATTATTGATGTGTTGACAATCTATACTTTATATATTTATAAATAATAGGGATATCAAGCGTAGTGTGTGCTGCCGTATGAACTTTTGCTGATTCTCTCTATCATCTTACTTTTAACTGCCTACCTAAGTCTTTTAAGTTGGTTTTCCTTTTATCTTTGAATCATCTTCCACTTGTTCACTCGGCACCACACTGGCGCTTCCCGCCTAGTGGTAAGAAGGATCATCAAATAAAGCCGAGCCGTGTTTGTTGCCTGATTCTTGTAGGTGTGGTCGCGTTGGGACAGGAGTACATTTATTTTATAAGACGATTCAAAATGATCCTTGTGATGATCTTTGTTGTTTAATCTCATACCCGCTTCCAGGTTCTATCATCGCACATCTCGACAACGCAAGGGAGCTCATCCACACATCATCGACACGTGGATATTTCGTACTGCTCGCTTTACGAGATCATTTCTCCCCCATACGTGCAAGTTGTGGAATGGGCTCCCTCCTGAGGTGTTTCCGCTAGACTACAACATGAGCCGCTTCAAAAAAAATGTAAAAAGAGTCCTTCAGGGCAGGCAACGCATTGGCAATGCTTCTGGTGTTGCAGATGTCAATAGGCGACTGTAACCGCTTACCATCAGGCGGGCCGTAAGCCAGTTTGTCGAGCAATTACATTTAAAAAAAAAAAAAAAAAACTGGATCGTAGCATAAGCTCAATAATATAAATGAATTCGAAGTCTTACTTGCAGCATGTGGTCGACGATGCGGAAAGTCGCGCGACCCGCGTGGTCCGCCTCGATGTTGCCCAGGTCGCCCGCGTGTCGCGCGTGCGGCGGGTCGCTCGGCGCGCCGTGGGGGCTGTTCCAGGGGTTGTAGTGATCACCCACAGAGCTGCAGCCCTGGATAAGGATCCCTTATAAATTGGTGTGCCGGTAATTTTAGCATTATTTGTCTCTCGCTAGATGGCGTTGGCGATAGTTTAGGTAACCGTAAATATTTCAAAATACGCAACTATCACAAAGATATTAATTATAACATAATTTTGCAGGATTTTGTATGTTTTTACGAAGCTCGGATCTCCTCTGATCGGATACAATTTAATAAGTTTTTGATGAAAAATATATTTTGTCATTTATAAATTTAGTGATCGTAACCGTGTGCTGATAAAAATGAGTGTAAACTTGGCCAGTCTATTATCCATCGAGGAGTTCCGTTGTGCACCTTCCGTCTCCATCATCAGATCAGCTCGCTGTCACCATAATATTGCATTGTCATCGGAACTTGACAGGTATATGCCAAATTTGAGCTCGATTGAGCTCCAATTGAACAACCGATTGGTTGTTTATGGAAGCTGTTGGGACTCACTTGGCTGAGGTCTCCGTCTTGCCGCACGTGGAGCCCGTGTTTGCCGGGGGGCAGGCGGTCGATGCTGCCGTCGGCGACCAGGGCTCCACCGGCCTGCTGGAAGCGGATGACTCCCAGCGCGCCTGTCCCCGGCGCGCCCTCGCAGCCCTGAGACGACACCATCGCCACTGCTGACTGGCTGTCTGAGGACCCACGACACAACCATATCATCATTTTTGTTAGTTGAACAAGAGAAACTAGGTCTCTGAGTCAACTTGGATGAATCGGCGTTTGTATGTATGTATGTTTGTCCGAGCATAACTTCCGAACCGTTAATCCGATCTTCATGGAATTTGATTGGGGGGGTAGATAGTATTGGTACAATTTGTTGGTAAGGTTATGAGCTATATCGGTCGGGGGGTTGTTGAGATATTGGGGTCCAAGAGGGGGTAAAAAAAGTGAGAATTATAGATCAAGTGGGGTGTCATATGAAAGCCCCTCGCTTCCTCATTTCAAAACAATTTTTCATATTTTTTTAACTTGTGTTGTTTTTGATATAATAGGGTAAATTAAAAATGTAAAAATCCAAAACCTCTAGGCTACTTCCACCAATCCTACAACGCTGAAACTTGGGACGTTTGTAGCTTTTATGACACAAATACTGGAGAAAGTCTAAAATACAAGAATTCCGAAACTTGTACTCTATAAAACAATAACCAGTATAACATCCATTGTTGACCTCCCGTTTCTAGGAATTTGAACGACGTTATAGATCTAACTTTTCGAACCACACGTACATAGATATTTTTTCGAAAGAAATAAGGTAACCTACCTAAATCGCGTGTATTCGCGAGGTCTCAGTTCGGGGCGAACCACTAGTAATACCAGGCGTGAGTACCCGGCGGGCTCGACTTGTTGAGTCAATGCAGTGAGTTAGACAAGATAAGAGTTGCGCGATAGAAAGAGAGGTAGCTACTAGGTGACTTTAGCTGTAGGCTGTAGCTGTTCTTTTTAGTAGTAGAACTTTTTTGTAAAAGTGTTCGTCCGGGGAAGTACTACCACCATACCTATTTCTGCCGCAAAGCAGTAGTGCTTGCATTGCTGTGTTCCAGTTTGAAGGATAAGGGTGCCGGTGAAATTACAGGCACATGTGACTTTTCATCTTTATGTCTCAGGGTGGCGGGCGCAGTGCAATGCCACATAGGGTGCGTCCTAGGTGGACGTGACCTATGAGGTAATGCACTGTTCATAGGCAGTGGTGAGCATGGAGGTGAGGTGAGCATAGAGCATGGTAGCCTAACGGTTCAATAGTGCAACTCAGAATCCAACGATACCAGGTTCGATCCTAGGCTCCGCACCAATGACTTTTCTAAGTTATGTGAGGATTTCCATCGCTCTGTGCTTCGGAGGGCACGTTAAGCTGTCGGTCCCGGCTGCTATTGATTAATAGCAGTCGATAAGCCATTTCAGAGGCCCTCGGGCGGCTTGACAAACTCCGACACCAGAGGCCAGCACTACCTCATACGAAACGAAACGAATAGGCAGAGGTTACCGCTTAACATCAGGTGGGCCATCTGCTTGTTCCGTCATTCAAGTAGCATAAAAAATAAAAAAACCCTATTGGCACTGAGCGACCTGAATTGATAAATGATTACCGCTTAATCCGCTTATAACGTAAATATGTCTATTACCTATCAGCGCACATTGATCAAATAAATAAGAGATTATTTTAGAGGTCTTGGTCGATTTATATTATCGATTACGCAGCAAATATTTGTTTACACGCCGTCTTTCGTGATTTTCGTACACTTTTTGAAGCGCGAGCGCTGTTCTGACCTTTTCTAACTTACCTAAACTATACTGAGTTAAAAAGTGACGGAATTTAGCTGTTGTCTGCCTCTTAAGATCATAATTTACCATACATAAATCATTCAAGATCCTAAAAACAACCACTACAGTATGCCAGATTTATCACAGACACTATATAGGTAACATGAACAATAATATAGGGCTCAGAGGACACTCGCTGAAGCTGCAACGCGGGCCAAGTACCAGCAATCCGAGGATGCACATATTGCCCAATCGCGTCGTGCGCACTTGGAACCGGCTACCATACTCAGTGATCAGTGCCCCCTCAGTGAATTCTTTCAAAAATAGAGTTGGACTAAGATATACTGAGCTCCGAGAGCTGCCTGTGTATTTTAAATTAATTAATTAATTCAAATGCCCCACTACACATGGCTTGTGTAGGGGGGCATTTGACGCCGCGAGTACATGCTGACCTACAATAAACCATAGCATGTGTTTTTTTTTATACCTCTTTAGCTGACAGAACAAGCAGATGGCCCACCTGATGTTAAGCAGTACCCTCTGCCTATGAACAGTGTATTATCACATAGGTCACGTCTATCAAGTACGCGCCCTATGTGGCACTGCACTGCGCCCGCCACCCTGAGACATAAAGATGGAAAGTCAAATGTGCCTGTAATTTCACCGGCACCCTTACCCTTCAAACCGAAACACAGCATGTTCCTTACCCATGTGACGTTGAGAGATATAATGAGGAATAGTGTGATAAGAGAGTGTTGTGAAATTAAAGAAGACGTAGTGATTATGATTGAGAAAGGTATGCTCAGATGGTTTGGGCATTTTGAATGGTTGGACGATAGTATATTGATGAAACGGGTACTTATGTACTCGTCTCATGACTAGGGTGAATGGGACAGTGGGAATTGGAAGACCTCGGCAAACATATTCAGACCAGATCAGAGTCTTTCTGGAAAAAGTCCAGGTCAAGAGTTTCCTTTACCGACATGCATGATGAAGAATGTGATGAGAGTGAATGAAGCATGAGGTGTATCAGGAATAATCAGGATCGTAGCAATTGGAAATCCATTGTCTCCCCTACCCCTCCGCGAAACAGGCGTGAGTTTATGTATGTATGTATATGCCTTACCCCCAAACCCCTGCAGCACGGTTCTCCTCCCAGAACTCTTGGCCACTATATCCAGCACCGTCTGATTGGGCAGAGTGGTCTCCACGACAACAGCTCCATCTTTGAAGACTGCATCTTTTACACCCTCTTGAGCCCTCAGGTCATTTAGCGTGCGGTCGAGGACTTTCTCGTCCGGTGTTGGGCCGAAGTCTACAAGCAGTTCCAGCTGAAAATTGTTATTATTATTAATAACTGTCTGTTTATAATACGCAGGCAGCTCTCGGGGCTGATGCGTGTATATCTTAGTCCTTGTCAGTGCATTTTAAATGTTTGTCTTGTAAATTTTTTGAGGAATTCACTGAGGGGGCACTGATTACAAAAAATCTTTTACTTAGCTACATAGCACGTAACTATGTAACGTAACGTAACATAACGTATCCTATAGCACTCATCAATAGCCGAGTGCTATTATTCATTGTTAATAGATTATGATATTATCTTATTAACTTAAAGGGCCCCCTCTCGATTTGAACTAAAATCTTGTAGGTTCGTACAATTAAATTTTTGAAAGAAAGGCACTGTGTAATTTGAGGGCTAGCGCCAGATCCTTTGGTTGGAATTCGGAAAATTCCGCTACTTACTTGCGAAACGGCTATATAAACGCGCAAAATATTCTGAAACTTGTTCCAGCACGGACGTTTTTTTGAGAAAAACTAACAAGTTTGTGAAACAAATGTTTATAATTTAGATTCTACACAACATGGGCGAGATACCCCGTAAACTTTTTTTTTTACTTTCACTGTTTATAATTACATTATGAACATCCAAAGTTCAGGTAAAATTGTGCAAATAAGCTGATTTTTGAAGGCTTATACAGAATTTAGTGGTAAAAAAAAAAAATGTTTCTTCACGTATCTAGATATATTCTTCAAATACATATTTGTAGAAAACATCTCACGAAAAAATTGTTATTACAACTTCATAATCACGTACGAGCTGAGCACCAGCGTTTTTATCGAAAGTACTGGAATTGACTGCTCTTAAGAGTGATATTATCTTTCACCCGCGTCTATCAAGTGGGACCCCACCGCATAATTTGTGCGGTAGGATACTAAAGAAATACCTCTTGTGGTATCCTAGCATTGTATTTGTAGTTTTTTTTGTAACATTAAGGAAGGAGGTCCCCAAGATACAGGTTAACCTAGTTTGGGGACCAACAATGTCATGTTTTTTGTAATTGTATTATTGTATTGTATTATAGCTTTCGCCCGCGTCTATCTTTGACGACCTCTGTGGCGCGGCGGGCGAAGCTTGGCCTGCGACACAGGAGGTTGCGGGTTCGATTCCCGCCTCGGAACAAATATTTGTGCGATCGCAGATATTTGTTCAGGGTGTTCTGGGTATTTTCTATGCATAATAAAAAATATCTATTCATTTAATATATTGTATTAAGTATATCAGTTATCTAGTACCCATAACACAAGCTCTGCTTAGCTTGGTGCTAGATAATATAGTGTGAACTGTCCAGCAATATTTATTTATTTATTTATTTTAGTGCCACAGGATACCAAAGATATACCTCTTGTGGTATCCTAGCATTGTATTTGTAGTTCCTGATACATACGACATAGGGGCTCCTAGTGTGGGACCAAGTCTATAGATGCAACTGTTGGGTGTTAAGGTATGTTGTTGTACGGTACACTAGGGAGTCACCGGCCGCATTGCGGAACCTGATTAGAACGTAAAGTAGGCAGGTTTATGGGTATTTACGACGAACATTAATAGGTAGCATTGTTTTATGCACACTATCTTACCCTTTTGAACTTGTACATAATTAATTATGGATATGGTAAAACCAATGACTAAATAATCAAAACCTTACCTTAGAAGTCAACATATTGACGACACAAAAATTACTTTTCTGAGAACAATTCTAAGTATAGCAAGTAAAAACCTTTGAGCAAAATAAGATTACTTGTATCCTCTTTGAAGATAACTAGTAATCACTACGTTTTATTTAGTAAAAACCTTGAAGGAAAACAAACAACACCGGAAAAGATAAAAAAATCACATCACTTCGCAGTATATTTAATTTATGGCATCTGTGGCCGGCCAGAGTGTCCGTGCCACAAACACTAATACTCTCTTGCGGTCCGTGGGTCCCATGGACTGAGTATACAAACTAAGTCCATGCACATGCCTTGTTTTTTTTTTACCTTTCTCTTCGAAACTAGTATGAATAGATATTGGATTGAAAGTGGTAATAAATTCCGAGGCGAAGAGTTTCAGTATACTGTCTGTGTATTTACTCATTGGCTCATAGTGTGGATACGACATGAATGTTTGGAAGATCGTTCACAAAAGCAAGGCACTTTTTCGCCGTGATGTTGGCACTATAAGCTTATCAATCTGTTATTGTCAGATGGGCAGATTGTCATAGATGCTCCGGTCGTTTTTGTGATAATATATAATATTTTTCGCATTAATCATGCCAAAGCCATTTGGAAACCATGCAAGAGAGATAGTGTTGAAGGTGCGTGCCTTTTGTAAGAGAGAAAAGGGAATCAAAGCCTAGTTAATTCCACTCAATCTTAAGACAGGTTAGTAAAATAGGGATACCAGCTTCCGAGATAATGTCTTTATTATGGGTAATTAGAACTTACTAACATAACGAATTAAAATAAAGAAGTACATAATCTTAGTGAATTTAATTTATTTCTTTATGATATTGTCCTTGTTTGTGTTTTTATAAATATTTAATTTTATAAAATGATACAAATTGTATGTGTCTATTTCAGACATTTCGGAGAGAAGCGTGAGTAGAATATCTAAAGAAGGTGAAGTTGCTGCCTCTACCACTCTACTCTACCCCCTACCACTGCGACTTAAATGCAATTGAGTTTATATGTGTGGAGTCTTCTAAAGAGACGATTAGCTAGCAATAATGTCGGCCAAGAAGCTGGGAATATCGTGAAGTTAACTGAAGAAGCTATTTCATTTATAACCCCTCAGGATCGGCAAAAACAGTGAACACGTAAAAAATTTAGAAGACAAATTTTATGAACTTGATGTCTGGATGGATTATACTACTGATAATTGAACTAGGAAATGACAGCAGCACAGATTCGGATACGACAGATGATGATGACGTTTATACAAGTGACAGTCATGTGTCTGGAATCGTTCCTTTCGACCATAATTACTGACAGAAAAAAAAATAGTTTATAATTTAAATAGTGTCATCATTTACAACCTTACTAGTCTTATAACTGTATATTATTTTAAAATAGGCAAGTAAAACATATTAATCGGTGGTAGGTACATACAAGTTTAGATAATGTTGTCGGCGACCACCAATTACCAAGTGGAAGAGTGAATCACCTGAATAAGGTAAAGCGTTACTTCACACCAGGACAGCTACTCAGTTTATATAAAGCACAAGTCCGGGCTGGTATGGAGTACTGCTGCCATGTTTGGGATGGCTCGGCCAAACACCAGCTTGCTGCCTTCGACTCGATCGAACGTAGAGCTTCCAGGCTTATAGGTGAGCAACATATGGCGGAGACTAAGATCCAGAGTCTCGAGCACCGCCGTAAGGTTGCATGCCTTGCGATCTTCTATAGGTTACATTTCGGGGAATGCTCCCAGGAACGGCACGATCTGATCCCACCATCTCCTTTTCATCATAGGACGAGCAGGCGTACGGCTCAGTACCATCCTTACCTCATTGGTATACCTTCTATTCGCACAAAACGTTTCAGTTCTACCTTTATAATGCGAACTGCTAAGGAGTGGAATACACTACCGTCGTCTGTCTTTCCTGAAAACTATAATCTGGGTCTCTTCAAGTCAAGAGTGAATAGGTGCCTTCTATACCTTTGTGCTTCATCTTCGGCCACATCGTCACTTACAAACAGGTGAGATCGTGGTCAAACAAAGGTCTATCAAAGTTAAAAAAAAAAGAAAAAAAAGTGGGGTAAATGCTACATATATTGTTGGCAGCACCGTAGGCAATGCTGCCAATACACAAAATAAGTGCATTGCTTTTGTGAACGATCTGTAGTACATCTTCCTAGGGATGCGACAAGAAGGCACAACGCCGTAGTCTGGGTTTTGACAAGCCATTGACACGGACACGGGTGTACAATAGTAGTGAGTACTTTTACTCAACTCCGTAAAGGTTGAGCAGTATACCTCTAGCCTAAAGTATCTACAAAATTACATATAGCGTGTTCGCAGTATATTTCTACCCTAAAGTATTTAAGGTGTAACGTTACGTTTGAGGCGCGAAATTCAAATATTGTGTTTTTGCTCATCACAGCTCATCAACACTTCTTCAGATAGCGAAAACTAATTTGACGGTAATTATATGACCTAACACACAAGTTTTAATTTATAGGACGACCTCTGTGGCGCGGCGGGCGAAGGTTGGCCGGCGACGCAGGAGGTTGCGGGTTCGATTCCCGCCTCGGTACCAATATTTGTGCGATCGCAGATATTTGTTCAGGGTGTCCTTTGTTATAGTATCACATAAATATCATTAGTTTGGCTATGAAAGTGCTTGAAACAAAAAAATACTGTAAAAACCATTGAAGCACAATCGTAGCTAAACTATTGATATTATTAAATTGATATTATTATTATTTGATATACATTAAAACTTGTGTGTTAGGTCATATAATTACCGGCAAATTAGTTTTCGCTATCTGAAGAAGTGTTGATGAGCTGTGATGAGCAAAAAACACGAAAAAAATTTAATTTCACGCACAGTTTAACGGCTGGAGCGACAATGAGTGTCCGTCAAGTTGGCAGCCTCACCACGGAAATTGATGGTTTCATCTATGCCAAAAAACTGTGAGCAAATAGTGATAAATAGTGACACAAAGCAGAGACGTTGTGACACTGTAGTTTAGGAGATATTTTGGTCATTCACTGAGGGTTCTGACTTTGAGAACTCCCTGAGCGGAAATTTCCAAGTAAATTACACAGTTGGTTAGTAAAGCAATGTTTTTGTAATTTGAAAGACTTTTTTGATTGTAAAATGTAGGTATTTATAAAATTTGTGACATTTAATATTACGATTCCTTATTATTATTCACTATTATTTTACCTTGTTTCGTTGCCATTATTATTATTATTGAATAATACTATTAAACTCGTTTCGTTTTCGTATGAGGTAGTGCTGGCCTCTGGTGTCGGAGTTTGTCAAGCCGCCCGAGGGCCTCTGACATGGCTTATCGACTGCTATTAATCAATAACAGCCGGGACCGACAGCTTAAAGTGCCCTCCGAAGCACAGAGCGATGGAAATCCGCACATAACTTATAAAAGTCATTGGTGCGGAGCCTAGGATCGAACCCGGTATCGTTGGATTCTGAGTTGCACTATTGAACCGTTAGGCTACCATCGCTGTTAAACTGTAAACTGTAGGCTAGAGACCAACATTATTATTAAAGTTGCTTGCTAACTCACGGCGAAATATGCTGGTCTTATTATTATTTTTCATCTTGTTGTACCATATTTCATGCAATAAATTATTATTTCAAATTTATTATTATTTTTCATCTTGTTGTACCATATTTCATGCAATAAATTATTATTTCAAATTTATTATTATTTTTCATCTTGTTGTACCATATTTCATGCAATAAATTATTATTTCAAATTTATTATTATTTTTCATCTTGTTGTACCATATTTCATGCAATAAATTATTATTTCAAATTTATTATTATTTTTCATCTTGTTGTACCATATTTCATGCAATAAATTATTATTTCAAATTTATTATTATTTTTCATCTTGTTGTACCATATTTCATGCAATAAATTATTATTTCAAATTTATTATTATTTTTCATCTTGTTGTACCATATTTCATGCAATAAATTATTATTTCAAATTTATTATTATTTTTCATCTTGTTGTACCATATTTCATGCAATAAATTATTATTTCAAATTTATTATTATTTTTCATCTTGTTGTACCATATTTCATGCAATAAATTATTATTTCAAATTTATTATTATTTTTCATCTTGTTGTACCATATTTCATGCAATAAATTATTATTTCAAATTTATTATTATTTTTCATCTTGTTGTACCATATTTCATGCAATAAATTATTATTTCAAATTTATTATTATTTTTCATCTTGTTGTACCATATTTCATGCAATAAATTATTATTTCAAATTTATTATTATTTTTCATCTTGTTGTACCATATTTCATGCAATAAATTATTATTTCAAATTTATTATTATTTTTCATCTTGTTGTACCATATTTCATGCAATAAATTATTATTTCAAATTTATTATTATTTTTCATCTTGTTGTACCATATTTCATGCAATAAATTATTATTTCAAATTTATTATTATTTTTCATCTTGTTGTACCATATTTCATGCAATAAATTATTATTTCAAATTTATTATTATTTTTCATCTTGTTGTACCATATTTCATGCAATAAATTATTATTTCAAATTTATTATTATTTTTCATCTTGTTGTACCATATTTCATGCAATAAATTATTATTTCAAATTTATTATTATTTTTCATCTTGTTGTACCATATTTCATGCAATAAATTATTATTTCAAATTTATTATTATTTTTCATCTTGTTGTACCATATTTCATGCAATAAATTATTATTTCAAATTTATTATTATTTTTCATCTTGTTGTACCATATTTCATGCAATAAATTATTATTTCAAATTTATTATTATTTTTCATCTTGTTGTACCATATTTCATGCAATAAATTATTATTTCAAATTTATTATTATTTTTCATCTTGTTGTACCATATTTCATGCAATAAATTATTATTTCAAATTTATTATTATTTTTCATCTTGTTGTACCATATTTCATGCAATAAATTATTATTTCAAATTTATTATTATTTTTCATCTTGTTGTACCATATTTCATGCAATAAATTATTATTTCAAATTTATTTCATTTCATGTCTAGTTGACGCCTCACCTGCGCCTAGCTTCGCTTCGAAGCGATTCCATTTCTACAGTCGTAATACAGTACAATAGACCACGTGACATTTCGATAGCTTACGTCAATCTCATACATTGTTGGCTTTTCTACAAGCGTCATCGCTATTAGAATGTTACTTGTCTACGGCCTCAGGAACGGTTGCACGTATCGTGATAAATAAATAAATAATGCTGGACAGTTCACACAACATCTAGCCCCAAGCTAAGCAGAGCTTTTGTTATGGGTACTAGATAACTGATATACTTAATGCAATACATTACATATATAGATATTTTTTATTATGCATAGAAAATACCCAGAACACCCTGAACAAATATCTGTAGATCGCACAAATATTTGTTCCGAGGCGGGAATCGAACCCGCAACCTCGCTGCGTCGCAGGCGAACCATCGCCTGCCGCGCTACAGAGGTCTTGGTGAGGCGTCAAGTAGACATCAAGTCAGAACCCTCAGTGAATGACCAAAATATCTCCTACACTACAGTGTCACAACTTCTCTGCTTTGTGTCACTATTTATTTGACGACCTCTGTGGCGCGGCGGGAGTAGGTTGGCCTGCGACGCAGCAGGTTGCGGGTTCGCTTCCCGCCTCGGAACAAATACTTGGGCGATCGCAGATATTTGTTCAGGGTGTTCTGGGTATTTTCTATGTATAATTAAAAATATCTATCTATGTCGTCGTCGTCGTTTCGTATGAGGTAGTGCTGTCCTCTGGTGTCAGAGTTTGTCAAGCCGCCAGGATGTAATATATTGTAATAAGTATATCAGTTATCTAGTACCCATAACACAAGCTCTGCTTAGCTTGGGGCTAGATAATGTTGTGTGAACTGTCCAGCATTATTTATTTATTATTTACTAGCGACTCACCCCGGCTTCGCACGGGTAGCCCCCGGTGACCCCCCCCCCCCCCCCCTATGTCAATCTCCTGGTTCTAAGCTACCTCCCCACCAATTTTCAGCTAAATCGGTTCACCAGTTCTTGAGTTATAAGTGGTGTAACTAACACTGACTTTGTTTTATATATATAGATTTATTTATCACTATTTTTTCAGTTTTTAGGCATAGTTAAAACCGTTAAATTCTGTGGTGAGGCTTCGAACTTGAAGGACACGGCTAAAGAGGCCAATCCCTCATCGAAGGCCACCTACGCTGGGAGGTGGCCTTCGCCGTAGCCTCACCGGCCGTTAATCTGCGCGCTGTAAAAAATTATTGGCGTGTTCGCCATTTCTATAGTTTAAACTAGGGATGTAACGATACATAATTTTACCGGTACGATACCGATTATTGCAGTAAATAATCGGCAATACCGATACCGATACCGATTATTGTAGTAAATAATCAGCGATACCGATACTGATTATTGTAGTAAATAATCGGCGATACCGATACCGATACTGATTATTGTAGTAAATAATCGGCGATACCGATACCGATAGCCCACCGAGGGTTTAGTAGAAATAGAAAAAAAAAACAAATAAATAATTCATAATTTTCTTTATTATTCATAGAAGTTACCAACATTTAACAGAGTACCATTTACCTTGAGAGGGTTAAAAACCATTTTTTATATGGATTAATCAAGAACATTATCAAGCAATCAAAGCGCTAACTAAGAAAGTAATTATCTTTACACAAAGTGGTAAAGTAAACCGATACAACAGTATTTAACAATACTTAACTTAAGTATCATAATAACTTTTGGTAGATTTTTGGTAAAAAAATATGATTTGCTCAAACTATTAGCCGATAATCTGTTACGCAAATCGGTTGTATATAATCAGATATATCGGCCTGCCGATTATATCGGCCGATATATCGGTATCGGAATCGTTACATCCCTAGTTGAAAGTATTTACTGCGGCGCAGATGAAAGGCCAGCGCGGCTGCGGCGACGCCACTTCCTCATCGAAGGCGCCACGTTCTCCCACAGCAGATGAGGCGCAGCATCCGGATATCTGTTAACAACCAACACACGCCTGTAGTAGCAGTAGAGCTTTTAAATACCCGACGCAAAAACGACGGGGTGTTATAAGTTTGACGTGTATGTGTGTGTGTCTAACGTGTGTCTGTCTGTGGCATCGTAGCTCCCGAACGGATGAACCGATTTTTTTTTTTTGTTTGTTTGAAAGGTGTTTTAGTCGGGAGTTTTCTTAGCTATGTTTGATCAAAATCGGTTCAGCCGTTTTATTGCATTGAGGGTTTTTTTATTTTTTAGAAAACTAATTACTAGTTTGTGAAAGAGTTCGACGGAACAAGCTGTTAGACCACCTGATGTTAAGTAGTACCCTCTGCCTATGAACAGTGCATTACCTCATAGGTCACGTCCACCTAGGACGCGCCCTATGTGGCATTGCACTGCGCCCGCCACCCTGAGACATAAAGATGAAGTCTCATATGACTGTAATTATTATTCTAGGTCAACAGTCAGATAATTGTGCTCAGGGCGATACGCTAAAATATCGAATGGGTGGAGTCTAGCAAGAAAACAATATCTGCAAGACAGTGACAGCGCTATAACTCACTTTAACCCGGGAGGAGATGATGTATAGGTTTCTGCCGCTCGAAAGTAACTGACGTAAGCGACAAATGTTAAAACATCGTTTTGCTTCTAAAGTAGCAAATATAAAAATAAATTATCTTTAATTAATCTAAGTAGTGTGATTACCTACTGAATAGTATACAAATTTACGCTTAATATTTTCTCTAATCGAAGGAGGGACCTAAAAGGGGTTTTAGGCGGGCCAACTTCAAAAAATAAAGCTATCAGGAAAAGTTTCACCAATCGTGTTTCTAGTCTATGATTTAATAAGATTACACCCTCAAGTAATTACTGTATTAACATCGAGTTTGTAACCTTTACTGTTACAGAGTGAACGTGTAACGCAACGACTCAAAAAATGTAACATATCTTAAATGAATATATACCTGGCTGCTTCGTCTTCGTATATAGCGCTCAAGGCAACATTATCCGACTTGGACCTTCTTTTGAGGGCTTGAAACATAGAGTTCCTGAAAATTAGAATACAATTCTAAATTCACTTCCATAATTCAATTTAAAATGACGACCTCTGTGGCGCAGCGGGCGAAGTTTCGCCTGCGGCGCAGGAGGTTGCGGGTTCGATTCCCGCCTCGGATTAAATATTTGTACAATCTGCAGATATTTGTTCAGGGTGTTCTGGGTATTTTCTATGTATAATAAAAAATATCTATCTATGTAATATATTGTATTAAGTATATCAGTTATCTAGTACCCATAACACAAGCTCTGCTTAGCTTGGGGCTAGATAATGTTGTGTGAACAGTCCAGCATTATTTATTATTTTATTAAAATATTTATTTCACAAAGGCATCCTAAAAATACAGTTTAATTATTTGTGTAAATTTATAATATTTTTAATATTTTATTTAATGAACTAAATCCACTGGTCTTAATAATTACAAACAGCAAGTATTTAATTATTTATGACTACACTTGACAAAAAGCTTAAGAATACATTTTTTTTGTTCTTGTTCTTGCAAACTATAAGAACTCTTATCAAAAAGCGTTGTTTATTGAATATCTCGTAAAATATAGATAATTTTACAAAATCCATATCGTAAACCCTTGGCTTTCTTGAATTGATATTACTCGTATTTATCAAAAAAAATACCCAATAATATGCACCATTTTAATAAACAATCGAATCTAGGCAAATAATAGACGTAACTTAGTATTTTTTTAAACCCCGACGAAAAACGAGTGTGTGTGTGTGTGTGTGTGTGTGTGTGTATGTGTATGTGTGTCTGTCTGTCCCATCGTAGCTCCCGAACGGATCAACCGATTTCGTATTATTATTTTTTGTTTGAAAGGTGTTTTTGTCGGGAGTGTTCTTAGCTTTGTTTGATCAAAATTGGTTAAGCCGTTCAGCGTTGGAGTATTTTTAATTTTTACAATATTAATTTTATTTTATTTTATTTTTCTATCAAGTAAGTATTGTCCTATCGTGTGCCTGGTACAGTGATCCCTCGGAATTATAATGTAGTATCCATACATATTATTAATTTTAATATGCTACTATTTAAAAACTGTATTTTACGAGATATTCAATAAAAATATTGAATAGACAGATGATAAATGAACACTTTATTGCACACATCGAAAATATAACAAAATAAACTTTTTTTTTATACTACTTGAATGACGGAACAAACAGATGGCGGTAACCTCTGCCTATGAACAGTGCATTACCTCATAGGTCACGTCCATCTAGGACGCGCCCTATGTGGCATTGCACTGCGCCCGCCACCCTGAGACATAAAGGTGAAAAGTCTCATGTGCATGTAATTTCACCGGCACCCTTACCCTTCAAACCGGAACACAGCACTACTGCTTTGCGGCAGAAATAGGTATGGTGGTAGTACTTCCCCGGACGAACTCTTTCCGGCGGTTCAAGGGCCGCCGTCACCTGATCCCCCGGGCCGCGACGCGTCGGCGATCACACGTGTTAGATTAAGTTATAAATAAAGTGTTTTTATGTGTATGTTAGTTTATTTATTTATAATACACAGGCAGCTCTCGGAGCTGATGCGTGTATATCTTAGCCCTTATCAGTGCACTTTAAATGTTTGTCAAGTCTATTTTTGAAAGAATTCACTGAGGGGGCACTGATTACTGATCACTGTTTCTAAGGTATTTACGTTGATATGGGCTTACTGTTTAGGTTTAGTGCATTGCTCAATAAGCCTCAAATAAAGATTTTTGATTTGATTTGAGCTCAAAGTTAAACAATCTCACCGGTCAGGTACCCAAGGTGTGGGAGGGTGCTCGTGCACACCGCTCAGGGCTCCTGGGACTCCGCGCTTCAGCAGCCAGCGCGCCGCACAGCGCTCGCTGGCGCACCGCAGCGACAGCGTCGCGCCGCGCACGCGACACACCACATAGAAGTGCCCGTCGCGAGAGAACCAGCGACTGTCACCTTTGTAGGGATCTATTTCAACCCAGTCTACCTGAAACCAGAAAGAAATATAACTAGAAAGGAGGCGGGCAACCGCGGACCCAGGTAAAAAAAAACGGGCAAGTGCGAGCCGGAATCACCAATAAAAAAAAGGTAAGTTCCAATTATTTTCTACCTTATCTCACACGCAAAATTCAAAAATACAAATAAAAACCGGCCAAGTGCGAGTCGGATTCGCGCACGAAGGGTTCCGTACCGTTATCTATAAAAACGGAAAAAAACACATTTGTTGTATAGAAGCCCCCTTAAATATTTATTTTCGGCAAAAAGAAACACATTTGTTGTATAGAAGCCCCCTTAAATATTTATTTTCGGCAAAAAAAACACATTTGTTGTACAGAAGCCCCCTTAAATATTTATTTTATTCTATTTTTTAATATTTGTTGTTACAGCGGCAACAGAAATACATCATCTTGGGAAAATTTCAACTGTCTAACTATCACGGTACATGGGATACAGCCTGTTGACAGAAAGGGGAAAGTCTAGGCAGAGTCTCGATGGCCTCTTTTCATCGTGGGTTGCAACATCGTGGAATACAGTCACGTGACAAGTGGTGAGCTCATCACTGCCTTTTGATTGCTTCCCATGGCTGACTAGGCTATCGCTTTCTTCTAGTAATAACACATTCCAGAATAGGCCAGCAGCTAGGACAAATCTTATATCTACAATATTAATACAGATGGTATAAACTTACTTATATTTTTGAGATAAATTATAAAAGAAAAACACGCTGGCACTTCATATTCAACGTAGTTACCGGCTAATTAACTAGTACAATATTGTACGTAGCAGGAAAACTAATTTAAAAAAAAAGACATACCTTATCCACCTTGTCTAATAACACACTTACACACTTAGAAAATCATACTGACAAATACAATAACAACTATGGACACAATAACATACTCTACCTACATCCTATAACTTGCTTTGTATACAATAAATGAATGAGTTACTGAACACTGTATGTACATCACTATTATAATAACATGCCTACCATTACTGTTATATTGGTCTCCACAGCACAGTAACAGGGAATCCTAGTGTGGAGGCCAAGGTACCTACTACTTGTAAATGTAATAAGCTGCATACCTATTTTAGTTTTAAAGTATATTTGTAAGATCTTCACTTTATGTAAATGGTGCAAATAAATGATTTATTATTATTATTTATTATACAGACAGACAGACGGACAGCCGATCCTTAGTAATAGGGTCCCGTTTTACCCTTTGGGTACGGAACCCTAAAAACAGTTTTAGCGTACGTCCTTATACGAAACCATTCGAAATAAAAGTTAATTAAAGCGTCGTCGCCTTAAGGCGCCTGATATGTACCCGGCCTCATGGTTCAGATTAAATGAGAATTTATTATAACATACTAGTGTCTGCGCGTGGCTTTGCTCGGTTGGTCCCGAGGTTAATGTCCTTATCCTAGTGTGCCTCTAAAGTGTGTACGGAATTTCACCGAAATCGGTTCAGCCGTTACGAATTGATGAATGAGTAACAAGTATCCATAATACAAACAAAATAACGAATTACTGTGTTGAGATTAAATGAGAATTATTTAAATCTAATTTCAAACAATTAATAAGTAAATTTTATTACAATATTCATGAATTTATGAATTTATGGGACACTTTGTGATTTTAGGGCTACTTATGATTTGAATTTATGGGGGACACTTTGTGATTTTAGGGCTACTTATGATTTGAATTTATGGGACACTTTGTGATTTGAATTTCAATTTATTAAAATTAATTTAAATTATTATTGTTTTTTTTATTTATTTTTATTTAGTTTTGTTTTACCAAAAATTACGGAACCCTTATAGATTCGTCATGTCTGTCTGTCTGTCCGTGTATGTCACAGCCTTTTTTTTCCGAAACTATAAGAGCTAGGCTGTTGAAACTTGGTAAGTGAAATGTATTCTGTGAACCGCATTAAGAATTTTACACAAAAATATAAAAACACACAAAATTTTTGGGGAAACTCATTTTTTTTTTCATCAAACTCATACTTGTGGGGTATCTATAGGTCTTCAAAAATGATACTGAGGTTTCTAATATATATTTTTTTTCAACTGAATAGTTTGCGCGAGAGACACTTCCAAAGTGGTAAAATGTGTGTCCGTAACTTCTTAAATAAGACAATGATAAAACTAAAATAAAATTTTTTTGTACATTACCATAAAAACTTTCAACGAAAATTGGTTTGAACGAGATCTAGTCAGTAGTTTTTTTTAAATACGTCAAATCGTAATCCATCCATGAACTTTTATATTATGTTACTTGCTGCTACAGAACCCTTCATGGGCGAGTCCGACTCGCACTTGGCCGCTTTTTTATTTTTATCTTTGTTATTGACGGAATAAGCAGATAGCACCTGATGTTAAGCGGTAACCTTAACAATGCATTACCTCATAGGTCACGTCCACCTAGCACGCACCCTATGCACCACCCTGAGACATAAAGATGAAAGTCTCATGTCTCGAGCGAGCCTCACAGTAATCACATAAAATATGTAACATCTGACATCTCACCTCCTTGTAATAAGCAACATGGCTGATATTACCAACCTCTCTGATAGCACCAAAATGTGTGCTACCAACCTCTTGGATAAATACGCACTTCCTGTTACACTACAGTCTCTTTTCACAAAATCATTCCCACAGATAACAGAAATCATTCCAACAGATAACAGAAATCATTCCCACACATAACAGGATAGCGAGAATAAGTATAATATAATTTTCAACACACTTGCTCATAAAATGGCTCTGCAATTAGGCACATAATGACACATGTTATCAAACTGTGACTTTTTCATTGCTATTATTCACTAGTGAGTTATAGATACCTACAGTAGAACATTTACACAGAGTGTGTATTTCTGTTTTACACCTGTAATCAAACTGTGACTTTTTCATTGCTATTATTCACAAGTGAGTTATAGAGATAATAGAACATTTATTATTATTATTATTATTATTATTAATTTATAGACGAGCAGCTTTCGCTGATGTGTCTACGTCACAGTATTAGAATTTAAAATTTAGTCGAAATATTGTCACTTAGTTATGGTAGATTTTTTTGAGCACTGATTTATTTGTTCGAAGCCAGATGTCGAGTTTATTTTTGAATGCATTGACGGAAGTAGCAGTAACGACGTCATCTGATAGCGCGTTCCAATTGTGAACCACTCTATTGCTCTATTTACACAGATTATCTCTGTTTTATTATTATTTTCTTCACTAGTGTGTTGAAAAACGTTTGTATGATATACGCGTGTATTGATGATTACCGTCCTCGGCTCTCTTAAGACCCTCACCTAAGGCGCCTCAGTGGTAATCACCAACATTACACACTTGTAATGGACTTGGAACAAAGGTGGATGTGACCTATGAGGTAATGCACTGTTCATAGGCAGAGGTTACCGCTTAACATCAGGTGGGCCATCTGCTTGTTCTGTCATTCAGTACTTAGTATAAAAATAAAATAACAAAATTGTACCATAATGTATACCTCGGCTGTTTGTTTGTTGGATTTTGGCGTCTCCTGATCACTTTCATCTGATGTTCCATCTTGCTGGTATGATACATCATTTTCCTTATTCAATTTTCGTTTCGTCCCACGTTTTTGATTTGCCTTATTTTTGATTAGCGGTACTAACTTGTCCTCTTCAAAGTCACTGTCTAGTACTTCTAGTTCCATGAAGGCATCACTAGAGTCATTAAGATGTGATATATCAGCATCAGACATGTCTGAATCATTATATTCCTGTGAGTCAGTGTGCTGGATGACAAGTTTCTCGTCCAAATTTGAATCATTTCCTATGATGATCGCTTCTTGTGTGCTCGGTGTTTCTTCCACTATTTCAGCCTCGTATGCATGGTCATGGTCATGGTGGAAAGACACTTCCAAGGATGGTATGGTGTCCAGTTTATTTTTATATAATATTTCACCATCAGCTTCGATCATAGTGCGCGGATCACGGTAATAGTAGTGAAACACTTTCTTTTGGGCACCGTGAGTGACGAAACCGAGATAAGGGGACGACTGTTTCTTTTTCTGGCTGCAATTTGTAAGTAAACTGTGCGCTCGCCGGCACTGCTGCCTAAAATCGTAGAACTTCTTCAACCGGTGTTCACAAATTATGCAGAACCGTACAGCATTTTGATTTATCTAAAACAAAAGTACAGATTAACCAGAATTAATCAAACGAGATAATTTTGAGCATTTTCATGCAATTTCCTGAGAAGTTTACCTTAACTTTAACTTTGTGAATGACGGAACCAGCAGATGGCCCACCTTATGCTTATAGGTCATGCTTATGCTCAGCTTATAGGTCACGTCCACCTAGGACGCGCCCTATGTGGCATTGCACTGCGCCCGCCACCCTGAGACATAAAGATGAAAAGTCTCAAGTGCCTGTAGTTTCACCGGCACCCATACCCTTCAAACCGGAACACAGCAATACGAGCGCTACTGCTTTGAGGCATAAATAGGTACTTCTCCGCACGAACTCTTTCACAAAAACCTCTACTATTATTAGAAGAGAAGTGTTTGAAAGAAAGCTTATTTTGTTAAATATGTAATTTGTCTTTATTCTGTACGTACACCGATAGCACATAACTCGCCGTAGAACGAAGTTAGTTTCTTGTCGATAATCCCAGACTTAACAAAATCTGATCGCAAACATATCTGACACACTATTTGCGACATTGTCGTATCGTATTCCTAGGTAGATCCAGCCAGATTAGGTTTTTTCCTTAGGGTTATTATCTAAATTAGCAGTTAAGCTATTCACACATTTTACACGATTAAATGTCTATTTAAAGTAAGTTAAGTAAGTAACACAACGTTCTCAGAAAAAAATTGAACAAAAAATACTACGTTGTCGTTTAGAAAATAACATGGAGGTAGTTCTTAATCCGAGGAAAATAATGAAAAAAATTAATGGTTACAAAAGAGCCAATAAGGATTCTTATTGAGCATATCTAATGTAGTTTTTGTTCTTTATGATTCTGGATTCTTTAGGAGCAATAGGATAGGAGCCCAACCAAAGAGGATACAATAAACAATAACAGCCCAACTAAGCAAGTTTTTTAAGATATGTAAGCTTGACGCTTGACTTGAGTACATAGAACAATAATACTCTCTAGCATGTCTCTAGCCTAGGAAGGTTGACTATATGCACCTCCATGTCTCTAGCACAGCTATGCTCTCTGGCGAGAGCTTGAGTGAGCCCATATTACATCCATGGAGCCTACGCAAGCGCCCCAAGCCAAGACAACCAATGTACAGACCGTTCACCGTAAGTTGGCATCTGCCATGGAGTGAACGAGCTGTCGTCATTGAACCCAACTCGAAGCACGAAGCATAGATAAAACCATAAATAAAATCTAGGAAGATGTACTAAAGGCATGGAACTAGAGGCAGATGAAAAGTTGCGACAGGGAAAAATTTCCGCAACATTTTCGAAAAAAGAAGTTTGTCGGCGTGGATCCTCGGCCTCCGCGTTTTCCGCAGCCTCGACCACACCATTAACAAAGTCCACAAGAAAATCATCAGACATGATGATCTACCACACTGACAAGTAGTTAGGAGTAGGTACTTCAACCAAGTCAGCTGATAAAACAAAATAACAAAATGCTCAGAGTACTTTATATATATATATATAAACTAGCTGACCCGCTCGCGACTTCGTCCGCGCGCAGATTAGACGTAGTAAGTACCTACCCTACTCGTACAATGCATGCTGTAAATAGTTGTTGGTACAAATATCAGCCTGTAGGTATAATTCCATAATCCATCGAATTCATAAAATGCCACAATGAACGTCCAAAGCCACCTCCATGCAACGACTTCCTGCGACTTTTAACATGTCGTCGGCCCATCGAGGGGGGTTTCTACTCGTCCGGTTCGGAAGGCAATTCTCGTGCTTTAGAGATTAGTCGAATTAGACATATGTCGAAAAAAGATGGCGAATGTCGAATAAAATCCTAATTTGCTATTCTCGTGATGTCACAAATAGACATATGTCGACGAAAATCATTCGACACGCAACGAGTGGTTCCAAGCATTAGAGATGGTATGTCGAAAGAAAAGTCAAATGAACGCAGTCATTTTGTCAAGTTAATCAACATAAAAATCAACCCGATTTGGCTACCTTTGGTTTTGAAATATTTGTGGAAGTTCAGGAAAGGTTTTAAAGGAGATAAATTTGGAAAAATTGCGAGGAAAATACTTAAATTACAATTTTATTTAATTCCATAGTTACGACATTTTGACATGCAAACAATTATAGTTACGCGATTTTGACATGCAAACATGTCAAGCGTTCGATACACGTACTTCTTCTCTTCTTATAATACGTTCCCTCCCCTTTTTTCTCCTGACCATCTATCTCGATCCTCTCAACATCTTCTACTCATGACCCCTGTCCATAAGACCTCTTTTTACTCATACTCTTTTACGGTCACTTCGATCCGCTTGTGGAACTCTCTTCCAGTAGAAGTTAGGAAAGCCGCTTCCATGGGAGTCTTCAAGTCCAAACTGTACCAATACTTTTTGTCATTGCAAAATGTCCAACAAAATTGAGCTTATGTTATTTATTGAATTATTTATATATATTATTTTATGTTAGGTATTTATATAGCTAGTTATTTAGAGTAGGTATTTAATTATGTTTATCATTTAATCTTAACCTATAATTAATTTTAATAGCACTACCACCCACTCTACATTACACAAAGGTTAGCTGGAAGAAAATGCTAATTAGCATTAAGTTCGCCTATGTACTGCTTTTTGTCTTGTGCAATAAAGAATTTTCTATCTATCTATCTATCTATAATAATGGCTTCTGAGGAGTGCTCCAAACAATTTCGTCAATGTACCAATCTTCTTCTTCTTCTTCTTCATATAATGGCTTAGGGCATACAAACTGTTCCATAGTTACGCCGCCATTATGACATGCAAACATCTCAATATAACGAATTTAATCAATTTCACGGCCATTTCACATCATGCTTAAAGCCTTGAAAATAGATGGCGCCAGCTCTGTACTTAACTGTCAAAATAAAGTGAAATGTCAACGAAGAATGAAAGAAGAATGAAGAGATATGAAGAGAGCTATGCTGTGCGGAGGTTCCGTACCTTAACCTGAATCCGAAACGAAGAGATCCGTAGAAGAATCGGGACCACTGACATGGCTCTCAAAATTAGCAAGTTGAAGTGTTAATGGGCAGATCATATTATAGCTCGCAGAACCAACAACCGTTGAGGAATAATTGCTCTCGAGTGGTAACCTTGAACCGGACGAGTAGAAAGCCCCCTCGATGGGCCGACGTTATGTTAAAAGTAGCAGGAAGTCATTGCATGGAGGTGGCTTTGGACGTTCATTGTGGCATTTTATGGCGGAGGCCGGAGGCCTATGGCCACCAGTGGACTTATACCTACAGGCTGATATTTGTACCAACAACTATTTACAGCATGCATAGTACGAGTAGGGTAGGTACTACGTCTAATCTACGTGCGGACGAAGTCGCGAGCGGGTCAGCTAGTTTATCTATATAAAGTACTCTGAGCATTTTGTTATTTTGTTTTGTCAGCTGATCTGGTTGAAGTACCTACTCCTAACTTGTCTGTGTGGTAGATCATCATGTCTGATTAATTTATTGTGGACTTTGTTATTAGTGTGGTCGAGGCTGCGGAAAATGCGGCTGCCGAGGTTCCACGCCGACAAGCTTCTTTTTTCGAAAATGTTGCGGAAAATTTTCCTTGTCGCAACTTTTCATCTGCCTCTAAGAGTCTCGTTTTCTGCGCTATGCTTTTTTAGCATTCTGCATTTTAATTATTTATGTTTTTATGTATTTCTAAGTTGGATATTTGATTTCGTTTATTTTTTGCCTGTCTTTTTCTTCTTCTCTTTTTTTAATGGCTTCTGAATATGTCTGTAGAAATTTGACACTGACTGACTTATGGACCAATCGTTTCGTTTCACGTACGTAGACTTATTATGAAAATATTTGAAATGTAAAAACTCAAATAAATAAAATTACGTGATAAATTCGTACATCCAAACTGAAACTTATTTCGTGTGTATTTCTTATGCCTCAAATCCCTTACTATAGGTATACCCATAGACGTAGAATTTTTTCGCTACGCTAAAACTAAATCTATGGGTATACCAGAATCTCATGGCATAAAATATAAAAAACAAATAAAGATTTTCATATGACAATACCAATTTATCATCTGTCTTGGCAAAGTACGAGTTATGTCAAATCTCTGAGCTTACGTGTCGTTTACTTGAAAATACTTAAAAATTTCGTATAAATGTCGAAAAAACCACTTCGATCTCAAGCAAGAACTATTGTTTACAACTTCGACCAAAGTAAAATAAATGGACTGGCCTTACGCATACAAAACGTCCGTGAAAAATAAGACAATTCGGATTTAGGGTACGGTCAACAAATAAACTATCTATCTATCTATCTATCTATCCAGCCACTGCTGAGTAAAGGCCTCTTCTCTATAGCGCCATTCCTGGCGGTCTTGTAAATAAACTAAGTGAAATTAAATAATTGAACTTCTTAAAAACTGTATTTTTTTAATACTTAATACTAATGCAATGTGTTTACTAAAGTTATTTCAGTAGGTTTATAGTACAAAAAATCGCCGAAAAAAATGCAATTATAGAATGAAACTTTTACAAAAATACATGGTTCCCTTCTGTTTTATGTAGTTACGTATCTATTTTTCAGCTCTCAAACATACACAATATAAATCAATAGAAAAGCAAGTCCACCTAAGGTCTTCAGCTCAATCAATTTGTGAAAAATATATTTTTCATCACTCAATAAACTAAGAAAATATCATAAAAATCGTACGGAAACATAAATGTATAAAAATTCCAGTATTTAAGAAACTGCAGAGTGCAGTTTTAAGAATTTTGCATAATGAGTTTTTTTATACTACTTGGAATGACAGATCAAGAAGATGGCCCACCTGATGTTAAGTGGTACCATCTGCCTATGAACAGTGCATTACCTCAGGTCACGTCCACCTAGGATGCGCCCTATGTGACATTCCACTGCGCCCGCCACCCTGAAACATAAAGATGAAAAGTCCCATGTGGCCGTAATTTCATCGGCACCCTTACCCTTCAAACCGGAACACAGCAATGCGAGCACTACTGCTTTGCGGCAGAAACAGGTATGGTGGTAGTACTTCCCCGGACGAACTCTTTTACAAAAAAGCTCTACTACTACTAACCGTTTTTTGGCGTATAGAATTCATTGTGTAGAAAATGATCAGAGCAAATACGGGAAAATGTATTCCACTTCCAAAAGTCGTCTGTTCTTGCTCGTCTTATGACTTCTATCCATTTTTGTTTACCTTAGATTTTTTTTGGAAAGCTATAAGGTTAATTAACATGCCATTACATATTATATGCAATTACCTAAAGCGACGTGCTTAGCAATGTTTTGACGTAAATAATGCAAATTACAATTCTAAATCAATACGATACCCATCGATAGGCATCAGTTTTTTTTGCAGTCTGTACCGGACCATCCGTCATGCGTGAAGTCTTGTCAAATATTTCGTCGCTGTAGTTGGAAAACTAAATAAGTAATAACAACAACAAAACCAACATCGCGAGAAAAACGCGATTTACTGTTTTATTGCGTCAAAAATGGCAATAGCTTTTTTATCGTAACTAATTTTTCAGTCCGTGTTTTGATATGTTATAGATTGGTACTGTATCTATTTTCGAATTTAATGATAATACATTTTAGTTCTTTTGATTAAGAGAAAAAAATAAAAAAACGACTATGTATTTTTCCCTCGCCAAAGTTTTGAATAATTGAAATGATCTATTATTTACTTATTTGAATATGACAATCCTATCCATGGGTATAGATTTATATAATATTAAAATACATTTTAAAATAAAACCAACTTATAATCATTTCTTTTTATCAAGACTGAATATTAGAAAACTACTGAAACACCTACATTATTTTAGCAGACTAACGCCCGAATACTGAAACGCTACTTAAATAATTGAGATCGTCTCAACTGTTTGAGACGCCATTATCCTAAAAATTCGTATACTGAAACGTCAATTTGATCATCACTTAAAAATTAAACATGACAGATTTGAGTATGATTGTAATCGCCACTTATGTTCAAAACGGTATTCTCAAACGATGATTAGCATTTGACAGCTGCGTAAGTACGACTCAAATTCTATAAGTAGCCATCAAATATAAGAGTACTCACGACCTCTCCTAAAATCCTAACCTAACAACGTAGGTGCATCTTTATTTTGCACTAAAAATGTCGGTATCTTTGCTATCCTCATTGTCTGACGAAGAAGTGGTTTCCACCGGGCGGCGAAACGAAGATAAGCTAGATGCCTTTGCAAAATATGACGACCTGCGGTTTAAAATAAGGATCCGCCTCGATAAACAAACTGTGCTGAATTTGTGTTCTCTGTTTGGGGAACATATTCAGCCCCTGACCAGGCGAAACCGGGCGATACAAGCAGTGGACCAATTATTGATAGCGCTTCGGTTTTTTGCTACCGGCAGTTACCAGAGGGTCATTGGAGACATTTTTCATGTTTTTTTTATACTACTTTGTATGACGGATCAAGCAGATAGCCCACCTGATGTTAAGCGGTACCGTCTGCCTATGAACAGTACATTACCTATCACATAGGTCACGTCCACGTAGGACTCACCCTATGTGGCATTGCACTGCGCCCGCCACCCTGAGACATAAAGATGTAAAGTCTCATGTGCCTGTAATTTCACCGGCAACCATACCCTTCAAACCAGGACACAGCAATGCTGCTTGCATTGTTACTGCTTTGCGGCAGAAATAGGTACGGTTGTAGAACTTCCCCGGACTAACTCTTTCACAAAAAAGCTCTACTACTACTGTAGAACAACCAACAGTTCACCTTATAGTCCATAGAGTGGCAACAGAAATAAGGGAACCTACATAAAAATGCCTACCACCAGTGAACAACTCAGTATCGCTCATGAGTTTTATGGAAATGCTGGGATGCCTAGAATTATTTGGTGCTGTGGACTGCACTCATATAACAATCAAGTCACCTGGTAGATATTATTTATACGTCTATGTAACTAGCGACCAGCCCGGGTGCCCGGGTATCCGAAACACTATAATAAATACATATTTTACAGCCTATAACTTGGTATTATTTATTCCTAACTAAATGGTAACTGTTCAAATCAAACAACTGTATATTATCAGCTAACATTTATTTTCTTTGAAGCATTCTATAATTTCTACAACAATATATATATTATTATATATTATAACAATATTCTATTATAGTTTTAGTAGCACTCATTCCAATTTTTGTCTTTGCGAATTCTTACCCTTTTACAATATCTACAAGTAGGTATTTCTTTTTCTGAGGGTATTAATTACACCCCAATAATCTCTTTTCTTTTTATTAAAAAAAAAAAAAACTATCGTAACTAATTTTTCAGTCCGTGTTTTGATATGTTATAGATTGGTACTGTATCTATTTTCGAATTTAATGATAATACATTTTAGTTGTTTTGATAAAGAGAAAAAAATAAAAAAACGACTATGTATTTTTCCCTCGCCAAAGTTTTGAATAATTGAAATGATCTATTATTTACTTATTTGAATATGACAATCCTATCCATGGGTATAGATTTATATAATATTAAAATACATTTTAAAATAAAACCAACTTATAATCATTTCTTTTTATCAAGACTGAATATTAGAAAACTACTGAAACACCTACATTATTTTAGCAGACTTATAAATTCAAAGTAAGTGACATAACAAACTTATCATACGACTAATGCTTATAAAATCAACAAAATGAAAAAAAATTGTGGAACACAATAATTCTAAGTATCAAAAAGAAAAAGGTATGTCGACTAAAATTAAAACTATCTACGAGTATAAACTTGTGTCTGTTAACTTTCATTCAGAGTGGGGAACATTGAGATAATGTCCTGGGGCGTAGTCCTCCTTGTCGCTCGTCCTCTAGTGCAAGACGTGTCCATCGACATGTATGGGCCATCATAACCATGCAATAAAGTCGATTTCGCAAAATGTGTTACTTATGTAGTTTTCCTACCACACGACGATTTATAAGTTTTTTATCAATTGATGAAAATTATATTACAAAACCTTTACTTACGAATGAAATGCGATGCCTGAAGCTTTATTTGTATTTCTTGTGTTGTTTGCACTTGCAGAAAAGCACAGGAAGGCATTGTATTACCAAGGTATCTAATTTTGGTATTTTTCAGCATAGCTGTCACTCGTTGCCGTGACAAAGACTGACTGAAGCGAAGTATACTAGCTAGGTCTGTTTAGAAGCTTCAAAACTATCGTTCCCTAAGGCCCGTCCATTCATTTTATTTACGTCGATGGTTTACAATGTTTATCAAAAAATTTGCGACGAAACTGATGAAGATCAACCAGAATCTTCGATTTTAAAGCGCGTGCATATGTTGACTGGTGAGTAGGACAGACTAGTTTTGGCAGTTTATTATGACTATATTTCTTTATACTCGTAGTGACAAAAATGTGTTTTCAATTTGCAATGTTATTAGGTTTTAGGTAACTGTCATAAAGAATTTTATCAATAAATATTTTGTTTTTTACAGGCTCATACTAAAAAAAATTGGATTTGAATTTGTAAAGTGCCAGTCCAAAAGGACCATTTTGATGGAGCGACAGGACATAAAGATACAAAGATTCAAGTATTTGGAGCGTATGATGAAGAACCGTGAATCTGAAGAAGCCAATAGAATGGATGTAATTTATTTAGTTGAGACTTACATACACGGTTCATATTCTGTAAATAAGTGTTGGCAAACCAAAGATATTGCAGGTCCATCTAAAAGTATTTCTCCGGGAGCAAGATGGATAATTGTACATGCTGGTGGAGAAAGTGGTTTTGTGCCGAACTTTTGCCTAATATATAGGTCAAAAAGTACATCTGCTGCCTACCATCATGATATGAACAAAGAAAACTTTACTAAATGGGTCACGGAGAAACTGATTCCAAATCTAACAAAACCATCTCTGATTGTTATGGATAATGCCAGTACAACACAATGACAGTACAGTAGTAGTTCTGTACAACAAAATAAACCACCAACACAAGCCAATCGTGTAGCTGAAATTAAAGAATGGCTTCAGACGAATAATATTAATTATGATGATAATTTGAGTAAATGCCAATTACTTGAAACAGTTAAACAACACAAATCAGCCCCCATATATGAGATTGATGAAATTTTTAAATCACACGGGCATGAAGGTTTAAGTCTGCCACCTTATCATTGCACGTTGAATCCTATTGAAATGGTTTGGGGAATAATGAAACAAAAAGTTGCAGAAAAAAATGTGAACCGACCTGCAAGTGACATTAAATCACTGACAGAAGCTTGTTCACAAATTGGTGCAGAAGAATGGAAAAAAATGTTGCCAACATGTCATAAAAGTTGAAAATGATTACATCAAACAAGACAGATTACTTGAGATGCAAGAAGAACGATTCATTATAAACACCTCCTTTTCTTCATCGTCATCCTCTTCGTCTGATGAAGAACCGATGCAGATTGAGTACTTGGAGTCATTTTCTAGTTCTGGATGAGGATCTCATTTATGTAAAAAAATAAAATAAGTGATTGATTGATTTCTTATTTTTCATTCGTAAAGTTATAAATAGATGCAATATTCATTCACATAAGATAGATAATAATATGATCATGTTTAATAATAAGTACTTGTTAAATGCTAAAGGCCGGTGGATGCAAGTTTCGCAGGACCGTTCACGGTGGAAACCTATGGGGGAGGCCTATGTTCAGCAGTGGACGTCGTCCGGCTGAAATGATGATGATGATGATGACATGTTATATGATTGATATACTTATAGAAAAAATAAAGTATCAAGATCTTTTAATCCAATTTCCCCAGTGTTGCTTACCACACAATTTAATTTCCTATTTTGCCATCAGATTCTGGTACACCTATACTTTGCTTTTTCGAGTTTTCGATGAAACGATAGCGGAAACGGAACGTAATCATTGAGATCCGTAGAGAAATGTCGTGCCGAAATGTCGAATGATACCGAGAATACGATTTGATGGTTATTGTGACATTTTCGTGACATTTTTTGTAGACATTCTTGCTTCGACAATATCTCTAATTAGAGATAATCTCTACAATCCGAGAATTGGCCTCCTGCACTCCTGGCACATGGAAGGGCGTGATGACCGCAGCGGTCTGCCATCTCGCCACACTGGCCGCGATGTGCCACTTGAAAATGAAGGGAGCACCAGAAAATAAGATGTGGTTTAAGTAACAATATTAGATAATTATATTATGCCCGACACATTCCGCTTAAGCTTAGCATGCAATTAATATTATACCTATGATATTAACTGAATATAAAATTAAGTACCTAGTTCCAGTCTCCGAGTTAATCTGAATAAAAGGTGTTGGTCTCACGTTTTTTTCTTTTTAACCCCCGCCGAAAAACGAAGGGGTGTTATAAGTTTGACGTGTCTGTGTGTGTGTGTGTGCGTGTGTGTGTGTGTGTCTGTCCCATCGTAGCTCCTGAACGGATGAACCGATTTCGTTTTTTTTTGTTTGAAAGGTGTATTTGTCGGGAGTGTTCTTAGCTTTGTTTTATCAAAATCGGTTCAACCGTTCAGCGTTAAGGGTTTTTTTATAAATTTTTACAAAATTAGTTACTTGGCTTAATTTAATACTAGCTTAGTGAAATATCTTGTGTTAATGTTAATATAAACCCATATTAAAAACGCTAAGAACAAATAAGTAATTAATAAACCACCAAATAAATAAATTATACTTAATGTCACGAAATTATTTGCTATCAAATCAAAAATATTATTTGAAATTAAAAAAACAAAAACCAACCAACCAACCAATTATAAACTTACCAATTATACAATTTTATCTGGAATTTACATTCCGGGAGTTCTTTTATTTAGTTTGGCACGTGATTATAATATATTGTTATTGCCATATAATAACAATTTATATTTCGCAGAGCCAAAGTTGAGAGTAGTCGAGAGTGAAACACCTAAGAGCTCGAGGTGATCTATCTAGATATAGTTGAGAGCAGGCGTGAGTGAAACACCTAAGAGCTCGTGGTGATCTATCTAGATATAGTTGAGAGCAGGCGTGAGTGAAACACCTAAGAGCTCGAGGTGATATAACTAGATATAGTTGAGAGCAGGCGTGAGTGAAACACCTAAGAGCTCGTGGTGATCTATCTAGATATAGTTGAGAGCAGGCGTGAGTGAAACACCTAAGAGCTCGAGGTGATCTATCTAGATATAGTTGAGAGCAGGCGTGAGTGAAACACCTAAGAGCTCGAGGTGATCTATCTAGATATAGTTGAGAGCAGGCGTGAGTGAAACACCTAAGAGCTCGAGGTGATCTATCTAGATATCTAGATCAAGGGTCAATCAATATAAGAAAAAAAACTTAATTTCGATGTTATTTTCGACAACACTAACAGTAATTTCAGTGTAAAGTCGCTCTCTTCCATTAGAATAATTATGGCTTAAGGCGCTATAGGTTCAACGAACATTTTTGTATGAGGCGAAGAAGGCGAGCGCACGCTCTGATACCGTGTTTTTATGTATAAAAAATTTATATAAAAATGTCGTTCAAAGTTTTGTTTAATTTTGTTGATGAATTCACTAACTCAAATAATAACTAACATGTAACCAAATGTTTCAAAAATTAAAACGTGAGAGAAGTGAGTGAAAAATAGCATTTAATTTTTAAAAAGGAGGTATTTTTGTTATTTTTTTTTATCGAGTGTAGTAATTCAAATATTGTATTGAGTTATTGATTTCACTAGATAAAAATCTCAAAAAGATCATATATTTTTTTCTTCACAGAAAACTATGAAAATTCTTATCAAAAACTTTAAAATTCTAGAGACATTTGAGAACCTATCGCGCCTTAACCCTGGTGAGGATTATCATGTGTAAAGAACTTCTCTGGGAGAATGAGTTATTACATCGGTTGCATTGCAGGCATTTGGCTTCTCCCCAGTGTAGAGTCTATCAATATAAGAAAAAAACTACATTTAGATATTATTTTCAACAACACCAGCAGTTATTTCAGTGTGAAGCAGCTCTCTTCGCCAATATCTGGGAAAAAACATTAGTACGAAAAAGCAACCACCTTAATTTTGAATTTGAACCGTGAACCACTCCACAGAACCCTTCACTGTACGAGGTTCGACTCGCATTTGGTCGCTTTTTTTCCATTAGAAGAATTATAGCTTTACCCTGGTGTGGATACTCATGTGTTTTCTCAAAGCACTACCGTCAGCGAATGACTTATTACATTGGTTGCAGGCATATGGCTCCTCCCCAGTGTGGGTTCTCATGTGTGTTAGCAAATTATCACTCCGAGCGAATGACTTATCACATTGGTTGCAGGCATATGGCTTCTCCCCAGTGTGGATTCTCATGTGTTTTCGCAAATCACTGCTCTGAGTGGAAGTCTTACCACATTGGTTGCAGGCATATGGCTTCTCCCCAGTGTGGATTCTCATGTGTTTTCGCCAATCACTTTTCCGAGCGAATGTCTTGTCACATTGGTTGCAGGTATATGGCTTCTCCCCAGTGTGGATTCTCATGTGTATTCGCAAATCACAGCTCTGAGAGAAAGTCTTACCACATTGGTTGCAGGCATATGGCTTCTCCCCAGTGTGGATTCTCATGTGTTTTCGCAAATCACCGTTCCAAGCGAATGTCTTGTGACATTGGTTGCAGGTATATGGCTTCTCCCCAGTGTGGGTTCTAATGTGTCTTAACAAACTACTACTGTAAGTGAATGTCTTATCACATTGGTTGCATACATAATCCTTTATTGCTGAGTGGCGTTGCAAATGTTTCACCATGCTTATTCTCGTCTTCAATACCTTGCTGCACACGTCACAACTATAACAAGATCTAGTATGTTTTTTTTTCCTTGTAACAGTGCTTTGTTTCAAGTGAGAATGTTGTATATCAACTACCATTTCATCAACAGGTGAGCTTTCATCATCTTCGTTGAATTCCTTCTTCACAGCTACTGGAGTACTTCCTCTCATGCCGAGGTTTAGTGAATGAGCTGTCTGTGGTGTTTCCTGTAAATAGCATAATGAAGCGACGTGATTCAAGGGACAGCTTCTTAATGTACTTTATGTATAATGTCATCATCATCAACGGGTCGACGTCTACTGCTGCACACAGGCCTCCCCATTAGAATGCCACGACCAACAGTCTTGAGCCGCTTCCACCAACCGCCTTCCTGACACCATTACAATGACATCAGACCGTCGAGTGGGGGCCGTCCAATACTGCATTCTCCTGTTCATGTTCTGAATCTTTCGCTCCCCAACAGTTGTAATGGACCTGTTTTTAGAAAGAGTTCCTCCAGGGAACAGTTGTAGTAGACCTTTTTTTAATGAGTTTGTCCGGTGACGTTCAAACTCCATATCTATTTCTGCCGTAAAGCAGTGGTGCTCGCATTGCTGTGGCCCAGTTGGAAGGGTATGGCTGCAGGTGAAATTACAGGCACATGAGACTTTTCATCTTTATGACAAAAAACGAGACAATGTTTCTGTGTTTTTGTTTTCGTTTTTTTTTTTTGCGTCAGTGTGGAGGGCGCAGCGCAATGCTGCATTAATTAAGTATGTTTTTTTTTTTATATGTTTGTATGCCGCACAGGCCGCACTAGAGATGCTCATTTTTTTTAACCAAACATCCAATATACTAGCTTCTACGACATAAAATATAATTTAGTTTTTTTTTTAGTGCGCGTCCTAAGTGTTCGTGACCTATGAGATACTGCACTGTTCATAGGCGGAGGGTACCGCTTAACATCAGGTGGTGCAACTAATTGTTACGTCACCTCATATTGCATTTAAAAAAAAACTCTAGTTTAGGATTTGATTATTTGGTGAAACTCCTAGCATAGGTATCTGCATACTGCGTTGTGCTGCCTCGAGCTTGTGAATGAAGCAATAGTGAGCCCCCACGTCTGTGCCGTGTGTCATCCCTGGCAACTCAACACACTGGTCTGGGCAAGACTTTCAACTTGAGGCTTTGCAACATCTATGATGAAAAGATAATTAACCCTATTATGACTTTTAAGTACCTACCTACTGAGTATCTTGTCTTAGTAGCCCTCTGTGTCCCACTGCTGGGAAATTCCTCAACAGTTTGCTGCACACGTCACATCACTAACGAAATTTAGTATTTGATATTATATTTTTTGTTGCAATACTTTTATTTTGTTGAGATTTTTCTACAATAATTACCATTTCATCCATTTGAATGTCAACTCCGGGTGAAGTTTCTTCATCTCCGTTGATCTCTTGCTTCACAGCTACTAGAGTGCTCTTATTGTTGGAGCAATCATTCAATGTTACGTGCTGGTCGGGGGCCCGGGATAAGTTCAGTTTAATTTGTAGGTTCAGCCTGAGCACCGTCTCTTGTGATATCTGAAAGTACAGTGAGATAGTACAGTGAGACATGTGAGCGAGGAAGATATTCAACATAAAGGAATTTAAGTAGGTACTAACTAATTCAGTGAAAATCGCCGTAAATCAAAAGTAGACTAAATTGTTATTATGAGGGACCAGATTACCAATTTTCTGTCAATTCACGACAGTGGTTATAATAAATGAGGGAATTGGGCTTCAGATCAACTAATGGGACAGTCTGGTAGAAGTTTTGGATTCTAGCATCTTTGGGGATCCTAGAACAGTGTTTACATCCACCCAAAGGACATCTCTGTTAGTTTAAGGAGTCTGGCTGCCGAGGCCTGTTAGCAGGGGACAATGCACAATATGTCAGCACAGATCTTATCGTCCACATTCTGAATTACCTAGCTCCATCTTGCGGCGCTAAGCCATTCAACATACATAACATACTATGCAAACATACCCATGGACAAGATGTCTTCAAATCTTACGATGATATTTATTTAGACTGCGGGCACAAATCAAATTAGGAATAGGTTAGGCATAAACTTTACCTGCATGCCGTCGTTAACTAGATTTGTAAATATTTTTTCAGCTCTTTGACTCATTTCAGAGAATCGATGACATCTCAGCAACTGGGAGCAACAGATGTAGCATATTGTAACAGGTCTTCCTTCTGCAGTGATGAGCTGGAACAAATAATTACAGAACATAACACAACACCCAACAGTCTCATACAAGGCCCGGTCCTACACTAGGAGTCCGTGTTGTAGCGAGTGCATTAGGAACTACTAGTACCGTGGTACCACAACACACAGCCCCAGAACAATCATGTAATTTTTTTTCTCAAAGCAGGAATTGAATCGGCACCACAGTTTACTTAACAGTTACTTCGTAAACGGCTCCTCTCATGTCTCAGTTGGTTCCGCTCACTGGGTTCATTCAGAAACTAAAGTTGGGATGCTGTGTTGATGATTCCGTCAATAATTTTGAACCTTTCAAATGATTTCCAGGTTCTATAAGAGCGGTAAGGAAATCAACCTAATATGAAGGTACCTTACCCTGGTTCAATTAAAATTTATTCAAAATTTATTATTAATTTTGTACACATTCAGTACCTACTTTAACAATATCTTTTAACAATTCCTCAAATGTATCTTTATGGATATTCAGATTATTCTTCTTCGTGAGTACTCGGTGAGCCAGTCTGTGGATTGTCGGGTTGGGTTCAGTTATCATTGGAGGGCTAGGCACATATACATGTTCGTAGTTAATGTTTTTGTTTGTATATTTTATCAACAACTGTACCTACTGTAAGTACCAGTTCTGTTGTTTTTATTATCTATTTTATTCTTCAGTAACGTGTCAGTTGATTTATCGAATTGAAGTTTATCTAGGTAACTCTGTAGGGAGGAGAGAAATACCATCTGTTCGCGCAACTTAAAACATACATGTTTAAATTTAAAATGTAAATATAAAATGACTTGTTTAAATATAACCTAGCTAGATATCAAATCTTGACCACCAACTCGATGGTAGGTAAACCGGTAATGTAGAACATACATAGCCGATATTATATCTTTAGGTACCAAATACAGCTTCAAACAGAAACACATGTACAGAATAACCTGGGCTCACCTTGCTATTAGTGACTCTTTCGTATATCTCTTGCAGCCCGATGCTTCCAATGCAATGCATTCTGAGGTCGCTGGCTAAGCACACTCTGCAAACTGAATTAGCCATTTTTAGATAAAAGTTTTAGTGGCACCGATTAATTTCCTTGGACATAGAAATAAAAACTAGAAAAAAAAACCTGCATGCAGTGTTTTTAAATATAAAAAAAATCTCTAAGATGCAGTGCAGCACACAACAATAGTACTCCCACCACAGAACAGCTCTACCTATATACATAGAAAGAAGCCTTACTGAGGAACTAAAAACTTTGCTAGTTGTAAATGCAACAGATAATATAAACTTGTATATAATATGGCAAGTGGCGACCCCAGAGGTCAATTGGATTTTACGGAATTTGGTGGAACTAACATACACGACTGCGTAATAGGACCCAGGGGCTATTGTTTCTTATTTGATTTTTAGCCTACATAATAATTATTATTTTGGGTATAAATTAAACATCAGAGCTTTCACGTATATTTCTGTATATTTAGAACTGTAAAAAATTACAAATATATCCTAAAAACATAAGAAGTTACTTCGATACAATCATTTTTGTGTTACATTTGGAGCATATAAACAAATTACAGTAGATTCTTAGAAACATTATAAATATTAAACAGACACCGTGTTGTAATTGATTGCAACAAGGCTGCAGCCTTAAGAAAAAAGCAAAATACACATTTTTTATGATATTATCACGTACAAATCAAACTAAACCTCTCAAAGGAAAGAAAGAAAACAATCATTTTTCGAACCAATTAGAGATAAGGCTAGTGATATTATTTGGATTCGCATAGTACCTGTTTACGTCTACTTTTTTATGTTTATTATCCACAATTTGTACAGTAAAATCTTGAAAAATTAAAATTACATTAATACAAAAAAACTGTTGTCATTTATTGAACAAGACTCCAGCAAAATAACCCTTTTACGAATACGAAATCTAAATACGTACCTACGTAATGAGTTTTTTTTTGTTTTTTTTTACGACTGTTCTTATTAAAAACAGCAATATTGTAGTAAGTATATAATGGATGAGAAACAGCTTGTATTGTCAAGTTACAAAATAACAACATTGTACATTTAATTTAAGAGGCAGACAACAGTAAATTTCATGTAAGTTACGAAGTGACAGAATAGCGCTCGCGCAACGTAAAGTGAACGAAAATCTCGAAAAACAGTACCTAAACAAAAATTTACTGTGTAATTTAAAACTATGCCCTCTAAAATAATATTATTTATTACTCTTATTAATTTTACCAATGTACTTTGATAGGTATTTAGAGATATTTACGTTATAAGCGCATTGTAGAGGTTAGTTCATGATTACTGTAGGTACTATCAATTTGTTGGTTGCAATATTTAGATACATAGTTTAACGCTTTATTGTACATTAACGATTAAATAACACACATAATACAAAATTTAATTTAGGTATGTACAAGGTATTATATTTTCACTCATACTAGCAGAATAATTAATGTTGTGTTGTATGTTGCGTCACGTCAGCTCAGTTTGATTTCACGTTGAGCAAGATGAGCTCTGATATGCCAACTGAGACACTTCATCAGCTAGTGAAACTCAATTGATGTAAAGACTTGAAAATAAGATTTTGTTATTTTCACAAACACAAACTGTTTATTTTCTGTAGGTACTAGCGAATTATAATCTGAAATAAACCAGTTCAACAATAAAGTAGTTCACAAAATAAGCTGTATGATATGAGACGATAGAGCAGGTAAATACAGGTGGCAGCGTCAGCGTCCACAGGTCGCCATCGTACCGTAAATTCTGAAAATATAAGTTTTTTTTGAAATATCTTTTTCAAAACAACCTTTTATGAAATTCAACCGAAATCAGAAATTATTGAAATCAGAACCAAAACTCAGTCTACTATTATCCATCGAGGAGTTCCGTCGGGTTACTAGTGGAATACCCGCGACTTCGTCCACGTGTAGCTTTTTCAGACAAACTTCAATACCCCACTTTAGGGGGTGAATTCCAGAAATTTCTTTCTTAGTGCACCCCTAGACAACAAAAGGAACATACCCTTCAAATTACAGGTCTCTAGGACTTAAGGTAAAGGCTGTGCGTTGATAATTAGTCAGTGAGTGAATGAGTCAGTCAGTCAGGTTAAGCTCATAAATAGATGTAGATATAAATATATATATATATAAAAATACACGAGTAGGTACCATGCTGCCACAGGACCCAGACCCGCAACAAATATTTGCAGATCATACAAATATTTGTCTTGCATCTCAGCCAGCTACTTGCCCGCCACGCCAACGAAGGTAGTGTGTTACACTCCTTAGCAGTTTTCGCATTATTAAGGTGTAATCGAAACGCTTAGTAACAATAGAGGGAATACATTTTTTTTCAGGGGATCTAACAGCTTTCTTTAACTTTATAATAAAGTACGATAACAATAGAGAGCCAATAAAAGGTTCTCACGAATATTGTTTGAGTAGGTAATCAACGGGGTGTGACAGAGTGAACATTCATTTGGTGAAAATTAGCAATAAATTTGCTTACTGCTTTAAAAAATAACAGTAGCAGTTATCCCTAACTATTACAAAACTAAATAACACAGATATATATGATTTTACGTTTACAAAAATCATGTTATGAGAAGTCTCTGCTCAGTCGCCGCCGCGCCGAGCTGACGCTGGTGAAGAACAGATCCAAGTCTAAGCGGCAACTTAACCAGTTATAGTTATTGCTTGCTCGCCATATGTAAGAATTCAGCCTTTAATTGGTTAAAACAATTGGAACATACAGTGGCTTATTGAATCTAATTAGTTGAGAAGGAACACTTGCGAGCAAAGTCACGGGTGGATACTAAATTACAAAAATATAGCTTTGATATCCATGAAAAAGCAGTCACGCAGCGTGCTACGGAGAGAGCTATGATCGAAATAACTCTGCTGAGCGCAGTATTGTGGTTGAGTACCCATGTGTGTGGATGGTACTGCCCATCCCCTAGCTAGAGAATCCTTTAGCCAGTTTTAACGACATAAAAGTGAGGAGACAGAGAGGTCTATTCTATTCTTAAAGCCGAACAACACGGATATATCCTTACCTCCTGCCAATGGCTTTAACTCTGCGATTTGTTCATACAACTCGTACTCGTTGTGTACTTGACGGCACACCATGTCCCAGAAGCCTTGCAGGTCCTCCACAGTGGTCGGGAAGGGCCCTGCCTCTCATTGATTGGTTAACATAGACCTGGAATGAATAGATTACAATTAGCCACAGATAGATAGATAAATATTTTTTTACTGCATTCACCTTCAAATATAAATACGGACAAGTGCGAGTCGTACTCGCGTGAAGAGGAGTTCCATCCGTGTAAGTAAACTACCATAGTAACCGCTATTTCCCGTAGAAATTTAAAGACAGGATTTTCGGTTAGGTTTTCCTGTAAACTATGAGTAAAGACCTTTATCATGTTTTTTTTTTAATATTTTAGGCTTACTAGTTCATAGATTTCTAGGTAGTTTTTTTTTACAATACTGCATAAAATGGAACGCATTTCTTTATCTGTGAAATATTTTCAAGTTACTACAGAATCTGACACGCTGAAATGTGCTTTTGGTTATATGTGATTTCCAGTCATTTCAATATTTTTTATTTCAGGCTATCTATACACAGATACACAAAACATATAAACAATTAGTACATTTATATGCATAGAATGTCCATACGATGACATTGAAAAATCGTACACGGCACTATTATTACGAAGCACCTTTGCACACGCGACCGCTTGACATCTGACGATCCTGGTATAACCTGCCCCGAGAAGTTATGTGCTACACTAAAGCCACATATGGACCACCTGTAGCCAGAGAGGAAACTTTTGGGGAAACGAAAAGCTTGGGGAAATTTTTGGGGAAGAACATTTCGTAATAGGGAATTTTGGGGAAGAACATTTCGTAACCTACTACTGAGAAAATTAGGAAAGGTTTTATATTATTTTTACAAAAATGTTGAAATTTCATATGTTAAGACAGGGTAATGTAAGCATTTTAAGTTCAGTGAAATATAGCCTACAGCTATCAGTTTTCTTAATTTTACTTATTTTTACTACACTTCTTTTGGCTGATATATACTCGTTTTCTTAATGTGGAATTGCCCCAGATTATAATTCCATACCTCCAAAACAGACTCGGCATATCCGAAAAAGGCAGTGGTCACGGCAGAAATATTAACAGTTTTACGACGCATATACAAAGCATACATATGGGTGATAATTATTTATCTTTCCTGTCCTTTCCAATTCTGGTTATAGTCAAGGTTTACTCCCAGGAATTTTGTAATGTCACATGATTGATCTGAAGTCCTAAATAATGAATATTAATGTCAGATTCATTTAAATTATTATTGGATGATAATGATGGTCATGAGATGAGTTTTGATTTATAAGTAAATTATTTTGTTTTAACCATCCAATTACTTTTACTGATCGTAACTTTCAAATGAGATACACATGTGTTGGTAAACATTACAATAATGTAATGTGGCGTTTTGTTCACAAATAACTAGATATATGAAGGAACAGATATCTGGGGAAAAGTTGTCGAAATAGTATCTATTTGGGGAATTTTTTTATCACTTCAGGGGAAATTTCAAAAACTCAATCTGGAGACCCTGACTTTTTATTAAATACATGAATTAACAAATAATTAAAGTTTAGAATATTTTGGAAGGAAAGTAAGTATCCACATTGAAGTGAAATGTTATTACCTATAGACCCAAGTTGTGTTGATTCGTTTTAATGACTCCAATTTGTCATTTTTCAGACAACCATGGCACCCGGCAAGTCATTTGTAAAATCATTGAATTTCGGTTTAATTTGCCGAACAAAACAGCGCAATACCGCTAAATAGTAATAAAAGCAGACCCCTTGGAAATCTGGAGGTCAAAAAATCTGGACAGAGTTGGCCAACAGGCTCAATTCTTTTAGGAAAGGAAACACAAACTCCTGATAAATGAAGGTGAGTAAGTACTCTATTTTGTTTTTTTCCCTCAGGGCCCTCTGACCGTACTCTATTTACTTTTCGGCATGTAATTTTCAAACATCTACTTATACATTTTAGTTTTTGCAGCTAAGTTCTTCCTAAAATAAGTTTTTTGTGAAAAAAAAAATTAACTGTACAAGCTTTTATACAATTGGTGATCGCAACCCTGTGCTGATTAAAATGAGCCTAAAAACGGCCAGTCTACTCAATTTTTTTTTTTTTTTTTTTTTTTCAATTTTCAAAGTTCATTTATTTCCAAATAAGACTTAACCTAGAACATTCCCAGTGTAAATTTAATCCTAGGGTGTAACAAACATAAATAATAAAAACGTAAATTAAGCCAAAGCGCTTATCAAAACATGTAAAATAAAATATAACTACTACTTATTAAGAAACATAGATTAATTGAAAAGATTTTAACTAAAAGATATGAGCAGAATAAACATGCAAGCTTTTGATTGAGCATTACATTTAGCAGCGTGAAAGTTTTAAAGAGATGGACTAAACCGAAAACAATTGCTAACAAAATAATTAGTACCGGAGGGTACTTGTAGCACTATTAAGTTGACAAACAAAATGTAGCTAGCAGCAGGAACAATAGTGCCCGCAGCTCATCGTAACCGTGACAGTCACCCAAACAAGCTCGCGCAGCGCCTGCATGCACCGCGCACGCGGCACCCGACCTATATCCCTTGATAATAAGGTCAAGAGCCGCGCGCACCGCGGTAAAACTTGCGCGCACGCTTGTTAGGACCAGTGTGCATGTTTACTCATAGCACTCGAGAAACAAGTGATGGGGTAATTTGAAGCGATTATACTTGTCGATGTAAGGTAAGTTTTTCTTACGAGTTGTACAGATATTTTTAATGTGTTTATTTTTACTATTTGGGTTACTGTGTAAATATAATTTCTTAGACAATTTGTAAATAAATTGATTTAAGGTGGGAAAATTAATCTTGCTATGTAATTTATGTAGATTCGTGCGAAAGGGGGTGTTAAAGGCGTATTTTAACGCTTTGTTTTGCACGACTTGTAGTTTATTTATGTTAGTTGGACAGGTACTACCCCACACTGGGCAAGCGTATGTAATGCAGGGCCGTACTAAGGTGCGGTATATATTTAATTTAGTACTGCTGCTGAGGCAAGAACTTCTGTTTAGTATAGGGCTCAATACGTTCAGAGCTTTTGTGCCTTTTAGTCTGAGTTTTAACGTATTTTCGCTCCAGTTAAGTTTGTTATCCAGGACAACACCAAGATATTTGACTGTGGGACTCCATCGGATTTCATAGCCATCAATTTTAAGAGTTCGGGCAGAAAATGTTCGATGCCTCGTGAACATAATCGCCTGTGTTTTTGAGGCATTTATTTTTAATTTCCACTTGTTGAAGTAGGTAGACAGAGTATCAAGGGATAATTGCAGGCGAGAAATAATTAGATCAATGTCATTAGAAGTAGTAAACGAAGCTGTGTCATCAGCGAAGCAGGCTAAGTTCGTGCGTGGCTGGATAGGTATATCGTTAAGGTATAGCAGGAATAGCTGAGGTCCTAGGATCGAACCTTGAGGCACTCCAGCGAGAACTGATTTCGGTGCTGAGGAAAAGTCGCCTATATGTACCTGAAAAAAGCGATGGGATAGGTAGGATCTGATAATATTGATCAAGGATATAGGGATGTCCAGTTTAGCCAGTTTATGTATGAGGGCTTGATGCCAGACCGTATCAAAAGCTTTCTCGATGTCAAGAAGGAACAAACCTGTTGATTCCTGCATGTTAAGACCATGTGAGACAGTCTCCGCTACTCTAGCCAACTGCTGTGTAGTTGAATGGGCTACACGAAAGCCAAACTGCTCGTCTATTAGTCTGTCTTCAGATGCACGACAAAGGCGGTGAAATATTATTTTTTCGAATAATTTACCTAAGCACGGCAAAAGGCTGATTGGGCGGTAACCAGAAGGATCAGTAGGGTCTTTACCCGGTTTATGTATCGCTATAACTTTAGCTATTTTCCAAGATTTAGGGAAGTAGTTCAGCAGGAAGCAAGCGTTGAATACTTTTGTAAGCAAGACAATGCACTTTTGCGGCAGATTTTTAATGAGGTGATTAGAAATTTGGTCCGGCCCAGGTGCTTTGCGAACCTTAAGACTGCTTATGCACTTAATGATTTCAGCAGGGCGAACCAGCGGGATTTGAAGACTGACAGATGGAAGGGTGTCTAGTGAGCATAGGGAGGTTTCAACCGACGGCTGTGCATTACTATCCCAGTAATGGGTCAGTAGCATATTATCAGAGAATGTATTTGCTAGTATATTACACTGCTCTTTAGCGCTTGATCTTTTGGTGCCATCCTTAGCTTTGAGTGGTGGAATGGTGGAGGAGGATGAGGATTTCAGACCTTTGGCTATACGCCAAAGGTCTGTTCCAGGATTATCAACCTTACTCAATTTGCAGTTCCATTGCTTGTCACGGTGTGATATCAAGGCAGTATTAATATCAATTTGGATTTGCTTTACATCGTGATATAAGGCTTTACGGATGGTGATATCTGTTTCTTTAACAGAATATCGACGGAGTTTGTTTTTATTTTTTATTTTTCTTTTGATGCTCCTTGGTATTGAGTATTCCCAAGGCTTAAGGGCTGAGGTCGGTACACTAGTGTCCCTTGCTAAAATGATGGTATGCTGAAGGTGTGAGATAGCCGACTCAATTTCATCTTCTGATTTGTAAAAATGGTTAGACAAAATAATATTATCATTTAGAAAACTGCGGTAGTCGTTCCATTTAGCTTTCGCGTAGTTGAGTTTATGGATTAGTTTTCGATGTATTTTAAAAGCAAATCGAACTAGGACAGGCAAGTGATTTGAGGAAAGCGCGTGAATTGTTTTAATGTCCTCAATCGTGTTAACATTTTTAGTGAGCAGGAGATCGGGTGTTGATGGTTCATGCTCACCACGGTAATGAACTAAGGTAGGCTCATTAGGGCCGTGTACAATAATTTCATCACGCAACATGAGCTCATACAACATTTTACCACGGGTATTAGAAGGACCAGGTGACCAGTAAGTATGTCTAGCGTTAAGATCACCCATAACAAGCACTTTATTCCCTGACACCATCAGAGCATTGATATCACTGGTAAGGGTAAGCAGGGGAAGGTTAGGTGATTGGTAGACCGAATACAGTAAGATGTTACCGTCCGTTAATTGGAGAGATATTCCTATGGCTTCAAGATTTTGGGTTGGTGGGGTAGTAACAAGGTTATGGTCTATGTCAGCCCTGACTAGGATTGCTACACCCTGGCCAGAGCCGTTATCACGCCCATCAACACGGTAACAAGAAAAACCAGGGATTTTAAGAGTAAGACGCCCCGTCAACCTAGTCTCGTTGAGTGCTATGATGTCAACATTAAGGTCACTTACCGCCAGGTCCAAAAGTTCCTGCTGTTTGCTGTGAATGCCATCGGCATTCCAATACAATAAACGTAGTTCATTGGCATTAAAAATACTGTCCAACATGAGACAGAATTAGGATAACTTTGTCCATAAAGGATTCGCACTTGATAAATTCCTGCTTGAGCGCTTTGATGGCACCGAAGATCTGGAGCATCTCATTCGTTACCACGTCACGAGGCTGATCTTCTGACGGAGGAGCTGTCATCTCATTTACAACCGGTTGAGATGCTTGCTGCAGTCCAGGGCGTTTCGCATTTTCAGAAGGTGTGTGTGAGAAAGCTTGTGAAGGTTGATCAGACGTTACACCAACATCAGCTGTAGTCAATGGTCTCTTCACTACTTTGGCAGCAACGATGGCACTGCGAACCATTTCCCTTTTGGATTTTATGCGCTCGAGGTACTTCAACCGTTCTTTGCATTGAGAGTAGTTGGCTGGATGATTCAGTTGGCAGTTACAGCAACGAACAGATTCAATGAAGCCCTGCTTGGGGCATTGCGAAGTGGGATGCCCCAGGGAGCATTTAACACATCTTGCAGGCCTATTGCAATTTCGTGAGGCATGGCCAAAGCCTTGGCATCGATAGCATTGAGTGCCAACTTTGCTGCTCATTTTGTAGCGCTGGATTGAGACGACACAATTTGCGATGTATTTTATTTTCTTGAACTTGACCATGTCGGTTCCGCTTGGTAGTTGGACAAGTACTGGCGGGCATTGAGCCGGCTTCATTGTCTTGATATGGGTTGCTAATGCTCCAGGAAAACCAAGAGTTTCCAGATAGGCTGCCAAAGAATCAAGGAGGATTCCCGGCAAACCCTTGATAACCACCTTGGGTAGTTTTTCATCCTTTCTGGTGAACGTATGAAAGGATACCTTATCCTTCTGGAGTCCACCTTTAATAGCTTGGTGGCCATCAGACGAGTAGCACTGAATCTTGACTCGATTACTGCCCTTGTACTCGAGATGGTATTTCATCTCATATTTGTCAATGGTATCTTTGAGTTTTTGGTGAGTCCAGTCTTCGTGTTGTTCTATAACGATAGGTGGGACTCGTCCGGACGCCTTCTTTCTAGAGGCAATTTTGAATGACTCTGAGGCTTCATTATCCACCGATAGGCTGCTGAAGCGGTTGCTTGTGGTGGTTTCATTGTCCTTCGATACCGGTTTAGGGATAGCAAACCTCTTCGGGTGCTGCCAATGAGCAGGTTCATCCCTAGGCCTTTTGCTTGAATTGCTAGCCAAATCCGGGGTCGATGACGAACGTATCACAAACTTATCCATTACTATCGATAGATAGACTACTGGTACATCACTATCGTAATAAACCGGCCGGGGAATAATATACGTGCCAAGTGCGTGCGGTTGCAGTGACAACCGAGCGCTCAATGACTAATATCATCAGTCTACTAATATCCCTCGAGGAGTTCCGTTGTCCACCTTCCGTCTCCATCATCAGATCAGCTCGCTGTCACCATAATATTGCATTGTCATCGGAATTTGACAGGTATGCAAAATAGCAGCTCAATCGGTTGAGGATAAATGCTTTAAAATTCAGTTGCAAGATTCTACCCGGACGTACATTGCAAGATTTGCAAGTTAATTAAAAGCTTGTAAAAACAATACAAATAACCTCCTCGCGACCTCGCGTCTGCAGTTGTTAATCCTATAAGTGACATAATCCTTATCATCATCAGCCTATTATGAATATAGTAGAAGTCCACTGCTATACATAGGCCTCCTCCGTAGAATTCCACTAGGAACGGTCTCTTATAATATCTTTGGTTTGTGGAGAGGGAAGAGATGGTTAGGTAATATTTTTCTTAATAAAGCTTATTTTAATTTTTAGATCATGATGTCGGAGAGGAGCTTCGCAGGCATGTCTGCCGAACAAACACCTCTGCAACATTTAAGTCAATTGGAGTCATTGGGTCATTTGGAGTTTAGGCCAGCCTGCAGAAGCTGTCTGACCGAAGAAGAATCGGCACCCCCACAAATAAATAATTTACCATTCATGTTCATTCATTCCTAGATTCATAAGCAATAAATGATTTATGATCACCTTAGAGTTTCAGTGCGGTTCAACCTAACAAATTTTATGAAGTTATCATCCGACAAACAATACACACCGACTTACAAACAAGACCTTGCTTAGCTGGGTCAATAAAAATACAATTTACAATAAAAACGTATAATAAATACTGATTGATGTAATTCATTAATGTAATTATAAATAATGAATAATCAAAACATTGTTGAATTGTAATTCATAGTATTTTTGTTTGCTTACAGTTTATATATTGAGGGAATGATAGCCTTTTCGATTATAATACGCTTCCTCATAGTCCACTGGACGAATGATTGAAATGTGAGTCCCATCTTTGACGACCCCTGTGGCGCGGCGGGCAAAGGTTGGCCTGCGACGCAAGAGGTTGCGGGTTCGATTCCCGCCTCGGGACAAATATTTGTGCGATCGCAGATATTTGTTCATATTATAAGATAGATGTTAGAAGAGCTAGGTTCTAATGTTCTTGTAAGTAGGTACCAAGAGGTTGCGGGTTCGATTCCCGCCTCGGGTCAAATATTTGTTCATATTATAAGATAGATGTTAGAAGAGCTAGGTTCTAATGTTCTTGTAAGTAGGTACCAAGAGGTTGCGGGTTCGATTCCCGCCTCGGGACAAATATTTGTTCATATTATAAGATAGATGTTAGAAGAGCTAGGTTCTAATGATCTTGTAAGTAGGTACCTGATTAACTATCTATACAATGTTCGTAGATCCACCGGCGTTCTACGTTCATTTTAAACGCCTTCGCTTGAATTGACGCTGGTTTTCTAGAAGCAAAACGAATCTTATTTAAAAAGTTCTTATTACCTAATGTTTGTATGTAAGTATGAATGTTCGGGTCAAATCTTGCAATATAAATTTAAACCTGTTAACTTCGACCGTTTCAGCTGAAATTTTGCATACCAAGTATGCCATTCCTGTCACGTTCCGATGACCATACTATATTATGGTGACAGCGATCACTAATTTAATAATTTTTTAAAATTTTATAAAAGCTTGCGGTTGGCTGTAGATTACACAGCCGCGGCCGGGCTCACCACAGAGCCGGCTGGACTCACTCGAATTAATTTAAAAACCGGCCAAGTGCGAGTCGGGCTCGCGATGGAAGGGTTCTGTACCATTATCCATAAAAACGGCAAAAAAAACACGTTGTATGGGAGTCCCCTTAAATATTTATATTATTGTGCTTTTTGGTATTTGTTGTCATAGCGGCAACAGAAATACATCACCTGTGAAAATGTCAACTGTATAACTATTACGGTTCATGAGATACAGTCTGGTGACCAACGGACGGACAGCGAAGTTTTTATTTTTATTTTTTATACTACTTGGGTGACGGAACAAGAAAGAGGCCCACCTGATGTTAAGCGGTAACCTCTGCCTATGAACAGTGCATTACCTCATAGGTCACGTCCACCTAGGACGCACCCTATGTGGCATTGCACTGCGCCCACCACCCTGAGACATAGATGAAAAGTCTCATGTGCTGTATGTGTGTCTCTCATGTCTTAGTAATAGGGTCCCGTTTTACCCTTTGGGTACGGAACCCTAAAAAATACCAAACGGAAATGCCCTGCTGGACACGCATCCTTTTCTTGGACTGTTAAGCTACATGTAATCTTTAGTTATTACAGATCAACAATTCCCTATGATGATGTCTACCTACCTGGGCAACGTCCTTTTCACTGACAGATTAAAAGTGTTTTATGCTTAGGTGGACTAAGTAAGCTACTATTACCAGAATGCCAGGTAACGTTAAAACAGTAACTTTAACAAAGCTACCAACTCTTTTTCCTCATAATACCTTTCTTAGATAGCCTTATCTGCATTAAGGTGAATGCTCACCCTTGCGGCGCGAAATTCATTTTTTTTAGTGTTTTTGGCCCATTACAGCTCATCAACACTTGTTCAGATAGCGAAAGTTGAGTTCGCGAGAACTAGGAGACCTAACACACATGTTTTAATTGATAGTATCTCATAAATATCATCAGTTTAGCTACGATACCCCTAAACAAAAAAAAACACTGGTAAAAATGTGTATTTTAACATTTTTTTGTTAAAATAAAAGACAAATAGTTATAATGCTGCTTGGTGCAAGTTTCCATACTTAACCTCAAAACTGTCTTTATTTTTTCCTCGAAAACTTTACATTTCCTAGTTTTTTTATTTATATGGGAGGGTGTCCCCTAGCCCTCCCTTCCTTTCCTCCCTGTTCCCTACTCTCTACGGTGGTATATCATATAGTTTACCCAAAGCTTGTATTGATTCATTCAGTAAACATTTAAAAAAAACGCAATGAAACTGCTTAACCGGTTTTGATAAAACAAGTCTAAGAACTGCAGCTGTAAAACCTGCTGCCAAATTTAAAAAAAACTTTATTAAAATTGGTTCACTTGTTTAAGTGCCCATGGTGCCACAGGCAGACAAGAACACACATAGCGATCAAACTTATAACACCATTCTGTGTTCGTCGGGGGTTATTAAAACCGCATTGAAATCAGAACACCTATTGTACCCTAGAGCCTATTCATCTTATGCTGGTCATCATCAGACCCTGGAGTCTGCGTGAGGAAGACATGTCTTGCTATCTTAATTTGAAGTTTGAACTCAAACTTGAAGATTCTGCTTCAGCAGTACTTTAAATAAATAAATAAATAAATATTGATGGACAGTTCACATAACATTATCTAGCCCCAAGCTAAGCAGAGCTTGTGTTATGGGTACTAGACAACTGATATACTTAATACAATATAATATATCATAGATAGATATTTTTTATTATATATAGAAAATACCCAGAACACCCTGAACAAATACCTGCGTCGCAGGTGAACGTTCGCCCGCCGCGCCACAGAGGTCGTCATCACTTTAGATCCTGTTCATCCTATGCTGGTCATCATCAGACCCTGGAGACTGATGTCATCTAAAATTAACATTTTAAACTCATAGCGAAGATTCTAGCCGTAGAAAGTAAAGTAAATACCTATTATGCGCCTAAGATCCTTACCGCAGCTAACAAAAAAGCTGATGACCTTGAAACGGCTGAACCGATTTAGTTAAAACTTGTCTAAGTAAGATCCATCACTAGAAGACCTGCTTTTAAATAAAAAACCCATTCAAATAGGCTAACCTATTTAAGAGCTACGGTGCCACAGGCACACATTAAACTTATATAAAGGTTATACCCCTCTTTTAGCGACGGCGGGGGTTAAAATATACAAATACTTATTTATTATCATCATTTAGTTTACGGTTTTTCGACAGGCAAATAATTCAGGAATTTATTTGATTTGTTTGATGAAAATCCATTTTTGAACAAGTAAATTTTACAATAGACCTTGATCATAAATAGTATAAGTTGAGTTTTTGAACTGTAGCGCTGTGCAAATATAAGGAATGTAGATTCAACGGTTTAGCTTGTGGCAGAGAGAAAGACAGAAAGACGGACAGATCAATAGGGCTCCATGTGGACCATTTGGGTCCATTGTTTTTTTTTTTGTAGTACTCAAACTCTACGTCACGTGCTCCAAAAAGGAATTTAATTAAATACATACATACATAGATACACGGCTCTTTCCACGAAGGGGTAGGCAGGGCCTCAATGGACCTCTTTTCACGGGTTTTTTGTGAAAGAGGTTGTCCGGGGAAGTACTGCCACCATACCTATTTCTGCCGCAAAGCAGTAGTGCTCGCATTGCTGTGTTCCGGTTTAAAGGGCATGGTTGCCGGTGAAATTAAAAGCATACGAGACTTTTCATCTTCATCTCAGGGCGGCTGGCGCAGTACAATGCCGCATAGGGAATATATAATTATAATAGTTTTATTATAATTATATATTCCCTATGCGGATAATCATATATCGGGACAATATCATCGAAGTTGTTGACCAGCACTTATGGCTATGTGTGTCAAGCGTCGACCTCTGTGGCGCGGCGGGCGACGCGACGGTTGGCCTGCGACGCAGGTGGTTGCGGGTTCGATGGTTCGATTCCTGCCTCGGAACAAATATTTGTGCGATCGCAGATATTTGTTCAGGGTGTTCTGGGTATTTTCTATGAAACTATAATTTAAAAAAAAACTATGTAATGTATTGTATTGTATTAAGTATATCAGTTATCTAGTACCCATAACACAAGCTCTGCTTAGCTTGGGGCTAGATAATGTTGTGTGAACTGTCCAGCATTATTTATATATTTTATTTATTTATTAGCTTTAAGTAGAAGCTTTTTTAGCTGTAGGTAGGTCCAACTTCATCAGTGGTCAGCAGACGAAACCAACTCAGATGGGCAGCCTTTGGAAACTACGCCATATCTTCTCGTCTCAGATACCACCCTATTGATCGACCAATGACATTATAAAGATAGGACGAAGTCGGCATACTATGGGGCGGTTTATGTTCAGCAGTTGATGGAAACACAATTACCGCGTATTGGATCAGCGTGATACCATAACATAACATAACACGCAGCAGTCACATACGTAGTCCTGATCACACACTATTATTCCCTATGTCCTGGGAATAAGGAACTACACGTACCATGGTACCATAACACCCAGACTACAAACACAATAATATTTGCAGATCACACAAAGATTTGCCACAATGTAGTGGGACATAAAATGTCTATTACCAACCACGCTGTCCACCAAGTTGGACGGTTAGTATATATTTTTCTTAACCAACAACCTATCTAGTTTGTTTGTTAGTAATCTCCATTTTGAATCCTAAGCCGGCAAAAACTATCTAAGGATGAATTAATGGTTTGTTGGTTGATAAACTTCTATTACCAACTGACAAACCATTGTATTATAGTTCAGGAGTTCCCAACCGTCTAAGCAAGCATAAAGAGACTGCGAGGGTATAAATCGTTTCAACACAGGGTTTTTTACAATTGATTATAAGGCTCTTAAAGGGTTATCCAATATAAAACTTTATTAGGTACTTTAACCTACTTCCGTCCCATTCCTAGAGGTTTCAACAAGGGAACAATCAAAATAATTGTATAATAGTCCTGGCTAAGTATATTCACAAATTATCAACTAGAAGTGCCGGAGCTGTTTACCTGGCGAGAACAAGCTAGATAAATAGGGTAAGGTAAAGTTATGAATTACTCTAACCAGTTTCGCAGGGATCATGGAACTCTCCAACCTCCTTGGTGGATAAAACTCAAAATCAAGAATACATGGAAAATAGGGATTGGTGATCTGTTTGATTCCGCCCTTAGATCCTAGCCGAGATTACCTAGTGCTATTAGCTAGATTACTTAATGAGTCGGCTCCTACAGGTTTTCTATCACATGACATTCGGCGAAATTGATTCACAAAATACCCAGGTACTTACATGGAGCCCGGTGTATATATATTCCTGTATATATTCATGGAACGTCTCTCTTAGTCTCGTCTCAACGGTGTAACTATTTACTCGCTTTCAAGCATATGTAGCCAGGTAGAACTCTGGAAATCCGTGTACCTATAACGATAGATAAACAGTTTGTATATAATTCCATAAACTAACCATCTTTTCGAATGAAATCATTCATCATCTGTCAATCTGTCTGTCTTGTCCTCTGGTTAGAGCATTGCGGCCTCCGTACAGTAGTGCTCGATGCTAAGGCGCGATGAGCCCCCGTCCGTTGTGGATTCCGTTGAGATCACGATGAAAGGAAAATTCAAATATCGTCATAATATCGTGGCGCGAATAGGTACTTAGGGAAAAAACACGTTACAGTACCTTGGCTGGTAAAGCCTGGCTGGCTAAACTGGCACTGCGGGTGGCACAATCATGTTATGAGAGCTACACACATCTCACATCAACAGCTTTCCACGATCTGTTTTTTGTATTTTGGACTTCATTCGTTATATTCTTTTAGCACTTTCAGCTCAACAGTTTTTTATTTAATTTATGTTTTCACTTAATTTAATACAGATAAAACTGGAGACCTGTTTATATTTTCTAATATTTTAATGTTATTTTTCACAAAACAAACCACCATTTTACAAATAAAACAAAATGGCGTAAATTCCGTTTTTTTTTTTTTGCTTCTCATGGCTTCTGCTTTTTCCATTATTTTTGTTGATTTTTGAAGTAAAAATTAAGAATCCGCTCACCATGTAGTTTGGAGAAATGAGGTTAAAATCAGTTAAAAGAGACTGACAGCGCCACCATCGGTCAACGTGGTCCAACGTACAAGAATCCATAGTCTGCAGCGGCCAAAAACCGAAACTTTGACACATTGACTTTGACACATCCAAAGTGCAATACAGGGAACATAACCAACCTTGGGTCCTTTGTATACTATGTCCATGAACCTGTAGAGAACATTTTTATCTATGGAAAGCATAGCAAACAAAACAAATTATACCGAGTATTTTGTTTTACATCCAGATCCAATTTATATTTCTATGTCCAAGGAAATTAATAGGTGCCACTAAAAAGTTACTCTAAATATGTCTAATTCAGTCTGCAGAGTGTGCTTAGCCAGCAACCTCAGAATGCATTGCATTGGAAGCGTCGGGCTGCAAGAGATATACGAAAGAGTCACTAATAGCAAGGTGAGCCCCAAGCTATTATTTACATTTGTTTCTGTTTGAAGCTGTATTTGGTACCTAAAGATATAATATCGGCTATGTATGTTCTACATTACCGGTTTACCTACCATCGAGTTGGTGGTGAGGATTTGATATCTAGCTATAAGGTTATATTTATACAAGTCTACATGTATGTTTTAAGTTGCGCAAACAGATGGTATTCCTCTCCTCCCCCCTCCCCCTACCCTACAGAGTTACCTAGACGGCTAAGTTTTACTTTACCGACCGTCGATTTTTGGGGTGGTAAATTAAATTCCTACCAATTAAACAACAGAACTGGTACTTACAGTAGGCACAGTTGTTGATAAAATATACAAACAAAAACATTAACTACGAACATGTATATGTGCCTAGCCCTCCAATGATAACTGAACCCAACCCGACAATCCACAGACTGGCTCACCGAGTACTCATGAAGAAGAATAATCTGAATATCCATAAAGATACATTTGAGGAATTGTTAAAAGATATTGTTAAAGTAGGTACAGAATGTGTACAAAATTAATAATAAATTTTGAATTAATTTTATTTTAACTAGGTACCTTCATATTAGGTTGATTTCCTTAACGCTTTTATAGAACCTGGAAATCAATTGAAAGGTTCAAAATTATTGACAGAATCAATACAGCATCCCAAATTGAGTTTCTGAATGAACCCATTGGTGCGGAACCAACTGATACATGAGAGGAGCCGGTTCAATTCCCGCTTTGAGAAAAATGAATGGATGATTGATCTGGGTCTGCGTGTTGTGGTACCACAGTACTCGTAGTTCCTAATGCACTCACAACAACACGGAATCCTAGTGTAGGACCGGGCCTTGTATGAGACTGTTGGGTGTTGTGTTATGTTCTGTAATTATTTGTTCCAGCTCATCACTCCAGAAGGAAGACCTGTTACAATATGCTACATCTGTTGCTCCCAGTTGCTGAGATGTCATCGCTTCTATGAAATGAGTCAAGGAGCTGAAAAAATATTTACAAATCTAGTTAACGACGGCATGCAGGTAAAGTTTATGCCTAATCTATTCCTAATTTTTTTTTTTTTCCCTGCCCTCAGAAAGACAAACAGTGTTGGAATTTGCGTCGTATTTTGTAAATGTGTTAAAAATAGTTATTCGTACAAATCTATGTTTCGGACTTAATAAACTCGTAATTTGTAGACTTTTAATTGTGTACAAATAACAAAGTTAAAAATTGTGTCTGTGAAGTACAAACTCAGTGAAAAATTTGTAACGACTTTTTCGAGCCAGTGTCGTATTTTGAGCTAAAATGAAGTGCTTCCAATGTGAGGACGACCACAACGACGATAATACAATACAGTGTGATGGTTGCAAGCGGAATATCTGTTTGCAGTGCAGTAGTCTGACGAGTAGTGAGGCGCGCGTCATGGGGCTAAAGGGCAAGCGGACCCTATTGTACTTGTGCCCTGCATGTCGGGAGGCCTTATTTCAAGTGCCTAAGCTCATCAAATCCTATGACGGGCTACGCCAAGAACTGGATGAGGTTAAGATAATGCTATCCCAGCCTAGGAACCCCTCTCCATTAGCGGAGGCAGTCGTGGCCCCCGTGGCCCCGACCCCGCCGCCGCCGGACACCAATGCTATTCTGGAAGAGCTAGTGGAGCGCGAGCATAGAGCCACAAATGTAATCTTGGTTGGTGTGGAAGAATTTGCCTCTGACATTGGTTTGGACAGAAAGCTGCATGATGAGTCAAGTGTCTCGAAAATATTACAAGAAGTTAATAATGGTGGTGACTACTCTAAGAAGGTGGTGTCAGTGCAGCGCCTGGGACGCCGCGAGGATGGCAAAACAAGACCAATAAAGGTAGTACTTACTTCCCGTCAGGATGTCGTGTTGGTTCTTAAGAACAAAAGTAAGGCCAAAAAAGGGGTAAGACTGTATGATGACAAGATCCCTATGCAGCGGGAAGAGCTCAACCAACTTAGAGATAGTCTGAAAACGAGAGTTGAAAATGGTGAATCAAACATAACAATAAGATATGTAAATGGCGCTCCAAAAATAGTAGCCATTCAAAAAAACTGATATATGACAATAGAAATCCATATATTGACTTTACTTTTTTGTATACTAATCTTTCATCATTACCTCCAAAATTTGACTTGTTCCTTGTTGAAGTTGCAGCGAGAAGCCCATCCATTGCAATTGTTACCGAAACATGGCTTAATACCAACGATCGCAACAGTACATTCAATATACCCGGCTACACCCTGTTCAGGCTTGATCGTAACCACAAAAAAAAGAAAGTCTGAGGGCAAAACTAGAGGTGGAGGTGTGGCCATTTATGTGAGAGACAGTCTGCGTGGTATCCCGATAGTGGCTAGTCGTAATCCAAGATACATGTGCGAGGAGGTGGAAGCTCTCTACCTTGACATACAATTTAGTACATATCACTTCCTTGTTGTGGGGGTATATCGTCCGGATGACTCCGATGAAGGTACGTGGAGACCACGGGATACCAAAATGATGGAAAATCTTGTAGCCGCTTCAGAGAATAAGGATATTGTTTAGAATCGTGCCGCACGAATTAAGGGGGGAGGGTGGGGGGGGAGGGAGGAGGGTCTTAGGGGACGCCCCCCCCTAGAGTGGGGATGTGCGGAAACTTATAGTTTTGGAGAAAAAAAATAAAGAAGTTTTGAGGTTAAGTATGTTTTTGGGTATTGTTTAGAATCGTGCCGCACGAATTAAGGGGGGACGGGAGGGGGGAGAGTCTTAGGGGACGCCCCCCCCTAGAGTGGGGATGTGCGGAAACTTATAGTTTTGGAGAAAAAAAATAAAGAAGTTTTGAGGTTAATTTTTTTTTTGTGAGGTTATGTATGAAGTTATATAATTGGAAGTGTCGGACTCCGGTATGGGCTCTCGCCAGTACTCTCGCGAGGTTGCCCCTGAGTGTCGCTTCACCCATTCGACCTTCGCTACACTACGGGCTTGCTCCGCTCAGGACCTCCCACGCGAGCTACTGGCTCCGCGTTTTTATATACACTCTAGGGGCGTGACGCACAAGACCACGTGGAGTCGGGGTGCTCCGTGTCGGTTCTGTCACTTATTTTGAACCTAACCTACTCATGTCGGAATGCCCTGAGTCGATTCTGAGTCTCATACCGGAGTCCGACACTTCCGATTATAAAACTTCATACTTAACCTCACAAAAAATTCATACTTAACCTCAAAACTTCTTTATTTTTTTTCTCCAAAACTATAAGTTTCCGCACATCCCCACTCTAGGGGGGGGGGCGTCCCCTACCACACTCCACCCCTCCCTCCCACTCTCCCCCCTTAATTCGTGCGGCACGATTCTAAACCCAACCCCCAGTCAGGCTCAGCAGCACTGTTTAAAGACTTTTTCATCAACAGCAGCCTTCTGCAATTGGTATGTAAACCCACAAGGCTTCGACAAGGTAACGTACCGTCTCTCCTAGATCTAATTATGGTAAATGAGGAAACACTTATTAAAGAAATAATCTATAGACCACCAATTGGCAAAAGTGATCATATCACACTTGAATTTGACCTCCAATGCCATATACAGCCAGTAAAAAGTCAACCCACGTACAGAAGATTCTTTGATTCAGTTGACTATGACGAATACAATGTGCATCTGGAACAAACCTTACAGGAGGTAAATCCTTCTGGTAATGTGGAACAATTGTGGACGGGAATCTTGGGAGCTATTAATACCACTACCGATAAACACGCCCCTGAAAAACTTATGAGAAATAAATTGTAAAACAAGCCTTGGATTGACAAGTGTGCCTTGGAAATGATTGCAGAGAAGAAACTGTTATGGGATATATATAGATCATCAGGTACAGAGAGTGACTATTCAAGATTTCGCGAAGTGAACAACAGATGTATCTCATGGACAAGGAAACAGAGAAGTGTATATGAATCTAAATTACTAGAACACGGAGATAAAGCTTTCTACTCGTACATTCGCCGCAGCACTACTTACAAAGTAAGCATCCCTCCGGCTATCAGGACTCGCAACGGAGACTTGGTTACTAATCCCAATGACATAGCAGAAGCATTTGCAGAAGAGTTTCTAAAGTCATACTCCAAGGAACCGGCCATACACCAAGCTACCAAAGTAACCTCGTTTGCTTATGTGGAGAATAATTTAAGTGAAGTATCATTTACAGTAAAAGATGTTGAAAAGGCTATCTCTAAACTAAGGATCCAGTCATCCCCTGGCCCTGACAATCTCCCTTGTTGTGTTCTTATAAAATCTGTAAAGATTTTAGCACCAGCCTTAGCTGAACTACTGAATAGATCTTTTGAATCAGGATACCTTCCTCAGGATTGGAAACATGCCATAGTCACTCCGATCTACAAAAAAGGGGATAAGAGTCAACCTGCAAATTTTCGCCCAATCAGTCTTACTAGCGTGGTAGTAAAAATTATGGAAAGAATTATTTGTGATAAACTAACTTCATTTTTAAACCAAGAATCCATAATATCAGTAAAACAACATGGTTTTGTCATAAGAAGATCAACTGTTACAAACCTGCTGACTTGTGTCCATAGTTGGAGCAAAGAACTTGATAATAAGAACCCTATTGACATAGTATACCTTGACTTTGAACGCGCTTTTGACAAGGTTCCGCATCAACGTCTTCTACTAAAGCTGGAGCACTTTGGAATACGTGGGCCGCTACTCAAGTGGATTGAGAACTATCTTCTAGGCAGAACATTTCAAGTTCGTGTTGGCAATTGTCTGTCTCAGCAAAAACCTGTTGTAAGCGGTGTGCCACAGGGTTCTGTGCTCGCTCCCCACCTTTTTGGAATATTCATAACGGATCTAGCAGAACTCTTGGTCTCAGAGTGTGCCTTTTTTGCTGATGATGGAAAGTTCTTTGCCAACCCACTTATTAAATCAGGGCAGTTACAAGAAGATTTAATTCGCATACAAGACTGGACAAAGGATTGGATAATCAAACTAAACGCATCCAAATGCAACATTCTCCATTTAGGCAACAATAACCCCAGAGTCACTTACACACTGGATGGAAACATTTTGTCCCCAATCGGCCTTCAGCGAGATCTAGGGGTTAATATCTCATCTAATCTGAAGTGGGGAGAACACATTACTATCATAGTCAAGAAGGCGAATTCATTTCTGTATGTCATACGAAGGTCCTTTCTAGCAATGACTGTTGATGTTTTTCGCAAGATTTATAAAACGTATATAAGGCCACTACTGGAGTACGGATTTCAGATATGGCACCCCTACTTCAAAAAAGACATAGACCTTCTTGAAAGTGTCCAAAGGAGGGCCACTAAGATACCGCAGGCTCTACGTCGAAAATCCTATGAGGACAGATTACTCACACTACGTCTCACTACTCTTGAGGATAGACGCCTTCGAGGAGATCTTATCGAAACTTACAAGATTATGACCCATCATTACAACCTGCCAAACTTTCATGACATTTTTATTAAAAAAGAAGATCTAAGATCCACACGTGGTCACCAGCTGAAGTTAAACCGTGACCCCGCCGTCTCACTTGCCGCTCATCACTTCTTCAGCAATAGAGTGGTTCACAATTGGAACGCGCTATCAAATGACGTCGTTACTGCTACTTCCGTCAATGCATTCAAAAATAAACTCGACATCTGGCTTCGAACAAATAAATCAGTGCTCAAAAAAATCTACCAAAACTAAGAGACAATATTTCGACTAAATTTTAAACTCTAATACTGTGACGTAGACAACCTATCCAATCAGCGAAAGCTGCTCGTCTATAAATTAAAAATAAAATAAATAAATAATTTTATTTGTGCCCGCAGTCCCGAATAAATGTCATCGTAAGATTTGAAGACATCTTGAGTATGGGTATGTTTGCATAGTATGTTATGTATGTTGAATGGCTTAGCGCCGCAAGATGGTGCTAATTAAAAATGTGGAAGATAAGATCTGTGCCGACATATTGTGCATTGTCCCTTGCTAACAGGCCCCGGCAGCCCGACTCCTTAAAATAACAGAGATGTCCTTTGGGTGGATGTGAACACTGTTCTAGGGTCCCCAAGGATACAATCCAAAACTTCTACCAGACTGTCTCGTTAGTTGATCTGAAGCCTAATTCCGTCATTTATTATAAACCACACTGAGACTGTATAGTGAATTGACAGAAAATTGGTAATCTGGTCTCTCATAATAACAATTTAGTCTACTTTTGATTTACGGCGATTTTCACTGAATTAGTACCTACTAAAATTCCTTTGTGTTGAATATCTTGCCTCGCTCACACGTCTCACTGTACTATCTCAATGTACTTTCAGATATCACAAGAGACGGTGCTCAGGCTGAACCTACAAATTAAACTGAACTTATCCCGGGCCCCCGACCAGCACGTAACATTGAATGATTGCTTCAACCATGAGAGCACTCCAGTAGCTGTGAAGCAAGAGATCAACGGAGATGAAGAAACTTCACCTGGAGTTGACATTCCAATGGATGAAACGGTAATTATTGTAGAAAAATCTAATCAAAATATAATATCAAATACTAAATTTCGTTAGTGATGTGACGTGTGCAGCAAAATGATGAGGAATTTCCCAGCAGTGGGACACAGAGGGCTACTAAGACAAGATACTCTGTAGGTAGGTACTTAAAAGTCATAATAGGGTTAATTATCATTCATCATAGATGTTGCGAAGCCTCAAGATGAATGTCTTGCCCAGACCAGTGTGTTGAGTTGCCAGGGATGACACACGGCACAGACGTGGGGGCTCACTATAGCTTCATTCACAAGCTCGAGGCAGCACAACGCGGTATGCAGATACCTATGCTAGGAGTTTCTCCAAATGATCAAATCCTAAACTAGAGAATCCGTTGTAGAACCAAGGTCACTGACATAGCTCTCAGAATTAGAAAGTTGCACCCAATAGTGTAACTTGAGATGACGGAACTACTAGATGCCACACCTGATGTTAAGCGGTACCCTCCACCTATGAACAGTACAGTATCTAATAGGTCACGTCCACCTAGGACGCGCCCTATGCGGCATTGCGCTTCGCCCATACCCTTCAAACTGGGAGACAGCAATGCGAGCAGCACTGCTTTACGGCAGAAATAGATATGGAGTTAGATAGATAGATAACTCTTTATTGTTGTACTCACCTTCAAAGTTAAGCTGTCGGTCCCGCCTGTTATTGATTAATAGCAGTCAATAAGCCATGTTAGAGGCCCTCGGGCGGCTTGACAAACTCTGACACCAGAGGCCAGCACTACCTCATACGAAACAAAACGAAACGAAACCTTCAAATAATAAAATAACAACATACTTATATTATCTTACAAACTTGGTACAATGGGCGGCCTTATCGCTAAGAGCGATCTCTTCCAGGCAACCTTTGGATGAACAGTTATTAAGAACGTGAGAGCAGAAGTTAGTACTTCCCCGGAGGAACTTTTTTATAATAAATAAATAAATCATAAATAAATAATTCTAAACAGTCCACACAACATTATCTAGCCCCAAGCTAAGCAGAGCTTGTGTTATGAGTGGGTACTAGATAACTGATATACTTAATACAATAATACATTAAATAGATTGATATATTTTTTATGCATAAAATACTCAGAACACCCTGAACAAATATCTGCATATCGCAAAAATATTTGTTCCGACGCGAGAATCGAACCCGTAACCTCCTGCGTCGCAGGCGAACCTTCGCCCGCCGCGCCATAGAGGTCGTCAAATAATAATAGTATAATATTTATATTTATACCTATTAATATTTATTTATTCTAATGGGGAGGCCTGTGTGCAGCAGTAGACGTCGACCCGTTGATGATGATGACATTATACATAAAGTACATTAAGAAGCTGTCCCTTGACTCACGTCGCTTCATTATGCTATTTACAGGAAACACCACAGACAGCTCATTCACTTAACCTCGGCATCAGAGGAAGTACTCCAGTAGCTGTGAAGAAGGAATTCAACGAAGATGATGAAAGCTCACCTGTTGATGAAATGGTAGTTGATATACAACATTCTCACTTGAAACAAAGCACTGTAACAAGGAAAAAAAAACTTACTAGATCTTGTTATAGTTGTGACGTGTGCAGCAAGGTATTGAAGACGAGAATAAGCATGGTGAAACATTTGCAACGCCACTCAGCAATAAAGGATTATGTATGCAACCAATGTGATAAGACATTCGCTTATAGAAGTTATTTGCAAATACACGTGAGAACGCACACTGGGGAGAAGCCATATGCCTGCAACCAATGCGATAAGTCATTCACTCAGAATAGTAGTTTGCTAACACACATGAGAATCCACACTGGGGAGAAGCCATATACCTGCAACCAATGTGATAAGTCATTCGCTCATAGCAGTCATTTGCTAACACACATGAGAATCCACACTGGGGAGAAGCCATATGCCTGCAACCAATGTGATAAGTCATTCGCTCATAGCAGTAATTTGCTAACACACATGAGAAACCACACTGGGGAGAAGCCATATGCCTGCAACCAATGTGATAAGACATTCACTCAGAATAGTAGTTTGCGAACACACATGAGAACGCACACTGGGGAGAAGCCATATGCCTGCAACCAATGCGATAAGTCATTCACTCAGAATAGTAGTTTGCTAACACACATGAGAATCCACACTGGGGAGAAGCCATATACCTGCAACCAATGTGATAAGTCATTCGCTCATAGCAGTCATTTGCTAACACACATGAGAATCCACACTGGGGAGAAGCCATATGCCTGCAACCAATGTGATAAGTCATTCGCTCATAGCAGTAATTTGCTAACACACATGAGAAACCACACTGGGGAGAAGCCATATGCCTGCAACCAATGTGATAAGACATTCACTCAGAATAGTAGTTTGCGAACACACATCAGAATCCACACTGGGGAGAAGCCATATGCCTGCAACCAATGCGATAAGTCATTCGCTCGTAGCAGTCATTTGCTAACTCACATTAGAACCCACACTGGGGAGAAGCCATATGCCTGCAACAAGTGCGATAAGTCATTCGCTCAAAGCTGCAATTTGCTAACACACATGAGAACCCACACTGGGGAGAAGCCATATGCCTGCAACCAATGTAATAACACATTCGCTCAGAATAGTTATTTGGTAACACACATGAGAAACCACACTGGGGAGAAGCCATATGCCTGCAACCAATGCGATAAGTCATTCGCTCGTAGCAGTCATTTGCTAACTCACATTAGAACCCACACTGGGGAGAAGCCATATGCCTGCGACCAATGTGATAAGTCATTCGCTGACGGTAGTACTTTGAGAAATCACATGAGAATCCACACCAGGGTAAAGCTATAATTCTTGTATTGGAAAAAAGCGACCAAATGCGAGTCAAACAAACCTCGTACAGTGAAGGGTGGAGTGGAGTTTATTGGGTATATTGGGTTGTTTAAAATCTCGTTATTTCTATTATGTTTTTTTCATAGAAAACTAATTATAGGTACTTATATAAAGTATATGACTTGTAGCAATAATCTGTTATGAATAAATGAACTATGAACTATGAGTGGTTCACGGTTAAAATTAAAGTAAACATTAGGTGGTTGCTTTTTCATAATAATAAGATATTTTTTCCCATATATTGGCGAAGAGAGCGGCTTCACACTGAAATGACTGTTGGTGTTGTTGAAAATAACATCGAAATGTAGTTCAGTTAGTTATTAATTTATTCGCTTAAAAATATGGTAATTAATTACTAATATAAATTACAATGTTCTTTATAGATGTTTAGTTTCACATATTTTTACTAGTTACTGCTAGCGTGCAAATACATGCTATAGTTAGCGTGCGTGTTTTTCTTACATTGATAGACCCTTGATCTAGATATCTAGATAGATCACCTCGAGCTCTTAGGTGTTTCACTCACGCCTGCTCTCAACTATATCTAGTTATATCCCCTCGAGCTCTTAGGTGTTTCACTCACGCCTGCTCTCAACTATATCTAGTTATATCACCTCGAGCTCTTAGGTGTTTCACTAACGCCTGCTCTCAACTATATCTAGTTATATCACCTCGAGCTCTTAGGTGTTTCACTCACGCCTACTCTCAAATTTGGCTCTGCGAAAGATAAATTGTTATTAATTTGACTTGATCCATATTCGAACCTTGTTATATTTTGAGATACGTACTACGTTTCCCGCCTCACTCTATCCATGACTTCCGGTCATATTCCTGTCTCTGTCACTCCCCACCACTACGGCAGAGTGGCGTGCGATTTATAAGTAGCATCGCCATCTTTATTCCTCATTGGCGTCTTGTTTCCCGCCGAGTACGGACGTGCTTGCGTAGCGCAAACACGTTTATGTGGCAAAGATTGTTTTTATAAAAATGTGTTATTTCAATTTCATACCGGGTAAAACCCACGTTTAACAAGTAAAAAGTCTTCTTATCTTTTTTACATTATTATTTTGCATTTGCGGGTAGTTGGCAATTGCAGAAATTAGAAAATCACGAATGGTTTTCTTTTTGGATAGAGTGAATGGACACAACGCGTGGGTTGCTTCATGTAGCTGCATGTCTACAATAAAATTGTCAAATGTTGTGACATTAAAATGAAGTCAGTTTCTGAAGCAAAACACATAATCATCAAATGGCTGGGTAAACTGACATATGCTGAAACAGAAGAGATTCTTTATTTTGAAAGCTAGTTGCCTTAAAATCATTAATTGTTTATTTATTTATTTTGTATTTATACAGTATTATTATTATTATTACTATGTGTTATGCGTGTACCTATGTAAATATACATATGTAAATATTCCTTGTTGCTCTTAGTTTTATACATTACCTACTTTTCACTATTGTTGCATGTGTCACTCCTACATTAATCTACCTAAACTGTTAATTTTAAGCTGTCACCTTTGCAATATAGCGCATTTGACTATCGTAAAAAAGTTTCCTCGATACAGGCCTAGCCTAGTGAGGAAACTGACAGATATACCATTTAAAATTAATTTTGTCTTCGAAATTTGTTCAAATTGTTATACCTATAGGAAATAATTATTTTCTAAGCAGTGACTCTTTTCGTTGTAATAAATAAATTTTCATTTTTCATTTTTTTTTCATTTTGGGCCTTGATTTTTCAGTCAGGACGTGTATAAGTGTGGTAAAAACGTGCTTTTTATTTTTCTTCTTTGAATTTTTAACGGTTTCAACCGTTCGTGTTTTCCAATTACGATTGGGTTTCAAATTAATTAATTTATTGTTTAGCTTGGATATTTGTGATAGTGGTAGAAATGCAGCTCCCGATACATACCAGATTACCAGGAGCATCCACTTCACGAAGCCGCAGTTTGAAGTTGGTTAAGCAAAACATGCGCCCAAAGCGTTGACGGAGTCAACGTAAAAAGAAAATGAGGGGGGGGGGGGGCAAACATAAATGCCACTAGTCAGACTGGACACAAATACCCCTTACGTTTGCACCATTGATTTGCCCCATTAATGGTGCAGACGTAACTGGTTAGTTATGTTTGCATCATTCAATTTGATACAACATACTAACCTTGCTTTCCTCGCCATAAAAATTTGTTTATTTAGCGATTGTTTTTGACATGGTTTTTTGGATAGAATGTACACCAAATCATAAGTTCCTTTAGGACCATTCGGTTGACTTTGCAAAATGTTGAACTCCCAAAATGTATAATTTCCTACAATTTTGATATTTTTTTTAGTGTTGTATCATTTAAAAGTTGTATTCCTATAATGTTGACTTTTTTGGGATCATATAGGTTTATCAATCATTAAGGCGCTCAGAACACGACACAATTTTGAACTCTCAGTTGCGGCAACCGGCAACTCGCAACTATAGCCGTTTTTTTGACTGACAGCTGTCAAAATTGAATCAGTCTTTTTTCGGAAACTACTCGTGTTAAAGTTTCGTTGTATGGCTAAAATGAAAGGTGATGACAAAATCTACATTTTGGATGACAGCTGTCAAAATGGAATCAGTCATATTTCGGAAACTACTCCTGCTAGAGTTTCGTTGTTTGGCTCAAATGAAAGGTGATGACAAAATCTACATTTTGGATGACAGCTGTCAAAATTGAAACAGTCTTAGGTAGGAAACTACTGGTGCTAGAGTTTCGTTGTATGGCTCAAATGAAAGGTTATGACAAAATTTACATTTTGGATGACAGTTGTCAAAATTAGTTTTGTGGCTCAACTAAGGCGCTCGGAACTTGTTGCAATTTTGAGCTCTCAGTTGCGGCAACCGGCAAATCGCAACTAGCTGTTTTTACGATAATCTCTTAAAATTTTGGGAATTTGCGCAGACGTAGCAAACTCTAGTTGCGATTTTCGGTGGTCGCAATAGTTTACAGTTGCTGCGATCGGTGACAAAAGAGCGATTTTACTCCCTCCACGTACCGTCAACACTAGCTGTTGACCATATGGAACTGAAAAGTTTAAAACCACAAATACTAAGAAACAATAAAATAAATATTGAAGGGGGCTCCCACACAACAACCGTGTTTTTTTTGCCGTTTTTATTGATTATGTACGGAACCCGGAACTCGCACTTGGCCGGTTTTTTAATACGGCCTGTTTTTTCTTATCAATCAATGGTGCAAACACAACTTACTAGTAACGTCTGCACCATTAATGGTGCAAACGTAACTAACCAGTTACGTCTGCACCATTAATGGGGCAAATGTAACCGGGGGCAAATACCACGTGAGTACCAAAGAAAATAACTTGATTGAGAACAAGTCTATGTCCGTTATTTCGGGCATTAGTGGCAATCTTTACGAAAAATTAGATACATGTTTCTAATGTAGATGAATCAAACTAAATTCGTTTTATTGTGAAATCTAAAGAATCGCCTATGCCCAAGAGCTTTCAGAGTTCTTGGACTTAGACGCCAGTTGAAAACCATTATCTTTTCCATAAATTCGTTTTGGTTCGAGCGACATTTTTCCAAGGTAGCGATGAGTTTATTCTTATTTATGTACTTCAACTGACTTTATCTCAAGTTAAGTTTAGGTCAGAGTTTAAATGAAAGTTATTTTTAGTTTTGCGAGAATGTTTGCGACACGTCTGCTCAGTATGACGCCTGGAGCGTACCAGACACCAGTGAACTGACACATGATAATCCACACCAGGGTTTAGCCATAATTCTTCCAGTGGAAGAGAGCGAATTTACACTGAAATTACTGTTAGTGTTGTCGAAAATAACACCGAAATGAAGTTTTTTTTCTTATATTGATAGACCCTTGATCTAGATATCTAGATAAATCACCTCGAGCTCTTAGGTGTTTCACTCACGCCTACTCTCAACTTTGGAACTACGAAAGATAAATTGTTATTATATGGCAATAAAAATATATTATAATCACGTGCCAAACGAATTGTGCTCCCGGAATGTAAATTCCTGATAAAATTGTATATTTGGTTAGTTATGGGATGTTTTTATAATTTCAATTATTTTTTTGGACCTGCAATTGTGTGTGTGCCTTTGATGTCAAATATTTTCGAGACATTAAGGGCCGATTTTTCAATTCCCAGATTAAATCATCTGTCATATATGTTAGCACTGTCTTTATCTTTCGTATGACTTAAGAAAAAGATATTAACTGACGGATCGTTTTATCTAGATATTGAAAAATCGACCTCAAGTATAATTTGTTTAACTTGGTGCTTTATTAACGAGGGGTATTCACGGACATTTCAAAACCGTACTGTTTTACTTAGACTTAGAATTTTCGCTACTAGATCTATGGTTTTACCATGAATGTAGTAGTACATGGATTGAGTGCTAAAATAGCATAGAGTGTTCCTTCTTACTCCTATCCTAGAAGATAGCTTGCTATCCTATGTTAGAGAGAAACAAATATATTGTCACACGACAGTCGTCTTTCCGTTCCGTACCCTGAATTTTGGTATCATGCATATACATCTCCTTAGATTGTTACCATGAATGTACTAGTAATTTGACATTTGGCCTGGTACGACTAACACAACATAAATAAGAACAGATAAATTTATGCTTGTCTCATTCCAACACATGAATACATTCATATAAAAGAAGATACCGTTTCGTTTTTAGCCTTAATTCCATGCTTTAGTTCTTATTCCGGGTTTTACCCAAAATATAAATCACCCGATGTACCTGCGCCGTAGACCAATTTCTGTAACGCGGGAACCTTCTTTCTACCAATAGCAATCGCGCGCTAAAATCTTGCCCTGTTATTGGTCAATCGATTTCGGGTCGACGTTTATATGTGAGCGGGACAGCCATACATCTTCCTAGAAGCTATACTATACGTTCGGCTACTGTCGGATATCAGTCTGTGCTTTTCTGCGCAAACGAAAACAGTCGATCGGACTTATATTTTGGGTAATATTGTAACAGGGATGTCGAAATCAAACAAAAAAAAAAACTTTCAGTCAAGTTTATTACTAAAATAATTAATTGTACATATTTACACGATTAAACGACGACTTATTGTATTTACTCTGTTTTTTCTACTTTAATGGGCTTGTTCTTAACCCTGCGAATATGCAGGTGCACGCCGCGAACATGCTCGGCGAGCCCGGCGCTGTGCACGAAGGTGGCAGCACACGTGTCACACTTGAAGCGGCGGATACCGGTGTGCGTCTGTACACAAACACAATAACATTTTAATGTAACCCAATAATGCCGTTCCAGCGGGACTCGACCCCGCATCCTCGCCTGTGATCAGCGATGCCTTTACCATTTTTTTTTTAAATGGAATAGTTAGGCAAACATGCATATTGCCCACGTGCCCCCCTATCTTGAAAGTCACACGGTACATCTTCCCGCACTGCTCGCGGTACATTAGTTGTGCTATAAGGGCGCTCACCTGGGCGTGCTGCCACAGGTTGGCACTAGTCGGGTACATTAGTTGTGCTATAAGTCTCACCTGGGCGTGCTGCCACAGGTTGGCACTGGTCGGGTACATTAGTTGTGCTATAAGTGCGCTCACCTGGGCGTGCTGCCACAGGTTGGCACTAGTCGGGTACATTAGTTGTGCTATAAGTCACACCTGGGCGTGCTGCCACAGGTTGGCACTGGTCGGGTACATTAGTTGTGCTATAAGTGCGCTCACCTGGGCGTGCTGCCACAGGTTGGCACTAGTCGGGTACATTAGTTGTGCTATAAGTCTCACCTGGGCGTGCTGCCACAGGTTGGCACTGATCGGGTACATAAGTTGTGCTATAAGTCTCACCTGGGTGTGCTGCCACAGGTTGGCACTAGTCGGGTACATCTTGCCGCACTGCTCACAGCGGTACTTCTTGGGCCCGTGGCGCTCCATGTGGGTGGCGAGGCGCGTCTGGCGCGCAAAGCGCTTGGGGCACAGCGTGCAGGCGAAGGGCCGCGCCCCCGTGTGGAAATTCAGATGTTCCAGGTAGGATGCTTTCATCTGCAAATAAATATATAATACTGGACAGTTCACACAACATTATCTAGCCTCAAGCTAAGCAGAGCTTGTGTTATGGGTACTAGATAACTGATATATTTAACACAATACATTACATAGATTGATATAATTTTCACTAGAAACGGGATATTTACCATGATTTTTAAGTTTTTAAGTTTTTTTTTCAAAAGTACATATATTTTTATATTTTTTTTTGTATATTTTTATTATACATAACAAATACCCAGAACACCCTGAACAAATATCTGCAGATCGTACAAATATTTGTTCCGCGGCGGGAATCGGACCCGCAACCTCCTGCGTCGCAGGCGAACCGTCACCCGCCGCGCCGCAGAGGTCGCAAATGAATAGAATGGGTTGTTTTGGCTGAGAGTACGCTGCTTGTGTGTGAACATACATACATAAACTCATGCCTGTTTTGGCTGAGAGTACGCTGCTTGTGTGTGAACATACATACATAAACTCACGCCTGTTTTGGCTGAGAGTACGCTGCTTGTGTGTGAACATACATACATAAACTCACGCCTGTTTCCCGGAGTAGGCAGAGACCACGGATTTCCACTTGCTACGATCCTAACACACCTCTTTTGCCACTCTCTTTTGGCTGTCTTGGCCGCCCTAGGCCCCAGGCCATGTAGTAAGTACCAGATAAGATCAATTATTTGTCCGAAACACAGGTTTACATACAGATGTTATAAAAGTAATTAATTTTATAAAATTTAAAAAACCCCCAACGCAATGAAACGGCTGAACCGATTTTGATCAAACATAGCTAAGAACACTCCCGACTAATTCACCTTTCAAACAACAAAAAAAACTAAATCAGTTCATCCGTTCGTGAGCTACGTTGGGACAAACTGACACACACACACACACACACACACATACGACAGAAACTCCCCTTCGTTTTTGCGTCGGGGGTAAAAAAGAGAAAGTATCACCATGGTTCGCCTAGTCAAGGCATACAAATAATAAAATAAAAAAACAGTTGTTTCGTCAGGGAGTTTTTAAATATATTTAAATTATTAATGGTTCGTAAAGACGATGGAATGTTACTATAGATAATCGGCGCCATACAGAACACACACGCAACAGCTTCGTCCTACATGGCAGATGGCGTAGGGTACCAGCTCGTCGATTCCCGATAGGATAGGGCGCGACTAGATGCATGTTATTTCTTACAGATACTGCAACTTCATGTATGTATAATGACGGCAAAGTAAGAATTTTCCAGCCGCCCCTTTCTCATGGATAGACTGTAAAGAATTTACTGTTCTGGGTATTTTCTATATATAATAAAAAATATCTATCTATGTAATATATTGTATTAAGTATATCAGTTGTCTAGTACCCATAACACAAGCTCTGCTTAGCTTGGAGCTAGACAATGTTGTGTGAACTGTCCAGCATTATTTATTTACTTTATTGCCAACTTTTCTTTAATTGAAATGCGCGAGCCTTTACAATATTTAGGTAGGTACTTTGAGATTTTCTTGCTATCATCAGTGAATTTTTTGTCACGATTTGCCGCCCCTAATATCTGGCCGCCCAAGGCCCGGGCCTACTGGGCCTTAGGGCAAATCCGCCATTCTTGCTTAATTCACTCTCATCACATTCTTAATACATGCTCGTCGGTTAAGGGTACTCTTGACCTGGCCTTGTTCCAGAACGTCTCCAATCTGGTCTGAATACGTTCGCCGAGGTCTCCCCCTTCCCACTGTCCCATTCACGCTCGTCTTATGTACTCGTTTCGTCAATCTACTATCGTCCATCCTCTCTAAATGCCCAGAAATGTTAATGAGTGTGAACATGTGTGCAAGACTGCGCTCCCGCCAGACAGAAATCTTCATACAAAAAAAACGTCACGCAGCGCTCGAAAAAGCTGTTTTTATTGAATATCTATAATGATAATTAGATAAATATATGTGAAATATACATAATTTTAAAAAACCCCGTGGGGAACCCTCCGTTTTATTGTATTGATTTTGTTTATCCAATTTTTGACCCAATAATCTGTACCATATTGACAAACAATCGAATCTAGCCAAAAGGTAACTTTCTGGTTTCTGTCTGGGTGATCCCTCGGCATTACAATGCAGTATCGATGCATATTTTTAATTTGAATATTGTACTTGATTAAGGGCCGATTTTTCAATCCCCAGATAAAATTATCCGTCACTAGCTGAGCCCCGCGGTTTCACCCGCGGTTTAACAGATTTATAGAAAAAATACAAATCTTTAATTCACTATCCACGCGTTTGCACCAGCCACATGCGGTCCAGACAACCACTCGACACCGAAGAAAAACGCATCAAGTTTTAAGACGATGAGAATGTGTAGTTCCTGATGGATCATAGCTGACAGAACTCGTCACTCGCAACCATGGAAGTCCAAGCTCGCAACTCAGTCGTTTAGGTACATACTTCATGGAAAACATTATTGGAAAAGGTCATTAGCATGAGCTGTTAGCGACATGCTTAGCACGGAAAAAAACAAAATTGTGCTTGGGTATAGAATCAGAAATCTACTGCAGTACATCAGGGCTGCCCAGATGAATACCTGCCACTTTTAACGTAATAGTGACTGAGAATGCCACTTTCAAGCGGAAATTTTTAGCTTAACTTAAGTGTGTGTGTGTGTGTTTCTATGTATATCTCTACTCAATATTTATAGCTTACATAGCAGTCACTGCGGTAGCTTGATATTTGTCAACTGGTGTTTTCCTTGACTTAAGTGTGTGTGTTTATATGTGTCTCTAATTTAACTTTATGTGTCAATATTTATAGCACTCATAGCAGTCGTTGCAGTAGCTGGATTTTCTAACTGGATTTTTGCTTGACTTTTGTGTGTGTTTTTATGTGTCTCTAATTTAACTTAGTGTCAATATTTATAGTATGCATAATAGTCGCTGCGGCAGCTGGATCTTTTAACTGATTTTTTGCTTGACTTAAGTTTGTGTGTTTTAACGTGTCTCTAATTTAACTTAGTGTCAATATTGATAGTGTGCATAATAGTCGCTGCGGCAGCTGGATCTTTTAACTGGTTTTTTGCTTGACTTAAGTTTGTGTGTTTAAACGTGTATCTTATATAACTTAGTGTCAATATTGATAGTGTGCATAACAGTCGCTGCGGCAGCTGGATCTTTTAACTGGTTTTTTGCTTGACTTAAGTTTTTGTGTTTTTACGTGTCCCTAATTTAACTTTGTGTGTTAATATTTATAGCATGCATAGTAGTCGCTGTGGTAGCTGGATTATTTTAACTGGTTTTTTGCTTGACTAAGTGTGTGTGTGTTTTGATATGTCTCTAATTTTTACTTTATGTGTCAATTAGCGTGTATAGCAGTCGCTGCGGTAGCTGGATTTTTTTAACAGTTTTTTTTGCTTGACTTGTAATATATAAGTTTGTGTCTCTTACATTTTGTACGTCAATACAACGTCACGTCTACACCGTGAAACGACCTTTGAAACGACACCATACTCAAGTTTTTTAATTCAGGGGTCACATTATAACCTTGAGTTCATGAAAATGTTTTAATCTCAACTACGATACCGTGACACGACCTTTGAAACGACACATACTCTATTTTTTCTATTTAGGGGTCCTATTTTAACCTTGAGGTCCTGAAAATATTTATATCTCGACGACTACAACGTGAAACGACCTTTGAAACGACACGATACTTAAGTTTTTAAATTTAGTGGTCCCATTTTAACCTTGAGGTCCTGAAAATATTTTGATCTCAACTACTACACCAAGAAACTAACTTTTAAATTGTCGAAATACGCTGAAATCTGGCTTAAACGTAAAGTATTTACAAATAAAACGTTTTGATACCTTTTTTCAGCAAAATTTCAGATACTGCTGAAGCATAATCTTTGATTTTTTTATTTCATGATTCTACCTGTGAATTTTTGTGTTTCTACGAACGTTTTCCGAAATATGAAGCATTCTGGTTTTACATTAAAAGCCGTTTTGGACCCCTTACTGCGTTAATTTTCCAGAATCCTTTCTTAGTACAACCCTACACCCAAAAATAAATAAATCCACCAAACTTCATGTATCTAGGTCCAGCGGTTTAGGCTGTGCGTTGTAAAACGCAAATAATATACATTAGAAGCTCTTTTAGGACCCCTAAATAGGACAATTTTCTAAATTTCTTTCTTAGTACACCTTTAAGCCTTAAAATAAATACACTCTCCTTATTTCAAGTCTCTACGACCAGTGATTTAGGCTGCGTTTCCATTGACGCGGAGTTGGGCGGAGCGGTGCTTAGCGGTGCATGAATTGACCAATCACTATGCTCGAAATCTCTGCTCCGCTTCAATGGAAACAGCACGAGCGGAGCGGGGCAGAGCTGAACGGATATTCATATAAAATAAGCGAGGTGATGCGGAGCGGAGGACAGCGGGGCGGTGCGTTGCTGAGGGTAGCTAGGAGAGCGAAGCGGCGAGGTGCGGACTGGGGTGCGGGGGAGGGTGTGACGCCACGACTCGCGCGCAGTGCGTCGTAGTAGTCACACGTTTAGCGTATAGCGTCACACGTTTGGAAATAAGTTGAAAATTCTCCATGCACAGAACGATATTTTATATGTTGTCGAATCCAGAATCTATGTTTTCTCTTCATATCCAAAAAAGTTGCAACAGTCAATGCTACTTCATCTGATTCGTTATTTTCGTCGTCAAGTAAGGAAAGATATAAAAGAATTGCTTTTTTCTTTTTAAGCGACAACATGACATATGCTCTTTCTGAAAGATGGAGACAAACTGAGCTCAAAATTGCGCAATTCCAAAGTTAGCTCCACTCCGCTCCGCTCCTCTCCTCTCCTCTCCGCTCCGCTCCGCTCCTCTCCTTTCTGCTTCAGTGGAAACACTTACCACTTTTCACCGCTATTCTCCGCTCATCTCCGCACAGCTCCGCGTCAATGGAAACGCAGCCTTAAAGTGGTAAGTGTTTCCACTGAAGCAGAAAGGAGAGGAGCGGCGCGGAGCGGAGAGGAGAGGAGAGGAGCGGAGCGGAGCTAACTTTGGAATTGCGCAATTTTGAGCTCAGTTTGTCTCCATCTTTCAGAAAGAGCATATGTCATGTTGTCGCTTAAAAAGAAAAAAGCAATCCTTTTATATCTTTCCTGTTGCAACTTTTTTGGATATGAAGAGAAAACATAGATTCTGGATACATCTCATCCATTTTGATACGTATTGCACCTATGACGTAACGTTGATAACTACTACGACGCACTGCGCGCGAGTCGTGGCGTCACACCCTCCCCCGCACCCCGGTACGAACCTCGCCGCTTCGCTCTCCTAGCTACCCTCAGCAACGCACCGCCCCGCTGTCCTCCGCTCCGCATCACCTCGCTTATTTTATATGAATATCCGTTCAGCTCTGCCCCGCTCCGCTCGTGCTGTTTCCATTGAAGCGGAGCAGAGATTTCGAGCATAGTGATTGGTCAATTCATGCACCGCTAAGCACCGCTCCGCCCAACTCCGCGTCAATGGAAACGCAGCCTTAGGCTATGCGTTGTAAAAACTATATTTTTTTCTTTTACAAAGAAAACTTTCCCTGCCAATTTTCTTAATTTTGAATTATATTTGTGAATCTCCTTTTAAATTTTCAAGGTTCTAAAATACTGAGCTTTTTTGTTGTAAAATAAAAGCCAATTTTGGACCCCTTAGTAAGCGAACATTGGAAATTACTTTCTTAGTGCACCTCTAGACCATAAAGGGAACATAGCCTCCAAATTTCAAGTCTCTAGGAGTCTAAAGTCAGTCAGTCAGACAGTCGGTCAGCCTTTTTTTTTAACTGGTTTTTTGCTTGTCTTAAGTGTGTGTTTTTATGTCACTAATTTAACTAAATATTTAGCACAGCAGGCGCTGCGGTAGCTGGTTTTTTTAAACTGTTTTTTTCGGTTTTATTTAACTGTTTTTTGAGTATTTTTTTGTAACTGGTTTTTTGCTTGACTTAAGTGTGTTTTTATGTCTCTAATTTAACAATATATTTAGCATAGCAGTTCTGCGGTAGCTGGTTTTATTAACTGGTTTTTGCGGATTCATTTAACTGGTTTATGTGTGGATTGATTTAACTGGTTTTTGTGTATTTTTTTTAACTGGTTTTTTGCTTGACTTATGTGTGTACTAGCTGAGCCCCGCGGTTTCACCCGCGGTTAAACAGTGATTTATAGAAAAAATACAATTCTTAAATTCACTATCCACGCGTATCAGCGTATTGCCAGCCACATGCGATCCAGACAACTACGCGACATCGAACAAAAACGCACCAAGTTTTAAGACGATGAGAATGAGTTGTTCCTGATGGATCCTACCTGACAGAAATCGTCGCTCACAACTATCTTTTTAAAAAATGGAAAACATTATTGGAAAAGCTCATTAGAATAAGCTGTTTGCGACATGCTTAGCACAGATAAGATCAAAATTGTCTCGGGGTGTAAGGAGAATCAGAAATCTACTGCAATAATCAGAGCATCTACATCAGGGCTGCCCAGATGAATACCTGGCACTTTTGAGGTTTGTCCTTGACTCTTATTTATAGTGATTGAGAAGGCCACTGTTTTTTTTAAACTGGGTTTTTGCCCGACTTAAGTGTGTGTGTTTTTATGTGTCTCTTATTTAACTTTGTTTCAATATTTATTGCGTGCAAAGCAGTTGCTGCGGTAGCTGGATTTTTTTAACTGGTTTTTTGCTTGACTTAAGTGTGTGTGTTTCTATGTATCTGTAATGTTTTTTAATTACAATATTTCTAGCGTGCATAGCAGTAGCTGCGGTAGCTGAATTTTTTTACTGGTTTTTTGCTTGACTTAAGTGTGTGTGTTTGTATGTGTCTCTAACTTAACTTTATGTGTCAATATTCATAGTGTGCATAGCAATCACTGCGGTAGCTGGATTTTTTTAATGGTTTTTTGCTTGACTTAACTGTGTGTTTTAAGGTATCTCTAATTAAACTGTATGTGTCAATATTTATGGCGAACATAGCAGTCTCTACGGTAGCTGGATATTTTAAACTGGTTTCTTGGCTTGACATAAGTGTGTGTGTTTTTATGTCTCTAATGTGTTGAATGTCAATATTTATAGCGTGCATAGCAGTCGCTGCGGTAGCTGGTTTTTTTAATTTGTTTTTTTCTTGACTTAACTGTGTGTTATTAGGTATTTCTAATTGAACTGTATGTTTCAATATTTATGGCGTGCATAGCAGTCGCTGCGGTAGCTGGATTTTTTAACTGTTTTTTTTGCTTGACTTAAGTGTATGTGTTTTTATGTGTCTCTTATTTAACTTTGTTTCAATATTTATTGCGTGCATAGCAGTTGCTGCGGTAGCTGGATTTTTTAACTGGTTTTTTGCTTGACTTAAGTGTGTGTGTTTCTATGTATCTCTCATGTTTTTTAATTCAATATTTCTAGCGTGCATAGCAGTCGCTGTGGTAGCTGGATTTTTATAACTGGTTTTTTGCTTGACTTAACTGTGAATTTTTCGGTATCTCTAATTGAACTGTATGTGTCAATATCTCTGGCGAGCATAGCAGTCACTACGGTAGCTGGATATTTTTAACTGGTATCTTGACTTGACATAAGTGTGTGTGTTTTTATGTGTCTCTCATGTTTTGAATCACAATATTTATAGCGTGCATAGCAGTCGCTGCAGTAGCTGGATTTTTTTAACTGGTTTTTTGCTTGACTTAAATGTGTGTTTTTAGAAGTCTCTAATTTAACTGTATGTGTCAATATTTATGGCGAACATAGCAGTCGCTACGGTAGCTGGATATTTTAAACTGGTTTCTTGGCTTGACATAAGTGTGTGTGTTTTTATGTGTCTCTAATGTTTTGAATGTCAATATTAATAGCGTGCATAGCAGTCATTGCGGTAGCTGGATTATTTTATTGGTTTTTTCCTTGACTTAAGTGTGTGTGTTTCTATGTATATCTCATGTTTTTTTAATGACAACATTTCGAGCGTGCATAGCATTCGCTGCGGTAGATGGTTTTTTTAAATACATAAGTGTATGTCTCTTACATTTTGTACGTCAATACAACGTCAAGGCTACACCGTGAAACTACACCATACTCAAATTTTTAAATTTAGAGGTCCCATTTTAACCATGTGTTCCTGAAAATATTTTAATCCCAACATTTATACCGTGTAACGTCCTTTGAAACGACACTTTACTCAAGTTTTTCAATTTTGTGGTCACATTATATCCATGAAAATGTTTTTATCTCAAGAACGACACCCTAACACGACCTTTAAAACGACACCATACTCAAGGTTTTCAATTTAGGAGTTCCATTTTAACGTTGAGGTCCTGAAAATATTTAGATCTCAACCAAGATACTAACTTTAAAATTTTCAAAATACGCTGAAATCTGGCTAAAACGTAAAGTGTATTTATTTACAAAGAAAACGTTCTCATACCTTTTTTTTAAGTAAAATTTCAGGTACTGCTGACACATAAAGTTTGGATTTTGTTTTAATTTCATAGTATCTACTACCAACTGTCACCGAAATACGAAGCATTTTAGTTTTACATTAAAAGCCGTTTTGGACCCCTTACAGTGTGAATTTTCCGGAATCCTTTTTTAGTACAACGTATAGGATTTTGATGAGGTTTTCACTATCATTATGGCGATATGTCAAAATACCGAATGGGCGGAGTTTAGCAAGAAAACAATAGCTGTAAGACAGTGACAGCGCTATTGCTCACTTGAACCCGGGAAGAGATGAGGTATAGAGCGTATCGAGCGTATAGAGTTGTATCGAGCGCATTCAAATTAAGTTTATTAAGTACCTCTGCTTCCGTCTTAAAATTCCATATAGTTCAGCTAATTACCTTGATCTATGGAAGCAATTTCATATTCTTCCTCTTTCCAAGCGGCGTGAGATCGCTGACTTATCTTTTATGATTAAAATCACGTCAAATAATATTAATTGTCCCGATTAACTTCAAAAAATTCAGCTTAACATTCCGTACAAACCTATCAGGTTTAACCCCCCTATTTATGTTCCTCTTGTTGGCACTAACTACAGGCAAAATTCCTTCTTGTGGCGAGCGAGTAACAATTTTAACAAATTAAGCAAGCGATTTGACCTTGATTTATTCTGCACGAGTGTCGGCTCAGCTAGGAGGCTGCTCAGCGGTGAGTTTTTTGGCGCCGATGGTGGTAATGTTGATGACAATTGTTTAGTTTAAAACATTGTAAGTTTAAATATTTAAATAACTATATTGTATAGATGATGCATGTTGATTAGTCTCATTATGTTCATAGTTTTTTTGTTGTTGTACTATTCCGCTACCTATCCGTGAAAACCTTCAATAAGCTTTCTGATATTTATTAATTTGTAAGACTGTTAATTTTAAGCCTTTGGTTTTCCTTCAAATAAATATAAATATAAATATAGATTTCTTCAGCTCTGTAGTACCTGTAACTGACGTAAGCGACAAATGATAAAACTTCGTTTTGATTCTAAAGTAGCAAATATAATAAATAAATTATCTTTTATTAATCTAAGTAATGTGATTACCTACTAAATAGTATAAAAATTTACGCTTAATATTTTCTCTAATCGAAGGAGGGACCTATAACGGGTTTTAGGAGGGCCAATTTAAAAAAATAAAGCTTTCGAAAGGCGAGCTCACTCACTATCAGTAATGGTTACATACTCGATGTTAATACAGTAATTACTTGAGGATGTAATCTAAATAAATCATAGACTAGAAACACTATTGGTGAAACTTTTCTCGATAGCTTTATTTTTTTAAATTGGCCCTCCTAAAACCCGTTATAGGTCCCTCCTTCGATTAGAGAAAATATTAAGCGTAAATTTTTATACTATTTAGTAGGTAATCACATGTAACGCAACGAATTCAAAATTTTTAGCATAGAATTTCTTCCGGAAGGTTTAAGTTTATACGTAGTTTTCGAGCGAAGGTCGTTAGTACAAAGACAAAGACAGACACCTTTTTCCCCGAAAGGGTAGGCAGAGCCTCAAATGGGCCTCTTTTCACGTGCGTTGTATCACATAAGTAAAACTGCACTCACCCTGAATGACTTGCCGCACTGCTCGCACAGGATCTTGCCTGCCGTGGCGACCGCGTAGTGTACGTCGGGGTGTTCTGTCTGGTGATGCCTGTACAGCGCCAAAGCGGACGTGTTTGCGATCTGTTCCCCGCACTGAAACACACATATTTTTTCCCAAATGTAAAGGAGATAGATAGATTAACACTTTATTGAACACTACCGTCGTCTGTCTTTCCTGATAACTATAATCTGGGTCTCTTCAAGGCTAGAGTGAATAGGCGCCTTCTAGACCTTTGTGCTCTATCTTTGGCCACATCGTCACTTACCAACAGGTGAGATCGTGTCCAAACAGAGGTCAATCATAATTAAAAAAATTAAAAGTACACAACGAAAATATAACAAAATAAACATAAACAATTAGTACAGTACAATGGGCAATCGCTGAGAGCGATTTCTCCCAGACAACCTTTGGATGGACAGAAATTAGCTAAGCAGAAACAGAAGGTAGTGCACAGAATTTTTAAGAAACAAAATGAATGAAATGAACCAATTATAGTGGTCGCAGGAAGGCGGTGGATGGAGGTGGCTTAAGACCGTTCGTCGTGGCATTCTATGGGGGAGGCCTTTGTCCATCTGCCTCCAGCGAGTCCTTGAGTATTGTGGTCATATAGCACGGCAAGGCGTGACAACTTAGAGAAGCTGATTGTGACGGGCAGAGTCGAGTGAACGAGGCCACGAGGCCGTAGCCCGTTACGTTGGTCAGATCCGCACCACTCTCGACTCAAAGTAACTGTTCAATACAACATAACAATAATTAAATTAATGAATGTAGAAATACAAGCAACACCGGATACTATAGTTTCTATAGACGCGAGGAGGCTGTCAGCTGTGACCTGATGATGGAGACTCAACACGGTACAGGTCCTGTAGCCGAGCAGCTCGCCGCGCGCCTTCTTACAGCGGCGCAGCGCGGCGGAGTGCCACCGCCCTGTGCGCCATCAACTCCTCAACCGACGCGAGGAGGCTGTCAGCTGTGACCTGATGATGATGGAGACTCACCACTGTACAGGTCCTGTAGCCGAGCAGCTCACCACGCGCCCTCTTACAGCGGCGCAGCGCGGCGGATGCCTCGCCACCGCCCTGTGCGCCATCAACTCCTCAACCGACGCGAGGAGGCTGTCAGCTGTGACCTGATGATGATGGAGACTCACCACGGTACAGGTCCTGTAGCCGAGCAGCTCGCCGCGCGCCCTCTTACAGCGGCGCAGCTCGGCGGATTGCCTCGTCACCGCCCTGTGCGCCATCAACTCCTCAACCGACGCGAGGAGGCTGTCAGCTGTGACCTGATGATGATGGAGACTCACCACGGTACAGGTCCTGTAGCCGAGCAGCTCGCCGCGCGCCCTTTTACAGCGGCGCAGCGCGGCGGAGTGCCACCGCCCTGTGCGCCATCAACTCCTCAACCGACGCGAGGAGGCTGTCAGCTGTGACCTGATGATGATGGAGACTCACCACGGTACAGGTCCTGTAGCCAAGCAGTTCGCAGCGCGCCCTCTTACAGCGGCGCAGCGCGGCGGAGTGCCACCGCCCTGTGCGCCATCAACTCCTCAACCGACGCGAGGAGGCTGTCAGCTGTGACCTGATGATGATGGAGACTCACCACGGTACAGGTCCTGTAGCCGAGCAGCTCGCCGCGCGCCCTTTTACAGCGGCGCAGCGCGGCGGAGTGCCACCACCCTGTGCGCCATCAACTCCTCAACCGACGCGAGGAGGCTGTCTGCTGTGACCTGATGATGATGGAGACTGACCACGTTACAGGTCCTGTAGCCGAGCAGATCGCCGCGCGCCCTCTTACAGCGGCGCAGCACGGCGGAGTGCCACCGCCCTGTGAGCCATCAACTCCTCAACCGACGCGAGGAGGCTGTCAGCTGTGACCTGATGATGATGGAGACTCACCACGGTACAGGTCCTGTAGCCGAGCAGCTCACCGCGCGCCCTCTTACAGCGGCGCAGCGCGGGGGATTGCCTCGCCACCGCCCTGTGCGCCATCAACTTCTCAACCGACGCGAGGAGGCTGTCAGCTGTGACCTGATGATGATGGAGACTCACCACGGTTCAGGTCCTGTAGCCGAGCAGCTCGCCGCGCGCCCTCTTACATCGGCGCAACGCGGCGGAGTGCCTCGTCACCGCCCTGTGCGCCATCAACTCCTCAACCGACGCGAGGAGGCTGTCAGCTGTGACCTGATGATGGAGACTCACCACGGTACAGGTCCTGTAGCCGAGCAGCTCGCCGCGCGCCCTCTTACAGCGGCGCAGCGCGGCGGATTGCCTCGCCACCGCCCTGTGCGCCATCAACTCCTCAACCGACGCGAGGAGGCTGTCAGCTGTGACCTGATGATGATGGAGACTCACCACGGTACAGGTCCTGTAGCCGAGCAGCTCGCCGCGCGCCCTCTTACAGCGGCGCAGCGCGGCGGAGTGCCGCGCCACCGCCCTGTGCGCCATCAACTCCTCAACCGACGCGAACCGCATCTTGCAATCCAAGTAGCGGCACCTGAATCTGGAACTTATAAGTTTTTTGGAAATAATTATTTTTCAATACAAGCTTTTATAAAATTAGTGATTCTTACCGTGTGCTGATTAAAATGAGCCTAAACACGGCCAGTCTACTATTATCCACCGAGGAGTTCCGTTGTCGACCTTCCGTCTCCATCATCAAATCAGCTCGCTGTCACCATAATATTGTATTGTGATCGGAACTTGACAGGTATGCCGAATATCATCTCAATCGGTTGAGGATAACTGCTTTAAAATTCAGTTGCAAGATTCCACCCGGACATACATTGCAAGTAATTAAAAGCTTGTAATAAAAATAACGCTGGACTGTTCACACAACATTATCAAGCTCCATAGACAGAGACTGACTCACTTATCATCCGTGTGCGCCAGTTGCGCGTGCTCTCGCAGCGCGCGTGCCGTCTCGAACGAGGCTCCGCAGTCTGCGCACAGCGTGCGGACAAGCTCAGAGTCCTGCATACAAACAACAAACCTGTGTATCTTATATCTAAAGCGAAACCAAAAAGAAATGGGCTCAGTTTGTCAAAGCCGTATAGATTTGTGGCGTACCTTAGTACGCCACAAATCAAAGTACAACAATTTAAGTAGGTACTTCAATCCCCTCCAAAGCAACTGGACAGATTCTCAGATGGGCGGATTAGCAACTGGACAGAGTACAGTCGTGAACAATGAAATCACCACCAGGCAGAGGATGCCCGCACCACCACGCACTGCTAGCTCGGGCGCTCCGTCGCCGCGCGCCGGTTAGTGACGGGCAGCCTAAGAACAAACAGACCAGCCTGCCTTCGGCTAATGTGCGCTGCGCGTATTTGTATCACTCTCGACCTAATCTTTTAACGCTGTTACGTGAGAACAACTTGATTGATTTGTTAATTGTTTCCTTAACCTATATTGTCCCACTGCTGGGCAAATGTCTCCCCCAAATTCCTCCACTTGTCCCTGTCTTTGGCAGTCTCCGACCACTCCTTCTAAAAATTCACAAGATCGTCCCGTCAACGCTTTCTCGTCCGACCCCGAGGTCGCCGTCCTTCAGGTATCCAGGGTGTGCTGATGTTCGCCCACCTGTTGGGAAGCATTCGACTGACGTGCCCCGCCGAGTCCCATTAGAGTTTGGCTGTTTTGTCACCCACGTCGGCAAAACCAGTCAGGGAACGCAGCGTAGTGTTCCTAACATGGTCGGTTCTCTTATAACCCAAAATGCTGCGTTCTATTGCCCTTTGACAAATCTTGAGTTTCGACTTCTGTAACTCGGTCAGAACCATGTCTGCGCACCGTAGGTGTAGTGAGGGCGTGCAAGATACACATGTCGGTAAGTTGGTGTTTTAGTGTTAGGGGTAGGTCGCCTTTACATTACATTATAATTCCGAAGGATCACTGTACCAGAAACAAGATAGGAAATATTTTAATTTTTATCTATAGAAAAAAAAAGTTACTTCTATATCTTGCCTAGATTAGATTGTTTATTAAAATGGTGCTTAGTATTGGGTAAACAATTTGATAAATAAAATCAATACAACAAATAAATCGGATCAACTGAGGGTGGATTAAATGGCGACAGGTCACAGCAACAACATGTGACCCACGGATGCCACTCAAGTTGAAGGGTGAAATTTACAAATCCGTAATCCTGTCGTTATGTAAGGATCGGAATGCTGGGCCATTAAGAAGAAGGATGAAAGAAGATTGCATGCAGCAGAGATGAGAATGTTGAGATGGATGTGTGGAGTAACAAGAATGGATAAAATAAGGAATGAGTATATAAGAGGAAGTTTGAAAGTTGCACCAGTGACAGAAAAATTGAAAGGAAATCGTTTAGCTTGGTATGGGCATGTTGTGAGGAGGGATAAAACGCATGTAACTAAGAAAGTTATCAATATTAATGTTAGTGGATGAAAGGGAAGAGGAAGACCTAAGAAAAGATGGATGGAGTGCGTGAGAGATGATATGAATGAGAAGGGACAATGAGGGGAATGATGAGGTGACGGCTGAACAGGGGAGAGTGGAATAAAAAGACGAGAGGGTGTGTATGTGTGTGTCAGTGTAATATTGTACTCACGCCGTGTTTACTCTTGGTGTGCGCGCTCAGTCCTGCGTGTGAGACGAAGCGGCGCGCGCACACGCGGCACGAGAGCGTCGCGTGCTGCTGGATGCGGTGCGAGCTCAGCGCGCTGCGGCTACTGCGCGCGCGGACAAACATACCAACAATTTTTTTTTACTATCATGGTTGTGTACATACTTTCCACTCGAAACAGGATATTTACCATGATTTTTGAGTTTTAATTGTTCCCGACACATTGGTGAGAATGTGTAAGTGTCAATTTATACTAGCGCAGAGTCGAAACGCTGCGGAGCGTCTATCCATAACAAATTCAACCTTAAACTCCACAGCGTAACGCACACATTACTTCTGAGATTTTAAAACCGTTTTTCACACGCAGTCGCGCGAAATACGAAGAATGCGCGCGTCTTTTTAAAATCTTAGAAGTAATGTGTGCGTTACGCTGTGGAGTTTAAGGTTGAATTTCTTATGTTCAGTTTTGGATAGACGCTTCGATGCGCTCCGATTCTGGACTAGTATAAATTGACCCTAAGAATCAAAAAAGTGTGGTACCTGCTACGCGTCCGGATACCGTTAGTGTTGTGTGTCGAGTTGGTGTGAATTGTGACAATGAAACCGATGGTAGTGGTATCGTTCGTAATAAAAGAGTGAGAAAGAGGGTAGATCGATATATCTGCCAATAACATCTACTCGCAAAGACTTTAGTTAGTTCTCCCGAATGGGCAGAATGCCGATTCCACGCGGCGTCGACTTCCCATAGTAGCGAGCTCTATTACGTCGACCGCGCTGTTACGTCGAGGATTTTTACATCGAGTTCGTTACAGTCGCAGGTTTGCGTCGTCGAGCCTCATGAGCGCGCGACTTGTAGCCTCGAGTGAACGGAACGTCGAGCCTCTTTACCGGGCGTACAGTTCACAATATGCATGGTTCATAGTTCTAGTTTTATGAAATAAAAATCTTTGATGATTCAGTCTTGAAATTTAATTTAATATATCAGAAAAACAACTCAAAAGTAAAATTAATAAAAACAACCGGTCATTTTCTTCAGTGCGGTATATTACCAAAAATACAAATGGTGCAAATGGTATGATTTAAAAGGATTTCTAGTAGCAATATTTAGTAAAACTTAGTAAAACCAGTCATGTGCTAGTCGGATTCGCGCACCGAGGGTTCTGTACAAACAAACCTGTGGGTATATAAGTAAAAGTTATCGTGATCATGGCGCATGCAACTGTGCCGAAATATCGGGAACAATTAAAACTCAAAAATCATGGTAAATATCCCGTTTCTAGTAAAAAGTATATAGTACCAACAACACTACTTTACATCTTTACATACATACATACATAAACTCACGCCTGTGCCCCGGAGGGGAAGGCAGAGACCACGGATTTTCACTTGTTACGATCCTGACACACATCTTGCTTCGTGAATGAAGCTCATCACATTCTTCATACATGCGCGTCGGTTAAGGGTACTCTTGACTTGGCTTTTTTCCAGAACGTCTCCGATCTGGTCTGAATACGTTCGCCGAGTTCTTCCCCTTTCCACTGTCCCATTCACACTCGTCTTATGTACCCGTTTCATCAATCTACTATCGTCCATCCTTTCTAAATGCCCAAACCATCTAAGCATACCTTTCACAATCCTAGTCACTACGTCTTCTTTAATTTCACAACGCTCTCTTATCACACTATTTGTTCGAGTTATAAGTATATGAACGAACAGGCTGCAAATGTGTGTTTCAGCATTGTATGCACAAAATACGCATTTGCTCGGATTACCCCAAATTGAGCTCAGTTCGCGATCACCAGCCGACCAAGGCCTCGCGTACTCTCATAAAACCATACCGATAATATACCATAGATTCATAGTCATACCGTTCAGTGTAATTGTATAGACTTTCCTTATTACAAACCATTTACCATCATAAACAAGACTTTTTAATACCACCAAACCATATACCGAAAGAAGGAGGAGTGGTCTAGATTCACCATAGCAGTCCTAAGACAAGCTTCTTCCTTCTTTCTACACTATTCCTTATTCTATCTCTCAAAGTCACACCACAGTTACTTCTCGAATCTCTCATCTCCACTGCATTTATTCTACTTTCATGTTTCTTCTGCCATACCCAAACGTCGCGTCGCCAGCATTTTTTATTTAAATAATATAATATGTAAAATCCTTTTATTTCCCATACTAAAAGTAATAACTAATAACATTCAATTAATTTAATGAGTTGAGTGTCCCACTCTTAGATCAGTGATCGAAGGTCCCACTACTAATTTAATACTAATAATATTTAGTAGTAGTAGAGCTTTTTTGTGAAAGAGTTCGTCCGGGGAAGTACTACCACCATATTCTATTTCTGCCGCAAAGCAGTAGTGCTCGCATTGCTGTGTTCCGGTTTGAAGGGTAAGGGTGCCGGTGAAATTACAGGCACATGAGAATTTTCATCTTTATGTTTCAGGGTGGCGGGCGCAGTGCAATGCCACATAGGGTGCGTCCTAGGTGGACGTGACCTATGAGGTAATGCACTGTTCATAGGCAGAGGTTACCGCTTAACATCAGGTGGGCCATCTGCTTGGTTCGTCATTCAAGTAGTATAAAAAATAAAAAATAAACATTTTATCATACGTTTTTTTTACATTTGGTTTGCACTCTTGTTAATTATTTATAAACTAAGCTACACACATTTCACTTATTTAAATATACAGGGTGGCGCAATAGAAAGTCAATATTTAAAACATAGATTAAAAAAAATACAAAACGTATAGTTATAATTAAACTGAGGAATTGTAAAGTAATAACTAAGTTTATTTTTTAAAAATAAAATCATCTAAATGACGACCCTCTCTACGACGGCACTCTAAAAACTTTCTTCAGTAGTGCTCTCTCAATATTGTATTCGGTCCTAGATGTTCTTGGACGACCTTTTGCTTGTGGTTTAAACGTTGAACCGGTCTCTTCAAAACGCTTTGCCCATATTTTAATTAAATTAGCACTCGGAGCTTCGCTAATTCGCCGTAGTCCATATTCAGAACAGTATAGTCGCCTAGTAACTGCATGAACAAGAGGTCTCGTAAAATGCGCGCACGCAAAATGCGCGACGCTTCCCGTCGAAGTGACTCGCAAGTCATTGAAGTCGAAGTGATTGGGTACCATTTTTTTTTTTTGTATACTACTTGAATGACGGAACAAGCGGATGGCCCACCTGATAGATAGATAGATAGATAGATTAACACTTTATTGATTACCACACAGAAATAATACAAAAAATAATAATTATAACATTTAAAAAAAACACGCAAAACAATGGGCGGCCTTATTTCTGAGAGCGATCTGGCTGAGCTGGCGATCTGATGTTAAGCGGTAGCCTCTGCCTATGAACAGTGCATTACCTCACAGGTCACGTGCACCTAGGACGCGCCCTATGTGGCATTGCACTGCGTCCGCCACCCTGAGACATAAAGATGAAAAGTCTCATGTGCCTGTAATGTAGTCTCCCGCCGCCCCCGCGCGTTTTTTACCCCGCAAAAAAGATTATGCAATATGCACTATTGCGCCACCCTGTATGTACCAGGTAAGTTGAATTTTTAAGTTCAAAGGTCTTAGTTGAAAGGTTCTTTATTTCTTTCATTTTGTTTAAAGCCTTGAAATAAATTAGATGAAGTTAAATAAAAAAAAAGCGGCCAAGTGCGAGTCGGACTCGCCCATGAAGGGTTCCGTAGCAGCAAGTAACATAATATAAAAGTTCTTGTAGTTAGAATGTAACTTTGATCGATGTTTTAATAATAGTGTATTAAAAAAAAACTACTTACTAGATCTCGTTCAAACCAATTTTCAGTGGAAGTTTACATGGTAATGAACATCATATATTTTTTTTAGTTTTATCATTCTCTTATTTTAGAAGTTACGTCGTCGGGGACACACATTTTACCACTTTGGAAGTGACTCTCGCGCAAACTATTCAGTTTAGAAAAAAAATATAGTGGAAACCACTATATCATTTTTAAAGACCTATCCATAGATACACCACACGTATAGGTATGATGAAAAAAAGTTTTTTGAGTTTCAGTTTTAAGTATGGGAAACCCCAAAAATTTATTGTTTTTTTTCTATTTTTGTGTGGAAATCTTATTGCGGTTCACAGAATATATCTACTTACCAAGTTTCAACAGCATAGCTCTTATAGTTTCGGAAAAAACTGGCTGTGACATACACGGACAGACAGACAGACATGACGAATCCATAAGGGTTCCGTAATTTTTGTTACGGAACCTTAAAAAGCGTGAATAATAAGGTATAATTGTAATAGTCGGTAGTTAGTAACATACATAAACAGGAGGTTCTTACCTGGTCACCGTCGGACACAGATCGCACGAGTACTTCACACCCTTGTGCAGATGGTAGTGATTCACCATCGCATCGCTGGAACAGGGAGATATCACCAATAATACAATAACAAGCAGCGCCCCGCGGTTTCACCCGCGTAAGTCTCGATCCCGTGGGAATATCGGGATAAAAATGTGCCTATGTGTTATTCCGGGAGTCCAGTTATCACAATTCTAAATTACATCCAAATCCATCCAGTAGTTTTTACGTGAAAGAGTAACAAACATCCATCCATCCAAACAAACTTTCGCGTTTATAATATTAGTAGGAAGGATGTTTTCACACCACCTGCTCGACAATGTCCAATTACATATTATGCAACCTCAACGCAAAGCATGTATGAAACTCCCTAGGGAATAAAGTGATTTAAATTTGGAACGTCAAATTCGTGTGAATACTCGTGGAAAACTCTAAGTAAAAAACAGCCCATATGGCATTGTAAAGAGGTTTGTTCGAAAATCGAACTGGCCACCATACACAGAACTCGAAAAAACAAATAAAGGTACGTGTACAAAGAACCGTAGAGTATACTCTGTACACGCAAAGAACACAGACCAAGAGTGTACTACAAAGAATGTAAAACAAAAGACTGTGCCTGGTGCTGTGATATTCAGTGAATTTTTATTGTCTCGCAGAAGGTGTGAAGAGTAGAGTATGCACCTCTGGAATAAAGCCTGTCTTCGTCTTGGGCTGCTTGAACCTCTTATCGAACATATATTGAACCCCGAGCGTAACGAGGGGCTCTAGTTATATAGAGTCCTGAGTGAAGCGAGGGGTTCAAGCTGCCCAAGACGAAGACAGGCTTTATTCCAGAAGAACATGCTCTACTTTTCACACCTTCTGCAAGACAAAAATTTCACTGAAAATCACAGCACCAAATACAGTCTATGTTTCACATTCTTTGTAAACACACCTATTTCTTTTATGAGTTCTGTTTATGACGCGGCTGCGGATGCGGGCTGAACGCGTTGGTCTGACCTTAGCCTTATTATCTCAGGGTGCGTGCTTGTGTTATTATGTCAGATCGTGTGATTACAAGCTGCGAGTGACGACCGGGCACAGTCGGCAGCGACACACGGTGTAGTGGTCTCTCTGCTCGTGGTCGCGCAGGTTGTGTTATTATGTCAGGTCGTGTGATTACAAGCTGCGAGTGACGACCGGGCACAGTCGGCAGCGACACACGGTGTAGTGGTCTCTCTGCTCGTGGTCGCGCAGGTTGTGTTATTATGTCAGGTCGTGTGATTACAAGCTGCGAGTGACGACCGGGCACAGTCGGCAGCGACACACGGTGTAGTGGTCTCTCTGCTCGTGGTCGCGCAGGTTGTGTTATTGTCAGATCGTGTGCTTACAAGCTGCGAGTGACGACCGGGCACAGTCGGCAGCGACACACGGTGTAGTGGTCTCTCTGCTCGTGGTCGCGCAGGTTGTGTTATTATGTCAGGTCGTGTGATTACAAGCTGCGAGTGACGACCGGGCACAGTCGGCAGCGACACACGGTGTAGTGGTCTCTCTGCTCGTGGTCGCGCAGGTTGTGTTATTATGTCAGGTCGTGTGCTTACAAGCTGCGAGTGACGACCGGGCACAGTCGGCAGCGACACACGGTGTAGTGGTCTCTCTGCTCGTGGTCGCGCAGGTTGTGTTATTATGTCAGGTCGCGTGCTTACAAGCTGCGAGTGACGACCGGGCACAGTCGGCAGCGACACACGGTGTAGTGGTCTCTCTGCTCGTGGTCGCGCAGGTTGTGTTATTATGTCAGGTCGTGTGCTTACAAGCTGCGAGTGACGACCGGGCACAGTCGGCAGCGACACACGGTGTAGTGGTCTCTCTGCTCGTGGTCGCGCAGGTTGTGTTATTATGTCAGGTCGCGTGCTTACAAGCTGCGAGTGACGACCGGGCACAGTCGGCAGCGACACACGGTGTAGTGGTCTATCTGCTCGTGGTCGCGCAGGTTGTGTTATTGTGTCAGGTCGTGTGCTTACAAGCTGCGAGTGACGACCGGGCACAGTCGGCAGCGACACACAGTGTAGTGGTCTCTCTGCTCGTGTCGCGCAGGTTGTGTTATTATGTCAGGTCGTGTGCTTACAAGCCGCGATTGACGACCGGGCACAGTCGGCAGCGACACACGGTTTAGTGGTCTCTCTGCTCGTGGTCGCGCAGGTTGTGTTATTATGTCAGGTCATGTGCTTACAAGCTGCGAGTGACGACCGGGCACAGTCGGCAGCGACACACAGAGTAGTGGTCTCTCTGCTCGTGGTCGCGCAGGTTGTGTTATTATGTCAGGTCGTGTGCTTACAAGCTGCGAGTGACGACCGGGCACAGTCGGCAGCGACACACGGTGTAGTGGTCTCTCTGCTCGTGGTCGCGCAGGTTGTGTTATTATGTCAGGTCGTGTGCTTACAAGCTGCGAGTGACGACCGGGCACAGTCGGCAGCGACACACGGTGTAGTGGTCTCTCTGCTCGTGGTCGCGCATGTTGCCGTGCGAAGTGAATCGCATCGCGCAGATCGAGCACGCGTGCTCGCGCGACGGCTGAAACATAAATAAATAAATAATAATGCTGGACAGTTCACACAACATTATCTAGTCCCAAGCTAAGCAGAACTTGTGTTATGGGTACTAGATAACTGATATACTTAATACAATACATTACATAGATTGTTATTTTTTATGATACATAGAAAATACCCAGAACACCCCCCTGAACAAATATCTGCGATCGCACAAATATTTGTTCCGAGGCGGGAATCGAACCCGCAACCTCCTGCGTCGCAGGCCAATCTTCTCCCACCGCGCCACAGAGGTCGTCAACATACACACACACATATACAGTCTAACACTAGTTCAGGGGTCGGTGAATATTCAAGCCATGCAACTCCGTTGTCGATGGCATTGTTTTTGCATGAAGCTTAGCTTTCTTACATACATAAACTCACGCCTGGTTCCCGAAGGGGTAGGCAGAGATTCACTTACATACATAAATAAACTCACGCCTTTTTCCCGGAGGGGTAGGCAGAGACCACGGATTTCCACTTGCTACGATCTTGACACACCTCTTTTGCTTCATTCACTCTCATCACATTCTTCATACATGCTCGTCGGTTAACCCCGAAACTTCATCCTTAAGGGTACTCTTGACCTGGCCTTTCTCCAGAACGTCTCCGATCTGGTCTGAATACGTTCGCCAATGTCTTCCCCTTCCCACTGTCCCATTCACACTCGTCTTATGTACCCGTTTCGTCAATCTACTATCGTCCATCCTTTCTAAATGCCCAAACCATCTAAGCATACCTTTCTCAATCCTAGTCACTACGTCTTCTTTAATTTCACAACGCTCTCTTATCACACTATTCCTTATTCTATCTCTCAAAGTCACACCACACTATAAATCATAAAATAAATCATTTATTTGTTTAAATGTGGTAGTATGAAAGTTCTTAAAATTAATTAGGATGTCTCACATTTCCCATGTCTGGGATACAAATATTACTTCATGCATGAGCTAAATAAATGCTAAATTTCAACATGCATATAATAAAATTAAAAAAATAAAAACCTAATAAATTACAAATGTCAACAATTTCAAATAATACATGTCAACAATATACTTTTATGTCAAGATCAAACAGATAAGATACCTAATAAATTACAAATTTCAACAATTTCAAATTAAACATGTCATGAATATACTTTTATGTCAAGATCATACATATAACATACCTAATAAATTACAAATGTCAACAAATTATAGGTACATGTCATGAATATATTTTATGTCAAGATCATACATATATACTACTTAACTAGAAAGTCATTCAAATTGTAAAACCTATTACTTAGTAGCCAGAGTCTTAATTCTTTGGTAAACTTGTTCAGCGGAAGGCTTTTAATATGACTGGGTAAGGCGTTATAAATCTTCCCACACATAGCATAGCAATTATTTAAGTAAAGCTTTGTCCGCGGAACCCTAGGTAGAACAATTCTGTCAGAATCCCTGGTGCTACGTGCATACATTTCACTTGCTTTTATAAACAAATGACTATGTTTCCTCACAAATAAAGCAGACTCAAAGATATACATACATGGCAGAGTAAGCAATTTCAGATCCACGAACACCAGTTTGCATGATTCCCATGGTGGTATACCAACAATTGCCCTGACACATTTTTTTTGTGCAACAAACGCTCTATTTATGTCTGTACCATTCCCCCAAAGTACTAGCCCGTAGCACAACACCGAAGCAACATAGCCGTGATATGTTGCTTCGGTGGTTGTAGTACTGTTTTCCGGTCAGACTTTTTCCTTAATCTATGAAGAGCAAAAACGAAACGATTTAATTTATTACAAACTTTGTCAATATGAGCTTTCCAGCTACAATGGCTATCTAAACTTATTCCTAAAAATGTAGTATTTTCAACTTCCAGAATGTCAATATCTTTGTTTGAGATGCTCAATTTTTTTGTTTTATTAGCCCATGTTCCAAATTGAATATAGTTTGTTTTGCATAAGTTAACCTGTAAATTGTTGTCATCTAGCCATTTAATTACTGATTCAATTGTATTATTTATGTCTGAAGTATAATCATTTATGTCAATATTACGTTTGGTCGTCAAAAGCAAAGAGATGTCATCTGCATATAAAATACAAGGGTTATTAGTGATGTCTGGAAGATCGTTTATATATAAAAGAAATAAGATTGGCCCTAGGATACTTCCCTGTGGCACCCCAAATCGGTTATCTTTAAATGGAGATCGAAATGCTGGCAACTCTTTCTTACTGTTTGTATTTGTGACTTCAACGCATTGGAGTCGATTTTCCAGGTAAGTTTTAAACCACTTTAGAGCAGGTCCCCGGATACCATATTTTTCCAATTTATTAATTAAAATATTGTGAGAAACAAAATCGAACGCCTTCGACATATCGAAAAATATAACCGAAGTCCATTTATTATCATCAATGTTATCAATTATTTTCTGTATGAGATTAAAGCAGGCTAGTGTGGTAGATTTTCCCTTCTGTAATCCATATTGTTCCTGCTTTAAAATATATATTTTTTGTATGAAATTTAATAGACGCCTTTGCATGGCAGCTTCAAATATTTTTGAAATTATGGGAATAAGCGTTATGGGTCTATAGTTATCTAATTTAGATGTTTCACCCTTTTTATGAAGTGGTTTAACTATGGATTTCTTTAATATGACAGGGAAAGAGCCCTCTACAAAAGAGGTGTTAATTAAGTATGTCAAAACCGGTGTGATTTCCATAGAACAGGCTTTTATAATTTTAGTGGCTATTTCATCATATCCTACAGCGTTAGTGTTTTTGAGATATATAATGATTTTGTGTATATCGTCAAAGTCATAAGGTCTTAAAAAGACGTCACTTACTTCTCAAAGCTCTCATCTCCACTGCATTTATTCTACTTTCATGTTTCTTCTGCCATACCCAACTTTCGCTACCATACATTAGTGTAGGTACTACCACCCCTCTATGCACGGCCAGTCGTGCCTTTTTGGACACATTCCGACTGCTCATAAAGGCGTGAAGTGCCCTATTCTCTTGGTTTCCAGCATTCACCCTCCTTTCAATATCATCTTAATGCTTGCCGTCTCTTGTGAACAATCTCTTGTAATGTCTCGGTAATAATATGACCTAACGCACAAGTTTTAATTTATAGTATCACGTAAGTATCATTAGTTTAGCTACGATTGTGCTTCAATGGTATTTACAGTTTTTTTTTTGTTTCAAGCACTTTCATAGCCAAACTAATAATATTTATGTGATACTATAAATTCAAACTTGTGTGTTAGGTCAGGCAACATAGTTTTCGCTGTCTGAAGAAGTGTTGATGAGTTGTGATGAGCAAAAAACACGAAACAAATTGAATTTCGCGCCTCAAGCGAAAGCAACTTACAGGCCTAGCGCTTAACTCTGCAGCCTCGTGAGGTATGGGAGCGGCACGGGAGGGGTGACATGTGACGTAAAGAACTGTCGGGCTACACACGTGATGAAAATTAGTGAAGATATATCTTACGATATTTACAAATAATTACCTAAGTCATTGCGAAAGAGAATAAAATACTTGTTCAAATAATTATTATATTTATACTAATATCAATATTTTCAACTGAACTTTCAATTTATTAGCTTATGTCCATATCGCTACTCGAATCACTGTCAGTATGACTGGAATCACTTTCGTTATCTGAGTCGTTTATATCGTTTTCATGCTCGGCAGAATTTGGATCAGATTTCCTAACCTTGAAAAAATTATATACATTATAAATAAATAAATAATAAATAAATATGCTGGACAGTTCACACAACATTATCTAGCCCCAAACTAAGCAGAGCTTGTGTTATGGGTACTAGATAACTGATATTCTTAATACAATACATTAAATAGATTGTTTTTTATTTTATTATGCATAGAAAATACCCAGAACACCCGGAACAAATATCTGCGATCGCACAAATATTTGTTCCGAGGCGGGAATCAAACCCGCAACCTCCTGCGTCGCGGGCCAACCTTCGCCCGCCGTGCCACAGAGGTCGTCATTATAAACAACATCTTTAGTTTGAGCTCTAATCCGAGGACCCATCTTCGGTTGCTAATCTCGTGTGCGTCTTGTCTAAACATTTGACATAAGGAAATCACCACCCTCCCGTGCCGCTCCCATACCTCAGGCGGCTACTAAGTTAAACGGTATACCTGTAGTATGGTTAGAGTGATGTAGTTACCTGGTGCCAGTTATTATGGTAATCCAGATACTTCTGGTTTTCGAACACCTTGAAGCACAGTTCGCATTTGATCTCCGCCGCGAGGTATTCCTATTAAAAATTTTTTTTAGTAGTAGAGCTTTTTTGTGAAAGAGTTCATCCGGGGAAGTACTACCACCGTACCTATTTCTGCCGCAAAGCAGTAGTGCTCGCATTGCTGTTCCGGTTTGAAGGGTATGGTTGCCGGTGAAATTACAGGCACGTGAGACTTTCATCTTTGTGTCACAGGGTGGCGGGCGCAGTGCAATGCCACATAGGGTGATGAGGTAATGCACTGTTCATAGGCAGAGGTTACCGCTTAACATCAGGTGGGCCATCTGCTTATGGTCATTCAAGTAGATTTTAAAAAAAAACATACACATAGACCTCAATGGGTCTTTTTTCACCATGGGTTGCACCGTCGTGGGAATATAGACGTGACAAGTGGGGAGCTCATCGCCGCCATTGCTTCCCACGACTGACTCTGCTAACGCTTTCTTCCAGTAATAACAAATTCCATAATAAGCTAGCAGCCAGGACAAATATTATTCCAACGAATCTTACAAACAAGTCCGGGTAATCAATTACTGGATATAAATATTGCTGGACAGTTCACACAATATTATCTAGCCCCAAGCTAAGCAGAGCTTGTGTTATGGGTACTAGATAACTGCAGATCGCACAAATATTTGTTACGAGGCGGGAATCGAACCCGCAACTTCCTGCGTCGCAGGCGAACCTTCACCCGCCGCGCCACAGAGGTCGTCAAAATGTACTTGGAGAAGTAAAAACTTACACTGAAAACGAAGGCCGCTTTTTAAAAAGAATATGTACCTAGATTATGTAATCTGGCCAAATCCCAGTAGTCTTACCAGTTGAACTTGCTGGGTATTTCTTTCCCAATAGACTTACTGATAGAAAGACTTAGCTGATGTTATTTTTTTCCCATTAGTTTTACTTTAGGCGAACCTTAGCCCGCCACGCCACAGAGGTCGTCAAATATATATAATAGTACATTATGGTACAAGTGTGTAATGTTGGTGATTACCGCTGAGGCGCCATTGAGACCCGAGCCGTTAGGTGAGGGTCTTAAGAGAGCCGAGGACGGTAATCATCAAAACACACGTGTCGCATACGACGTTTTTCAACACACTTGTGAAGAAAATAATAATAAAACAGAAATACACACTCTGTGTAAATGTTCAATTTATAACTCACTAGTGAATAAAAGCAATGAAAAAGTCACAGTTTGATTACAGGTGTCATTATGTGCCCAATTTAGTAGTAGTAGAGCTTTTTTGTGAAAGAGTTCGTCCAGGGAAGTACTACCACCATACCTATTTCTGCCGCAAAGCAGTAGTGCTCGCATTGCTGTGTTCCAGTTTGAAAGGTAAGGGTGCCGGTGAAATTATAGGCCCATGATACTTTTCAGCTTTATGTCTCAGGGTGGCGGGCGCAGTGCAATGCCACATAGGGCGCGTCCTAGGTGGACGTGACCTATGAGGTAATGCACTGTTCATAGGCAGAGGTTACCGCTTAACATCAGGTGGACCATCTGCTTGTACCGTCATTCAAGTAGTATAAAAAAAAAAACTGTGAAATTAGAGCCAATTTTTGAGCAAGTGTATCGAAATATATATAAAAACCTTGGAGAGACTCCTCTGGTGGAACTCTGCCAGCTTCTCATCGGTGGTAGTGAGATACTGTATGTCGAATACTGAGTCATACTTCGGGTCGAACCTCTTGATTAGAGCGAGCAGGTATCTCCTCAGCCTCGGCAGTTCTGATGAGGCTGTAACGTTGAATGTAAATATTTTATATAATGTTGATGTTCAATCTCTATGGGTGGTCCATTATGCGTGAGAGTTGTCTGACTAAAAGCTGATGATATTTTGAGATACTATCAATTAAAACATGTGTGTTAAGTCTCCTAGTTCTCGCGAAATCAACTTTCGCTATCTGAAGAAGTGTTGATGAGCAGTAAATGAGCAAAAAAACATCAACAAATTTGAATTTCGCGCCACAAGCGAGTGCTCCACCTTAATAATAAACCTGCGTGGCCTGATGTCGCTCTACCCCTCGACAGCTGATGTGACAATTTGCAACCCATATTACAGTAGCAACTCCCCCCGGCTTCGCACGGTAGCCTCGGAATGCAAAGCAGCCACCCCCCCTTCCCAACCCTCCTATCCACACACCATATACAATAAAAATCTGCTAAACCCCCCTCCCAACCAGCTTTTTCAACACCATTTTTTAAATTTCATACTGTTTCTCAAGATTCTTCTCTTATGAGACACTATCAATTAAAACATGTGTTATTTTACCTAGTTTCCGCAAAATTAGGTTTTGCTATCTCAAGAAGTTATAAGAGATGTGATGAACAATATACACAATAAAAAAAAAGGACAAGTGCGAGTCGGACTCGCGCACCGTTGGTTCCGTACAAACCGTACAAAAATCTTTTAGGTTACCGCATTGTCGGACGAACCTCATGCAACATTCTACATTGTACAGGATGTTTTCCTATTATAATGGAATCCGATCATCCTATGATATATTTTCTGGTTGTTTGGCCTCCGCTAAAGTGAGCATTTATAAATTATTTACTGAATAATGTTACTTAATATTTTTAGTTAGTTTAGTTTTTAATCTTATTTTAATTTTAGTTTTATTTATTTTAGAAAAAGGAATGTTATAATTGCCATGTCCACACATTATATTGCATGTTGTGTCCACTAATATTACAATTTACACCGAGAATGCCTGTAAAACAAAATAATACGAAAATTGTTATGTATATAATTAGAATTGTGAACCAAATAAAAAAGTTAAAAAAAATAAAAAAAAACCTGTTGGTATATAATTAAAAGTTATGGTATTTTTATTGCTAAATGAAATCATCATGAGGAAAGGGGTAGTAAGTTTAAAATTATTTTTATTATATCATGTAACTAAAAATGTATGCTTTTCGCAATTTTTCCTTTATCTGTGCTATAAGACATTGCTTCGTACCAAATTTCAAGATTCTGAGTTCACGGGAAGTACCCTGTAGGTTTTTGATTCCCTTGCGAGTGTCGAAAATTTGCAGCATGAACGGCTGTATCTTTTGATTGCGTTGGCTTAGTTAGAAGTTTGATTTTTTACAGCTCCAAGGGACAGCAGACCTGAGTATTTGATATGAATTTCGCTTGATACCTCTACGCGTTCCTGAGAAAAAGGGTCTTGACAGACAGACAGATGGACAACAAATTGATCCTATAATGGTTTCGGTTTACCAATTGAGGTAAAGAAACCTAAAAAAAAAGGTTATCATGTTATAACTTAGAACTCACCCGTTGTTGTCAAACATGTCTTGTCAACCTTTTCAAACATCTTGAGGAATATCTCCTTGTTCATGGGATGCCCCAGGTCTTGGAACTCTCCATATTCCAGTAACTGCAATATTCGGAGCTTCAGCGCCAAAAATCTATTATCTATCACCAGCATGTCCTCATCATTCAGTATATTATCATCAATCTCATCACCGAATTTTCTTTTTTTCCCTTGGTGATGTTTTTTTTTGTCATCCTCTATATCGCTGTCAGAAAATTGAGAGTCCCATTCGATATCATTGTCACTGCTATCATTACTTTGGTTATCATTATTTTCTGAATAGTGTAGTTGTAAATCAATATCCGTTATATCAGTGTCTTGTAAATCGGTGTCTTGCAAACCAGTGTCTTGCAAATCAGTGTCTTTTAAATCAGTGTCTTCTAAATCGTGCTCCTGTAAGCCGCTGTCTTGCAAGACATGTTCCTGTTTTTGTATTTGTTGCAAAACATTCTCTTTTGAATTATGTTCTAGATCATTATCAACGTCATTAAAATCACTTTCCTTGTATGGTTGAATATCTTCGACTCTCGAGGCCTCGTAGACATGATCAAGGTGTATACTACCATCAGAGGTTGGTTGGTTGTTAGTGTGTTCATCTTTAAACTTCTGATGATCAATTTGAATCGTTGTGTGAGGGTCAAGGTATATGTAGTGATACTCGGCTTGCCGGGTGCTGTGGGTGATGTTCCCGAGAGAAGACGATGAGAGTAGCTCCTGTAAGTTGTTTTTCTGGCGGCTACTTTGAAATATAAATTGTGCTCTTCGGCACTGCTGCCTAAAATTGTAAAACTTCTTCAACTGGTGCTCACATATTGGACAGAATTGAGCGGCACTCTGATATATCTGGAAGAATTAAAATGAGAATTAGCTAGGTTACCTGATAAAAGTTAATTTTCAGCAACATTTCTTGCACTTTTTAAGTACGACATGTTAAGAATGTGAGTACAGATAAGACGGGAGATAGGGGAGAAAGGAAGCAAAGAACATGTTAAGGTGCAACGTTTTTGGTTTGGCGCGAAATTAAAATTGATTGTTTTTTTGTTAATCACAGCTCATCAACACATCTTGAGATAGCGAAACACAGCTCATCAACACATCTTGAGATAGCGAAACACAGCTCATCAACACATCTTGAGATAGCGAAACACAGCTCATCAACACATCTTGAGATAGCGAAACACAGCTCATCAACACATCTTGAGACAGCGAAACACAGCTCATCAACACATCTTGAGATAGCGAAACACAGCTCATCAACACATCTTGAGATAGCGAAACACAGCTCATCAACACATCTTGAGATAGCGAAACACAGCTCATCAACACATCTTGAGATAGCGAAACCTAATTTTGCTGAAAGTATGAGACTTTACACACATGTTTAGATTGATAGTGGTACCGATTTGAAGTTGCATTATCTAAAGCTAAAGCTAACTAAACGTATTGCCATCCTTTTCTTTTATATATATGAAAAGCAAAGGACCGAGATTATATTTATAGTTTTAAATTTAGAGAATGCCTCAAATCGCTACCAATGTCTCATAAATATCATAAGTCTTGCGAATCTGCGAATGTCATTCAAGGATTTTATCAGTGTTATTTTTGTTCATTAACATTCGTAGCTAAATTAATGATATTTATGAGACACTTTTACTTTCAATCAAAATATGCGTCTAAGGTCTCCGAGACTTCGCTATCTCAAGATATGAGCTGTGATCAGCACAAATACAAACACAATCATATTTGAATTTCGCGCCACAAGCGAAAGCGAAACATTCCACCTGAACACATAGTGGGTTAGGTAGGGGCAGGGAGATGATGACGATGTTGAAAATAAATGTATTCTAATAAAAAAATTAGAACTGTACGTACACCGACATAACATAGTTCGCCATAAAATATGGCTAGTTTCTTGTCAATAGTCCCAGACCTATTAAAATCTGAGCGCAAACATATCCGACACACTATTTGCGGCATTTTCGTATTCAAGCAGGATCTACGTAAACACTTTTTGAATAGAATAGAAATTACAAAAAACAAATCAAAAACAAATACAAAGCCGCCAAGAATGCATAGATGAAACAATTATACGTTTTCAAGAAGTAACACACAGAACTAGGACAATACTATTACTACGTGCTCGGACCAAAAATGCATGGAAGAAGCAAGGCAGCAAGGCATCAAGGATGTACGCAAGTCGTCAGAGACAACGTGAGTGATTGGACCACAAACAAAGTAAGTATCACAGACAAACAGCAAAGATGTTCTCTATGGTACGCCGTAAGTTGTTCTTTTCTAAAGTGCTACAAGGATCATTTGGCACGTCTTGTGTGTGGCTGCCACAGGCCACGCCGTTGCGGAATTGTGGGGCTGTTTGATAATTATTACAGACAAAATACAACGTTTGTATATGTATGTATAAGTACATTAATGAGAGCTAATCATTTTCGAATTTTAAAAAAATGTAGTTCGATTTGGCTCGATAGATGGCGCTGACTCAAATGTGGTTGCCACTTTGACATCTTACTTTTTATTGACAGATAAGTAGAGAGCTGGCGCCTTCTATTTTCAAAGGTTTAAGCATGATGTAAAACGGCCGTGAAAACCCCTCATTACAGATCCACCAACTTATCTGTGGAATTAAATGTATGTAGATGATACAGATCGTTCACAAAAGCAAGGCACTTATTTTGTGTATTGGCAGCATTGCCTACGGTGCTGCCAACAATATATGCATTTACCTCACTTGGTGATTGGTGGTCGCCGACAACATTATCTCAACTTGTATGTACCTACCACCGATTAATATGTTTACTTGCCTATTTTTAAATAATATACAGTTATAAGACTAGTAAGGTTGTAAAAGATGACACAATTTAAATTATAAACTATTTATTTATGTTTTTTTTTTGTGACAGTAATTATGGTCGAAAGGAACGATTCCAGACATATCACTGTCACTTGCATAAACGTCATCATCATCTGTCGTATCCGAATCTGTGCTGCTGTAATTTCCTAGTTCAATTATTATATCAAGTTCATAAAATTTGTCTTCTAATTTTTTTTCGTGTTTACTGTTTTTGCCAATCCTGAGGGGTTATAGATGAAATAGCATCTTCAGTTAACTTCACGATATTCCCAGCTTCTTGGCCGACATTATTGCTAGCTACTCTAGAAGACTCCACATATAAACTCAAAGTCGCAGTGGTAGAGGGTAGAGTAGAGTGGTAGAGGCAGCAACTTCACCTTCTTTAGATATTCTACTCACGCTTCTCTCCGAAATGCCTGAAATAGACACAAAAGTTATATCATTAAATAAAATTATATATTTATAAAAACACAAACAAGTACAATATCATAAAGAAATAAATTAAATTCACTGAGTTTATGTACTTCTTTATTTTAATTCGTTATGTTAGTAAGTTCTAATTACCCATACTAAAGACATTGTCTCGGAAGCTGGTATCCCTATTTTACTAACCTGTCATATGATTGAGTGGTATTAACGGGGCTTTGTTTCCCTTTTATCTCTTACAAAAGGCACGCACCTTCAACACAATCTCTCTTGCATTGCTTCCAAATGGCTTTGGCATGATTGATGAGAAAAATATAAAATATTATCACTAAAACGACCGGAGCAGTCTATGACAATCTGCCCATCTGACAATAACAGATTGACAAGCTTATAGTGCCAACATCACGGCGAAAAAGGGCCTTGCTTTTGTGAACGATCTGTAGAAAACTACAACTACATACATTTCATTCTACAGATAAGTTGAATAAGATGGATAGGTTTATGTGTAAATAAAAAATAAACCATGGATAATAATAAATACAGCTCGTTCACCGTAAGATGGCACTTGTAAATACTCCATGGCAGGTCTGGCACGTTCACCGTAAGATGGCACCTGTAAATACTCCATGGCAGGTGCCAACTTACAGTAGGTCATACATGTAATAAACTCATACTTACAGAATAAACTATACTATAACCATCTACGGTAACCATACTCTATCTAAAGCTAGGTTCATATTGTTGAGTCGGGGTGTGTCGTGGCGCGCCAGAACACAATCGGTTACGTTTATTACCAATGACTAAATTCACATTAGTAGGTTTGTTGTGGCGCGTCAACGTAACCGATTGCGTTCTGGCGCGCCACGATAGATACACCCTGACACAACAATATGAACCTAGCTTTACTTCTTTCTTGTAAGTTGTATGCACAGAAGATTACTTCATCCATGGTTGTAAGGGAGTTTTGCGTACTTTTTACTTCCATGGTGTGTGGTATTTTGTTTTATGGTCCGTGCTGGTAACCATAGAGAAATCTTTGCTGCACGTAGTTTTTTTTTGTAAAACTGTCACTGCAATACTGACTGTCATTGAGTGAAAATGTAATGTAAATAAACCAGTAGGTAAATGTAAATGAAATGTTAATCACACACAGCCGATAGCGCAAAAACTAAAATATATATCGATACCTGGGAATGATAACGTAAAAAATATCCTTTCCTATAGTATACGTTGGTTTAAATAAAATAGGATACCTACCTATCCTGAATATCGGCTTCAGTCAGTTTCTCAGAAATAAAACAAATGCATTTTGGGATGACAGATAATTCTTAAGATCTCTAAACTGTGCCAATATTCTATCAAAATGAGCAATATAACTGTGTGTAGAACATGCCTGTCACATAGCACTAGAATGCATGACTTACGGAACACGCATCTTCAAGAGATATTTGAGAAACTTACCAGTAAAAAGGTGTGCAGGTATTATTTTTTGGTGCCGCAAGGCAATAGTTCTCGCATTGCTGTGTTCCGGTTTGAAGGGTACGGGTGCCGGTGAAATTACAGGCACGTGAGACTTCATCTTTATGTCTCAGGGTGGCGGGCGCAGTGCAATGCCACAGGGCGCGTCCTAGGTGGACGTGATCTGAGGTAATACACTGTTCATAGGCAGAGGTTACCGCTTAACATCAGGTGGGCCATCTGCTTAAAAATAAAATAAAAAAGTAAACTAAAAAACCATTATTTCCCCGGCAAATATGTAGTGCCAATTACAGGTTCCTGGTTTATGGATAATACGATGGACGCAATGCAATGCTCAGGCCTATGTGGACATGACTTACGTACGAGACAATCTGAATAGGTTACCACACATTGGTTAAGTGGACCCCGGTCAGTCTCATTACTCATTTTATTTAGAAAAACAATGTTGTGGAAAGGAACCATTCTTACTCATCGTGGGGTTTATATCTGTCTTGTTTTAGGCTAACACAGACTATGGGACTACAATATGCTACATTTGCTATGCACAGTTGCAGAAATGCCGAACATTTGTAGACATGTCATGGAAAAGTGAAGTTATCCTTACAGAACTTGCTAACAAATGCATTGAGGTACGGTAATACTGAAGAATAGAGCTTTAACACAGAATTAATTTACTGTACAACTAAAAAAATAAAAAAAAAAGTCCAATGGGCATGGTGAGTCTGGCTTTAGAATAGACCCGTCCATCTCCTCCCGTGGATATCGTAAAAGCCGACTAAGGAATTAGACCAGGGTATAGGCAGCAGCATCCACCTGAGTACTCTACGCCAATACTGAGATCACCGCACCAATCAATCTGCCTGCTAAGCGTGGTGGTTAAAACAACTCCCACCATTGCATGTATAGGGAGGCCTCATCTAGCAGAGGACATCTAATGGCGTATGATGATGGGCAGTCTATTGCATTATAATATTATAATCTAGCCCCAAGCTAAGCAGAGCATGTGTTATGGGTACTAGATAACTAATATACTTAATACAATACATTACATACATAGATATTTTTTTATTTTAGATAGAAAATACCCAGAACACCTTGAACAAATATCTGCAGATCGCACAAATATTTGTTCCGAGGCGGGAATCGAACCCGCAACCTCCTGCGTGGCAGGCGACCCTTGGCCCGCCGCGCCACAGAGGTCGTCAAAGAAGTATAGAAACAATTTCTTTCAGGCAACCTTTGGATGGAGGGAAAATCTATGAGACTGTAAAAATTACCGGTTAATGATATTACAGTTATGAAAAATTACCGGTTTGACGACCTCTGGCGCGGTGGGAGGGTTCCCCTGCGACGCGGGTTCGATTTTCGCCTCGGAACAATTATTTGTACAATCTGCAGATATTTGTTCAGGGTGTTTTCTATGTATTATAATAAAACATAATCTATTATCATTATCAACATATCATTATCTATGTAATGTATTTTATTAACTATATCAGTTAACTAGTACCCATAACACAAGCTCAGCTTAGCTTGGGGCTAGATAATGTTGTGTGAACTGTCCATTAGATACTAGTCAGCATTACATGAGACTTATTTTTTTTTGTATCCTGCTTCTTGCTGATCTGTTTTAATAACAATAATTCAGTTTGCTGTCCGATTCGATCCATTTCTTATGTTGTATGCAGAGAGATGCGTCCAGTGAATCATCTCTCAATCTTTCTCTGTGAATCTCTCCACTAGACTTTGTATACTGTGTCTTTTCAGTGTTGAAAATGTAAGGCTACCCGTTCCTTGTAACTGAGCCGCTAGTACGTTTCTATGACTATTCTTAGCACAGAATATATAATAGTACAAGTAGTCTTAGTTGATAGCTTTTGCTGTAGGATTATATTTCTTGTTTTTAATATGCAGAGGTATACCTGTACATGTACCTACATGAGACTTACTAACTTACTTGGTGACACAACAGAGAGTGGATGCCTTCGCCAACCACCTAGCGGAAGTATTCAAGCCCAATGATGGCACAGGTTACGAAGACCCCAACATCGAGGGGGTGCTAAACCAAGTCTTTCAGTTAGATGTACCCCTGAAACCAACCAACCCTAGAGAGGTCTATAGACATCTACTCAAACTAGACAACAAAAAAGCACCAGGTTTTGACAACATAACAAAAGAGATCTTAACTCAGCTACCAAAGAAGGGAATAGTATTCCTTTCAACACTATTCAACGGAATCCTGCGAGTCGGTCACTATCCAGGTGTTTGGAAGATCTCACAAATAATTATGATCCACAAAGACGGGAAACCAGCAAACGAGCTCGGCTCATATAGGCCGATTAGCTTGCTACCGGTAATTTCCAAGCTCTTCGAAAAAATTCTGCTCACACGAATGCTAAAAACATTAGCTGAAAAATCGTTAATTCCCGACCACCAATTTGGATTCCGACAAGAACACGGCACCGTAGAACAAGTGCATAGAGTTGTGGATCAAATAAGAAGATCCCTTGAACTTAAAGAGTACTGCTCAGCGGCCTTCCTAGATATACAACAGGCTTTTGATAAAGTTTGGCACAAGGGGCTCCTCTGCAAAATTAAAAACTTATTACCACACTCGTTCTTTGGAATATTGAACTCGTACCTCTCGGAAAGAATATTCCAAGTAAAGGATGACGAATACACGAGTTTCCATGACATACAAGCAGGAGTACCTCAGGGATCGGTGCTGGGACCTATCCTATATACCATCTTTACATCAGACCTACCCGAGACACCAGGTGTAGTGACTGCCACATTTGCAGACGATACTGCTATTCTTGCTAGTAGTAAGGACCCAAACGAAGCATCGCAATTCCTACAAATTGAACTCGATAAGATAGAGCAGTGGTTGAGAAAGTGGAAAATCAAAGCCAGTGCCTCTAAATCAACTCATGCTACATTCGCACTCCGCAAGGGAGATTGTCCGCCCGTTCACCTTGGAGAAAACATATTACCACATAACGACTCAGTGAAGTATCTAGGGATGCACCTGGATCGTAGACTGACCTGGAGAAAGCACCTACAAAAAAAAAGAGACGAACTCAACTTCCGGTACCGGAACCTCCATTGGCTAATGGGTAGAAACTCGGTCCTGAGTACTGACAACAAACTCCTGATTTACCAGGTTGTACTGAAGCCTATCTGGACGTATGGCATACAACTGTGGGGATCAGCCTGCAAATCAAATATTTCAATCATACAAAGAGCACAAAATGGCATCTTAAGAAATGTATCCAATGCACCGTGGTTCTTAATGATTACTGAGCTGCATAGCGAACTGAAGGTCAACACAGTCGTCGACGAAATAAAACTATATTCATCGAAATACAAAGAACGTCTGAATGTACATCCGAACCACTTGGCCTCACAGCTAACTACTATCAACTACCCGAAGAGGCTTAAAAGACAACATATCATGGAACTCTGACACATGACACATAAGAAAAGGAGAGGTGGTCGCTGGACCACTTCTGCTACAAGCACGACTACCCGCACCAAATCTGCTCATAGTCTGAGAACTGATCGCAGATGAAAATAGAACACAAAAAAAACTTGGTGACAGCGAGCTGATCTGATGATGGAGATAGAAGGTGGACAACGGAACTCCTCGATGGATAATAGTACCCTGGTCGTGTTTAGGGTCATTTTGATCAGCACACGGTTACAGTCACTAATTTTATAAAAGCATTGAAAAATATATTTTTACAAAAAACTTTTCCCTTTCAGATAAACAAAGAGACAATATGTCGACTTAGCAAAAGAACCTCTTCTTTTTTAGTTACCCCTGTTGATTACTACTACAATGGTTCAAGAGATGAAACTGTCGAAGCAGTTTTGAAAGAAGATACAACGGAAAACGAAGTAGTTGTGAAAGAAGAAAAATTTGAAATAGAAGAAGATTTTGCTGAAGTAGCTTTTGAAGAAGGATTCGTTTTGAAAGAAGAACCAACTGTTTTAGTAGAACAAATGGTTGTAAAGGAAGAAATGTGGTTGGAAGAAGATATAGACATAGAAGGCGAAGTCATTCTTAATGAACACTGTGAATCAGAATCGGAAGAGTTATTCCAATATGAAGAATACGTTGATATAGAAGGTTTTACTGTAAATGGGAAAGAAAACATTAACACTCTCACAAACATAAGCAATGAGAAAGAACTGTATTTTAATTGTAATATGTGCAGCAAAGTATGCAGTACTAAAAGAAAGCTTAAGAGACATATCAAAACACACACTGGAAATGTATATACCTGCAACACATGTGATAAAACATTCACTATAAAGAACAATATCATAAAACACATGAGAACTCACAGTCTTGAAAAGCCTTATACCTGTCGGTTGTGTGATAAAACATTCCGTTATGAGAGCTATTTACGAAAACACATCAAAATACACACTGGAGAAAAGCCATATGTTTGCGCAAAGTGCGGTAAACGGTTTACTGATAGAAGCAGTTGCAATCGACACATGAATAACCACAATGGAGAAAAAAGACACATCTGCAATCAATGCTATAAAAAATTCTCCCGTAGCTATTATTTACAATACCATATGAGAACACACTCTGGCCTTAAGCCATTTACTTGCAACGTGTGCAATAAGTCGTTTAGTCAGAAAGGTACTTTGAAAGGCCATATGCGTATTCACACTGGAGAAAAGACACACTACTGCAGCAAATGTAATAAAGGATTCAATCGGAAAGGACATTTACACCAACATATGGTTGTTCATATGAACAACCATATGGGAGCAAAGCCATAATACTTGCAATCAATGTACAGGGTCATCAGCCTGTAGAAGTACAACGGTGGACTTAGGCCTCCTGCATATATGCCATGACTTCCTGCACCTTTAGTAATAATAAATGAAAAATAAAAAACCCTTTTATTCCTTGCATTACATTGCATTTTTACATAATTACTTATACTAATAGCAGGTATGTTATTTTGTTAGTGAAACTTAAGATTATTATTGTTAGGTAGTTTCTTCTTAAACCCCAAGAAACCCAAATTAAGAACCCCAGTTTAAGAACCCCAAATTGGGTGAAGGCCTCCTCCAAAGATACCCATTTGCCTCTGTCTTGTGCTAATTGCTCCCAGTTTGGGCCAGCTGTTCTTTTGATCTAATCTTCCCGTCGTTTCAGTGGTCTTCCTCTGCCTCTTTTGCCTTGCCTCTCCACATGGTTGCTTTTATGGTCCATCTCTGGTCTGTAAGCCTCGCTATGTGACCTGCCCATTTCCACTTTAATTTTTGTGCATAGCTCAAGGCATTAGCTGCTTTTGTTACTGACCTTATTTTTGTGTCGTATTTTATCTAATTTATTTATCTTAAGCATGCTACGCTCTAGCCCTCGTGCACCTTTATTATTATTATTAAATAAAATTATAGACGAGCAGCTTTCGCTGATGTGTCTATTTCAGAGTGTTGAAATGTCTTAGTTTCAGTAATCACTCGCTGCACTGATTACACTTCAACGTCTTTTAATTTTAACAGTTTGTTCGTTCACAACCAGTTATCCAATTTGTTTTTTAAAGCATTTATTGATGTGGCAGTGACAACATCTTCTGGTAAATCATTCCAATATTGATAATAATAAATAATGCTGGACAAGTTCACACAACATTATCTAGCCCCAAGCTAAGCCAGACCTTGTGTTATGGGTACTAGACAACTGATATACTTAATACAATATATTACATAGATAGATATTTTTTATTATATATAGAAAATACCCAGAACACCCTGAACAAATATCTGTAGATCGCACAAATATTTGTTCCGAGGCGGGAATCGAACCCGCAACCTCCTGCGTCGCAAGCGAACGTTCGCCCGCCGCGCCACAGAGGTCGTCAAATATTGATTTACCTCTTACTAAGAAAGTGCTGTGCAGAGTTTGTATTGGATGGTCCATGGGATATCTTACAACTATGCCCTCTTGACGATATTAGTAGGTAGGTACTACTAGTGGAGCTTTTTTGTGCAAGAGTTTGTCCGAAGTACTACCTCTATACCTATTTCTGCCGCAAAGCAGTAATGCTCGCATTGCTGTGTTCCGGCACAGAATAAATATTAGTACAAGTTCCGGTTTGAAGGGTGAAATTACAGGGTTTGTTTGTACAACATTTCATGGAATTTGATGAATAGCCAAAATGGAGGCAAAGTTTGCGTGCCCTACCAGTAGAGGTTTTTTCTTAAACTGCCTACATGCATGCCTACTGACGGTAGGTACATGCAGATGGCCCACCTGATGTTAAGAGGTAACCTCTGCCTTTAACAATACATTACCTTATAGGTCCCGTCCACCTAGGACGCATCCTATGTGGCCATTAAAAAATAAAAAGTCTTTATTTCAGTCATAATTTGGTTAGTACACAAAAATACTGCACTTATGAAAAAATCTTATTAATTCCTACAGTAACACAGTTAAATTTTTGCACTATTGCAAATTTTATTTTTTTATTTTTTATTACAATGCACTGCGCCCGCCACCCTGTAAAAATGAAACTGACATAAAGATGAAAAGTCTCGTGTGCCTGTAATTTCACCGGCAACCATACCCTTCAAACCGGAACACAGCAATGCGAGCACAACTGCTTTGTGGGCAGAAATAGGTATGGTGGCAGTACTTCCCCGGACGAACTCTCACAAAAAAGCTCTACTACTAGTTACTATGTTTGGTTGTTTAATAGTGAAATAAATCAATAAATAATGCTGGACAGTTCACACAACATTATCTAGCCCCAAGCTTAATAAGTTTGTTTTATATATGTACGAAATTCTATTAATCCACATAAATATTAACCTAAATTGCACTGTGCATCTCTATGCATAATAATTGAACGTAGGAATTATCGACGACCTCTGTGGCGCAGCGGGCGAACGTTCGCCTGCGACGCAGGAGGTTGCGGGTTCGATTCCCGCTTCGGAACAAATAATTGTGCGATCCGCAGATATTTGTTCTGGGTATTTTCTATGTATAATAAAAAATATCTATCTATGTAATATATTGTATTAAGTATATCAGTTGTCTAGTACCCATAACACAAGCTCTGCTTAGCTTGGGGCTAGATAATTTTGTGTGAACTGTCCAGCAATTTTTATTTATTTATCTATATTTTAACGGTTTTTGACAGACTTTTCCAGTGAAGCATCTGGTAACCCTATTCTCTCCGGCCGGTTTGGTGGTTGCCACTCTAGAACCACTGTGATTGTCAGATTTGCAAGCTATAGGTGGTTGCCACCCTAGAACCACAATGATTGTCAGATTTGCAAGCTATAGGTGGTTGCCACTCTAGAATCACTGATTGTCAGATTTGCAAGCTATTGGTGGTTGCCACTATAGAACCACTTTGATTGTCAGATTTGCAAGCTATAGGTGGTTGCCACTCTAGAACCACTGTGATTGTCAGATTTGCAAGCTATAGGTGGTTGCCACTCTAGAACCACTATGATTGTCAGATTTGCAAGCTATAGGTGGTTGCCACTCTAGAATCACTGTGATTGTCAGATTTGCAAGCTATATAGGTGGTTGCCACTCTAGAACCACTGTGATTGTCAGATTTGCAAGCTTATAGGTGGTTGCCACTCTAGAACCACTGTGATTGTCAGATTTGTAAGCTATATGGCCTGCCCATTGCCACTTCAACTTGCTAACTCTGTATGTTGGTGATTTAGTTCTTCTATGGATCTCCTCATTTCGGATTCTATTAATAGTGAAACTCCGAGAACTCTGAAGACTTATAAATGTTAATAAAGTAATGTTTGTATTAAATAAATAATAAATCAATAAATAATGCTAGACAGTTCACACCACATTATCTAGCCCCAAGCTAAGCAGAGCTTGTATTATGAGTACTAGATAACTGATATACTTAATACAATATACACTCGTGAGCAAAAAAATCGACTCAGGACGCAAGCTCGCGGTTAAAAAAATCTATCAAAAAATCTGAAGCTTTCATTCTATTTCTGATTTTAACATCTCAAAGCTGTTAGTTTTAACTTTAAAATTAGTGGTCTACTTTGGTATTTGAATTTTTATTTTGGTAATGATAAATTATTGAATGAGAAAGGAGTCATAAGCAATGAAATAGGTGATAATTAACAGTAAAGAAAATACCAGCTTAAAATCGTCAAAATATTAATTTAATTTAAATTAACTTATCAATATTTAGTGTTGCCTCCCCTGGCCCTAATAACAGCTTCCAATCGCTTCTTCATGGATCGAATAAGTGTCTTTACTCGATCTTGTTCGATGCCATCCCATTCTTCGATGAGCGCCGTTTTGAGGTCCGATTTCGTGGCTGGTGCAGGATTTCTAGCGCGAACTTTTCTTTTAAGGTCATCCCACATATGCTCGATAAGATTTAAGTCCGGGCTACGCGCTGGCCAGTCCATAGCGGCAATTGCGACCTCCTGTAGATACTGCCGGACGGAACCTGCAGTATGTGGACGGGCATTTATTATACATATAAAATACCCAGAACACCCTGAACAAAATATCTGATAAAAATATACTTGCAAATATGTTGTTTTTTTTTATTGAGTGAATTAATTCATATAGTGTATGTATTAACTTTGTATTAGTTTGTTTTGTTGAAAGTATTGATTTAATGATTTCACTAGATAAAATGCCATAAAACTGAAAACTGAAAACAGTAAGAACTCTTATCAAAAACTTAAAAATTCTAGAGCTCATTATAGACATACTGTGAGTGAACCTAATGCGCCCTAATGAAAAACATGATTCTCAATCTAGTTATCTCACAGACAAGTTAAAAGCATTGTCTAAAAGATATTAAATAAAATATATGAATTCCCCCCACTAAGTAAATGATAATTAAAAAAGATATTTAAATGTTTTTTATTCAATAAATTAAACACACATTATGATGACAGTTTTTTTTTCGGCGTCGCACGGCTTGTGCATTTGCCATTTTATCTGTATTTTCACTATATTGTATTTTCTTTATATATTGCAACGTTACACTCCTTCCAAGTCGTCAAAGTCACAGTCGAGACATGTTTTAGTAAAACGGTGGCGAATTTTACTAAAACTTTGGTAGACAATTTCCACCAATTTCAAAAGTCACGCAATTCACTTCCATTTCATTTCACTACACTTGTGCTTTTTAAACGAGCTACATTAGTTAAAATGCCACCAAAATAACACAATATGACTCAAGAAAACACTAGGAAAAGAAATAAAATAAAAGTAGACAACGACTCTTTTCGAAAATGGCGGGAAGAGTCCGATGACACAGTTACGTACCTACGTATAATAGTTTTATCCAATCTATAGGACAGAAATAACATTCATTTAGTACGATGACACAGTTACATACCTACGTATAATAGTTTTATCCAATCTATAGGACAGAAATAGCATTCATTTCGTACGATGACACAGTTACGTACCTACGTATAATAGTTTTATCCAATCTATAGGACAGAAATAGCATTCATTTAGTACGATGACACAGTTACGTACCTACGTATAATAGTTTTATCCAATCTATAGGACAGAAATAACATTCATTTAGTACGATGACACAGATACATACCTACGTATAATAGTTTTATCCAATCTATAGGACAGAAATAGCATTCATTTAGTACGATGACACAGTTACGTACCTACGTATAATAGTTTTATCCAATCTATAGGACAGAAATAGCATTCATTTTGTACGATGACACAGTTACGTGTAGCATAAAACTATATGTTTAAATACAGTATTCATTGAGGCGATTCATTTATTTTATGTATAAAAATATAAATCAAATGCATCGATGAAACAGTTTTTTTTAATTAAATCTATATAAATTTCAATTTCTAGTAGTATAGAAAGCTAGAAAGTTTTGAAATTCTCAATTCACAGCTATAATATTTTACACAAATGAGTTACACTTTACAAGAATCAATCTCATTCAACATGAATTAAATTCTCAATTAATAGCTATAATATTTTACACAAAAAATGTAACAGATAGCTAGTAAGTTTTGAAATTCTCAATTCACAGCTATAATATTTTACACAAAAGAGTTACACTTTACAAGAATCAATCTCATTCAACATGAATTAAATTCTCAATTAACAGCTATAATATTTTACACAAAAAATGTTACAGATTTCTCAATTCACAGCTAATAATATTTTACACAAAAGAATTACACTTTACACCAATCAATCTCATTTAACATGAATCAAATTCTCAATTCACAGTTATAATATTTTCCACAAGAAATTTAACAGATAGCCAGAAAGTTTTGAAATTCTCAATTCACAGCTATAATATTTTACACAAATGAGTTACACTTTACAAGAATCAATCTCATTCAACATGAATTAAATTCTAAATTAATAGCTATAATATTTTACACAAAAAATGTAACAGATAGCTAGTAAGTTTTGAAATTATCAATTCACAGCTATAATATTTTACACAAAAGAGTTACACCAATCAATCTCATTCAACATGAATCAAATTCTCAATTCACAGCTATAATATTTTATACAAAAAAATTAACTGATAGCTAGGAAGTTTTGAAATTCTCAATTCAAGGCTATAATATTTTACACAAAAGAGTTACACTTTACAACAACCAATCTCATTCAACACATTCAATTCATTCAATCATCACCTAACTAAAAATAAACCCAGAATCGACTATATTATTCAATCACCTCTCAAGCTAACTTGCACAAGATAATGATCCAAATTACAAAAACTAAAAACAAACGCGATTCGCCAAGTGCTGGATTACGCCAAATGCCAAAATCATCATGAAAAGGTAACTCTGTACATCAACAAAACGTAATGACAGAATGAAGTCCACTGATGTACATAAGCCAACTAGTTAGTTCGTCGTCGTCGTTTAGTTCGTTCGTTCGTGATTAGACGGTTCGTTCGTTCGTGTAGCTAGCCAGCTCATTTGTTCGTTCGTGGTAAGCCAGTTCATTACGTTCATTCGTGTGGTAAGCCAGTTCATTTAGTTCGTTCGTTCGTGTTCTGCACCAAGAAAACAAGAAAGTCCACTGCTGTACATAAGCACCTACATCGGTGTGTGTGACGACGCGTCGAAAAAAGGAAACAATGTCTCAAATGCCGTAAGTTTTGTGATGTACAATTGCGATAAAAGATGTTTCGATACACTTCATACTACGCAACGGTATGAAATTTTTCGAAACAATCTTCCAAACACAAGGGTACTTCACACTTCTTGCAAATGTACACTGTTTGCTTCCTCCGGTTCTCGCGCACAGTGCACCACACACACGATTTTCTATTTATTGACGCCTGTTTTTCCCCCGTGGTACGAGGACCAGAAGGCACCTCGGAGCGCACAATAAAGTGACCATTCATGTTGTGTGAAAACCGCACAGGCGTCAGCCTAGAGTCCATGCATTCTTGTTGACGATCCCTGGGAACGTGGGCCAGATGATTCACGATCACTCCTTCAGCAAGTTCGAGCCGGAAAGCCTGGCTCTTAGTTGCGTTACAGGAGGATGGGTGCAACAAGATGCGACTGTTATTTATGGAGATATTGAGAAGACGTTTGAAAAATTGTTTGTACCATTTCTTGTTTCTTTTGCGCTCAATTAGATACGGCTCCAGCATTTGGTCCTTACGATCTACCCCCCCTATTGAGGCGTCATAAGCTGCTATAACAGCGAGTTTATGGTGAGCTGGCTTACCTGGATTTGCAGGAAAAGTTACAGACTCTGTACCATGACACGTTGAAATCATGTGCACCGGCCTTTTGTCATGGTAGGCTACCACCGCAACGTCCCCGGAGTGACGAGCAACGCAGTGACCTTGCTTGAGCGTAGCTAGCTGTATAAGTGCCGGCACTTGTTTGCGTGTCTTACGCAATGTACCAACACAGTCCGTCTTGTTCCTCTTGAGGAATCTTGCTAACACAGGAGAACTGAACCAGTTGTCTAAAAACAACCGGTGTCCCTTGTTTAGGAGGGGCCTCATGAGATCGACGACAATCTTGGTGCTTTTCGGCAGCCGAGATTGTGACGAGGTGTCCTTGCCCGTGTAAATAATGAATGACCACAGGTAGCCCGTGGACGATTCACAGAGCTCAAACGTTTTGATACCGAAACGTGCGGCTTTTGTTCTGATGTACTGCCTGAAGGACAAGTCACCCTTCCATAATAACAATGACTCGTCAATTGTAATGTTTTAGCTCAGAGTGTAAGCCTCCTTGAACCTACGGTTCAGGTGCTCAACCAGTGGGCCAAGGCAGAACAATTTAGACGAGTCGGTGGTACGCTGCGAGTTGTTCGCAAAGTGTAGAGCCCTATTTAGAACCCAATAACGGTTCTGCGTCATTAAGGTTCTAAATATGTGTGTTTTTAAAATGGGGTTAGTCGAAAAGCAAGATCTTATGGAAGGCATTCGGATGACGCCGATGATCATCCAAAACGCAAAGAGGACCAATATCTCGTGCACGTTCGTGTCATACCAGTCCCTGGCAAAGCGTTCTGCGCACGACTTCAATTGTAAAGCATATCGGTTGGTTTCCCTCACGATATGCTCTAGAATGTCGTCGTCCCAAAACTGCCGAAAAGCCTCGTAGGCAGAAGTAATGTGCCGGGTGGGTCCGGCGTTTTCGGGCAGGAAGTCTTCGCCCCGGCCACTAAATGTGGCCATGGGCGACCACGAAAACTCCATCGCCCCGCTGTCCCTCCCAAACAATACTTGTGCCACAGAGCCTTCGTCAGCAACTTCATCCTCATCTTCATCCTCGTCATCGATATCGCGCATGATATTCCGCCGACTGTCATTCGTCGCCAGCCGCGCAGCTTGCTTACGCTCCATCTCATTAATCAATCTTTGTAAGCGCGGCGGAATATCCTCATCATTCACACATACCTCTCGTATCTCCTCACCAAGCCGCCACTTACTCTCACCAGCCATGCTAACGGCACAGCGGCCCCGGCCACTACGCGCAACCCTAGGGACAGACCTGCCGCCTCTGCGCCCCCTACCTGCAGATGCAGGGCGGCGGCCTGCGCCCTCTCCCCTCCCTCCTCTTCTTCCGCAGCCTCTTCCGCGGCCCCCCACAGTGCCGGAAGGACGCAGCGGCGACCTATACAAAATAAAAGACTAAATATCAGGCACCTAGAGCTATACCCATGGATAACGGAAACTGGGTAATAAATAAATAAATAATGCTGGACAGTTCACACAACATTATCTAGCCCCAAGCTAAGCAGAGCTTGTGTTATGGGTACTAGATAACAGATATACTTAATACAATACATTACATAGATAGATATATTTTATTATGCATAGAAAATACCCAGAACACCCTGAACAAATATCTGCAGATCGTACAAATCTTTGTTCCGAGGCGGGAATCAAACCCGCAACCTCCTGCGTCGCAGGCGAATCTTCGCCCGCCGCGTCACAGAGGTCGTCGTAATGATCGGGTCACATGATTTGAATTAAACAAACATACACGACAAGATAAATATATAAGTTTGTAAAATGTTACCTTTCCCTGTGTGGGCTCAGGCTGGCCTCGTGGCTTGTACTAGCCGAAGGCGACCTATAAAAAAAGACCGTAAATCTGAAGTCCATATTTCAGTATTGTCATCAGACAGGTATACCTACGGATAACGAGAACTGATTCATGCAACATACACGACAAGATAAATAAATAAGTGTGTAAAAACTTACATGTCGTCGCCCGAGGAGTGGTGGAAAGCCAGAGCACTGCTCCCACTTGCAGCAGGGCTGACAGGATACCTATAAAAAAATACCGTAAACCTGAGGTCCATATTTCAACCTAAGTAGTGCCCTTGTGCTACCTAAGTGGTGCCCTTGTGCTAGTTGCCCCAATCTAACTTTGCAGGTTGAGCGCCATCTGCGCTCACCAAAAGTTCGGTAACGCAGTCATGGCCCCAGACGGTCAACTGCATTAAAATCCATTCGAAAAAAAAAGGTCCATATTTCAGTATTGTCATCCAGACACGTATGGATAACGGGAACTGATTCATAATCGGGGCACAACCAAACAAACATACACGACAAGATACGTAAGTATATAAGTGTGTAAAAACTTACATCTCACCGTCTAACGAAGCAATGCAAAGATTGCGTGCATCCGCGAGCTCTGGTTCCGAATCTGACACGTCGGTGTCAGATGCGCCGTTCAAGAGCTCGGCGAATGCACACGCATCTTCTGCAACAGGATCACCAGGCCTCCACATCTAAAAAAAAAGAAATATAAATGATGTCCCAGAATAAGATTCGTTGGTATAACATTTGTCCTGGCTGCTAGCTTATTATGGAATGTGTTATTACTGGAAGAAAGACGAGTCAGTCGTGGGAAGCAATGGCGGCGATGAGCTCACCACTTGTCACGTCTATAATCCACGATGGGTGCAACCCACTGTAAAAAGAGGCCCACAATTAGGCTCTGACAACCTCTTCAGGGAAAAAGGCGTGTGTCTATGTATGTATGATAATTTTATGAAATAAGTAAACCGAACATGGCCATTGCCCCAAGCAAACGTTCATCACATAAATAAATTTCCCACGAGTCAGTCGTGGGACGCAATGGCGGCGATGAGCTCTCCACTTGTCAAATCTATAATCCACGATGGTGCAACCCACTGTGAAAAGAGGCCCACTGATGCTCTGCCTACCTTACTCTATCACTACTACACAAATATGACACTATCAAATATGTATGTTAGTTGTAAGGTATATATTACTAAGGGCCTTTGTCTAGGTACAACGTAAATTTTTCACTGTTGCCTGAAATAAATAAATGGATTGAATTGAATTGAATTATTACCGCTAATGTGGTAGTGACATAATTTTTTTTAACTATTTTTTTCATTTATTAAGTACAACGAAAAATTACACTCATGTAGTGCTAAAAATAGGACTAAAGTACATCCCCTGCGAGGGCGCTTCATGTTCAACGTTTTGGCCTGTACTTGGAAACCCTTGTATCTTTAACACTGTAATATAAGTGATAAATCTCCTGGTGAAATAAAATTCACGGTTAGAAATTGGCTGCTGTCACTGTCATATTCAGAAACTGATGATATTCTTGCTCGTCTAATATAGTTTAGTTATAATCTATAAACTTTTTAAAAAAAGACACCTAGAAACCTGTTGTGTGTGTCTCTTGTGACTCCGTATTTGTACCTGACATCAGACAATTAAAAGTCCTACCTATATGTTTTCTGTATATAACAGCCCCCCCTATTCTCTAATTAGAGTCTTAACTGAAAGCCACTCGGAGACTAATGTATGACAATTAGAACGACCAATATTAAAAAAAAAAAGTTAAGCATTCTCAGTTGATGATAATTTTACTTGTCAAACGTTGGTCACTGAGTGACTTTCAAGATAGGGAATAGGGGGGCAGGTCTCCACGATACAGGGTTGCCTAGTGTGGTGATCACTATATAGATTTAATCAGACTATAGCACCAATTAACACACAATGTTTTGTCATATATAGTTTTATATAGTAACGTAAGTATTCCAGTGTGGTTGTACAGCAATTTTTTTTTCTTCATATTTAGTATGTACTTTTTTGTTAGTATATTATTTGGCTATAAAGCGTGGTCCGACAGCATAGTCCGCTCGATCGGACGACGTGAACTTTTTTCCTATTGGTCCTATAAGATAAGCGGACCATGAGCATTGTAACGTGATACGGCCACTTAGTCCCCTCAGTCGGACGACGTGAACTTTTTTCCTGATGATCCTTTAAGGTAAGAGGGTCAAGAGAACTGGCTGGTTCGATGCGTTTCCATAGCTGTTTGTTTTTACAAGCTTTTAATTAACTTGCAATGTATGTCCGGGTGGAATCTTGCAAATGAATTTTATAGCAGTTATCCTCAACCAATTGAGATGATATTTTGCATGCCTGTCAAGTTCCGATAACAATGCAATATTATGGTGACAGCGAGCTGATCTGATGATGGAGACAATGGAACAACGGAACTCCTCGAGGGATATTAGTAGACTGCCCGTGTTTAGGGTCATTTTGATCAGCACACGTTTACAATCACTAATTTTATAAAAGCTTGTATTGAGAAATGTTTTTTTTTAACAAAAAACTTATTTGTTTTAGTTTGCCTTATGTTTCCTTTTGTTTATATTTTTATTTCCGCAATAAGCAAGTAACCTTAGACGCAATATGAGGAATGGTCAGTTGTTTAGTTTTTAGATATGTACCTAATTAGTTTTTAGGTACTGTTTGTTTTCCTAAGAAAATAAAATAAAATACAACGATGCCGCGAAATGACGCACCGCACCGCGAGATGCTGCGGCATGAAGTGTCATGCCGCGAAATGACGCACCGCGCCGCGAGATGCTGCGGCATGAAGTGTCATGCCGTATCATTCCACAGGTTGCCGCGACGCGCCATTGTATCCCGCGAGACGTATAGGTCACTTTATGTCGAGGACTTATGAATGCTAAGTTAGATGAAATAAGGTTGAAACTTAAGCAGCGGTCATTTCGGTAGATGCCAGAGTGGCTGGGCTGGGCTTTCAGCAGGATACCACGAACCGCCGCGGGATGCCGCAGCACAACCTGCCGTGTCATGCCGTGCCACGCCGTCAGTGAGCGCGGGCCCTAAGGCACCCATAGTGATAGGTTCCCTGGCAGGAGAAGCAGCCAAGGATTTGTCCTCGTGCTATTTTTAGTTGGAAATGGCAAGCAGCACAGTTCATTATCACGAACTTACAGTAATTATTCCGTAATGCAACGCTGTAGTGTAGGTAGATAGTAAGCCGGCGCAGCGGCCAGACAGCCGGTCAATGACGACTCACAACTGACGCGCGAGGCACGGACAAATCCGGACAATTATAACGGCTATGGAATCTAGTTTTTCCTTAGAACTTATTCACTATTTGATTGTTTGATTTCTATATTTATTTATTTAAGTAATAGCAAGAACTTTTTATATGCTACACTTTGATACTACACAGTAGTAAACAAGATAATTTTACCGACTTTGTGAGTGATAATTACGCGAGTTCAACGGTCAGTCCCAACTCAAATTTCAAAACAAAACATCTTGTATAACATATTTGCAAAAATATAATAAATATAGCCGGTTTTCATAATATCATGCATGAAAAACCCAGAAAATTGATTTTTGGAAAATAATATGTACTTTTTAGTACACCAATATCAAAAAAAGCTTATGAAAACACTATTTGCATCATGAATGTGATGTGGGAAAACTATTACATTCAGTAGTCATTTCATAGTCAAACTTCAGTTATTTATATAAACTTTATCGAAAACAATCGTAAAATAGTTGATACTCACATTTTTCTGAGTTTACAGACACTTCTACAACGAAAATCACTTGAATTTCACAGTGTTACACTCACACAGGTCTTTATTTATTTAGGTTCACAGCAAAAAATGGCGATAGATTATAAAATTAGAAAATTATATGATTACCAAAAAAAACTTTACTTGCAGGAAGTGGGTTCTCGCTTTACTTGTTTACAAATAATCAACTATGGCATATTGTCGCATGCATAGACGTAGAATTTTTTCGCTACGCTAAATAGACAAACGAAGCGTGGGAGAGAGAAGTCATTTTTAAATGTACCCCGTGCAAGAAGAAAAGTGACAGCAACAATGTATTGAATGTGACATGTTTTGCTTGAGTACATGCGCATACCGGACGGTCTCTTGTGCAGTTTAACTAATTTTGTAATTATTTTAGTAATCTTACTATTAAATAACAAATATTACTTTGTATGACAATGGTGTCGTGTTCAGTTTGTGACTGTGAAGATACAAGACGTAATTATCCGGGAAAATACACGTTTCACAGGTAAATAAGAGATTATTGGTAGTTCGATTGTATTGCTTATTTTATCAATTCTGCTTTAGTAAATGGCCTAAAAACCAGTTTCATTCGTAGATTAGGACTTTCCCTTATATTTTTTAATAATATTTCGTTGCTGCACCTAGAAATAAACAATATTTTATGTAAAATATAAAAATGTTTGATTACGATAGGGCTTGACCAAGTGATGACGTCAGAAATATCGATAGTCCTGTTGCAGTCTATATCGTTGTATAATGCGCATCATGTAAAAAGAACGCTGGCGGTCAAGCTTCTTCAGGCGTTCCAGCGTTCTTTTTAAGAGATAACTTACTTTTCTACTTATTTGAGAGATGTATAACTATGCATTGAATGAGTGCCTATCTAGTTTACTACAAATAATGTACAATTATAGTACGCGTCATGTAAAAAGAACGCTGGAACGCCTGTAGAAGCTTGACCACCAGCGTTCTTTTTACATGACGCGCACTATACCTACCTATAAATTAAATTTATGTCCATCCTAGAATGGAGGTTTACTTTGTTTGGAGTAAATTTGTGTGCTTTGTTAACATTTTACCGATTTTTTTAAATCTATAATAGCCAGGTGGACATTGAGGTGTGTGTTTTTGTATTGACTATTGAAAAGGTAACTTTAAAGCACCACGGGTGTTTTTATTGCAGTTTGTGTAGTAAATATTTTGGAGTAAATATTTACATTGTTGATTATTACACACGCCTTTTTCCCCGAAAGGGTATATTTATTTTTTATTTTTTATAAATAAATATTGTTTATTTCTGCTTAATAAAATAATAGGTAACAAATTAAATTTAAATATACCCCAAAAATTCCGTTCCAGCGGGACTCAAACCTGCACCCTCGCCTGTGATCAGCGATGCCTTTACTTTCGAACTTTGAACAGAAGGTTTCCAATGAAACACCTGTAGATACAGCACTATCAACTTGGCGCTATAGCCGAGTTGATAGTGCTCACAAATTTCGTCTCCAGCGTCATAGCTCGATCTATGGCTAAATTGTTTAAGGCATCGCCGATGACAGGCGAGGGTGCGGGTTCGAGTCCCGCTAGAACGGAATTTTTGGGTTACATTTAAAATTTAATGTTATCCATAAAGCGTGGTTTACACTTGAAAAATAATAAACTTTGGGGTAACAAATTGTCTATAGATAAAGTAACAGAGTGAAAAAGTATATGGGCGTAGCACGGCTTATATAAAATGTTTTTGTGCTTTCAGATTTCCAAGTAATCCTTTGCTACGAGAAAAATGGTTATCGGTTATAAGAAGAGTGGGATGGACTCAAATAAGAACTCCACTAGGTATATGCAGCAAACATTTTAAGTTTAAATTTAAAAGGAAAAACTCTAAGATCCCACCTATAAATAAAACCGTAATATTTAGGGGTCAATAAATAATAAAGGTTTATTTATTAACTGTATTCAAAATTGGAATAAGAACCTTATTCTCTTTATGACGTCAAATCTGCCAAACTGTGTTCTTCATGAAAGACTTAATCTGCATTAAGATGTATTTATCTACCATACACATCACGGACGGATGATGAATTCTATCGACAATGTAAAAGTGTTGGTCGAGGACAACACTATTTTTAACTCAGACATAGACTTTCACCAACACGTGCACATTTTTTTTTTGGTTCCATCTTCGATCTCTGATTGTAGATCTAGTACATATACTAAATCTATGGTCGCATGCAATATCTAGCTTCCGGCTGCTAATAATTGATTGTTATAGAAAATAATAATACCTCTGTGGACTGGGACGATCGTTACCACTGAGAGCGTTAGCATCCTAGTACCGTTTGCGAATCTACATCGAAAAAGCGCGTGACGATTTAATAATGTGTGTTGCGAACATAGACGTAATTTTTTTTCGCTACGGTTGCGAAGATATTTTGTTTACAGATCCACCAATTATCTGTAAAATGAAATGTATGTAGTTTTCTATCATCTAAATACATTTCATTATACAGATAAGTTTGTGGATCTGTATATGCTTGTCATGACGTCATGACTCATGTTTTTTTTTCGGTTTGGGCGTATGACAATGACTTGACTGTGACTTTGAAAACTTGGAAGGATTGTAAAGTTGCAAACTAGGAAGATGGACTAAAGGCATGGAACTAAGGCTAAAAACGAAACGTTAGCGATTATACCAGTCTCATTCTTTTATATGAATGTATTCATGTGTTGGAATAAGACAAGCATAAATCTGTCTGTTCTTATTTGTGTTAGTCGTACCAGGCCAAATGTCAAATTACTAGTACATTCATGGTAACAATCTAGGGAGATGTATATGCATGCTACCAAAATTCAGGGTACGGAACGGAAAGAAGACTGTCGTGTGACAATATATTTGTTTCTTTCTAACATAGGATGCAAGCTATCTTCTAGGATAGGAGTAAGAAGGAACACTCTATGCTATTTTTAGCACTCACTCCATTACTATTATACCTCCATGGTTGCAAATGACCGTAGAGGGAGAATAAGGTACAAATGAGGGGTTTTCGCCTCAGAAGAAGAACTAAAGCATGGAAGTAAGGCTAAAAACAAACCGGTATCGATTATAACAGCCTCATTATTTTATATGAATGTATTCATGTGTTGGAATGAGACAAGCATATATCTATCTGTTTTTATTTGTGTAACTCGTACCAGGCCAAATGTCAAACTAGGTACCAATTACTACAACATTCATGGTACCAATCTAGGGAGATGTACATTCATGGTACCAATTTTCAGGGTACGGAACAGAAAAACGACTGTCGTGTGACAATATATTTGTTTCTCTCTAACATAGGATAGCAAGCTATCTTCTAGGATAGGAGTAAGAAGGAACACTCTATTCTATTTTAGCACTCTATCCATGTACTACTTCTGTGGTTTTCACCCGCTGAACACGCCATAAAAATAAGAAGAAGATGAAAAGGGGATCATCAAACCATTTTATAGTTACACACATCGCAAACGTTGTAACGTCTATCATTACCCGCTCCAGGGAACAATTTATCATACCTTCTTTAGACTAAGAAAGGAATGATCGATTCCGCTCCTTTCATATTCATGATTGAGTGAGAAATAGGTCAATGTATAAACGGCCGTTTCACATCATGCCTTGAAAATAGATGGCACCAGCTCTGTACATAACTGTCAAAATAAAATGAAATGGCAACGTCAATGACGTAGATTGATATAATTTCGTGATATTCACACAAAAGCACAGACAATGCATTTGTTATTTTAAAAACCACATTGAGCCAGCGCCATCAATCGAGCCAAATCGAACTATATTTTTTAAATTTGAAAATGAAAAGCCCTCATTACATTTTAAATTGTAGGCCTGCAATACTCTAGCAGGCCTCCGTAGTCCGTACCGTAGTGTAAAATACAATAATAAAATTATACATGAAAATCGCAAATGCACAGAAAAAAAAGAGTACTAAATGTACAAGCCGTGTGACGCTAATAAGGGGTTTTCACTACCGTTTCACATTATAGAAAATTATCAAAGTGATATGGATTTGTGATAGTGTGATCAGTAGCTAGCTTCCTCACTGCCTTCCTCACTAGGATTCTTACTAGGGTAGTGTAATAAGCACTATCTTAAAAGTACCTTGTTTTTGGTTTCAGGTGACACACACAACCTACGATATGCTGAAGCTGGACAAAATTCTAAATCTGTCAGTGACTCCGCCACAGTGCATGTCTATAGACTATAACTCCATCACTGGAAGAACTCATGTAAATGTTGCGCAAGAACAAGTAGTCGTCAAAGAGGAAACAACGGTTGAAGAACAAGTAGTTGTCAGAGAGGACACAACGGCTGAAGAAGAAGTAGTTATCAGAGAGGACACAACGGTTGATGAACAAGTAGTTGTCAAAGAGGAAACAACGGTTGAAGAACAAGTAGTTGTCAGAGAGGACACAACGGCTGAAGAAGAAGTAGTTATCAGAGAGGACACAACGGTTGATGAACAAGTAGTTGTCAAAGAGGAAACAACGGTTGAAGAACAAGTAGTTGTCAGAGAGGACACAACGGCTGAAGACGAAGTAGTTATCAGAGAGGACACAACGGTTGATGAACAAGTAGTTGTCAGAGAGGAAAGAACGGTTGATGAACAAGTAGTTGTCAGAGAGGACACAACGGTTGATGAACAAGTAGTTGTCAGAGAGGACACAACGGCTCAAGAAGAAGAAGTTATCAGAGAGGACACAGCGGTTGATGAACAAGTAGTTGTCAAAGAGGAAACAACGGTTGATGAACAAGTAGTTGTCAGAGAGGAGACAACGGCTGAAGAAGAAGTAGTTATCAGAGAGGACACAACGGTTGATGAACAAGTAGTTGTCAAAGAGGAAACAACGGTTGATGAACAAGTAGTTGTCAGAGAGGACACAACGGTTGAAGAACCAGTAGCCATCAAAGAGGAAACAACGGTTGAAGACGAAGAAATGATTGACATTTCAGAGAGTGCCGTTTTAGGTGATTTTAAAATAAGTGATGGTTTAAATGTTATGGAACAGTCAATCAAAAAGGGTGGCGAGATTAAAAACATAGATTTGTGTTTCTATTGTGATGTGTGCAATAACAGCTATGCCCATAAAGAAGTACTAGTGAGACATCTGAGAACTCACACTGGAGAAAAGCCTTACGCCTGCAACAGATGTAATAAGGCATTTAATCAAGAAGGTACTTTGACACAACACATGCAAATTCACACTGGAGAAAAGACTTACGCCTGCAACAGATGTGATAAGGCATTTAATCAAGAAGGTAAATTGACACAACACATGCAAATTTACACTGGAGAAAAGACTTACGCCTGCAACAGATGTGATAAGGCATTCAGTTACAGAAGTGGGTTGACACACACACGCTAATTCACACTGGAGAAAACCCTTATGCCTGCAACAGATGTGATAAGGCATTTAATCAAAAAGGTCACTTGACACAACACATGTTAATTCACACTGGAGAAAAGCCTCACGCCTGCAACAGGTGTGATAAGGCATTTAATCAAAAAGGTAATTTGACACAACACATGTTAGTTCACACTGGAGAAAACCCTTATGTCTGCAACAGATGTGATAAATAGAGCGTTTGTTGCACAAAAAAAATGTGTTAGGGCGATTGTTGGTATACCACCATGGGAATCATGCAAACCGGTGTTCGTGGATCTGAAATTGCTTACTCTGCCATGTATGTATATCTTTGAGTCTGCTTTATTTATGAGGAAACATAGTCATTTGTTTATAAAAGCAAGTGAAATGTATGCACGTAGCAGTAGGGATTCTGACAGAATTGTTCTACCTAGGGTTCTGTGGACAAAGCTTTACTTAAATAATTGCTATGCTATGTGTGGGAAGATTAATAACGCCTTACCCAGTCATATTAAAAGCCTTCCGCTGAACAAGTTTACCAAAGAATTAAGACTCTGGCTACTAAGCAATAGGTTTTACAATTTGAATGACTTTCTAGTTAAGTAGTATATCTGTATGATCTTGACATAAAATATATTCATGACATGTACCTATAATTTGTTGACATTTGTAATTTATTAGGTATGTTATATGTATGATCTTGACATAAAAGTATATTCATGGCATGTTTAATTTGAAATTGTTGACATTTGTAATTTAATAGGTATCTTATCTGTTTGATCTTGACATAAAAATATATTCTTGACTTGTATTATTTGAAATTGTTGACATTTGTAATTTATTAGGTATTTTTTATTTTATTTTATTATATGCATGTTGTAATTTAGCATTTATTTAGCTCATGCATGAAGTAATATTTGTATCCCAGACATGGGAAATGTGAGACATCCTAATTAATTTTAAGAACTTGTATACTACCACATTTAAACAAATACATGATTTATGATTTATGTTTTTTTATGAATGATAAGGCATTTAATCAAAAAGGTCACTTGACACAACACATGCAAAATCACACTGGAGAAAAGCCTCACGCCTGCAACAGGTGTGATAAGGCATTTAATCAAAAAGGTAATTTGACACAACACATGTTAATTCACACTGGAGAAAAGCCTTATGTCTGCAACAGATGTGATAAGGCATTTAAACATAAAGGTGCATTGGCACTACACATGCAAGTTCACACTGGAGAAAAGCCTTATGCCTGCAACATATGTGATAAGGCATATAATCGAAAAGTTCATTTGACACAACACATGTTAATTCACACTGGAGAAAAGCCTCACGCCTGTAACAGATGTGATAAGGCATTTAATCAAAAAGGTACTTTGACACATCACATGTTAATTCACACTGGAGAAAAGCCTTTTACCTGCAACATATGTGATAAGGCATTTAATAGAAAACATCATTTGTCACTACACATGCAATTTCACACTGGAGAAAAGCCTTACGCCTGCAACAGATGTGAGAAGGCATTCAGTCTCCGATGTAATTTGACAAAACACATGGGAATTCACACTGGAGAAAAGCAACATGCCTGAAATGCTACTGATATTGAGGGTCCATTCATTTTGTGGTCTAGAAAGGAATTTCTGAAATTCACTTCATAAGTTGGTGCAGCCGGTGTTGACGTTTGTAGCTATGGGCAAATCTCCACGCGGACGAGGTCGCGGAATCTTTAGATGATGAAGGAGCGACGACTTGTCGGTTACTACTAACGACCTTGCAAGCTACATATGTAGAGGACTACATTTTTTCGATAAATGTTTTAGTAGTAGTAGAGTTTTTCTATGAAAGAGTTCGTCCGGGGAATTACTTTCTCCATATCTATTTCTGCCGCAAAGCAGCAGTGTCCGCGTTGCTGTGTTCTGGTTTGAAGGGTATGGTAGCCGGTGAAATTACAGGCACATGAGAATTTTTCATATTTGTCTCAGAGTGACGGGCGCAGTGCAATGCCACATAGGGTGCGTCCTAGGTGGACGTGACCTATGTGGTACTGCACTGTTCATAGGCAGAGGGTTATCGCTTAACACCAGGTGGGCCATCTGCATGATCTGTCATACCAAGTCGAATAAAAAAAAATGTATGTTTCTTTTACCAGCTTGTACTGACGGTTTATTTTTTATTTTTATACTACTTGATTGATGGAACAAGCAGATGGCCCACCTGATGTTAAGCGGCATACAGCATTACAGAATTTGCGGGTATTACAGCAGCTGCATCCACCTGAGTACTTATTCAACACCAATACAGCGATGACCAACGTGAAATTGTCAAATTCCATTGCATTCGACGGGGGAGGACGTGACCTATGTGGTAATGCACTGTTCATAGGCAGAGAGACCGCTTAACATCAGATGGGCCAACTGCTTTATCCATCATACCAAGAAGTATACAAAAATAGCGGCCAAGTGCGAGTCGGGCTCGCCCATGAAGGTGTAACACCCCACCGCTTTGGCCTACATAATCCGCGCGCGCACTCACCGACTTCCTAATTTACTCTGTGGAGCTGACGTTAACTTAATCTTACCTACTTTCTTAAATCACTATAAATTGGCCATGTGATCGTCTAGTTATATTCCTACGTTATGTATTGTAATAACTCTAATTCTTTTTTTGTTAATTTTGTCGAGTCTTAACGTATCCTATCTACATAAAATATATCTATCTTTTTCCCTAACCCATGTCATTAGTTGCTACTAATTCTGGTAAAAAGATACCTACTTAAATTTTATTTTTATTTCTGTACACTTCGGGATTTTTAACTATAAAGTTTACTCCAGGGTTTTATTTTATTCTATAGTTTGTTATTTCTTTGATAAGAGAATACCGTAAAGGAAATGACAAGAAATTACTTGTATAAATTATTTGCTTCCTAGATAGGATTTTTAAGTTATTTCTTTAACTGTTTGGAAGGATGAACCATAAATGATAAGGTTTACATCCAGGGATAAGCGACTTTTGGAGAACAGCACCGACCTCGCTGCCCACGGTGATCTTCTACCATCGCTTTTGGTCAGACCTCCCTCGCTTGGACATAGGTAGATTACCTAATATTGTCCGGGAATTTTATCCAAATGATATTCTAATGCAAATCAATTCTTTTTACTCTATTACAAGGGATTTCAGAGGATCGGGAAACTATTTCCGTCGAGAGTAAGTTTGTTAGTCATTTTCAAACATTCCAGGGAATTTACATGTAATCAATAATGCAAAACCAACCACATTCATTCTTCACCTTTGGTTAACTTTGGGATTTATCTAGGCTTACTAAAGCCCTGAAAAATCCCTACTCAATTCATACTCCTACTTACGAATAATTCTAAAATTCTCTGTAGAATAAATAGAATTCCTAGTTGGATTATCCAGGTAGGAATAATCACTTGCGAAAAACCTAGACTATATTTAAATGAATTTTTCCTTCCACGAACGATAATTCTCAATTACAAGATTCTCTTTCTTCTAGTATTAGTATCTTATAGTATAATACGTTTGATAAATATTTTACCCGTTCCCTTTATGAAAGAATAATAGAAAACTAGATTTTATTCCCGGTTAAATTATAGAAAATGCTAATTTGTAAAATTGGTCTACGTACGCACTAATACAATGCCTACATAAGTGTGCCTGATTACCTGGCTAAATTGGGTGTGTGTGATTCAAAAACTTTGAGAAGCCGATCTCATTTTATTTTAAATGTGCAAGTTAATTGTGTGTGTCTCCTGACGAGGTGCAATGTCAGAATACCTAGTTTGAAACTATTAAGGTGGGGATGTCTGTCGCTGTGTTACCTAAAACGACAAACGGAGCCTAGAGGGTAGGAAAAAAGGTAAATAGGTAGGATAAGATTTTGCCTATCCAGCGGACTCACTGGATAACTCTTTCGAGTAGATAAAGGTTTCCTGTCTGGCAAAAAATCGGAATTCTGAAAACATTAAAACAGAAAAAAATCTATAGACTACGACAGTCCACAAATCTCTTCCTTCGGAGAGTGATCACTTTTTCACAAAGCTAAACACTTCCCTCCCCATTGACTTTGAATATTTAAAATCACTTGAATAGCATCACCAAAAAGAAACTATCTAATTCCTTTTATTTTGGAGGCTTTCTAATTACTTTTATGTTTCACAAAATTTAAACTTCCACTCTATTATATTTAGTTTCACTTATTATGGACTATTCTACTTTCTAGAATCAGTCCTAATATTTCAAAGTATAAATATCTAGCTTTTAAAATAAGCTTCAAAATCACTTCATAACTTAATTAACACGATTTAATATTTTACCCCAGGGCTTCCGCACAAACGTGTTGCTTATTAGAAAATCACCCAAAAACTGACCCCGATCATGGCCGCACCATCATATTTAAGTCGCCATGGGAGAGGTGAGGGAACTTCCTCGTAAAACAAAACAGTGTTTTTTTTGGGGTCAGAGGGGATGCGGAGTGCGGAGGGAATAACGCGTTGTTTATACAAAACATTCCGCTTAATTCTGAACCTTATTCGAATGGCGCCTAAACAGCCCTCAGGAATTTGGTGTACTCTCAAAATATTCTGAGAAACGATTCTTTATCCTTTGTTAAGCATTCACACAGACCAACTCTTAGAGAGACGAACGTACAAACCCTCCATTGTTTGTAACCTCATTACCCAAATTCCGCTCGATTTACTTGATAAAAATACCTACTAATTTTATTTGAGTATTTGTGAGATATTAATGAAACTAGTAAGTACGGTTCGTTACAAAGGGTTCGGTAGCAGCAAGCGGTTTATGTTTATGAAATCAAATGGTTTTTTTAAATTTTTATATTTGAGATGATTGAATTAAAGGTAATCTACGGTGTACGATTTATGACGTATTAAAAAAAAATACTTGCTAGATTTCGTTCAAACCAATTTTCGGTGGAAGTTTACATGTACATTTTTTTTTTAGTTTTATCATTCTCTTATTTTAGAAGTTACAGGGTAAAAGTGGTAAAATGTGTACATTTTACCACTTTGGAAGTGTCTCTAGCGCAAACTATTCAGTTTAGAAAAAATATATATTGGAAACCTCAATTTCATTTTTGAAAACCTATCCATGGAGGACACCTATGGGTTAGATGAAAACAAAAAAATTGAGTGTCAGTTCTAAGTATGGGGAACCCCCAAAATTTATCGCTTTTTTTCCAATTTTTGTGTGAAAATCTTAATGCGGTTCACAGAATACATCTAGGTACTTACCAAGTTTCAACAGCATAGTTTCGGAAAAATGTTGCTGTGACATACGGACGGACAGACAGACAGACAGACATGACGAATCCATAAGGGTTCCGTTTTTTGCCTTTTGGCTACGGAACCCTACAAAACCCCGCTGACGGACGGACAGCGGTGGCTTAGTAATAGATTCCGTTGGCACTCTGGGTATGGAACCCTGAAAAAGGAGGAAATTACCTTTCATAGTCAACTTATCTATAACTTCTAATAGGTTGTGGAGATCTACAGGTTAGGGTTGTAAAAAAACAACGGCTATGTTTATAGAATATATCTTAGGCTACGAGTAGGTAGGTACCATAGACTAACTAAACACAATAAACTGACTCATACAAGAAAACGTGACTCAAAAAAGGTCAAATTCCAGTCTATTTCTAGATGGCGCTGGCAAACAGCCTGGGAATCATTCAATCAGCATTTTAAACCAATTACCTAATATCTTTGAAAATAAACATTTAAATTTCTAATTTATTTTTTAATTATGAATCTATGGTCGCAAAACATGTTTTATCGATCTACTCGAAATACATGTAAAAACTATTTCAATCGTTTATAGCAGATTCAAAACAGCGACATCTAGCGTCATTGTAGGCAATCATTCATCGATGCACGTTTTCTTGTATACGATTGGCAGGTCTATTGTGTTTAGTTAGTCTATGGTAGGTACATATATGAAGTTTACTGAAGACATTCAAGAATAGTTAGGTATTTTTTTGACACACCAACTCATTTACTCTAAGTACATCTGCATAGATACATTAAGTATATAATTTGTTATGATGCTTTCGCTTGTCGCGCGATATTCAAATTGTTTGGCGTTTTTTGCTCATTACAGCTCATGAACACTTCTTCAGATAGCGAAAGTTGATTTAGCGAGAACTAGGAGACTTAACACACATGTTATAATTGATGGTATCTCATAAATATAATCAGTTTAGCTACGAATACCGTAAACAAAAAAAAACACTGTTGTTTTTGTTATCAAAACATCTGTTAGGTGTCCTAGTTTTAGCGAAATCAACTTTCGCTATATGAAGACTTGTCGATGAGCTGTAATGAGCAAAAAAAACACCAAAATAAATTAGTTTCGCGCCACAAGTGAGAGCTTCCACTTTATGCGACTTCAAAAAATAAGGATTTTTTTATTAATGTTTGTTACTTTTTAACTCCGTCATTTATAAATAGATGTGGAAAATTCTTTGTTTTTTATTTGAAAGGTATGCCAGTTTGGTCCCGTTTTTATCAAAATCTTGTTCTGATGAGGGATCCATGGCGAATTGAGGGAATTATTTGAACACGTACAGCGATTTTGGTATTTTCAGCAACAAGTCAAGTTATTTGATGATGTGGAACTGATGAAGAAGACCACAGATGTTTAATTATATATCTCGAGGATGGACTTATTTAAATTTTAAGAAAATAATCCAAAAACTAGTAACGTTAGGGGAGGAATCTTAATGAACGGATTGAAGTCTGTAATGCCATTAAAAAAAACATCACAATTACATACGTGAACAAGTACGAACGCATACTTATATAGGTAACAAGCAGCGCCCCGCGGTTTCACCCGCGTAAGTCTCGATCCCGTGGGAATATCGGGATAAAAATGTGCCTATGTGTTATTCCGGGAGTCCAGTTATCTCCATTCCAAATTTCATCCAAATCCATCCAGTAGTTTTTACGTGAAAGAGTAACAAACATCCATCCATCCATCCATACTTACAAACTTTCGCGTTTATAATATTAGTAGGAGTAGGATAGGATTAACTACCTTCCTACCTATGGACTTGTTTATAGATAGGCAGAGTGTACGCACATAATCTAGAAACATATTCTTTTTTAAAAAGTGGCCTTCTACTCTACTTCAGTGTAAGTTTTTACTTCTCCAATGACATTTTATAAGTTGTTCCACTATTATTCGTGATTATTTCACGTATCCAATAACAACCGTTTAGGTAACCGTGGGAAATACGACCGAACCCCGAACCATGGGATAGATGAGAAGAAAACATCCCAACTTTACCTCCCTAGGTACCAACAAACAAATTTTTTAAAGATTTTTTTAGCACCAAGGGCATGATTTTACCACTGGCAATGATTGCTGCGTGATTAATATGTATACGTCCTTAGAGCATTGCAGGCTTCGATAAAATATACTACTACATTTTATCGAAGATTGCAGGCCTCCGCTAGAGCATTTGCAGGCCTACCTTACGCCCATGGAAGTGTGGATGTTGTCATTTTCAAGACTTTCACACATAGACCTCGAATAATGAGGAGTTTTCCAAGTGTAACTTTCGGTCGCATTATTTATCTCTCTCTAGATGGCGTTGGCGAGAGTTCCTTGCCTTGATGGCTGTCAACAAAACCCTAGAAGCTTCGATAAATATCTCAGCCTAGAAGCATGAAGATATATATTTACATACCTTTAACTTCATGCCTAGAAGTCGATCTCCCATACATCAAACTTCGGAAAGCGGCGCCATCTTGTAGGAATTATGACAAACGTTTTTTTTTTTATGGGTTTTTGCCATCTTCTTGGTGAGCGCCGCCATCTTCGCGGATACCGGCCGATTTTGATATATTTGGCAGAAACATTTGGTACTCAATTTAAACAAGAATTTAGAATATGAGTAAGTTAAAGGTCAAGAGGTCGTCAGGAATGCACAGACTAAACACAGTTGTTGAAAAAAAATGTGCTCGCGATGTAGGTATACCGTTGGCAGAACTAGGTACTAGTTTAAAAGTAAATCTGTGCGCTCTTGATGATAATAATTTTATTAAGAAAATCAACATCAAAATAGTAGGACAAGAATTGATGAAATTATACCTACAAGGTATTACACTAATCCGCGTGATTTCTACAAATATATTAAACAAAGTCAAACTTTGTTATGATGTTTGTCATGCTTTCTTGCCAAAACGGCTTGGCCAATTTTGGTTAATTATTTGGTACGCAGATTGATTAAAACATGGACTAAAATATAGGATACATCCCGCAATTCAGTTCCTTCGCGGGAGGATAACGTGGTTAAAACTGCGCGCTTAGACTACCTAGTTTAAAATAAAACATGTACCTAGGGAGGTACTTACTTAGAAAGTTACAAAACAATATTCAGATTTGTACGGTCGAAAAGTAATGATACGACAATTCACAGAGAGACCAGTGAATACAAAGTGAACACATTCAATTTCGAATACAAGTTCCTTAGCTTACTTTATGATACAATCCTGACTATCAAGTCGGTAGATACATCCATTTTAAATACAGTTTATTAGAATATCATGTTCAATCTACAGAGGACTCGGCGTCTTCGTTCTTGGTGCAGACGTGGAACGCTATGACGGGAATCGAACCCAGGACCATGCAGGAACCCATGCCGTAGAAAGTCCAGGAATAGCCACCGGTCACGTCGCGAAGTAAACCTGCAATACGTTAGTCAATTAATACGCCGACCGATTGTAAACGAATTTAGAGAATCTTAGCGCCACCTATTGACCAGTTGACGCATTGCGTCATTATAGACGGGTACATACACCTGAGCCACGGATAGTTCGAGAATGTTCTACGAAATTGTAGATAGCAGAAGAACATTTTAGGTTTTTGCTGCTCACGTATATAAACGGAGTTCACTCGAAGGCGTCTCATAAATTTGACTTTAAGTGTGAATCAATCAAGTGAATCATCACTCTATTGCATCGAGCGGAGGCCTGCAATGTTTTAAGCCCTATTGCCATACTTACCATAAAATTATGTAGAGAACCTACCGATTTTGAATCGAAAAATCGGTAAGTCCTCAAACGAATTTTAGGGTGATCCAGGATTTTTCGATAGAAAATCGGTATCTCCCACCCCCACCGATGAACAGCTGCCAGCCGCGGCTCCAATATCTATTCTAATTGTATCTATGGTATGGCACACTAACTAGAGGGGTTTTATTGCTCGTGGCCAGTTCTCCGGCTACGTTTGCCAAGTTGGGGTTTCCACTCGAGAACTCGCTTATGTTCTTCGGCATATATGACTTACCGGCGGTAGGGGGCACCGAGACCGCGGCGATGCTCTGGAACATGCGCACCAGCCCGTACGAGGAGGCGATGCGAGCCGTGCCGAACGTGTCGGCTAGTAACACCGGCACGAGCAAGAACCAGCAGCCTAAGCAGAGGCCGTACGCACCTGCACAAATACGTAGGTATACTTAATTTCAAAACTAGAACCTCTTGAGTTGGTTGACGCTCAGAAAAAGAGAAAAACAAACACACAGAAAGGAAGAAAGAAGAGAACATGTGCAACTGCCCATACATTGTATGACCCAACTTTTTTGACTAACGTTACGTAGGTACAGTTGGGATACATTTAGTTATTGGTAAATATGTTAAGATCATGAAAAAGCTACTTTAATTTCTAGCGTAGAATTTGTGGGACAGTAATGATGCTTGTTGCGTTTTGTTTCACGCAAATGCAATGAGTTGTTTTATGTAATTATTTAGAAAAACAACTTTTGCTTCCCTAATTCTAAAAATAAACAAGTTCTTTATTAAAAAAAAAAACAGCATTAAGATCAGTACTAATTACTTCCATGAAGGGTTCATTATTTTTGCAACCGCAGACCCATTGGGGTAATTGCGCAATTCCATTGAACTCCACTGAACATCGGTAAAACTTCAAATTTTACATTTATAGCCCAGTCTGGACACTTTTCTGTCAGTTTCGTATTGTGTAACTACTTGACAGCGGCAAATTTGTGACGTCCCACTATAGCACGCAATGACGGGGCAGATTAGGCAATAAAGGGGCAGGTCAGTGGTTGCCCACCTCCTTTATTTAATTCCCCCAACTACTACTAAGCAACTAGGTATTAATAAAAAAAACAAATCGTTAAGGAACACTGCAGGTATGCAGGTATGTACGCGCTGCTGTGTGTATGCATATGTGACGGTATGGTCGCGGTTATTGTAGGGTTTTAACACTTAGCTTACCGGATGCAACAGCCAGTGCCCACCACGAAGTCAAGCTTGGCAGCGATAGAACAGCTAACCCGGCAACCAGGATGCTGGAAGCAAGACAATGGGTATTTGTTAATGCCTTTTCAAGCTAGCTGGCATTCGGTGCATACTATAAAGCTGTCGCCTATTAGAAAATCCTTCCAGTCAGTCACCGCTAGGCACCTGCACCTACCAATACAGCTGTATTAGCTGTTAGCTAGAGCATTGCAGGCCTCCGTAACGGCTGTTGGAGATTCAGGCTCTTCTTCTTCTTTTTCATATAATGGCTGCTGAGGAGTGCTCCAAACAATTTCGCCAATGTCAACAGAGATTTAGGCTCTTTGATTGACTAATGACTGTCAATGTCAGATGTCATAAGTATTTGTTTTGAATGTCTGTGTTAAAGAGGGCTTATCATTTTCGAATAAAAAAAAAGTAGTTCGTCTTGGGTCGATAGATGGCGCTGACTCAAATGTGGTTTCAAAAATTAAAAAATGCATTGTGTGATAATAACAAAATACCAAGAAAATATATCACACGTTGTTGAATTTGACATCTCGCTTTATTTCGACAGTTAAGTACAGAGCTGGCGCCATCTATTTTCAAGGGTTTAAGCATTATGTGAAACGGCCTTGAAAACCCCCTGATTATATCACTTGACATTGGCTAAATTGTTGCAAATAATGCACAGAAGCCATTACCTAAGCTAAGAAGACGAAGACGGACGTATACTCTCTCTTCTTTCCTGTCCGTTCGTTCGGTCGGTGAACACCGGTTCTTGTATCTCGTGGTTTCACGCTTAAACGGCTGGACCATACATACACACATACATAGACACAAGCCTTTATCCCCGAAAGGTTAGACAGAGCCTCAATTATGCCTATTTTCACGTGGGTTGCACCATCATGTGAAATAGACGTGACAAGTGGTGAGCTCATCGCCGCCATTGCTTCCCACGACTGACTCGGCTAACGCTTTCCTGTAACACATTCCATAATAAACTTGCAGCCAGGACAAATCTTCAACGAATCTTACAAACAAGTCCAGGTAATATTTTGATCAAATTTGGTTACACAGATAGATTAAAACATAGTTTTTTTTTTTAAATCTAATGCTTGCGTTATGGTTAGGGTTAGGTAAGGGTTTTCCCCAAATGTTCCTGCGCCGTAGACCAATTTCTATAGCGCGGGAACCTTCTTTCTACCAATAGCAATCGCGCGCTTAAATCTTGCGTTATTATTGGCGAATCGATTTCGTGGCAAAATCGCGGCCTCTTGTTCATCCAGTCCAGTCTTAGATGTGAGCGGGACAGAGCTATACAGCGGGACAGAGCTATACTATACATTCGGCTACTGTCGGATATCAGTCTGTGCTTTTCTGCGCAAACGAAAACAGTCGATCAGACTTATATTTTGGGTATTATTGTACCTACATTTTTATATAGCTCTGCTTAAATTTTTCGCTTTTTATTTTATTTATTTGGATCACCAACGAAAGAAGCACAATCGTGCAAAAATATAATTCTCAAGTGTTCCTTCAATAATAAGTATGCATATTATTGAAGGAACACTAGATTTTAAGTAACTTGAGAATTATATTTTTGCACGATTGTGCTTCTTTCGTTGGTGATCCAAATAAATAAAATAAAAACCAAAAAATTTGAATCTCGCGCCGCAAACGTGAGCATTCACCTTAAGAACTGTGAATACTACTGGGCAAAAACAAATACACAGGTACAAATGTTTAGGTAAATAATGCAAGTTTGTGACATCAATTAAAATTAACTAGCAGGTACAATGCAACAAGTACCTACCTAACTAGGTATAGTAACAAGAAAGATAGAATAAAAGCGTGGTAAAAAAGGACACAAATAATAGGAAGCAAAATAAGAGCTACAGGAGGGCTCACCTCACGATATACGCCTTCCTTCTGCAGAAGAGGTGCAGGTCGCACAGCCAGCCTAGCCCCAGCCTCCCGCACAGGTCCAGCACCGCGCTGATGGCGACCAGGCGACCTGCAACCATGGCACACGTGATCAGCTGGGAAAAGTCCATCTACGCATATATACCCACCATCACCACCATCTCCTTTTCATCATAGGACGAGCAGGCGTACGGCTCAGTACCATCCTTACCTCATTAGTACTTATACCTTCTATTCGCACAAAACGTTTCGGTTCTACCTTTATAATGCGAAATGCTAAGGAGTGGAATACACTACCGTCGTCTGTCTTTCCTGAAAACTATAATCTGGGTCTCTTCAAGGCTAGAGTTCGTTTCGTTTCGTATGAGGTAGTGCTGGCCTCTGGTGTCGGAGTTTGTCAAGCCGCCCGAGGTCGGCTAGAGTGATTAGGTGCCTTCTAGACTTTTGTGCTCCATCTTCGGCCACATCGTCACTTACCAACAGGTGAGATCATGGCCAAACAAATGTCTATCAATGTTAAAAAAAAATATAGGTCTCCTACTAAGAACTCCACTTTAAATCGTCCAAGTTGATGTAGATGTTGAGTTATAATATATATAGGTATAAGTACTCTGGTGGCAACCTCTGTGGCGCGGCGGGCGAAGGTTCGCCTGCGACGCAGCAGGTTGCGGGTTCAGGATATTTGTTCAGGATTTTCTGGGTATTTTCTATTTATAATAAAAAATATCTATCTGTGTAATGTATTGTATTCAATATATCAGTTATCTAGTATATCAGTTAACAGAAGCTCTGCTTAGCTTGGGGCTAGATAACGTTGTGTGAACTGTCCAGCATTATTTATTTATTTACTTACTAGGTCTGTCTGTCTGTATACTATATATAGTTTTTGTGGTCGCGAGGTGTACAGCTTACTGTTTGGAGAACAGTGTATGTATGTATGTACCTGCAGCCGTCTTGCTGTGGCCGGCTTGCACGGTGTACGCGCGCAGGTAGTAGAGCGCGTAGTGTATGTACCTGCAGCCGTCTTGCTGTGGCCGGCTTGCACGGTGTACGCGGGCAGGTAGTAGAGCGCGTAGTGTATGTACCTGCAGCCGTCTTGCACGGTGTACGCGCGCAGGTAGTAGAGCGCGTAGTGTATGTACCTGCAGCCGTCTTGCTGTGGCCGGCTTGCACGGTGTACGCGCGCAGGTAGCAGAGCGCGTAGTGTATGTACATGCAGCCGTCTTGCACGGTGTACGCGGGCAGGTAGTAGAGTGCGTAGTGTATGTACCTGCAGCCGTCTTGCACGGTGTACGCGCGCATATAGTAGAGCGCGTAGTGTATGTACCTGCAGCCGTCTTGCACGGTGTACGCGCGCAGGTAGTAGAGCGCGTAGTGTATGTACCTGCAGCCGTCTTGCTGTGGCCGGCTTGCACGGTGTACGCGTGCAGGTATTAGAGCGCGTAGTGTATGTACCTGCAGCCGTCTTGCACGGTGTACGCGGGCAGGTAGTAGAGTGCGTAGTGTATGTACCTGCAGCCGTCTTGCTGTGGCCGGCTTGCACGGTGTACGCGGGCAGGTAGTAGAGTGCGTAGTGTATGTACCTGCAGCCGTCTTGCTGTGGCCGGCTTGCACGGTGTACGCGGGCAGGTAGTAGAGCGCGTAGTGTATGTACCTGCAGCCGTCTTGCTGTGGCCGGCTTGCACGGTGTACGCGGGCAGGTAGTAGAGCGCGTAGTGTATGTACCTGCAGCCGTCTTGCTGTGGCCGGCTTGCACGGTGTACGCCGGCAGGTAGTAGAGTGCGTAGTATATGTACCTGCAGCCGTCTTGCTGTGGCCGGCTTGCACGGTGTACGCGGGCAGGTAGTAGAGCGCGTAGTGTATGTACCTGCAGCCGTCTTGCTGTGGCCGGCTTGCACGGTGTACGCGGGCAGGTAGTAGAGTGCGTAGTGTATGTACCTGCAGCCGTCTTGCTGTGGCCGACTTGCACGGTGTACGCGGGCAGGTAGTAGAGTGAGTAGTGTATGTACCTGCAGCCGTCTTGCACGGTGTACGCGGGCAGGTAGTAGAGTGACTAGTGTATGTACCTGCAGCCGTCTTGCTGTGGCTGGCTTGCACGGTGTACGCCGGCAGATAGTAGAGCGCGTAGTGTATGTACCTGCAGCCGTCTTGCTGTGGCCAGCTTGCACGGTGTACGCGGGCAGGTAGTAGAGTGCGTAGTGTATGTACCTGCAGCCGTCTTGCTGTGGCCGGCTTGCACGGTGTACGCGGGCAGGTAGTAGAGCGCGTAGGGTGAGCCGCACGACATGAGTGCCACGGAGGCGCACAGGAGGCCGAAACGCCACGACTTCAGCAAGGACACGTCAAGATATCTGAGGAACAAGTATAAAGAGTCGTGGCGAAAGCGTACCTGCGCTTACGAAACTTCATAAAACGAATATCCTTGGATGGTACGAGAATAGCTTAATATGCTGGCCCGGAGGTTTGCAATGTGTACTGAACATGTGAAGGTAACACTCATTAGAGCATAATACCAGTCTTTTCAGTCCTTTTACACTTGCAGCCTCTGGATCAACTATACGCAGACAGCATACAATGCCTGACGCGTTCAGTACAACAACGCGTTCAGGGTGCTGGAGGGGCGGCCTCGTCTCTGCAGCGCCTCTGGCATGTTTGCGGAAAGCAGAGTTGATGGCTTCCATAGCATCATGCGCAAGAGGTGTGCGTCAATGAGGGGAAGGGTCCGTGGAAGCCCAAACAGCATCGTGAACGCGTTGTCGGACAGGTGGGACTGTCCTATAGCAAACCACTGGATGCGCCTGCATGTTGAGTTTGCTAAAAATGTTTTTATATATTTTTTTAATTGTAAATGTGCCTCCCTACTTACAACAACAACTAACAACAATGGACAATGTCTGAAATAAATAAATTGAATTGAATTGAATTAATAAATTCTTATTATTAAATTTTCTACAAAACTGAAGAAAAAAAAAAACATTACTTGGCTAATACAATGTTTCATGTAATAATTAAAACATACATAGACACACGCCTTTTTCCCCGAAGGGGGGTAGGCAGAGCCTCAATGGGCCTCTTCACAATCGGTTGCACAATCGTGGAATATAGACGTGACAAGTGGTGGGCTCATCGCCATTGCTTCCCAATAATTATGATAATTAATTTATAATTATTAATCCGGTCCAGTAAAATCAGCCGGTCAAATTATCCAACTCAACAATAGTTTGATTTTTCCCGTAGTTTTGTACATAAACTAATGATTAACAACTATAAAGATAATCTAAAATTACCTGATGGCCTGTGGTGTACTCTGTTTCGAATTGTGGGTACACCAATGTTCTCAGTTTCGCCATCATTCTTTTTACAAGAGCAACAACCGACTATATTTCTTTCATTAAAAAGATGTGTGCATAATTGATTTTTGTCTATCACCATAGACGTAGAATTTTTTCGCTCTACATACTAGATCTATGTCTATCACAATCGACGACAGTGACGATCAAAGTCGACAGCTTCATAGCCAAGAGACCAATCAGGAACTACTCATATAATTAACGCGTGGATATGTGTGAAATCAATGTATGTATGTATGTGTGGATTCAAATTGGTTTCAGAATAGCATATAGTGTATAGCTTATAACTAACTATAAGATAACTGTGAATCCTAGATTAATAAAATAAAATAAATGTGGAGCATTAAAACCTTTTTTCCTCCACATTTTTATCGATAAATCTATAAAAAATATTTTATGTTAATCTACATCATATAAAGCACGTCCTCTTCTTTGTTTTTTTTGAAAAATCAACTTTAAAATGTTAAGAAATTAATTTGCAAAGTAGCCTCTGTTGTCGTAGTTACAACCATTTTTCTCCTAAACTATCAATCATAAGATGTTTTTATTGCCTTCAGTATGTTAAAGAACAACGCCGAAACGACCTTCTATTTATTTTTAAAAATAACTTCCTAAAGATATGTAAAAAATAAACGTGATTTTCGCTCAGTTTTCGTTTAGCGGCCGCATAAAAACATCTTATGAGTTGAGATAGTTTAGGAGAACAAGTAATTAACTTTGTAAAAATTAAAAAAAACCCTCATCGCAATGAAACGGCTGAACCGATTTTACAAACACAATGTACAAACACACCTTTCAAACAAAACAAAAAAAAGCGGCCAAGTGCGAGTCGGACTCGCCCATGAAGGGTTCTGTAGCAGCAAGTAACATAATATAAAAGTTCTTGGATGCATTACGATTAATGACGTATTAAAAAAAAACTACTTACTAGATCTCGTTCAAACCAATTTTAAGTGAAAGTTTACATGGTGATGTACATTATATATATTTTTTAGTTTTATCCTTCTCTTATTTTAGAAGTTATGGGGGGGGGACACACACTTTTTACCACTTTGGAAGTGTCTCTCGCGCAAACTATTCAGTTTAGAAAAAAATAATATTAGAAACCTCAACATAATTTTTGAAGACCTATCCATAGATACCCAACACGTTTGATGAAAAAAAAAATTGAGTTTCAGTTCTAAGTATGGGGAACCCCAAAAATAATTGTTTTTTTTTTATTTTTGTGTATAAATCTTAATGCGGTTCACAGAATACATCTACCTACCAAGTTTCAACAGTATAGCTATTATAGTTTCGGAAAAAAAAGGCTGTGACATACACGGACAGACAGACAGACAGACATGACGAATCCATAAGGGTTCCTTGTCTTTGACTACGGAACCCTAAAAATCTAAATCGGTTCATCCGTTCGGGAGCTACGATGCCACACACACACACACACACACACACACACACACACACACACACAGACACGTCAAACTTATAACACCCCGTCGTTTTTGCGTCGGGGGTTAAAAACGGTAGTAAATACGAGAACAGAGAACAGAGGGTACTTTGCAATTGTATTTCTGACATGCTTTAATATTGTGTGGACATACATATTTTTTTGTACGTTTTTCTATAAAGATCGTGGAGAAAAAAGGTTTTAATGCACCATATTTCACTGATGATTATAGGCCACTTTAACCCCCTATAAGAGGATCCGTGAGAACACCCCGCTAAGGGGAAGCCAGAGGCAAGTTCAAAGAAGTGCATCTAAGTGAACCAACCTGGAAATCTTGTCAACACAGCTGGTCTTTTTCTGTATAACGACCTCCTTCTGTTCCTCCTTCTCCGGTTTGACGACCGTCTCCAGCTTGTGCGGGATGATGCGCGCCGGCAGCGGCGGCCGGATGTACAGAGACCTGCAATTTACAGCGGTTGGTTTTAGCCATAGTCGTAGAATTTTTTCACTACGCTAAATAGACAAACGAAGCGTGGGAGAGAGAAGTCATTTTTAAATGTACCCCGTGCAAGAAGAATAGTGACAGCAACAATGTATTGAATGTGACATGTTTTGCTTGAGTACATGCCCATACCGGACGGTCTCTTGTGCAGTTTAACTAATTTCGTATTTTTTTTAGTAATCTTACTATTAAATAACAAATATTACTTTGTATGACAATGGTGTCGTGTTCAGTTTGTGACTGTGAATATACAAGACGTAATTATCCGGGAAAATACACGTTTCACAGGTAAATAAGAGATTATTGGTAGTTCGATAGTATTGCTTATTTTATCAATTCTGCTTTAGTAAATGGCCTAAAAACCAGTTTCATTCGTAGATTAGGACTTTCCCTTACATTTTTTAATAATATTTCGTTGCTGCACCTAGAAATAAACAATATTTTATGTAAAATATAAAAATGTTTGATTACGATAGGGCTTGACCAAGTGATGATGTCAGAAATATCGATAGTCCTGTTGCAGTCTATATCGTAGTATAATGCGCATCATGTAAAAAGAACGCTGGCGGTCAAGCTTCTTCAGGCGTTCCAGCGTTCTTTTTAAGAGATTACTTACTTTTCTACTTATTTAAGAGATGTATACCTATGCATTGAATGAGTGCCTACCTAGTTTACCACAAATAATGTACAATTATAGTACGCGTCACGTAAAAAGAACGCTGGAACGCCTGTAGAAGCTTGACCACCAGCGTTCTTTTTACATGACGCGCACTATACCTACATATAAATTAAATTTTTGTCCATCCTAGAATGGAGGTTTACTTTGTTTGGAGTAAATATGTGTGCTCTGTTAACATTTTACCGTTTTTTTTTAAAATCTATAATAACCAGGTGGACATTGAGGTGTGTGTTTTTGTATTGACTATTGAAAAGGTAACTTTAAAGCACCACGGGTGTTTTTATTGCAGTTTGTGTAATAGATATTTTGGAGTAAATATTTACGTTGTTGTACACACGCCTTTTTCCCGAAAGGGTATATTTATTTTTTATTTTTTATAAATAAATATTGTTTATTTCTGCTTAATAAAATAATAGGTAACAAATTAAATTTAAATATACCCCAAAAATTCCGTTCCAGCGGGACTCGAACCTGCACCCTCGCCTGTGATCAGCGATGCCTTTACTTTCGAACTTTGAACAGAAGGTTTCCAATGAAACACCTGTAGATACAGCACTATCAACTTGGCGCTATAGCCGAGTTGATAGTGCCCACAAATTTCGTCACCAGCGTCATAGCTCGATCTATGGCTAAATTGTTTAATGCATCGCCGATGACAGGCGAGGGTGCGGGTTCGAGTCCCACTGGAACGGAATTTTTGGGTTACATTTACATTTAATGTTATCCATAAAGCGTGGTTTACACTTGAAAAATAATAAACTTTGGGGTAACAAATTGTCTATAGATAAAGTAACAGAGTGAAAAATTATATGGGCGTAGCACGGCTGATATAAAATGTTTTTGTGCTTTCAGATTTCCAAGTAATCCTTTGCTACGAGAAAAATGATTATCGGTTATAAGAAGAGTGGGATGGACTCAAATAAGAACTCCACTAGGTATATGCAGCAAACATTTAAAGTTTAAATTTAAAAGGGAAGATCCCACCTATAAATAAAACTGTAATATTTAGGGTCAATAAATAATAAAGGTTTACTTATTAACTGTATTCAAAATTGGAATAAGAACCTTATTCTCTTTATGACGTAAAATCTGCCAAACTGTGTTATTCATGAAAGACTTAATCTGCATTAAGATGTATTTATCTACCATACACATCACGGACGGATGATGAATTCTATCGACAATGTAAAAGTGTTGGTCGAGGACAACACTATTTTTAACTCAGCATAGACTTTCACCAACACTTGCACATATTTTTTTTGGTTCCATCTTCGATCTCTGATTGTAGATCTAGTACATATACTAAATCTATGGTTTTAGCTGTCAATCTATCTAGGTATACCTACTATACAGGGCGTTCCAAGACTATGCGACATGAAGGGAAAGTACCTTAAATATTGTAGATAGGTTATTTTGCTGAAAGGAGACTTTATTTTATTTTTAAAACTTAGTAATACTGCATTCCAAGATCTTCTAAATTTCTCTCAACTTGCTTCGTCTGGGAATCGAACCGACATAAATGTGAAAAAAACAACACCGTATTTTTATGATGCCAATCGAAATAATGGCTAAAAAATAATACATAGTATCTTATAACAAAATAATAAAGTAAAATGTTTGATTCCATTAAATGTTCGGTTCGATTCCCAGAGGAAACAAGCAATTCGAAAAAAACTTTGACTGCAGTATTACTAAGTTTTAAAAATAAAATAGACTTCCTTTCAGCAAAATATCCTATCTACAATATTTAAGGTACTTTCCTTTCATGTCACATAGTCTTGGGACGCCCTGTATACCTACTATATGCGTGGACTGTTTCTACAGCATCATGCGCAAGCGGGGAACATCTCTGGTGCGCAGGGTCCGGGCCAGCTCCAATGGTATTCTGAGCATATTCGCAAATAGGTTTGACTGCGTATACACCGTTCACCGTAAGTTGGCACCTGCCATGGGGTATTTACAGGTGCCATCTTACGGTGAACGAGCCGGACCGTTCAACGTAAGGTGGCACCTGACATGGAGTATTTACAGGTGCCATCTTACGGTGAACGAGCCGGACCGTTCACCGTAAGTTGGCACCTGCCATGGAGTATTTACAGGTGCCATCTTACGGTGAACGAGCCGGACCGTTCACCGTAAGTTGGCACCTGCCATGGAGTATTTACAGGTGCCACAAAAGGAACGTACCTACCCTCCAAATAAAGAATTATTCTTTCTTTCTTTCTTTCTAATTTCAGGTCTGGACCTATGGTTTAGGCTGAGCGTTGATAGTCAATCAGTCAGTCAGTCAGCCACGCAACGATTTATACGATAAATATATCGTTACTATTCGAGAAAACCTTTAATTGGCTCTCTAATGAATTCTAGCATGATGTGGGTAAAGGAAGTGACAGTATGGTGCCCTACATATAAAAAGAGAAGTAAAGGCAGACAGTATCGAAGATGGGAGGATGATATTAAGGTGGTAGGAACATGTTGGACGAGGGAAGCAATGGATAGATCTTTGTGGAGATCACTTGGGGAGGCCTATGCTGGAGAGCAAGACAATCAAGAAACCGGTGTCTAATTTGAACATTTTTATTTACATTAACTTTTTAGTAACAAAAAATCCTTTATATTAGGTACCTAGTAGTAAAAAGATGAAATTTAGATTTATAAGATTGTTAATAAAGGCTAATAATAAGAGACTAAGATCCAGAGTCTCGAGCACCGCCGTAAGGTCGCATGCCTTTCGATCTTCTATAGTTACATTTCGGGGAATGCTCCCAGGAACTACACGATCTGATCCCACCATCTCCTTTTCATCATAGGACGAGCAGGCGCACGGCTCTGTACCATCCTTACCTCATTAGTATACCCTCTATTCGTACTAAACGTTTCAGTTCTACCTTTATAATGCGAACTGCTAAGGAGTAGAATACACTACCGTCGTGGAGGAGGAGCGGGTCGGCCGCAGCCGCAGTCACGCCCCCTCGCAGGCACACGGCACAACTAACACGACCCGCGGGAGATGTACACTCACCGGTGCAGCTTCCTCCTGCTGGCCTTGTAGACGCACGTGCTGTCCGTGGAGAGGTCCTCCACGGAGTGCAGGATGGATGAGGAGCGGGTCGGCCGCAGCCGCAGTCGCGCCACCTCGCGGGGCACACCTGCAAAATTATTTGGTTTGTTAGTAGTAGAGCTTTTTTGTGAAAGAGTCCGTCCGGGGAAGTTTTTTTTATACAACTTTGTGTGAGGGGTCAAGCATTTGGCCCACCTGATGTTAAGCGGTATCCTCTGCCTATGAGCAGTGCATTACCACATAGGTTACGCCCACCTAGGACGCATCCTATGTGGCATTGCATTCATGGCTGCATTGCCACGCAATATCACTCTTAGTTTTAGGTTATCTAAAAGAGTTATGAAGAGTTGATGGAAGCTCGCACTCACCCACGACCCCAAGCACGTCCAGACATTCAGAGTCCTCGGAGTCAGACTGGCACGGCCCCGGCAATGGCGGACGAGAGTACTGAAAACAAACACAAGTCTTATATTTAGGTATATACATATTATATAAATAAAAAAGGCACTTATTCCTTACACTATCATTACTACTTAAAAAAGGTAAAGGTAGTATAGTGTTAAAATTTAGGCTTAGAATCCTACTAATATTATAAACGCGAAAGTTTGTAAGTGGATGGATGGATGGATGGATGGATGGATGGATGTTTGTTACTCTTTCACGTAAAAACTACAAGATGGATTTTGATGAAATTTGGAATGGAGATAACTGGACTTCCGGAATAACACTTCCCTGTGATTTTTATCCCGATATTCCCACGAGATCGAGACTTACGCGGGTGAAACCGCGGGGCGCTGCTTGTATAGAATAAACCAGAAGGTGTATGGTCACTGTATGTACATAACTGAGGAACATACACTGAGGAAAAAAACTTACCGTTTTTGAGATATGCACTCAAATTGAAAAATGATTTTTTTTTCGAAGTCCTATGGTATTACATAGGCTATTGTGGGTGTTGGCGTGCATGTGTCGGTTCTGGTTCGCTGCAGGCTCTCCCGGGCCACGTTTGCCTTCGGCTTGCTCGCGGCTCACGTGTTGTCACTGTTCTCTAGTGTTTTATTTATTTTATTTTATTTATTTTATTCTCTTAGGAAAACTAACAGCTAGTTACTTAAAAAACAGAGTTATAAGGTATCGAAGGCCAATTAAAAATTTTAAATCCATGTCAGACTGTCGACTCATGTGTCCATACACAGAATAAATAATAGTACAAATTCAAAACACTAGAGAACGGATAAATTTTTCAAAGCTCATATCTCAAAAACGGTAAGTCGTACGGAAAAAATGCATTTAACATTAGTTGACGGCTAAAAAAAACGCAACAAGATAGGCTAAAAAAAATGTTGTAATTTTTTTGTCTTTTTTCTCAGCGCCCGTTTATCTACACCCCACCCTAGACTCACCTCGATATAGCTCGGGTGCATGTAGTTCCGTTTCTCATCAGTCAGCAGGTTGTGTTGGTTGAGAGCCAGTTCCGTGTCAGGTCTGAACAGGCTCTGCAGTCGGTTGTCCTTGCAAGGAGGGAGAGCCTCCGTCTTACCTGATGGAGACATCATAGGATAATGAGTTATTTTTATTTTATTTCTTAGACAACCTGGTATGATTGATCAAGCAGATATGGCCCACCTGATGTTAAGTGGTACCCTCTGCCTATGAGCAGTGCATTACCTCATAGGTCACGTCCACCTAGGACGCACCCTATGTGGCATTGCACTGCGCCCGCCACCCTGAGACATAAAGATGAAAAGTCTCAAGTGCCTGTAATTTCACCGGCACTTTTTAAATCGGACCCTTTAAATCGGAACACAGCAATGCGAGCACTACTGCTTAGCGGCAGAAATATATGGTGGTAGTACTATCCCCGGACGAACTCTTTCACAAAAAATCTCTACTACTACTAATACTACTACTAGGTATCTATTTAATTCGACCTTTTCATTTTCGAGTTCTGTACCTCAACAGTAAATAGAGAGACTCTGATAGCGCACTCTCACTTTGTTATTTATCTGTCCTTCTGTCTGTATGTCTGTCCAGACCCTTTTTCTCAGGAACGTCTAAAGGTAAATCGTCTAAACGTAGGTATGTCACCTTGAAATGTAGGTATACCAAATAAAAAGGTTAGTAAATTTATACTTATACTTTTTAGTACCTAGCTAATATAATAATATAATAGGGATAATAGGGAGACACACTTTTTACCACTTTGGAAGTGTCTCTCGCGCAAACTATTCAGTTTAGAAAAAAGTTATATTAGAAAACCCTAAAAAGGCTCACCTTCCTGTATATCCATGAGCAGCGTGGTGTGCTCTGTAGTCGTAGTGGTGGGCGGCGAGTCGCCAGCCGGCTGGCCGGTCGGCGCCGGGCGGTACAGACAGGCGGCCACACATACGTGCAGCATTCCGCCGCCTGCGCAGGCAGAACAATCATTTATTTGGTAACGCCCTTAGCACACCTTCGCTGCGGAACCGTGACAGCGGAACCGCAGTAATTCCGTCATGTCTTGTCCCGTGTAAGAGAAGCGGAACACTAGCGGAACTGCCTGTTCTAACGTATACATTTGACTATATTCCATCTCTTTCTCCGCGTGGTTTCACCGATCTGCTCCGACGCCAGCCTCACTTCCGCGCTCCGGCCGCTATTTTGTTGCGATTGCTTCTCTTTGACTGACTCGCGCGAGGTTCCGATGGTCATTCCGCTACTCGAACTACACTTGATCGCAGCGGAATTCATCGAGCGGTTTCGCTTTTACAGTTCCGCGGCGGAGGTGTGCTAAGGGCGTAAGAGAACATACTAACAAACACACACACACAGACACACAACGTTCACAAACACACGTGTGGTTCGAAAGTAACCAGAGAGTAAGTAGAAACTCGTCTGTCTCATTCAATACACGTACACGTTCATACTACAGTATAGAGTACAATATAAATTAACAATGAGTAATTATCCAACTAATATTATAAACGTGAAAGTTTGTAAGTATGTGTGGATGGATGGATGGATGGATGGATGTGTATCTTTGTTACTCTTTCACGTAAAAACTACTTGATGGATTAGGATTAAATTTGGAATGGAGATAACTGGACTCCTGGAATAACATATATGCACATTTTTATCCCGATATTCCCACGGGATTGAGACCTATGCGGAGAACACCGCGGGGCGCAGCAGCAATGCGAAGAATTTTCATAAAATGTACCAGGTGAGCAGCAGAATGCAGGAGTAATTTGGTAACCGAATATCTGGAATACCGGTGAAATAGGGGTGAAAGTTTATCCAATGTACCAGGCTAGCAGAAAAATGCAGGAGGAAAGCACATATATATATAGCGCACTAGCGACTTGGCAGCGCGGCCACGAAGCGCGGCTACGATCGTCAGTTGCACATATATACAGCGCGCTTTAAAATGGACGTTGAGGAAATAGCAGTGCTTTTGTATCTTATAATAAGAAGACATCGCGATGATCACAAATCAAGCTGTAGTTCCACAATACGTGCGGCCGCCGCGGCTAGTGCGCGCACACTGGTGATTGAACTACAATGCAATTTATCTCAGTGGCCGCAGCGGCCAGCGACTGAACACGGCCCGCAAATGCGTCGCTTCGATCTCGCTGGCCGCTGCGGCTTCGTGTGGCCGCTGGCCGCGTGCGGCCAGGTGCGCGTGCTCTATGGCGATTTCATACTAATGTATCTATCTCGCCTAGCCGCTAGTGCGCTATTGCTCTAATCGAGACCTATGCGGAAAGCACCGCGGGGCGCAGCAGCAATGCGAAGACTTTTTATCCAATGCACCAGGCGAGCAGCAGAATACAGGAGTAATTTGGTAACCGAATATCCTATCCTAATTACTTTAGCACGTAAAAACTTCGGGATGGATTTGGATGAAATTTAAAATAGCGATAACTGGACTCCCGGAATAACACACAGGCACATTTTTATCCCGATATTCCCACGGGATCGAGACTTACGCGGGTGAAACTAACATCACCCGCGTAGGTCTAATAATACTAGCTTAATAATACTCCGCTGCTTAATAATCCTGCGCAGACGTTAAGTCGCGGGTTACAGCTAGTAGAACAATAAAATAATAATAATATTCAATTATTAGTCATAAGAAATTTAAAAATTAAAATTGCATTATTATAAATTAAATCTAGCGTAATGTTACGAGTTAGGGTTCAGATGAAATTACAGGCACATGAGACTTTTCATCTTTATGTCTCAGGGTGGCGGGCGCAGTGCAATGCCACATAGGGTGCGTCCTAGGTGGACGTGACCTATGAGGTAATGCACTGGTCATAGGCAGAGGTTACCGCTTAACATCAGGTGGGCCTCTTGCTTGCTCCGTCATCCAAGTAGTATAAAAAAAAAAAAAAAGGATCAAATAATCACAGAAAAGACAGAATTTGTTTACTAGAATTTTTACTCAGTTTTCAGTTTTGTTTGTCTTATTAGGGTTTCGTACCCAAAGGGTAAAACGGCACCCTTTTACTATGATTACGCTGTCCGTTCGTTTGTCACCAGGCTGTATCTCATGAACCGTGATAGTTAGACAGTTGGAATTTTTACAGATAATGTATTTCTGTTGCCGATATAACAACAATTACTAATAAATAGAATAAAAAAATATTGAAGGGGGCTCCCATACAACAAACCTGATGTTTTTGCCGTTTTCATAGATATCCTCCTTCGAGCGCGAGTCAGACTCGCTCTTGGCCAGTTTTTTATTTCTAAATCCAGTTAATGGTAATTAGCTTTTATAATTGTGATTTACTAGTTTTTGTTTCCAGAATAAAATAAAATAAACAAATACTAATAAAATAATAATAATAATATGCATACCAAGACCAAGTACTATCACTAATAGTCCTTACCAAGTAATAGCACTGTGCCGTGAAGCCCGTACATGTCCACCAGCTTCTCAATGAGCATGGGAAACACGAAGCTTCCAGCTGCCGTCCCGCTCACACATATACCATTGGCCATGGCCCTGAAAAGAGACAGATATACATAAACTTATTTATATTTATTTGGATCACGAACGAAAGAAGCACAATCGTGCAAAGTTGCAAACATATAATTCTAAAGATACATTTTTTTTTTTATGCTAATTGAATGACGGAACAAGCAGATGGCCCACCTGATGTTAAGCGGTAACCTCTGCCTATGAACAGTGCATTACCTCATAGGTCACGTCCACCTAGGACGCATCCTATGTGAAGTTGCACTGCGCCCGCCACCCTGAGACATAAAGATGAAGTCCCATGTGCCTGTAATTTCACCGGCACCCTTACCCTTCAAACCGAAACACAGCAATGCGAGCACTACTGCTTTGCGGCAGAAATAGGTATGGTGGTAGTACGACCCCCGGACGAACTCTTTCACAAAAAAGCTCTACTACTACTATCTAGTGTTCTTTCAACTATAGGTACCCACAGCGTGCGTATTATATTAAGAACTGTGAGTTTTCTGTTTTTGTATTGTACTGGAACTTCTCTGCAGTTTACGTCTTCTTCTTTATGACTGGTTCTTTCTGGGTTATCGTGCCTGAGGACGAGTGTGGTGAAAAGATTTTGCGACCGGCTGCTTTGAAGGACGCCGATTTAGGCTTCCTCTTCAACGCATGCGGTATCCCGCGCGCCATCTCACTCGCGCTAGCGGGCGTTATGCGCTAAAATGTAGTGTTTAGGTTTCCGTACCCAAAGGGTAAATCGGCCATGTTACAAGCTTTTTTTTAACTTGCAATGTATGCATGTTTGTCCGGGTGGAATCTTGCAACTGAATTTTAAAGCAGTTATCCGCAACAGATTGAGCTGAAATTTGGCATACCTGTCAAAATCCGATGACAATGCAATATTATGGTGACAGTGAACTGAGCTGATAATGGAGACGGAAGGTGGACAACGTAACTCCTCGAGGGATAATAGTAGACTGGCCGTGTTTAGGCTCATTTTGATTAGCACACGGTTACGATCACAAATTTTATAAAAACTTGTATTGAAAAATATATTCTTCACAAAAAACTTTTTTGAGGATTATTTTGAAAAATCCTGTAATATGTGTTCAACCAAGCGTCAAGCAAAATGCACCGCGCGTTAAGTTCCTATACAAACTTTAACACCCCATCGCAGCCCCTTTTGGGGATACATTGTTTTTTAAAATTAAATTATACTTATGCAATGTTTCAAGTATGTTCACAAGGAATACGATTTTTCATACAATTATTTTCGCCTCTCTCCTTGTGGGTTGAATTTACACAAATCCCTTCTTAGTGGATGGTTTTGCTATAAATTATAAAAGGAACCTAGGTCCAGCGGATCAAGCTATAGCAAAATGAGGTATCTAGACTCGAACGAAACCTTAGCATTCGTAGCCTCGTAGAAGTAGTGTCGCTACGAGCTACGCCGTAGCGCTCGTAGCTCGTAGCTAAAGACGCGAGAAGAACTATCGATTTGAGGATTACCTTTGATATCCAGTTTGAGTTGTTGCGCCAACCCCAGGCAGAAATCTCCATACAGTCAAAACGCCTCGTGTCGCTCGAAAAAGCGGGTTCTATTGAATATCTCGTAAAATATAGATAATTTTACAAAACCCCTACAGTCAACCCTCGGCTTTGTTGTATTGATTTTGTTTATCTAATTGTTTAGGTAGCCCCGGATCAGGTGGGCCTCTTGCTTGTTCCGTCATCCAAGTAGTATCATCATCATCATCATCTCAGCCCGGAATCACCCACTCCTGGGTATAGGCCTCCTTTCTCTTTTGCCAGCCTCCTCTGTCCTGTGCGTGTCTCAACCATGTGTTGCTCGCGACGGATACAATGTCGTCGACCCATCTCGCTTTCGGACAAAAAGTAGTATACAAAAAAATAAAAAGTTTTTAACCTTTGCTGTTACTGAGTGAGCGTGTAACACAACGACTCCAACATTTTAACATATCTTCTTAAAAAAAATTCACTCGCACCGTGAACAGTGGGCATAAAAGAATACGCGTAAGGTAAGTAGGTACATACCTGTGTTAGTCAAAGAATACGCGTAAGGTAAGTAGGGTACATACCTGTGTTAGTCAAAGAATACGCGTAAGGTAAGTAGGGTACATACCTGTGTTTGTCAAAGAATACGCGTAAGGTAAGTAGCACATACCTGTGTTTGTCAAAGTATTGTGAGACGATCACGATTCCAGGAGTAGTTGATAGTCCACCGCCAATTCCTGAAACACACACGATAATCATATAATCAACCTGCCTCATTACTTTGCAGTAGTCTAATAATATTTTTGTACCTATTTGTTTTTACACACTAACATACTAACGGGGAAGTACTACCACCATACCTATTTCTGCCGCAAAGCAGTAGTGCTCGCATTGCTGTGTTCCGGTTTGAAGGGTAAGGGTGCCGGTGAAATTACAGGCACATGAGACTTTTCATCTTTATGTCTCAGGGTGGCGGGCGCAGTGCAATGCCACATAGGTTGCGTCCTAGGTGGACGTGATCTATGAGGTAATGCACTGTTCATAGGCAGAGGTTACCGCTTAACATCAGGTGGGCCTCTTGCTTGTCCCGTCAACCAAGTAGTATAAAAAAAAAAAAAAAACATTTATTTATTGCCTATCCCCATTATTATGTGACTATCATTTTATTAACCCCCCCCCCCCCCCATAGTTTATTGATGTTCGTGGCATCATTTAATTAGGCCCTGTCTGAAAACCAGCGCTGAACTAAACCTAGGTCTGGTGCAGCATATTCTGAGACAGGGACCTGTTTGACCCCACACAACACACACAACCTATCAAATTACCAAAGTTTGTAACAGTTTTTATTTCATTTTATTTTTGTTTTTGTTTTTCTAATATAGACATGAACAATATAAGAAACAAAATACAAAAAACACAAACAAAAAAGAGAAACCTCCCCCTTCCCAACGCCCCGTCTATCCACCAGATGTAAAGAATATTTTAGGTATTTTTATTACATTTTGGGTTGTTGTTGGAGTTTTAGTAAGAATCCCTATTTTTTTGAAAATATAACCACACATCCTCCATGTTTTTGAGCCTATGTCACCCGGGGATAGTGTAGCTCTTCCCAACAGTTAAATAAATTTTCAAATCGGTTTAGTAGTTTCGGAGCCTATTCAATGCAAACATAAAATCAAATCTTTCCTCCTTTAGATGGTGCTTCGTTACGCCTCCTCGTGCTCTCACCAGCACAGGAGTACTGCTCGCACAGCGCTGAGGAGTGCTGCTACGTCACGCCTTCTCGTGCTCTCACCAGTCATGACTCCGAAGCTGAGCAGTAGATGCAGCAGGCCCTGGCTGAAGTAGGAGAGCGAGAGCCCGGTGGCGCAGAATAGGCCTCCGATGAACACCACTAGCCGGCAGGAGTACTTCTCGCACAGCGCTGAGGAGAGTGGGGCTGGGGACAAACAAACATCACAGCTATAACACTTTGGCACCACAGTCGCGTATGCGAAGCTACTATGTAGTACTTACCGAGAGCGAGGCACAGTGTGGACAGCGCGGCTGGTATCCAGGACGCGACACTGATGACTGTGTTGAGTGATGACTTACCGAGAGCGAGGCACAGTGTGGACAGCGCGGCTGGTATCCAGGACGCGACGCTGATAACTGTGTTGCCTGATGACTTACCGAGAGCGAGGCACAGTGTGGACAGCGCGGCTGGTATCCAGGACGCGACGCTGATGACTGTGTTGCCTGAAGACTTACCGAGAGCGAGGCACAGTGTGGACAGCCCGGCTGGTATCCAGGACGCGACACTGATGACTGTGTTGACTGATGACTTACCGAGAGCGAGGCACAGTGTAGACAGCGCGGCTGGTATCCAGGACGCGACGCTGATGACTGTGTTGACTGATGACTTACCGAGAGCGAGGCACAGCGTGGACAGCGCGGCTGGTATCCAGGACGCGACGCTCTCCGAGGAGTCAGGGAACGTCTCCATGATCTCCACGTACAGGACTCCATACGACTTGAAGAGGCCTGCCACCCAGAACTGCACCATGAAGGCGCCGAACACCACCACCCAACCGTAGCCTCCGTCCGGGGGCGAATTACTGAAACCACGGGAACATTTCATTGAGGCGATACTCGTATGTTAAAATACCGAACGGGCGGTGTCTAGCTAAAACTCTTTATAAATTAACCTCCTTTCAGTCTCCTTTTATTAGAAGAAAGAAATTACTGATCAGTGCCCCCTCAGTGAATTCTATCAAAAATAGACTTGACAAACATTTAAAGTGCACTGATAAGGACTAAGATATACACGCATCAGCTCTGAGAGCTGCCTGTGTATTATAAATAAATACATAAATAAACAAAAACCAAACAAGATAACTAAATAAAATCAAAAACAACAAAAAATATATGGCAATTTGTGTGTGTTCCTGACGTAAGACGCAAAAGGGTCCCCAACTCAGCGTTTGCTAGGCTGACCCAGCGCTGATCTATTAGTCACGAACGTGGGACGTGACTAATGGCTGTCGTCGGAGTAGCAGACCCTGTTCTGTTGGATCATGGTGGAGTGGTTGGTTCGTTAGCTCGTGATACTTGCTCAGTGGACTCGGCCGCGGTGTGCAGTCTCACGTGGTAGTGACACGTCGGAGTAGCAGACCCTGTTCTGTTGGATCATGGTGGAGTGGTTGGTTCGTTAGCTCGTGATACTTGCTCAGTGGACTCGGCCGCGGTGTGCAGTCTCACGTGGTAGTGACACGTCGGAGTAGCTGACCCTGTTCTGTTGGATCATGGTGGAGTGGTTGGTTCGTTAGCTCGTGATACTTGCTCAGTGGACTCGGCCGTGGTGTGCAGTCTCCTGGACGCGGCCAGCAGTGGGCGCGCCGTCACAGAGGACAGCGTCAAGAGTGAGTCCTCCTCCTGCTCCGTCGGCGACATCGCTGACAGGTAGGCGCCGACTTGCTGAACAAAATAAGCTTACATTAAGTATACTTTTTCCAAAGGGTAAACGGGACCCTATTACTAAGATTCCGCTGTCCGTCCGTCTGTCTGTCAGTCTGTCCGTCTATTACCAGGCTGTATCTCATGAACCGTGATAGTTAGACAGTTGAAATTATCACAGATGATGTATTTCTGCTACCGCTATAACAGCAAATACTAAAAAACAGAATAAAATAAATATTTAAAGGGGGCTCCCATACAACAAACGAGATTTTTTTGCTAATTTTTGTTCGATATTGATAACGGCAACAGGTAGACGCTTGAATTATTCACAGAATATTTAGTTATATGTTCACTTTAAAAATAAATAATTAAATTAAAATAAATAAAATATTTAAGGGGGCTCCCATACAACAAACTTGTTTTTTTGCCGTTTTTGTAGATAATGGTACGGAACCCTTCGTGCTCAAGTCCGATTAGCACTTGGCCGGTTTTTTGTCTTATTTTTCATAATAAATGTACAACAACATTACAATCTAGCCGTAAGGCAGGCTAATAAGTAATTTTTCACACCACTGGCTCGACAATGTCCAATTACATATCATGCAACCTCAACGTTAAGTAAAGCAGGGATCTAAAGTTGTATGAAACTCCCTAGGGAATAAAGTGATTTGAATTTGGAACGTAAAATTCGTGTGGAAACTCTTGAAAAAATCTAAGTAAAAGAAAACCATATGGCACTGTAAAGAGGTTTGTTCGAAAATCGATCTGGCCACCATACACAGTACTCGAAAATATAAAGGTGCGTTTTACAAAGAATGTGTTTTTTTTTTTATGAAAGTAATAGGCAAACTTTGTTACGGCCCACCTGATGTAAAGTGGTCACCGTCGCTTATAGACACCGGCAACACCGGGGGTATTGTCGATGCGTTGCCTACCCTGAAGGAATTTATGAACATTTTTCTTGAAGCGACACATGTCGTAACCAAGCGGGAAAACCTCAGATGGAAGCTCATATATAGGTATGGGGAAGAAATGATCTCGAGAAACGAGTCGTACGAGAAACCCAGGGATCTATGATGTGTGGATGAGCTCTGTCACGGTTTAAAAGACTTGAGGTGTTTGGTTCTGTTATTTTCAGTGATTTTTTATTGTCTCGCAGAAGGTGTGAAAAGTAGAGTATGCTCCTGTGGGATAAAGCCTGTCTTCGTCTTGGGCTGCTTGAACCCGTCGCTTCACTCAGGACTCTATATAAGTAGAGTATGCTCCTGTGGGATAAAGCCTGTCTTCGTCTTGGGCAGCTATGAACCCCTCGCTTCACTCAGGACTCTATATAACTCACTCGCATGAGTCCCTCGTTACGCTCAGGGTTCAAAATGCCGCCCGCGACGTAAGACACTGCTTTATTCCCTAAGTGCATAATCTACTATAACGTTGACCTAGATTTATATCATAAAAAATACCTAAGTATGTGTCGATTGACACTTTTCTTACTGTCTCTATTTAAGGGGAGGACACTTTGTTCTTGTGTTCTAGCAAGCACTAGTTTGCACTACATTGCACTATAGTTTACACTACACTAACTCATAGGTTTAATGATTTTGGAGTCTTCTTAAGTAACTATACTTGATAAGCTAAAATGAAGGCCAAACATATTATAAATCTGAAGTAATTGGTAAGAAGGCGTGGCAAAGTCACAAAAGGAAATTAATTTTGTAAAAATTAAAAATAACCCTCAACGCAATGACCGAACCGATTTTGATCAAACATAGCTAAGAACACTTCCGACTAATTCACCTTTCAAACAAAAAAATAATAATCAAAATCGGTTCATCCGTTCGGGAGCTACGATGCCACAGACAGACACACACACAGATACACACACAGGCACACACACAGACACACACACACACAGCCACGTTAAACTTATAACACTCCGTCGTTTTTGCGTCGGGGGTTAAAAAAGCAAAGTAATAGGTACCTAAGCAAAACCATGATTTGATCAAAATGAGCCCAAACACGGCTAGTCTACTATCGAGGAGTTCCGTTGTCCACCATCATCATATCAGCTCGCTGTCACCATAATATTATATTGTCAACAGAACTTGACAGATATGCCAAATTTCAGCTCAATCGAATGAGGCTAACTGGTACAAAATTCCGTTGCAAGTTTGACGAGCACAAGTTTTACTGTTTCACCGAGCGCATTGCGACGGCTAAGTATCTATCGATGGCATCATTGAAGGCTTCGCGGCCTCGCTCAGTCCTTGAGGTCACGGCGCGTAAGGCCGTTTGTCATCCATTTGACGACCTCAATGGCGCGGCGGGCGAACGTTCGCCTGCGACGCAGGAGGTTGCGGGTTCGATTCCCGCCTCGGAACAAATATTTGTGCGATCTGCAAATATATTTGTTCAGGGTGTTCTGGGTATTTTCTATATATAATAAAAAAATATCTATCTATGTAATATATTGTATTAAGTATATAAATTGTCTAATACAACCATCTAATAACCCATAATACAAGCTCTGCTTAGCTTGGGGCTAGAAAATGTTGTGTGAACTGTCCAGCATTCTTTATTTATTTATTTATGCTTTTAAGTTGGGTTTCCTTTTTTCTTTGAATCAGCTTCCACTTGTTCTCTTGGCTCCACACAGGCGCTCCCTACCTAGTGTAAGAAATAAAATAAAGCCGAGCCGTGTTTGTTGCCTCATTCTTCTAGGTTTGGTCTCATTGGAACAGTAGACAATTTAGTTTTATAAGAGGATTAAAAATGATCCTTGTGGTTTCAATGAATAAAATACTTTGACTTTGACTACAGAATATATAAATAGTACAGATACAGAAGGTTAACTCCGCAAAATAATTTAAATAAATAGCGACTCTTGCCCCAAAACAATAAAGTGAAATTCAGGTCGCTCAGCTATAAACCTACAGTTAAAGTCACCTAGTAGTTACCTAGTAGTTAGTTGCAGCTTGCTGCCTTGGACTAAAACGAACGCAGAGCTTTCAGGCTTGTTGGTGAGCAACATATGGCGGAGACTAAGATCCAGAGTCTCAGAGTAAAGTCGCCTTTCGATCTTCTATAGGTTGAATTCTCCCAGGAACTTCATGATCTGATTCCACCATCTCCTTTTCATCATAGGACGAGCAGACGCATGGCTCGGTACCATCCTTACCTCATTGGTATACCCTCTATTCGTACTAAACGTTTCAGTTCTAATACGAACTGCTAAGGAGTGGAAAACACTACCGTCGTCTGGCTTTTACCTGGGTCTTTTCAAGGCTAGAGTGAATAGGTTCCTTCTAGTCCTGTGTGCTCCATCTTCGGCCACATTGTCACTTACCAACACGTGAGATCGTGGTTAAAAAAGGTCAATCAATGTTAACAAAAAAAAACTCTATCGCGTAACTCTTATCTTGTCCGACTCACTGAACTGACTCGACAAGTCGAGCCCGCCGGATACATGTAGCTTCATATCTGAAGTGCGGAGTGCGCCACGCCTGCTAGTGTACTCACCGAGGCAAGCGGTAGCTCGAGCATTAGATTGGGAGGCCTTTCAGGACCTGGCGCTGACTGCACGGAAAGCAGGGAACCGGCCTTGTCAGGGGACAAGCTCGCCTGCAACAAACACCTCAATGTACTCGTATTATGTTTGACGACCTCTGTGGCAGTGCGGGCGAAGGTGCGCCTGCGACGTAGGAGGTTGCGGGTTCGATTCTCGCCTCAGAACAAATATTTGTACAATCTGCAGGGTGTTCTGTGTATTTTATATGTATGATAAAAAAAAAACTCTATGTACCTAATGTATTGTATTAAGTATATCAGTTATCTAGTACCCATATAACACAAGCTCTGCTTAGCTTGGGGCTAGATAATGTTGTGTGAACTGACCAGTTTTTTTTTTGTTTGTTTTTTATTTGTATCTTCATGAGAGTATAGAGAGAGAGAGGGAGAGAAAATAGTGAAAGGTGAGTACCGACCTGCACGAGCAAACGGTAGTTAGTAGGTACTATTTTTAAATATTACATGCCGCTGGGTCAGTTCACACAACATTGTCTAGCCCCAAGCTAAGCAGAGCTTGTATTATGGGCACTAGATAACTGATATACTTAATACAATTACATTACATAGATAGATATGATTTAGTATACATAGAAAATACCCAGAACACTCTGAACAAATATCTGCAGATCGTATAAATATTTTTTCCAAGGCGGGAATCGAACCCGCAACCAACTGCGTCGCAGGCGAACCTTCGCCCGCCGTGCCACAGAGGATCATATGCGACTACTCTAAGGCTCGCTCGTTTTTTAGGGTTCCGTAACAAAAATTACGGTACCCTTATGGATTCGTCATGTCTGTCTGTCTGTCTGTCTGTCTGTCCGTGTATGTCACAGCCACTTTTTTTTCAAACGAAAAAACAGAAGTTTACTTTACCATGTAAACTTCCAACGAAAATTGGTTTGAACGAGATCTAGTAAGTAGTTTTTTTTAATACGTCATAAATCGTAATCCATCCAAGAGCTTTTTTATTATGTTACTTGCTGCTACGGGACCCTTCATGGGCGAGTCCGACTCGCACTTGGCCGCTTTTTTTTGTATGTAAGATGTGTTTGCAAAATAGTTCTTAGCTGTTTAATAGAAATCAGTGCAGCCGTTTCCACGATCGTCAGCTCGCAACAATATTTCAGAAAATAACTTTGTTATATTTTGGTACCCAGCAAATTCATACCTCTGCGATTGTGTCAGTGGGCAGGTGGATGGAGCACGAGACCGGCGCCGTGGATGTGGGCGGTGCAGAGCATCCGAGGACCTGCTCGTCCAGCTGCGACAGCTCCTGGGAACATACCAATACGGCAACAGCTGATGAAAGAAGCCGTATACAGCAGCTGATTGGTCTTATTTGGAGGCTTTCTCCTCACACAGGAGTCAATGTTATGTGATGAAAAAAAAAATGTTGTTCATTGAACTTTTATTAAACGACTGTAAAAAAGGAGGAAGTTCTCAAATCGTGTTTTTTTTTTTAATGTTTCGTACCTATCTTTAAAGTGAACGTACAATAATTTACTACCTGTTCATTAAAGGATGACTCACGCTAGACCGTGCCGGGTCCGAGCCGAGTGTCGGCCGTAGCACGGTCAACTAATATTACATAAGTATATCTAATTTCAAATTCAAATTCATATTTTTTATTTCAAGCTGAGAAATGCACTAAACCTAAACAGTAAGCCCAGTATGTATAGTATTATTTTATCTGTGCCCATATCAACATAAATACCTTAGAAACTAATATACACATAAAACACTTTATATATAACACTGACACACGTGTGATCGCCAACGCGTCGCGGCCCGGGGGATCACGTGACAGGCGGTGATTTTTTATGGACACATCACGCTATTCGTATTAGTAGTAATAGAGCTTTTTTGTGAAAGAGTTCGTCCGGGGAAATACTACCACCATACCTATTTTTGCCGCAAAGCAGTGGTGCTCGCATTGCTGTGTTCCGGTTTGAAGGGTAAGGGTGCCGGTGAAATTACAGGCACATGAGACTTTTCATCTCTATGTCTCAGGGTGGCGGGCGCAGTGCAATGCCACATAGGGTGCGTCCTAGGTGGACGTGACCTATGAGGTAATGCACTGTTAATAGGCAGAGGGTACCGCTTAACATCCAGGTGGGTCATATGCTTGATCCGTCATAAAAAGTTGTATAAAATAAAAAAATAAAAAAACGTAGCGGTAAGCGAGTGGCGGTAACCGTCGGTGACCTGGCTACGGCCGACCCCGGCTCTGACCCGACACGGTCAAGCGTGAGTCATCCTTAACCATGTGAAAAAAATAACAAAGTACAGATGTTTTCGACTGAAAAGATTCAACTTCTAAACGACTTAGGCCTACTGTCCATCGCACGCGTCATTTGTATGTAACCTACAATTGAAGCTAGGCGTATTTTGCATATTTGTTATGTCCACGCTGCTTCATGTAGTAGTCAGTCACGCTACAAAACGTCTCAGTTTTCTTTCAACTAGCATCGAGAAAGCAAGCGTCCTTCTGACGAGTCGGACGAGTAGTGACTTGTTGCCGCGCGCACCGCATGACGAACGCATGACGAGCGGCTGACGCGACGTTGCCGCTTCGTGGACACAGATTTCATTGTTTCTAAGCAAGATGCAAGCATTCGTCTTGCAAAAGCGTGCGTATGACGTGCGGTTACGTGGACAATGGGCATTAGTATTTTGTACCTTTTCATTCACCTAAATGTCGGCAAAGACTTTATCTTAATTATGTAATGTTTATAATATTATATTGTGATATTAGTTCCACCACTTGAACTAATTCGACAAAAATGTCCCAATTAGTTAAAAAATTTAGGGAAATCTGTCATATGTATGTACCTACATTTGAAACATATACCTACAACCTACACCACAAAGGATTTTGAGGCCGATTTACATTAGACCAGCGAATGATCATACTACCCTCTCCGTCAAATTATATTAGTGTAAGGCTGCGTTTCCACCAAAGATGTGCGAGGTAGATAAGCGGTGCGAGGATGCGTAGCGAGTCTGTGGAACGATGCGAGGATACGTAGCGAGTCTGTGGAACGGTGCACAGATGAGCGGTGCGAGGATGTGTGGCGGGCTCTTTTCAGATGCGAGCGAAAACTCCAAACGCGAAAGCTCGCGCCCATCCTTTGCACACATCCCTCGCACACATCTGTCGCACACATCTGTCGCACACATCCCTCGCACACATCCCTCGCCTTGTTTCGTACATACAAAAACGTCGCTCTGCTAAGCCATTTCCACCAGAGCTGCGCTGAGCGAGGCTAGGTAAATGAAGTGATGCTATTGGTTCTTCCCTCGCTACGCATCCTCGCTCATCTCTGGTGGAAACGCAGCCTAGACAGAGACAGAGCATTCCTTCGTTAATTATTAATTATATAATTAATTAAATTAATTAATTAATTAGCGTTCTTCACAACAAACTTTTTCAGAACTTACAAATTAGATATCTATCTTTGTTTACAGAAATAATAAAACAACCAATACAGTAGCTATAGGTACTTAGGTTTTTCGAATACAAACCTTCAAGGCTCCAAGCTTCAACCGTCACCTTGAAAAGACCTTTAAGAATCGATGAACTTGATAAATTATTTACGAGAATAGCCTACCCTGATATCGAGAAATCAATGAACCAATTTTCTTGGGCCAGTGTCTACCAAACATGAGCGTATAGGCAATATAATATGGAAATAGGTTCCTTCTACACCTTCGTGCTCCATCGTCGGCCGCATCGTCACTTACCAACAGGTGAGATCGCGGTCAAACTAGGGTCTGCCCTCGGCACAAGTTGAGTTTAGTACTTTGACCACTAGGTATATGTTGAGCATTGGTTAACCAGTTGAGTTTTTAGTAGTAGTAGAGATTTTTTGTAAAAGAGTTCGTCCAGGGAAGTACTACCTCCATATCTATTTCTGCTGCAAAGCAGTAGTGCTCGCATTGATGTGTTCCGGTTTGAAGATTAGCGGGTGAAATTGCAGACAATTTTGCAATTGGTGAATTGCGGTGAATTGAGACTTTTCATCTTTATGTCTCAGGGTGGCGGGCGCAGTGCAATGCAGCATAGCGCGTCCTACGTGGACGTGACCTGTGTGGTAATGCATTGTCAAAGACAGAATGTACCGCTTACATCAGGTGTGCCATCTGCTTGTTCCGTCATTCGAAGTAGAATAAAATAAAATATTTTATTTTGTAAAAAAAAAAAAACTTTACAAGCTTTTACAAAATTAGTGATCGTAACCGTGTGCTGATCAAAATAAGCCCAAACACGGCCAGTCTAGTATTATCCCTCGAGGAGTTCCGTTGTCCACGTTCCGTTTCCATCATCAGATCAGCTCGCTGTCACCATTGCATTGTCATCGGAACTTTACAGGTATGCAAAATATAATCTCAATCGGTTGAGGATAACTGCTTTAAAATTCAGTTGCAAAATTCAACCCGGACAAACTTACAACATACATAGCAGGTTAAATAAAAGCGGGTAAAATGAGAAATTTGCCATTTCTTAAAATTGACGAGTTTAGAATACAAGTTCTTGGAAATTGTCGTTTTCGGAAGTTGTCGTTGTCACCCTGAGGGAAAAAAAAGACGCTTCGCTCGCTCGGCCAATAAATACCAGGTTGCGTGTTTTTAATTCATTGACATTGAAGTTATCGTCAGAAGGTCTGCCTATCGGATGTCTACCTTCGATAGCTGCGCCTGGTATCGGCTGGTGTATTGCCTTGGTTACCAGAACTGTATTGATCCAAGAGAGACTGCATTGGTCTAGACTACACTCTAGAATCTCAATTAAAACTAGTTAATTTTTTATGTTTTTCACACAGGTTTAATCATTCTCACACGCACCTACACAAACACACCCACACTTTCACACCCACTTAAACACACCCCACACATACCTTTCTATTAGTTTCCCCAGTTTTTCTTACATTGTTATTAATACGTACAGTATTATTTTACCTGTGTTAATAAATACAATTAAAAAAAAACTGGACAGTTCACACAACATTATCTAGCCCCAAGCTAAGCAGAGCTTGTGTTAAGGGTACTAGATAACTGATATACTTAATACAAATACATTACATACATAGATATTTTTTTATTATATATAGAAAATACCCAGAACAAATTTCTGCGGATCGCACAAATATTTGTTCCGAGGCAGAAATCGAACCCGCAACCTCCTGCGTCGCAGGCGAACGTTCGCCCGCCGCGCCACATACATGGGTCGTAATTCTACCTACTCAGTTATATTATATTAATCTAGTGACAGTTTTACAGTAAATCTTAAAAAATGAAAATCCGTTATTGGCTGTTAGCATTATGTACTAGACTAAGCAATTAATATTTAAGAGCTGTGGATTTTGTGTAATAAATATAATAAATAAATAAATAATAATTCTATACGAAAAAAAACTACTATGTTTCGGCTCATTTTTAACCGACTAAAAAAAAGGAGGAGGTTCTTAAATCGTGTTTTTTAGGGTTCCATACCCAAAGGGTAAAATGGGACCCTATTACTACTAGTATAGTATTATTTTATCTGTGCTATTGCTAAGACTCCGCTGTCCGCCTGTCACCAGGCTGTATCTCATGAACATGGAGGTATAATAGTAATGGAGTGAGTGCTAAAAATAGCATAGAGTGTTCCTTCTTACTCCTATCCTAGAAGATAGCTTGCTATCCTATGTTAGAGAGAAACAAATATATTGTCACACGACAGTCGTCTTTCCGTTCCGTACCCTGAATTTTGGTATCATGCATATACATCTCCCTAGATTTTTACCATGAATGTACTAGTAATTTGACTATTGGCCTGGTACGACTACCACAAATAAGAACAGATAGATTTATGCTTGTCTCATTCCAACACATGAATACATTCATATAAAAGAATGAGACTGGTATAATCGCTAACGTTTCGTTTTTAGCCTTAGTTCCATGCCTTTAGTCCATCTTCCTAGCTCATGAACCGTGATAGTTAGACAATTGAAATTTTCACAGATGATGTATTTATTTTGCCACTATAACATCAAATACCAATCAGAATAAAATATCAGAAAAAAAGAATAAGAACAGTAAAATAAACAGAATAAAATAAATATTTAAGTGGTGCCCATACTTAAAACATGTTTTTTTTTTGCCGTTTTTATAGATAATTTTCCGGAACCCTTCGTGCGCGAGTCCGACTCGCACTTGGCTGGTTTTTTATGTTTGTCACCGTTTGGTTTTTTATTTGGTTTTTTATCTCTGTTATGAAGCGATTAGAAAAAATATTTTTAATTTTGACACGATTTACTTCCAGATTGGATAGTAAACCTAACGGAAGTTTACGAACCGAACCTTCGCCCGCCGCGCCACAGAGGTCGACAAGTCAAAATAGTACGTACGTACCTACATAGCACGTACGTATCTACATAGTACGTACGTACCTACATAGTACGTACGTACCTACATAGCACGTACGTATCTACATAGTACGTACGTACCTACATAGTACGTACGTACCTATATAGTACGTACGTACCATTTTGACGTGTACGTGTGTATGTATGTAATCGGGTATGTACTTTTAAACGAGCAGCCTGTATTTTATGAGTTCTTTGCCCCCGTAAAGGCCTTGAAACGTACCTATATGTACCTACCTCGGCTTAACTACTTACTAACACTAACCTAGATTATATAACCTTGTATAACTGCATTGTGACCTAATTTAACATAAACGCTATGCACCAACGTGACTGTTAGGTAATCTACGTATCGGGTCATTGCTAGGCCTCCTCAGTGGCCTAGGTCACGATTAAAGAACGAGGTCCTTGACACTTCGCCAAAAAATTCGCATGTTAGTTTTAGAGTGAGAACCAAACTCGGCGATTCTCGGATTCGAGACATTGATGTCGAATTGAGATAATACCTATGTCGGGAAAATATGGCAAATGTATGCGTTTTTTTTTTGGAACTTAGTGAATGACGATACAAGCAGTTGGACCACCTGATGTTAAGCGGTACCCTCTGCCTTTAATAATCCATTACATCATAGTTCACGTCCACCCAGGACGCAGCCTATGTGGCATTGCACTGCGCCCGCCACTCTGAGACATAAAAATGAAAGTCTCATGTGCCTGTAATTTCACCGGCAACCATACCCTTCAAACACAGCAATGCAAGCATTACTGCTTTGCGGCAGAAATAGGAATAGTGGGAGTACTTCCGAACCTGGAAACGTGTACCGTTTGTATGAATAAATGACTATCTGACTGTCTGACTATCCGAACTCTTTCACATAAAAGCTCTACTACTATTAAAATCTCTACACTTTAGACATAATCTTTACAATCTGAGATTTGGCCCTCTGTTCCCCATGGACCAGTCGGTATTTTTTTTGTAATCATCTGCGTCCTTTAGTCTTTCACTGCTGGACGTGGCGCAGAATGCACGGGGGGATTTGACAGATCACCACGCTTGACAGGTAGTGCCCTCTACAAAACCTAAGAACACCTAGACTAGCGAAGCCGATAAAATAAATGGCGTACTGAGGTGCCTAATTACTAAATCGTCTATTTTGACCAGATTACTAAACTAACTTTTGAAACTATCATGGTTATGTACATAATTTTCACTAGAAACGGGATATTTACCATGACAACTATTTACAACTTTTTTATTTTTTATTTTATTTAACTGTGCCGAAATATCGGGAACATATAAAACTCAAAAATCATGGTAAATATCCCGTTTCTAGTGACAATTATTACTAAACTAATCATAAAACGGATACCCTTACAAGAATCTTGTTGAAATTTCCTATTGGTTTCTTGTATTTACATGTAATAATCAATTTAGAATTATCGAGATTCTAATTGGAAAAACCAGGTACTCTGGTGGATGCTACTGCCCATCCATTAGTATTTTATAAAGGTGGGGTATAACTGGGTATAACGCAAAATTACCAACCTTAGATTTTATTTTAACTGACTAAATCAAGTACAATATTCAAATTTTAAATATGCATGGATTATGCATTATAATTCCGAGGGATCTGTACCAGAAACACGATAGGACAATATTTTCTCGATGTTTTTTTTCCAAAGTTACGTCTTTCTTTTGCCTAGATTCGATTGTTTATTAAAATGGTGCATATTATTGGGTTAAAATTAGATAAATAAAAACAATACAACAGAGCCGAGGGTTTAGAGTAGTTTGTAAAATTATCCTTATATTACGAGATATTCAATAAAAACCGCTTTTGCGAGCGGCGCGAGGCGTTTTTTTGAATGAAGAGTTCAGCCTGCTTTTTTTAAAGAGATTGTCCGTGGAAGTATTATTTCCGTACCTACTAGTGGCTCTGTGAGGGCAGACCTCGCGAAGTCGTTCAGTTGTTAGTCGCTGGCGCACCGACCTCTATGGACGGTTGTCGTTTTGGAGCGACGAATACGACCAGGAATATTTCGGCATGCCCTATCGAAATCTATTAAGCTAAGGTCAAACCGACGCGATCAGCCCGCGTCCGCGGTGGCGTGCACGGTGGCGATCGATGGTAGACAATGGATCACCACCGTTCACGCAACCGCGGACGCGGACTTAATCGCGTCGGTTTGGCCTTAGCTTTAGCAGTTAGGCGTAAAAAGGTTACAGAGTTACTTTCGAATTCATAATATCAGTATGAATATTAGTGGGATTGCATAAAGGGTAGTGGATATACGTTACATGTGGTGAATTTTTTCCCAACAATCTTAATAGAAAAATCTACAAAACAAATATATGTTTATTTTATTTTATTTATTTATTAGGATTTCCAATGAGTAATACACATCACTTAAAAATATAATAAACTAATGGATGCGTTCCCTGTGCTTACTCTGTAAAGGAAACCACAGCTAACGCTAATCTACATCATATAAAGCATGTCTGCTTCAAGGTAGAACACAAGCCATGGTTAGGAACATTTTAAAAAATAACTCAAAATGTATGAAATATATTTGCAAAGTATTTTTATTATTAATATTTTTTATTTTATAAAAAAGTGTTTTTGTTGTTATAACCATTTTTCTCCTAAACTTAGATTATTTTATTGCTATTAGTATATTAAATAACACAACGACGAGGGAACCTTGCTTTTATTTTGCAAATTACTTGCCTAACGATTTTTTATTTAAAAAAAACGTGATTTTCGCTCACTTATCTTTTCGCGAGCGGTATTCCGTCACAGTGGTATTCCGTGATAGTCACACAGTTGAAAATTTTCACAGATGATGTATTTCTGTTGTCGCTATAACAACAAATACAAAACAAGTAATAAATTTTGTAAAAATTTAAAAAACCCTCAACGCATTGAAATGCTGAACTGATTTTGATCAAACATAGCTAAGAACACTCCGGACAAATTCACCTTTGAAACAAAAAAATAATAATCGAAATCAGTTCATCCGTTCGGGAGATACGATGGGACGGACAGACACACACACACACACACACACACACACACACACACACAAACCGACACGTCAAACTTATAACAACCCGTCGTTTTTGCGTCGGGGGTTAAAAACAGAATAAAATCGATATTCAAGGGGGCTCCAATACAAAAAACGTGTTTATTTCCCGTTTTTATAGATAATGGTACGGAACCCTTCATGCGCGAGTCCGACTCGCACTTGACCGATTTTTACTATCGTTTCCATCTCAGTCGCTACCATATAGTGACAGATAGTAGCAGATAGTGACAGAATTTGACGTGAGGGTAAAGAAACCAAATCATGCACGGCGTAGCGAATTGCAATTTCACGCTACCCTTAGTACTTAACCAGATAAATTGAGTGGGCAGCAATATAGTACTCTACGACGTAGAGGGTCTACGGGGTAGCTCCACCTACGCAATTTTTACGTACGCACTTCAAATGAAATTCAAGGACACTGATTTTAATGGCTACGGCGTAGCAGGCCTACAAGCTACGTCGTAGCTTATCTACGGCATCAAAACATGACTGAAATGCGCGAACAAGCTTCTACGTACTTGCTTGTAGCCACCACGGTATATTTTGGGCTATTTTTCGGCTAATGCCCAAGTTCACGAATAAATAAATGGGTGGTTACCGTAAGCCAATCGTCAAAGTGACAGATACTGGTGTCGATTCTGTGCAGCATTCTCTAATTTTAAACCGCGTTAAAGTTGTCGCGCGCCCTTTCTAATAGACTGAAATAAAAGAGACCGCGATAATTTTAATGCGGTTTAAAATTAGAGAATGCTGCACAGAATCGGCACCAATGTATGAAAACATCTCTCAAAAAGTTTTTTTTTTTAACATTGATAGACCTTTGTTTTGGCCACGATTTCACCTGTTGGTAAGTGACGAACACCTGTTTAAGCGAAATAGCTGTTTAAAAGCCCGTTCATGTGTTGATGAACAGTGGCCTAAAGGTTTTTTATTTAAGAGCCCCTACAAGATTAGTTTTAATAGAAAATATTACCTCTTCTCTGAGCAAAATAACTATAAGTTGTCTGGTATTTCGTTTAATTCAGAGTATTACCTACACACATAATAACCTATTTATTATTATTATGACACTAATTTATTTAAAATCTTGTTAAAAATATTTTTTTATTATACAGGAATACTATCTGCAAACACAAATAGCATAAAAACATTATAGTAAAAATTCCAGTATTTTCTTCATTCATCAAATCAAGGCAGTCAAGAGTCGTAGAGGCTCTACGGCGTAGCTCGTAGCACTTGGAGCGCGTTTGATGAGAAAATTTCACAAGAAAAGAGATGGATGAAATCTATTAATTACGCTGCATCGATGACGTTATTCCTACCAACCTAAGACCAATATCTCCGGTATAATGTCTTAAGTTTGTATTTAAGATACAAGCAATCTGATTTGTCTTATTTTGAGGCTTTCTCCTCATACAGGAGTTAATGTTATGTGCTGAAAAAAAAAGGAATTCATTGATCTTTTATCTGTAATGTGAACTTGCAAAAATGTTCTACCTGTTCATTAACCATGTGAAAAAAAATAACAAAAAGCAGCTTTTTTCGACTGAAAATTTGTTTCAACATCTAAACGACTTATAATTTTGTACTTTTTCTTTCACCTAAATGTCAGTAAAGACTTTATCTTCAAGTCGATTTAGTGATGCGAAGATTTTTCACGTGGCAAATAATTGTTTTTCGTAATTTTCACTTATCGTTCAATTTTCGTTCCGCGAGCGCTATTTTGTCACTTTGTAACTTAACTGAGTTAGAGAGTGACGGAATTTGGCTGTTGTATGCGCTTTAACTTGCTTTATTGTCTGTCTGTCCGTGGGAGAAAAATCTTGCTAATTTTTAAACCAGTTAGGTATACACAACCCTGACCCAACTATCGAGTAGAAATTTTGCATACCTACCTGTCAAGTTCCAATTACAATATAATATCATCATGACAGTGAGCTGATCTGATGATCGAGACGAAAGATGGACAACGGAAATTTCTATCTGTGGGGGAGAAATCCGACGACCGAATTTTCGTCCAGTTTCCGATATCCGAATTAGCTTACGACGACCTCTGTGGCGCGGCGGGCGAAGGTTCACCTGCGCTGCGACGCAGGAGGTTGCGGGTTCGACTCCCGCCTCGGAACAAATATTTGTACGATCCACAGATATTTTTCAGGGTGTTCTGGGTTTATGTCTATTTTCTATGTAGGTGTAATAAAAAATATCTATCTATGTATTGATTATATCAGTTATATAGTACCCATAACACAAGCTCAGCTTAGCTTGGGGCTAGATAATTTTGTGTGAACTGTGCAGCATTTTTTGTTAATTTATTTGTTTAGCTTAAATTCGGCATACCTGACAAGTTCCGATGACAATACAATATGATGGTGACAGCGAGCTGATCTGGATGATTGAGACGGAAGGTGGACAACGGAACTCCTCGATGGATAATAATAGACTGGCCGAGTTTAGGGTAATTTTCATCAGCACACGGTTCCTATCACTAATATTATAAAATCTTGTTTATATTCCTAACTTCGAAGTATGTTTTTTCGTAAAGAATTATTTTAATTTGTACTTTAAGTTTTTTCGTAACCCATCCAAGCTATGTTTAGACACTAATAAAATAATACTATGCATAGGTATTTAAGAAACTGATTAATCCTTTGATTGGTGTTGTTAAAACATACAAAACCTTATCGAAAAAGTATTCGTGAAGAGAAAATGTGTATCAAATGACGCCAAATGACGTCACTATCTAACTCATTAAAGTTCAGGTAAGTTACAAAGTGTCAGAATACGCAAAACTAAAAGTGAGCGAAAATCACGTTTTTTTTAAATTTAAAAATCAGAATGGAAATAATTTTCAAAAATAAAAACATGCTCCTCTCGGCGTTGTGTTATTTAACATACTGCAGGCAATAAAAACATCTTATGATTGATAGTTTAGGAGAAAAATGGTTGTAACTACGAAAACAGAGGCTACTTTGCTTTATTTCTTACATTTTAAGTTATTTGGTTATTTATATTTATAAACGAGAGTTCATACTTTTTTTGATGTAGACATATATTATTTTGCGGATTTGTCGATAAAGATCGTAGAGAAAAAAGGTTTTAATGCACAGCATTTCACATATATCCACGCCTTAATCTCACCCAGGTAATAAGTTAATTTGGTCTAGTGGTATATAGCCTATATGTACGAAACCCTCTCAACGTAAAAAGATACAGATAAAAAGATATTTATTTTGTAACCACATAAACAACAAATTCGAATATTTTAGGCGTAAAAATCGAATACCAATAAGCTTTTTTTGATAAATATTTTTTTTCATAAAAGCTTTTATAAAACTAGTGATCGTAACCGTGTGCTGATCAAAATGAGCCTAAACACGGCCAGTCTACTATTATCCCTCGAGGAGTTCCGTTGTCCACCTTCCGTCTCCATCATCACATCAGCTCGCTGTCACCATCATATTGTATTGTCATCAGAACTTGACAGGTATGCAAAATATCAGCTCAATCGGTTGAGGATAACTGCTTTAAAATTCAGTTGCAAGATTCCACTCGGACATACATTGCAAGTTAAATAAAAGCTTGTAAAAAGGCAACCACTCAGCATGTGCTATGGCAGAGTTAGTGCCATAGCGCTGGTCGTCTTCGGCACATGATCTTGGTCGATCATGGCCGAACGTGGGTCTTTCTCGCACTTGACCAGTTTGTCGGGCGGCCGAGATGGCATCGGATTGTATAGCACTCACCTGATTAAAGGTAAACTCTCTAGGAAGCGACATGTCTCAATATCGGGCGGTAACGGCAGACAAAACTGGTCTTCAGATTCCGTGGACTCTAGTTGACACCGGTTGAGATGGGCGGCATAAGCCAAAAGATACATTTGTTCTTTAATAATTAAACTCTTAGACGACGCCGTTTTAACAAATTTATTTAACTCTTTCAATAGAAAAAACAACTTCAACGTATATATGGTTGTTGGAATGATTCACGGCGCGCTCACCAACATTTTTGGGATACGAAAACGAAATTATATACTGTACTGCCTTAATTTTGCGTTTGGCACTGTGCAAGTGTATGGGTTTCGTGGATGTCGGCGAGGAATGAAAGCAAGCATGCGCGGTAGAGCCAATCAATAATAACTCGGGAGATGTGTGTGGGAAGCGCTATCTCGTCTATGTTTAAGGGCAAAGCCCTTGCAGACTTCGTTATGTATCAATAGAGTGCAGCAATGACTGCACTAAGACTGCGCCAACTCCAAGCAGAAATCTTCATACAAAGAAAACGCCTCGCGCCGCTCGAAATGCGGTTTTTATTGAATATCTCGGGAAATATAGATAATTTTACGAAACCCCTTCAGCTTTGTTTTAATGATTTGATTATCTAATTTTTTACCCAATAATATACACAATTTTAAAAAACAAGTAATTAATTTTGTAAAAATTATAAACCCTCAATGCAATGAAACGGCTGAACCGATTTTGATCAAACATATCCAAAAACACTCCCAACAAATTCACCTTTCAAACAAAAAAAAACTAAACCGGTTCATCCGTTCGGGAGCTACGATAGGACAGACAGACACACACACACACAGATACGTCAAACTTATAACAACCCTTCGTTTTTGCGTCGGGGGTTAAAAATCGAATCTAGGCAAAAAATAGCTTTAAATAACTTTTTTTTTTTCTATCGAGAAAATATTGTCCTATCGTGTTTCTGGTACAGTGATCCCTCGGAATTATAATGTAGTATCCATGCATATTTATAATTTGAATATTGTACTTGATTTAGTCTGTTAAAAATCAAATCTAAGTTTAGGAGTTTTGCGATATACCCCGCCTTAAAGTGGGTGTAGATCATGAATGTAGTAGTACAGTGTAGATACATAGAGTAGATATATATTTATTCTTCCTCTGCCTTTAACAATGCATTAGCTCTTAGGTCACGTCCACTTAGGACGCACCCTATTTCGCAATGCACTGCGCCCCTCTGAGACATAAAGAAGAAAAGTCTTATGTGCCCTTCAGAGGCCAGCACTACCTCATACGAAACGAAACGGAACATGTGCCCTTCGACCAATTACTTTGGTCGAAGCATGTGCCAGTAATTTCACCGGCACCCATACCCTTCAAACTGGAACACATCAATGCGAGCACTAATGGTTTGCGACAGAAATAGGTATGAAGGTAGAACTTCACCGGACGATCACATTCACAAAAAAAAACTCTACTACTACAAAAAGATAGGTATAGCAGAAGATATCGCTAAGGACGGATTATTCCCAAAAACACAAGTAAAGATTTGAAAAGATTTGAAAGAAAGAAAAAAAAAGAAAGAAACAAAGAAAGAAAAGAAAGAAAGAAAGAAAAAAAAAAGAAAGAAAGAAAAAGAAAAAAGAAAGAAAGATAAAGAAAGATAAAGAAAAGAAAAAGAAAGAAAGAAAAAAAAAGAAAGATTGAAAGAAAGATTTTGTGAAAATTCTAATAGTTCTTTAATAATTCCCACCGCACGATCAGTGGGATGCAGTAAGGATTATGAGACACTTATTCAAATTGGATTCCCAAAAACCCCACCGTCATTGGAGTTTGTGGGAATATTCAAAAAAGTTCTATCATCTCCACCACCTGTTGCGAGTCCGGCCTAAGAATAGACCCCTCCGTCTACTCCCGTGGATGTCGTAAAAGCCAACTAAGAGATTACAAGACAAGGGGGGCAAGAAGGGGGCAGCGTCCACGCGAGTGCATCCGATTCGTTAAGATACAAAGACCTCAACGTAAGACTTCGGGTCAGCGCTCAAAATGTGCCCGAACCAAAAGAGAGACAAACGCATAGAGAGGGACAATTCTAGAATTGAAACTATCGTGGTTGGGAATCATTAAAAGATAAACGGCTAATTACCGCTAGTTTTCGTCACTTTGCTGAAGTTTCATAGCGGTTTTTTTTTTTTTTTTGCAGAGCATGGAATGATCTCGGAATCGTCCCACTACCTACGGTTTAACAAAATTTCAGTTCTTGCGAAAGAGAAGTTTTTGTTCCTCGCAAGATACGGGAAGCAATTGAGATTAGTCGACATCCAAATTTCAATCGCGATCGGGGATGGGGTGTTTCGCCGACATGGCAACCTTTACTCCACTCCGCCACTACTGTTTGTAGTACTGTAATCGGTCTGGAGAGTGATACCGTGAGTGCAGTGTGTACGCAGCCTTATTCCGACGACGTAGGTAGTGACGTAGATGAACTAATTCTCGACGCGCGCGCAACGAACCTACCGCCGCCGCCGCCGCCGCCGCCGCCGCCGCCGCCGCCGCCGCTGTCCCAGCGAGCGGAGCGCGCGGCTGCACGCAGTTTTCGCTGGTCCACCGTCGAACGCGGTCGCGGGCGGTGCTCATGATGAAGAGGCTTCTGAACTCAGTCTCGAAACGTCAGCAAAGTGACGAAAAATAGTGGTAATTAGCCGTTTATCTTTTAACAGGGACAATTCTGTTAAGTTCTATCCGTCCATTGCTGCTTGATTATTGAACACATTTGAAGGACCAGAGTGTGAACCGGCAATGAACCGAACTCATTTGTCATCGTTCGAATTTTCAAAGGTGCCATATTTTAGCGTTACTTGTGTACCTATGGAATGCTTAGGTCCATCGTATAGTTATTAGAATGTCTTTAGTTAGATTAACAAGTAATTAATTTTGTAAAAATTGTAAAAACCCCAACGCAATCAAACGGCTGAACCGATTTTGATAAAACATAGCTAAGAAGGGTTGATCTTGGACTGTCTAGAACACAATTTGACTACATTTGATGTTTGCCTAGAGCTTAAAGTGACTACGAACAATCACGACAAATTCACATTTCAAACAAACAAAAACGAAACCGAACCGGATGAACCGTTCGGGAGCTACGATGGGACAGACAGACACACACACAGACACGTCAAACTTATAACACCTCTTCGTTTTTACGTCGGGGGGTTAAAAATAAACTGATATACCGATACGAGTAAATTTCAGATTATCTTACTCCTTATTTAATTTATTCGTTTACTTACAGAAAGAATAATACAACTAATAGGTACGTAGGTAGGTACCTACCTACGTACCTATTTATCTTCTGTAGCGCCTGTGCTCTGCTTCTCAGACTATACAAAATGTAGAGCGCTGTCTACTAACTTGGAAGGATTGTAGAGTTTTTGTGAAAAATATATTTCTCAATACAAGCTTTTTTTTAATTTGTGATCGTAATTTTTTTTTTATTTGTGATCTTAAATTCGTAACCTTGTGCTGATCACAATAAGCCTAAACACGGCCAGTCTACTATTATCCATCGAGGAGTTCCGTTGTCCACCTTCCATCATCAGATCAGCTCGCTGTCACCATCATATTGTATTGTCATCGGAACTTGACAGGTATGCTAAATTTTAGCTCAATCGGTTGAGGATAACTGCTTTAAAATTCTGTTGCAAGATTCCACCCGGACAAACATACATACATTGCAAGTTAAATAAAAGCTTGTAAAAAGATTAAAAAAGAAATCCTAAAGAGGGCAACCAAGCAATAAAACATTTTCTATCCTTTTCCTTATTTATTGGTACGGAACCGTGTGCGCGCGAGTGAAACTCACACTTCACACATTTTATCACATTCACTACCATACAAGATATATTGCATATTACAACCAACAAATATCTCCCGACCTTATAATATTAATTACCTATTATTATATTAAATAATATCTATATTATATTATTAATAATAATACCTATTAATAATAATTAATAATAAATAATTAATAATTAATAATACCTATTATTATATTATTAAATAATATCAGCCTCTCACACCATGCCATATCTCGGAAACGGCTGAACAGTTTTTTTTTAAATTACCAATAACCTCTGCTTTTAACAAACCATTACCATAGGTCACGTCCACCTAAGACGCGCTCTTTCAAAAGCTTCGTACCAAAGTAATGTATATGTAAGGGCCCCTAAGACTATCACGGTCGAAAGAAATTAAATAGTTATTTTTACAGTTCAAAGTTCTTAATACCTATAAGACCAAATGAGGATTTATACATTTTTTTATGTTTATTTTATTTTATATGCAACTTTGGGTGACTGATCTAGCAGATGGCCCACCTGATGTTAAGCGGTACCCTCTGCCTATGAACAGTGCATTATCACTTAGGTCACGTCCACCTAGGATGCGCCCTATGTGGCACTGTACTGCGCCCGCCACCCTGAGATATAAAGATGAAGTCTCATGTGCATGTAATTTCACCGGCACCTATACTCTTCAAACCAGAACACAGCAATGCGAGCACTACTGCTTTGGTAACGCCCTGGGCGAACTCTTACACAAAAAAAACTCTACTACTACTAAACTGTTGCTGTTAACTGTTTCCAAGCTCCAAGTGTCATCCACTTAAACCTATTGAAAATTCCATCGTCACAAACTCTCTTTGAGCGCTTCCTCAAAACAAGTCTGTGTCTCCGTCGAATTCAGACTTAAGAGAACATCAGATGGTACGCTAGACTTGTAGTCCGCTGTCTGAGTCTCCGTTGAAGTCAGGTTCCCGCTGCGAGGACTAGATGATACACTGTCGAGGGCACTTTTGTCTCCAAAGGGCATTTTGGGGGAGTCAAAGTAACAGATACATGTCTGCGTTCCCTTCATACTCATATCCAGAGATTCTGTTAATGTCTCCTTGTGAGAACGGTTAACGACCAAGCCGAACTCGAGAGGGAACGTCTGGGTTTGTATATCAGAAAGAGTTGTTTCCGAGTAGAACAACGAATCATCCTCACTGTTCGATTTCAATGACAGCAAGTCTTCGAACCCAGTTTGCGTTGATATCTCATTATTAGAGCTTTGCCAAGGAGACAGCGTCACATCATTCTTAATACTATCTTTAAGATTCAAGGTTTGAGTAGCGAATGAACGCTTTGGACTATCCGTTTCGAATAAGCTTTCTAGAGAAGCCATTTTCGGCTTCTTCGTAACTGTTTCAGACACAGCCTTGCGTTTCTCGGCTTTTTTTGCGGTTTTATACTCTCTGTGCTTGTCTGGGTGTCGTCGTTTTAAGTGGACTAGCAATCTGTCACGGATTTTATACTCTTTATTGCAATGTTCGCATAGGAAAACTGTGTTGCATGTGCTGCGGTGGCGATTAAATTCAGAGGTGGTAGAGAAGTGAGACTCGCATTTATCGCAATAGAATATTTTGCTTCTGTGTACTTTATTGTAGTGTTGATTGAGGTATTTTCTTTCGTTAAAAAACTTGCCTTTGACCGAGTTTTTGTTGTAGATACATTCTTTTTCCCAGCAATGATAATGGTAGCCTATCTCATAGTCTTTCTTATGATTGTGAGCTCTAATAAGATGGTTTAAAATGTCATTTTTCTTTGAGTATGTTTCTATGCAGTTGTACGGGCATGGGAAGTTGAGATTCATGTCTTGGTCCGGTGCTTCGATGGTGAAAATAAGTTCCTTCTCATTGAATTTGAAAACTATATTGTTATCATCGACACTGGAGCACACAGCTTTACCCTGAAAAAAAAAACAATTTTTAACAAGCATCTAATTTTTCAATGCGAGATCTTCATACATTCTACGGTAAAGGTTACATTTCGGGGAATGCTCCCAGGAACCTCGCGATCTGATCCCACCATCTCCTTTTCATCATAGGACGAGCAGGCGCACGGCTCAGTACCACCCTTACCTCATTAGTATACCCTCTATTCGTACTAAACGTTTCAGTTCTACCTTTATAATGCGAACTGCTAAGGAGTGGAATACACTACCGTTGTCTGTCTTTCCTGAAAACAATAATCTGGGTCTCTTCAAGGCTAGAGTGAATAGGTGCTTTCTAGACCTTTATGCTCCATCTTCAACGGTCTAAAAACTGTCGTATTTTCTTTTAGGGTTCCGTACCCAAATGGTAAAACGGGACCCTATTACTAAGACTCCGCTATCCATCCGTCTGTCCGTCTGTCAGTAGGCTGTATCTCATGAACCGTGAAAGTTAGACAGTTGTCATTTTCACAGATGTATTTCTGTTGCCGCTTTAACAACAAATACTAAAAAACAGAATATAACAAATATTTAAGAGGGCTCCCATACAAAAAACTTTTGCCGTTTTTATAGATAGTGGTACGGAACTTCGTTCGCGAGTACGACTTGCACTTGGCCGGTTTTTTCAATTCAGATGGTTCCCAAGAAGAAACTTCTCTAACTACCACAAAAAAGGTACTTGCCCTGAGAGTACCATCATCATGCCACACCCTGTGTATTCTGTAGGCCTAAGAATAATGCCTAGCCTAAGAATAGACCCCTCCGTCTCCTCCCGTGGATGTCGTAAAAGTCGATTAAAGTATTACCCGGATTTGTTGACAAGATTCGTTGGTATAAGATTTGTCCTGGCTGCTAGCTTATTAAGGAATGTGTTGTTGGAAGAAAGTGTTAGCCGAGTCAGTTGTGGGAAGCAATGGCGTCGATGAGCTCACCACTTGTCACGTCTATATTCCACGATGGTGCAACCCACGGTGAAAAGAGGCCCATTGAGGCTCTGCCTATCCCCTTGGGGAAAAAGGAGTGTGTCTATGTAGGTATGTATATAATAATTACCGTAGCTAAACTCCTCAAACTCATGTCCGACTTCTGGCACTGCTGCTCAAAGAGTTTGCACATCCTGAGGGAGTCCTCACATGCGGTGCACATCAGCTCAGACAGCCCATCGGATCTCCGGAGCTGGAACAACATACAAATTATCAACTCTCTTACTGTCTCTATAGCTTCCATTACTTCTACTTGAGGTTGCCATGGTGTGTCCGGTTGCTGTGGTGTGTTTAGTTGCCATGGTGTGTCATTTTTCTAGTATGTTGTTATACAGGGAAGGGTTGACGGCACATGAGCACGGGGCAGATTGCCCATGACATGGACTGACCAAATCAAGGCAGTTTTGGACAGTCCACTGCATGAATGCACCAGGAAAGCTGCAGTGCGAGATGAGTAGCAAAGGATTGTGAAGCCAGCCACAGATCCTGAAGTGACGACCACAACCACTCTGCCATGAGTGTAACAACGAAGAAGAGAGTATAGCGTCCTCTGTGGTGCGACGGACGAAGGTTCGTCTGCGACGCATGAGATTTTGGGTTTCATTCCTACTTCGGAACAAATATTTGTAAGATCTGCAGATTTGTTCAGAGTGTTCAGAGTATTTTTTATGTATAATAAAATATATCTATTGATGTAATATATTGTATTAAGTATATATCAGTTATCTAGTACCCATAACACAAGCTGTGCTTAGCTTGAGACTAGATAATGTTGTGTGAACTGTCCAGCATTATTTATTGTGTTATCTGTGGTTGAGTGAATTAGGAAACAATCAGTTGGCCGCCGCAAATCCGCGAAGCAGTAGTGCTCGCATTGCTGTGTTCCGGTTTGAAGAGTATGGGTGGCGGTGAAATTACACATGACACATGAGACTTCATCTTTATGTCTCCACAGTGCAATGCCAAATAGGGCAAGGCCTAGGTGGACGTGACCTATGAGGTAATGTGTTGGTTAACACTTAACATCAGCTGGGCCATCTGCCATTCCATTATTCATGCAGTTCTAAAAAAAGCCTGACTTTTCACTTGATGCACTAAAGGCAACCTGGTTGCCATTAAAACCCCATTTTGGACCCCTCAGGGAGCTATTATCGGAAATTCCTTTCTTAATGCACCCCTAGACCACAAAACAGAGTGAGCACAGGGTATGTATCCAGTTAGTTGATTCTAATTTTAAGTTACCTATGTGTATTACTCATTAGAAATCCTAATAACAAGTGTAAGTGTAGTGCAAGTTAATTCGCTGAGCTATGACCCATTTGTGATGCTGCAACACACACATACTTTTAGTTATACTTTTTATATGGTTTTTAATTTTAGTGCATTGCTTTGTTTTTGTGTAACGATGGTTGTATTATCTAGTTTTTAGTGCACTGTCTTTTATTTGTTTTGAATGTACGTGTGTGATTGGAGATGCAAATAAACGATTTATCTATCTATCTATCTAATAAATAAAATAAAATAGAAATTGATTTCCTGACATTTTATCACATTCACAGTATGTTTAGATGTTTATTACATCACGCCGAAACGATTGAACCGATTTCGATGAAAATTGATACACAGATAGATTATGACCTGGAAGAGCTACTTCTTATCCTGGTAAATGCGAGCGAAGCCGTGGGCGGACACCAGTAGGTTTTAAATATCGATAACAACCTGAATTCCAGCGTATTTACGAAAGTCTTCAACGAGTCCCCATTCCCTGATATCCTTCATCTCTCCACAGTCGGCGAGGCAGCCGCGGCACACAACTGAGTGCTCGCTTAGCGGCGTATCTAGTTTAACGTACGGAGCAGTCATTTTCATAAGGCATTTGTTTAGTTTTCGCAAAATATTAGGCTTTTTCAGCATAATAAAACTTCTGTTCAACGCAACGAAAACATTTTTTTTTTACTTGCTACTTTTCATTTATTTATTTATTCCATCACTCCAGGCACAGACTAATAATAGGATCGCAGACAAAAAATGTACTAAAAGGATACTACGCATCCATCACGGAAAGAAATCACTACATCTATGAAAGAATCTACGCACTCAAGCTATTTTCACGTACAAACGATCACAAATATTTTTTGTAAGGGATCATTCTCTGAAGACCTCTGTGGCGCGGCCGGGCGAAGGTTCGCCTGCGATGCATGAGGTTGCGGGTTCGATTCCCGCCTCGAAACAAATATTATCATATAAATTCGTTACCATATGTATAACCTTTTTATTTAACAAACCGCGCACAGTGGCCTCGTTTGTCAAAGAATAGAGATTGTTGCAAACTATTTGTTTGAGTAGTAAACGAAAAATTAAATGAAATGTCACTATGACACATTTGGTATTTTGTTTGGCTCGGCTAAATTTACAAGAGTATGACTGTCTCATAAAAAGGTAATTTATCATTATTTCTTGGTGATTTCTTGTATTTACTCAAAAATTAAATATCCCTGAAAAACCGGCATTCACTGCCACGAAGCTGTCTAGTTTTGAGTTTCGTACGTTTCGCGCAATTCGCTGTTTCGCGACAAGTTCACGTCGGTCGCCATTTGCGCCACGATAGCTGGATGTTGGATTTGCGTGTGAAATTGATGAAATTAAAGGTTATAGTGATAAAACACGAGATAATAGTGCTATAAAATTAATTGCTGTGATTGAGACCCCTTGAAGTCTCAAACAAATGCCATAAGAAGCACTAAGTGCGAGTACACAGTGAGTATTACCCCAAAATGAAATCATACGTAGCATGGATACCTACACGTGTTTTACTTTCAATTTTACTCAATTTACGCATCTACGAGTTGTAATTTACTGTCGACTTTGTACTTTGATTTGGGATGAGTCGTTGGTAGAATGGAGTAAATTGTGACAAGTATTTTGGTTTCTGGGTTGATCTATTTATGGTTTGGCTGAATTCACTATTTTTCCTAGTGCTAATTTCCTAGAAAAGTTTCATGCTCATTTGCCGCGCAAAGTCGTAAACAAATAGCATACGTGTAAGTTTTTAAGACCTATTTCGCTAGTGTGTAATAGAAAGTCGTATAAATTAAATACAAATCAGGGCACCTTTCATTGTTGACATACAAATTTCAATGCAATTTGAAATGTTTACGTCGACTAGTTTTGTTTTTGACACAAAAGTGATGTGCCAATTGTAAAGTAATATTTTTACATCCGGGAGTACACACAAATAATTATTTCTGTACAAAGGTTCATTAGAATACCACATGGAGTTCCTATACCTTTTATGGAACCAATAAGGTTGTATATTGTAAGGTTGTGCATACTAACAATGTTTTGAACACTAACAAGTAGTTTTTTTTAGTAATGTAGTGTTTATTTACGTCTAGGCTGTTGCTATTAAACATGGCGAACAATAAAATAGTTACATAAGATTTTGCCTTTGCATAGATAAGCAGTTTCAAATTCTATTGGTAAAGTTAAAAACAAAAAAATGATGTTATGCCATATTTGTACCGCCCTGCGTTTATTTTAAGGTTATCGTACATGTATGACTTTACAAACTATGTACCTAACTCATCTTACAGTGAATAAACGGCTTATTACCACTGTTTTCGTCGTTTTGTTGATATTCGATTTGAGGTTTCTGAACTCAGTGTCGAAACATCAGCCAAATTTCAATAATGGTAATAAGCCAGCTAAATGACAAAAAACAGGCCAAGTGCGAGTCGGACTCGCGCACGAAGGGTTCCGTACCATTATCTATAAAAACGGTAATTAAATCACGTTTGTTGTATGAGAGCCCCCTTAATTTTATTTTTATTATTATTTATTTGTTGTTATAGCGCCAACATAAATACATCATCTGTGAAAATTTCAACTAACTATCACGGTTCATGAGATACAGCCCGGTGACAGACAGCCGGGCAGCGGAGTCTCAGTAATAGGGTTGTTTTTACCCTTTGGGTACGGATACGTAACCCTTAAAAAAGTGGTAATAAGCCAGCAAAATTTAAAAAAAACAGTGGTAATAAGTCAGCAAAAAAGTCAAAAAAAACATACAATGTATGTAACTGTATGCAATGTTTATTAGTACCAGCCTGTGTTCATTTCAAGGTTACCAACACTATGAAGTTGCCTTTGGTTTGTTGTCTAGCAACATAACAAACCTAACATTTTAACATCAAAAGAATACCAGTTTTTCTACTTTCAATTGAATTGATGATATATTAAGACAATTTGATGCGTTATATTTGATAATATTAGGACTTTTTGTCTCGTTCCAGTTGCAGAGCACACCAGAAATGAAGTTTGCTACAACACACACAGATCACATTGAGTAACAATAAGTTATGATAACAGTGCCTACAACATAACAAAACTAATAAGATAATCAAATTTAGAACTCAAAAAGCAAAAAACGAAGTTGTGATTGAATTGAACAGTATTGAACTACTCACTCAAAGAACATCACTATAAGAAAAGTATATTCTGCCAGTAATATTTAGCTGTTAAAACTAGGTGTTAATACTATTTTGTTTTTAAATTTCTGTTTATGGATAGTTATTGTGTGAAGTTATAGATATTAGTGAGACAATGAAGATACCTGAGACTTCGGCAAACGTCGGAGCTTACTACGGGAACAACCAAAATGGACAGTGGCAGGTGAGCTTTGACATCGTCCTAACATACAACATTAATGACCAGTTTTACAACGAGAAACAAGACATGTAGAACCAAGAGCACTGACATAGCTCTCAGATTTAGTAAGTGTTGGGGACTTAAGACCACAAACTGTTTGGAAGGTTGTGGGAAGTTGGTGGAAACAGGTGTCTCAAAACCAGTCATCGTGGCATCCTATGAGGAAGGCATATGTCCAGAAGTGGACTTCATCAATAATAAATAAATAATGCTGGACAGTTCACACAACATTATCTAGCCCCAAGCGAAGCATAGCTTGTGTTATGGGTACTAGATAACTGATATACTTAATAGATATTTTTTATTATACATAGAAAATACCCGGAACACCCTGCATATCGTACAGTTATTTGTTCCAAGGTGGGAATCGAACCCGCAACCTCCTGCGTCGCAGGTGAACCTTCGCTCACCGCGCCACTGAGGTCGTCAAATAATAGTCAATTTGTTAGGGATTTATGAAGCTAAACTCATTGGGACTTCCCCCTATTTCATATGAGATAAGTACTTAACCTACTTCAGAGTATTATTTATTGTTGTTATTGTTAGATACCAAAGTACCTACTGACATTAATTTATCAGTAACTAGCTGAATACCCGAGCTTTGCTACGCATTACATCACAAAAAAACTAAAACTTTGTCACCCGTTTTTAACCCCCTACGCAAAAACGACGGGGTGTTATAAGTTATGTGTGTGTGTGTGTATGTGTGTGGCATCGTAGCTCCCGAACGGATGAACCGTTTTTTTTTGTTTGTTTGATTTGTGAATTTGTCGGGAGTGTTCTTAGCTATGTTTGATCAAAATCTGTTCAGCCGTTTCATTGCGTTGAGTTCATAGCGATGGTAGCCTAACAGTTCAATAGTGCAACTCAGAATCCTACGATACCGGGTTCGATCCTAGGCTCCGCACCAATGACTTCTAAGTTATGTGCGGATTTCCATCGCTCTGTGCTTCGGAGGGCACGTTAAGCTGTCGGTCCCGGCTGCTATTGATTAATAGCAGTCGATAAGCCATGTCAGAGGCCCTCGGGCGGCTTGACAAACTCTGACACAAGAGGCCAGCACTACCTCATACAAAACGAAACGATTGCGTTGAGGGTTTTTTAATTTTTACAAAATTAATTTCTTGTTCAATAATTGTTGTGTTCAATTATTCTATATTTTAAGTAACCCATACCAAGTTTCAAGCAAAAAGAACCACGCGATAAAAAGTTCACATACAAAGTTTAACACCCCATTAATTGCACCCGCTTTTGGGGGTTGTTTGGGGAAAAAATATTTTACCCTCTTATTATTTATATTGAAGCATACTTATGCAAAGTTTCAGGGTTGTAAGTTCAAGAAATACGGTTTTTTATACAATGGTTTACACCCCTTTTTACCCTCTTAGAGATTGAATTTACAAAAAACCCTTCTTAGTGGGTGGTTTTGCTATAGAAGGAACCTACGCTCCAAGTTTCAGCTTGCTAGGTCCAATGGTTTCGGCTCAGCGATGATGAAATAAGTCAGTCAGTCAGGTCAAGCTCTTATATAGGTATAAATTCCATATTAGTTCAAGCATCGCTTTGATAAGAACAAACATTCTTAGTTTTTTTGCTGGTTCTTCTGATAAATGTCTCAGTCCTGTTGTACAAACAAAGTTTGTTCGTAATTTGGATAGTCGATGAGACTTTTTAGACCCAATCTAGAGACTAATACCTAGGCCTGTGGTTTGTTATATAAATAACCTTATCAATTATTTTCCTCCCACGTTACGCAAGAAATTAAAATAGCTTATTCATTATCTTTGATCTGTTCATGAACAGATAAAAGCTAGAACAGAAGCAGAAGAAGCTAATGACAAATATCACCCAGCACGTGGTACAAGTAGGGGGGTGGGGATGTGGAATACGTCGAAGAATACCTGTACCTAGGCCAATTAGAATCCTTCCAGGGACGACAAGATCTCGAAGTCGCTAGACGTACTGAGAATGCCTGGAAGGGATACTGGTCAATGAAACACCTAATTAAAGGTACACTTCCTTTAACATTGAAACGGAAGCTTATGAACGTGTGCATTCTCCCAATATCCTCACTGACTGATCAACAAAAGTCCAAACACGGCGTTTGCCAGCGAGCCATGGAGCGCAGTATTCTAGGAGTCAGACTGATAGACCGCGTTCGTAACAGTATAAATGAAAATGAAAATTTATTTATTACAAAACTCAAATCACTCAAATTATTTATTAAAAAATCAATACTGCGCTCCAAAACTCAAATCGCGAATGTCGGGCAGAGAGCGGGTAAATTGAAGTGGGATTGGGCGGGCCACGTCTGCCGCATGTCAGACGGGTTATGGGCTAAAGCCATAACAGAGTGGACGCCTCTGAACGGAAAACGATCTAGTGGCAGACCGCGGCGAAGATGGAGAGATGAAATAGATACCTATTTAAAGGATTGGTCCACAGTGGCCCAAAATAGAGAGGACTGGAGAGAAGGAAGGGAGGCCTTTGCCCTGCAGTGGGACACCACAGGCTCTTAATATAATATAATAATATTATCTTAATATATCATCATCATCAGCCTGCATCAGTCCACTGCTGCACATGGGCCTCTCCCAATGCGCGCCATTTAGACCGATTTCCAGCTCTTCCCATCCACTTTCTACCAGCCGCCTTAACCAGATCGTCGCTCCACCTAGCCAGGGGGCGCCCCACACTACGTCTACAAGACGTGGTCTCCACTCTAGAACACGTTTACCCCAGCGGTTGTCGGTTCTTCAGCATATATGCCCAGCCCATTGCCATTTCAGCTTCTAATTCTCTGAGCTATGTCGATGACCTTAGTTCTCTGTCGGATTCATTGCGGATTTTATCTCTTAGAGAAACTCCGAGCATAGCTCGTTCCATAGCACGCTGAGCTACCTTAACATATATAATCAATAGCCAAAAGTATATCAACTGTACGTTACGTAAATTAGTCAAAAAAGTTGGGTCAAACACGACGACCTCTGGCCTCTGGCGCGGCGGTCGAAGGTTCGCCTGCGACGCAAGAGGTTGCGGGTTCAATTCCCGCCTCGTAACAAATATTTGTACGATCTGCAGATATTTGTTCAGGGTGTTCTGGGTATTTTCTATGTGTAATAAAAAATATCCAGCTTTGTAATGTATTGTATTAAGTATATCAGTTATATAGTACCCTTAACACAACCTCTGCTTAGCTTGGGGCTAGATAATGTTGTGTGAACTTGACCAGTTTTTTTAAATTTATATATTTTATCGGGGTTGGCCGAGAAACCGTTGGCGGGACGATCTTGTTAATTTTGAGAAGGAGTGGTGGGAGACTGCCAAAAATGAGGAATTTGGGGGAGACCTTTGCCCAGCCAATGGGACAATATAGGTTAGGAAGAAAAAAAAAACAATAACCAAAAGTGTCTCAACTCCCAACTGAACGTTACGTAAATTAGTAAAAAAAGTTGAGTCAAACAATGTATGGGGAGTTGCCCATGTTCTTTAATGTAGTTTGGCACCCTAGCGATACTCTCCTCTTAAGGTGAATGGTCTCGTTTGTGGCGCGAAATTCTTTTTTTTTGAGTTTTTTGCCCATTACATTTCATCAACACTTCTTCAGATAGCGAACTTTGAGGTCGCGAGAGCTAGGAGACTTAACAAACATGTTTTAATTGATAGTATCTCATAAATATCATCAGTTTAGCTACGATAACACTAAACAAAAAAAACACTGTAAAAATTTGTTACCAAAAAAGGAAAACATGATACCCTTAGTATCATGTTTTTCTTCAAATTAATACCCGAAATAACCAATTACTCGGTTAAACACGTAGCAAAAACCGTAAAAACCGGTTTTTAAAGCTGTCGGTTTTTTGCAAACCCTGTATCGTAGCTAAACTGATGATATTTATGAGATACTATCAATTAAAACATGTGTTAGGTCTCCTAGTTCTCGCGAACTCAACTTTTGCTATCTCAAGAAGTGTTGGTGAGCTGTAAAAGGCAAAAAATACCAAAAAAAAATAATTTCGCGCCTCAAGCGTCAGCATCCATCTTAACGAGCTACCCTCTAATTGCCTAAGCCCCTAAGGTACTGTTCATCACATTTTACTACGTTTTCGAAGTACATTGCGGCGCGTGTTTATGCTTTTGAAGAACATAGTCAGAACGTACAGTGCAATGAACTGTTAAATCATAAAAGAGACCAATTACCAGTACTTTAGGCATAAAGGCGCGGGTATTGTTATGTAGTACTTGCATTAATCTGTGGTGCGGTATGCGTTTGTTGTTCAGAGACTGTCTGTTTGAATACATCTCCAAAACGGCTACATGGATTGTGATGTGGATTTTAACAATCGTTTTGTGTGTTCAAGAAAGTTGTTTATTTTTATCTATAAATTATTTTTTCTTCGTAAAAGTCGAAATAATTTTATTCTCATATAATAAAACTCTATGTACAAACATTTATTTTTACTACTAGTACGGCCTGGACCAGTTACACTTATTTATAATTTATACACACTTATTTTAACAGAATACATGATACATTAAAGATTGACACAGAGAAAAACATAATCAAAAATAATAATTAAACAATAACACAATCCAATCAAAAAACACATATCATACATAGTTAGTGAAAAAAGACAAAAATTCATAAATCAAATAAAATTACAAAAATAAATAATAATAATAATAAAACCTAAACAATAACAATAAAAGCAAGCAATTGATATGTCAAAATGTCAGACATCCCTCTCACACATTCTCGCAGAGCCCCAAGCAAACTCTCTGTCTCCTGTTATTGGAAGAAATAAATTACTTAAAATTTGGTTCGCCTGCGACGCGGGAGAACGCGGGTTCGATTCCCGCCTCTGAAAAAATATTTTTACGATCTGCAGATATTTGTTCAGGGTGTTCTGGATATTTTCTATGTATATAATAAAAATATCTATGTATGTAACTTATTGTATTATGTATATCAGTTATCTAGTACCCATAACTCAAGCTCTGCTTAGCTTGGGGCTAGATATGTTGTGTGAACTGTCCAGTATTATTTATTTATTTATATTATTTATGTATGGGATGTTATGTTAACTTTACTTTATTTTTTAATTCGCATTAAAATTATAATTGAACAAGAAAATTACCCGAACTAGAGGCATTTAGAGTCACTTCTACCCATAGCGTTATTGTTTATTCTGATGGCTCTGTCGCAGCCAAACTAAACTGAGCATAGACAATGTATTTGCAGCCGAACGGTGTGATCATAGACAACGGCGTGGGCGGCGGAGTGGTGGGCAGCGGGGACGCCGGCGTGAGACCCGTATACCCGGTTCACATCCCGAGACACATGCCCGGTAAGAACTATTAAAATTCCACATCTGAGGGTGCTTAGACTAGAGTTGCCACGAATATTCGGCTACATTCGGTATTCGGCCTAATACTACATACAATTCGACCGAAAACCGAATCATGAAAAAAAAACCATATTATTACACAAAAATATAATTCATACCATTATCTTCACTACTAAAAAAAACACTTATTTAGGAGTTGCATACAACTCCTAAATAAGTGTTTTTTTTTTTAAATAAAATCCTGCCGTTTTGTGAAGCTTTTGGCTTAGAACAATTACTGTTATTTAAACAATAATAGTAACTACTAAAAGTAGAGCTTTTTTGTGAAAGAGTTTGTCCGGGGAAGTACTCCCTCCATACCTATTTCTGCCGCAAAGCAGTAGTGCTCGCATTGCTGTGTTCCAGTTTGAAGGTTATGCTTGCCGGTGAAATTACAGGCACATAAGACTTGCATCTAGGTATATCTCCGGGTGGCGGGCGCACTGCAATGCCACATAGGGTGCGTTCTAGGCAGACGTGACCTATGTGATAATGCACTGTTTATAGGCAGAGGCTACCGCTTAATGTCAGGTGTGCCATCTGTTTGATACGTCACTTTACGTTACGTCACGTTACGTCATACAAGTTGTACGATAAATAAACTTTAAAAAAATCTATAAATCCTCATTTAGTCTTATAGGTATTAAGAACGTTGCACTGAAAAAAGAACAATTTTTTTTTTCGACCGTTACTCTTAGGGGCCTTGACATAGACATTACTTTGGTACGAAGCTTTTGATGAACGATATGTGTTGTCATCAATGTGTTACATGTTCCCAAGATCTTGTTAATACTTAAAAATATGTGTATCCGGCCTAAGAATAGACCCCTCCGTCTCCTCCCGTGGATGTCGTAAAAGCCGGCTAAGGGATTACCCGGACTTGTTGATAAGATTCGTCCTGGCTGCTAGCTAACACACATCGTAATGACACATTCCATAATAATGGAATGTGTTATTACTGGAAGAAAGCGTTAGCAGAGTCAGTCGTGGGAAGCAATGGCGGCGATGAGCTCACCACTTATCACGTCTATACTCCACAATGGTGCAACCCTCGCTGAAAACAGGCCCCTTGAGGCTCTGCCTACTCCTTTGGGAAAAAGGCGTATGTCTATGTATTCATTATTTTGCATCCGCAGCTGGGTACGTGATGGCGGGCGCCTACTACCCCCCTCAGTTCCCCCCACCAGTGCCTCCTCAACCAGACGATTTCGAGGATTACATGTGGATGGAAAACGAGGAGGAATTTGACAAGCAGGTGAGTGAGAGACATCTGACTGTACAATACGTACTGTACAATTAGAATTGTACCATACGTACTGTACAATATGTACATACGTACTGTACAATACGTACTGTACAGTAAATACTGTACGTTAAGTACGTACTATACAATTAATAAGTACTGTATAATACGTACTGTACAATACGAATTGTACAATACGTACTGTACAATACGAATTGTACAATACGTACTGTACAATACGTACTGTACAGTAAATACTGTACATTAAGTACGTACTATACAATTAATAAGTACTGTATAATACGTACTGTACAATACAAATTGTATAATACGTACTGTACAATACAAAGAGTACAATACGCCCTCAGTTCGCCCCCCCAGCGCCGCCTCAACAAGACGACTTCGCGGATTACATGTGGATGGAGAACGAGAGGGAGTTTGACAAGCAGGTGAGTGAGCGAGAGAGAGAAACACCCGTCTTTGTTATACGTGCTGTCCCACACATACTGTACTGCACAATAAGGTCTGGTATGTACTGTACAATAAGTACGTACTAAACCATACATACGTAACTAAGGTAAGGAAAGTACAGTACACATTGTGCAATACTGTGTAGCGCCACATCTGCGGAACGTACGGCGCCGATCGTTCGGTTCAATACGCTCGCGGTGTTGCAAAATACATTGAATACGTTTTGGCTGAAATAATCGCTCGAAGGGAGGTTCGGCGCTACCCTGAACGCGACGTAATTTCGGCTGATGTGTCCTATAGTCCCGAGTCCTAGTCCGAGTCAAGATGTACATCCGTGCTTGCATAAGTTCGGGACAAGCTGATTTTTTGATATGTTGTTAGGATCTTAACCAACATTAAAAAACCAGATTTGCAATTTTCCAAGTGCTGAGCGTTCGGCGGTGTGCCCAAAACACCATGTTTTTTTTTCTTTTTTTTTTTCAGTTTTTGCTCAATATCTTAGTGAAGGAAGGGTCTGACCGGTACAGTTACTGCGAATACTTTTAAAGTTGACTAAATTTGCTACAATTTGACACTAGCTCGAGCTCTACAGAGCCATTGGTTCCCAAGATACAGTTCTTCCAAAACAGGCAATTTTTTACTAAGTGTTTTTTTTTTCGAAATGTTCACTTATTTTGTGAAATATCTTCTAAAATACGCATCCCTCGTCAAATATCATTTGACATGAAGTTGTAGTAAGTTTAATTAGCTTTAATTTGAGACCAAATTGGTACCTGTAGGCACAGCGGTTCTCTCAGAAATGGCAGATAGCCAAGAACAGTCATAAGTGGATTTTTGGGTGGTAATGCAAATAAACTATGTTCTCACGTCTTTTTATGATTTTATTTATCAAACAGTTAAAATTTACTGATTACAATTACTCAAAAAAGATAACTAATATAATTCATGCGGGTAAGGCAAATCATAAAAGGCATAATTTTGCCAAATGATGTCTTTCTTTTTATCTTAGATGGCCCGGGCTTTTGCTCGCACGAAGATGGCGTCTCGATGGCCGTGATGGACGCTGGGAGAGGCGCCCAGTCTGTAGTCGGGTCATCTTCATCGTCCGAGCATTTCAGCTCCACATCCGGGACGTTAATACACAATTTGCCACCGCATGAAAGGCAGACTGAGCAGTGGAGCCCAGCTTTTCTGCACGAGCAGCGCCCAGAGCTGAGCAAGTGGAGGTATTCCTTGAGCCAGACTTCACCCCACAAGTCGAGAGAAAAGCAGGTATCAAGTGCTTCGTGGCTCTATATGGGGTGATGACATCGCGAGGGATGCTTTGGATTTCCTAATATAAGAGGCGTTTGTCTCTTCACCGAGCATAAACCTCACCCGTTTGCCACCGACGGAAGATGCCGCAGGCCACCATGCAGCAAGGTGCTACTTCCAAGTGCAGAAGTGGCGGGTAGTCAACTTTAATCCCACTGATTGGGGGGTGGAAGCTGTCTTCTCAGGGACTCACTCACATCCCCACCACCATGGATCCCGTACCTCCTGCCCTTCTGCGAAAATAATCATGTAAATGCAGTCCTCTTGCCTGTCATGCGGTGGCAAATTGTGAATTAACGTCCCGGATGTGGAGCTGAAATGCTCGGACGATGAAGATGACCCGACTACAGAGTGGGCGCCTCTCCCAGCGTCTATCACGGCCATCGAGATACCATCTTCGTGCGAGCCCAAGCCCGGGCCATCTAAGATAGAAAATTAGTTTTTGAGAGAACCGCTGTACCTACAGGTACCAATTTGATCTCAAATGAAAGCTAGTTAAATTAACTACAACTTTATTTTTATAATATTTGACTTGGGATGCGTATTTTAGAAGATATTTCACAAAACAAGTGAAAATTTCAGGAAAAAAAAACACTTAGGAAAAAAATTGCCTATTTTTGAAGAACTGTGTCTTGGGAACCAATGGCTTTGAGGAGCTCGCGCTAGTGTCAAATTGTAGCAAATTTAGTCTTCTTCAAAAGTATTCACAGTAACTGTACCGGCCAGACCCTTCCTTCACTAAGATATTGATCAAAAACGGAAAATAAACCCCGAAATTTCATGGTTTTTTGGGCACACCGCCGAACGCACACCACTTAGAAAATTGCAAATCTGGTTTTTTAATGTTGGTTAAGGTCCTAACAACATATAAAAAAATCAGCGTGACCCGAACTTTTGCAAGCAGGACCCACTTTTTATGTTTAACTTGACTGCACTACTAGGGAACTTGAAAACCACTGCGAGCGTATTGAACCGACCGATCGGCGCCGTGCGTTCCGCAGATGTGGCGCTACTCTTAGTCTCCACCACTCTTAATGCTGCCCCAGCCGTAGGACATGGGGGGCATTACATGGGGATGGAGAAGGAAAAGGTGCCTCAGCACAAGCGACTTTCAAGTGAATTCTCTCGCTTGTGGCGCGAAATTCTTTTTTTTTGTGTTTTTGGCCCATTACAGCTCATCAACACTTCTTCAGATAGCGAAAGTTGAGTTCGCGAGAACTAGGAGACTTAACACACATGTTTTAATTGATAGTATCTGATAAATATCATCAGCTTAGCTACCATAACCCGATTTTGTTTAGGGGTATCGTAGCTAAACCGATGATATTTATGAAATACTATCAATTAAAACATGTGTGTTAAGTCTCCTAGTTCTTGCGAACTCAACTTTCACTATTTGAAGAAGTGTTGACGAGCTGTAATGGGCAAAAAACACTAAAAGAATTGAATTTCGCGCCGCAAGCGTGCGCATCCACCTTAACTCGGGGTCATTCTCCATATCAATATCATAATATTACTATAAATTACTATAAATATACTTGAAACAAGTGTTGAAATTAATTGTGTGCGAAGAGCTAACAACCACCCCGTTACTGAAGCTGTTCTTGTTTGATTCCAGGTGATACAGCAGCTAGAGGAGGAGGCTCTGATGGAGCAGTGCATAGAGGCCATGCTGGAGGACGAGCAGCGCGAGAGGAGGGCCCCTCGCCAGCCGAGAGCCCCCCGCGACCCGGACGCACCCACGTACGTGTCGTATTACAGGTGACACAGCGCGAGAGGAGGGCCCCTCCCCAGCCGAGAGCCCCGCGCGACCCGGACTTGTCGTATACCAACTTCTTGAATGACTGAACAAGCAGATGGCCCACCTGATGTTAAGCGGTAACCTCTGCCCATGAACAGTGCATTGCCATGACAGTGCAGTGTCGCCAATTTGTGTCAGTGATGCATGGCCTAGTATTAAGAGGCACAAATTAGTTTTGTTTTTCTTTGTTTCTGTGTGTGTGTGTGTGTGTGTGTGTGTCTTTTAGTGTGCAATATTGTTGTACTCATGTTGTTGACACAAATAAATGCTATTTCTTTCTTTCTTTCTTTCTTTCATTACCTCACAGGTCACGTCCACCTAGAACGCACCCTATGTGGCATTACACTGCGTCCGCCACCCTGAGACATAAAGATGAAAAGTCTCATGTGCCTCTAATTTCACCGGCACCCAAACTCTTCAAACCGGAACACAGCAATGCGAGCACTACTTCTTTGCGGCAGAAATATGTATGGTGGTAGTACTTCCCCGGACGAACTCTTTCACAAAGAAGCTCTACTACTACTAGAATACTGTCTGGTTTATGAATAAATAAATAATGCTGGACGTGAACTGTCCAGCATTATTATCCAGCCCAAAGCTAAGCAGAGCTTGTGTCTGTTACCCACGACACAGAGGATCCTGGTGTGGGATCATCAGGGCTATGTATGTGACTGTTGGGTGTTATGTTATACTCCAGTCAACAACAATCAAAGTCAAAAGTCAAGCATTAAATTGTGCATTGTGTGTGCAAAATGATCCTTGTGATATCAATTACTAAAACACCCTGAATATTTATGAGTAAAATTATGTATTTTCACAGAACAAGCACCTGTAATGGCAACCCCGGACTCACCCTGGAAGAGGCGGTGTCGAGGTCAACCCTGAACCCGCTAGCTGCGGAATTCGTGCCCACGAGAGTGAGGCTACCCCCCGCCAATCCAAATCCACCCACAACCACAGGTGAGTGCTCATACTCGTCCATATAAATCCACACACACACAGGTGAGTGCTCATACTCGTCCATACAAATCCACTCAAAACCAGGTGAGTGCTCATACTCGTCCATACAAATCCAGACACACACAGGTGATTGCTCATACTCGTCCATACAAATCCACTCAAAACCAGTTGAGTGTGCATACTCGTCCATACAAATCCACTCAAAACCAGGTGAGTGTGCATACTCGTCCATACAAATCCACTCAAACACAGGTGAGTGCTCATACTCGTCCATACAAATCCACACACACACATGTGAGTGCTCATACTCGTCCATACAAATCCACTCAAAACCAGGTGAGTGTGCATACTCGTCCATACAAATCCACTTAAACACAGGTCAGTTTGCATACTCTTCCATACAAATCCACACAAACACAGGTGAGTGCTCATACTCGTCCATACAAATCCACACAAACACAGGTGAGTGCTCATACTCGTCCATACAAATCCATACAAACACAGGTGAGTGCTCAAACTCGTCCATACAAATCCACACACACACAGGTGAGTGCTCATACTCGTCCATACAAATCCACTCAAAACCAGGTGAGTGCTCATACTCGTCCATACAAATCCACACACACACAGGTGAGTGCTCATACTCGTCCATACAAATCCACTTAAACACAGGTCAGTTTGCATACTCGTCCATACAAATCCACACAAACACAGGTGAGTGCTCATACTCGTCCATACAAATCCACACAAACACAAGTGAGTGCTCATACTCGTCCATACAAATCCATACAAACACAGGTGAGTGCTCAAACTCGTCCATACAAATCCACACACACACAGGTGAGTGCTCATACTCGTCCATACAAATCCACTCAAAACCAGGTGAGTGCTCATACTCGTCCATACAAATCCACACACACACAGGTGAGTGCTCATACTCGTCCATACAAATCCACACAAACACAGGTGAGTGCTCATACTCGTCCATACAAATCCACTCAAAACCAGGTGAGTGTGCATACTCGTCCATACAAATCTACTCAAACACAGGTGAGTGCTCATACTCGTCCATACAAATCTACTCAAACACAGGTGAGTGCTCATACTCGTCCATACAAATCCACTCAAAACCAGGTGAGTGTGCATACTCGTCCATACAAATCCACTCAAACACAGGTGAGTGCTCATACTCGTCCATACAAATACACTCAAACACAGGTCAGTTTGCATACTCGTCCATACAAATCCACTCAAACACAGGTGAGTGTGCATACTCGTCCGTACAAATCCACTCAAAACCAGGTGAGTGTGCATACTCGTCCATACAAATCCACTCACACACAGGTCAGTTTGCATACTCGTCCATACAAATCCACTCAAACACAGGTCAGTTTGCATACTCGTCCATACAAATCCACACAAACAGGTCAGTTTGCATACTCGTCCATACAAATCCACACAAACACAGGTGAGTGTGCATACTCGTCCATACAAATCCACACAAAGACAGGTGAGTGTGCATACTCTTCCATACAAATCCACTCAAACACAGGTGAGTGCTCATACTCGTCCATACAAATCCACACAAACACAGGTCAGTTTGCATACTTGTCCATACAAATACATTCTGGTCCAGTCATTTGGTAGTACTGGAGAGCCTTTCGGGATTTTGAAAATTGGTGATTTTATTGATATCTAAGTGCTCTCTCTTCGAATTTTCACTTTGCCACCTGGCCGTCTTTGCCGCTCGCGCCGCCATATTGGAAAAATGACGCCCAAACACAGTTATTTGACTATATCTCCTCTACGACTTATTTTACGATGAAAATAGTTGACATTTACGTTGGAAGCTTTTTTTTTTTAAATGAATTGGCCAAAAAACTTATTTCCACGCCAACATGAGGAAGAGTCGCGTTTTTTTTGTGGCATCCCTAGATCCCTGATTCTCTCATTATATCGTTCACTTCCAGCTCATTTGAAAGAAAGAAAGAAAGATTTATTTGTAGCACACACACTTAAGAGAAATAACAAATAAAAAATAATAATAGCACGTAAACAAAAAAACAAAGAAATATTACATAGAAAAAAGAATAAAACACAAAAAAAAAAACTTGCAAAAATTTGCACTCGCATACGAGGCGTGAGGCGAGGCACGAGACAGGAGCTTGAATAGACGCTCGCGGTTCGCCTCGCGCCTCATCTCGCCACTCGCAGCGCTCGCGTAGTGGTTTTTTAGGCACGAGTCAAAGGACCTCGCGGCAACGCGAGCGTTCTACTGAACTCACAACGAGAGTGTAAACAGGAAGCTCATTAACCATCGGTTTAGCTCATTTATGGTGGTCCCTACGGAAAGTGTGAAGACCTACTTGAGCCCTGACTTCTGGCCGAAAGGGGTGAAGTTCCGGCGGTTCAAGGGCCGCCTGTTACGTGATCCCCCGGGCGGCGACGCGTCGGCGATCACACGTTTGTTAGATTAAGTTATAAATAAAGTGATTTTATATGTATGTTAGTTTCTAAGGTATTTATGTTGATATGGGGTTACTGTTTAGGTTTAGTGCAATTCTCAATGAGCCTGAAATAAAGATTTTTAATATGAATAAATGTTGTATTAGAAGCAATGGTAGGGGTGGGGCATGGCGGCGCGTATCAAAAAACTTTGTAGGCGCCATTTTTCCAAGATGGCGGCTGGTAGCGCCGAAGCTATTTTTAGCTCATAAGAAACTGACTCCTGTGGGATAGGTATCGGAAATGGTATCTTAGGATACGTGCGGCGCACTGACCTGGATGCTTGGTACAGCTCAGCTTCTATGCATCGTCTGCAGGTATTTATGCAGATCGTCAAAAAAGTATACGATAGCTTCGGTCCACTCACAATGATTGTTTCAAGGAATGTAATATCCTTCGGCACAACTAGTAGGCACTGCACTGCGTTTGTTAGGACACTTTCCGTGTCCTTGCGGTATAAGCGTAGGTCGCAAGCTTGCGTAGCTGTGTCCGTGAATTGTCAAAGCGTTCCGTCTGTCGGTCGGCGCACGATGTGAGAGCGGATTTTGTAGGGAATATGATTGGAAAGGAGTTTCTCTTTTAAAACCAACAGATGGCGTAACAAGTGGCAAAGATACAAGGCAGCACAGTGAACATTTGAAAAGAGATCGTTGAAATCTATAAAATCACTAATTTTCAAAACTCCCGGAAATGTCTCCAGGTAACCCCCCGCCCCCTTTTTTTGACACCAAATGACTCACAAATATAGGTTAGTTTGCTTTGAGGCATTAATGTCCCTGGGGCACATTGGTATATTAACAACTTCTTTTTCCTTCTAGAAGTTAAAGCAGAAAGCACAGAAGCGCCCAGCACAGAAGAACAGAAAGAACCTAGCAGAACAGAACCGGCTGAGAGTGAGGCGGTCACGGAAACCAAACCTGAAATCACAGAAGAACCTATAACAGAAGGTGAGTTACTATTGCTATTATAAATCACAGAAGAACCTATAACAGAAGGTGAGTTACTATTGCTATTATAAATCACAGAAGAACCTATAACAGAAGGTGAGTTACTATTGCTATTATAAATCACAGAAGAACCTATAACAGAAGGTGAGTTACTATTGCTATTATAAATCACAGAAGAACCTATAACAGAAGGTGAGTTACTATTGCTACTATAAATCACAGAAGAACCTATAACAGAAGGTGAGTTACTATTGCTATTATAAATCACAGAAGAACCTATAACAGAAGGTGAGTTACTATAGCTATTATAAATCACAGAAGAACCTATAACAGAAGGTGAGTTACTATTGCTATTATAAATCACAGAAGAACCTATAACAGAAGGTGAGTTACTATTGCTATTATAAATCACAGAAGAACCTATAACAGAAGGTGAGTTACTATTGCATTTGTAATCCAATCATTTACCACAAGCTTTTATGGAATCCGAGTGGAAACTTGAAACTGAATTTAAAAGCAGGTATTCTCATCCGATTGAGCTAATATTTGTTTAACAAATACAGTAGGTACCTAGGTAATCATCAAGAAGGTTGTACAATAAAAAAAAAAATAGCAGTCCTAACAATCATGTGCTCAGCTCCCAGGCCCTTTTGTCATCTATGTAATATTTTACTTTGTACTAAGCCTTTTTTAATAAAACAGTCTTCACAGTTTTCTTAAATGTATTTTCAGGTAAATTAACAATATGGTCAGGTAATTTATTAAAAAACTTAGCGCTTTGTTTGTCCTATAAACGACTTACGAACTCTAGCCAATCTAGTTGTAGGACGAGCAATCTTATTCCTGTTTCTAGTATTGTGTGTATGCCTGTCAGTCAGAACAGAACAGACAGTAAGGATGTACATACATACAATAGACTCCACCTTTTTCCCCGAAAGGGTAGGCAGAGCCACAAATGGGCCTCTTTTCGTCGTTGGTTGCACCATCGTGGGAAATAGACGTGACAAGTGATGAGCTCATCGCCACTATTGCTATTGACGATTGATCTGTGGCGCGGCAGGCATAGGTTGGCCTGCGACACAGGAGGTTGCGGGTTCGATTCCCGCCTCGGAATAAATATTTGTGCGATCGCAGATATTTGTTCAGGATGTTCTGGGTTTATTCTACGTATAAAAAAATATATCTATCTATGTAATATATTGTATTAAGTATATCAGTTACCTAGTACCCGTGCGCATTTCTCCACGTCAAAAAAAAAAAAAAAAAGTTAGCAGCCAGGACAAATCTTATACCAACGAATCTTACAAGCAAGTCCGAGGATTACCCGGACTTGTTTGTAATCCTAAGGGATTACCCGGACTTGTTTGTAATCCTAAGGGATTACCCGGACTTGTTTGTAATCCTAAGGGATTACCCGGACTTGTTTGTAATCCTAAGGGATTACACGGACTTGTTTGTAATCCAAAGGGATTAAACGGACTTGTTTGTAAGATTCGTTGGTATAAGATTTGTCCTGGCTGCTAGCTTATTATGGAATGTGTTATTACTGGAAGAAAGCGTTAGCCAAGCCATGGGAAGCAATGGCAGCGATGAGCTCACCACTTGTCACATCTATTGCGCACGTCAACTAAGGTCGGCTCTTACGACATCCACGGCAGGAGACGGAGGGGTCTATTCTTAGGCCGGATCTCCTCATTTGGGATTCTACCCCGTAGTATTAACAAATTTATTATATTTCCAGAATCACTAACACCACCTAAAGACCCGCCCGAAGTGAGCGCCGCTGACGTACTGCCTATACAGAAGAGCAAGCCCAAAGACAAGAGACCGGAACCCAAGAAACCTGCCAAGGTAAGCATCCTCACCGAGCCACAGCCATGACAGAATCACTAACACCACCTAAAGACCCGCCTGAAGTGAGCGCGGCGGACGTAGTCCCGATACAGAAGAGCAAGCCCAAAGACGAGACCGGAGCCCAAGAAACCTGCCAAGGTAAGCACCCTTAAGGTAAAAAAACTCTTTACAGTGTTTTTTTTACTTAACGAGCGAAAGGCGGACTCTAGTATTATAAAAACAAGAGGCTAGTAGTAGTAGAGCTTTTTTGTGAAAGAGTTCATCCGGGGAAGTACTACCACCATACCTATTTCTGCCGCAAAGCAGTAGTGCTTGCATTGCTGTGTTCCAGTTTGAAGGGTAAGGGTGCCGGTGAAATTACAGGCACATGAGACTTTTCATCTTTATGTCTCAGGGTGGCGGGCGCAGTGCAATGTCACATAGGGCGCGTCCTAGGTGGACGTGACCTATGAGGTAATGCACTGTTCATAGGCAGAGGTTACCGCTTAACATCAGGTGGGCCATCTGCTTGACCCATCATTCAAGTAGAATTAAAAAAAAAAGGTTCGTCCACACGAATTTGACGTTCCAGATTCAAATCCCTTTATTGCCTAGGCAGTTTCATACAACTTTATATCCCTTAAGCGATAATTCTTTACTTTACGTTGAGGTTGCATTATATGTAATTGGACATTGTCGAGCAGGTGGTGTGAAAAGTATATTTTAAAAGGTCTGTGGATGGAGGCCGCTTGAAACCGTTCTGTTTTAAATGTCTCTCATATATTTTCAGGTTGTTCAAGAGATCAGGAAAGTGAAGCCGGTAGTAGTGAAGTCGGAGACGAAGGTTCAGCCCAGGAAGAAGGAGACGAAGGAGGTCCGGGGGGTGAAGAGTGAGGCCAGGATCGAGGGGGGAGGGACACCGGCGAGCGACGAGCCCAGCGACAGCGTCACTAAGGTGGGGGGGAATTTTACAAGCTTTCATTTAACTTGCAATGTATGTATGTTTGTCCGAGTGGAATCTTGCAACTGTATTTGAAAGCTGTTATCCTCAACCGATTGAGATGATATTTGTCATACCTGTAAAAGGGTAAAATATTTTTTCCCTGAACTATCCCCAAAAGCGGGTGCAAAGGGTGTTAAAGTTTGTATGGGAACTTTTTATTACGTGGTTGCCTTTTGCTAGAAACTTTGAATTAATTGAACACATATTTCAGGATTTTTCAAAATAACCCTCGAAAAAGGTGTGACAAAATTTTAGTTTTTGTGATGGGTATTCAGCTAGTAATTAATATATGTATTTTGTTATTTCAGCTCCAAACCCCGACCCTTGTGGAAGAGCAAGCTCTCCCCGGCCTGAAACCCATCAACTACGCCGCGGCAGCCAAGGCCATGAAGCCCAAGCCGAAGCCCACCCCCACTCCCACCACCACCCCCACCGAGAAACCCACCGAGAAGAAGGAGCTCAGACCCGTCAAAAGCACCCCAAAGACCAACAAGGAGCGGGTGAGGAAGAACTCTGCCAAGTAGACGTACCCTCCGGCGGATGCCGTATGTCAATTTGAATATTAACTGTGCACCTTGCCTGACTTGTTATTTCCTGGTCACCCTGAGATATGTGACATCACAGTAAATACATAGGTGAGAGCATGACAAACTAACAGACGTTTCACTTATGTATTTGCTAGGGATTTGCGTATAATTTTACACACTATGTGCTATTAATTCTCAAAGCAACAGAGCATTTTGTTAGAGATGTGTACGGAACGCAATATTATTGTGTGAATTCTAAATTGGGTCGCTTCTATGAAGATACCAAACTATTCTTATTAAATCTCATCTTCGAAGATGGTCCTGTCCCTGACATTTCACTAGTTCGTAGTCACTCAGATGTGGCTCTGAGAATATCCATTTGACTGTAGAAAGGCGGTGGAAAGACACCCGCCACCCGTCATCTGGTCTTGAAAAATGATATGCCATCCGTCACCTGGGTTTTAAAAGACGAGTCGCCACCCGTTACTTGGGTTTCAAGAGACTAGATGCCACCCGTCAGGGTTTTATGAGACGAGATACCACCCGTGACCAGGGTTTCAAGTGACGGGGCTCGTAAATCCTTTGGAAACTAAGAGTGCATATAAAGTCTTAGTCGGACATTAAAGTTGACTAGTTTCAGATTTAGTCAGTAACAAAATACTTACAACATAAGTAATTATTCGAAGTTTTAGTATCATGTGTATAAAAAAACCCTAGAAAGCCCGGTCAGGTTCAAGGTTGCGTTCAAGTTAAGAGTTCAAGTCATCGGGTGCACAGTTAAGGTAATAGTGTTAACATCTTACTTGTTTTAAGACTAATATAGTTGTTTACTATACATGACTATACATTATGTAAATATTAAATTTTTTGGTAAAAATTAAATATTCACTTTTGATAAAATTCTAAAAAACATAATCTTTATCAGTCATGTATTATGGTGAAGTGATTTTGTATACTGGCAATGTATGTTTTTATATTGATATTTTGCCATATTCTGTAAATTTTCTAATAATATGCCTTATTATATTATGGCGGTACAAAATTAGATGTTAGTTTTTTTGGCTAAAAACAAGATAAATTTAGGCTATGTGATTCGAATATTGATTGTTAGAATATTGTCATCGGTAAAAGACCACACAAATGGATGTGTAATGCTCGCTTAGAACAACCACTTAACGCTTACGAGACTGGTTTGTTAAATTAGGAATAAGTCTCGCAAACGTAACTTTACGGCAATAACCTTAATCAGTGTGCTATATTGTAGCGTACATGACTCTGCAGCGTTCATGTCTCTGCCGCTTACATGACTCTGCAGAGTACATAACTCTGCAGCGTACATAACTCTGCAGCGTACATGACTCTGCAGCTTACATGTCTCTACCGCTTACATAACTCTGCAGCGTACATAACTCTGCAGCGTACATAACTCTGCAGCGTACATAACTCTGCAGCGTACATGACTCTGCAGCTTACATGTCTCTGCCGCTTACATAACTTGGCAGCGTAAATAACTCTGCAGCTTACATGTCTCTACCGCTTACATGACTCTGCAGGGTACATAACTCTGCAGCGTACATCACTCCTGCAGCGTACATGCCTCTGCAGCGTACACGACTCTGCGGCGGTCATGTACCTGCAGCGTACATGTTTCTGCAGCGTTGAATGCATCTGTGACGTAATTATGCTATACACAACTTGAAATATTCGAAACACGTAGCTGTAAGGTGTAATAAAGGTTTGCGTCCACCTTGCTGCGCCGAATGCAATGCACAGAGTGGATTTCTATGAGAATGGTCCGTTACGTGCGTGCGACCTGTGAAGGTGGACGCAAAGCATAACAGTGTGTAAATTTAAAATACATAGTTTATAGTTTTTCATATACAAATGTTAAATAATTATTATTCAAGTTTATTAGCTCTGGGTTTTTTTTTGGGTACATTTAAATTTTATTACTGGCAACAAGCCCCGAGTTCTAAATAGTAGCTTTTATCGTACTGGCAACCCGTCTTCAAGTAATAATGGTAGAATTTCGCTGCACTTTTAGAAGATTTTCTTGTATAAAAATAAAAAATGTAAGTTTGTTGATAGTTTTTGGAGTTGAGATGATATAAATAAATTATTATAGTTATTTCTAACTTCATTTTAATTTTAGTATCAATAATGTAATAATTACTAAAATATAGGCCTAAATTTTTTTTCGCCCCAAAATCCATTAATTTGGTAAATAAATTTAATTTAGCATGTGATACATTATATCTTGCATTTTATTGACTTGAAAAAAAATATAAAAATAAAAAATAATGTATAAATATTTAAGTATGTGAATATTAAACATTAAAAAAAATACATCTGGGGGGGGGGGGGGGGGGTAGTATAATACTTTTACCGAGCTTTTAAAAGGGGTGAACAGATATGTCGATTTTAATCTAAATAATGTTTTTATTTAATAATAGTTTTGTAATACAAATTAAAAGCAATACGGACGTCTCTGCTCACCCTTTTAAAAAGCGTAGTGATACCCTCGGATATACCAACGGCCGTATTCAGCAACATGACCAGGCTATCGCTGTCTCTGACGCATCAATACGAAAGAGAGACAGCGACACTCGAGTGAGGTTCCTGAATACGGCCGCGACCCTATTAGCCTAGTTTATGGGTCAGTCCATAATATATCTAATTTTAGTGTTAGTTATATGTACATTTAATATAAAAATGTATATGAAAATGCACCGTTATTTCTGGGTTTAATATTATTTTGGAGGTTTTTGAGAAAAATGTCCTAATTATATAATATTGTTATTGTATATTTTAGTAAAATTTGGATGGTATTAGGTTTTAGTTTGCTGTGGAACTGTCATTCTGTATCGAGACTTTCCTTAGAGACAATAATTCAAAGAAAATATGGCGTGTTAGTGACGCGCGACTGGAGTAAATTCCAGTCCGGAATATGTTGCGCAGAGGGAAAACATAATTAAATTATGATTTAATTTGAATTGAGTTAGGTTTAGCTGTCTCAAGATGTGTTGATGAGCTGTGATTAGCAAAAACACAATAAAATTTGAATTTTGCGCCTCTAGCGAAACGTTCCAAGTGTATTTAATGTCAAAAAGGGATTTTAAACGCGAGAATGTTATTATAATTTGGATGTTATTCTCAAAAAGCCTCCAATATTAGTTTTTAAAGTTTGTTAGTTACGTTTATAGATAAAATTATTAGTGATATCTTAAATTTAAATATTATATACCTACCTATTAGCGTTACGGTATTCGCATGTATAATTTAATGAAGTAATGTAGTTTTTTGTTCACGCTTTACAGGGTAAGCGGTGCCTTTACGCAGGTGGTGTACTATTACAGTCCCAGCTGTTGCTCTGGCACTTTGGGGACGTGAGATTTTAGCCAACGGCGCAACAGAGAGAGAGAGAGAGAGAGCGCGTTGTTGCCTATGACACTACAGAGATTAATAAATCCACAATGTGCCATAGTAACAGCCGGGACTGTACAATCCCAAGCTTGAAAGCGGGTACTAGTAAAGGCACTGATAATAATAAAACTTCGAAAGATTAGCACAACGGCAATAAAATCTGTCCCACCTTTGCAAAAAGGGGGGGGCTGATCGTTTTTTTTTTGCCCAAGCTGTGTCACCCTAGGGGACACAGCAGGGTGGCAAATGGGAATAATTGGGCAATTTGTGTAAAAAAAAAATGACTGAAAACAAAACAAAAAATTTGGTTTTCTAATAAAAACTAAGCTCGTGTACGAGATGAACAATCTCGGATGAAAACCACTATGACGTCATCTCGTGGGCGAGATCCAAGAATACAGGCCCTATATCACCATCAGAGCGCGGAATGACAAAACAAATTTAATTATAATAAATTTAATAGAGATGGGTAATATTTTCTATCGAATATTTAAGTTATCGCTACTTTAATAGCTTTACTTTGTATATTATGATGAGATTATATAAAATAAAAATAAACCTCTTGTCTATGTACACAATTTTGATAATTGCCGCTATAATCCGGGACGGGAAGTTTACCCCAAAAACCCTTTTATGATATTTGATCTCTGTCGATTACAGTACTGTATTGCAATGAAAAATAAAAATATATTTAAAGGAAAAAACAATAGAGGTTGAAGTTTTCAATAAAAATTGTCTTATGCGCATTTTTGTGTTTAAGAATATGTTATTGAAATTTATTTAAATCAGCAAACATTACAAATATCAGTATAAAAACAAAGTTATATTAAAAGTATCTTATAGCAGGTAATTCATAGTTTGACAGCATTGGTAACCAAACTAGGATTATCTGTGTTATGGCGTACCAATACTCGCCGCCGGGTGATTTGAAAATCACGGGATATAAATCCATCTTTTGTAGTTTGTGATTAATTCGGAAATTTGTGATTAGTTACGAAAAGTAAGAACGAAAGAAGTAAGAAGATTAGTTAAGAACCACCTCGGTGAGTCCCATTCAAACAAGATTTTTTTAAATCGGTTTACAATTTAAGTTATTGGTTAAATGTATAAATAATACTTACAGACGATGAAGTCGGTTCAATATTGAACATTCGACTATGAATCTATTGTTTTGTTATTAAATTCCGCGCTCTGATCAAACGCCCGTAGCACACCTCCGCTGAGAAACTGCAAGTCGCGAAACCACTGTGGGAATTCCGCTGCGCTGTTATCGTGAGCTCCTATAGCCATTCAGTTCAAAAACGATTTAGTACAAATGATCGGTTTGTCTTTGACATTCTTCATCTCTCTTCGTTGTCTGCGACTGTGCCTTGCCGAAGTCAATGAACCGATATTTTTGTTTTTGAACTGAATGGCTATAAGAGCTCATACCCCCTGTGCGTCGGAACGTCACGCGAGGCAGTTGAGTCGAGGCAAAAAATATAGTTTAGCATTTTATTTTTGTCGACTGCCACAAACACGTTCGAAAGCAACGGCCGCCATTTTGATGCGGTGTCGCATCAAAATGGCGGCCGGAGCGCGGATGTGTGGCTGGCGTCACGAAACCGCGAAAGAGATAGAATTATAGTCGAAACTACGCGTTAGAACAGGCAGTTCAGTTCCGCTTCTCCTACATATTAATATTCATTTATTTTCACCTTGTTACAATAAATACAAAAAAACATCATTTCAAAAAAGAAAACAATAAAATTACCGATAAAAACCCTCGGGGTTTTCCGCCGAGAATCGGAATCGGGTGCCTGTTCTTCCACTATTTCATTAGTTACCTCACCGTCTCTCGGTGTACCATACGGACAAGACACGGCAAAGTCACTGCGGTTCCTCTGTTTTGGTTCCGCAGCGGAGGTGTGCTACGGGAAATAACAGCTCTAGGGTTAGGCCGTTTGTCCTCGCGGCCGTCACCGAGAACGAGATGACGGCGCCGAAGTAGCGATACATACATTTACTGTAGCCGCGTGTCCACCGCACGTCCGTCACCCGAGCGCGTGCGACAGACCCAGTGGACACACGTGACGTGACGGTGACGGCGGTGGTGGACAAACGGCCTAAGGTATCAATTGACGAGTTCAATTCTCAAAAATCTTCCTCATTTATACACTTTTCAGTTCATTTATAAAAACGTTGTTATACAAGTTCTTTTTTGTATTATTTTAAGTTTAGGTTTCAGCTTTTCGCGGTATAATCAACATTTAAATAAGTTATGAATTAAATATTTGTCACAACTACTTCAAGCTTTCTAGAGTAATTAATTGTATACGTATTATATATACACATTATGAATTATATTAAGTATATATTATCATATAATGTATAACATACTACTTTGTAGATTATACCGTAAAAGGCAACAGAGCTCATTTAAGATTGTTTTTAGTTAAATTTATAAGTCGTATTATTGTTATTTTACTTATGTTTTAACTGTTTTAAGTCACAATTATTGGACACATGAATTTTCTGAGCCTTAAGTTACGAAATGAGACGGACGCGGTCTGTTAATATGCGTTTGCGTTCACTAATCAGTGTTTAAAATCTAACCGGCGACGTTTGCCCGCGTCCGCTTCCGCTCGTTCTGTGCGGCCCAAGCCAAAAGCGGGAGCGTTTGAAGCGAAGTTATTAACGGCTCAGTGGTTCAGGATTTGACTTGTATAAATGATTCTGCCTACTCGCACCGAGAATGCATTAATTATTAGCCATTTTTGTTGCGGCACCTGTGCTGTGGTTCTCAATATAATATTATTACGGGAATTGCAAACTGTATTTTTATTTACAACACAATCTAGTTTTCAAAAACGTCTTAAGGCTGCGCCAAACCCAGGCAGAAATCTTCATTAAAAAACGCCTCGCTCCGCGCCGCTTGAAAAACCAATTTTTATTAGATTTCTTGTAAAATATAGATAATTTTACAAAACACCTATAAACTATCCTCCTTACGCAAAAACGACGGGGTGTTTTAAGTTTGACGTGTCTGAGTGTGTGTATGTCTGTGGCATCGTAGCTCCCGAACGGATGAACCGGTTTAGTTTTATTTTTTGTTTGAAAGGTGAATTTGTCGGGAGTGTTCTTAGCTATGTTTGATCAAAATCGGTTCAGCCGTTTCATTGCGTTGAGGGTTTTTTTAATTTTTCCAAAATTAATTACTTGTGTACCCAATAATATGCACCATCTTAATAAACAGTAGTAGTAGAGCTTTTTTAGCAGTAGTAGAGCTTTTTTTGTGAAAGAGTTCGTCCGGGGAAGTACTACCACCATACCTATTTCTGCCGCAAAGCAGTAGTGCTAGCATTGCTGTGTTCCGGTTTGAAGGGTAAGGGTGCCGGTGAAATTACAGGCACATGAGACTTTTCATCTATGTCTCAGGGTGGCGGGCGCAGTGCAATGCCACATAGGGTGCGTCCTTGGTGGACGTGACCTATGAGGTAATGCACTGTTCATAGGCAGAGGTTACCGCTTAACATCAGGTGGGCCTCTTGCTTGTTCCGTCATCCAAGTAGTAAAAAAAAAAAAAAAAAAAACAACCGAATCTAGCCAAAAGTTAGAGGTAACTTTGGGTTTTTTTCTATCGAGTAAATATGGTCCTATCGTGTTTCTGGTACAGTGATCCATCGGAATTATAATGTAGTATCCTTGAATATTTATAATTTGAATATTGTACTTAATAATCTAAGATTGGTAATTCAGCGGCATAAATGAAATCTAGTAGCAAGCGTTGTAGTTCGTAAGGTATGGAATAGGTTTATTCTGATATCCAGATTGTACGAGAAAGGATTATCTACACAAGTCCACTGTGGACTACTTTCGTGTCAGTGAATAAACATGACTAAATTTTATTGGAGGAATAAGCCGACGCGACGTATTTGCTAGGCCCCACTTTAAAGAACTCTGCCGTGCATAGTTGTTATGCAGGTGGCGGCATGTGTTAGGGCTAATCTCAGTGAGTTCACGAGGCTGGGTGACATGCACACGTAACAAAGATAAGCTTGCAGCCGTAACCCGCTCCCTGGCGAAGTCCTCGAAGCTGCTGACACACATTATGGGGCCGGCAGTGTACAACAATCTGCCTGAAACCATTAAATCTGCCACTCAGTTTTTTTTTCGCGATTATTCATCAAAACAAATTCATGTTTTTTTACAATCAAATACTATTGCTGAGCCCCTGGTTCCGTTGCCTGCCTCTAGTGTGCAGGTCGCGCAGAGAGAGCAAAAAGGCGCAGGTGAGCCATGCTTTGTATGGGGCTCCGCAGTTACAATGATTCTGTGATGAGTCGATGTTACCCCGCTTGGGCAGGTTCTCTCGGCAGTGATCACCTTGAGTCCTCAGACGGTTTAGGGACTTCCAAGTTGGCCACTGCTGCTCGTGGCCGGGAGGCAGGGGTTCTGCGGGTGACTTACATGACATGATTGTACCATTCATATCGTGAAAGTTTCCATCGCGTGGTTCTGATTAACATAACATCTTAAACCAGTCGTGAAGCGTGAGAAAAGTGTTTTTATAAATTTATTTTGTATACTACTTGGAATGACGGATCAAGCAGATGGCCCACCTGATGTTAAGTGGTACCCTCTGGCTATGAACAGTGCATTACCTCATAGGTCACGTCCACCTAGGACGCACCCTATGCGGCATTGCACTGCGCCCGCCACCCTGAGACATAAAGATGAAAAGTCTCATGTGCCTGTAATTTCACCTGATGAGACCACGTAGATTAACCGTGGAAAGTTCCATAAAAGTGGGGTTAACACTGAAAAAGCGGCTAAGTATGTGTCGGGCCACGCGCATTGTGGGGTTCTGTAGTTGCCAGTCACAATATGCGGACTAAGAGGGTTTAAGTTTTGCATTCGGTATCCCGACTATCGAATTCCGAGTCAATATAGGGGCGCTTATTATTTTCTGCATACAAAAACCGACATTTCGACTCGCAATTTGGTTTTCGTTATTCCGGTGCCAAATTACAAACCTGTTGTAGGCCCACAGTTTACAGAGTTCGAGGTAGTCGGTCAAGGTTGTGTTTAACACAAGTCCACCTAGGACGCTTCCATTACTGACTCGGCTAACGCTTTCTTCCAGTAACAACACATACATATAGACACACGCCTTTTCCTCCGCAGGGGTAGGCATAGCCCCAATGGGCCTCTTTTCACAGTGGGTTGCACCACCGTGGGATTATAGCAGTGGTGAGCTCATCGCCGCTATTGCTTCCCACTACTGGCTCGGCTAACGCTTTCTTCCAGCACACATTCCTCAATAAGCTAGCAGCCAGGAGGACATATCTTATACTAACGAGTGGGGTATATGCAGACACTTTCTTCTTCTCTTCTTATAATGGCTTCTGAGGAGAGCTCCAAACAATTTCGCCAAAGTCAAGTGATAAATTATATTTTTTATAACCAAGACGTCAAGAGTCTCCGTCAAGTCATAATCCAGTTTAAATGGTGGCAGAAAAACATAGTTTTTGCAGGGAAAATCCACCATTTTGAAAAGACACAATACACTTTTTCACTACATCACACATGTGTAAAATAAATAAGTGCATGGACTGATAGCGGAGAGCTTCGACCAATATGGGTCTGAAGTGCCTTAAGAAGCTCTCGCTAAATGGTTGGATCAAGAGTCAGATTCAGAAGGCGGTACTCCTGTTACCAAAAGTCCAATTACGCCGTTAAAATGCCACCAAAATTACAAGATATAACTCGAAAAAACACATTAAGGTGGTTGCTTTCGCTTGTGGTGCAAAACCATTGAAGCACAAATATAGTTAAACTAATGATATTTATGCGATACTTTAAATTAAATCTTGCGTGTTACGTCATATAATTACCGGCAACATAGTTTTCGCTATCTGAAGAAGTGTTGATGAGCTGTGATGAGCAAAAAACACGAAAAAAAATTAATTTTGCACCACAAACGAAAGCAACCACCTTAAATGTAATTAAATAAAAATATCGACGTTTCTTTTAAAAAAAGCAGGAGATATTTGAGAAGTTGAAAAAATTGGACAAAAGTCATCCAATATGTTCAACTGGTTGAACAGATAGTTGAACATATTGGAGTAGAGGATCTTGGAGTGGTTCATATAAAACAACACTCTGAACAGACATTATATTTATTTCCAGTAAGACACATAACATGGTAAAGCATTAGGTACTTCTATATAAAACAGCTCAACTCGCGTTGACCATCGTGAACACACTTTGCCGCTTCGCACCACAATTTGATTCACCCTTATTAATTTACAGGTTGAACTAACGGGACAATATAGTTCAGCCATCTTGTCTCAATAGTTCACACATAGATAAGCACTGAAGTTAGGTAAGACAGATAGATAGATAAATAAACAAATTATAACGTGAATTAGTGGGAATAACCACTTCTCTTCCAAAGAGTTAACTAGTGTTCACGCTGTACAGAACATTTCAAACTCTTTTATATGAAAATATTAATTTACAGGTTGAACTAACGGGACAATATAGTTCAGCCATCTTGTCTCCATAGTTCACATAGTTACAGCATTGAAGTTAGGTAAGGTGAATTAGTGGGAAAAACCACTTCCCTGTCTATTTATTACATAGAGTTAATTATTTTACTCATAGTATTACTTATGTAATTATACACAAAAGTTCGGGTTTATGGAGGTTTTAGTACAAAAAGCGACATATAGAGTTAAATCGTAGACATACACATTCATCTTAGTTATAAGGCCACGTAAATATCACGAATTTGTGTATAATCGACAAACCAGAGAAACTGATCCGGCCAAAACAGTTGTTTCTTCTTATACCTAATTTCCCACTTCTTTTTCAATGTGGGTTTCTTGGTGAATATAAGATTACCATGATTGGAACAGCCTGGTACAGAACACAGTGGCATATTCAAAGGTAATAAAAATAAAACCAATTGTACGGAAAAAAACAACAAAATAAACTGAAATTAGGCTTGTGCAGTTCACGTACGAAGTATGATTAGGAATTATTTCCCAGTATTGAACGAGAACGAACTATTAACCGAGATCATCCTTATTAGTTCAATAGTACTATTAGTTCCTTTCGCAAGAGTGAGCGTGCGAGCACGCCGTCCGACCGACCACTCGATGCGTCTCCGACGAACACCGAGTACGAACGAACGCCCAACCAACACTCTAACCACTGAACTAACAGTACTAATAGAACTATAAGGCTGTGAGCACTTTGGACTCGAATTAGCATCGTACGTAAACGTACGCTCGTGGTCGTAAGAATTGAGTGCACACACTGCATAGGTACGTTTTTCTCCGTTAAATAGTTACAGATAGATAGTGACGCCATCTTGGTTGGAGCACAATGAATGATCTAAATCTGTATCTTCAAGATAATTCTGGTATAACTCGGAGACTGCGGCGGCGTCGTTGCTGTCGTACAGTCGAATGGGTCCGCGAAATATATTTAAAAAGACACTATTTCGGAGAATTTTATCATATTATGGAAGACTTATACGCACGAACGTGTTTTAAAATCCCAACAAGTCCGGATTGTATTCGGACGTCGGATGTACACGTACGTATACGTACGACTAACTGGCACCCAGTGTGCGCGCTCCCATGTACTTGGAAGGTCGGGATCGTTCGTGCGTGTTCGTACGTGTTCGCACGAGTAAAATTCGTACGAAAACGTATCCAAACTGCTCACGGCCTTAGACTGATTTAGTAAATTTGATTGATTGTACTAGTATGGAGCGCTCCGTTCGCACAAGCCTAACTCAAATGACAGTTGACAGTGGTCGTATCGACGATGCGACGATGCGGGAAAAAATCGCAGTGTGGATCCCCATTGTAACACGCCCTAGCAACACGATATCATCGCGATAAAACGCCAAAAACGCTGAGTAGTGTTGTTATATACCTAAATGCAAAGCATGAACAAAACTACATTAACAACCTTATAAAATTAGGATTCTGTCTGAAGGCGTTTATATCAAAATCACCTTTAAATTAGTCTAAAACAGGGTTTCCCAACCATTCACCTCACGCCTCCCTAATGAGGGGTTTCACGGCCGTTTCACATCATGCTTAAACCCTTGAAAATAGATGGCGCCAGCTCTGTACTTAACCACAGAATGACGAAATAAAGTGAAATGTAAAAGTCAATAACGTAGTGATATATTTTTGTGGTTTTTGTTACTATCACACAAAAGCACAGACAAAGCATTTGTTAATTTTGACAAGCACATTTGAATCAGCGCCATCTATCGAGCCAAATCGAACTACTTCTTTATTTTTTATTCGTAAATGAAAAGCCCTCATTTATATTAAAACTCGCAGGCCAACTTCAGCTGAGGAAAAAATAGAAGAGAAGAGTGAAGTAAAATTAATATTACACTACATAATGCAGAGTGAAGCGAGCCGCGAAATGTTTAGTGTGAAAATACTATCTGATTTTTTTATTGAAAGTGTTAGCGCTTGTTCCTAGAGGTTCAACTGTTGGTTCTACTAGTAGAACTTCGTGGAAGTTTTCTTCCAAGAGGTTCTACTTTAGGGTGAAGTAGAACTGTTTGGAATAGACTGAAATACACAAGTCCGAGCAGTTCTACTATTCACAGTAATGATGACTCAAAGATTACCAAGTGGTTTAATGATTTCATAGCTGTTACGGGTGTCATGCTCTCCAGGATCGCTAACTTCCAATTCAACCTCCCCCCCCCATACGATCTCCTACGCCCCACATGAGAGGTGCGTTCCACCGGTTGGGAAACACTGGTCTAAAATAAATTGTTCTTTATATGAATAATTGTTTAAATAAAAAACAGATTTTTGACGATTTGTCATTCCTAAGATTTTCTTCGAAACTTTAAATAACGCCTTCATACAAAAAATATCCAAAATAGCATTTTTTAAACTAGAAGGTACAAAATTACATTGTCAGTTATTACTATAATAAACATCAATATGAAACAACACTTACAAAGATGTGTCTCGTGCAAAAATATTAAACATTTAAAAACTGCATTTTTTATATATATTTTTAACACTAAGTTGCATAATATGTTTTTAAGTTATAAAAATATATTAACAAATATATTTAACTAACAAACGTTAGTCAAATAATAATTATTATAGAAAAAATCATTACCAACAGGAAGCAAAATAAGTAAGAACTAAAAATAAAATTCAATAGTTTTTCTAAATCCACATAAAACATGTATAATCGGTGATATTACAATAACGTGATTAATTATACTTAACTGAAAAAACAATATATAATTAATAATGGCACCACTGGTATAAGTCATTCATTTTTTAATTAGCGTATTCTGCATTGCACCATCGATCGGTAGCTCGAATCTCATAATAGTTATACTTAGAAGTACATACTTTACTTAAGTATAAGATTAAAAAATTACACATAATAACAATGCATTACAAAAAAAACATAAGACATCGCCACACCATGTCGAAAATCCTTCCAATGTAACGCTAGATTTTTGACGTGACATGTTTTTTTTAAGGCGATATGTTAACATTTTGGAGTCTTTGCGTTACATGCTCACTCAGTAACAGTAAAGGTTACAAATTTAATGTTAATACAGTAATTACTTGAGGATGTAATCTAAATAAATTATAGACAAGAAACACGATTGGTGAAACTTTTCTCGATAGCTTTATTTTTTGAAATTGGTCCTCCTAAAACCCGTTTTAGGTTCCTCCTACGATTAGAGAAAACGTTAAGCGAAAATTTTTATACTAAGTAGGTAATCACATAACTTAGATTAGTAGTAGAGTTTTATTTTACATTTGCTACTTTAGAAGCAAAACGATGTTTTATCTTTTGTCGCTTACGTCAGTTACTTCCGAGCTGAAGAAATCTATACCTCATCTCTTCCCGGGTTCAAGTGAGTAATAGCTCTGTCCCTTTCTTGCAGCTATTGTTTTCTTGCTAGATTCCGCCCATTCAGTATTTTAACATATCGCCTTAAGTTTTTTTTTAATACTAAATAGTTCTTAACAAATTATATATAAATAAGCAGATTAATTTCATAAAATCTCTGTCAAATCTTTAATAATAAAATTCTCATATTGTCAATTTTAATTATAAAATTAGAATATAATAACAGTATTACTAGTGCTTTTATTAACAATACATACTGGACTCTATTCTAAGGTAGATTAATGCTATTTTTGTGTATTAAATCGTTATGGCACTGCTATAGGTGCCTGTTTCTATTTGACTGAAGCTTACTTATATATTAAAGTAATTTAATTACTGTTTCATCTGTCACCTGAAATTAAAAAAAAAAAAAAAATAATAATAAATTTTTGCTGAAAAATATATTTGTCAATAAAAGCTTTTATAAAATTAGTGATCGTAACAGTGTAATCAAAATGAGCCTAAACACGGCCAGTCTACTATTATCCATCGAGGAGTTCCGTTGTCCACCTCCCGTCTCCATCATCAGATCAGCTCGCTGTCACCATCATATTGTATTGTCATCGGAACTTGACAGGTATGCTAGATTTCATCTCAATCAGTTAAGGATAACTACTTTAAAATTCAGTTGCAAGATTCCACCCGGACTAACATATTCCACCCGGACATAAATTGCAAGTTAATATAAAGCTTGTAAAAAGACGTTAGTACGGCATTTACTAAGCCAAGCATCATCACTTTCATCCAAAGTATTGTGTCAAAGTAATGTCTACTTATAGCGATGCTACAGCTCGTTCACCGTAAGATGGCACCTGTAAATACTCCATGGCAGGTACCTTTTGTAGTAGTAGAGCTTTTTTGTGAAAGAGTTCGTCCGGGGAAGTACTACCACCATACCTATTTCTGCCGCAAAGCAGTAGTGCTTGCATTGCTGTGTTTCGGTTGGAACGGTAAGGGTGCCGGTGAAATTACAGGCACATGAGACTTTTCATCTATGTCTCAGGGTGGCGGGCGCAGTGCAATGCCATATAGGGTGCGTCCTAGGTGGACGTGACCTATGAGATAATGCACTGTTCATAGGCAGGGGTTACCGCTTAACATCAGGTGGGCCTCTTGCTTGTTCCGTCATCCAAGTAGTATAAAAAAAAAAAAAAACATCTTACGGTGAACGGTCTGAAGTACCAATGTCAAAGTAAAGCTTTGACTTACGTGAAGTATGTTATATTTATCTATTCTCAGGGTTGACATTGACAGTTGGCACTCACCTCACTTCATGGCCACGTTGTTGTAGAAGTCCAAGTCATCGAGTCCCTCGGGTTCAAAAGCGCGGATCTGCTCGAAAAGCTCGCTGTCCATAAAAGTATCAGCCTGAGCGGGCGTCTGAGCACTGAAGTAGCTGTTGTTTTTTTGTTAACTCAACGAGAATGTGCGTTTTCAGTTGAATTTATATTTGAGAATATTTGTGTACGTAGTATATGTATTTGTTCCATGTCGCCGTCACGTCGCACCACAGGGATCGGGAAAGAAAGAGAAAATGCAACACGTTAGACAAGGACGGTCGTCGGAAAACAAACATAAATAAAACCTACAACTTACACCGTCGCCAAAAGGCAGCACAGACAAAAAAGGAGAAGTTGTAGTGTCTATGGAACATTTTTTTTTTTTTCGTTTAGATTATACAAATTAATACAAATACATAATAAAATGAACAAAATAAACGACCGTCTGTGTTGCATTTTCGCGATTGGGTATAGAAAGAAAAAATTGTCTCTGATATATTCAGCGTTAAGGTGGATGCTCTCGCTTGAGGCGCGAAATTCAAATTTTTTGGTGTTTTTTTCTCATTACAGCTCATCAACACTTCTTCAGATAGCGAAAGTTGATTTCGCGAGAACTAGGAGACTTAACACACATGTTTTAATTGATAGTATCTCATAAATATCACCAGTTTAGCTACGATCCCTCGAAACACATGTTAAAAAAAAAGTCTCCTAGTTCTCGCGAAATCAACTTTCGCGATCTAAAGAAGTGTTGACGAGCTGTAATGGGTAAAAACACCAAAAAAAAAGGAATTTCGCGCCTCAAGCTTGAGCATCCACCACGTCCAACTCGGATTCCAAACTAGGCACAAAGACAAATTCTTCTGAATAAAATTAAAACATTATGGTCTCACATTTATAATTGTATTACAAAAAGACAAACATACATGCATTCAACAGTAACACCGTCATGTATAGATCATTATTATAACAATAGATGCTAATTTTCAATTGTGTATTAATGTCATTGTCAAAAACTTGACATTTATATCAAATCCACATATAAAGACACAAAATCTTACATATTTTTTTGTGTCAGATATTAGCTTAGACTCTTAGAGCATTGCGGCCTCCGCACCGGAGGATATTAGCGACATCTTTGCATTAAGGTCTACGAATGATTTGAGATTTCGTATCGTCGCAATGATTCTTAATTTATACCGTTTAATTAACATAATATTTATTTAACGACATTAATTTACGATGAATAAATCATTTAAATCACAATTAAGTTATGCTGTAAAATTCCGATTTATTAAAATATTTTTTTAACTAATATTGCAGAATTTTAATTTTAATTAATAGGTTTTTAAAACATTTTAAAAGTTAATAGCTCCGTAGTATATTTCATAAAACTACAAATCACTGTCATGTGGTCTGATTTAAATGATTTATATGAGTTAATTACATCTAACTATAATAGTCACATCCATGAATAATTAAAAACTGTCTTAATCATCTAATATAATATAAATTCGTTTTTATAAACTATATAATAATAAACGCCAATTGAGAACATAATAGTTCTATAAATTTTATTTTATAATTAAACATTAATTGACCGATTCTAATTGTTACCAATTTGGATACATGATGACTACACATCAAATTTTAAAAAAAGGGTGTTATCAAGTATCAAGCTGTTCCGACATAGTCTTCTCTCACACAGGAAGCAAGCCTCACTATTGGTCCGCCATTTTGAATAATCTATTTCGTGTCTCTTATACTCCATACAAAAATGCCGAGTGTAATAAGGAGGTATGTATAAGGAATTAAGCTACAGCTTTATTTATTATCATTATAATAAATACTCAACATTAATTTTAGACAAAATTTAAAGATTTTAACTGTCATAAACATTTATACCAATTGAGAACTTAAATAATACTTTTTTCTTAAAACGAAATGTTCAAATATAAATTAAAACTACCATGTCATGATAAAATTAATGTACTTAAAGAAACTAGCACCGAATTATACAAAGTAAAAAGTGTTATTTATTAACCATAAAAAAATATAACCTAATTTAAAAATACTGACAAAAACACTTATGATAGAAAAATAATTTATGAGACCAATAATTAAAATATTAAGGCATGTTTTATTTTAGGTAATTTTTACTTTTGTTATAATAAAAGAATCATATTTACGGAAAAATTACAAATAAGTAAATTTTTGGTCACATTTCATCCAATCTTATACGAATACTGATTTTTGGAATATTTTTGTCAGTTTTAAAAATCACAACATCAATATTTACTTAAGTTTAAATTTAACGTAAAATACGTTTCGCATTAAATATAGTACAGTACGATTAAGATTAGAATAATGTATAGAAAGATGCATAACAAACAAATTTAACTTTTAAATAAAGTTAAGAGTGTGCCCACAAGCCAGCTTGTCTCATTCGGTTTGTGGGTGCACTCAGTCTTACCGCCGAAAGATTCGGGCATTGTGTGGCATCGCCTTTAAAAATTTATGAAATTAATAAAAATCTAACAAATGCAATTTTGTGGACCCAATATTTTCATTTAAATAATAAATAAAATAGATAATTATATAAAATCAGTCGCTTCAGAAAATGCAAGAGATTTCTGTAGTGATAGGACGGTCATGGATTAGCCTAAGACAATTAAAAAACAACACCGGTTTAACTGAAGCATAACTTACAGTTTGCAAAACAATTACTATACAGTTCCTAAGTATATATAAGTGATAACTTAGCCGTTTTTGTGTCTTGACAGACAGACAACTGCCCCAAAGGGTCCATTTTTTCTGTTGAGAAACGAAACTAAGTTATACGTAAGTGAAACCAGTGTATGTTCTCAAACTTATAGATCTTTTTTCTAAGTTACAACTTTGACAGTCATAAAATCATTAACATGTTATGCTTTCGTTGTATCGTTTAGACAAAATGTCTTAAGTTATATACTTGATAATTTCCTATATATGTTTCTCCTGAAAATTTACAAATCGGTTACCTCTAAATTGATATTTGAAGTTAAAGATGTAAGTACATAGCCATAAAGTTCGACGAAGTGTACGGGAGAACCTTAAATACTGTGCTACTAAAACCCTGTTGTGGGTTTCATTTTACATGAAATCCAATATTGGTCAACATTAAAAAAATCTACCAACCCTGATCCGCTTCGTATACCTTGTGTATTTATCTATTATATAGAAATGTTTTGATATAAAAAGTATAATTAAAAACATTGTATAATAATTGATTAATTGGTTTAACCTTTAGAAAAAGTCTAGCTAACATTTTTAGTGCCCGTTATTATTCTACATTTTCGTATGCCACGCACATTTTACAACATTGGTCATTTAAAATTTTATCTAGCTATTATTAGTTTAGCTAATTATATTTAAAATTAAAATAATTTCCGCGATATAATTCGAAAATAAAATTGTCTTGCCTAACGTTAAACTTCAACAAGGAATAATTCATTGTTTTTTTATTTATGTTTAATCCAGATGAAAACTGAAACAATTTAACAAAATATTTTAAGTATAGGCAACCATATTAAAATAATAATATACTACACTTAACAATTTAAATTTAAATTTCTTGTCTACGATTTTACGAATGGCTATTTTTAAAACCAAAAGAAAATTATTTTGTCGACGGTTAGTAATCGCAGTTTTCAATACTTATTACATTTAAAATAATACTGTTTTTTTTTGTGCCCGGATAATATTATTATATAATTTAACAGTGCATTGACACGAATACTCAATTAATTCTTATAATAAGACCTTTGACACATTTGTTCGTATCGAAGATTCCACAGACAAAATAGTTGACAACAATTAGGTTGACAACACACCAGGCTGATAATCCGATGCGTCTATTAACAACACTAAGTTTGTTACTGTTTAAAACTTGATTTAATAGTACACAATACTAATTTTTGTGTCACATTTAAAGAACATGGGCAACTCCCCATACATTGTTTGACCCAACTTTTTTGACTAACGTAACGTACAGTTGAGATACTTTTAATTATTGATAAAAAAAATAAGATAATGAAAAATCCAATTTAATTTCTTGCGTAGAAGTTGTGGGAAAGTAAAACTGGGGAAGCTTGTTGCGTTTTGTTTCACGCAAATGCAATGAGTTGATTGATATAATTATTTACATATACAACTTTTGCTTCCCAACTTCTAAAAATATAAAAGTTCTTTAGAAAAATAGGACAAAAAACAACAATTAGAACCGTACTAATTACTTCCATGGAGGGGCCCTGGTTCATTTATTTTTGACCTGGGTCATCGTTTTCCCACCTCCTTTAATACTAATTAGTTTTGATTTTTAAACGATTTTAGTGTTTCATTGTCAAAGTCTACCTGGTGTGTTGAGTTTTATACAGGGCTGTTTGTCTGTACGCACTTATATTATTCATTTTATAAAACGGTAATTTTTCACGTAACGTTATATAGGCCGCCCGAGCTGTGCGGTTTAGTTTATTTTTAACTACGATAATGTCGGAACAAGCAGATGCCCACCTGATGTTAAGCGGTAACCTCTGCCTTTAACAATGCATTACCACATAGGTCACGTCCAACTAGGACGTGTCCTATGTGGTATTGCACTGCGCCCGCAACTCTGAGACAAAAATTAAAGTCTCATGTGCCTGTAATTTCACCGGCACCCATACCCTTCAAACCGGAACACAGCAATGCGAGCACTGCTGCTTTGCGGCAGAAATATGTATGGTGGTAGTACTTCCCCGGACGAAGTCTTTCACAAAAAAGCTCTGTGTGCTAAACTGGTCGCGGACGCTTTGCGTCACGTTCTCTCACCTTGAAAAATACTGTCTTTTGAGTCGAAACCTGTACCGACTAGTTTCGAATCAAACGAGTTTTTTTTTGTGGCAATAACGGTATGTGAAAAATCCACGTTTTTATTAAGGCGATATGTTAAAATACCGAATGGGTCTAGCAAGAAAACAATAGCTGCAAAAAGGGGACAGCGATATTACTCACTTGAACCCGGGAAGAGACGAGGTATATTTTTCTGCCGCTCAGAAGTAACTGACGTAAGCGACAAATGATAAAACTTAGTTTTGCTTCTAAAGTAGCAAATATACAAATAAATCCTTCTTCATTAATCTAAGTAATGTGATTACCTACTAAATAGTACAAAAATTGACGCTTAATATTTTCTCTATTCGAATGAGGGACCTAAAACGGGTTTTAGGAGGACCAATTTCAAAATATAAATCTATCAAGAAAAGGTTTTTCAATCGTGTTTCTGTTCTTGATTTATTTAGATTACATCCTCAAGTAATGAAGGGTTTTCACGGACGTTTAAAATCATGCGCTAATAGATGGCGCTGCTTTGAACCTAGCTTTCAAAATAAAGTGAAATGTCTAAGTCAACAACGTAGTGATATATTTTCGTGTTTTTTTTTTACTGTCACACAAAAATACAGACAATGCATTTGTTAATTTTGATAAGCATACATGAGTCAGCGCCATCTATTGAGCCAAATTGAAATACTTTTTTTAAAATTCGAAAATGAAAAGCCCTCATTACTGTATGAACTTCAAGTTTGTAACCTTTACTGTTACTGAGTGAGCGTGTAACGCAACGACTCCAAAATGTTAACATATCACCTTAAAAGAATTAAACGCAAGTTTACAGCACTTATATGCATTAGATTCGGAGTATTTTATTGCACTAATATGATTTTGGAGTCAGCGAAGCGGTTGTCCATTTACAGTTGTAGTATTGTGGTACTGCAGCTATAAAAAAACACTGATTATTCTTAATACATACATATACACACACCTCTTTCCCCGAAGGGTACGCAGAGCCTAAATGGGCCTCAATTCTTAATAACTCCACTAAACAATAATTTCTAACTTAAACACTTAAATATAACTTTAATGTTCACTAGATAATTTCTCAATGCTTTTAGATATTTCTATTTAAAAAAAAAAAAATGTGTTAAATTTCGTAAAAAATAGTCCAAAAATCTAGCCGTATCTACTGCGCAGCTTATAAGCGCATCACTGTATCTACTGCGCAGCTTATTAGCGTATCGCTGTATCTACTGCGCAGCTTATTAACGCATCGCTGTATCCACTGCGCAGATGATAAGCGCATCGCTGTATCTACTGCGCAGCTTATTATCGCATCGCTGTATCCACTGCGCAGATGATAAGCGCATCGCTGTATCTACTGCGCAGCTTATTAGCGCATCGCTGTATCTACTACGCAGCTGATTAGCCCAGCGCTGTATATACTGCGCAGCTTATTAGCGCGTCGCTGTATCTACTGCGCAGCTGATTAGCGCATCGCCGTATCTACTGCGCAGCTGATTAGCGCATCGCCGTATCTACTGCGCAGATGATTAGCACATCGCTGTAGCTACTGCGCTGTTAATTAGCGTAGCGCCGTATCTACTGCGCAGTTGATTCGCACATCGGCGTATCTACTGCGCAGCTGATTAGCGCATCGCCGTATCTAGGTCAGTTTCTAATTGGGTTAACACTTCAAAAACAAATAAGCAATGAATAAATGGAGTTATTATGAACATGTTAAGAAATCTAAACTTAAGATAAAAGCTAAAAATAAATTACAAACTAAATTAAGTTTCACAGAAAAATACGTAAAAAAATTGCAAAAAGCATCTTCAACTAAACTATAAAATATAACTAAATACAAAAAGCAATTATAAAATAAGGATGTGACTATCAAATTGTATAACTAAAATAAAAATAAAACATGTCATTGTGTACTCCTGCAGTTATTATTAAAAGTCAATCATGTACCTATGGAAAAAGAAAACATAATGTAAAAACGAAACAAAATAAAAGCATAAATTAAAAAAAAACATACAGAGCGTGGATTCACAATGGCGACATTAAATGAAGACACGAGTAGAGCTAATTTGTCAGTTATCATAATATATAGTAAACTAGTACGTGCAAGTTGTGGAATGGGCTCCCTTCTGAGGTGTTTCCGCTAAACTACAACATGAGCCGCTTTAAAAAAAATGAAAAAAGAGTCCGTCAGGGCAGGCAACGCATTGGCAATGCCCCTGGTGTTGCAGATGTCAAAAAGCGACGGTAACCGCTTACCATCGGGCGGGCAGTATGCCAGTTTGTCAGCAATTACATTAAAAAAAAAAAAAAAAAAACCACGTTAGGACTCTTTGCGCCATTTTCGAAAATTCGAAATTCGTCTCTACTTTTTAAAAAAAATACAAATTATAATATTATTTTACTTGTAACGTTGCTAATTATATTGAAAATACAATAATAAATTATACTTGAAAATGCCAAATACACAAGCCGTGCGACGCCAATTATAAAAAAAAGGGTTTCTTTTTTGTAATTTATGTTCTAAGTTTTTTTTTTTTTTTCTATACTAATTTGAACTATAACATATATTTTTCTATACTAATAGGATTTGATTATTTGTTTGCATTGAATAGGCTCCGAAACTACTGAACCGATTTGAAAAATTATTAACCTATTCGGAAGCTACACTATCCCCGGGTGACATATACTCGTAGTAGAGAGGCAACTTCTCAAAAAGTCGTCAAATAGCGATTCCCGTTGGACAGACGAGTTCCGCGCCGACAACCGGTATCTTTGTGTTCAGCGTGATCTACTGAACAAGAATGAACCGGTTGTCGCATTCTTAAGTGGTGTAGGGGAGAGAGAGGGGAGGGGAAAGATGCGAAAACCGGGTATAAGGTTTGGTTAATATCTCAATAACGGCTTGTCCGATTTAAACAAGTAAGGTGTCATACGATAGGTAATAAAATCTTTGACATATCGAATCTTAAAATCAGTTTTTGTAAATATCATACGTAAGATATTTCGAAAAAAAAAAAAAAAAAAAAAAAAAAAAATAAGGTTTTGGTTTTGTTGAAAATGGCAGTAAATGACACCTAACTAAAAAGTAATGTATTACGAAGAATTTGGCGATTTATTCAGCAGTATTTTGCTTTTTCAATTTTTTTATTTGGTTGTGAAACGACATACTGTGACAGGTTTTTGCTAATACCATATTTTATTATATATTCAAAAATAGGTAAATTTCAGACAAACTACGTTTTTGGTTTTCTTTATTTTTAACTTTATTTTATTTTTATTATGTTTTCTTGTAGAAACCACAGCAGTTCTTATTCTGTGAAAATTTCAAGTTTCTAGCTGTTACGGTTCAAAAGATACAGCCATTATTAAGATCAAGCAAAATCTTTAAGACATGTTAATAAAGCGCCCAATTCTTTGTCATACATTACTTTTTAGTTAGGTGTAATTTACACTATCAGTTTCACCAAAGCCAAAAGCGTCTTTTGTTTGAAAGTCGCCTATTTTCTAAATATTTAATAAACTATGACATTTACGAAAATCATTGTTAGACATAGTATGTTGACCATTTAATTACCTTTTATTGACATTTATTTATTGAAATCGGACAAGCGGTTATTGAGATATTAACCAAATCTGATACCCAGTTTTCGAATCTTTGCCCTCCCCTCTCTCCTCCCTCCACCACTTTAGAATGCGACAACCAGTCTATTCTTGTTCAGGAGATCACGCTGAATACAATGATACTGTTACTGGTTGTCGGCGCGGACCTCGCCTGTCCAACGGGAATTCAATTTCGGAGGACTGGCCTCCCAACTAATATGCTATGTTATATTTTCAAAAAAATTGGGGATCCTTACTAAAACTACAATAATGTAACACAAGGTGTAAAAAAATTACTTAAAATATTCATTACATCGCGGTTGGATAGATGGGGGGGTTATGAAGGGGGAGGGAGGGGGGATCCCGACACTACCCGTGCGAAGCCGGGGCGAGTTTCTAGTATTTTTTTTAAAATGATTATTGACAAAGTAGCTCTACCCGTGTGTCGCTATTGTAACTCCACGCTGTATACTAATATTTCCCGAATTTTAGTATCAAAAGATTTTACAATGTTTGGACTCTCTGACCCCCGTTTATAGAAAAAGGGGGGTATAGACTGACCTGCTCTGCACGCTGGGCGTGTTGCGGTGCGAGTCCGGCGAGTGCGCGTAGGAGGGCGACGCGGAGGACATGTAGGGGGGCAGCGTCGTCACGAGGACCGGCTTCACGTACCCATTCTTCAACATCTCGTTCTCTGATACAAACACAACTCAATTTATTCATCATAGGACGAGCAGGCGCACGGCTTGGTACCACCCTTACCTCATAAGTATACCCTCTATTCGTACTAAACGTTTCAGTTCTACCTTTATAATGAGAACTTCTAAGGAGTGGAATACACTACCGTCGTCTGTCTTTCCTGAAAACTATAATCTGGGTCTCTTCAAGGCTAGAGTGAAGTGCCTTCAAGGTGCCTTCTAGATCTCTAGATTCTCAATCTCTTCTAAATTTGTGCTTTATCTTCGGCCACATCGTCACTTACCAACAGGTGAGATCGTGCTCAAACAAAGGTCTATATTAGTTTTTAAAAAAACTTTTTTTTTCTACTTTGTATGACGGATCAAGCAGATGGCCCACCTGATGTTAAGCGGCACCCTCTGTCTATGAACAGTGCATTACCTCATAGGTCACGCCCACCTAGGACGCACCCTATGTGGCATTGCACTGCGTCCGCCACCCTGAGACATAAAGATGAAAAGTCTCATGTGCCTGTAAATTCACCGGCACCCATACTCTTCAAACCGGAACACAGCAATACGAGCACTGCTGCTTTGCGGCAGAAATAGGTATGGTAGTAGTACTTCCCGGAAGAACTCTTTCACAAAAATGCTCTACTACATACATTGCAGCCATTCTAGAACCGACTGGTCTGCCACGTGACGATGGTAAGCGGCCTGACGGCATGACTCTTGTTCCGTGGGAGAAGGGTAGGCCTTTAGTGCGGGACGCTACATGCGTTGATACCCTCTTATCTCATCTCATCTTTGACAACCTCTGTGGCGCGACAGGCGAAGGTTCGCCTGCGACGCACGAGCTTGCGGGTTCGATTCCCGCCTCGGAACAAATATTTGTACGATCTGCAGATATTTGTTCAGGGTGTTCTGGGAATTTTCTATGTATAATACAAAATCTCTATCTATGTAATGTATTGTATTAAGTATATCAGTTATCTAGTACCTATAACACAAGCTCTGCTTAGCTTGGGGCTAGAAAATGTTGTGTGAACTGTCCAGCATTTTTTTTTTTAATAATAAATCTAATTCCAACGTATCTTACAAACCTGCCCTTACTGTTATGAGTTATGAGCTATGACCATAGATTACATGTCAATAACGTGTGACGTCACAATGTATTCTAAACGATGATTCCACGCTGATATCGTAACAAACCCGCGTTATGTCACGTTTGGTCATAGCAAATAATGGGGAAGTCCTACATAGAAAATACCCAGAACACCCTGAACAAATATCAGCTGATCGTACAAATATTTGTTCCGAGGCGGGAATCGAAGCCGCAACCTTCACCCGCCGCGCCACAGAGGTTGTAGAAATGACTCCATTGTATTCTTACCCGGCTTAGTGTAGTACTTGGAGAAAACATCGTCCTTGGCGATGTTGGGGTATAGGAACTGCAGCTGAGGCAAGTCCAGGACTCGATCGGCCAGCGAGCGCTGAATGAGGTCGCGCGACGTGAACGGCTGCAGGCTGAACACTTCGTTACCCTCTGCAAGTCAAATAAGGGGCTGAACACTTCGTTACCCTCTATACGTAAATTAAGGGGGCTGAACACTTCGTTACCCTCCACGCGTAAAATAAGTGAGCTGAACACTTTGTTACCCTCTATAATTAAAATAAGGGACTGAACACTTCGTTACCGTCTATACGTAAAATAAGGGGACTAAACACTTTGTGGCATTGCACTGCATCAGCCACCCTGAGACATAAAGGTGAAAAGTCTCATGTGCCTGTAATTTCACCGGCAACCATACCCTTCAAACAGGAACACAGCAATGCAAGCACTGCTGCTTTGCGGCAGAAATGGGTATGGAGGCAGTACTTCCCCGGACGAACTCTTTCACAAAAAAGGTCTACTGCTTCTATTCTACAGAGACAGTGTCCAGCAGTGGTCGGTTAGGGCTAAGGGGGTGACTTACCGCCGACCCATGCGATGATGATCCCCCCCAGTGCTATAGCAGTGGACGGTTAGGGCTAAGGGGGTGACTTACCGCCGACCCATGCGATGATAACATCGATAACTCCCCTACCTCTCTGCTGGTAAACGGGCTGATAGACAAAAATGTCGACCCAACGACCATCAGATGGATAGAGGCAATGCTCACTCATAGAGGTGCAAAACTGGCCCTTCACCATACAACCATTGAGATATCCACGGCTAGGGGCTGTCCACAAGGCGGAGTTCTATCGCCTGTTTTATGGACTCTGGCAGTGGATCAGCTCTTATACAGACTGGCAGAACTCCGCATAGATGCGCAGGGTTATGCAGATGACCTTGTAATCGTTGTGAGGGGTTTCTGCCAATCTACCATCTCTAGCATAATGCAGAGAGGTCTTAATACTGTCAGTGACTGGTGCGGTAATAGTGGCCTCTCAGTCAATGCTGACAAAACAGTGATTGTGCCATTTACTAACAAGCGAAGGTTGGACATGCTTGTAAAGCCTAGGCTTAATGGTAAGGTAATCACCTTTTCCACAGAAGTAAAGTATTTGGGCGTGACAATCGACCAAAAACTGACGTGGAATTCACACTTAGCCAATGTCTTACTAAAGGCTAAGATGGCTCTGGGGGCTAGTGGTCGGCTGATGGGTAAGAACTGGGGTGTTAACCCTAGGATTGCCCTATGGCTGTATACTGCCATTGTGAGGCCGATGATTGCATACACCGCCATGGTTTGGTACGACAAAGCCTTTCAGTCGACTGCTATCAACAGGCTAGGCAGTCTACAGAGGACTGCATGCCTTATGGCCTCAGGTGCTATGTCTACCTCTCCTGGACTGGCCCTGAATGCATTGCTAGGACTACCGCCTCTCCATGTATTTATACAGAAAGAGGCGAAAGCCAGCATGTACAGGGCTTATATCCAAGGTAGGAGGAATTGGCTTTCCCAGAAGTTGAGATCTTTGCAAGACTCAATTCTGGAATCACCTACATTGAGCATGACATCTGATGTTATGCTTACAAAGCATGTATTTGAAAAACAATACACCGTGGAAATGCCCTCTAGAGAAGACTGGTTGAACAGCCAGTTAATCTGCGAGGCCGGATGCCTAATATGGTACACGGATGGTTCCAAAATGGGACTGGATGTAGGCTGTGGAGTTTATGGAGAGCGACCTAAGTTCAATAGGAGTATAAACTTAGGAATTCACGCCTCCATCTTCCAGGCTGAGGTTTACGCCATTCTCGAATGTGCGGCAGTTAACCTTCAAAAGCGCTACATCAATCACACAATATATATCAACTCCGACAGTCAGGCAGCACTTCTTGCTCTGGATTCGAAGGTTATCACGTCCAGACTAGTTGAGGACTGTCTGTCACGTTTGAACTCTCTGGGACTAAGGAACAGAGTTGTTCTAAGATGGGTTCCGGGACACGCAGGCGTTGACGGCAATGAATGTGCTGACGAGCTTGCGCGAGCTGGGGCTAGTGGTATACAGGTGGGGCCTGAGCCGTTCTGTGGTATACCAAAAAGCCTGGCTCAAAGAACCCTGATGAACTCCTGTTTCGAAGAATCGGTCAAGCTGTGGTTTGAGTCCACTGGCTTGACCCATTCCAAAGCTCTTATTAAAGCCTTCGATAAGCGGAACACCAACCGTATCTTAGCGCTGAGTAGGAGCAACCTTCGCATTATGGTCAGAGCCTTGACTGGACACTGTCGCCTTAACAAGCACATGTTCAAGTTAAGGTTATGCGAAACACAATCCTGCAGATTCTGTGATGAGGCGGATGAAACGCCTCTTCATCTGCTAGGTGAGTGTGGACCACTAATGCACAAACGCAGCATTCATCTGGGCAAACACATCCTCTGCCCGGATGAACTGAAAGAAATTACCCCTAAGAAAATCCTACAGTTTCTAGCAGCTGTAGGGCTTAGCGGTGAACTGTAAACGCCCTCTCCAGGGGCGGTATGTAACAAGTGGCGATCACAATAGGCCTAACTGGTCGCAGTGATATCAAAGCCACAATCAGCTAATAAAAAAATAGGGCTAAGGGGGTGACTTACCGCCGACCCATGCGATGGTGATCCCCCCCAGTTCTACAGCAGTGGACGGTTAGGGCTAAGGGGTGACTTACCGCCGACCCATGCGATGGTGATCCCCCACAGTTCTACAGCAGTGGACGGTTAGGGCTAAGGGGGTGACTTACCGCCGACTCATGCGATGGTGATCCCCCCAGTTCCGAGTCAGAGAACCGCAGCAGGAACGTGCCGTGGGGACACTTGGACAGCATGTCCTCCGCGCCCTTCTTCTGGGGGCTAAGGGGGGTAACTTACCGCCGACCCATGCGATGGTGATCCCCCCGTTCCGAGTCAGATAACCGTAGCAGGATCGTGCCGGGGGGACACTTGGACAGCATGTCCTCCGCCCCCTTCTTCTGGGGGGTAAGGGGGGTAGCTTACCGCCGACCCATGCGATGGTGATCCCCCCAGTTCCGAGTCAGAGAACCACAGCTGGAACGAGCCGGGGGGACACTTGGACAGCATGTCCTCCGCCCCATTCTTCTGGGGGCTAAGGGGGGTAGCTTACCGCCGACCCAGGCGATGGTGATCCCCCCCAGTTCCGAGTCAGAGAACCGCAGCAGGAACGTGCCGGGGGGACACTTAGACAGCATGTCCTCCGCCCCCTTCTTCTGGATGAAGCCGCGAATCAATCTATAACAGATAAATAATAGATAATTTATTTACAAAAAGTATAAAACAAGGTATGTACAAAATACATATGAAACAGCTGTGCTACCTGAAGACTGCTGCTAGCGATCTAAAGGTAGCTCAACTGATCCAAATCACTACCAGACGGAAGCGTCCGTAATATGCTGGCTGCATTGAATGGCAATACTAATGCGTTGAGCCCGATAAGAGCCAGCTCTCGGGTCACGCTTCGCTTCGACCAGATGCCCTGAAAGAATTTTGAAAACGCGAAGGGCCCTGGAACCCCACGGACCCAGAGTCTCGACCCCGAAAGGCTCAAATAAGTAAGCTCTGTCGAGACTTGCATATTTGCGTCTTTTGAGCTCCTCAGCGGAATCTGCCGCCTCCGGCCCTAACGGATGTCCCGTTAACTGTGCTAGTTATTCTTTACAGAATAACTAGCACGCTGTAACTAGTACCTCTGCCTTTAACAGTGCATTTCCTCACAGGCCATGTCCACCTAGGACGCGCCCTATGTGACAATGTACCGCGCCCGCCACCCTGAGACATAAAGATGAAGTCTCATGTGCCTGTAATTTCACCGGCACCTTCAAACCGCAACACAGCAATGCGAGACCTACTGCTTTGCGGCAGAAATAGGTATAGTGGAAGTACATCCCCGGACGAACTCATACATACATACATAGACACACACCTTTTTCGCTTCAATGGGCCTCTTTTCACAGTGGGTTGCACCAACGTGGGATATAGACGTGACTAGTGGTGAGCGCATCGCCGCCATTGCTTCCCACGACTGACTCTGCTAACGCTTTCTTCCAGTAATAACACATTCCATAATAAGCTAGCAGCCAGGACAAATCTTATACCAACGAATATTACAAACTCGTCCGGGTAATCCCTTAGTCGGCTTGTACGACATCCACGGGAGGAGACTGTGCCCGTAATTTCCCCCTTCAAACCGGAACACAGCAATGCGAGACCTACCGCTTTGCGACAGAAAAAGGTATGGAGGCAGTACTTCCCCGGACGAACTCTTTCATAAAAAAGCACTACTACTACTAAAGCTTCGAGAGAAGTAGTAAAAAGTAGTAATAGTTTGAGAGAAATAGTTTTCGTTAGTAGTAGAGCTTTTTTGAGAATAAGATCATCTGGGGAAGTACTACCCCCTTACCTAATTCTGCCGCAAAGCAGTAGTGCACGCATTGCTGTTATCCGGTTTGAAGGGTATGGTTGCCGGTGAAATTACTGGCACATGAGACTTGTCATCTTTATATCACAGGGTGGCGGGCGCAGTGTCATGCCACATAGGGCGCGTTAGGTGGACGTGACCTATGTGATAATGCACTGTTCATAGGCAGAGGGGACCGCTTAACATCAGGTGGGCCATAAAAAGAAAAACCAGCGTGGTGATAGGTGCACTCACCGGTCGCACCACAGACTCCTCAGATAGTCGCGCGTGACCTTGGCGACCATGTAGAACCACTCCCAGAAGGTGAAGTTGCGTTCCGGGAGCGCGTCCTTGCAGAACTGCGTCCAGGACACCGCCATGCCGTTCAGCTCCAACGTGTTCATGGGCAGGTTCGTCCTGTCAATTACAACATCAACTTATGGGGCCCCATTTCGATTTGAACTAAAATCTTGTAGGTTCGTACAATTCAATTATTGAAAGAGAGGCACTGTGTTATTTGAGAGCTAGCGCCAGATCCTTTGGTTGGAATTCGGAAAATTCCGCTACTTACTAGCGAAACGGCAATAAACGCGCAAAATATTCTAAAACTTGTTCAGGCACGTACGTTTTTTTGAGAAAGTCTTACAAGCATGTGAATAAAATGCTTGTAATTTAGATTCTAGACAACATGGGCGAGATACCTGATAAGCCTTTTTTTTTACTTTTACAGTTTATAAGTACATTATGAACATCCAAAGTTCAGATAACATTGTGCAAATAAGCCGATTTTTGAAGCCTTATACAGAAAGTAGTGGTAAAAAAAAAAGAAGTTTCATCACGTATATCTAGATATATTATTCAAGATACATATTTTTACAAAACATCTGATGAAAAAATTGTTACAACTTCATAATCACGTACGAGCTGAGCACCAGCGTTTTTATCGAAAGTACTGGAATTGACTGCTCTTAAGTCATTAAGTATTTGTCCGGGTGGAATCTTGCAACTGAATTTTAAAGTAGTTATCCTCAACCGATTGAGCTGAAATTTGGCATACCTGTCAAGTTCCGATGACAATACAATATGATGGTGACAGCTGATCTGATGATGGAGACGGAAGGTGGACAACGGAACTCCTCGTTGGGTTATAGTAGACTGGCCGTGTTTAGGCTCAATTTGATCAGCACACGGTTACGATCACTAATTTTATAAAAGCTTGTTTTGAAATAGATATTTTTCAACAAGAAACGTGTTACTTAGTGTATCTACTTTTGACTGCCTTCCTAAGGCTTTTAAGACGATATGTTAACATTTTGGAGTCGTTGTGTTACACGCTCACTCAGTAACAGTAAAAGTCACTTGATGTTAATACAGTAATTACTAGAGGATGTAATCCAAATAAATCATAGACTAGAAACACGATTGGTGAAAATGCGGGGTGTCCTAGGTGTATGATACGGGGTGTTGATGATGCATGATACCAGTGATGAAGGTGCATGATGCTGGGTGTTCAAAGTGTATGAAGAGTTCATCCGGGAAAGTACTACCACCATACCTATTTCTGCCGCAAAGCAGTAGTGCTCGCATTGCTGTATTCCGGTTTGAACGGTGCCGGTGAAATTACAGGCACATAAGACTTTTCATCTTTATGTCTCAGGGTGGCGGGCGCAGTGCAATGCCACATAGGGCGCGTCCTAGGTGGACGTGACCTATGAGGTAATGCACTGTTCATAGGCAGAGGTTACCGCTTAACATCAGGTGGGTACGGGGTGTTGAAGATGCATGATACGGCGTGTTCAAGATGTATGATACGGAGTGTTCAAAGTGTTGGTGTCGGGGTGTTGATGATGCATGATACGAGTGATGAAGGTGCATGATGCTGGGTGTTCAAAGTGTGTGATACGAGGTGTTGAAGATGCATGATACGGCGTGTTCAAGATGTATGATACGGAGTGTTCAAAGTGTTGGTGTAGGGGTGTTGATGATGCATGATACGAGTGATGAAGGTGCATGATGCTGGGTGTTCAAAGTGTATGATACGGGGTGTTGAAGATGCATGATACGGCGTGTTCAAGATGAATGATACGGAGTGTTCAAAGTGTTGGTGTCGGGGTGTTGATGATGCATGATACGAGTGATGAAGGTGCATGATGCTGGGTGTTCAAAGTGTATGATACGGGGTGTTGAAGATGCATTATACAGGGTGTTCAAGATGTATGATACGGGATGTTCAAGGTGTATGATACGGGGTGTTGATGATCCATGATACCAGTGATGAAGGTGCATGATGCTGGGTGTTCAAAGTGTATGATACAGGGTGTTGAAGATGCATGATACAGAATGTTCAAGATGTATGGCGACGATATAGCGGCCTGTTTCAATAAATTTTTCATTGATATTGCAAACAATAAGGATGTAAAAAATAATCAAGCTAAAACTAAGGTTAGTAGATTAGAAAAATCTATTTATCTTGAGCCAGTGGATTGCCTTGAAATATTTAAAATTACTATGAGCTTACGTAACACTAATTCGGCGGGATATGACGAAATCAATACTAAATTAATAAAACAAAATTTATGTCATTTCATTGAACCACTAACACACATTATAAATTTATCTCTAGAAAATGGTGTATTTCCAGAAAGCTTAAAATATTCCGTGGTAAAACCTCTCTTTAAAAAGGGTGCGAAATCAGATACTGGAAACTACAGACCCATTACTTTAGTACCTATATTTTCAAAAATATTCGAAAGAACCATGAGTCAGAGAGTTATGAAGTTTTTGGAAAAAATAATGTCTTAAATGAACAACAGAATGGTTTTATCAAAAAAAAATCGACAACGTTGGCATGCTTTAATCTAGTTAAGGAAATTTTGGATGCGATTGATAGTAAAGATATCCCTGTTGCTATATTTTTAGACATGAGTAAAGCTTTCGACACAGTGTGTCATATCAGTTTATTGGACAAGTTAGAGCATTGTGGCATTAGAGGTCCTGCATTCAGTTGGTTTGAAAGCTACCTAAGAGGACGACAGCAATGTACAGAAATAAAAAAGATGTGCTACGAAACCAAAACGCAGGTAACCTATAGATCGCCTTATTTGGAAAACTGTTACGGCGTCCCACAAGGGAGTGTTCTTGGCCCAATATTATTCATAATTTACATCAACGAGTTACCGAAATCAACAGATCAGTACACTGTTTTGTTTGCGGACGACACTACTGTTTTAATAAAAGAGAAATCTTCTGAAATTGTTTTGAATGTTGCTAACAAAGCATTACATGATTTAATTAATTGGCTAGAATCTAATAATTTAAAAATCAACACAGATAAGACTAAGTTTATGAAATACATGACACATAATAACAAAAATATAAATGATAAAATTGACATAAAGTATAATAATCATGACATTGAACTTGTAAATAATATAAATTTTCTAGGTATAACTATAGACCAATTTTGCAATTGGAAAATGCAAACAGATAGTGTTTGTAAGAAAGTAAACAAATTTATATTCGCATTGAGGAAAATTAGAAATCTTACTAACATTAAAACAGCTTTAACAGTTTACCATAGCCATGTGTGTTCCATTCTAAGATATGGGGTTATAATATGGGGTAATTCTACGGATTCTCAGAGAGCTTTTATAGCGCAAAAGAAGTGTATTCGGTCAATATTTGGCCTAAAATGGACCGATTCATGTAGACCTTTGTTTATAAAGCACAATCTTCTTACGCTCCCATCCATATATTTATATGAAATGTTCAAGTTTGTTAGGAACAATCCAAAGCTATTTAAAAAAGATGAAAACGCTATAACTAAAATAAAAATTGTACAAAAGCCGCTCATAGTACCTAGATATAGATTAAAAATGTGTGACAAAAACTGCTTTAAGATGGCTATTAATATTTATAACAAATTACCTAATGAATTTCGAGAGTTAAGGGAAAATGAATTTAAAAATAAAATGTATAGGTGGCTCTGTGATAAATGTTTTTATTCAATTGATGAATATTTTAAATTAAAATTCTAAATCTTGTTATTATTATAATGTGCCTACTTCGCAAATTGTTTCATTGAATTGACATTTAATAACTTGTATTTACCGTGTTTTTTAGTATTATATTAAATTTAATTTAAATGCATGAAATTTTTCACAGAATTATTATTATAAGAATTATTAGGTACCTATGTATAATGCTAAAATTAAAAATTAAATATTTGCACGACAATCTAGTCGAGTACAGTGATACTAAAAATAGATTATGAACCAAACTACCTGTATTCACGCAAATAAATCATTTCATTTCATTTCATTTCATTTCATTTTTATGATACGGAATGTTCAAAGTGTATGATACGGGATGTTCAAAGTGTATGATACGGGGTGTTGATGCTGCATGATGCGGGATGATGAAGGTGCATGATGCTGGGTGTTCAAAGTGTAAGATACGGGGAGTTGAAGATGCATGATACGAGTGATGAAGGTGCATGATGCTGGGTGTTCAAAGTGTATGATACGGAGTGTTGAAGATGCATGATACAGCGTGTTCAAGATGTATGATACGGGAGTTCAAAGTGTATGATACGGGGTGTTGAAGATGCATGATACAAGGTGTTCAAGATGTATGACACGGGATGTTCAAGGTGTATGATACGGGTTGTTGATAATGCATGATAATAGTGATGAAGGTGCATGATACGGGGTGTTCAAAGTGTTTGATACGGGGTTGTTGATGATTCATGATACGGGATGATGAAGGTGCATGATGGGGGGTGCTCAAGGCGTATGAGACAGGGTGATGGATGCCAAAAACTACAGAAGGTATTAACCATTCACACCTGAAGATCTTCTCGGCCAGGAAACGCAGATTCTCCTCGGAGAGATCACCTCCAGTGGCTGAGCAGAATTTGATGCGGAGCGTTTCGGCGAGCAAGCCCCAGGTCACCTGAAACCACAAATAAAATTGGTCCCGTATTTTTTTTTTATATTTCTTGGAATAACGGGTCAAGATCATGAGCCAGTAGGAGGTGTGTTCCTTGTCTGGCACGTGGAAGGGCACGCGGCCCGGCGCCGAGAAGGCGTTGTCCCACGTCACGGTGGCCTAGCCGTGGGGTCCAGGTCGCCGTGGACTATAACAGTAGCAGGCTCTCATGAGCCAGTAGGTGTATCCCTTGTCTGGCACGTGGAAGGGCACGCGGCCCGGCGCCGAGAAGGCGTTGTCCCACGTCACGGTGGCCCAGCCGTGGGGTCCAGGTCGCCGTGGACTATAACAGTAGCAGGCTCTCATGAGCCAGTAGGAGGTGTGTACCTTGTCTGGCACGTGGAAGGGCACGCGGCCCGGCGCCGAGAAGGCGTTGTCCCACGTCACAGTGGCCCAGCCGTGGGGCTCCTGGTTGCCGTGGACTATCACCACCACAGGCAGAGACAGCGTCCACACCTGGAATACATAAATAATGCTGGACAGTTCACACAACACTATCTAGCCCTTAGCTAAGCAGAGCTTGTGTTAGGGGTACTAGATAACTGATATACTTAATACAATACATTACATCTCCGATGTTATGTAGTTTATCGAAGATGTAATGTATTGTATTAAGTATAATGTCGCATTTACATTCAGCCGTAGTGAGCGGGGAAGTGAGCAGGGAAGTGGGCAGGGAAGTGGGCAGGGAAGTGGGCAGGGAAGTGGGCAGGGAAGTGGGCAGGGAAGTGGGCAGGACGAGTGTATAAACGCGATACTTCTCATGCCACTGGCATTGCCACTCGCGCTGCCCGGCGCTCCCCAAAAAGGCGGTTTTTTGTGCGGAAGTCAAAGGACCGGCAGCGCGAGCGGCAGTGCGTGTTTACATTCTGCTCCGTCGCTCAGTACTCACTGACCGCCTGGAGGAGAATTTCGACTATTTTGACGTCTGCCATTGCCGAAACTTGAAAGCGAAGTGGCAGTATGTAAACACACACTTCTCTCGATTCTGCTGCAGCAGTATTTAGGGAATTATTGCAGCGCGAGGGGCAGCGGCAGGGGCTGAACGTAAATGAGGTATAACAGTTATCTAGTACACATAACACAAGCTCTGCTTAGCTTGGGGCTAGATAGTGTTGTGAGAACATTTTATCGAAGCATAAATATTTTTATTATACGTAGGTAAACATTTGTTTTTTTCCCTCAGGGTGACAACTTCCGAAAACGAAAATTTCCGAGAACGTGTATTCTAAACTCGTAAATTTTAAGAAATGGCAAATTCATGAAATGACAAATTCCTAAAATGTTGTCACGTCACCGCGCGTGCGAAGCCGCAGGCAAGATCTCAGTATCTTTAGATAGATGCTGCTGGTTCCCTGTTGATATTTTCCTCCACCGTTCCATGCTGGAGACACTGACCTGGAAGACCAGCTCGCCGCCGCCCACGTTGAACTGCGACTGGAACAGCAGCGTCAGCTTCTCGTCCATGACGCTCTGGATGCCCTTCTTTTTGCAGCTGCACGCTCCATGCTGGAGACACTGACCTGGAAGACCAGCTCGCCGCCGCCCACGTTGAACTGCGACTGGAACAGCAGCGTCAGCTTCTCGTCCATGACGCTCTCGGTGCCCTTCTTCTCGGCGCGCTTGATCTTGCGCAGCTGCATGTTCCTGTCGCCAATACATTGTACATTATGAAGCTGTTCTCTTAAAAGCATTTTTAACAAAATCTACATAGTTAATTACCACTCGTACGAGTCGCGAGGCGAGGCACGAGACAAAGGTATGTGATTAGACGCTCAGTTTGAAGATTGGTTACGTTAACAACTACCCGTTAGTAAATTCATAAACAGCCATGTTCATAACAGTGCACGAAACTACTCCATTCTACAAATATCGGCCCTAAGGAAAGAATCAGGAAGCTTCCACGAAATTTTCAGACACAAAAATCCCTCTCATTTACAAAGATTTGAACTCGCGCTCCCTAAGCGTGAGTCCCGTCCCCCCGACGTGTACCCTCACCTGAAGCTGACGCACAGCTGGCGACTGGTGGGCTGGTACTCCATGGCTCCCGAGTTGTGAACTCGCGGCCCCTGAGCGTCAGTCGCGCGTGCTCCCGCCGCGCTGTCCCGTCCCCCCGACGTGTTCCCTCACCTGAAGCTGACGCACAGCTGGCGGGAAGTGGGCTGGACTCCATGGCGCCCGAGTTGTGAACTCGCGGCCCCTGAGCGTCAGTCGCGCGTGCTCCCGCCGCGCTGTCCCGTCCCCCCGACGTGTTCCCTCACCTGAAGCTGACGCACAGCTGGCGGGAGGTGGGCTGGACTCCATGGCGCCCGAGTTGTGAACTCGCGGCCCCTGAGCGTCAGTCGCGCGTGCTCCCGCCGCGCCCCCCCGTCCCCCCGACGTGTACCCTCACCTGAAGCTGACGCACAGCTGCCGGCTGGTGGGCTGGTACTCCATGGCGCCCGAGTTGTGAACTCGCGGCCCCTGAGCGTCAGTCGCGCGTGCTCCCGCCGCGCTGTCCCGTCCCCCCGACGTGTTCCCTCACCTGAAGCTGACGCACAGCTGGCGAGAGGTGGGTTGGTACTCCATGGCGCCCGAGTTATTGAGGATCTCTCCACACTCCACCGGCTGCTTGCCCTTGCCGGCCTGGGTCTCGCTTTTTAGCAGCAGTTGGGCTTGCTGCTCCGATATTATCGCCACCTGGAACAATAAATATAGAAAAGTAATAATACGTTCTCGCGTGACCCGAGAGCTGGCTCTTATCTGGCTCGACGCATTAGTATTGCAATTCAGCGTGACAATGCTGCCAGCATCATAGGGACGCTTCCGTCTGGTAGTGCTTTGGATCAGTTGAGCTACCTTTAGATCGGTAGCAGCGGTCTTCAGGTAGCTAGTACTACGTTAGTATTATTCCTTACTCTGTGCTAGTACTAATTTTAGCTGCGCACATATGTTTATGTTGCAGTTCAGATCAAAACTGTAATATTTATTTCTTATTTCTTTTGAGAGCGTAAATAAATAAAAATAAAACAAACACTTACGCTGACTCTGGGCGGTGTCATGTACACGTTGAGCTGACCGCCGACGAGCAGACGGACGGTAGCCGTGAAACTGTGAACAATAACATTGTCAGCATCTTAATACTGACGGACTCCGATTAGTAAAACGGTGGCATTTTTACTAAAACGTTGGTAGGCAAATTCCACCAATTCGAAAAGTCATGGAATTCACCTCCAATGAAATGGAGCTACACTTGTTAAGATGTTGTTGAGCTACATTGGTTAAAATGCCACCAAAATAACTCAAAAAACACTAGGAAATTAAATAAGTTTTTTGTGTAATTATATTTTCAACACAAGCTTTTATAAAATGAGAGGTGGTATATTGATAGTGTCATCTCTTACTTACCGCGTGTTAGTCTTCATGACCTGCGGCGGTTGTTTCTCGATCACGAATGTAGACGTCACCAGTGTAGATAGTGTCATCTCTTACTTACCGCGTGTTAGTCTTCATGACCTGCGGCGGTTGTTTCTCGATCACGAATGTAGACGTCACCAGTGTAGATAGTGTCATCTCTTACTTACCGCGTGTTAGTCTTCATGACCTGCGGCGGTTGTTTCTCGATCACGAATGTAGATGTCACCAGTGTAGATAGTGTCATCTCTTACTTACCGCGTGTTAGTCTTCATGACCTGCGGCGGTTGTTTCTCGATCACGAATGTAGATGTCACCAGTGTAGATAGTGTCATCTCTTACTTACCGCGTGTTAGTCTTCATGACCTGCGGCGGTTGTTTCTCGATCACGAATGTAGATGTCACCAGTGTAGATAGTGTCATCTCTTACTTACCGCGTGTTAGTCTTCATGACCTGCGGCGGTTGTTTCTCGATCACGAATGTAGATGTCACCAGTGTAGATAGTGTCATCTCTTACTTACCGCGTGTTAGTCTTCATGACCTGCGGCGGTTGTTTCTCGATCACGAATGTAGACGTCACCAGTGTAGATAGTGTCATCTCTTACTTACCGCGTGTTAGTCTTCATGACCTGCGGCGGTTGTTTCTCGATCACGAATGTAGACGTCACCAGTGTAGATAGTGTCATCTCTTACTTACCGCGTGTTAGTCTTCATGACCTGCGGCGGTTGTTTCTCGATCACGAATGTAGACGTCACCAGTGTAGACAGCAGCCCGGTCACCTGCAGATATTAACTCTGAATATAAGTACTTTGGCTTTGGATATGTTTTCCAGTGAATAAGATATAAAAAGTAGGTACGATACGGTCCTCTCATAGTGCATGGGCACGATCGGACTAAAACTAATTAAAGTTCAGGTAAGTTAGAAAGTAACATTATTTTCCATTAAGTTAATCTAGCTTGGCTCTTTATATTAATACTCTAATTAATTTTAGCAACGTAAGTTGATAGTAGCTTATTTTTATTTTATTTATGTATAGTCGAGCATCTTTCACTGATATGTCTACATCAAAACAGTGTTGAATGTCTGATTATGGGTCACTTTTTTATGTTCTGAATTGTCCTTTCGTAGCCAGTTGTCGAGCTTGTTTTTGAATGCGTTCACAGACGTGGCAGAAACAACATCGTCAGAACAACTTGGGTCGAGACTCTGGGTCTGAGATAAGCTCGCTGTTCCCACTATCAGGCTTCATAAAGTTAGTAAATCGTTTAAAGGACAATGTGTACGCTTCTATAACAAGATCCCAAGCGACGTGCTAAAGTTGTCGATAAACACATTTAAAAGCTTAATTAAAATTAAACTTTCTAAAAAAGCGTACTATAAAATCTCAGATTATTTAGATGATAATAAAGCTTGGGACTGAACTTGCTCCAACTCAGCTAAAACAAATGTATATCTAATAATATAATTGCAAGCTATAATTATTTTATAAAAAAAGACTAAAAAAATAATTAAAATAATAATAATAAAAAAAAGATTGAATAAATAAATTTTGAATAGAATTGGTCCGAGGGGTACCGGGCCCTTCGCGTTTTCGAAATTCTTTCAGGGTTTCTGGTCGAAGCGACACGTGCCCGAGAGCTGGCTCTTATCTGACTCAAAGCATTAGTATTTCCATTCAATGCAGCCAGCATCTTAGGGATGCTTCCGTCTGGTAGTGATTTGGATCAGTTGTGCTACCTTTAGAACGTTAGCAGCGGTCTTCAGGTAGCAAAAATTTTTTTTTTTTTTTTTTATTTTGTACGAATACACGCGATGTAAGTAGGCTACCTACTCTATATACCTTTCTAACTGACTCCTAAAACGTTTTGTGTAGTAGTAGAGCTTTTTTGTGAACGAGTCCGGAAAAGTAAGCCATACCTATTTCTGCCGCACAGCAGTAGTGCTCGCATTGCTGTGTTCCGGTTTGAAGGGTGTGGGTGCCGTTGAAATTACAGAAACATGAGACTTTTCATCTATATGCCTCAGGGTGACGAGCGCAGTGCAATGCCACATAGGGCGCGTCCTAGGTGGACGTGACCTATTTGGTAATGCGTTGTTAAGGCAGGCTTATTGAGAATTGTACTTAACCTAAACAATAAGCCCATGGAAACATATATTACCTCAGATACTATCATATATTTAATACACTTTATTTATAACTTAATCTAACACACGTGTGATCGCCGACGCGTCGCGGCCCGAAGGATCACGTGACAGACGGCCCTTGACCCGCCGGAACTTCACCCCTTTCGGCCAGAAGTCAGGGATAATGGGGTACGTACCTGCTTGCTCATCTCGTCCAGCATGTCGGAGAGATGCGGCTGACGGAGCTCCACGATTGTCTTAGTGTTGATGCGAGCCACGTTGTTCACCTGCAAATAAACACAACATAAGGGTATTGCTAGGACAAACTTCACTACACTGTTCACTAAAGTTCACTAACAAAGTTACTTGAGTGATTCACACTGAAAGCCAATTTATGACTGACGACTGCTCTTTGGCGAGCTCTGCTTATATACCTGAAGTCCAGACATACCTGCTGCCGCGTGTTCCAGATCAAGTCTGCTAACAGCTCGCACCACTCCTGGATCGTGTTCAGGTTCGACTGCACCGGGACGCCATTACCGCTAAGTTGCTGCTCTTTGAGCGAGCTCTGCTTATATACCTGAAGTCCAGACATACCTGCTGCAGCGTGTTCCAGATCAAGTCTGCTAACAGCTCGCACCACTCCTGGATCGTGTTCAGGTTCGACTGCACCGGGACGCCATTACCGCTAAGTTGCTGCTCTTTGAGCGAGCTCTGCTTATATACCTAAAGTCCAGACATACCTGCTGCCGCGTGTTCCAGATCAAGTCTGCTAACAGCTCGCACCACTCCTGGATCGTGTTCAGGTTCGACTGCACCGGGACGCCATTACCGCTAAGTTGCTGCTCTTTGAGCGAGCTCTGCTTATATACCTGAAGTCCAGACATACCTGCTGCCGCGTGTTCCAGATCAAGTCTGCTAACAGCTCGCACCACTCCTGGATCGTGTTCAGGTTCGACTGCACCGGGACGCCATTACCGCTAAGTTGCTGCTCTTTGGCGAGCTCTGCTTATATACCTGAAGTCCAGACATACCTGCTGCCGCGTGTTCCAGATCAAGTCTGCTAACAGCTCGCACCACTCCTGGATCGTGTTCAGGTTCGACTGCACCGGGACGCCATTACCGCTAAGTTGCTGCTCTTTGAGCGAGCTCTGCTTATATACCTGAAGTCCAGACATACCTGCTGCCGCGTGTTCCAGATCAAGTCTGCTAACAGCTCACACCACTCCTGGATCGTGTTCAGGTTCGACTGCATTGAGACGCCGTTACCGCTAAGTTGCTGCTCTTTGAGCGAGCTCTGCTTATATACCTGAAGTCCAGACATACCTGCTGCCGCGTGTTCCAGATCAAGTCTGCTAACAGCTCGCACCACTCCTGGATCGTGTTCAGGTTCGACTGCACCGGGACGCCGTTACCGCTAAGTTGCTGCTCGCGTTTCCATCTGAATGGGGAAATTAATAGTAAATTAATAAATAATTGATAATGCTGGACAGTTCACACAACATTATCTAGCCCCAAGCTAAGCAGAACTTTTGTTATGGGTACTAGGTAACTGATATACTTAATACAATACATTACACATATAGATAACACTTAACACCGCTTAACATCAGGTGGGCCTCTTGCTTGTTCCGACATCCAAGTAGTATAAAAAAAAGAAGAAGATAATTTGATTATACATAGAAAATACCCAGAACACCCTCAACAAATATCTGCAGATCGCAAAAATATTTTTTCCGAGACGGGAATCGAACCCGCAACCTCCTGGTTCGCTGGCGAACCTACGCCCGCCTTGCCTCAGTGGTCGTCGAAGAACCTCTACAGCTGATCACTAACTATGACCAATTACGGGCACCCTAAGTTAACGGGACACTTAGCGCATGTCAATGTAACATGTTTTCATCCGAATCTTGTCAGATCGTAGACTTTAGTCTTGAGGCTCTGCTGCATCTGCGGTACACAGATTTACATAATACAATTGTGTTATGAACGGTATATATTATTTGTTATTACTACATCCACGGGAGGAGACGTACATTAATGCTTGCGTATTTGCACAACTTTTTGCATTATTTTGCCACGGATCAATAACGTAAATATCGCAGGAGGTTGCGGGTTCGATTCCCGCCTCGGAACAAATATTTGTGCAATCGCAGATATTTGTTCAGGGTGTTCTGGGTATTTTCTGCATATAATAAAAAATATCTATCTATGTAATATATTGTATTAAGTATATCAGTTATCTAGTACCCATAACACAAGCTCTGCTTAGCTTGGGGCTAGATAATGTTGTGTGAACTGTGTCCAGCATTATTTATTTATTTTATTTATAACGCAATAATAAAAATACGCAATATTAATACGCTAAGTGAAGTGCTTGACAGACCTTTGTTTGAGCACGATCTCACCTGTTGGTAAGTGACGATGTGGCCGAAGATGGAGCACAAAGGTCTAGAAGGCACCTATTCACTCTAGCCTTGAAGAGACCCAGATTATAGTTTTCAGGAAAGACGGACGACTGTAGTGTATTCCACTCCTTAGCAGTTCGCATTATAAAGGTAGAACTGAACCGTTTAGTAGAAACAGAGGGTATACTAATGAGGTAAGGATGGTACCGAGCCGTACGCCTGCTCGTCTTATGATGAAAAGGAGATGGTGGGATCAGATCATGAAGTTCCTGGGATCATTCCCCGAAATGTAACAAAAGATCGAAAGGCACGCGACCTTACGGCGGTGCTCGAGACTCTGGTTCTTAGTCTCCACCATATTTTGCTCACCTATAAGCTTGAAAGCTCTACGTTCGATCGAGTCTAAGGCAACAAGCTGGTGTTTGGCCGAGCCATCCCAAACATGGCAGCAGTACTCCATACCAGCTCGGACTTGTGCTTTATATAAACTGAGAAGCTGACCTGGTGTGAAGTAACGCTTTACCTTATTCAGGATGCCATGAAGCCTAGCTTCATGGCAGCTGTTTTTGCCTTAGACTCGATGTAGGAGCCAAAGTTGAGAGTAGGCGTGAGTGAAACACCTAAGAGCTCGAGGTGATCTCCTATAGCTACAGGAACATCTCGGAATACAGGAACTTGGAAAAACTGTCTTTTTTCGCCGAGAAGAGACAATCCTGCGTTGTACAGGCGTTGAACTTGACTAGATTTGCATCGCCCCAGACGGATACAGCCTTGAGAGTTGTATTCCTGGGAGCACTCCCCGGAAGGTAAACTATAGAAGCTAACGTACTTGATGAGTTCCTCGTCGAGGACCTGGCTCTGCAGCTGGCGCAGGTTGGCGATGTTCTCCTTCATGTGGTCCACCAGCTCCATCTGCGACTGGCTGATCTGCGCCACCTGCACACAAACAATGAACAAAGTCAAAGTCACAAGTATTTTAAACATTGAAATAACAAGGATAAATTGAATCGTCTTATAAAACAAATGTACTCCTGTTCCAACGCAACCAAACCTACAAGAATCAGGCAACAAACACGGCTCGGCTTTATTTGATGATTCTTCTTACTACTAGGTGGGGAGCGTCTGTGTGGTGCCAAGAGAACAAGAGGAAGATGATTCAAAGAAAAAAGGAAAACCAACTTAAAAGCCTCATGTAGGCAGTCAAAAGTAAGATGATAGAGAGAATCAGTAAAAGTTCATAAGACAGCACACTCTACGCTTGATATCCTCATAAATAACACATCAATTATAAATTATATGTAGGTACATTGCACATTAACAGCATTCTTGAAGACCTCTGTGGCGCGGCAGGCGAAGGTTCGCGGTGACCTATGAGGTAATGCACTGTTCATAGGCAGAGGTTACCGCTTAACATCAGGTGGGCCTCTTGCTTGATCCGTCATCCAAGTAGTATAATAAAAAAAAAAAAAAAAAAAAAAAACGTTCTTGGTGATCCCGATGACCTTATCTCTGCGGCTAATGCGGTAGTGACGTCATCCAGTCAAGACAGAGAAAACACTCCACGTTTTCACCGACCTCGCCGGCGAGGTCGAAGGGCCTTCTAAGTACCTTCTGTACCTTCGCCTAAACCGGTACAAGCATGTTCCGGGGCGTTCTGTTCGATCCTCCCAACCTGGCAACAGCCCAAGCCGAGGTTCGTACCTCCCCTTTTTTTTTTTTTTTTTTTCTTTGTAATTGGCGCCGCACGGCTTGTGCTTTTGCCATTTTCAAGTAAGTATCTGTATGTTCACTATATTGTATTTTCAATATATTTTGCAACGTTACCCTCCTTCCAAGTCGTCAAAGTCACAGTCAAGTCATGTTTTAGTAAAACGGTGGCCAATTTTACTAAAACTTTGGTAGACAATTTCCACCAATTCCAAAAGTCACGCAATTCACTTCCATTTCATTTCACTACACTTGTGCTTAATAAACGAGCTACATTAGTTAAAATGCCACCAAAATAACACAAAATAACTCAAGAAAACACTAGGAAAAGAAATAAAATAAAAGTAGACAACGTCTCTTTTCGAAAATGGCGGGAAGAGTCCAAGTGGTGCCCTTGTGCTAGTTGTCCCAACCTAACTTTGCAGGTTGAGCGCCATCTGCGCTCACCAAAAGCCCGGTAAAGCAGTCATGGCCCCAGGCGGTCAACTGCAAATAAGACCGATCCGAAAAAAAAAAGTGTTGTTAGGCTCGGACTATAACATCCGGAATGTACCAGGCCCGAGAAAAACCGAATTCGGCATGCAATCGACTACACGTGCTCTGTTTGAATCCGGAGAAAAATGAGGTGGACAACTGCTGACCTAGATCAAAAATAAATGAACCACCCTACATGGAGGGGAGATACCGGATGCATGTAGTCCGAGCCTTAGTACTTACCAAGGCGTTCAGTTTCCTCTCCGTGTCCTCTATCTGAACACGCAGACACGCGACCAAGTCGCGACGCTCAGACGTGATAGATTGTGTGTTAGTACTTACCAAGGCGTTCAGTTTCCTCTGCGTGTCCTCTATCTGAACACGCAGGCACGCGACCAAGTCGCGACGCTCAATCGTCATAGATTGTGTGTTACTACTTACCAAGGCGTTCAGTTTCCTCTCCGTGTCCTCTATCTGAACACGTAGGCACGCGACCAATTCGCGGCGCTCAGTCGTCATAGATTGTGTGTTAGTACTTACCAAGGCGTTCAGTTTCCTCTCCGTGTCCTCTATCTGAACACGCAGACACGCGACCAATTCGCGGCGCTCAGTCGTCATAGATTGCTGAAGGTAGTTCATGTGACCTTCAAAAAATTATTAAATTTAGTTTGCTATCGGAAAACCAGTAGCGATATACATAGGGAATGATTCAAAAATATTCAATATTCATAAAAAAAAAATGCCACAAAAAAGCAGGTTTTATTGAATATCTTTTAAAATATATGTAGATAATTTTACAAAACCTCTATAGTTAACTCTCCGCTTTGTTGTATTGATTTTATTTATCAAATTTACCCAATAATATACACCATTTTAATAAAAATCTAATCTAGGCTAAAAACAGACGTAGTTTTGGGTTTTTTTTTCTATCGAGAAAATATTATCCTATCGTGTTTCTGGTACAGTGATCCCTCGGAATTATAATGTAGTATCCATGCATATTTATAATTTGAGTATTGTACGTGATTTAGTCTGTTAAAAATCTAATCTAAGATTAGGATTTTTGCTGCATACCCCACCTCAAGCTATCGCCAAATAATAGGGTTATTCCGTATAATGGTTGATCTGTCGCCGCCATTGCTACCCCAAGACTGACTCGGCTAACGCTTAATAACATATTCCATAATAAGCTAGCAGCCAGAACAAATCTTATAACAACGAATCTTTTCAACAAGTCCGGGTAATCCTTTAGTCGGCTGATACGACATCCACGGGAGGAGACGGAGGGGTCTATTCTTAGGTCGGACACACACTTTTTACAAGCTTTTATTTAAGGTGAATGTGTAAGTTGCCTTGCCCATACAAAATACTTTAGGGCTTTACTCAAACCACAGATTGATATTTTATAAATTGACTTAGTTTATACTAATACAATATGTTTCCACGCCATCTACCGTGAAACGAAGTTTTAGTAAACAAGACGATTCACCTTAACTTGCAATGTATGTATGTTCGTTTGTCGGGGTGGAATCTTGCAAATGAATTTTAAAGCAGTTATCCTCAACCGATTGAGCTGAAATTTGGCATACCCGTCAAGTTCCGATGATAATACAATATGATGGTGACAGCGAGCTGATCTTATGATGGAGACGGAAGGTAAACAATGGAACTCCTCCATGGATAATAGTAGACTGGCCGTGTTTAGGCTCATTTTGATCAACACACGATTACAATCACTAATATTATAAAATCTTGTATTGGAGAAAAAATCCTAGATAAAAAAGCTCTACTATAGGCCTAGCGCTTAACTCAGTAGCCTCGTGGGGTATGGAAGCGGCACGGGAGGGGTGACATGTGACGAAAAGAACTGTCGGCCTACACACGTGATGAAAATTAGTGAAGATAGATCTTACGATATTTACAAATAAGTACCCAAGTCATTGCGAAAGAGAATAAAATACTTGTTCAAATAATTATTATATTTAATACTAATATCAATATTTTCAACTGAACTTTCAATTTATTAGCTTATGTCCATATCGCTACTCGCATCACTGTCAGTATGACTGGAAGTGGAATCACTTTCGTTATCTGAGTTGTTTATATCGTAATCTTATTATAAATTGATATTATTATACATTATAAACAACACCTTTAGTTTGAGTTCTAATCCGAGGACCCATCTTCGGTTGCTAGGGAATGCAATCTTGATCCTGCAAGATCAAGATTCCACCAAGATCTTGAGTGATTTTCCAAGATTCAATCTTGAAAGCCATCAATCTTGAATTTCGAAATCCTGGTCACGATCTTGACAAATCAGTCCAAGATTGTAACAAGATTTCGAGATTTTCAGACTGAGCGCGCGTAAAGTGTCATACGTGTGAACTCGCACAGGCCTTGAAAGCATGTAATCAACTGCAACCCAAAGCGCTAATTTCTGATAAAATTGACGCAATTTTGAAAAAAGAAATGAATCTTTATGAGTACGGAGGAGAAAGAGGACAATACCTGAAATTTGCTTTTAACAGTCTTTTATCTTTCGTCCCTACTAGTGTGGAGGCAGAAAGGGCCTTTTCAGCCGCGGGCTATTTAGCCACCGATATACGGTGCCGATTAGGTGATGACACTTTAAGCGTACTGTGTTTCTTGAGAAGTCATTTTCAAAAAGATTTTCAGAAGGTTTAAACTTTTGGTTCTTCATTAAACGTAAATTATAGGTTATAATTTGTGATCTCATTGCATTATTGCATTTATTTCAATGTCACTAAAATGTTGATTGTTTCTTGTTAATTTTAAAAATAAACGTTGATTATTGTTGGTTCAATGTTGTTTAATTTGAAAAATATACTTAATTATATTACATAATATTAAAATACTGGTTAATATCAATTTGCAGTATTTAATACAAAAAAAAAACGCATTTTTTTCAATTATTCTGCTCAATCTTGAAAATCCCGAAAATCTTGATTCGCGACCAAGATCTCGACCCGAATCTCGACAAGATCTCGAACTGACCAATCTTGATTCAGAAAAAAGACGCCAAGATCTTGAATAGCCAATCTTGGTCCAAGATTGCATTCCCTATCGGTTGCTAATCTCGTGTGCGTTTTGTCTAAACATTTGACATAAGAAAATCACAACTCTCCCGTGCCGCTCCCACACCTCAGGAGGCTACTAAATAAAATAAACGCTATACCTGTACTAACAATACTAATATATACTTACTTCTACTATTTTTAGTATATACTTTGACTTTAACTTTAAAAATCACAGAATGCCTCCTAATATGTTGAAACTCACCCTTATTCTTCAAGCACTCGTGGTACTGCAGAGAGAAGGATTCAATATTGGCTTGCAGGGTCCGTATCTCTTCAGCCGCCATGTTGACCTTCTGTCGCACTGACTGTAGGCCCGTGATCAACTGCAAGTGAACACCACACATGTTACGTATACACCACATATGTTACGTATACACCACATACACGATATGTTAAGGTGGTTGCTTTCGCTTATGGCGCGAAATTCAAATTTGTTCGTGTTTTTTGCTCATCACAGCTCATCAACAGTTCTTTTAATATCGAAACCCAATTTGCCGGTAATTATATGACCTAACACACAAGTTTTAATTTAAAGAATCACATAAATATCATTAGTTTGGCTATGATTGTGCTTCAACGGTTTTTGTAGTGTTTTTTGTTTCGAGCACAATCGTAGCCAAACTTATTTTATTTATTTTATTTTATTTTATTTTTACATGATATCATTTAATTTATTTATGTAATACTTTAAATTACAACATGTGAGTTAGGTCATATAATTACCAGCAACATATAAAAAACACGAAAAAAAATAAATTTCGCGCCACAAGCGAAAGCAACCACCTTAATGTACAAAATGACTGAATCTCGGAATTATCTGTGGCTTTTCTCAAACTAGATAGCCCTCTAACGTTTGTACAGATCCACCAACTTATCTGTAGAATGAAATGTATGCAGATGATAGATAGATAGAAAATTCTTTATTGCACAAGACAAAAAGCAGTACATAGACATACATACATACATACATAAATTTCATTCTACAGATAAGTTGGTGGATCTGTAAAATATAGCATGAGTCTTGCGACAGGTGTTATTTTGATCATTGTGACAGTCTTAACGCTGTCCAAAAGTTTTGAAACTTGACAATGGGAAAGTTTAGGTCAGGAAATTTCCTCTTTTCAAGGTTTCAAAACTTTTGGACAATGTAAAGCTGTGTTTCCACCAAATATGTGCGAGGCAGATGAGCGGTGCGAAGATGCGTAGCGGGCTCTTTTCAGATGCGAGCGAAAACTCCAAACGCGAAAGCTCGCGTCCATCGTTTGCACACATTCCTCGCGCACATTTCTCGCACACTTCTCTCGCACACATCTCTCGCACACATCTCTCGCACACATCCCTCGCACACATCCTTCGCGTACATCCCTCTCGCACATATCCCTCGCACACATCTCTCGCACACATCCCTCGCTTGTTTTGTACGTACAAAAACCTCGCTATGCTAAGCCGTTTCCACCAGAGCTGCGCTGAGCGAGGCTAGGTAAATGAAGTGATTATATTGGTTCTTAACAAACACATCCCTCGCTACGCATCCTCGCTCATCTCTGGTGGAAACGCAGCATAAAGAGCTCCAGACAGCGCCGCATGTATGCGTATAGCTCGTGTACATACCTCGCTGTACTTGCGCTCTGTCTGCGGTTGTGCGGGGTACTGCGCGCCCATCGCGCCCTGGATCACCTCCATCTCGAGCGCCAGACAGCGCCGCATGTATGCGTATAGCTCGTGTGGCGCGTGGCTGTAACACAACACAACACAACACTATTTTAGAAGCCTCTGCGAGGTGCACTTAGGACGATATGTGTACATTTTGTAGTCGTTGCGTTACACGCTCACTCAGTAACAGAAAAGGTTACAAACTCGATGTTAATACAGTAATTACTTGAGGGTGTAATCTAAATAAATCATAGACTAGAAACACGATTGGTGAAACTTTTCTCGATAGCTTTACTTTTTAAAATTGGCCCTCCTAAAACCCGTTTTAGGTCCCTCCTTCGTCACCCTAAACACATTTTTAAAGTGTTTTTTTTAGGGTTATCGTAGCTAAACTGGTGATATTTATGAGATACTATCAATTAAAACATGTGTGTTAAGTCTCCTAGTTCTCGCGAAATCAACTTTCGCTATCTGAAGAAGTGTTGATGAGCTGTAATGGGCAAAAAACTATTTTTTTTTATTTCGTGTCTCAAGCGAGGTCCACCACCTTAAAATCCAGTTTTTTATGGTATATTTGGAATAGTGGTTGCTTACCCTTTCTAACTTGGAATGACCAATAAATTATTTGTATTTGTATGTGTGGGTGACTGTATGTGTGGGTGCAGTGTGGAGTGTACGTCTAGTTCCCGTCTCCCTCCCCCCGCGCCCCGCAGTACCTGTACTGCATGTGGAAGGTCTTGGCAGCCTCCAGCAGCTTCATCTTGGTGACGAACATGTCCGGGGACAGCATCAGGTCAGCGTGGCTCTGTATCTCCTGCACCAGCTCCTCCACGAAGAACCGCTGCTGCTCCTCGGGCTCTGTCGTCCTGAACGAGCAACAATAGAGGTTTATATAAAAATCTGTCAAAATACTGAAGCCTAAAGTCAGTATTTTACGCCGAATCAACGGCTACTGCTTAAGGTCGTTCCTCGCGGTCAGCTAGGCACAGCAGCGTCAATAGATGGCGCTGTTGCAAAATTTTGAAGTATTTTATATATTTATGAATTAAAATGAGCATATTATGTCATAACACTAACGTTCACGGGAATGGTGAATTATTTGCTATGTACCTAGCTATATTTCAGGTTATTTTAGTCTCTAGTTTTTACATACTTGTGCCGAGCAAATTCCGTGCAATATGAAAGCCTACTCACGCACACAGACTAGGATATTATTGTATTAGAACTATAAGCTAATTTCGGCGCGCGAATTTCATAAAGGTTGGAACAGCGGCTTGGACTCTCGACTCTGAAATTCTGAACCCACGTTACGAAAAAACCACGTCTTTAAATACGAAATTGCACAAGTTTTGGAATTGAAAATAGCAACTAATTTTTAAACTTGTACAAGTCAGAAATTTGCGCAATTATCTTCCCATACACGTTACAGTATACTTGTACAAGTCTAAACTTGCGCAAGCATATCGTTAGGTGTATAGCCGGCTTTACAAAGCACACAAGTTCAGCCGCACGTAACACTGTTCTCATCTATGGCACGGGCACTCAAGTACCAGCTGCTTCGCTTTGAATCCCTACAGAGAAGAGCCATTAGAATCATCGGCGACCCCAATCTCTCCAGAACCTCTCAGCGGTCTCTCCAGAACCGCATCGCCAGCGCAGAGCCGCCGGATCTCTGCGTGTTCTACCGCCTCTACAACGGAGAATGCTCTGACGAGCGAAAATATCATCTCAATCGGTTGAGGATATTTGCTTTAAAATTCAGTTGCACGATTCCACCCGGACAAACATACATACATTGCAAGTTAAATAAAAGCTTGTAAAAATAAAATACTTTAGAGTAATATAATAATAATTATATTACATTGATAATTTGGTAGCATGGTACTCGTAGTTCCTGATACCCACGACACAGGGACTCCTAGTGCGGAATCAGGACTATGTATGTGACTGTTGGGTGTTATGTTATGTTAATGGTATAGCCGGTCCGAAGCTAGTTTTTGTCGTCCACTCACCAAATCCTGCTCTCGATCCATGGCGCCAGGCAATGCCGCACTTCGATCGGGAAGTGATCCACGTAGATAGTCCGCACCTGAACAAACGTACAACGGATCAATCCAAAGATCAATCCACGTGTTAGATTGTGATTGCATTTCAACATGATTAAATGTGAAATGTCATATTTAAAAGTACCACCACTTTGGATGTCTGTCAAGTAAGATACTCTTACATTAAATTATACCTACCAATAAATGTATTTTGAAGTTGTAAGAATCATCTCTGAAATGTACATGTTGGTATGTACATTTCAATCATGTTTTATAATTGAAAACAGTTTGTTTACAAGTAACACGTGGTCGGGCGTCTGCTCGTTTACTTGTAGGTATAAATAATTGAAGACCGGTTTAGATATTGTGATAATAATTGATGATTTAATTTATAATTTATACCTACAATATTAGATCGTATAGTTTTCATTGCAATTAAGCAGAGGACGTGATTTGACTATTGTTTACACTTGAACTTGAATATTCTTAATCTCTAAAATCATACGTAAATTCACAAGTAATTATTTGAAACGTATATCACTATAGTAATTAGTTTTCCAATGATCGATTACCAGAATTGTACATAATTAAAGACGGAACATTGATTCCCGTACTTGTCCGACTGTGGGCTTTATAAAGAGCTAGTATTCGTTGAAATGCGGCAGTCTTGTATCGACTGCGCTGGCCGTAACATTGAGAAACTGGTATGTTGTTATTTCATATTATTTGTGTAACTATGTAGGTAACTTGATGTGTGTACCTACCTATGTATATTATATTGACCAGTAAATACGAACCAAGCAGTGTTTCTATTTAAATATGATCAATGGTAAGTAAAATGGAAAATACAAAGCCAAAACGAATTCTTATCTTTTATTTGATTTGACCAACCCATTAATTGATTGGATCCGGTACCGTGATACTCCTGCCAAGAGTCTCTTGTTCATTTACCTGGTGCTTATGCTGTTACACGCATAGCTAGTAGTACCCTCTTCGTGCTGAGAATGGTGGGTTATTTTAAGCTGGAGGTTAGACGGGAGGCAACGCTAGTTTTATACATATTTAAGGTATTAAGAGGTATGTTGTACAATCCGCGAGTGCTGATGTGTGTGGGTCTGTATGTACCGGATAACTACATGAGCGCTCGGCCGCGCCGACGTAGGCTCCTTTCAGTGCCTACTGCAAGAACTAATCTCCTCGGACATGCGCCATTCACAAAGGCTCTTCGGATAGTCAACGAATTATGTAAGGAGGACGATGTTGATTTATTTACTATTTCATTGTCGAAATTCACAATCGAAACTGTTCAATATCTTAGCAAGTAGGTTTATCTTTAAGTTCTATTTTTCTTTGTCGATTTGTTGTTTATTTACTGCAATGGCATTGTAAAAAGTTAATAAAAAAGTGCCTTTCGATCTTCTATAGGTTACATTTCGGGGAATGCTAACAGGAACTTGTATTGTGGTAGTAGAGCTTTTTTTATGAAAGAGTTCGTCCAGGGAAGTACTACAAACATACCTATTTCTGCCGCAAAGCAGTAGTGCTCGCATTGCTGTATTCCGGATTGAAGGGTATGGTTTCCAGTGAAATTACAGGCACATAAGACTTCATCTTTATGTCTCAGGGTGGCGGGTGCAGTGCAATGCCGCATAGGGTGCGTCCTAGGTGGACGTGACCTATGTGATAATGCATTGTTCATAGGCAGAGGGGCAAAATACCAAAAATATAAAGCAAAATTACCAATCTTAGATTAGATTTTTAACTGACTAAATCAAGTACAATATTCAAATTAAAAATATGCATAGATACTACATTATAATACCGAGGGATCACCCAGACAGAAACACGATAGGATAAAAAATTCTCGATAAAAAAAAACACAAAGTTACCTCTAACTTTAGGCTAGATTCGATTGTTTGTCAATATGGTACAGATTATTGGGTCAACAATTGGATAAATAAGATCAATACAATAAAACGGCGGGATCAGCCACGGGTTTTTTTAAATTATCTATATTTCACGAGATATTCAATAAAAAAACACTTTTACGAGCGGCGCGTGGCGTTTTTTTTTGTATTAAGACTTCTGCCTGGGTTTGGCGCAGCCTTCACGTCAGGTGGGTTATCTGCTTGTTCCGTCGTTCTAAGTTGTATAAAAAAAAAACTTCACGATCTGATCCCATCATCTACTTTTCATCATAGGACGAGCAGGCGCACAGCTGTACAAAGCTGTGCGCCTGCTCTTGCTATACCTGTACGAATAGAAGTTATACTAATGATGTAAGGGTGGTACCGAGCCGTGCGTCTGCTCGTCCTATGATGAAGAGGAGATGGTGGGATCAGATCGTGCAGTTCCTGGGAGCATTCCCCGAAATGGAACCTATAGAAGATCGAAAGGCACGCGACTTTACGGCGGTGCTCGAGACTCTGGATCTTAGTCTCCGCCATATGTTGCTCACCTATAAGCCTGAAAGCTCTGCGTTCGATCGAGGCCAAGGCAGCGAGCTGGTGTTTCATTAAATACCTGATGATTTGTTTAAATACCTTCTGCAAGCTTTCCGGCGGCAGCTGCTGAGCTCTGGCCCAGAGCGACATCGTGACTCTGTAACAGACCATACATCATTATCTCTGACGACCTCTGTGGCGCGGCGGGCGAAGCATGGCCTGCGACGCAGGAGGTTGCGGGTTCGATTCCCGCCTCGAAATAAATAAATAATGCTGGACAGTTAACACAGCATTATCTAACCCCAAGCTAAGCAGATCTTGTGTTATGGGTACAAGATAACTGATATACTTAATACAATATACATTACATCGAAAGATATTTTTTTATTATACATAGAAAATACCCAGAAAACCCTGAACATAATTATATCTGCAGATTGCACAAATATTTATTCCAAGGCGGGAACCGAACCCGCAACTTCCTGCGTCGCAGGCGAATCTTCGCCCGCCGCGCCACAAATTGTATTATTATTTCTATAAATAAACTACATTTATAGACTAGTAAAAACTAACTATGCCCTATCCAGCTGATGTCGCTAACCTATTCACATGCGGACGAAAAACTAGCGAGAAATATAAATTGACTTCTAACAAACAAATGAATGGTGTTAAAACATGTTAGAGGTGGCAAAAACCAACAATTATCGACACATCTTTCATTCAATGGTGTTTAGCTGCTCCAACTCACATTCAGATGTCGTTTTGTGCAACGCTAACTGGCTTTTTGTAGCATTTAAAAGGTTAAACTTATTAAAATTGAAGTGCATGAAAAGTGTAAATTCTAAAAATAAATATCTTAAACACTTTTAGGGTTCCGTAGCTCAAAAGGTAAAACGGAAGTATTATAGGATCACTTTGTTGTCCGTCTGTCTGTCAAGACCCCTTTTCTCAGGAACCCGTGACTAAAAAGGTAAAACGGAAGTATTATAGGATCACTTTGTTGTCCGTATGTCTGTCAAGACCCTTTTTCTCAGGAACGCGTGGAGGTATCAAGCTGAAATTAATATCAAATACTCATGTCTACTGTCCCTTGGAGCTGTGAAAAAAACAAACTTCTAAGCCAACGCAATCAAAAGATACAGCCGTTCATGCTGCAAATTTTCCAAACTCGCAAGGGAATCAAAACCTACAGGGTACTTCCCGTGAACTCAGAATCTTGAAATTTGGTACGACGCAACGATAGCACAGATAAAGGAACAATTTAAAAAAAAGCAATTTTTTATTTACATAATAAATTAGAAATATTTTTTATAATTTTAAACTTACTACCTCTTTCCTCGTGATAATTTCATTTAGCAATAAAAATATCATAACTTTTACTTATATACCTACAGGTTTCTACGGAACCCTCGGTGCGCGAGTCCGACTCGCAATTGACCACTTTTTTTTTTGTATGAAAACTGGCGTTGGAACATTGAAAATAGACATGGGTTTTTTTTTTTATAGACTAGCTGAATATCCATTATTACCCATGCTTTGCTTCACATCACATCACAAACAAACTAATACAATGTCACCCCTTTTACCCTTTTTTTTTTTTTTTTTTTTTATTATTTTTGGTAAATCCTGATAAATGCGTTCAATTATAAGGAATGGAACAAGTTGCCGTCGTCTTCATGAAAACTATAATATGGTTCTCCTCAAGGCTAGAGTGAGTAGGTGCCTTCTAGACCTTCGTGCTCCAACGTCGGCCGCATCGTCACTTATCAACAGGTGAGATCGTGCTCAAACAAAGGTCTATGAACGTTAAAATAAAAAATAAATAAAAAAAACTGTATTTTAAGTACCCATAACAAGTTTCAAACAAAAAGCACCACGCGATAAAAAGTTCCCATACAAACTTAAACACCCTATTGCACCCGCTTTTGGGAGTAGCTCGGGGCAAAAATATTTTACCCTTTTATCATTTGTACTGAAGCATACATAAGCAAAGTTTCAAGTTCTTAAGTTCATGAAATACGATTTTTCATACAATGGTTTTCACCCCTTTTCACCCGATTAGGGGTTGAATTTACAAAAATCCCTTCTTATTGGGTGGTTTTGCTATAAAAGGGACCTACGCTCCAAGTTTCAGCTTTCTAGGACCAGCGGTTTCGGCTCAGCAATGATGAATCAGTCAGTCAGTCAGGTTAAGCTCTTATGTATAGGTATACAAGGGACTTTCATACAAACTTTAACACCCTTTTCCAACCCATTAGGGTGCGAATTTTCAAAAATCGTTCTTAGTGCGCGCCTACATCTCTCAACACGTTCGCTGCGGCACCAATTTTTTCATTTTAAATTTATTCATTCATTTCAAGGTGGTTGCATTCGCTTGTGGCGCGAAATTCAATTATTTTCGTGTTTTTTGCTCATCACAGCTCGTCAACACTTCTTCAGATTGCGAAAACTATGTTGACGGTAATTATATGACCTAACACACAAGTTTTAATTTATAGAATCACATAAATATTTTTAGTATAGCTACGATTGTGCTTCAATGGTATTTACAGTGTTTTTTGTTTCAAGCACATTCATAGCCAAACGAATGATATTTGTGTGATACTATAAATTAATACTTGTGTGTTAGGTCATAATAACCGGAAACATAGTTTTCGCTATCTGAAGAAGTGTTGATGAGCTGTGATGAGCAAAAAACTCGAAAAAAATTGAATTTCGCGCCACAAGCGAGAGCAACCATCTTAATTAAATGAAATCAAATGAATTTATTTCGAGCAAAACTCATAAAGGAAGGTACATAACATACTTACACAATAAAAACCTTAAAAACTAATTGGATTGCTGGATTAATTAATGCTTGTGCCAAAAACTAATTGGATTGCTGGATTAATTAATGCTTGTGCCAAAAACTAATTAGATTGCTGGATTAATTAATGCTTGTGCCAAAAACTAATTGGATTGCTGGATTAATTAATGCTTGTGCCAAAAACTAATTGGATTGCTGGATTAATTAATGCTTGTGCCAAATTTGAGACCTCTCGAGTCTCGGCCCAGTAGTTTCCGATATTTCGTGATGGTCAGTCAGTCAGTGGCGTTCTCTTTTATATATTTATAAATTTACATACACACATACATAAACACACGCCTTTGTCCCCGAAGGGATAGGCAGAGCCTCAATAGGCCTCTTTTCACAGTGGGCTGCACTATCGTGGAATATAGACGTGACGAGTGGTGAGCTCATCGCCGCCATTGCTTCCCACGACTGACTCTGCTAACGCTTTCTTCCAGTAATAACACATTCCATAATAAGCTAGCAGCCAGGACACATCTTATACCAACGAATCTTATCAACAAGTCCGGGTACTTAGATTTATCAATTTAAATACAATAGCAGAGGACGCTGTGTGTTTGTTACCTGACAAAATATCTTGGTAAAAAAAAACCATTGCTTTTAAGATTTTATATGCATTGTATAGTATTCTTTTGTCTGTGGCATTGGTTTGGTTTATGGCGAGCTTTTCACTAGATTTTGTGATGAATTCTACCTGGCGTGCCTCCCAGTTGAAAGAGGATTTGAAAATAAGAGGTGCATCGCTCCAAGGAAAGAAAGCCGAACTAGTCGAAACGTACATTTTAATTACCATTTTACTAATTTTAAGCTGTTTTCAGGACGACATTTTGGTTTTTGATTTTATTAATTCTAACATACACTTATTCATCAAATGTTAGTTAAATTTAGTGATAAAATTGATTTAAAAAAAAGATCGAATGCAATGGAGAATGTTCAGTAACATTGAAACTTCGCATATAATGGATTACCTACTGAGACATGTTTCACAGTAATACCTGTTATCTTAGAAGTGGTCTCATAGTCAGTTTCTGTGAAGTGTTTTCCAGATAATCTCGAAAAATCACTTGATTTATAATAAAGTCTTCTCAATGCTTTTTCCCACTTTCTCCTTAATGCTAAATCACTTGGGAATTTGTGTACCTACATCTATTTCTGCACATGCAAAAGCTACACAACGACCCATATTTCAAGTATAACGAGAAAACAAGTTAAAAATAAAAACCATACAATTTCAATGAAGATTGATAGTTCGCAGGTAACAAACATTTGGCGCCCTCTACATACAAATAATTGACAGTTGACTTCCCCATTGCTTTAGTAGAATTGGAACAGGCGTAAATTTAGTTTATAAGACGATTCAAAATGATCCTCAATGAGTGAAATACTTATGAATTTGATTTTGAATGACTTACCAAATAATATTCTCGGGCGTTAGTATCAAATTTCTAGCTCCAGTTTCTATACACTTCTAGTCTGAAAAGAAAGTTTAAGATAAGTCCAGTAATCCAACAACTTAGTAGTAGTAGTAGTAGGGCTTTTTTATGAGTTTGTCCGGGGAAGTACTACCACCATACCTATTTCTGCCACGAAGCAGTAGTGCTTACATTGCTGTGTTCCGGATTGAAGGGTATGGTTGTCGGAGAAATTACAGGCACATGAGACTTTTCATCTTTATGTCTCAGGGTGGTGGGCGCAGTGCAATGCCACATAGGGCGCGTCCTAGGTGAACGTTACCTATGTTTGGTAATGCACTGTTCATAGGCAGAGGTTACCACTTTACATCAAGTGGGCCATCTGCTTGTAACGTCATTCAAGAAGTACAAAAAAAAAAAGAGTGGCCCATAATTGGAAAGTTTTATCAGAAGATGTTGTTACTGCCACATCAATAAATGCTTTCAAAAACAAATTAGATAACTGGTTGCGAACGAACAAACTGTTAACAAATACATTAAAGTGTAATCAGTGCAGCGAGTGTAACTAAGACATTTCAACACTCTGAAATAGACACATCAGCTAATGCTGCTCGTCTATAATCCTTCCTACTAATATTATAAACGCAAAAGTTTGTAAGTATGGATGGATGTTTGTTACTCTTTCACGTAAAAACTACTGGATGGATTTGGATGTAATTTGGAATGGAGATAACTGGACTCCCGGAATAACACATAGGCACATTTTTATCCCGATATTCCCACGGGATCGAGACTTACGGGGGTGAAACCACGGGGCGCTGCTTGTTTTAAATAATAATGTTAATAATAATGTGTGTGATAAATCTGGTATATACTGTAGTGGTTGTTTAGGATCTTGTAGGTCTCTATTAGGTCTTTGCACTCTCTACGTTTCTGTAGGGTAGCCATACAAATTAAATTTGTATGGTGTGGAAACCACTAGATATTACTGTATGGATCATGTATACAGTTTTTTTTTTCAACATTGATAAGACCTTTGTTTGAGCACGATCTCACCTGTTGGTAAGTGACGATGTGGCCGAAGATGGAGCACAAAGGTCTAGAAGGCACCTATTCACTCTGGCTTAATCTATATTGGATGCCCCTAGCTTGAATGTGTTTAAAGGGAAATTGAAAAATCTTCTCATAGAAAAGGCATATTATAACTCAAAAGAGTATTTAGACGATAAGAACTTGGACTAATGTATTTTTCTAATGTAATGTACTTTTTATAATGCAAATCTGATGTATGAAATTAATTATAATGTCACCTGTATAGGTTTCTACTAAATTGCATGCGTGAAACGCTGATTGTGGCAGGACTTAAACAGTTGCAATTAACATTCTGTAACAAACCCATATTACACAATAAATTATTTTGATTTGATACCCAGATTATAGTTTTCAGGAAAGACAGACGACGGTAGTTTTTTCCACTCCTTAGCAGTTCACAGTTCATATATTTATTTATACCATAAGATCACAGGGAACACTTAGTCACGTCAATTTACAAGCATTCAATTAAAAAATAAACAGTTTGGTACACTAGAGAGATGCAGCTGGATAGAGGCTTTGTCAAATTATAAGTTAAGTCATTTAGAATATCACATTAGCGGCTGTACATTATAAAGGTAGAACTATTATGACAGATTATGGAGTATTATGAGATAATAAGGGTTGGGTTTAGAATCGTTTGGCAGGAGGAGGAGGGTGGGAGTAGGGGGAGAGGAAGGGGAGGGGTACCCCTTTGCCCCTGGTACCAGTCCCATAACAAGGTAACTTATAGTTTTCGAGAAAAAAATAAAGAAATTTTTGAGGTTAAGTATGAAATTTTTGAATTGGAAGTGTCAGATGTTACGGGAGTCATCGCCAACTTGCAGGGAGGGTGCAGGGGGTTGGGTTTAGAATCGTGCCGCACGAATTAAGGGGGGAGAGTGGGAGGGAGGGGTGGAGTGGGGTAGGGGACGCCCCCCCCTAGAGTGGGGATGTGCGGAAACTTATAGTTTTGGAGAAAAAAAATAAAGAAGTTTTGAGGTTAAGTATGAACTTTTTGTGAGGTTAAGTATGAAGTTTTATAATTGGAAGTGCCGAACTCCGGTATGAGACTCAGAATCGACTCAGGGCATTCCGACATGGGTAGGTTAGGTTCAAAATAAGTGACAGAACCGACACGGAGCACCCCGACTCCACGTGGTCTTGTGCGTCACGCCCCTAGAGTGTATATAAAAACGCGGAGCCAGTAGCTCGCGTGGGAGGTCCTGAGCGGAGCAAGCCCGTGAGGCCGAGCGGAGCGAAGGGGGGAGGTGGCGAGCGAAGCGAGCCGGCGACCTCCGTAGTGCAGCGAAGGTCGAATGGGTGAAGCGACACTCAGGGGCAACCTCGCGAGAGTACTGGCGAGAGCCCATACCGGAGTCCGACACTTCCAATTATATAACTTCACACTTAACCTCCAAAAAAAAACATACTTAACCTCAAAACTTCTTTATTTTTTTTCTCCAAAACTATAAGTTTCCGCATATCCCCACTCTAGGGGGGGGGGCGTCCCCTAAGACCCTCTCCCCTCCCCCCCACCCCCCTTAATTCGTGCGGCACGATTCTAAACAATACCCAAAAACATTCAAACCTCAAAACTTCTTTATTTTTTTCTCGAAAACTATAAGTTTCCGCACATCCCCACTCTAGGGGGGGGCGTCCCCGAAGACCCTCCCCCCTCCCCCCCCCACCCTCCCCCCTTAATTCGTGCGGCACGATTCTAAACAATACCCGGTGCAGGAAATTCCAGCCTCGGCCCCCTTGTCCAGGAAACTTGTGCTTTTAAAGAAAAATAATAAAGAAAATTTTACAAAATCGGAACGTAAAATAATAATATTAATGATTTAATTTATGAGTTGGTACCTCTATCTGTAGAGAAGGGATGTTGAAAGAAATAAGAGAGATCCTTTTGAGGAATTAATGAATGTTATAAATTATGGATTTTTTATTGTTGACTGACTGTGTGACTCGACACAGAGCACCCCGACAATAGTTGGTTAGGTCTGAAAAGAGTGGCAGACCCGATACGGAGCACCCCGACTCCACGTGGTACTGTGCGTCACGCCCCTAGAGTGTATATAAAAACGCGGAGCCAGTAGCTCGCGTGGGAGATCTTGAGTGGAGCAAGCCCGCGAGGCCGAGCGGAGTGAAGGGGGGAGCTGGCGAGCGAAGCGAGCCGGTGACCTCCGTAGCGTAGCAAAGGTCGAGTGGGTGAAGCGACACTCAAGGGCGACCTCGCGAGAGTACTGGCGGGAGCACATACCGGAGTCCGACATTTAAAATATCCATACTTAACAAAAAAAAACTTTATTTTTTTCTCGAAAACTGTAAGTTACCTTTGCATAGGAGTGGTACCAGGGGCGAGGGGGTACAAATCCCCCACTCCCCCCCCCCTCTCCCATCCTCCTCCTGCCAAACGATTGTAAAGTTTTACCAAAACCTCAAAATTTTCTTTATTTTTTTTCTCGAAAACTATAAGTTACCTTGTTATGGGATTGGTACCAGGGGTGAGGGGGTACCTCTCCCCCTCCACCACCCCCCATCTCCCCCTCCTCCTCCTGCCAAACGATTCTAAACTTTTACCGATAATAATGCATAGGGCTCCAGCAAGCAGTGATCTCAACACTGAGCATTAACTAGCTTTATTATCTAAACCTACCAAATATTTTGTGTAAGTTAACATTACCTACAGCGACACGTGACTCGAGAGCTGGCTCTTATCTGGCTCAACGCATCAGTGTACTCAACATAGAACTCAGTTTCCAGACTTCCATAACGGTATGTCGTATGAGAAAAATGCATTTAACATTAATTGATGCCTAAGAACAATGCTACACGATATGGTATAAAAAAATAAAATAAAATTTTTGCTAAAATGTTTCTAGTCTTTTTTCCTCAGTGCCCCCTTATGTACACCCCAACCCAGTATTGCCTTTCAGCATGGCAATGCAGCCAGCATCTTAGGGACGCTTCAGTCTGGTAGTGATATGGATCAGTTGAGCTACCTTTAGATCGTTAGCAGCGTTCTTTAGGTAGCACAGCTGTTTCATACCTATAAAGATAAGTAGTGCTCCAAATTGTACCTTGCAAAAAGTTATAATTTTGAGAGCATGTTAACTTTTATCAAGTCCCTATCACAAGGCTAGGCATGTCACTGAGATAACACGCCAGCCAAGTTTGTGATTCAGATTCAAATAAGTTATGAAACATACCTTTTTACATCACAAGCACGTCATTTTAGCATAATTTACCACAAATAACTACGCTACAAAGTTTTTGACATAGAACATCACGGTAACAACACGATTTTGGGTGCAATAACACTGGAACACGTAGGATAATAAGCACTTTTGACGGTAAATGAATCCTTGGCCCGGGGACTAAGTGGTTCCACAAAATTTACCTGTATCGAGCGGGCGGCCTGTCTGTTTCCCGAGCAAATTCTCAGAATTTTAACATAAACACACACCAGCGCGCGATCTACGCAACTTGAGCACGCACACCACACAAAAGTTTAATTTTAACTCTATCAACAAAATTGACCTTTGATTGTATCTACTAAGGAGTTAGTTGCGAAAGTATCCACTATTTAAGTTCTCGCTGCTTTTTTTGCATTTTAAACACTTTCTAGGCGATAATTGGTTTTAATTAGGCAACCGGCAACGAAATACGCGATCGTGCGAGTGAGATAGAATCACGTAAAAAAAAAACATAGTTCCAGGAAAATCGTGCAAAAAAACAACCAGTCCCCCCACTTACATCCGCCCGGTACAAGATTGACAGCTAGAATGATACCAGATGCATAATTAAATTTCCCATAAGTGGGAATAGTGACAGTAGGTCGGTAGATAGGTTGTTTGGATAAATAAATAAATATAATAAACTGGTTTATTAAATGCTCAGTTACCGTCTCATATCTGACGTATAGACTCGGTCCTAGGCCTTACTTTTACCTAACTACCAATGAAAACAAAAAACGCTCAGTTTTAGTAATCGTTCCCTTGGAAAAACAAAGGGGTTCGAACTTTTTGGCATAGCGGTCTGCCGCCGCATGATTTTTTTAAAACTTGCAGCACACCTTAAGACCTATATATATGGATAGAGGGCACTCAAACAAACAAAATATATGCATGTATATGATATCCTAAAGTGGCACATTTCCGAGATAATTGAAGGTAAAGATTACAAAATAAAAAATATGTTTATCGTTAAATATTCACAATTTCATGTTTCTAGGCACTAAACACTGCTTATTTAACTGATCCCAGTTCAGTTAAATTATAAGACACAAGAAAGTAAACATGGAGCATGCAAAAACAACTTTTTTAACAACATCAAAATGTCGCAAAATATAAAAAAATATCGTACTATGTACCCTTTTGTTCAGGGACACGGACAGTTGTAGCCTTGTGTGTCATCATTAATTGTTCCCCGTAGCATCATTCATTGTTCCCTGTAGATTGTGTGGTAATGGTTGAGAGACCAACCTCTGGATTCCCTACAAAGCAGAGCTGTTAGGATTGTCGACGCACCCAAAGTTACCAGGGATCTAGAGCCATTGAGCGCGCGCCAAGATATTGGCACGCTTAGCGTCTTTTATAAGATTTTTTACTGGGAATGTTCTGAGGAACTCTTTGAAATAATCCCAGCTTCGCATTTTTATATTCACACATCCCGCCATCGTCAGCGAGCTCACCTGCACATTTTGTATGCGTGGAGGTCTCGCACAGTGCGTTTCACGCGATCGTTTCTCCTGCGCACCTGCAAGGCGTGGAATGAGCTTCCGTTGGATGTCTTGCCATCTACAATATGGGTAAATTCAAGAGAAATATCAATATGGCTCTTAATGGTAGGCAACGCGTTTGCAATACCGTGGGTGTTGCAGATGTCCATAGGTGGCGGTGACTGCTTTACAACTAGCGTGACGTCTGCTTGATTGTAACCTCATAATATAAAAAAAAGAGAAAACGATTTGTTCACGCCGCTCTTCCTGATATGAAGTGTTTATTCTGACGCATGTCATCCCTCAATTCATTTTGCCACTTTGATACCCTGTATTTGGTCGTACAAACTGGTCACGTTCTCTTACCTAGTGAACCTTCCAACCTAACTAAGCAACCTTGTTGGAAGCTATATTTATTTTTAGATATAAATAAATAAAACATTGCATAAATGGGAACGTGTCCGAATTGGCGAATTCAGCGCAAAACCTCTTGCGCGAACTCATACTGCATACTGCAATAATGCATAATTTCGATCCATTCTGGGCAAGACATGTTTTTAGGGGTTTTATTTTTCTCTGACATTTAAATTTTCTTAAAAAAGTTGTTTTTCCATGCTCCAAGTTTACTTTTTTGTGTCTTATAATTAAACTGAACTGGGAATAGTTCAATGAGCAGTGTTTGATGCATAGAAACATGAAATTGTTTAACATATTTTTTTATTTTGGAATCTTTACCTTCAATTATCTCGGAAACGTGCCACTTTAGGATATCATATACGTATATAATTTGTATTCGTATAAGTGCCGTCTATCCATATATATAGGTATTAAGGTGCACCGTAAGTTTGAAAAAAAATCATGCGGCGGCAGACTACTATGCCAGCCTCCCATACTAGGAGGTTCAAACTCCTTTAGGTTGACTTTTCCCTACAAACAAGGAAAAATTATCATACACTGTTTACCCCAAAACAGTTATAAAACGTAGAGTATATACCAATCTCTCTACGCTAGACGTTGTACTGGTGGCACGATGCAGAAATATTCTGCATGTAATGGAACGCAGACAAACAGTGTGTAATGGAGGAACTAAAAAATTATGTCTACATAATATCTACTTAGATGAATGGCAACAATGGAAAGAGGAGAAAATAAAATGTCGAAGCTATCACTCTTTTAGTTTTAGTTATTTTTTATATGAAAATAGGCCCATTTGAGGCTCTGCCTACCCTTTTCGTGAAAAATGCGTGTGTCTACTATGCATGTATAGTTCATATTTCTTCTTCTTCTTTTCATAAAATGGCTTCTGAGGGGCAAGTCCGAGTTTGCACACACCATCGTAACGATGAACGTGACGACGATCATACGTGTATTGCTTAGTAACTAGCCATTAATCTGTGACGTTTTTGGCACAGATTAATAGCTAGTTATTATGTTATACACGTAAGATCGTCGTTACGTTCATCGTTACGATGGTGTGTGCAAACACGGACTTGCGCCTCTGAAGAGAGTAGATATGAATTAAATTAATTACGTTCCATTTTGTGTTGTGTTGTGTCAAATTGACAGTGCAGTGGCCTGATGACATGGTGTCTTTTGGAAGATAGGCAGGAACATTTGGTAGGACCCATAACGAGTACAAAATGATGCGAAATTGTGGTCTATTCCGCAAGGGCCACTTGTTCAAGAACTAAACTGAGAACAAAATGGATGGTATCTATTCTCATTTGTTTAAACAATTCTGCCAGAGTCCGTTTTAAAAATAGCTTCGATGTGTCTTTTCAGATTGGTGGATATTGTTCTCCAAAAACTTGGATTTTCTGCCACCATTCAAACAGCTAAGACTTACCACGGAACATCGAGCACTCCGGTACGGAGGCCGAAATCACAGACTACTAGGATGCTACGCTTGCCGAAATGCTATAAGCCATGGACCTAGGTAGTAGGACCATGGACTTTTCGCAGTCTTGACTTGACATTGGCTAATTGTTTGGAGTATTCATCAGAAGCCATTAAAAGAAGGGAAGAAAAAGTGAATGGGGAGAATCTAGGAGAATCCGAGAACCATACAACTTTCAGCGTAGAAGTCTCAGACACAATGGGCCTACTACGTCCATGCATACATCTCGGATGAAGAAGCACATCTTTCTAGGCATACATGGACACTGGCAGAATTGTGACAGCTAGCTACATGTGCCATGCATGGACTTTAAGTCCATAGTGCCCATGGACGTGTATACTAAGTCCATGATGGTGCCATGTGAAAGCCACAGAAACCATGAATATAATCTACAGCTCGTTCACCGTAAGATGGCACCTGTAAATACTCCATGGCAAGTGCCAACTTGCGGTGAACGGTCTGTAATGATTATAGGCACTCCAGCACTAAGCTACAAATAAAAGAAGAAGAAGAAGAAGCTCGCTTCTGTACATGTTCGCTACCTCTTACTGTTTTTTTTGTGTTTTCTTGCGTGCAATAAAGAATAAAGAAGAAGAAGGAAAATCTGTCAAGTAGCTGCAATTTAATTTTTTTAGAAAACATTTACATATTAATCAAAAATATAAAAAATATAACTTTGTTTTCATAACACTTTTTAACAAAATGTGTTCAAGATACATTAAAAAACATATTGATTTATCAGAGAAGCCAAAAATTATCAAAAAAATTAAAAAACTTAAACATCCTTCGCCGTCACAGTCGTGGTCCGGCTCTCCGGCAGAGAAATCTAGAAAAGCTCCTAGAAAAAGAAGCTCAACGTGAGTTTTCGTGCATTCTTCATTTTTTTTGGTATCTAGGTACCTAAACAATCTAATGTGGTCAGGCCCACCGCTGGGACAATCAGGCCTAGCCACTAACGAGGAATGATGGCTGCACAGGCCCTAGTCTAAGTTTTGCAGCAACAATAACGATCATCCGTGTGTTACGTAATAACACGGTACCGTTTGGGCGTCATGGACGTGACGTCATCACGTGGACGGTACTCGCGAATACGGTTCAAGAGCTACTTTAGTATATATAGGTAATATAATAATAATATTAAAATAGTATAATACTATATAATAATATATTAATTACCTATAGAGAGATACAGTTCTGCCAATAGTTCATAGTTTATTTATTAATCCTACTAATATAATAAATGCGAAAGTCTGTGTGTTTGTTACCACGTAGGTATCTCCGTAATCTCCGTAACTATTAACTTATTTCTTCGATCGTGGTTCTGTGATCGAAGACTTATTTAGATGAAAGGTATGCAGATAGTCTAGGTTCTAGAATAACACATAGGCTAATCAAATTGTGTAGCCCCAGAGCTAGTATTTTAGAAGTTAATAAATATTATTATTTAACATTTCGAACATAACAGTATTCAGTCATTTTGGCTTTCTGGCATTTTGGGAAAAGGTTTTTTTGGGATTCAGGTGTACAATCGAAAACAAGGTGTTTTGAAATTCAGTCCTAATATCAAGTAAGCATCGGAACGTACCTTAAGTCAATATCGATATATATAAAAAACATAGTCGTGTTAGTTACACCACTTATAACTCAAGAACGGGTGAACCGATTTAGCTGAAAATTGGTGGGGAGGTAGCTTAGAACCAGGAGATTGACATAGAGGGGACGGGTAGGAGGGGGGGGGGGGGGGGGGGGGGGTCACCAGGGGCTACCCGTGCGAAGCCGGAGCGAGTCGCTAATTAATTGCTAATGAGGGGTTTTCACGGCCGTTTCACATCACGCTTAAACCCTTGAAAATAGATGGCACCAGCTCTGTACTTAACTGTCAAAATTAAGTGAAATGTCAAAGTCAACAACAATCATATATTTTCTTGATATTTTGTTACTATGACACAAAAGCACAGACATTGCATTTGTTCAAATCGAACTACTAATTTTTTAAATTCTAAAATGAAAATCCCTCATTTCTAATAACTAACCTATAATTTACCTCAGTCAGAAGCTCGCTACCGTGCTTAGTAGAAGCGAGAAGGACACCCGTCCAAAGCTGAAATGTTGCGGCCCGGACCCTTCGCTACCGCATTTGAAATACGGACTCTTTCCAAAACTGTGCAGGTACCTAATGTTTTTTCTTCTTATTAGTAAAATGAATATACAGCTAATTAGAGTCTAGCTATCGAATATTGGCACTGGAAACGGGCGGCAAAAATAAAAACATCAAAATTACTTTATCAAAATTGGAATAAACTAATTAGATACTTGGTAATTCATTAATTATGTAGCTGTGCCCGCGACTTTGCGCGCGCGCATTTCCATCCAAGGAAGGTATTCAGAAACATATTATTTAAAAAAAACAACAGGCTGTTTTTTTTTAATAATTGGCGCCGCACGGTTCGTGCATTTGCCATTTTTAAGTTATTTAATATTTTAATTCGTTTATTTTCAATAAAATTTTCAACGTTACACTCCTTTTAGTCGTCAAAGTTTAAGTCGAGTCATGTTTTAGTAAAACGGTGGTCGATTTACTAAAACTTTGGTAGACAATTTCCACCAATTGGACAAGTCCAAGTTCCATTTAATTTCACTACACTTGTGGTCTTTAAACGAGCTACATTGTTTAAAATGCCACCAAAATAACACAAAATAACCCAAAAACACTAGGTAGGAAAATAAATAAAATAAAATTAAACGACGTCTCTTTTCAAAAATGGCGGGTGGATTATAGTCTTTGCCGCCCTTTTCTTGTGCCAACTTTCTCTAGCCAGACTCTACCCAAAGATTTAAAATCTTTGACTCTACCACTGTTTTTCGTCTTTGGTATTCGCCGGTCTATCTACATTCTACCGACGAACGGCGGTGCGGGCTTAAACTCGGTTTGGAACAGGCAGCAAAAAGATGACAAGCAGTGGTACCTAATGAGGGGTTTTCACGGTCGTTTCACATCATGCTTAAACCCTTGAAAATAGATGGCGCCAGCTCTGTACCTGTCAAAATAAAGTGAGATGTCGAACTCAACAACGTAGTGATACATTTCCGTGTTATTTTGTTACTATCACACAAAAGCACAGACAATGCATTTGTTAATTTTGACAAGCACATTTGAGTCAGCGCCATCTATCGAGCCAAATAGAACTACTTTTATATAAATTCGAAAATGAAAAGCCCTCAGTGAAGAACCATTGAAGTTAGTAGAATACCAAAAGTGACAAAAGTGACAGGTATGAGGTACATTATCAATTTATATACAATGAGGGCTTTTCATTAACGAATTAAAAAAAAGTAGTTCGATTTGGCTCGATAGATGGCGCTGACTCAAGTATACTTGTCAAAATAACAAATGCATTGTCTGTGCTTTTGTGTGAATATCACGAAACTATATATCACTACGTTGTTGACGTTGACATTTCACTTTATTTTGACAGAGCTACTTTAGCTTGTACAGAGCTGGCGCCATCTATTTTCAAGGCTATAAACATGATGTGAAACGGCCGTGAATACCCCTCATTGGTTTAGTAGAATTGTCCCTCTGATCTGATGATGGAGACGTAACGGAACTCAATGATTATGTAGTAGCATGAATATGGTGTTTAGTTTCATTTTGATCAGCTCACGGTTTGAATCACTAATTATAAAAGATTGTTACAATCGCCTTCATCATCATCACCAGCCTTAGACGTCCACTGCTGGACGAGGCCCCAAGAATGCCATTTAGGTATTTGCCATAATCGCCACGCTTGGCAGGCACATTGAGTACTCAGGTGGGCCTCTTGCTTGATCCGTCATCCAAGTAGTATAAAAAAATAAAAAAAAACAAAAACTCAGGTGGAAGTTGCTGCCCATCCCCTGGTGTAATCCAGTAGTAATCATGTAGTCAGCATTTACGACATCCACAGGAGGAGACGGAGGGGTCTACTATTCTTAGGCCAGACACACAGCAAGCTTTTATGCGCGTAACGTGTAATGAGCGCTCAGCGAAAGTGGTGGCGTTGATTGCGCATGTGTACATTAGCGATAGAGCCAAAAAATGACTACTGCGTATTGAAGGTCAGCGCTCAAGATTGCATAACGACTGGCGCGACATTTTTTTTTTAAAAATCCCTCGACTGCCCATTTCAAAAAAAAATACTAGTTAACTGCTCAACGCCGCGGGAAAATTCAAACACTTGAAAAAAACATTCCCGCGCTTTGTAAAAACGCCTTTGTAATGTGCCTACATGCTGTTTTTTGTTTTTTTTTCAACAGTTCATACACATATACTGATAATTACGTAAAAATATTGATATTATTTCATACAAAAAGTTTCCAGAAAAACCGAAAGAAAAGTAGAGAAATGTACCGAAATTGGGAACTGAATTTTCGAACTTTTTTTTTGTTGTGTAACAATTTGGTCTTATAAAACAGTGAGCACTATGACTTATTTGCCCTCTGCAGGCATCGCAAATTTTTTGAGGGCGTAAACTGCAACTTAGTTTTTACATGAGTTCACTAATAAGTACTTACAAAGTTTGTTCATCCAAAGTTACTACATAGTATACAAAGTTACTACATAGTATACAAAGTTACTACATAGTATACAAAGTTACTACATAGTATACAGAGTTACTACATAGTATACAGAGTTACTACATAGTATACAAAGTAACTACATAGTATACAAAGTAACTACATAGTATACAAAGTTACTACATAGTATACAAAGTTACTACATAGCATACAAAGTTACTACATAGTATACAAAGTTACTACATAGTATACAAAGTAACTACATAGTATACAAAGTTACTACATAGCATACAAAGTTACTAGGTACATTCACCAAGTTGTAAATTGAAGCATAGGTATAAAAGACAAATTAAGTAGCTAAAGTTGGCAAATGGACATTTTTATTCTACCAAATATTCGTCAACAGTATATAAACACTTTTGGCTATGGAATGATTTTAGCTATCCGGTAAACAACGTAATTTAAGTTTTTTTTTAATTACTTGTTAGATTAACCATTCCTCGTTGCACGACCATAGAAGCAAACATTAGGCTAGAGGATGTTACGACTGCTAATTGCTATAATTATTCTAGCAAAGGTAAATACCGCATCCTGAGTTCCGAGATGCAGTTCGATGCTACGCCTATGAAGGTGTCCAGAGTTGGAACTACAAAGGAAGGTACCTACCAGATACATACATATATAGACTCACTTCTTTTCCCCGGAAGGTAGGCAGAGCCTCAATGAGCCTCTTTTTAAACCCCGACGCACAATCGACGGGGTGTAATAAGCTTGACTGTGTGTGTGTCTGTCTGTGGCATCGTAGCTCCCGAACGGATGAAAGGATATCTTTTTTTTTTAAAGGTGAATTTGTCGGGCGTGTTCTTAGCTTTGTTTGATCGGTTCAGCCGTTCCATTGCGTTGAGGGTGTTTTTAATTTTTTTTAAATTAATTACTTGTCAATATAGAGGTGACAAGGGATGAGATGATCGCCGCCATTGCTTCCCACGACTGACTGCTAACGATTTCTTCCAGTAACAACACATTCCTTAAATAAGCTAGCAGCCAGGACAAATCTTATACCAACGAATCTTACAAACAAGTTTCGCGGACAGGCAGGATTAGTCCGGGCAATGCCATAGTCTGCTTTTACGAACTAATATTATAAAGGGATAAACTTTGTTTGGTTGTAAACACAAAACTACAGGTGCGTCCTAGGTGGGCGTGACCTATCTGATAATGTACTGTTCATAGGCAGAGGGTACCGCTTGACATCAGGTGGTTCATCTGCTTGATCCGTCATTAATAGATGGATGATGTTATACCTAGTTGCCTTTTACGACATCCTCGGCCATAATATTCCAACGGCCAGGTTTAGGCTCACAGTCCTATAAACTATACCGTCATCTCATCAATATCTAAAACTTGTTTATTCTGTGGTAGAAGGTACTATTATTTATTCTGTGCTAAAACACCAATTTCATGCAAGCTTAGTGTTGCCTATAAAAAACTAGCATATCTAACCTCCATAAATATGGCGAGAGTAGGTAGGTACCTAAATACAAATATACACGTGGGTATAAGGTACATTTTGTACAAGCTTTTATTTAACTTGCAATGTATGTAGGTGGAATCTTGCAACTGAATTTTAAAGCAGTTATCCTCAACCGATTGAGATGAAATTTGGCATACCTGTCAAGTTCCGATGACAATACAATATGACGGTGACAGCGAGCTGATCTGATGATGGAGACGGAAGTTGGACAACGGAACTCCTCGATGTATAATAGTAGACTGGCCGTGTTTAGGCTCATTTTGATCAGCACACGGTTACGATCACAAATTTTTTAAAAGCTTGTACCTATTAAAAAATATATGTTTTACTAAATATTTTTACTAAAACTTCAGTTTAGACAATTTCCATTAATTTGATAAGTCACGCTATTCACTTCCATTTAATTTCAAAGTCAAAGTCAAAAGTATTTTATTAATTGAAACCACAAGGATCATTTTGAATCGTCTCATAAACTAAATATTGTATTCGGATTTCACCACACATGTGCTCTTTAAACGAGCTACATTGGTTAAAATGCCACCAAAATATATATTTTCACAAAAAACTACATAGGGTACATATTTGAGCCGCTTGGCGTGGAAACTCTAGGCCCGTGGGGACCAGGGGCACATACAATTTTCAAGGAACTTGCGGAGCGTCTTTTTGTGACCGGAATGCTGGCTTTTATTTTGATCAACGAATAAGCATTGCCATTCAGCATGGCAATGCAGCTAGCATTCTGGGCACACTGCCGTCGGGTGACGGCTTGCTGATCTGATAGGTTTATTTTAGATTTATGATTTATTGTATTAGTCTTAAGGTCGCTCACGCTTGTGGTGCGAAATTCATATTTCTTGGTGTTTTTTACAATTACAGCTCATCAACACTTCTTCAGATAGCGAAAGTTGATTTCGCGTGAACTAGGAGACTTAACACATACTTAGGTAATATAAATATTGTCAGTTTTTAGCTACGATCCCCCTAAACACATATTTACAGTGTTATGTGTATTTTTAGTTTATGAGATACTATCAATTAAAAGATGTGTGTTAAGTCTCCTAGTTCTCGCGAAAGTTCTTCTCTCCTAGTTCTTTTTTTTTATTCTACTTGAATGACGAATCAAGCAGATGGCCCACCTGATGTTAAGCGGTAACCTCTGCCTATGAACAGTGCATTACCTCACAGGTCACGCCCACCTAGGATGCGCCCTATGTGGCATTGCACTGCGTCCGCCACCAGGGTGGCGCAGACTTTTCATCTTTATGACTCAGGAGTCATAAAGATGAAAAGTCTCATGTGCCTGTAATTTCACCGGAACCCTTACCCTTCAAACCGGAACACAGCAATGCAGCATGCGTTCAAAAGCTTTAATAACAAAAAATACCAAAAAATAATAATTTCGCGTCACATGCGTGAGCATCCACCTTAATATAGGAGTGAGTTCTATTTTTGACAAAAAATTATATATTATTTAGGAGAGACATCGACGGCGTCTGCGTCTGCGTCGCCGCTTGTCGTGGTGCGCACTCATGGCGCGCATCTCACGCGTCGACTCACGCGCGCCGCCAGCACGCATCTCGACATCAAGCCACGGGATAAGTGATAGTACCTACCTCGAGACCTGCCGAACCTTGTACCTTGAGACCTGCCTACAACCTTGTACCTTGAGACCTGCCTACAACCTTGTGCCTTGAGACCTGCCTACAACTTTGTACCTTGAGACCTGCCTACAACCTTGTACCTTGAGACCTGCCTACAACCTTGTACCTTGTGAAATAGAAACAGCATTAAAATCGATTGAAACCGATAGCAACAGAGTTGCATAATCACGCCACTGCCTACAACCTTGTACCTTGAGGCCTACCTACAACCTTGTACCTTGAGACCTACCTACAACCTTGTACCTTGAGACCTACCTACAACCTTGTACCTTGAGACTTGCCTACAACCTCGTAAATTGAGACCTCCCTTGTAGCTTGAGACCTGCCTACAACCTTGTAACTTGAGACCTCCCTTGTAGCTTGAGACCTGCCTACAACCTTGTATCTTGAGACCTCAGTTGTAGCTTGAGACCTGCCTACAACCTTGTTACTTGAGACCTAGCTTGTAGCTTGAGACCTGCCTACAACCTTGTATCTTGATACGTCCATTGTAGCTTGAGACCTGCCTACAACCTTGTAATTTGAGACCTAGCTTGTACCTTGAGACCTGCCTACAACCTTGTATCTTGAGACCTCCGTTGTAGCTTGAGACCTGCCTACAACCTTGTTACTTGAGACCTAGCTTGTACCTTGAGACCTGCCTACAACCTTGTAACTTGATACCTCCTTTTTTGCTTAAGACCTGCCTACAACCTTGGTATCTTGAGACCTCCATTGTAGCTTCAGACCTGCCTACAACCTTGTAACTTGAGACCTAGCTTGTACCTTGAGACCTGCCTACAACCTTGTAACTTGGGACCAACTGGCATTTTGTACTGTGAGGCCTACAACATTGTAATTTGAGACCTACCCATAAACTTGTGCCTTAAGACCTGTATACAACACAACAAATTAATTCTTGAAATATAATATTGTACGACTTAATGGGCTTTCATTTATTGTTTTCGTTCAATGCTCTCCAACCACGGCACTCTGATAAAAGAGAGAAGATAGATAGATTAACACTTTATTGTACACCAAAAAATAATAATAAAAAACACAATAATAAAAGGATTAACTAAATTAAATTATAGTACAATGGGCGGCCTTATCGCTAAAAGCGATTTCATCCAGGCAACCTTTGGATGGTCAGTAATGAGCGAAGTAATAACGAACGGCGGTGCAGAGTAAAATAAATAAATAATAACAACAATAATAATGATATATGAATAAGAAAACATTTACATAACTCAAATACATAATATACTATACTAAAATATACTACTACATAGCGATGAAGTTAAATACTACTTAATGTGCCCTACTATTTCTACTAATAAACTTAAAACGTGGACAGGTCCGGCAGATAATGATTTTTGAGCTTTAGCTTGAATGAGTTCAGGGAAGATGTTTGGCTGATTTCCACCGGCAAAGCATTCCACAAACGCACAGCTTGGACTGTGAAAGAATTACCATAAAAGGAACTGCTGTGCATAGGCATTCTGAGCGAAAAGTTTTCTGATGACCTAAGAGAATAAGAATTGGAGGAATGAAGATACTCAAACCTTGGCTTAAGATAGCACAAGGGGAGAAAGGATTGAATAGAACAGAGTAAAGAAGAGAAAGAATATGCGTATCCCGACGAAGACGTATAGGGAGCCACTTGAGCACAGAGCGAAAAGGAGAAACATGGTCATATTTGCGCAATCCATATATGAACCTAATGCAGAAGTTTTGCAGGCGCTCAAGCTTATTTAGCTGTTCTTCTGTAAGGTCCAGATAGCATGCGTCGGCGTAGTCTAACACAGGAAGAAGCAAGGATTGTGCAAGTGCGATTTTGGTGGCTGTTGGCAGGAAGTTTCGCAGTCTTCTCAGAGAGCCTGCTGAAGCAAAAAGCTTCTGACCGGTGACTTGTAGCTGAGACCCCCATGGTAAGTGGCGGTCGATCGTTATCCCAAGACTCATCACAGTGACACTATAAGGAATAGGTATGCCGTCGAAGATGACTTGGGGTAGAGCTCGTTCACCGTAAGATTGCACCTGCGTTATACTCTTAGTCTGTGTCCGTGCTTTGGGAATAGTACCAACCATAGAAAATTTAATACTCCTTGGCATGTGCAATCTTACGGTGAATGGTCTCTACAGTAGACCAATCGAGATTGCACATTGTTCTGGAGCTGCCCACGATAATAGTCTGAGTTTTGATTGGGTTGATTTGAAGATTCAGCTCGTTCAATGTTCTCCCACCACGTCACTCTGATAAAAGAGAGAAGATACAGCTTGTTCAATGCTCTCCCACCACGGCACTGATAAAAGAGAGAAGAAACAGCTCGTTCAACGGTCTCCCGCCACGGCACTCTGATAAATGAGAGTAGATACAGCTCGTTCAATGCTCTCCCACCACGGCACTGATAAAAGAGAGAAGAAACAGCTCGTTCAACGGTCTCCCGCCACGGCACTCTGATAAATGAGAGTAGATACAGCTCGTTCAATGCTCTCCCACCACGGCACTCTGATAAATGAGAGTAGATACAGCTCGTTCAATGCTCTCCCACCACGGCACTCTGATAAAAGAGAGAAGAAACAGCTCGTTCAATGCTCTCCCACCACGGCACTCTGATAAATGAGAGTAGATACAGCTCGTTCAATGCTCTCCCACCACGGCACTCTGATAAAAGAGAGAAGAAACAGCTCGTTCAACGGTCTCCCACCACGGCACTCTGATAAATGAGAGTAGATACAGCTCGTTCAATGCTCTCCCACCACGGCACTCTGATAAAAGAGAGAAGATACAGCTCGTTCAATGCTCTCCCACCACGGCACTCTGATAAAAGAGAGAAGATACAGCTCCAGTGCCTCACAATTTTAGTAGTATGTAGAGCTTTTTTGTGAAAGATTTCGTCCGGGGAAGTACATATTTGTGCCGCAAAGCAGTAGTGCTCGCATTGCTGTGTTCCGGATTGAAGGTATGGTTGCCGGTGAAATTACAGGCACATGAGGCTTTTCATCTTTGTCTCAGGGTGGCGGGCGTGGTGCAATACCACATAGGGTGCGTCCTAGGTAGACGTGACCTATGTGGTAAGGCACTGTTCATAGGCAGAGGAATACCGCTTAATTCAGGAGTTGTTAGTCATTCAGGGAGGTGTGATGGGCCCGCACGTGGTGACCGCAGCGGTCTGCCATCTCGCCACACTGAGAGCACCTACACGGAGGGAAGTGGCAACCCGAAATGTATGAGAGTAGATAACATTCAAAGGTTTTATTGAACTTGAACAAGCGAAGTGAGTTCTCTGAGTCAACTTGGAAGAATCGGCGTTTTGTAAGTATGTATGTATGTTTTTTTTTTATACTACTTGAATGACGGAACAAGCAGATGGCCCACCTGATGTTAAGCGGTAACCTCTGCCTATGAACAGTGCATTACCTCATAGGTCACGTCCACCTAGGACGCGCCCTATGTGGCATTGCACTGCGCCCGCCACCCTGAGACATAAAGATGAAAAGTCTCATGTGCCTATAATTTCACCGGCACCCTTACCCTTCAAACCGGAACACAGCAATGCGAGCACTACTGCTTTGCGGCAGAAATAGTTATGGTGGTAGTACTTTCCCAGACGAACTCTCACAAAAAAGCTCTACCACTACTATATGTATATTTTTGTCCGAGCATAACTTCCGAACCGTTAAGCCGATCTTCATGAAATTTGATTGGGAGGTGATAGCAATGGTACAATTTGTTGGTAAGGTTATGACTTATGAGCTATATCGGTCGTGGACTCGTGGGGTCCAAGAGGGGGTAAAAAAAAAGGTGAAAATATCAGTTTAAATGGGGTGTCATATGAAAGCCCCTTGCATCGACATTTTATAACTATTTTTTATAATTTTTTAACTTATTTAGTTTTAGAGATATTAGGGTAAATCGAAAATGTAAAAAACTAAAACCTCTAGGGTACTTCCACTAATCTTACAACGCTGAAATTTAGTATGTTTGTAGCTTTTATGACAAAAATACTGGAAAAAGTCTAATATTGAAGATATTCGAAACTTGTAGGTAGGTACTCTATAAAACAAATAACCAGTCCATTGCTAAACTCCCGTTTCTAGGAATTAGCACGACGTTATAGGTCTAACTTTTGGAACCGACAATTAAGTTCATTTTATGTGGATATTCTCACATATATAGATATTTTTTCGAAATAAATAAGGTAACCTACCTAAATCGCGTGTATTCGCGAGGTCACGCCATCAAGTAGCAGATTACGCCATCAAAAAATTTGCGATGCCTGCAGAGGGCAAATAAGTTATAAGTGCTCACTATTTTCAAATTCAAAATCAAAATATTTATTTCAGGCTAACTGATAAATGCACTAAACCTAAACAGTAAGCCCATATCAACATAAATACCTTAGAAACTAACATACATATAAATGCACTAAACCTAAACAGTAAGCCCATATCAACATAAATACCTTAGAAACTAACATACATATAAATGCACTAAACCTAAACAGTAAGCCCATATCAACATGAAAGAACTAGAACTAGAACCTTAGAAACTAACATACACATAAATGCACTAAACCTAAACAGTAAGCCCATATCAACATGGAAGAACTAGAACTAGAACCTTAGAAACTAACATACACATAAATGCACTAAACCTAAACAGTAAGCCCATATCAACATGGAAGAACTAGAACTAGAACCTTAGAAACTAACATACACATAAATGCACTAAACCTAAACAGTAAGCCCATATCAACATGGAAGAACTAGAACTAGAACCTTAGAAACTAACATACACATAAATGCACTAAACCTAAACAGTAAGCCCATATCAACATGGAAGAACTAGAACTAGAACCTTAGAAACTAACATACACATAAATGCACTAAACCTAAACAGTAAGCCCATATCAACATGGAAGAACTAGAACTAGAACCTTAGAAACTAACATACACATAAATGCACTAAACCTAAACAGTAAGCCCATATCAACATGGAAGAACTAGAACTAGAACCTTAGAAACTAACATACACATAAATGCACTAAACCTAAACAGTAAGCCCATATCAACATGGAAGAACTAGAACTAGAACCTTAGAAACTAACATACACATAAATGCACTAAACCTAAACAGTAAGCCCATATCAACATGGAAGAACTAGAACTAGAACCTTAGAAACTAACATACACATAAATGCACTAAACCTAAACAGTAAGCCCATATCAACATGGAAGAACTAGAACTAGAACCTTAGAAACTAACATACACATAAATGCACTAAACCTAAACAGTAAGCCCATATCAACATGGAAGAACTAGAACTAGAACCTTAGAAACTAACATACACATAAATGCACTAAACCTAAACAGTAAGCCCATATCAACATGGAAGAACTAGAACTAGAACCTTAGAAACTAACATACACATAAATGCACTAAACCTAAACAGTAAGCCCATATCAACATGGAAGAACTAGAACTAGAACCTTAGAAACTAACATACACATAAATGCACTAAACCTAAACAGTAAGCCCATATCAACATGGAAGAACTAGAACTAGAACCTTAGAAACTAACATACACATAAATGCACTAAACCTAAACAGTAAGCCCATATCAACATGGAAGAACTAGAACTAGAACCTTAGAAACTAACATACACATAAATGCACTAAACCTAAACAGTAAGCCCATATCAACATGGAAGAACTAGAACTAGAACCTTAGAAACTAACATACACATAAATGCACTAAACCTAAACAGTAAGCCCATATCAACATGGAAGAACTAGAACTAGAACCTTAGAAACTAACATACACATAAATGCACTAAACCTAAACAGTAAGCCCATATCAACATGGAAGAACTAGAACTAGAATCTTAGAAACTAACATACACATAAATGCACTAAACCTAAACAGTAAGCCCATATCAACATGGAAGAACTAGAACTAGAACCTTAGAAACTAACATACACATAAATGCACTAAACCTAAACAGTAAGCCCATATCAACATGGAAGAACTAGAACTAGAACCTTAGAAACTAACATACACATAAATGCACTAAACCTAAACAGTAAGCCCATATCAACATGGAAGAACTAGAACTAGAACCTTAGAAACTAACATACACATAAATGCACTAAACCTAAACAGTAAGCCCATATCAACATGGAAGAACTAGAACTAGAACCTTAGAAACTAACATACACATAAATGCACTAAACCTAAACAGTAAGCCCATATCAACATGGAAGAACTAGAACTAGAACCTTAGAAACTAACATACACATAAATGCACTAAACCTAAACAGTAAGCCCATATCAACATGGAAGAACTAGAACTAGAACCTTAGAAACTAACATACACATAAATGCACTAAACCTAAACAGTAAGCCCATATCAACATGGAAGAACTAGAACTAGAACCTTAGAAACTAACATACACATAAATGCACTAAACCTAAACAGTAAGCCCATATCAACATGGAAGAACTAGAACTAGAATCTTAGAAACTAACATACACATAAATGCACTAAACCTAAACAGTAAGCCCATATCAACATGGAAGAACTAGAACTAGAACCTTAGAAACTAACATACACATAAATGCACTAAACCTAAACAGCAAGCCCATATCAACATGGAAGAACTAGAACTAGAACCTTAGAAACTAACATACACATAAATGCACTAAACCTAAACAGTAAGCCCATATCAACATGGAAGAACTAGAACTAGAACCTTAGAAACTAACATACACATAAATGCACTAAACCTAAACAGTAAGCCCATATCAACATGGAAGAACTAGAACTAGAACCTTAGAAACTAACATACACATAAATGCACTAAACCTAAACAGTAAGCCCATATCAACATGGAAGAACTAGAACTAGAACCTTAGAAACTAACATACACATAAATGCACTAAACCTAAACAGTAAGCCCATATCAACATGGAAGAACTAGAACTAGAACCTTAGAAACTAACATACACATAAATGCACTAAACCTAAACAGTAAGCCCATATCAACATGGAAGAACTAGAACTAGAACCTTAGAAACTAACATACACATAAATGCACTAAACCTAAACAGTAAGCCCATATCAACATGGAAGAACTAGAACTAGAACCTTAGAAACTAACATACACATAAATGCACTAAACCTAAACAGTAAGCCCATATCAACATGGAAGAACTAGAACTAGAACCTTAGAAACTAACATACACATAAATGCACTAAACCTAAACAGTAAGCCCATATCAACATGGAAGAACTAGAACTAGAACCTTAGAAACTAACATACACATAAATGCACTAAACCTAAACAGTAAGCCCATATCAACATGGAAGAACTAGAACTAGAACCTTAGAAACTAACATACACATAAATGCACTAAACCTAAACAGTAAGCCCATATCAACATGGAAGAACTAGAACTAGAACCTTAGAAACTAACATACACATAAATGCACTAAACCTAAACAGTAAGCCCATATCAACATGGAAGAACTAGAACTAGAACCTTAGAAACTAACATACACATAAATGCACTAAACCTAAACAGTAAGCCCATATCAACATGGAAGAACTAGAACTAGAACCTTAGAAACTAACATACACATAAATGCACTAAACCTAAACAGTAAGCCCATATCAACATGGAAGAACTAGAACTAGAACCTTAGAAACTAACATACACATAAATGCACTAAACCTAAACAGTAAGCCCATATCAACATGGAAGAACTAGAACTAGAACCTTAGAAACTAACATACACATAAATGCACTAAACCTAAACAGTAAGCCCATATCAACATGGAAGAACTAGAACTAGAACCTTAGAAACTAACATACACATAAATGCACTAAACCTAAACAGTAAGCCCATATCAACATGGAAGAACTAGAACTAGAACCTTAGAAACTAACATACACATAAATGCACTAAACCTAAACAGTAAGCCCATATCAACATGGAAGAACTAGAACTAGAACCTTAGAAACTAACATACACATAAATGCACTAAACCTAAACAGTAAGCCCATATCAACATGGAAGAACTAGAACTAGAACCTTAGAAACTAACATACACATAAATGCACTAAACCTAAACAGTAAGCCCATATCAACATGGAAGAACTAGAACTAGAACCTTAGAAACTAACATACACATAAATGCACTAAACCTAAACAGTAAGCCCATATCAACATGGAAGAACTAGAACTAGAACTAGAACCTTAGAAACTAACATACACATAAATGCACTAAACCTAAACAGTAAGCCCATATCAACATGGAAGAACTAGAACTAGAACCTTAGAAACTAACATACACATAAAAAAAATACCAAATTGTAACACTTATTTATGCAAATAAATATCTTGTATCTGGTCTTAGTTCGGGGCGAACCACTAGTTTAATACGATAACTAACTCAAGGTGTCCAGAGTGGACATACAAACATAATATTAACATTCACTATAGATAATGTAATCAAATTATAGACAAAATAATAAAATTCCAATCACGAAACAATGTCTAATCAAACATCATTATGTTTGATTAAACATACATTTCTAAAAATAAAATAAATACTAATTTCTAATACCCAATATTTCACTTGCGTAGTTTTAATTATAGCACATCCCAGCTGACAGGGTTACAAAAAAACAGCCAATCAGGTAGAATTAAGGGACAACAGGTTTTAGAGATAAGACATTCTTGTCAAGCTTGGTGTAGCTAAGGTGCTTTGGTGATTATTGTTTTCAGGAAAGACAGACAACGGCAACTTGTGCCATTCCTTAGCAGTTCGCATTACAAAGGTGGAACCGAAACGCTTAGTGCGAATGGCGGGTATACTGATGAGGTCAGTATGGTACTGAGCCGTGCACCTGATGAAATGAAATGAAAAATGAAATGAAATTGTTTATTGTCCAAAGTATGAGCTACACAACATTTTTAGTTAGTTTCAACTAAAAGAGCGCCACAAATACAACGACTCGTCAAACACTCGTTTACATACATATTTATAGTGATCAAAATATATAAAATCGTTGCGTGACTGACTGACTCACTGACTGACTGACTGACTGACAATCAACGCACAGCCTAAACCGTAAGTCCTAGAGATCTGAAATTTGGAGGGTACGTTCCTTTTGTGGTCTAGGGGTGCACTAAGAAAGGAATTTCCGATACTCCCGCTCTAAGGGGTCCAAAATGGGCTTTTAATATACAACAAAAAAGCTCTGTATTTCAGAAACCGTTAGCAGTAGAACCTTGAAATTTTACATGGAGATTCCTCAAATAAAATAAATAAACACGTGTTTCAGCGATTCCTGAAATTTTCCTGAAAAATGGAAAGGGATCGTTTTCTATGTAAAAAAATAAAAAAACTTTAGTTTTTACAACGCACAGCCTAAACCGCTGATCGTAGAGACATGAAATTTGGACAGTGTATTCCTTTTAGGGTGTAAAGGTGTACTTAGAAAGGAATTTGGAAAATTCACCCTCTTAGGGGTTCAAAAAGGGCTTTTAACGTATACACTTTGCGTTTTGCAACGCACATTCTAAACCGCTGGACCTAGGCACATGAAATTTGGAGGATGTATTCTTTTTTGGGTGTAGGGGTGGAAAGGGGTGTACTTAGAAAGGGTTTTTGAAAAATCACCTTGGAAGGGGTCCAAAATGGCTTTTAATGTAAAACTAAAATGGTTCGTAATTCGGAAACCGTTGGTAGTAGATACATGAAAATTCAGAGGTAAATTCCTAAAATAAAAATAGCCAACATAAGTTTCAGCAGTACCTGAAATTTAGCTGAAAAAAGGAATGGGAACATTTTCTTTGTAAATAAATACACTTTAGGTTTTAGCCAGATTTCAGCGTACAGATTACATTGTCAAAATATTGTACAATGTATTGCCGCCAAAATGAGAAAACACAATGAAAAATCATATAAAAATGACATTTTCCAAATTCAAATGGAATATTTTGTTTATTTTTAATTGTAACAGTATTTATGGCCAGACTAAGTACATACCACAGATTAAGTAATAGTGTCAAAACCGAGTTTACCTTAGCAGTGCGCGCAGTGCGATTTTCTACTAAGATTTCGTTCTGTTTTCGTTATTTTGGTGATTTATGTACTTTGCTGTAGTATTTTCCGTTTTTGTTAATTTGTGGTAGCTATTAGGTACATTTGGTTTATTTTACATACTGACAGATTTTCGTGTTAAGTTTTCGTTAATAATTTGTGTTTTTTTGTTATTACATCCATACAGCTCCTTACTTTTCGCTATTACATAGCATTTTCTTTGTTAATTTTTGGTAGCTATTAGGAACATATAGTTTATATTTCAAACTGATAGATTTTCGTGTTGTCGTCGTTTCGTCGTTTCGTATGAGGTAGTGCTGGCCTCTGGTGTCAGAGTTTGTCAAGCCGCGGCTTGATTTTCGTGTTAAGTTTTTGTTAATAATTTGTGTTACTTCTTTTTTTCCATCTAGCTCCTTAATTTTCGCTATTTACATACCTAGCATTTTTTTTTTCAAAATGTTTTGGGATGTCATTGAGGAAGTTTTGATTATCGACGGGGAAAATGTTCGTCAAACTGTTGTTCCTATTATAGGCGATGGGGCATGTTTATTTAGGGCATTATCTTTTTTGATGTACGGAACTCAGGAAATGGCAAATGACGTGCGTAAATTAGTTGTTAGGTATGTTGTAGATAACTGGGTAGAATTTTCCATTATGTCTTGTGATGAAAAGGGAGATAACTACGCCACATCAACTGAATACTACAAAGAAATGATGGAAATTTCAACATATGGCAGTTTGTGTGAGCTAGAAGCTGCAGGGCGAATATTCCAGTTTGTGTTCGAAGTCTATCGAAATGGAACCCTTTATGTGAAAACCGGAACTGAAGGACCCGTAAAAAGATTAAGGTTTACATCCAGTCTCTCAAGTGGTCATTTCGATGCTTTTATTTCACAAGGATCGCTTTGCCCGCAGGTTTCTGCTTCGAATACCAGAACATCTAAAAAAAACGTTCAAATTGCCAAAAAGATAACAACTCGCCGATCAAAAGTACCAGAATCTCCAAGGCCTTCTACTTGGTCTATGTCATCGTACTCATCAGACCATAGCTCTGATCAGGCCATATCAACTTTTACTATAGTTTCTCAGAAGAGCAAGAAAAGACGCAGGGTTCGATACACAAACAAAACAAGAAAGACCCAGCTTAAAAAAGTTCACATAAAATATGCTGATAATAACCCTATTGTACATCGCACAAACGTGTTGAGATATCAACAAAAAAAACCTGATATGCATCGGAAAGCAGTTGCTAAATATCAGAAATCTAATCCAGCGATACACCGGCAAGCTGTTGCCACGTATCAGGAGTCGAACCCTGAGGTACACAGGCAAGCTGTTGCCACGTATCAGGAATCGCATCCTGAGGTACACAGGCAAGCTGTTGCCACGTATCAGGAATCGCATCCTGAGGTAAACAGGCAAGCTGTTGCCACGTATCAGGAATCGCATCCTGAGGTACATAGGCAAGCTGTTGCCACTTATCAGGAATCGCATCCTGAGGTACACAGGCAAGCTGTTAGAAGTTACCAGCACACACACCCTGAGGACCATAGCGCAGCTCAGTCTCAGTATAGGCAAAACAATTTAAAAAAAATATGGAATGTTAAAGCTTTATCAGGTTTGAAGAATGATCCTGAATTGCCATACGAAATGGATAGCATGGTAAGCTTAGGTTCAATGAACCACTAGTGCAAGTGGTGTAATGCTTTGAAGTGGAAAGAAGAAACTGCAGGGATGTGTTGCAGCGCAGGAAAAGTATATCTTGAACCCTTTCAAACTCTGCCAGAACCGCTTTACAGCTTGATAATGGATCTTCACCCTGAGCATGGCCTTCATGGGCCATATCCGGCAATACAATAGCTGCTTCCAGATGACCTCATTTGGTGCCAAACAGATATCTGATGGTGGATTCAATCCAACTTTTAAGGTTCAAGGTCAAGTATACCATCTGATTGGAAGTTTGTTGCCGGCGGATCAACAAAAAGCTCAATTCTTACAAATTTATTTTGTGGGTGAAGATGAGAGAGAGGCTAATTTACGATGTTCACTCTTTCCAGGTTTGAAAAAAGGTTTGGTCAAACTATTGCAGACGTGAATGATGTGAATCCTTGTGTAAAGAATTTTAAAACAGCGATGGAAAAGGCACCTTCGTCCTGTGATTCATTTAAAGTGGTTATTCATGCTGAAAAAAGGCCAGCTGACAGTCATAGAGGTCGCTACAACGCACCCACGGTTAATGAAGTTGCTTTAGTGATGGTAGGTCAAGAATTTGAGAAACGAGATATTATATTAGAGAGCCATGGCAGTGCTCTGCGACGAATCAGCGAGATTCATCGGTCTTATGATGCGTTGCAATACCCTCTCCTTTTATGTCGCGGGGAAGATGGGTACTCAATAGCACTCCCACAGCGAGATCATTAGACCAAACTACCTCTTAAAAAAACTATTTCCGCAGCAAGCTTCTACTCATACCGTTTGATGCTGCGAAAAGGTGAGGTCAATCACATTGTACGCTTTCGGTCTCTTTTTAGCCAGTTTTTGGTGGACATGTACGCTAAAGTAGAGACCGAAAGGCTCAACTATATAAAAAACCAGCAACAAAATTTACGCGCTGATAATTACATACACCTTATGGATGCCATTGGCAGGCAAGACGCAGATGCGGGTCAGCTAGGTCAAATGGTAATTTTACCATCTTCATTCACGGGCGGCCCTAGGTATATGCACGAAAGAACACAAGATGCAATGACATACGTTCGTCATTACGGCCGCCCTGACTTATTTATAACATTTACGTGCAACCCTAAATGGCATGAAATTGCGGAAGCACTGATATCTGGCCAAAAACCCCATGATCGCCATGATATTATCGCAAGGGTATTCCACCTCAAAGTAAAAAAAATTATGCATCTGCTTTCAAAGGGCAGAATATTTGGCGAAGTTCGCTGCTTTATGTTTTCTGTCGAATGGCAAAAGCGTGGCCTCCCTCACATTCACATTCTGTTGTGGATGGTTCAGCGTATTACGTCAGAAGATATAGATAAGGTGATTTGTGCAGAGATCCCGAATCCAGATCAGGATCCATGTCTTTACGACATTGTTAAAAATAATATGATTCATGGGCCCTGTGGACGTTTAAATGTTAATTCACCCTGCATGCGAGAGAACAAATGCAGCAAGAGATTTCCGAAGCCTCTAATAACAGAGACGCAGACGGGAGATGATGGTTACCCAAAGTACAGGCGACGTTCTCCAACAGATGGTGGGTATACCATCAAAATAAGGGATAGAGAATTAGATAACCGTTGGGTAGTACCGTACAATCCTGTCCTTTCACGTACTTTTAATGCCCACATAAACGTAGAGTATTGCAACTCCGTTAAGTCCATCAAATATGTGTGTAAGTACGTGAATAAAGGTAGTGATCAGGCGTGTATTACATTGGAAAATCAAAAGGACGAGGTAAAAATCTACGAAAGCGGCCGCTACATTAGCAGTTCAGAGGCAGTGTGACGAATTCTGGGATTTTCTATTCACGAGCGATTTCCCCCTGTTTTTCACCTTGCCGTTCACCTCGAAAATGGCCAACGTGTTTATTTTAATGAAAACAACTTAGCAGAACGAGTAATCAATCCACCCCAATCAACTTTGCTAGCCTTTTTTGACTTGTGTAAAACCGACGACTTTGCCAGAACAATTTTATACTCGGAAGTGTCCTCATACTATGTATGGAACAACAATAAATTTACAAGGAGAAAGCGGGGAAATGCTGTTAACGGCTGGCAAGAAATAAAAAGAGAGCACGCACTTGGAAGGGTTTACACTGTCCACCCCAACAACACAGAGTGCTATCATCTACGTCTTCTTCTCCATGAAGTTAGAGGTCCAGTCTCATTTCAGTCGTTGAAAACAGTAAACGGGATTATTCATGAAACTTTTCGTTCAGCGTGCATGGCTCTAGGTTTACTCGAAGATGACAAACATTGGGACTCTGCTTTGGAGGAAGCTACCATGTGTCAATCTCCTTTTAAAATCCGAGAATTGTTCTCCATAATGCTGGTATTTTGTCACATGTCAGACCCAAGCAGTCTTTGGGAAAAGTACAAAGATAGTATGTCCGAAGATTTAAGACGATTATTACCAACAGAAAACACAGAGCAGTTTTCAATCGATGTTTGGAATAAATGTCTCTTGTTGATTGAAGACACGGTTTTGGGTTTAGGGGGCAAAAGTTTACAATCGTATGGGCTGCCTCAACCTAATAGAATACCTAACGATGATCTGGGGCTTCTGGGGAACAGGGATTACCTCAGAGAGAAAAGTTATGATGCCGTTGTCTTGAAGACAACTGTTCAAGACCACGAACAGACCCTTACTCCAGAACAAAATAATATTTACTGTCAAGTTATCAATAGTGTTGAGGCAGGAGCAGGTCATATATTTTTTTTAGATGCTCCTGGTGGCACAGGAAAGACCTTTCTTTTGAATCTGCTTCTAGCAAAGATAAAAAGTAATAAAAAAATTGCTATTGCTGTTGCATCATCTGGAATTGCTGCAACGCTACTGGAAGGAGGAAAAACTGCGCATGCTGCTTTTAAACTCCCCCTTAACCTGACGTATGTAGAAACCCCTTTATGTAACATCTCAAAGCAAAGTAATATGGCCGAGGTGTTACGCCATACTAAGCTCATTGTTTGGGATGAAAGCAGTATGGCACATAAAGGGGGCATTGAAGCCCTTAATAGAAACCTTAAAGATATAAGGAATAACAGTCAGGTTATGGGTGGACTAACAGTGTTGTTAGCCGGTGATTTTCGCCAAACCCTTCCAGTAATGTCCAGAGGAACACGAGCAGATGAAGTTAAAGCATGTTTTAAAAGGTCTTTTCTATGGCCTTCGGTAACTAAAATTAAACATACCAAGAACATGCGGGTCCACTTAGGAAGTGATGGTTCAGCTGGGGAATTTTCAGCTCTTCTGTTACAGATAGGGAATGGTAAGCTTTCAGAATTCGATGGTAAAATAAAGATTCCACTTCAGTTGTGCTATGTCGTGACCACAATGGAAGATCTGATTGAAAAAATATACCCAGATATTTCCTAAATTCACAATAAGCCTATCGACTGGTTGTGCGAGCGTGCCATATTGACCCCTAAAAACGACCAAGCAACAATCATCAATGATGCTTTGTTAAGGTCGTTTGCGGGAGAAGAAATGGAATAGAATAAAATAGAATAGAATAGAAAATACTTTATTGTACACCTTAATAGCTAATAATACAAACAAAAAGAAACAAACTTAACTATATAATTAAACGTACAATGGGCGGTCTTATCGCTTAGCAGCGATTTATTCCAGACAACCATTGGATGGAGATAAATTTATAAGTTAGGAAGAATGGCCGGGGGTGTATTTATATTATAGATACAAAAGAAGGGAAGAAATAATTAAAGACAAAATACCTATCAACTAACTAAGAACATAAACTTGTAAAAACTACTTAAAATATTACAATATTACACATACATACCATAAAAACTTACACTACAGTAAAATAATACATACAGATACATAAATACATAAATAAATAAATATATATATATATACATTCGTACTTATACTGAAGTGAAGGGAAATAATACTATAAGAAGAAGCGATTACTACCTACGACATTTCTGACAAGTAGAAGATTTTAACTCGGGCTTTAAATGTGACCAGGGATGGGGCTTTCCTAATCGAGACCGGAAACAAATTCCACAGGCGTGCTGCCTGAATCGAAAAGGAACTACCGTAGAAGCCAGTTCTGTGTAAAGGAATACTGAGCAAGAGATTTTCTAATGATCGAAGAGGTCGGGAATGGGAACTATGAAGGAACTCAAATCGTTCCTTCAGATAGGAGGGAGTCAAAGGGTTATGCAGAATGTTATAAAGCAAGGAAAGGATGTGAGTATTCCGGCGAAGACGGATAGGGAGCCACTTGAGCTTTACACGAAATTCAGAGATGTGGTCAAACTTACGTAACCCGAAGATAAATCTGATGCAGACATTTTGGAGACGCTCAAGTTTATTCAGCTGGTCTTCCGTGAGGTCAGGATAGCAGGCATCAGCATAATCAAGAACAGGAAGAAGAAGAGATTGTGCAAGCGCAATTTTGGTAGCAGTAGGTAGAAAATTACGCAGCCTCCTAAGCGATCCCGCAGTTGCAAAAAACCTCCGACTTACAGCCTCCAGCTGTGGGCCCCAGGACATGTCACTGTCTATAAACACCCCCAGGCTTTTTACATGATTACTAATAGGAATAGCCACACCGTCAAATTCAACTTGAGGGAGAGTAGACCAATCAATTTTAGCAGCAGTACGTGAGCTGCCTACTACGATAACTTGCGTTTTACTAGGATTTATGCGAAGACCATAGGCCTTACTCCAGTCATGAATACGAATAAGGTCGTTATTAGTGCGGGCGAATGCATCTGCCAGATCATCATGTGGAGCGTGAGTGTAAATTTGGAGATCGTCTGCATAGAGATGGTAGGAAGAAGTGAGTTGGTGTGAAATTGAATTGATAAAGAGAGCAAATAAAAGAGGAGATAAGACGCCACCTTGCGGGACACCGGCAGATGTGGAACACCAAGATGAGAAGAAGTCATCAACTCGAATCCGCTGCCGACGCCCGTGCAGATAACTGCGAAACCAGTCAATCACCGATGGAGATATGTTAATTGAGCGCAGTAAGCCAAGGAGGATGTCGAAATCAACCGTGTTGAAAGCATTGCTGAAATCTAACAAGGTAAGAACAGTAAGTTGTCTGTTTTCCATACCCAATCTAATATCATCTGTAATTTTCACTAGGGCAGTAACAGTGCTATGACCGGGTCGGAAACCAGACTGGAGAGGATTGAGAAGGTTATGATTACAAAGGAAGGAGCTAAGCTGGTTGTGGACGAGACGTTCAAGTACCTTGGAAAGGAAAGGGAGAATGGAGATAGGACGATAGTCGGCAAAAGAAGAAGGTTTTGATTTTTTAGGCAGAGGAATAACGTGCGCTTCCTTCCAAACCTCGGGGACAACACCCGAGTTAGCGGAATAGTTAAGCAGATGACAAATCATTGGAAGTATTTCATCAATGACAGGAATAACCATATTCCGACCAATGTTGACACCACCCAAAGCATTAGAGGAAATTGAGAGAATGCTCTTTTTAACATCACATGCAGTAAATTGACTAAAAACGAAAGAAGGATAGTTAGGAGTTGGCAAAGAAGAAAGATAGTTCAGAGTAAAGTTTTTATCACCCAAATCCATATTGGATGATGACGAGAAGTGGTTGTTAAGAGAATCGATGTCGAGGTCTTTAGAAATCGCATCACTACGCGACTTACCAACTCCTAACGTTCTAAGAAATTTCCAGACTTTGGCTGGATCTACGTTTGAAACAGAAGCATGAATATGGCGACGTTGAGCATCCCTACACACTCTATTGCAGCGATTCCGAGCAAGAAAATAATTCTCTTTATTGCCGTTACTTCCACATCGTTTATATTTGGCTTTAGTGACAGCTTTTTTATGGATCAATAATTTAATTTCATCTGTAAGCCAAGGAGCCGGCAGATGTTTAATTTTGACTTTACGAATCGGAGCATGGGTGTCAAAGAGTTGCGTTAATGTTGAATTAAAGATCGAGATCTTGTCATCAATAGTATCAGCCGCCATTACTGGAAACCAATCTATTTTCTGAGCATCAGATCTTAATTTATCTACATCCATCCCACTAAAATTGCGCTGCAGTAGAATTTTAGGCTTTGGTTTTGGAGGACGAACTTTATAAGAAACTCTGATTTATAGATCTGTAGATTCGGCGGTAGTTACAGATGAAGCTGTCCACTACCCTATCGAATTTCTAAACACCCTAAAACCACCGGGTCTACCGCTCCATAGGCTTATTTTGAGAGTTGGTGCTCCGATTATGTTGCTGAGAAACTTGCGTCCCCCTAAATTATGCAACGGCACTAGGCTTCAGGTCAAAGCTTTGCATAAAAATATAATTGAGGCCATAATTATAACGGGATGTGCTACGGGGGAGTCTGTTTATATACCTCGAATACCATTAATACCATCTGACTTCCCGTTTGAATTTAAAAGATTACAGTATCCCCTTAAAGTATGTTTTGCCATGACAATAAATAAGGCACAGGTTTAAAGCTAGCTGGAGTAGATTTAAGAGAACCCTGTTTTTCTCATGGCCAATTTTATGTTGCTTGCTCTAGAGTGTGCTCGGCAAGCAGCTTAGTGATACTGGCACCTCAAAAGACGACTCGAAATGTCGTATATGACGAGGTTCTTTAATAATTTCATCACCAGCCTATGTAAGTCCACTGTTGACATGTGTATCTTCCTATGCGCGCTATTTAGCACAGTTTAGCGCTATTTAGAACACTGAAAATAGTCGGGGTTGTTAAAATTGTAGGAAACCGTTGGTAGTTGATACTTGAAAATTCACAAGGAGATTTCTTAAATAAAAATAGCCAACAAAAGTTTCAGCAGTACCTGAAATTTTGCTGAAAAAAGGCATGGTAACGTTTTCTTTGTAAATAAATACACTTTAGGTTTTATCCAGATTTCAGCGTATTTCGTTGATTTCAATGTTAGTTTCACGGTGTAGTCATTGAGATCGAAATATTTTCAGGACCTCAAGGTTAAACTGGGACCCCTACATTAAAAAAAAACTTGAGTAAGGTGTCGTTTCAAAGGTTGTCTCACGGTGTCGTTGTTCAGATTAAAATAATAGAAACCCTAATTGAAAAACTTGAGTATGGAGTTGTTTCAAAGGTCGTTTGATGGTGACGTATACATTTTATGTTTTTAACAATCTAAATTGAAAAACTAAAGTATTATGTCGATTAAAATGTCGTTTGACGGTGTAGTACAAAATATAAGAGACAAAATCAAGCAAAAAAATAGTACAAAAAAACCAGCTACCGCAGTGACTGCTATGCACGCACTGAATAAAAATAAATTATAAATTAGAGACACATAAAAACACACACACTTAAGTCAAGCAAAAAACCAGTTATAAAATCCAGCTTGCGCAGCGACTGCTATGCACGCTATAATTATTGACGTTCAAAAAGTTGCGAGACCCATAAAAACACACACTTAAGTCAAGCAAAAACCATTTATAAAAATACAACTACCGCAGCGGCTGCTGTGCAGAAAAAATTACATTCAGAAAAATTCGAGACACACACGTAATGCTTAACCAGTCAAGCATAAAAACATAGAAAAAATTCAGCTACCGCTGTAACTACTACGCTATGTTCCTCAAGTAAAGACATATAGACTAGACTAAACATTCAACTACTACAACAACTAGAACATAATTATTACCACAGTGTAAAAACATAATATAGTCTGTGCTATTACGCAGAGATTTGGATAAAATAATATTACGCGTACGAAGTCGCGGGTAACAGCTAGTATGTCATAATATAATTAGCCTGAATATGCTATTAATTTTAATCATTTAAGATCATTCTAATATAAAATAAATTAATTAATTTTAACAAATTATAGGCTGTATAAGGGCCACGTCGTAAAGTATATAAATAAAGTCAAGTTAAAGCAAACAAGATTACAAACTAAAGATAAATTGACAAAAATAAGTAGGTAATTTAAATATAATATTTTGACAATTATTGTCAAAATATTATATTTAAATTACCTACTTAGATTTTAAATTGACTGTAGACACTACTAACTATTATAGTTAGTAGTGTCTACAGTCAATTTAAAATCTTTGTAATTATTATTCAAAAATTATTTTACATTATAAATTGTTTTGCTGACCAGTAATGATTTCACTTGGGTACAGAAAATTGGGTAACTATCTATTGGTAACTATATATTGTATACTTTCTGGCAATTTGTTATACAGTTTTTGACCGATAAATCTGGGTAATTTATCAGACATGTTTAACCCGTGACTAAAAGTATTCAGATTATTTTTATTCCTAATATTACATTTTGTGTTATCTCCCCTTGTTTTAAATTCGCTTAAATGACTTCTAACGAATTTTACTATTTCAAATATGTACACAGGTACTGAAGTTAATATTCGTAGATTGGAAAAATGCTCCCTACACGATTCTCTAAAATGACCATTTACTAGAAATCTAATTGCCCGTTTTTGCATTTTTAAAACACGCTCGAAATCTGTTGATAAACCCTAGAGCATTATTCCATATGACATTATGGAATGTATGTAGGCATAATATATTTCTTTTAGGTGTGGTTCAAATGTCATTGATCTCAATTGATTTAATGCAAAAATTCCCGAAGACATTTTTTTGCAAGTAATATCTATTATGTTCCTTTCAAGAAAGGACTGGATCCAAGTAAAACCCTAATAGTTTTACAGAGTTACTGGTGACAATGCTGCTCCCGTCCTGTAATTGTATACATTGTGTTTCTTGTTTTGGAGAGACAGCATTAAAAAACATGATGCTTGTTTTGCTTGCATTTAATTTTAAGCCATTCATACTAAACCAGTCTCCCAAAATAGCAACGGTTTCCTGTATTTGCTGCACAAGATTACAGTTTGAGTCAGCCGATAGTAGAATAGTGGTGTCGTCAGCGTATTGTATCAAATCACCGTTTATAGGCAATTGTGCAATATCATTTATAAATATAAGAAACATAGTGTTGCCCAATGCTGAACCCTGTGGGACACCGATGTTCACGTTTTGTGGCTTTGATTTAAAAGGTTTTCCACCAATTTTTACACTGACAGTTAGTTCTCTATCTTTAAGGAATGATTTAATAAGCTCCTCCGTTAATACTCCTTTAATACCATATGCTTCTAATTTTTTTAGCAGAACTTTATGGTCAACTGAATCGAATGCTTTCGACAAATCCAAGAAAATACCAGCAACTTTTCTTTTACTTTCCAAGTTTGAAACAATTTTTTCGATAAAGGTTTGCGTGGCGGATGTGGTTGAGCACCCAGGAAGACAATTCTCGTGCTTTAGAGATTAAGTCGAATTAGGCATATGTCGAAAAAAGATGGCGAATGTCGAATCAAATCATAATTTGCTATTCTCGTGATGTCACAAATAGACATAAGTGGACCAAAATCATTCAAATCGAATACGATTTGATGGTTATTGTGACATTTTTTGTAGACATTCTTGCTTCGACAATATCTCTAATTAGAGATAATCTCTACAATCCGAGAATTGGCCTCCTGGTCTATAGGCAAATTGACAATCAGACAAAACATTATTTCTATCAAGATGTTTCATTAAATTTTCTGATATCAAGGACTCAATTAGCTTTGATATTGTTGGGACGATTGTTATTGGCCTATATAATAGTTCCTTACATCAGATGTATCTCCCTTTCTTTTATATAGGGGCGTAATTCTGTATTTTTTTAAAATAGTTGAAAAGGAAACCTGACCTGTGGAATCAGATCCTGGGCACAATCCCCGAAATGTAACCTATAGATAGGCATGCAACCTTACGGCAGTGCTAGAGACTCTGGATCCTAGTCTCCGCTATATGTTGCTCACATATAAGCCTGAAAGCTCTGCGTCCGATCGAGTATAAGGCAGCGAGCTGGTGTTTGGCCGAGCCATCCCAAACATGGCAGCAGTATTCCATAACAGCTCGGACTACCACTTATGAACGAACTTATTTCGTTTAGAACGAATAGAAGGTAAAGTAATGAGGTCAGGGTGGTACCGAGCCGTGCGTCTGCTCGTCTTATAATGAAATGTGAGGAATTTTGTCCACCTGAAGAGATATGTTGGTGGCAGTGTGTGCATGCTGAGTTGGACTCCAATTTGTGACGTTGCTGCGTGGATGGCACTGAGAGACACTCAATTAATTGTAGTTAAGTTAGATATAAGTACCTATTATGTTTAATCTTTTTTATTTTATTTGTCGAGTGTCATTTCCCCATGAAGTTATAGACCTATAACTTCATGCATTTCCCCTATCCATGTGTGCCGTTCCAAATAAAGAATTTTTCGTTCATTCTTTCTTTCTTTCAGCAACTCTACCCTTCTTCCACACCCTAGGATAGTGAGTTGTGCTACTTTGGTAGCATTTTGCATCTCAAATACTCGAAATGGAACAAGTAGTTTACCCTACCTAACCTGATTTAACCTACTTGTTGGTTTACGTCACTGGCCTTACAGAGGGGCTAGTCTGCTAATTTTTCCATACAAAAATCCGTGTAGCGTACACCAGCCGGCCGTGTAAATTGGTTGTCAAATTTGCAGACTAGCCCCTCTGGTGGTTGGTTACGACTGTAAAATACACTGGGATTGCTGGAGTACCTACTAATGTTAATGTTAAAGAACTCCCTTTTTATTCTAACTCTATGGGTGGTTCATTATGCGTGAGAGTTGTCTGACTAGCCAGTTAGCCAGCCTTCTCTCCAGAAGCACAGAAGTTTCCTGGGGTCTTCGCAGGCTTGGCGGAGTGACCTCGGGTTGTTGAGGATTTGTTTACGTCGAACTGCTACTGATGTAACGGATCAATACCCTACCCCGAAAGGGAATCGATAAAATTAAGACACGGGATAATGCTAAACGCATTACCCGTCTTTCTTGCTTCGTTCAAGTCGGATAAAAAGAAGCGCCGACGAGGTCGGGTAAAACGAACATAGGCACATGGTATGTAGTTTCAAGTGGGTACGGCTTGTGGGATAAGCATTGCGGACTAGACGCTGATTTTAGTTTTTGCGACCTATGGTTTAACATTAAAATCCACGATATATTAAGCAATAAATTGCACTTGAGTCTGACATTTCAAAAGAGATGATAAGAACAAACTCGGACTGAATCCACTAATGGCTTTAAATATTTTTTTGTTACTAATATTTTTTGCTATGAGATCTTTGCGTGGAAGTTTGTTTTAATATTTTAGTGATGCGAGTCGACAAAGAAATGAAAAAAATGAAATGAAATATATTTATTTGACAATCACACAAAAAACACAGAACAGACAGAATATAAAACGATAGCGTAGATACAACATAAATATATGAAAACATAACAAAAGAAAACAAAACATTTATAATATCTACAGACTTATTTTAAAATAACAACAAAAACAAAGGGACATTTAGTATGACGCGAGCTTTCGTGGCGGCTACAACACCGGTTCCCTTGTAATTAACTTTTGTGAATATATTGCGAGATTGGCATAGTGATCTTTTGAACACCGCTAATTTCACTTCAGTCATCGTGTTTAAGTACAATCGTTTAGTGAGTGAGACAAAAGCTGGCTGCTGACTGCCGTATCCTGAAAAAGCTAAGTACCTAGGTGTTTACGCTAATTAAGTGTATCTATAGAGATGACTGGCTCACAAACCTAAGAACCTATTTATGGAGATGACGGAGTCATAAACCTAAGTTTTTATGCTAATTAAGTCTAGGGATGGCAGAACCATGAACCTGATAAATCTAGACTTCAACATGAATACGTAAAAGTATTTACACCTTTGATAAATGTCTTTGGACGGAGCCAGCACTGCGAGAGGCCTCACCACGAAGTCGTAGCCTACGCTGGATAAACATTTTATCTGTTAATACACTGTTGCACATATATACTTAATCTTTATTGTGTAATTTTGTTGATCATAAACTGTTTACCTAGGATCTGACTATAATATACATATTTATTGACAGAACGACTTACAGTCCATATTATAAATATGGCCTTTTTTAATTAGTCCCATGTGAGGAAACTATAATACTGCTTGTTAGCAAATATAACTGTGTCGCATGAGAGCAAACTGCTTAGCGCAAACACACACACAAACAAACACACTCTCGTCCCCGTAATCACGTGTAGTGACAAGGTGGGAGAATACACGATATATCTATATATATGTATTCTCGCAAAGTGGTGTTTGCGTGTGGTATTCTTGGACGCAAGGAACTAAACAACGACAACTCTAAGCGGATTATTCTATAGTATGTACTATATTCAAATGAAGCTCTCGAGAGTGAGCTGCCGGAAAAGCCAACTTAAATGGCGGGAAATCTTTCTGAATTGAATAATGCACGCGTTTCTACAGACACATACATTACACTATCACTATAGTGGAACGAGTCACCAGAACAGAGGAATCGCTTGCGCCGGCTTGGAATCGGATTACAACACTTACGAGATCATTATAACTGACCATCGCTGGATCTAAATGCGATCACAACCACTTAATCAAACCTAATCTAAAGCCACCTACGGTACCTCTGGTTGGTACTTGTGACACGTTGGAGAACAGAACACTAAAGTCGACGTAAAAGTAAATACGTGATCTATATTATGAAACTTAGCCTCATATGATTAGGGCTACACCACTGAGGAGTCTGGGTGGTCAGCATATGATAGGATTCACCCCCCGCGCTTCGTCAGGGCGAATGGCATACATTCACGCACACCGCGCTGTCACATAGTACAAACAAGCAATGTTGCGCACCGTTGGAGTATGGGATCTCTCCGTATTTCCCACAACGTGGGAATCCATAGGGGGCGAATGATACCCTTGAGCGGCCTACAATTCTCAGATTCCAAGGCGACACTAGAAACAGACATATACCTACACTACACTTTGCACGAACGGGCTTATGAACGAAAGCTTAGAACAATGCAATCAATCAAACGAACCCACACAGTTATAAGGTGATAGCACTAATTGCACGAGGACTTATCTGACATTCGATGACGACCATTAATATACAGACACATAACCTATGTTTGATTGGACCACAACGTTAGTTTAGGAACCTAGGATGTGAGACAAAGTCATCATTTTTACATAAACATTACAGGATCCTGAGGACGACATACGAGGCCACTCCAGAGCGAATAGCTGAAACGGGGTAAGTGATTTCTGAATTACGAACAGCATCTCCTTTCCGTCATAATGTAAATAAACGCTGGCAGGTTGCCTCACAGACTACTAGGATGCTAGGTTGCCTCTTTGATAAAAGGATTACTAGAACTCAAGATTTAAATCTCTACAGATTATTAAGACGATCACGGGACAGAGTCAATAAACTGTCAGGCCAAGACATTCACATCTACCGAATCATACTACTAAAAGTAACATATAATTCATCACATTAAAAGATTGTAGAAGCTTTTTGTAGACGCCTGTTGGGTGGGGGGGGGGGGGGGGGGGGGGTGTGAACTTCACACTCCCACACATTCCAGGGCTACGTGGACTGCCGATTCTTCTTCGGTCAGACACCCTCTCCAGTGGGCTGTCTGTAGCTCCGAGGTGTTTGTTCAGGAGACAGTGTCCTGTGAGTGTCCCCGCGATGGTGCGAAGGTCTAGCGAAGGTCTTTGAAGGTTAAGCAGGCGACGTGTCAGTTGAGGGATTGCTGGCGTTAAGTTAGTTACTGACTACTATTACACTGGGGACTATCAACACAATTGGTGAATTTTTTTTTATCAACAGGAGTTAATTTAATTGATATTTTTAACCCGTTAAGCGAAGATACCCCAAAAAAGAATGGCCCCCAAGCGACAGCACTTTTTCTAGCAATTCTTTTTTTGTTTATGTTATCGGAAAAAAATATTTTCAAGTGTTTACGCATAATTATATGACAAGTGTTGTACATCATTGTTATGGCATTAAATTTTCCTACCTAATAATAAATAGTAATATATTTGAAAAACTTACATGACCTCGTAGTAAATTAATATTATTAATATTATTATTATTAGTAAGTTAATTATTATTTTCGAAGACACACACACATTGTGATTTCACACACATATTTTATCTCGTTGCACTCATTCACAATAGCTTTCACCAATATTACACATGTAAGTATGTAGCATACATATTTACGTAATCATTTCACAAAACTTTATCACTTTAAAAATAAATAAAACACAAGAAAAAGATAATTTACAACTTCGAAAAAAAAAGCACCGCCATTTTGGTACCATTCCGCGGCCGCGCCATATAATTTGCACCGAGCGACCACAAGACATGAAATTCCATGTCGTCAAAACTTAGTTCCATTTATCGCGTTGATTTATACCTCTTTTTGAAATAATACGAACACACACTAAATCTACAGTGTTTTTCTGGTAAATTTATGCAAAAATATATCCAAAACAGTCACTGATTCCTCCAGAAAGACATTTTTCATGACCGGCCGGACCGGACCGGCTCTGTCGACACGCGCGAAATTACTGGTCACTCGCTCGCGAGTCACATCGGTGGCTTCAAATATTTTTTTCTGTATGTTTGCTTCGGATTTCTACCAATCAAAAGGCACGAGTGAACTTCCACTGAATGAACAATATTGTGTACAGCCAATAGGAAAGCTCAAAGAATTCGAACATGGCCAAAAATATTGACCAATCACACAAATCTGTTATGAGCAAACCTTGCTCATAAGGCACGCAGTGTGAATTTTTCTTATGAGCATATGCCGCTCATAAGCCAAACAACGGGCTAGTAATTTCCATTTGACCTATAATTGCAGAATCCATACCAAAATTAAAATCTAAATTAAGAGAAATAGCCATAGTAGGTTTTTCAGTTGTGTCCAAACCAGGCAGATCTAGTGGCTGGCCGTCTCCAGCAGGCGCGCAGGTTATACCTGCAAATATCTCTATCGACAGCAAACAGGCAATCTGTAATGTAAAATCATCATTTAAATAATCCACCATGATGAATTAATGAAAGTACTTTATATACCTTAAAAACTAGTGTTTTTTTTGTGTTATAGTTATTTATGATATCTACATGTGCGAAAAGTTGGTGTTTACAAACGAGTAGACAAGTAGAGGAGTTTTTAGAAACCAATTTCCGCACATGTGTTTTAAAACGTTTTTCAACACATTTGCGAGAAAACAGTTCAATTGATTGAGTATTTCTGCCAGTATTTTCATGATATTAAATGATTGAAGGTACCTAAATCATTAAAACGCTCCCCCTATTTTGGCGGCCAGAGACCATTTTCAAGTTGCCAGGCAATTTGCGCCTCATTCAAGTAGATTCCTATTAATATCGGATTCCTCGCCAGAACTCATTATTATTTTGTTTATAAATAGATCAGTTGGATAGTAGCAACAATTTTTGAGATTTCTAATTTGAAAATGGCGTGCATTTGCAATGGAGATTTGCACGTGGGTGTGGTGAAAATTAGAACTACATCTTTCGTCTCATTTTCTCTTTAGTATTAAAGTGAGACAAACGTATTGAGCAAAAGCGCTTCCAAGGAGGTTCGATTATTCAGTTTATATATTAGGTATTCCCGTAATGTGAAACTCCTTGAAGGAATACTTTTATATATTTTGCGGAAATGAAAAAAAAGTAAAGGTTACGCACGGCTCTCATGGGAACGTGTCGTAAAATAGGTAGGTACTCTCACTTAAGTCACAGAATAAATAATAGTACAAGTACCTAAGTACCTATACCCTGGTTCAGAATTCGAGATATTTTTTGTAAACAAAGAGGATACCATAGCAAAAAAATAGGTGCCAATAAGTTAGTTTATTAAATTGGGCCAATAAACAGGCTTGGCGTGTTATTCTAACTCAGATCTGATAAACTATAATGTAATCAATATTTTGTCGTATATATTTTTGAGATATTTTCGTTATTAACAAAGTTATCAAGCAAAAATATATTTTTTAGTATAAAATATTTCATGTCACTTGGAACACTGCAGAGATTCTAAACAATTGGCTTTGTTTGGAAAGCCGTGTTAGAATAAAAAGGGTATATGCTTTTGATATTGTTCTTTTTGTTCGGTGTAAATTCATTTTTCTGTGTTTTGAGCGTGTGACAACTGTCATTGTGTGAATAAAAACGAAATACAAGCTCAAGCTTAGCTTTTATTTATATCTACGTTTTTTCCTACCTACCAACTTGTTTTCATCATATTACTGCATTCCACATTGTAGCGCGCATTCTGCAAGCTATATAATAGTGGTGGGACATGTGTAGCCCCAACATAACAAGCCGGTCCCCATTTTGTAATTTCATTAGTTTCTCCTTATTTGCTATTTCGTTATTTTCTTGTTGCTGTTGTTTTTGTTAAGTTTTATTTAGTAAAACTCGAACATTTTGTAGTATACTTACCTCCTTTCTATAACATCTATGATTGATATGTGGAAAAGAAAAGATACTTGTCATCCTACTTCAAACCAGAAGTTGTCACTGAAGTTTCATGTTATATAAAACCAAATTATCTTAATTTGGCCTTTTAATTCACATTTGGTGGCGTGTTGTGCAAAATGGAGGCTTCACCCGCACGTGCGGAGATGGCACCCGGGCCTTCGTCGTCAGGTCCATCAGTGGCAAGTTCTGCGGAGATGGCACCTGGGCCTTCGTCGTCAGGTCCATCAGTGGCAAGTTCTGCGGAGATGGCACCCGGGCCTTCGTCGTCAGGTCCAACAGAGGCAAGTTCTGCGGAGATGGCACCCGGGCCTTCGTCGTCAGGTCTATCAGTGGCAAGTTCTGCGGAGATGGCACCCGGGCCTTCGTCGTCAGGTCCATTAGTGGCAAGTTCTGCGGAAATGGCACCCGGGCCTTCGTCGTCAGGTCCATCAGTGGCAAGTTCTGCGGAGATGGCACCCGGGCCTTCGTCGTCAGGTCCAACAGAGGCAAGGTCTGCGGAGATGGCACCCGGGCCTTCGTCGTCAGGTCCATCAGTGACAAATTCTGCGAATTTCTCGCCAGTAAAAAGTGGCCACGGAAAGCAATGACAGCCATTGAAAAACTCATGGTGATGAATATTTACAAACAAACATTCAGTAAGTGGCCAGAGGGCGAATTTTGGACTCTGACAGACTGTGCAAATAAAACAGCTGATCTTTTGGGGATATCCGCTGTGACTGTCAAAACAATCGTCAAGGAAAATAAAACCAGTCTCGCTCTATGTTCTCGGAAGAAAATTGGCCCGCAAAAAAAACTATAAATCCAAAATCGACGAATTTACGTACAACGCAATAAGACGAATCGTGCATCAGTTTTTTCGCAAGAATGAGGCACCCACGAAAAAATGATTATGAAGTGAGAACGTCGATCGAGTTTTGAACTTTTTTGTTAACTAACCTCTAAAAAAAGGAGATGCTCAATTCGTGTTTTTTTATGTTTGGTATCTCCGTCATTTAATTTCTGATTAGGAACATAATTTTTTTATTTGACACGATATACTTCCCGATTGGTCCTTTTTCATCAAAATCTGGTTCTAACGTGCGGCCGTGACGTTATCTAAAAGGGCCACAACTTGAAGTTTTGATGTGAAACATCTTATTGCCATATGAATTAAGAATTCTAATACTAACATAGATGTTTCACATTAGCCGGGCGTCCCGTAACGATCACTATGATGATGATGATGATACATTGCCGCAAATGGAAGGTACATACCGTGCGAGCGCCTCCGTAGCAAGTGGACAGATTCGCAACTGGACAGATTCTCAACTGGACAGATTCTCAGGTGGACGGATTAGCAACTGGACAGGACATGTACAGTCCATAACATAACATAAGATAACAACAACCGACGACGCTGTAGAAGGCTGGCACCGTCAAATTAATGCCAAAATACCAAAAAAACATCCCTTTTTTTGTTTCTACAGTTATTAATAAATGAATCGAAAATCGTTGATACTAAAATAAGTAGAAGTTCTTATCACTGTGAAAAAACAAAACGTAGGTCAAAGCAAATTCTGATTAATAAGCAGATACAAAATATATTATCGGATTAAATAAATAAAAAGCAGCCAAGTGCGAGTCGGACTCGCCCATGAAGGGTTCCGTAGCAGCAAGTAACATAATATAAAAGTCCTTGGTTGGTTTACGATTTACGACGTATTAAAAAAAAAACTACTTACTAGATCTCGTTCAAACCAATTTTCGTTGGAAGTTTACATGGACTCAGGCATAAAACATACACTGTACATCATATATTTTTTCTAGTTTTATCATTCTCTTATTTTAGAAGTTACGGGGGGGGGGGACATATTTTACCACTTTGGAAGAGTCTTGCGCAAACTATTCAGTTTAGAAAAAATATATATTCGAAACATCAATATCATTTTTGAAGACCTATCCGCAGATAAACCACACGTATGGGTTTGATGACAAAAAAAATTGAGTTTCAGTTTCAGTCATGGAAGTATGGGGAACCCTAAAAAATTCTTGTTTTTTTATATTTTTTGTGAAAATCTTAATGCGGTTTATGGAATACATCTACTTACCAAGTTTCAACAGCAATAGCTCTTATAGTTTCGGAAAAAAGTTGCTGTTTCATACACGGACAGACAGACAGACAGACAGACAGACAGACATGACGAAACCATAAGGGTTCCGTAATTTGTTACGGAACCCTAAAAACGGCTTATTACCACTGTATTTCGTCGCATTGCCGTATTTATAAGCCGTTATTTATTTATTTAATATGATTCCCAACCACGATAGTTTCAATTCTATATTATCGGATTGCATTAATGTCTAAATTTCAGTTATGACGTGTGTGTGATCGATAGCTCTAAATACTAAATTTCGGCTGTTTCACGAAAGCATAAAAAACTCACCGCCGCAGGGTTCTGTAGGAGTCCATGATATTTTGCTGGAAAACAGTCTCACACCACACTATTGCAATAGGACACAAACACAGTTCGATATTTTGACTTTTGTACAGTTTTTAAGGGTTTTTTGATTTATTTTTGATAAGCACGTACGCGCAGTAGCTCTCAAGTTAGAAGACAGTGCTGCCTCCGTCCGTTGGCGGCAGGCATGAGGAACTACACGTCAGTTTTGACGTTCCGTTTTTGGTGGGATTGAGTTTGCATTTCAAACAGCCTTGAAAACCCAACATTCCCCCCACCGAAATCCGCAAGGATTTCCCAGTTACGAGACCAGGACAAGTGGAACTTGAATTAGTTGAACCTTGAATTATGTAGTTAAATGTGTGTTGAAGGAAGTTGAAAATATTTATAAATGTAGCTAGTGGACTGTATAATATAATATAAAAATTAAATTCTACCTATTAATTCTGAGTTATACATAATAAAAGTTGATATACATATAACTGCTAAAAAGAGTAAATATATAAATTACTAGTCCGAGTCCTGATCCAACGGAAGAGGACTCACTTTTGAGACCGGTCCTGACAAGGTCCTGAAACCTTTTTAAAAAAAGATTTAAAGTTCGAAATCTATTTATTTGGATATGACAAAATAGATTCACGAAAATAATTAATTAAATGACCCGCGGACAACCGGTCACGTCGATTGATCAAACCAGACTGGAGGTGCTCGGTAGAGCAACTCTATTACTGTACCTAAATATGTCTAATCAGCTAGATGTAAGCATATTCGTGAACATTGCAAGGGTATAACATCTCCCCCTTAAGAGGATACTTTGGGGTTGGTTCTTACCAAAGTTCCAAGTTACTAGATCTGAGTTCTTACTGAAGCAACCTGACACAACTCTATGTCTGGCTCTTGTGTATCTGTCTTTTTCACACTACTGTGAGCTCTAAGTAAAGGTACTTTAAAAACTCGGTTGTCACCAGGTTTACAAAAACATTTAAAAGCTAAATAAAAGAAATACAAAAAGATTAAAATTAAAATAGAAATAATCAATCCCGAATAATGTGCTCCGTATCTCACAATGTGTGGGCTTGTATTAATTTTATCTAAATTATCCAATAATTAATTTAGTGCAATTTTATTTGATTTAAATTCGTCCAAATCAATATTCTGTAAATTAACAGGAGACACATTATCAATAAGACTATTAAATCTTACAATGTTACAGCAAGAATCATTAATCAAATTAAAGTTAGGTATGTTGTTTACAGGAGAAGTTACATTTAGGATGTACTTAGGTATTAAAGTAGTGCTTTTACAGCGACCAATACAATTATTGGGCAAAGTAAGTATTCCCGTGGCTAAAATATTAGTTTCATACAATTTAGAATTTAAACAATCAATTGAGACCTTGTTTGGTTCGGATTGTACAAAAATCCACTTATTGTTCGCTAAAGGTTTCCAAATGTCTAATTTACCATAAACAAATTTAACGTCACATTGTTGGGGCACTTCCCTAATCACTTTAGATAACAGTTCACTCTCACAGCTTGGCATAGCGTCAGTCGTATAAACATTTGTGACGTCACAGATAAAGTTCCCGGGACTAACGACCTTGCACTCCTTCATGTCGTCAATAGTACAGTGTTGTAATTTGTCTTTGGTCATTGCAATGTATTTATTACCAGGTATAAACAAAGTAAATTTATAGGGTTCGTTACAATCATATGGTGTGGGCAGAGCTATATTATGAAACAATGTATACTCTTTAATACCAACCAATGGGACTTGCAAAACAAACATAAGCTTAAAATTAATATAATAACAAACTAGCTCAGATATACTTACTAAGTAATGAATATTATTCATATCTAAAGCTATGGGTAATTGTAGGTCTCTAGAAAGATGTCTGTAGTTATTGGCAAGCTCTCGGTACAGTTGCGATGATGTCATTATCGCAGGATGCAGAATGTTTTGACTACTGAACAAGATAGCGTTAGTTACGTCTTCTAATTGAAATGATAATGAAAGAATTGATGTTTCTAAATTATTAAAAATCTGATTTACCTTGAAGAGGATATGTAAACCATTTGTTTGTTCTGAAATATTTTTTAAGTTTAACGAGAGGTTGTCAATAGTTTCACGGTGCAGCCATGGACAGGTAGGTAGTCTAGGTTTTAGGTTCCTATCCTACCTGATAGAAGAGCTAGGGGTAGGTAGAAAAACGATTAGGACATTTTTATACATATATTAAACTTAAAATGCTAACAATAAGGTCACTGAATGGATTGTTAAACTTAGAGTCTTTAGTGTTATGCTGAAGGCAGAAGTGCAGGCAGAGGACCAGAGTAGCAGGCAGAAGGCCAGACGGCTATGGGCCGGGGTTTGATCAAGGGTCTCAATCTCAGCAGTAGAATAGGTCTCAAAAGGTCACGCTTGTAGAAAAGAACACTTGGACACGCGTAGTACGGAACCCAAGAACAGGTGTGGACTCTCCACGGTACTGTCCTGTGAGCTGTAGATCGGAAGCACGTGGTCTAGCGTCATGGTGAAGAGCGCGCCCCTTGTCTGCGAGGTGGCTCGTGGCAGGCTGGTAGCAGCAGGTAGGGCTGGAGACAGCTGGTAGACAGCAGGTAGCTGGTGAGTCCGGTTGGTGGCTGTGAAGCCACCAACCGTAAGGTTCGACCCGTAGAGTTGGACCCTGTAAAGATCACGTAGTTGTAGTGACAGGCTTGATTCTTCCCCCTGGTGTAACTTGGTTGAAAGTCGCTTCTAGGTGCCGCAGTCGTGGCTCGCAGGGGTAGGCAGTACGTGGCTTTCAACCTTATTACACCGTAGGGTTTACAACAGAGATTAAGAACTAGTTAGTCAGAAGGACAGACATAGTAGGTGTCTTAGAGTACATTTAAGACGAACGCAGACGTCCCTAAGTGAACGTGCCTCAAGTTTGATGCTAGTTTTACAACATTAAGAAAGATAAGAAGTACATCAGATTAAACAGTGCTAGTTAGAGTATAGTATATTTAATTAAACTCACCAGAATGGGCGTATAGTCTAAGTTTGTAGTGGTTAATCAGCGCGTTGCTTTAGTTGAATGAATGCGGCACATGCGTTCGTCGGGTTTTATAGCCGCTAGAGAGCTAAATCATAAACACTATGTATGTGTGAGATGTAACTGATGGCTGATGTCTGTGTGGGTAACTATTGTCCGTTAGTTTTTGTCAATAACCTACCTGTGTGAGTATGGAAGCTTCTAGAAGTTTTATAATAATTTTGTAATGTTACAATAGCTTCACTTAGATTAATTTCATTATCCTTAATTTTACTCAGAGTTTGGTTGTAAGACGTTATTGTTGAAGATGTAACCAAGATATTTACCTTCATCAGAGAAACGAGGTGTTTTTCGTTTTCTTGTACTCGATCGCATCGTTGTATTTTAAGGCATCATTTTCATCTAATGTACCGAAGATCTGTTTAAGGACAGATCCTACACCCCCGATCCAGGCACGCTTGAAACGGTTTTCAATTAAATGTGAAATCGAATCGAATTCGGTTGTTAAATCTTGGTAGCGAACTGATAGTGGTTGAAACCTATTTTGACAAATTGAATCAATTTCTATAATTCGTGTTTGATTGCACAAGTACTTAGTGGTGTCTAATGCAGTTCCTATATTTTGTATGTGCGGTCCGAAATGTGAAATATTTAGTGGTATCAAGATCTTAAGATAAACTTTGTTGATTTTAACACTACCTAAATAATCAAAATAAATGCCTGTGCTGGAAGTTATCGGTTGAAGGTATTCCTGATATGTTTGGCCACGTACCGAAGCCCTGGAAATAAAATTTAGAAATAAAACCAAATAATTAAGTTTAGGTAAAATTCGATTCTCTCTGAAATCACGAGTCTCTTAAGAGTCAAGGATACAGAAGAGATCCAAACCTAAGGATTCTTCGTTTAGTATGTGTGTAAAAACAATGTGAGTACCTATTTTCCTACCTTACCCTAATTTTAAAATGTATACGAATAAAGTGTAGAGAAAAATGTAAAAATAAAAAATATTAATATATACCTACAACTAATTATTCTAATAAATTTTGTTGTATGTTACAGGTTCCCGACTTCGGCAGGTTTTATCTGATCATAATGGTGAGTCACGGGTCGTCGGTTAATCAGTAAGGTAAGTGAGTTATTTCCATTTATTTTGACGACCTTGTAGGGTCCCTTCCAAATGGTTTTTAAGATATACATAATCGCCAACCTTATACGTAACTCGACGAGTGTGCGTGTCATAATGGTTTTTCGAGGATTCTTTAGATTTTCTTATAAATTCGATTGCTTTTTCCCGCGAATATTTCATTCGGTTTTGTAGCATTTGGACATAATCACGATAGGTCGTTCCGAGGGATTCTTCGTAGATGGAGTTTGGTATGAATGGTTTGTAACTAATCATTAATTCATACGGCGCGAAGTGTGTGGTCGAATGGATAGATGTATTATATGCTAACATGGCTGTATATACATAGCGAGGCCAGTTGGTTTGTTCTTCGTTGATATAGGTTTTAAGATACTCTTTAAGAGTGGAGTGGCTTCTCTCCAGGGCTCCCTTGGTTTGTGGATGGTATGGAGAAGACCACAGATTTTTGATTTTAAGGAAAGCACACGTTTTCCTAAATAAATCAAACGTGAAATTGGATCCTTGATCCGTAAGGATCATTTTAGGAATTCCGAAAATGGACATGTAATGAAGTAAACATTCACTAGTTTCTTCCGCAGTGGTGCTACGGATCGGATAGGCCGTGGAAAATTTAGTTAAATCATCTTGAAATGTCAAGATGTACTTCAACTTTGCAGTACCAGACTCGGGAAGCGGACCAACTACATCAATAGAAATGCGCTGACCCGGTTCGGATGACGTACTGGTAATTTGCATGGGTGCTCTATTAATTTTTCTAAGTGCCTTATTTTCTTGACAGGATTTACATTGTTTTACATAGGATTCTATATCGCCTCGCATTCCTTTCTAGTAATACGTTTGTTTGAGACGATTGTACATGCGGACGGATCCTAGATGACCAGCTATAGGGATATCATGGTTATCATGCAAGATCTTTTTAATTTCGGATGGGACAGGATATATTATGTTGTTGTGATAAACATTGACCTTTATTCGATTGTCATGGAAAAGGTAAGTTAGTATATTATAGATTTTTATGAACGAGTGTTTTTCGAAAGGATTTTTCAGGTCAGGTAAGCCGATTTCGTTTATACCTCCTGTTTCTACTAACTCATTTCTTACATTTTTCAGGGACTCGAAAATTTCGGGATAGGCCGCATGATCAAAATGGTGTACCTTGAAGTACAACAGGTAATAATCTTTTTTATTTAGATTAAGTTTCTTGAATAAAAATAGTTCCTTTTCAGAGTCACATAGCTGAGCATGTACTTCTGGATCACTAAGGATTTCTGGGATGTATGGATTGGAGTCGTCTAAGTCGATGGAGGTAGGTACTAAAATTACCTTGGTAGGACATTTCATTAAACTTTCGTTATGCTCAACAATTTCTGTGTTAAATATTTTAACTTTTTCGGACATTGTTTTCAGGAACGTGGGATAGTCGTCAACAGGTGCGTTTGGGCTGGCAGCACTCGTGGATGGCATTGGATCAAGGTGAGGCTGAGGATCAGGTAAGGATGGTTGTTCCTGAACATGTTCAGGTTGATTGACCTCATGCTCAATTTGATCCCTAAGGACATCCGGGATGTTATCCGGTGAGTTGATATCAGGTAAAGGAAGTATATCCTCATAAGGATCTAGTTCATCTGGATTTTGAAAGATATTTTCATCAGGATCAAATGAAGTTGGAGAGATAAGGAGGTCCATGAGATCTCAGTCTAATACTCGATTGGGCTCCGCTTCAGGGATAGGATTGGATATCGCTGATTCCTCATGTTGGACGGGATTAACCGGGAACCGGGATAGAGCGTCGGCATTTGTGTTAATTTTGCCCTTCTTGTGTAGGATGTTATATTCAAATTCTTCTAGTTTCAAGCGCCATCTTATAAGTCTTGATCCAGGATCTTTGCAATTGAAGAGCCATTGCAGTGGCCTGTGATCGGATAGGATGATGATCTTGTGCCCGTAAAGGTATGGTCTAAAGACTTTAGTTCCGAAGACAATGGCGAGACATTCTTTTTCCGTCACACTATAATTGCACTCGGCTTTATTTAGTGTGCGGGACGCGTAAGCAATAGGACGATCTTGACCTCCTGGGCCTTGGGATAAAATGGCGGATATAGCGTAGTTCGATGCGTCACACGTAAGATTGAACTGTTGGGAAAAATCTGGATAGGCAAGAACAGGTGCGGATACAAGTTTTTCTTTTAAGATCTCGAATGCGAGTTGCTGTTCATTTTGCCAGACAAAAGGGACATCTTTCTTTAGAAGGGATGTTAATGGTTTAGCAAATTTTGCGAAGTCAGTTATAAAACGCCTGTAATAGGATACTAGACCCAAAAAGGATTTTATGTCTTTTGGGGATTTTGGAACAGGATATTCGGTCACAGCTTTTGTCTTATCAGGGTTAGTTTTTACACCATTTTCGCTAATGATGTGCCCTAAATAGGCAACTTCTCTTCTGAGAAATTCGCACTTTTCAGGTTGTAACTTGAGATGGAATCTTCGCAGTCTGTCAAAGACAGCTGTCAAGTTGGACATGTGTGAGGATAGGTCAAACGAGTAAATGACTATATCGTCTAGATATACGAAACACCTGGTGCCCTGGAGACCTGTAAGACATGAATTCATCAGCCTCTGGAAAGTAGAAGGAGCGTTCTTAAGCCCAAACGGCATCCTTCTTTTTTTTTTTTTTTTTTTTTTTAACATTGATAGACCTTTGTTTGACCACGATCTCACCTGTTGGTAAGTGACGATGTGGCCGAAGATGGAGCACAAAGGTCTAGAAGGCACCTATTCACTCTAGACTTGAAGAGACCCAGATTATAGTTTTCAGGAAAGACAGACGACGGCAGTGTATTCCACTCCTTAGCAGTTCGCATTATAAAGGTAGAACCGAAACGATTTGTGCGAATAGAAGGTATACTAATGAGGTAAGGATGGTACTGAGCCGTACGCCTGCTCGTCCTATGATGAAAAGGAGATGGTGGGATCAGATCGTGCAGTTCCTGGGAGCATTCCCCGAAATGTAACCTATAGAAGATTGAAAGGCATGCAACCTTACGGCGGTGCTCGAGACTCTGGATCTTAGTCTCCGCCATATGTTGCTCACCTATAAGCCTGAAAGCTCTACGTTCGATCGAGTCCAAGGCAGCAAGCTGGTATTTGGCCGAACCATCCCAAACATGGCAGCAGTACTCCATACCAGCCCGGACTTGTGCTTTATACAAACTGAGAAGCTGTCCTGGTGTGAAGTAACGCTTTACCTTATTCAGGATGCCTAGCTTCATGGCAGCTGTTTTTGCCTTAGACTCGATGTAAGAGCCAAAGTTGAGAGTAGGCGTGAGCGAAACACCTAAGAGCTCGAGGTGATCTCCTATAGCTACAGGTACATCGCGGAATACAGGAACTTGGAGAAACGGACTTTTTTTCGCCGAGAAGAGACAAGCCTGCGTTTTAGAGGCATTGAACTTGACTAGATTGGCATCACCCCAGTCGGATACAGCCTTGAGAGTCAAATTCAGACGCTGCAGCATCTCATCTCTTAACTCCTGAATTTCATTCTTCCTAGCTCGCGCAGTAGAAACATATCTCTCCACAACTGTGCTGTCGTCTGCATACCCAATGATACCGGGCATTAGCAGATCGTTAATGTGCAACAGAAACAGTGTGGCAGATAGCACTGACCCCTGAGGTACCCCGGCGTTAATAGCCAATTGATCCGACGAGCAGCCGTCAATAACTACTCGAATGGATCTTTCCCTCAGAAAGTCTGCGAGCCAGGAGCAGAGTTGAACTGGCAGTCCGTAGGCAGGAAGCTTGCCAATAAGGCTAGCGTGCCAAACCCTATCAAAGGCCTTCGAGACGTCTAATGAAACAGCTAGTGCTTCACCGTATTTCTCGATGGCCTCGCTCCAAATGTGCGTGGCATACACAAGAAGGTCCCCAGTAGACCGGTTTCGGCGAAATCCGTATTGGCGATCACTGAGGAGGTCGTTACCTTCGAGGTATGCAAGGAGCTTCCTATTCAGTACACGCTCCATACATTTACAGAGTAGGGAGGTGACCGAAATAGGGCGGTAGTTTGAAGGGTCAGCATGACTGCCTTTCTTGGGTACAGGCTGCACGTTTGCGAGCTTCCAAGATTTAGGGACTTCACCAGTTTTAAAAGAGAGGCGGAAAAGTCGCGTTAATACTGGAGACAACTCAGGGGCACAGGTTTTCAACACTATAGCCGAGATACCATCCGGACCGCTAGCTTTATTCACGTCGAGACCACGTAGCGTTCTGAGCACTTCCTTTTGCTGGATGCGAATTTCCTGCATTGAAGCTTCGCACCGAGGAAGGCTGGGTGGAATTTCGCCAGAAGTTTCAAGACGTGAAGCCTCCGCAAATTGAGTAGCAAATAAATTTGCTTTCTCAACCGCAGCGTGAGCTAGGGACCCGTCCGGTTTCAGTAGTGGAGGGAGTGAAGGGCGGCTGAAGTTCGCTTCCACGGACTTAGCCAGAGACCAGAAAGCTTTACTTCCCGCAGGGTATGCGGCAAGCTTAGCACCCAGACGGCCAATCCGATCGAAGCGAGCCTTCCGTATCACCTTCTTGCAAGACTTGGCGGCTTTGTTAAAGGCTTTCTTCTTAAGCCGTGCATCCGAGGTTTTACCGTTTCTTGCGTCAACCCAGGCTAGGTAAGCCACATGTTTTAGCGCTTCTGCACTAGCACACGCGGGACTGAACCATGGGCGAGCATTGCCTGAAGGTGAAGCATCGGAGAATGGAATAAAATACTCCATTGCTCTTTTGATCACCTCCGAAACGGCATCAGCACAGACCGTCGGGTCACAAGAAGAAAAGCAGGTTTGCCGCCAAGGATAAGAAGCGAAGAAATGTCGCATCTCATCCCAATCTGCTGACTTGTAACGCCACACTCGCCTACTTCCTCTGGGTGAGGGATCGGGTGGCGAGTATGACGATACAGACCTCACCACACAGTGATCTGATGTACCCAAAGGAGGCAAAACTGATACTGAGTGGTGATCCGGCTCGTTCGTCAGCAGAAGGTCCAAGCAGTTGGCTGTGTGGTCCTCAACGTCTGGAATTCTGGTTGCCTCATGGACCAGCTGAGTGAGATTTAGCGTGAGTGCAAGTTTGCACGCCTCTCTCCCAGCATGGTCGGTGAGCTGGTATGGGAACAGCCACTGTTGATGGTGGGCATTAAAGTCCCCCAGAATCACCAGTTGGGCATCAGGATAACGTTGTTGGGCCACATCCGCCGCTTCACATATGTAGTTGAACAACCTGGTTGTCTCGTAGTCTCCAGAGTGAGACCGATATAAGCCAGCATAGATAATTTTATCTAAGCCGGTGTCCACCAAAGTCCATAAAACTGAAAAATTGGGTTCTTCAAGGTCACGAAGACGCAGACAGCAAATGTCTTCCCGGACAAATAGACAGATACCAGCTTTGGGTTTAAAGTTGTGCTCCAGAGCATAGCCTGGGTATGTGAGGTATGCTGTATCGGCAGGACATAGAATCTGCGTCTCCGTGAGGAATAATAAGTGAGGCTTAGCGGTCTCTAGGTGGTGGTGGACCGGATCGAGATTGGAGTGCAGCCCTCGAATATTCGAGAGGTGCACTTGAAGCGAGAGGAAGTGCTTCCGCTGTAGAAACGACTTATTATTTTTGAACTTTTTCATGGTTGTTATGAGTGTTTAGGTTAGTGGGAAAAACGGCTGTTGAGCGAGGCACTGGTCAGTGAAAACCAAGAGACAAACAGCAGGCTCCTGCGCCAGTGGGAGACTAGACTGGAGACTGCGGGGACGCCCGAACCCCCCCAGGAATGGCCATCGGGTCCTCTCATCCGGTCGCCAACCGGCACGATGGAGCATTCTGGGATTTTTCGCGAGGCGGCGGGGCAGCCTTTCATGAGTGGCTAACTCACTAGTTGGGCCCCCTACAACCTGCGGTCGGCCAGCGGAGAACCGTGCTTCGGATCCCGCTACCCTCCAAGCCTAGCCACCCGGCACACTTGCACCGCTGCGGTCTCTAAAACGCACATGCTGAATCCAGTGCACGAACTGCTCAAACCCGTCACTTCCACGATGGCTACACTGGACATCAGTCCGAAACACGACAATGTCGCTTCACGGACTGGCTTTGTCCAGTGGGTGGTGACAAGCCACGGCCGAAGCCTACCACCAGAAATGTTGTTACCCGTTTGGCACCACCCAGAGATCACGTGTAGGGACGCAAGGGTATTTTCCTACGGACGCGGGTAACTTCGATCTCCAAAAACTGAACTGGAAATGACCTTGAGGAACTGAAAAGGCGGTCTTAGGGGCATCCTGAGGTGATACAAGGATTTGATGGAAGCCAGAAGCAAGATCTAGTGTGGTAAAGTACTTAATTTTGCCTAACTGATCTAGGATTTCTGATATCTGGGGAATAGGATACGTTTCTCCGATAGTGATGTCATTCAGTTTCCGATAGTCGATGACTATCCGCCATTTTCGATTACCTTGAGAATCAGGTTTTTTGGGGACTATCCATATGGGACTACTCCAAGGAGACGACGATGGTGTGATGATGTTATCATCAATCATTTTGTTGATTTGTTTTTCGACTTCCTTTTTATGAAATTCTGGGAATCGATAGGATTTTGTATGTATATGTGTAGGGATATCGCTGTTCGTTTTAATTTAATGGTTAAGGACATCAGTGTAGGATAATTGATCACTGGGTAAGTAGAATATATCTTAGTATTGAGTACAGAGTTCTAGTAAGACATCTGACTCTTCTTGATTAAGATGATCAGTTCTTAAGGAATTTATGACCTCGATAGTACGGTCAGATGTGTTGCGTAAATCAGTGTTAAGTTGGATAGCACGCAAATTTAACGGTTCTAGTTTAAGGTTTAAATTGGAGTTGAAATTGACAGGGTTTTCGGACGTGTTAACAATTGTTAGATTTACCCGCTTATTGTTTTTCACCTTCACTATGCAATTGGATACCAAAAGGCTGTCGGATATATGTTGGTTAGTGATGACACCTTCGTTAATATGAGGATTTACTACTGAGCATTCAACAACGGCTTCAGTGCGAGGTGGAATTTCGTAGAACGGATTGAAAAAGTGTAACTTAATGTTAAGTTTACCAATTTTTAGGACGTCAGTTGTGTAGTCGATTTTACAGCTAAAAGCAGTAAGGAAATCTGATCCCATTATACCATCATAAGGTAAATTTATGTTCTTAATGACATGGAATTTATGGGACGCTACTTTATTCTTAGCTAGTTTAAGCTTAAGTTGGAAAAATCCTTCGGTTGGAGTAGGCTCATCACCAGGGTCGATGCCTTTGAGTTTAATTGGGTCTCTAACCAGTTTCTGATTAGTCAGAATACAGGATTGTTTAACAAGACATATAGCAGAACCAGAGTCTACTAATAGTGTTAGAGGGATGTCGGATATTTGGGATTCAAGTAAAGCATGTGGTAACCTCCTTTTGGATGTATCCAGGTTCACTTCGTAGACCTTAGTTAAAGCCTCTTTTGGACTGTCGGTTTGGGGCTGGTTACCCTGCTGGTTAGTCCGGATATTAGGTGGATATAGACTGTCAGTTTGGGGCTGGATACCCTGTCGGTTAGCCTGGATATTGGATATTCGGCCGTCAGTTTGGGGCTGGATACCCTGTCGGTTAGCCTGGATGTTGGATATTCGGCTGTCAGTTTGGGGCTGGATACCCTGTCGGTTAGCCTGGATATTGGATTTGCGGCTGTCAGTTTGGGGCTGGATACCCTGTCGGTTAGCCTGGATATTGGATGTGGCGCCATTTCCTACTGATCGTCTCGGGCGGCACCGTCGCGAGACGTTGTTGCGTTTAAATCATTGTCATCATCAATCGAGTCAAAGGCCTCTTCGTTGGGTGTTTCCTGGATATGATTAACCCTACGAGGACCGTTGGACGTTTGCTGAGAATTTTGTTTACTTGGATATTTACTGTTATAAAATTCTCGCTTTCTGCAGTCCTTGATGTCATGACCGGTAGTTTTGCAATAGCGACAGAAAGGACTATCGCTTCCGGTCTTAGATTGGCTCGTGTTGGAAGAACCGGATGTAGACGGTACCTACATTCTTAAAGGGACCCGACTGAGGTTTGGGTTTCGCAACGAATTTATTGTCCGTTGGCGGACGCTTGTAAAGGCTTTGTTGTATGCGCTCTTCTGAAATCGCCATGTTTATGGCTTCATTTAAGGTTTTTGGCGACCTACATCTCACCATAATAATAAATAATAAATAATAAATAATGCTGGACAGTTCACACAACATTATCTAGCCCCAAGCTAAGCAGAGCTTGTGTTATGGGTACTAGATAACTGATATACTTAATACAATATATTACATAGATAGAATTTTTTTATTATACATAGAAAATACCCAGAACACCCTGAACAAATATCTGCGATCGCACAAATATTTGTTCCGAGGCGGGAATCGAACCCGCAACCTCCTGCGTCGCAGGCCAAGCTTCGCCCGCCGCGCCACAGAGGTCGTGAGGTCGGAGGAGGGAGATGTTTGATATCCTGGGTATAAGACCCATAAGAAAATGGTGGAGAGCTAGATCTTCCATAGCCGCACAAAGGCCTGGTAGCTCTTTTACCTTAGTATTGGATAGGGTTATTTCCGTCAACAATTGTGAGAGGCAGGATTCCACGCGTAGTGAAAATTGACTGACATTGTCCTGCGGGCCTTGCTTGCTCTCCTGTAAATCGGTCAGGAGGTGAGCGTAATGTTTACGCTCACTGAATTGAGTTTTAAGAAACTCTTTGAGTTGCTCCCAGGATGTAAAGTCCTTAATAGAGCAAGCAAGTTCCGCCTTGCCGGATAGTTGGCTAAGGATATATTTGAACAAAATAGGTTTCTGCTCTTCAGCAGCTAGATCATATGCATTGTTGCAGTTAATAATAAAAGAATTAACTGTTTCACGACTGCCGTCGTAGGATTTGCTGAATTTGAAAAGGGTGTTGAGTCCTAATTCGGACATTTTAGAACTCGTTGACCTCGTGATTCGCGGAGAAGGCTGAGGTGATTTAGATTTTAAATCGGATAATTCTTGTGCAAACTCTCGGATATCTAAAGCTAATTTACTTGGTTTACTATCTTCAACCTTATTGTCTTTTTGCATAATAAGATACCGAAAATAATTGTAAAAGTTATAGTACACTTATACAGAAAAAGGATTTTAATTTTCTGCTCACTGAACCCTAATTTATAAGCAATGACCAGAGACTTACAGTATGAGTAATGCGTAGGCGGCGGCGACGATAACTGATTCCACGAACTGCATTCCGGAGCGCTCAGACGGCGTAACTCGGCGAGATGATGGGATGAACGTTTCACGATGATTCTTTGCTCGATGAATAGGTTAAATAATTAGGATTATTTAACCGGGAACTCGATGCAGGATCACGTCTCGTCACAGGATGCTCGATGCCGATGTCACGTCGCAGGATGATGCGGATGATGATGTGGATGAAGATCACGGAGTAGGTATCTTCAGCGGCACCCGATGCAGCAGCAGATCAAAGTACCACCAGCCTAGGTAAGTTGCTTCAGTCCAGGATTCTGGAGACCGTGCAGGCCAGGATGACAGGTAAGTCTGCACAGGTTCACAGGTTCGCGGATACACTGAGTTAATGGGAAGTAAGTATGCACTATCACTTTAGTGTTTAAGGCACCGTAGGATAAAATTGACGGAAAAGATCGAGTCTGGAGACCAAAATTTTGGAAAAACGTCTAATGGACACAAAATACGTTTCTTCGACACTGGGAATTGTCTTATCCCACCGCTGCCACCAAATGTCATAGGACAAGGTCCTGAAACCTTTTTAAAAAAAGATTTAAAGTTCGAAATCTATTTATTTGGATATGACAAAATAGATTCACGAAAATAATTAATTAAATGACCCGCGGACAACCGGTCACGTCGATTGATCAAACCAGACTGGAGGTGCTCGGTAGAGCAACTCTATTACTGTACCTAAATATGTCTAATCAGCTAGATGTAAGCATATTCGTGAACATTGCAAGGGTATAACAGTACGACGCCGTCCGGGCCACTGTGCAATTTGGAAACGCGAGCGAGAACCCATTTTAGCGATGGGGCAGCATCAGAATTTATGAGTACAAGATCACCGATTTTGAAATTACGACAGTTGGCAAACCACTTTTGACGTTGTTGCAACGTATGCAAGTAATCTTGCCTCCAAAGTTTCCAAAATTGTTGCGACATCTGCTGAACGGACTGCCAACGATTCAGTCTAGAACTGGAAATATCAGTTAAATTGTTTTCTGGCACCGATAAGAGTTCTCTACCTATGAGGAAATGAGAGGGAGTCAGCACCTCAAACTCGTTAGGATCGCTGGATAAAGCACAGAGGGGCCTTGAGTTGAGCACAGCTTCAACACGAGAGAAGAGTGTCCCGAGTTCCTCAAACGATAGAGCTCTTGTACCAATGGTACGTTTCAAGTGGAGTTTAGCTGATTTTATTACAGATTCGTAGAGGCCGCCGAAAGTACTTCCTGTCGGCGGATTGTGTCTCCATTTCACTCCGCGAAAGACGAACCCGTTAAATAGGTTGTCCGAATCTGTGTTCAGGAATTCGGTTACCTCCTTCAGCTGTTTACCAGCTGAGACAAAATTGGTGCCATTATCGGACACAATGGAATGGCATAGACCTCTTCGTGCCGTAAAACGGTCGAAACATGCGAGAAAACACTCTGTACAAAGAGAAGACAGGACTTCTAAGTGTACCGCTCGTGTGGCACAACACACAAAGACGCACAAATAAGATTTGGACACGTGAGCATTTCTACGAGATGACTCCTTGGTAGGAAAACGTCCGCCGATGTCAACACCAACAGTGTGGAAGACATGTACATCTTGAGAGCGGAACTTAGGCAGCTCGCCCATTATAGGTTGTCGATTTGTAGGAGATGTCCTAAAGCAAGATATAAATTTGATTGTACGTGAACGAATGGCACTGCGTGCTGAAATTATCCAATATTTTTGATTGATTAAACTTTGAAGTGTGCGTGGACCTACATGCAAATGAAGTTTGTGGAAATAATCAATTAAAATATTGGTGAAATTACATTTCTTTGGAAGAAGTATCGGATGCTTCTTTTCATAAGTTAAATCCGATTGGGAAAGTCAACCCCCCACCCTGAGGAAACTGTGGGAATCTATGAAGGGGTTGAGCTTTCTCAAGGATTGACTGCATTTACCGTCCTTTGATAACATTCCTATGTCACTTGAAAAGTGATGTTTTTGGACCGATTTTAATAAAACGTCATGTGCCTTTCTGATGTCAGCAACCGAGAGTGACCTACGTTCATGAGCAGCTGATCTGCAATTATGGATGAACTGAAAGCATCGAGCTACGACATTGAGTAATTTATTGAAACTTGAATACTTTTCTGTCAGACGGTTAAGTAGCTCAAGCGAGTCCGTCTCAGTCGAAACGAGGACTGTCTTAGGACACTTTAGTTCAGGTGGATTGCAGTCGCGGAATTCATCCATGGTCTTGATCGGCCATTGCGACTGCGGCGTGGCAATGCGCCACGAGAGCAGACATCAGCTGGATTAGACACACCGCTAACATGATACCAGCATTCACTGGGCACGCTGTCATTGATTTTGGACACCCTAGTGGACACAAATGTTTTGAGCGTGTAGCTGGGAGTATTGAGCCAGGCTAACACGACGGATGAATCAGTGAACAACAAAGTTTCATCGACTTCAAGTCGACTATGGAAAATTGATTGAACGTATTTGACAAGTTTCGCTAGCAAATGAGCGGCCATAAGTTCGAGACGGGGAATGGTGACAGTCTTTAAGGGCGCGACCTTAGATTAAGAAATGACTAGACTGACTTTAGTCTCACCATCCGCGTTTTTAGATCGGAGATAGACAACCGCCGCATAGCCAAGAGGCGTCACAAAAACCTAGAATTTGACAATAGGTATGGCCTTGACATGGCGGTCGTGTTTTAAGTTTGACAATAATGGGATTTCATTGACATATGCCTGCCACTGAATTTCGAGATCTGACGGCAAACGTTGATCCCAGTCCAACTGACGAGCCCAAAGTTCTTGCATGATGCATTTGGCATAGAACACGCATGGAGCCACGAAACCCAGTGGATCGAATTGACGGCCTATTTGGGACAGAACAGTTCTCTTGGAAATAACAGGGTTGGGTGAAGTAGTAGCGAAGGAAAATGCATCAAACGTTGGCAACCACTGAAGACCAAGGACTTTGATGGTCAATTCCGTGTCATCGTCGAATGCAACTGGCGTTTCGCGATGAGTCTCATCTAGATGTTCCACTACCTGTGGGCAGTTGCTTGACCACTTGCGAAGTATGAAGCCACCGGCCTTCAGCAACTCAATGAGCTCTTTCTGAAGCTCAAGAGCATCTTCTACGGAAGCCACAGACCACATCAGGTCATCCATAAAAAATCCTGACTTTAATATAGGAGCGGCTATTGGAAATTTGTGCGCTTCATCATCCGCTAGAGTGTGCAAAACTTTAATTGCCAGATATGGGCAGCTAGCTACACCATACGTCAAAGTATTCAAAGAGAATTTTTGAATTGGCTGATCCCGAGAGTAACGCCATAGAATATGTTGATACGGTCGTTGACTCTGGTCCAGAGAAATCATTCTGAACATTTTGCAAACGTCGGCAGATGGCAAATTTCATGAAGTCGAAAGTTGATTAAAAGTTGATTTATATCAGCTTGAAGTTTGGGACCCGGTAGCACCAATGAGTTGAGCGACATATTGTTTGAAGTCTTCCCAGAAGCATCAAACACCACACGATGAGATGTTGTGGTACTTGTTGGTTTGATGATGCAGAAATGCGGGATGATATATTTCGAATCCACGTTCTGGACATCACCAAGACAAGTCATATGACCGAGGTCCTCATATTCAGGCATGAATTTATGATATTGAATTTTTAACTCGGGCTCCCGCTCTAACTTCGACTCTAAGTTGAGTAGTCGACGAGTTGCCATTTGACTCGAGTCGCCGAGTTCAACCGATGGTCGAAATGGATATTTGACCACATACCTTCCCGTATCGTCACGTCAATGCTCCTTTGCAAATAGGCACTCAGCTAACTCATCGTCCGGGCTACGACGTACCTCAGATGGTACATTTTCGATCTCCCAAAAGGAGTGCATTATTTGGTCGAGGTGCATCCAAAAACCACAGAATGGATCATCCTGACCAGTGTTAGCTACTATTTTGCTAGGGCCGCCATGCTCAGAACGACCGATTTCAGTCTGACCCACAATGACGTACCCAAATACTGAGCTCATGGCAACAGGCATGCCACTTTGACGCGGAAGTATTTTTTCACCATCATATATGTACGGAAACAAGTCACCTGCTATCTATAGGTCAACGGGCGCGGGCTTATAGTAGTTTGGGTCAGCCAACATCAGCTGTTGAAACTCAACAATAGTCTTGTCAGAGAGGGGCATTGTAGGTAAATTACCTGCTATGTTTGAAACGATAACCGCATCAGTTGACAAGATAGGACCGGCGCGGTGTCGCGGCTTAACATTGCAAGTAGTTAAACCGAACTCCCGCACTGGATTGCCACCTAAACCGATGGGCTCAAAATTACATTTACGACGCGTCAGCCCTAGACGTTTTGCGCAGTCTTGAGTTATGTAGCTCGACATAGCGCCGCTATCAATTATAGCACGCACGATTTGGTACTAGCCCCAACAATCTGCGACGTGTATGACTGCGGTGCCGAGCAAGACTGTCAAATTAGCTGAGCACGTCAATGCAATAGCACTAGAACTCGAATTTGCAAAAGAATCTATGTGCAGTGTATGGTGATGCTTTTTTTTGCAGATCGTACAAAGTACCTTGGACGGGCAGTCGTTGACAGAATGTTCACGTAAACAATTTTCACACAACTTCAATTGTTTAATTCTGTCAAGACGTTGTGCCGGCGTCAGGTCGGTGTAGTCGATACATCGATATATAGAATGCATCTTTTTGCAATACAGACACTCCATGGATTTATTAGATTTTACAGGTTGGTCTGTATTGACAACAGCTGACGACAAGGTTGGCCGCTGTGAGTTTGAATTATTTGATTTTGAACCAGAAGGCTGGTTGACCTTTGACTGACTTCGAGTGTACGGTACACTTTTAGTAGTAGTGGAATTAGTCGTACACTCTGACATCTCGAGAGCGCGCACATGTTTTTCAATAAAAGTTATCAACTCGTCATAAGTAGGTAGCTCATCTTGCCCTAATCCACGTTCCAACTCTCGCCTAGTTACGGGGTCAAGGTTACGCAAAGCGACATAGAACAACAAAAACCCGGACAAATCTTTGATATCTAGAAGCTGGAGCGCTTTAATGTTGAAATGTCTGTAAGAATCCATTAAGCCCAGAGACTGACTCATTCAACAAAGGTTTGAAGTTATACAACTTGTCGAGATAGGTAGTCGCTAATGCTCGCTTATTATCATACCGTTTTACCAAAGCGCTCCAAACGATCTGATAGTTAGCCGATGTACCTAACTGGCATTGACTTGACAATCGTAAGTGCGGACCCGCTTACCGCCGAAAATTTCTCAATATCCGCTATCTGTTTGCTATTGTGAATCAAGCTAGAAAAGGTGTCACGAAACGTAGGCCAGTTTTCAAGTTTACTGTCAAATGGAAACAGTTCCAATTTAGGTAGCCTTGGCTTTACGCAGCTGCCCTGTGATTGTAACTTTGATTCGGTATTATTTGGTTTCACGTCTATGTTTAAACTGGCCGAGACACCTCGTATTAAATAGTAAATTTCGTCAAAACTTTCGATCTCTTTGTACGAGGGAACATAATCCGAATAAAAAGTTTGTTTTAGGGTCGTAATATTGAGAATACTTTGCTCAAACTTTTCCCGCCATATCGGCAATTCACTAAAACGGACATTGAATTCGCTTAGCAACTCGGGTTGGTCGCGAACATTCTTAGAAACCTTATACAAAGCTTGCAATCTCAAAAAACACATTTCTTTCGTAGCAATATGTGGTCGTACCAACTCATCGTACTCATCCTCATGACCTTTGACATCTTGCTTGGGAGGCATTATAATGCACGGCAAACTTGGTAAACACAATGGCGGCCGAACTTCGCCGATAAATGCAACTTTTACGTAAAGAAATTGTGAAATTGAAGACTCGAAATATGGAGTTTTGAATTGAAATAGACGTTGGATTAGATACTAGCACTTATAAAACCGAGTTCTGAATAGGTTTGTAACTTGGATCTTGTGTACTTACTGAGATATAAGTAATTCAATTTATGAATCCTACCTACAGGCCGTGGCCGTAATGATAAGTTAGTAACAATTATACCAATAAATACGTGTAAATGAATAGATATTTAGTTGTATTGATTTCGTAACTGGATAATCCCGGTTCGAATGACCAAAATGTGTGATCGATAGCTCTAAACACAAAATTTCGGCTGTTTCACGAAAGCATAAAAAACTCACCGCCGCAGGGTTAGGAGTCCATGATATTTTGATGGAAAACAGTCTCACACCACACTATTGCAATAGGACACAAACACAGTTCGATATTTTGACTTTTGTGCAGTTTTTAAGGGTTTTTTGATTTATTTTTGATAAGCACGTATACGCGCAGTAGCTCTCAAGTTAGAAGACAGTGCTACCTCCGTCCGTTGGCGGCAGGCATGAGGAAATACACGTCAGTTTTGACGTTCCGTTTTTGGTGGGATTGAGTTTGCATTTCAAACAGCTTTGAAAACCCAACAACGTGCTTAGAGCGCCTAAGATCTCGAAAATAAATTTCTTAAATAAAGTCTTTCAATGTATAACTATATTTCATTCGACTGTACTCTGTCCAGTTGCTAATCCGTCCACCTGAGAATCTGTCCAGTTGAGAATCTGTCCAGTTGCGAATCTGTCCACTTTCTACGGAGGCGTGCGAGCGAACCTGCTTGGCGGATATTACCAAAATGTAATACAATTGTTAAGACGTAGGAGAAGCCGCGGGTCACTGCTAGTAAAACATGATCCACGCAAAAAAATGTTTTTACCACTGGCTTGTCTATTTAACAGTGACATTTGTTTGTTTACAAAAAATATCTCGAATTCTGAACCAGGTTATATATTACCGCACATTTCGTTGTATGCTTGCATAATTATTAACTTTCGAACAATGTAAGGCTTCGTAAATGCAGTTTTTGAGCAAATGTGTTTAATAGTAGATTATGCACTATGGGAATAAAGCAGCGTCTTATGTCGCGGGCGGCATATTGAACTCTGAGTAGCGAGGGAGTTATACAGAGTCCTGAGTGAAGCGAGGGGTCAAGCTGCCCAAGACGAAGACAGGCTTTATTCCAGAGGAGCATAGGTACTCTACTTTTCATACCTTCTGCGAGACAAAAAAAAAATCACTGAAAATCACAGCACCAACACCGTCTTTTGTTTCACATTCTTTGTAGTACACTCTTGGTCTGTGTTCTTTGTAATGTATTACTTTGTCTGTGGTAAACGTACCTTTTTCTTTTTTTTGAGTTCTGCTTATGATTATGGCAGGAGGTTGCTGGTTCGATTCCCGGCTCGGAACAAATATTTGTGCGTTCGCAGATATTTGTTCTGGGTGTTCTGGGTATTTTCTATGTATACTAAAAAAATATCTATCTATGTAATATATGTTATCTAGTACCCATAACACAAGCTCTGGCTTACTTTGGGGCTAGATAATGTTGTGTGAACTTTGTCCAGCATTATTTATTTAATTTATTTATTTTATGGTGACCAGTTTGATTTTTCGAACAAACCTCTTTACTATGCCATATGGGCTTCTTTTTACTTAGTATAGAGTTTTTCACGAGTTTCCACACGAATTTGACGTTCCAAATTCAAATCACTTTATCCCTGGGAGTTTCATACAACTGTAGCGCGAAGGTATGGAACACTCGTATTTGGGATAGCTTTGTATGGGTTTCATATTAAACGCAATGAACCCTATTTCGATTCCATGGCAACGCGCGGCCCGACGCGCTCAACCAATCAGAGCGCGTCTGTTTGCACATGCGTGATCCGATGTGCAGCGATTGAAGCGCCAATGACAGCGGCAGGTACGATCAACTTTGAGGAATCAATCGAAGAGTCGGCCCAGAGCATTTATGCAATGCGCACACGCGTTCATATTATTTCGCTCCGCGATCCGACCGACGCTAAATATCCTGTGAAAAACTGACTGTATCATCCTACCTATGTTGTGTTTTGTCTGCTAATTGTGTGTGTGAACGATTAAACTTTATTTCTTTTAACCTAACGTCTGCGTTGTGACTGTGGAACTCCACTAACCCTCGGACTTAGCGTTAAATTGGCGCTCCAACTAAGTGGCCGAATCACGTGCTCGACGCCGTGGCTCGAGTAGGCTCGAGAACATACGACCTAGTGACCCGGACAGTCCTTCCAACAAACGGCGTGCTTCGCGAGTGACGCGATAATGCCGCCGGTAACAAGAAAGGAAGCAGGCCGGCAGCAACAACAAGAAGCAGGAGAACATGAGGAGGGTGATATCACACCGAAAGGGGACAACGGCAGCGTCAGCGGGGTCAGCAATGCTGACGAACCTATTACTTGCGGCTCACAGCCAACGCAGTCGCCAGCGTTCCAAGCCCCCTCGGAGCAGTTTCTCTCCACGTTGATGGAGACCATCACGCGCGCACAGGCAGAAGCCAACCGGAATCTGATCAGCGCGCTCTTCACCAGCAACTTCAGCACGTCCAGTCCGAGCGCACCTGCACCATCGACACATGTGCCTGCATCCGCACCACGGACGAGCATCACCAGCGGAGCCCCTGCACCCGCCGGAACCGCCTGTGGGAACTTCAGCAAATGCACGGTGCGATTCAGCGGGTCCTCACACGACGGCGAAGTGCTGGAAGCGTTTCTAGACTCTGTAGAAATCTTCAAGGAGTGCGCAGCCGTCAGCGATGACCACGCACTCCGAGGACTACCGATGCTGCTAGAAGGAGAGGCGGCGATATGGTGGAGAGGCGTCAAAGCGTCGGTCATATCTTGGCCCGACGCCCTCGCCCGGCTTCGTGCGACATACGGCGTGACCCAACCGGTGCATAAAATCTTCAGACAGATTTTCGCCGCTGAACAACGAGACGATGAACGTGCAGAAGTGTTTCTGTGTCGCATTAGGGCATTGCTAGCGAAGTTACCGTATGTGTTACCGGAAAGTGCTCAGATCGACATGTGTTACGGCCTGTTACATCGTAGGGTTAAAAAGAGAGTGTCCCGCGAGTGTATCATAAGTTTAGATAAGTTATTGTGCGACGCACGGATCGCGGAGGATGCCGTAAGAGAGTCCAAGGAGGTAACGACCAACCCTCAGGTGAGTTCGATTGATTACCCAAAGTTGGCCCCTGCCGTAGGTCGAAAGGGAAATTTACCCGCGAATTCTACCCCAAATGCGAGTGAGCCCCGCCCTAGGAGAACCCGCTGTAATTTTTGTAGAATGTTCGGGCACTCCGCTGAGGAATGCCGCAACCGGGAGAAAGCCGAGTCTAGTATACCTATTACGAATAATAATAATAATAATGGTGATTCGCGTAGAGAAGTTCGGTGTTACGGTTGTGGGAAAGTGGGCGTGGTCCGATCGAAGTGTGATGTGTGCAACGGGGATAGCAAGAAGACGACCGATTTTAATGTTGCGGTTGTAGATAGCAAGTTGTCGAGATGTAGGTACGATGTCGAGGAAACGTCCGACATTGGAAATAATTCTGCGATCGAAACTTTAGTAGTGCACGCATGTAGTGCAGTCACGTACAAAAGTGCTTCGCATCCATTAGTAAATATTAATGTTATGGGTCGTAGCGGTGTGGCGATAATTGATACCGGTGCCACACATTGTATTGCCAGTCCTAGTTTATATAAAATCATGTTAGATTCCGGCGTGGAATTCCGCGAGATTGAATGTGGTATACGCCTGGCTGACGGTTCAAGAGTAAAGAGAAAGTTACTAGAGGCTGAAGTACCAGTGACCTTAGAGGGACGCGAGGTATCAGCTGACTTTTTGGTGCTACCCGGCGACGAGACTAGGACGCTCCTAGGCGTCGAATTCTTGTCACGAGCCGGCATGGTGGTGGACGTTGCCCACAGTAGGTGGACGTTTGCGAACGAACCCGAACGACCACATGATTTTGTCCGCGAGTGTCCGTTGAGTTCGTCCGCTGCGGAATTGGTGCGCGCCGAATCTGTAAGTCTTTCTTTGCGTGAAGATGACGGATCCAAGCTCTCTTACGAGAAGAGGCGAACACTCGACGAGTTTATTGACCGTAGGTCCGCGCAGCTCACTGATAATGGACCCGCCACGGAGTTCGCTATGTACCATATCAAGGTATGTACAGACATTGCGTCTCCACCTTATAGGATGTCGCAGAATAGGAATGAGGCCTCAAGGAGCCATTTTACACGCAAGTCTGTTAAGTTCTCAGGCCATGTCATCGTACCGGGAGGTATCCAGGTGGACCCCGATAAAACTGCGGCGATTGAAGGTATGGCTATTCCACAGAATGTCAAACACTTGAAGTGTTTCTTAAAAACTTCTAACTGGTTTCGGCGTTTTATCCCTAACTACGCAGAAACTGCAAGGCCCCTCACGAGCCTCCTGAAGAAAACGAGCTCTTGGAAGTGGGACGCCGAACAACAGAGGGCATTTGAACATATCAAGTCCCTCCTGGTAACAGCCCCTGTCCTGCGTCAAGCAGATGAGACGAAGCCGTTCGTCCTCTGCACAAATAGCAGTGGGTATGGTCTAGGTGCAGTCCTCATGCAGGGGGAGGGCCCTGATGAAAGTCCGATAGAGTACGCGAGCCGGCTTCTCACTAGCGCTGAACGGAACTACTCGACGACGGAGCGCGAAGCTCTAGCGGTCGTATGGGCAGTAGGTAAGTTCCGCGGCTATATAAAGGGAGCCGAGATTAAAGTTAGGACGGACCATCAGTCCCTACGCTGGCTGATGAAAAAAACGGTCGCCAACGGAAGCCAAAGGTCCCCGAGCGGTCGATTAGCCCGGTGGGCTCTAATGTTGCATGAATTCAACATTGTTATCGAATTTACCCCCGGACGTTCGAACGTAGTGGCAGGCACACTGTCGAGGCCTGTAGGCTCGCAGGACGCTGATGGTGACGTGTGTCCTCCAGTCGTCGACATGCCGAAGAGGAGCAGTAGGGATATCCGCGACAACCAACGAGCTGACCCCGAGGTATGTAAGATCATCGACGACCTGGAAGCCGACGAACCCTCCAGGGGGAGACCGTGGTCAGAGCGTGGGTATACAATATCCGACGGGATTTTATACAGGTACAGCTTAGAGACCGACGACGGCGAGGACGCATGCCTAGTGGTACCCGAACATGATTGCAGCAAGGTTATGGTGGACCTTCACGACGTGCCTACAGCCAGCCACTTGGGCGTGGAACGGATGGTGAGTCGAATCCGCGCACGTCACTATTGGCCTGGCATGCGCACTTTCGTAACATATTACATCAAGGGCTGCGTCCCGTGCCAACGGTACAAAGCTGATAACAGAAAATCGGCGGGATTGTTACAAACATCCGCCGCATCTAGACGATTCGAAGTGCTTTCTGTGGACCATTTCGGGCCCCTAGTCGAAACACCGAGGATGAACTATGTAGGCCAGGGCTAGTCCGCGAAATTTATTCCACGCCGCGACGGCCCATACAAGATACATGCGATCATTAGCCCCACGACATTTATATTAGAAAGCATGCAGACTGGGAAACGGGTAGGCAAATATCACGTTTCGCACCTCACACCTTTCATTGGTCCAATCCAGCCTCCGGTCAGGGAGAAGAGAAAGCGAGGTAGGCCGCGCCGATTCATAACCGAATGCTAGCCCAACAGCGAGGGCGCTCAGTAGGGCTATCGGGGGAGATTGTAGCGCGAAGGTATGGAACACTCGTATTTGGGATAGCTTTGTATGGGTTTCATATTAAACGTAATGAACCCTGTAGTGTATGCTCTATGGCATACATGCGCTGTCTCGTGTGCTCCTGTGTGGGTATGGAACGGTCACTGTAACGCGAGCCACGGGCGAGAGTACAGGTGAAGTTACTACCAAGATACACGTGGGCATTGCCGAGCCAGTGAGGGACTTACGGTGTTGTAGGAGGAATTACGACATCCTCTACAAGTGGCGACGAGGAGAAAGGTACCTAACACATTTTTGAACAATATCCGACGTGCGATACTTTCGTAAAATCGCCGAGCGTCATCGGTTTACAAGTTGGGCCGGGTTGCTGCCTAGGTCGCCTAAATCTTGTAACTAATCATACGTGCTGACTGATGATTTGTTTACTTCACAAACATACTTAAGGTTAAAAATGTTGCACAGTTCAAGAAATCTAGCAAGTAAAACATGCTAGGAATAACAAAATAAATAAACAACATGAAATTATTCAATATATACAAATTATATACTTAATGTTTCTACTAAGTATCGCTCTGTTGCTGAGGTCTACCCACATCGTTCCGTTTCGCGGAAACACATAATATTTTAATCGTTTTAAAGTGCTTGAAGTTAGGAGAATTTGGATTGTCTGTAAGAATTACATAAAACAATAGAAATTGAGTGGAGTGAATGACCTTTGCTGTTGGAATCGTATGACGCCGATAAAGACGCCGTTAGCGATACCGGCCAATAGCAACGCCGATAGGTACGCCGATAATGACGCCGATAAAGACGCCGTTAGCGATACCGGCCAATAGCAACACCGATAGGTACGCCGATAATGACGCCGATAATGACGCCGATAAAGACGCCGTTAGCGATGCCGGCCAATAGCAACGCCGATAGGTACGCCGATAATGACGCCGATAATGACGCCGATAAAGACGCCGTTAGCGATGCCGGCCAATTGCAACGCCGATAGGGACGCCGATAATGACGCCGATAATGACGCCGTTAGGAGGTTTTGTATAAATTGAGAACATTTAACGTGAAAAAGGCAGTTGATTTCGGGCGCGCAAAGGAAACAGTCGGGAGTTGGAAGTATTGAACGCGAGTTACCAAAGAGTACAGTAAGTTACAAAAGTGTACGTAAATTCAGTGTTGTATTTTGATTTTGTGATAAAGTTTGTGTAAAATTTGTAAGTAAAACCAATATTGTGGTTTCATTTGGTGATAAAAGTAGAAGTAAATTCATGAATAAGCTGAGTGTTCAATTTTGATTAGTGGTCAAATCAGACAGTGTTTCGCATTTTTGGATTGCAGTGATTTGTGTATATTGGAAAATCATTGGTAAGTGATTTGATTATAAACCTTTTATATTGTTGTGTCTTATTGAATAAATTGATGGCTTGTGTGTACATTACTGATAAAATAAATTAAAGTAAAGTAATTAAAGTAATTAAAATACTATGCGTTTATGTTGCGTTTATGTTTGCATTGACGCTTACGTTTGCGTTTACGTTACGCTGAATTGCGTTGACGTCTATGTTGCGTTTGTGTTATGTTTACATTCACGTTTGCGTTTACGTTGCGTTTATGTTGCGTTTATGTTTGCATTGACGCTTACGTTTGCGTTTACGTTACGCTTGATTGCGTTTACGTTTATGTTGCGTTTGTGTTATGTTTACATTTACGTTTGCGTTTACGTTTATGTTGCGTTTGTGTTATGTTTACATTTACGTTTGCGTTTACGTTTATTGTTTCGTCTACGTTTATGTTGCGTTTATGTTTGCATTGACGCTTACGTTTGCGTTTACGTTACGCTTGATTGCGTTGACGTCTATGTTGCGTTTGTGTTGTGCTTACATTTACGTTTGCGTTTACGTTTTCGTTTTGAATTAATAAAGAAGTCTTTCAAAGCAGTATAATTACTTTAATGATTTTACTTAATAGTTTTTTACCCTTTTCTTTGATAAACTGAATCTAGAAACTTGTTCTTAGTTTTCACGTAACCTTTAGTTAGGGTTTATATCTTGATAGAAATTCCTTTTCATATTTGCAGTCTATTGCTTAATGTGAATCTTACTTATCGATTAAATCTAAAATCCAACTTATTTTGAAATAGTGAGCTTCTGTGTTTAATTGGAGAGAAATAATTCACAAATTTTACATAGTGATATCTATTGAGATGAAAGAGAACTCAATTTTGTTATTAACGGTTATACTCCAGTCAAGCAAAGCCGTACTGAAGATGATCTCTACTAGAGAAGGGAGTGACTCTTGAGACACTGACCTGATGTAACAAACCAGGATATCTACTATCATAATTTATATTCAAAGAATAGTTTTGAATTTTGAATTGGATTCAGAAGTTCCATTTTTAAACTATCTTGTTTGAAATAATAAACTAGTAAATCTAAACTTGTTAAAAGTAAAAGTTGTGATTTTAGATTATTTTGTTGTGACAAAATTATAAAGTTGAAACAAATAGGTAACTGGGGTTTTTACCAAAAGCAATGAAGAAATCGTTTTGATATTCGTGATTATACTCAGCCTAGCAAGAGCCGTGCTAAGTGAATCCTGACTAGAATAGAAGGAGGAACTTGAAGTCCCTAATCTGTAATATCAAATATTGATAATTCTTTTCTATGCTATTTTATTATGTTCCAAGGTTTTATTTGGGGAATTCTTTAAAACAGAAATTAGTTTCTTGTAAAGGTAAAGACAGACTTTGACTGTATTTTATTTATTTAAATTATTCAGAAGAGTTTTATTATACCGAGCTTTATTTGAAGTTTAGTTTATTTTCTACTAGGCTTTGTAGAATGTTAGGTTACTATTAGAACTTAGGGGCCTTTCCGTGAAGGCAAGTCCGGGTTAGAAGAGTGTTGGATGATCGCGAGTTAACCCACCTCACTGTTAGTTCATTTAAAAATAAAATAAAATATTTAACTTCAAGGTAGTTCTTGTTCTTATTCCGTAGAATGTTAGGTTACTATTAGAACTTAGGGGCCTTTCCGTGAAGGCAAGTCCGGGTTAGAAGAGTGTTGGATGATCGCGAGTTAACCCACCTCACTGTTAGTTCATTTAAAAATAAAATAAAATATTTAACTTCAAGGTAGTTCTTGTTCTTATTCCGTAGAATGTTAGGTTACTATTAGAACTTAGGGGCCTTTCCGTGAAGGCAAGTCCGTGTTAGAAGAGTGTTGGATGATCGCGAGTTAACCCACCTCACTGTTAGTTCGTTTAAATATAAAATAAAATATTTAACTTCAAGGTAGTTCTAGTTCTTATTCCGTAGAATGTTAGGGTTATTATTAGAACATAGGGGCCTTTCCGTGAAGGCAAGTCCGGGTTAGAAGAGTGTTGGATGAACGCGAGTTAACCCACCTCACTGTTAGTTCGTTAAAATATAAAATAAAATATTTAACTTCAAGGTAGTTCTTGTTCTTATTCCGTAGAATGTTAGGTTTCTGTTAGAACTTAGGGGCCTTTCCGTAAAGGCAAGTCCGGGGTTAGAAGAGTTGATGGAAGATCGCGAGCTACCCTCCTCACTGCTAGTTCAAATAAAAATAGATTAACAATAAAACCTTTAGGTAGTTCGAGTAAGAGAATTCGTAGTTGTTGTAGGTATTAAGGTAAGACTATCGTTTAGGTTAATTCAATAAATTTTATGAATACCGTTATAACCGTTATTTCCATCTAATAAATAAATATTTAGGCTAAAATGCTTGATGACCAAATGAGTCATAAGTCAAGTTTGAATCTTAGACACTTGACTAAATGGTATTTATAAATATACTTAATCTTTCATTATCTGAGGTTTTAGCCTCTAAGAATTTATAAGTTTGAACGTGTCATGGACCATTGGGGTTTGTGAATCCTCTTTTAAAGCATAAATGAGTCTATAAAGATCAATAAAGATCTATATTTTAATATGAGTCTCAAAATTTCAGACTCTCAGACTTTTATATTAAATATAATTTTAAATCCTGAAATACATTTTTATACAAACATTCTGGAATAATAACTTTCCTGTATGAATGTTTCTTTGTCCCTTAACGTCATTATATTTTATAATATTTATGTATGGCGAGGTTCGGAAAGACAGTTGAGGGGAGGTCGGTTGAACTGTCCCGCACAATTTTATTGTGCGGCCCTTAAAGTGTCCCAGTACAAGACTATACAGACTGACTAACAAACTTTAGCTAAGTCCTTTGCTTTGATCATGATAATTTATGAAGTATCATTACCTATTGTTGTTATGAGGATAATACATCTCTTTTGACTCTGTGATGCGTTCATACTAATTAAATTATGTTGGAGTGAACTTTAGGATAAAGTCATTAAATAGATTTGTTTATAGGTATTATATTAGGTAAGTTAGGAAATTTTATAAGTATGGTATAGAGAGGAAGTCTTTGAACTGTAGTTATAGATTAGTACAAAATCTAAAATTAATAACGTCGGGATATACTAGGTTAATCAAATTATATTTTAAAACTAATCAATATAGATATTATATTTTAATAGTTTAGATATTATTCATTATTCAATAGATAAGTATAGTTAGGTTTCCATTAGGTATTGTTAGGTCTTGACATAAATAACTTAAAATTACCTGAATTACTACAATTACACAACGTACGGTCCTACCACTAAAAACTAGACGATCACCTTGGCCATAGGGATTGAATAGTGAATCAAGTTAACCCATATCTAGTATAATGAGCATATCAAAGATACGTTCATGTAAGTAACTAAGAAAGTTGGAAAGCGGGAGTTAAGTTTAAGAGCAGTCAGTAGTTCTAGTATTTGCGTGGGGTTTAGGGTTACGAGAGTAGAGAGGCTAAGAAATTAGTAAGTGTAGTAAGTGGGGGGTAGTGTGTAATAGTGGGTGTGAGAGGGGGGACGTTACAATTTGGTGCCGTGACCAGGATAGTTTATGTCTAAATTAAGTAGTTTCTCAATTTATTAGTAATATGAATTTAATTAGGTTATTTTTTTAAGCTGTCATAAGTATAAAATAAATATTTTTGGGTATATTGTTAGTTTGTGGGTTGTTGATTTAGTATTTAATTCATGTGGCGGGTTTCCCGCACAATTTGTTGCCGTAAATATAGGAAAGTTCTGTGTCAAGTAAAACTATAATTAGGTATTTTATTTAGTAATTTTTGTAGGCATCTTTTTATTTAATAGTTTTATAAATTATGTAAGTCTTCGTTGTAGGAAAATAATTTCATTACGTAGTTGGAAGGTAGGTAGTGTTTGTTAAATTTATTAAATATAAATAGATAATTGAGTCCTTGTTTAAAAGGTTATCGAACTTAAAGACTATGCGAGAAATTAGGTAGGTTAACTTATATTTCTAGGCAAAGTAACAAAGTAAATAAAGTCACTTTCAGTCTTATGTTGTTGCGATTTTTAAATTATTTAAATGTAGATATCATTTTATTGGCAAATTTTGGAAAAATTAAAATTGATTAAGTGAGGTTCTATTGAGGTTAATTGAATATAATGAATCTAAAAACTTTTGCAGAAATAATTGTTCAAGGTATAAATAATACCATCATCATTAGGTTCATCTCCTTTTAACGCATTATAAAAATTACTGAAAAAGTCATTGTAGATACATGGAATATAGGTGACTAGTAAAATAGGATTATGTTAATAGTTAAATTATATTTTTATGTTTCTTATTTTATTTTGAGCTACTTATCAATGATTTGTGTTGTTATAATATACTACGTTTGTTCCATTTACATAGAATAAAACGGGGTTAATTCTAACTAGGAAAATTTCTCAGTTTTGCCTCAGGTATTTTTATCTAAAATAAGAAGTTAACTTAGAGTAGTTCTACCCAATATTTATAATTAACGTAAAGTGGGAATTAAAATTCTTTAAACGAGGGGTCGGTTGGTTAATTAATTTTAAGCGGGTTAATAGTGGGTTTGCATTGTAAAAGTGGGAATTAAAATTCTTTAAACGTGGGGTCGGTAAAATAATTAATTTTAAGCAGGTTAATAGTGGGTTTGCATTGTAAACGTGGGAATTTAAATTCTTTGAACGGGGGGTCGATAAATAAATTATTTTTAATTAGACTAAAATAGTTAAATACTTTCTTAAAGATAGAAAGAAAGATAGATAGATAGGTAGATAGATAGGAAAATAGACAGGTAGATAGTTAGATAAATTGATAGATAATATTTTTTCAGATTTTAGGGGTTGATTTCTTTAAGCGGGATTATTCATAAAATATTAATTTATTAAGAAGGTCTATTATTACATTAGAAATTAATGAACGTTAAACAAGTCGTTTAAAAATAGATTTTGTAAATGGTTAACTCTATCTTTTCATACAAGTAAGTATTTAATTCTTTGAATCGGGGGGTCGTAAATTTAATTATTTTGTAGTTAGCTATAGTATCGTGAAATGGTTTTTGTAAATAATTATTCAAATGGGGAAGTCGTAAAATATATTGTTTTGCTTTAGAATAAATCTTCTTTGATATTATACGTAGGTATATAGTTATTTTAAAAGGGGGTCGTAGATTGCTTGTATTTAGGTTTTACATCTGTGGAAAACGATAACGTAAGAATGTATCTTTTAGAGCTTAAAATTGAGATTAAAATAAATCTATTCACATCTTTATTATTAATTATTTTTACTCATAGGCCGACTTAGTAAATAAAAAAAAATAAGTTGCATAGAACAAAATAATGAATTGTTGGAGCAAATGGGTCTGGTTCATTTCTGAGTGTTTATTTGTTAGAATCAAATATGGTATAACATAATCTAAATTAGGTTTTGAGAAAAAAAAAAATCTATAAAAAAAAAAGAAAGGTTTCGCTTAGGATGTTAAAAGGAATATCTGCTTAAGATTCTCTTAGGTTAGGTTGTTAGGTTTCACTTAGGTTAGGTAAGAAATAAAAAAAAAAAAAAGGTTAGGTAAGAAAAAAAAACTACTTAGGTTCTACTTGTTCCTCTGTCTATGAACGGGGCATTGCCTCATGGGTCGCGTACACCTGGGAGGCGCCCTGTGTGGCATTGCACTGCGGCCGCCACCCTGAGAGGTGGAGATGAGGGATCTCACGTGTCTGTAATTTCACCGACACCCTTCTTCTTTAAACCAGAACACAGCAATGCGAGCACTACTGTTTTGTGGCAGGAATAGGTATGGTGGTAGTGCTTCTCGAACGACCTCTTTCCTTTGGTTAGGTTGGGTTAAAATAAAGGGTTTAGCCAAAACAGGCGAAATATATATAAAAAAAAAAATTTACTTACTTTAGAAAAAAAGGGATTTATTTAAGATTTGTTTATTTATTTCAAAGTTTCAGACTCGTAAATACGCCTTGATTAAATGAGGGTTCTATTGTACAAAATGCAGTATCACAAATTTTCATTCTCGTGTTATTTTTATTCTTATAAAAGTTTAGTAATATCATACTTAGATGGTTTATTGCATTAGTGCCTGTTATAAAAAAGGAGTAACTTAGGATTACAAAAAAAATAGGTATAACAAAACTCTTCTGAACTAGAATCAAGATAGTCTAGAAACTAATTGAGTTGGGTTATTATTTCTAAACAATACCTTGTCATTGGTCAAAGTTTGATTTTATACTTTTGTCAAGTTTGGGTGAAAAAAAAAAGGGTAGGTAATGTAAAATATATATAACAAATTTAGTTTTTTTTTCTTTCTGAGTAAAGGGGAAGGTTTGGTTTCTATATCTTCAAACTATTTGGAGATTTTTAAATGGGGTAAACTAAAAAAGGAGTAGCTTAATTTGGACAGGTGAGATTCATAGTAAGCTAATAGTTAAGAGTAGTTCATTAAAAGGTAAATTATGTATTTAAATATAAATAATGCTGTTGGAAAGCTAGGGATGAATGAACTACAATGAATAGTATCTAAAAGGAGTCGTGTATGATGTTGAATGAACAGGTAATTTAAGTAGATTTTTAAAAGGTACCATAAAAAAAAAATTGTTGGGGATTGAGGTTATGGAGGGCCCTAGTGTTTCAACAGTGTTTTCAATGAGTTTTTCATAATAAAAGATTTGAACAAAGGTTGCGTGAAATATAGGGACAAAATTTTTGATTTTAGAGTTTACAATTTAACGTTCTTGATAAGATTTCTGAAGTACAATATTATTTGATTAGAAAGCAGGGTATAAAATCCTGAACAGGTCTAGTCAATGTTTTTATTTTTCAGAAATTGTTGGTAGAAAAGTAGTGTCAAAATATAAAATAAAAAAAAAGGTTAAAGTCGGGTCAATTTGGTGGGTGACATTTGACATTTGTCGGTTTTATCTTCATATTGAGGTGACCTGCTTGGAAATATCGATTAGGGTGAATGAATCGATACGGACTTGGAACATATTATGTGAATTTTAAGGGTTATCGGGTGAATCCCTAACTCATTATTTTCTTTCGTAAATTTAAGGAGCAAAATAAGAGAGTTGTGTAATTTAACAAAAAAAAAAAAAAAATGCATTTATTCAGTTGGACTATCAGAACTGTTATTAGTATTGTCATCTTCATCACTGTTGTCAGCATTTAGAGATATTATTAATTCATTTTCAATAATATTGTTTATTCTAACATCTTGTTTAAAATCTTGTAAAAATATTTTCTTTGTTTTCCCTACGACTTTTCTGACTGACTTCTGCACACACAATTTGTAGCAGAGTTATCATTTTAGCAGTACTGAAGAGTGGTTCAGTATTGTTTCACGCTGCATGACCCTTTATTTGTGCCCAAATAAGCTCGATGGCGTTATACTGACAGTGGTAGGAGGAAATTGAATAACTTTGTGTCCATACTCTAGGGCTAGTTCATCGATTACATAGTGGATCTTGGACGGCTAAGTTGCTTTTACCAGATTTAACAACTCAACTTTTAATAAAGTTGGACTTGGTCCACACCATTTCTTAACATTCACGAGGCAATTTCAATATTTTTGAGTTGGTGGTGTGACAACTTGTGCAGACTTGTACGGTGCATTGTCCATTATAATTTATACATCCCACCTAAATTGTACCTAACATCAATGATTTTTCTATTTAGTTTTTTTTGTATTTTTATAGTTAGTTAAAAGAATAATAAATATCATTATGTTTTTTTTTATAATCACAACGAGGTTACTAATTTATGAAGATATTTCTTCATAAGTAATCGCTGCATTCTATTCGACTTATCAGCTTTCGAGTTTTGGAGTAGCATCCCTAGTGTTTGGAAAGAAAAAGGGTTAAATGACGCAACTTTGTGGCGGCGTTCAGTTCTTAGAATCAGAAATTGTTTATTACGTTTAGAATAGTTTATTAGTGAAAGAAAATCGGAAAAGTACTCGTATCGGTCATTAATACAATAAATATGTAATTGTAATTTAAAAAAAAAATAAAAAAAAAATAAAAAAAAAAAGTTAAGCATTGTGCAGTTCTTATTTTATGCCCGCCGTTACAGGGTTACGTTGTTGAATTTTGATGAATTGTCAAGTGTTACCTATTAGAATGGCCTGGCTATAGTATATTATTATGATGATAAATATATGTAAGTATGATAATTATGTTTTGAAAACAATATAATAGAATGAAATTCAAGTAACAATATTGGGAACTTAAGTTAAAAAAAAAAAAAAAATACTTCGAGGTAGTTCGTTTTCGTTTCGTAGAATATAGGATATTTTTAGAATTAGGGGCCTTTCCGTGAAGGCAAGTCCGCGGTTAGTAGAATGAAGGATGATCGCGAGTTAGCCCTCCTCACTGTTAGTTCTATTAAAAAATAAAAATAAATTATTTAACTTCAAGGTAGTTCGTTTTCGTTTCGTAGAATATAGGATATTTTTAGAATTAGGGGCCTTTCCGTGAAGGCAAGTCCGCGGTTAGTAGAGTGAAGGATGATCGCGAGTTAGCCCTCCTCAGTGTTAGTTCTATTAAAAAAAAAAAAAAAAATATTTAACTTCAAGGTAGTTCGTTTTCGTTTCGTAGAATATAGGATATTTTTAGAATTAGGGGCCTTTCCGTGAAGGCAAGTCCGCGGTTAGTAGAGTGAAGGATGATCGCGAGTTAGCCCTCCTCACTGTTAGTTCTATTAAAAAAAAAAAAAAAAAAAAAAAAATTTTACTTCAAGGTAGTTCGTTTTCGTTTCGTAGAAAATAGGATATTTTTAGAATTAGGGGCCTTTCCGTGAAGGCAAGTCCGCGGTTAGTAGAGTGAAGGATGATCGCGAGTTAGCCCTCCTCACTGTTAGTTCTATTAAAAAACAAAAATAAATTATTTAACTTCAAGGTAGTTCGTTTTCGTTTCGTAGAAAATAGGATATTTTTAGAATTAGGGGCCTTTCCGTGAAGGCAAGTCCGCGGTTAGAAGAGTGAAGGATGATCGCGAGTTAACCCTCCTCACTGTTTAGTTCGATTAAAATAAAAAATAATATAACTTAAATTATATTTATGTTTTTCATGCAGTAAATAAACATGAAGATTCAAAATAAAAAAAAAGTAAATGAATTTGAAGTCATGCTGTGGTTTGCTACAGAAATTAATTATCTAGGATATTTAGGATTTAAAAATGTTAGCGAATAATAATTTGAATGATCCTAATCTGGTTTAACAGGCTTTCATCGGTTGAATTGATTTATTATTTATCAGCTTAAATTTAACGAATTTATTTTGTTATTTTACAAAAGTTTCTTACCTAAACTGACCTGTTGGGCTAATTAAGTAGCGTGAATCTACTGCGAAACATTTACGTGAGGAGTTTTGAGAGACGATGAACGAAAAAAAAAAAAAAAAAAAAAGAAAAAAAAAAAAAAAAAAAAAATTAAGGGCTTAGTTAATTCCACAGTTCCTAGGTTAGAAACGGTTGCTGGTGCTTAATTTTAGATATGACATTTACTACACAAAGGACGGTTGGTGAAGGAAGGGATTTGGTGTTAGGTTTAAGTCTTTAGACAAAATATTCCTGTCACGAGTTGCCTTCATTAAAAGTTCTACTTACGTGGTTAGGTTCGAACTGGGCACTCCTACATGCGCCGAATTGAAAATGGCTCATTATGGGACTTTAGCTTCAGGGGAACAACATGATTATTTTGCCCCGTTACACTTGCCATTATTGGGTGATCTGGAAAAAGTAGGGGGGAGGTAGTACTTTCACTTCAAACAAGGGTTTGATCGGGAAGGGCTACTTGATATCACTCGGGTATAGCAGAATTCACAGCCCTGCTTCTTCTGCTGAACCTAGATTAAACAGATGGTTTCTGTGGTTGGGTGTTTTGGTCATGCCATCATAATTATCGTCTGATGCTCGACTTCTTAATGGACTGTTTTCAGATTGGGTTTAAAAACACTTTACACTTTATACACAACCACCCGAACACACACGAGATTAAATATATATTTGATTTTAAGCACTATCAAATTGTAGTATATTTGTAATTTGGAAATCATGATGAGAATAATGAAGTTCAATTGTGTTTGTGTGTAAAATTGGATTATGCCAAATTTCCTAAAGTAAATTTTGGGAAAATTAACTGCGAAAATTTGCAGGGGGTCGAGCTGTAACTAATCATACGTGCTGACTGATGATTTGTTTACTTCACAAACATACTTAAGGTTAAAAATGTTGCACAGTTCAAGAAATCTAGCAAGTAAAACATGCTAGGAATAACAAAATAAATAAACAACATGAAATTATTCAATATATACAAATTATATACTTAATGTTTCTACTAAGTATCGCTCTGTTGCTGAGGTCTACCCACATCGTTCCGTTTCGCGGAAACACATAATATTTTAATCGTTTTAAAGTGCTTGAAGTTAGGAGAATTTGGATTGTCTGTAAGAATTACATAAAACAATAGAAATTGAGTGGAGTGAATGACCTTTGCTGTTGGAATCGTATGACGCCGATAAAGACGCCGTTAGCGATACCGGCCAATAGCAACGCCGATAGGTACGCCGATAATGACGCCGATAAAGACGCCGTTAGCGATACCGGCCAATAGCAACACCGATAGGTACGCCGATAATGACGCCGATAATGACGCCGATAAAGACGCCGTTAGCGATGCCGGCCAATAGCAACGCCGATAGGTACGCCGATAATGACGCCGATAATGACGCCGATAAAGACGCCGTTAGCGATGCCGGCCAATTGCAACGCCGATAGGGACGCCGATAATGACGCCGATAATGACGCCGTTAGGAGGTTTTGTATAAATTGAGAACATTTAACGTGAAAAAGGCAGTTGATTTCGGGCGCGCAAAGGAAACAGTCGGGAGTTGGAAGTATTGAACGCGAGTTACCAAAGAGTACAGTAAGTTACAAAAGTGTACGTAAATTCAGTGTTGTATTTTGATTTTGTGATAAAGTTTGTGTAAAATTTGTAAGTAAAACCAATATTGTGGTTTCATTTGGTGATAAAAGTAGAAGTAAATTCATGAATAAGCTGAGTGTTCAATTTTGATTAGTGGTCAAATCAGACAGTGTTTCGCATTTTTGGATTGCAGTGATTTGTGTATATTGGAAAATCATTGGTAAGTGATTTGATTATAAACCTTTTATATTGTTGTGTCTTATTGAATAAATTGATGGCTTGTGTGTACATTACTGATAAAATAAATTAAAGTAAAGTAATTAAAGTAATTAAAATACTATGCGTTTATGTTGCGTTTATGTTTGCATTGACGCTTACGTTTGCGTTTACGTTACGCTGAATTGCGTTGACGTCTATGTTGCGTTTGTGTTATGTTTACATTCACGTTTGCGTTTACGTTGCGTTTATGTTGCGTTTATGTTTGCATTGACGCTTACGTTTGCGTTTACGTTACGCTTGATTGCGTTTACGTTTATGTTGCGTTTGTGTTATGTTTACATTTACGTTTGCGTTTACGTTTATGTTGCGTTTGTGTTATGTTTACATTTACGTTTGCGTTTACGTTTATTGTTTCGTCTACGTTTATGTTGCGTTTATGTTTGCATTGACGCTTACGTTTGCGTTTACGTTACGCTTGATTGCGTTGACGTCTATGTTGCGTTTGTGTTGTGCTTACATTTACGTTTGCGTTTACGTTTTCGTTTTGAATTAATAAAGAAGTCTTTCAAAGCAGTATAATTACTTTAATGATTTTACTTAATAGTTTTTTACCCTTTTCTTTGATAAACTGAATCTAGAAACTTGTTCTTAGTTTTCACGTAACCTTTAGTTAGGGTTTATATCTTGATAGAAATTCCTTTTCATATTTGCAGTCTATTGCTTAATGTGAATCTTACTTATCGATTAAATCTAAAATCCAACTTATTTTGAAATAGTGAGCTTCTGTGTTTAATTGGAGAGAAATAATTCACAAATTTTACATAGTGATATCTATTGAGATGAAAGAGAACTCAATTTTGTTATTAACGGTTATACTCCAGTCAAGCAAAGCCGTACTGAAGATGATCTCTACTAGAGAAGGGAGTGACTCTTGAGACACTGACCTGATGTAACAAACCAGGATATCTACTATCATAATTTATATTCAAAGAATAGTTTTGAATTTTGAATTGGATTCAGAAGTTCCATTTTTAAACTATCTTGTTTGAAATAATAAACTAGTAAATCTAAACTTGTTAAAAGTAAAAGTTGTGATTTTAGATTATTTTGTTGTGACAAAATTATAAAGTTGAAACAAATAGGTAACTGGGGTTTTTACCAAAAGCAATGAAGAAATCGTTTTGATATTCGTGATTATACTCAGCCTAGCAAGAGCCGTGCTAAGTGAATCCTGACTAGAATAGAAGGAGGAACTTGAAGTCCCTAATCTGTAATATCAAATATTGATAATTCTTTTCTATGCTATTTTATTATGTTCCAAGGTTTTATTTGGGGAATTCTTTAAAACAGAAATTAGTTTCTTGTAAAGGTAAAGACAGACTTTGACTGTATTTTATTTATTTAAATTATTCAGAAGAGTTTTATTATACCGAGCTTTATTTGAAGTTTAGTTTATTTTCTACTAGGCTTTGTAGAATGTTAGGTTACTATTAGAACTTAGGGGCCTTTCCGTGAAGGCAAGTCCGGGTTAGAAGAGTGTTGGATGATCGCGAGTTAACCCACCTCACTGTTAGTTCATTTAAAAATAAAATAAAATATTTAACTTCAAGGTAGTTCTTGTTCTTATTCCGTAGAATGTTAGGTTACTATTAGAACTTAGGGGCCTTTCCGTGAAGGCAAGTCCGGGTTAGAAGAGTGTTGGATGATCGCGAGTTAACCCACCTCACTGTTAGTTCATTTAAAAATAAAATAAAATATTTAACTTCAAGGTAGTTCTTGTTCTTATTCCGTAGAATGTTAGGTTACTATTAGAACTTAGGGGCCTTTCCGTGAAGGCAAGTCCGTGTTAGAAGAGTGTTGGATGATCGCGAGTTAACCCACCTCACTGTTAGTTCGTTTAAATATAAAATAAAATATTTAACTTCAAGGTAGTTCTAGTTCTTATTCCGTAGAATGTTAGGGTTATTATTAGAACATAGGGGCCTTTCCGTGAAGGCAAGTCCGGGTTAGAAGAGTGTTGGATGAACGCGAGTTAACCCACCTCACTGTTAGTTCGTTAAAATATAAAATAAAATATTTAACTTCAAGGTAGTTCTTGTTCTTATTCCGTAGAATGTTAGGTTTCTGTTAGAACTTAGGGGCCTTTCCGTAAAGGCAAGTCCGGGGTTAGAAGAGTTGATGGAAGATCGCGAGCTACCCTCCTCACTGCTAGTTCAAATAAAAATAGATTAACAATAAAACCTTTAGGTAGTTCGAGTAAGAGAATTCGTAGTTGTTGTAGGTATTAAGGTAAGACTATCGTTTAGGTTAATTCAATAAATTTTATGAATACCGTTATAACCGTTATTTCCATCTAATAAATAAATATTTAGGCTAAAATGCTTGATGACCAAATGAGTCATAAGTCAAGTTTGAATCTTAGACACTTGACTAAATGGTATTTATAAATATACTTAATCTTTCATTATCTGAGGTTTTAGCCTCTAAGAATTTATAAGTTTGAACGTGTCATGGACCATTGGGGTTTGTGAATCCTCTTTTAAAGCATAAATGAGTCTATAAAGATCAATAAAGATCTATATTTTAATATGAGTCTCAAAATTTCAGACTCTCAGACTTTTATATTAAATATAATTTTAAATCCTGAAATACATTTTTATACAAACATTCTGGAATAATAACTTTCCTGTATGAATGTTTCTTTGTCCCTTAACGTCATTATATTTTATAATATTTATGTATGGCGAGGTTCGGAAAGACAGTTGAGGGGAGGTCGGTTGAACTGTCCCGCACAATTTTATTGTGCGGCCCTTAAAGTGTCCCAGTACAAGACTATACAGACTGACTAACAAACTTTAGCTAAGTCCTTTGCTTTGATCATGATAATTTATGAAGTATCATTACCTATTGTTGTTATGAGGATAATACATCTCTTTTGACTCTGTGATGCGTTCATACTAATTAAATTATGTTGGAGTGAACTTTAGGATAAAGTCATTAAATAGATTTGTTTATAGGTATTATATTAGGTAAGTTAGGAAATTTTATAAGTATGGTATAGAGAGGAAGTCTTTGAACTGTAGTTATAGATTAGTACAAAATCTAAAATTAATAACGTCGGGATATACTAGGTTAATCAAATTATATTTTAAAACTAATCAATATAGATATTATATTTTAATAGTTTAGATATTATTCATTATTCAATAGATAAGTATAGTTAGGTTTCCATTAGGTATTGTTAGGTCTTGACATAAATAACTTAAAATTACCTGAATTACTACAATTACACAACGTACGGTCCTACCACTAAAAACTAGACGATCACCTTGGCCATAGGGATTGAATAGTGAATCAAGTTAACCCATATCTAGTATAATGAGCATATCAAAGATACGTTCATGTAAGTAACTAAGAAAGTTGGAAAGCGGGAGTTAAGTTTAAGAGCAGTCAGTAGTTCTAGTATTTGCGTGGGGTTTAGGGTTACGAGAGTAGAGAGGCTAAGAAATTAGTAAGTGTAGTAAGTGGGGGGTAGTGTGTAATAGTGGGTGTGAGAGGGGGGACGTTACAATTTGGTGTGTTTATTATTGCTGGAACTTCATCACATATTACCATATTATTATCGTGGGGCCTCATGTAATCCTAGACAAAAAATTAAATAAATACCGATCCTAGATTTTGCAATATAAATGTAATATGTGATGGTCAACATAGAAAAAATAAAGACTACGTATTCATTTTGAATAGAGTATAATAGGTACTTAGTCAAAGAGTAAATATTCTTTTTGTAAAAAATCTCTGAGGAGTAAAGCACAGATAACTTTTATACAAAGAGTATAAAGTAAGTACTTAATTATAATAGTTGACCGGCCTGATAAGAGAATAGTTATAAATATAATTCAAAGAGTTTTTTTTTGCAAGTAATTCTAACACAATTGAAGAAGAAGTAGACAGTGAAACTAGTTACGTAGCCTTGCTTCGTTTGAGGAATAAAATATAATTGCACGAAACTAAATACCGTAGAAAGGAAAATAGATTATTTAGCACGGGTTTCGTAGGCCCCGATACCCGAAGGGGAATACCTAGTAATCGGCTTGCGTAGTTACTAGGTTATTTATCGAACCTCTGCTTCAAAGATAATTTAAAGCCACGCTAACTCTCATAACTAGACTTTGCTTAAATTAAACTTGAGTAATTATGGGATCGCGGTCAATCTCTGGACTAGGTATATAAGTACCCTGTGTGCTAGGCGGTGTATCTAGTAGAATTAGCTTCATTTGCTTGAAATGGGTTGACAAAACCGCCATTAAATTGGAAATTGTCTGGCAGTTCAAATGAATGCCTCCATTAAATTGGAATGGGTTGACAAAACCGCCATTAAATTGGAAATTGTCTGGCAGTTCAAATGAATGCCTCCATTAAATTGGAATGGGTTGACAAAACCGCCATTAAATTGGAAATTGTCTGGCAGTTCAAATGAATGCCTCCATTAAATTGGAATGGGTTGACAAAACCGCCATTAAATTGGAAATTGTCGGGCAGTTCAAATGGATGCCTCCATTAAATTGGAATGGGTTGACAAAACCGCCATTAAATTGGAAATTGTCTGGTAGTTCAAATGAATGCCTCCATTAAATTGGAATGGGTTGACAAGACCGCCATTAAATTGGAAATTGTCTGGTAGTTCAAATGAATACCTCCATTAAATTGGAATGGGTTGACAAGACCGCCATTAAATTGGAAATTGTCTGGCAGTTCAAATAAATGCCTCCATTAAATTGGAATGGGTTGACAAAACCGCCATTAAATTGGAAATTGTCTGGCAGTTCAAATGATTGCCTCCATTAAATTGAATAGGTTGATAAAACCGTCATTAAATTGGAAATTGTTTGGTAGTTTAAATGATACCTCCATTAAATTGGAATTGGTTGACAAAACCCCCATTAAATTGGAATTGTCTGGTTGTTCAAATGATAACCTTCACTAAATGTAAATGAAAATAAATGAATCGTGTCTAAATGATAGGCTGGACTAAAAGGGTTTTTTTATATGTATGTTAGTTTTTAAGGTATTTATGTTGCTATGGACTTATTGTTTAGGTTTTTGTACATTTTGCAATAAGCCTGAAATAAAGATATTTGATTTGATTTGATTAAATTGGATATCGTCTTTTAGTTTTGTATAGATTTAGAAGTATATTGACTATGTATTAACGTGTCTAGTATAAAAATACTTTTACAATGCTGTTGGGTCTGCTTCGTTTTTGTGGTGTCTCAGAGATATTTTCCAATAGTAGAACTGATAGTTTCAGTACCATGATTCGGAAAAAAAAACCGCATCTCTGATATGCAGGTTACGTGACACCCCATGCGTGATACAACAGCATTTGGACGCGTCCGAAATTGAGTCGTCGCAGGAAAATGAGCGACGCTGTTGCACGTCGAAGGGGCACACCTCAGATTCTGCGATCAGATTACCGTGAAATATAAATTTACATCAGTCGTATTACGTGAGAAAATTCCGACCATTGGTGACAGAATTACCCTGGATAAAAAACCGGGACTGAGGGTAACGCCTTGGAAGTTGTCAACAGACCTTTCGGAATCAGTGAGCGAAGTCGCGTTGATTGAAATAAAAGGCTTGTATAGTACAACACTAAATTTATTCAACTTAACTCACAATGTATGAACCAAGCCATTCGACACCGTGCGTTTTCGTTAGCACATTTTAGAAACGTATCACAACCATACCGAAGAATAACGCTGCATATTGAACGAGGATTCAAAAACAAGTTCCAAGGCCTACTCGATCAAGGTATAATTAGAAGAATTTGGTTTCTCGAGTAGTATAGGTATACCAGAATCTCATGGCATAAAATATAAAAAACAAATAAAGATTTTCATATGACAATACCAATTTATCATCTGTCTTGGCAAAGTACGAGTTGTGTCAAATCTCTGAGCTTACGTGTCGTTTTCTTGAAAATACTTAAACATTTCGTATAAATGTCGAAAAAACCACTTCGATCTCAAGCAAGAACTATTGTTTACAATGTTTATCAAAAAATTTGCGACGAAACTGATGAAGATCAACCAGAATCTTCGATTTTAAAGCGCGTGCATATGTTGACTGGTGAGTAGGACAGACTAGTTTTGGTAGTTTATTATGACTATATTTCTTTATACTCGTAGTGTATGCTTTATTACGCCTTGTTCACAGGGGTTTCTGTTACTACTATACGACGAATTATTGTAGAAAGCCGATCTAATGGTGGTGTATTCTGTACGCCCTCCCGGGCGTACAGAATACACCACCATACAGAGGAAAGGTGGAAAGAAAAAGATCAACCTGGATAGTTTTGATTTAGAACTGATTAGAAACAAGATTAAGGAATTCTATACTGTTCGGAAAGAAATTCCAACAATAATGAAATTGTTACAAATTCTTAGGGAAGAAATTAATTTTGACGAATAATTAATAATTAATTAATTTGGAAGAGAAGGTGACAAAAATGTGTTTTCAATTTGCAATGTTATTAGGTTTTAGGTAACTGTCATAAAGAATTTTATCAATAAATATTTTGTTTTTTACAGGCTTTTACTAAAAAAATGGATTTGAATTTGTTAAGTGCCAGTCCAAAAGGACCATTTTGATGGAGCGACAGGACAGAAAGATACAAAGATTCAAGTATTTGGAGCGTATGATGAAGAACCGTGAATCTGAAGAAACCAATAGAATGGATGTAATTTATTTAATATACGGTTCATATTCTGTAAATAAGTGTTGGCAAACCAAAGATATTGCAGGTCCATCTAAAAGTATTTCTCCGGGAGCAAGATGGATAATTGTACATGCTGGTGGAGAAAGTGGTTTTGTGCCGAACTGTTGCCTAATATATAGGTCAAAAAGTACATCTGCTGACTACCATCATGATATGAACAAAGAAAACTTTACAAAATGGGTCACGGAGAAACTGATTCCAAATCTAACAAAACCATCTCTGATTGTTATGGATAATGCCAGTTATCATTCTGTACAACAAAATAAACCACAAATACAAGCCAATCGTGTAGCTGAAATTAAAGAATGGCTTCAGACGAATAATATTCATTATGATGATAATTTGCGTAAATGCCAATTACTTGAAACAGTTAAACAACACAAATCAGCCCCCATATATGAGATTGATGAAATTTTTAAATCACACGGGCATAAAGTTTTAAGGCTGCCACCTTATCATTGCACGTTGAATCCTATTGAAATGGTTTGGGGAATAATGAAACAAAAAGTTGCAGAAAAAAATGTGAACCGACCTGCAAGTGACATTAAATCACTGACAGAAGAAGCTTGTTCACAAATTGGTGCAGAAGAATGGCAAAAATGTTGCCAACATGTCATAAAAGTTGAAAATCATTACATCAAACAAGACAGATTACTTGAGATGCAAGAAGAACGATTCATTATAAACGCCTCCTTATCTTCATCGTCATCCTCTTCGTCTGATGAAGAACCGATGCAGATTGAGTACTTCGAGTCATTTTCTAGTTCTGGATGAGGATCTCATTTATGTAAAAAAATAAAATAAGTGATTGATTGATTTCTTATTTTTCATTCGTAAAGTTATAAATAGATGCAATATTCATTCACATATTAATATTCATTCACATATTAATATTCATTCACATATTAATATTCATTCATTCATAATAATATGATCATGTTTAATAATAAGTACTTGTTAAATGCTAAAGGCCGGTGGATGCAAGTTTCGCAGGACCGTTCACGGTGGAAACCTATGGCGGAGGCCTATGTTCAGCAGTGGACGTCTTCCGGCTGAAATGATGATGATGATGATGATGATGACTTGTTATATGATTGATATACTTATAGAAAAAATAAAGTATCAAGATCTTTTAATCCAATTTCCCCAGTGTTGCTTACCACACAATTTAATTTCCTATTTTGCCATCAGATTCTGGTACACCTATACCAATAATGAAAAACAACGGGGAGCTGTGGTGATTGTGTGTACTTAGATTTTTTGTGTGAATGCTGCTATTGTGTAGAAGAAACATCCGTTGCGCTGCCCTGCATAGATAAACTTTTACTGAAAATTGGTAAAGTTAAATATTTTATTAAGTTGTACATTAAGAGCACCTACACCCTAATTACACCTGTATTGCAGATATGTAACTACCTTAATAACGGCCAAAAAGACAACGAACAAGACAATGAAGAGCAGCGTGATACACGACTGCAAAAAAGTGTTGCAACAAAGAAAGAAGGAAAAACATTCATTTGTGCCAATAAACGCAGATACAGGACGACATACACACACACAGAAACAAATAATGATTAAACTAATTTGTACCTCTCATGGAGGCGAGGTACCTCTCAGTACCAGTCACGCATCACTGACATAAATTGGCGTCCAGCTCTGCTTTGTAGCGATGGATCTGTTGCGTCCACTACATTAAATGACTACCCAAAGATGTTAAGATCACCAAGACAGTGAATAGCTCCCAGTCTATTTTTGTGAATTTATATGACATATTGAATAATCTTGGAAAATGAATTGTATAAAGCGTTGGTAGATAATAATTCTTATGTATAGTTTGTCATTGTTATTTTAGTTGTAGTTATGTTGTGTTATTATGCACCAAACATTCAAACACGATTATAAATAAATAAATAAAATAAATAGTGCTGGACAGTACACATATCATAATTAATAACACAATTTAATTTATTAATTGTTTAATTAATAAAATAAATTAAATTATTAATTGTTTAATTAATAAAATAAATTAAATTAAATTAATGATTATAAAATTTAGGAGACTTCCAGCAAACTAGGTTACTCCGTCTCAATTATTGCGGACAACCAGAGACAATTTGTCAACGACGAGTTTCATTAATTTTGTGAGGAATACACCATCGTCCGTTACAATAAAGTGCCGTATTGTATTGGCCCTAGCAGAATGGAGAGGTCAAAGGAGAAAACTGTGACATTATAAAGAGCCTCAAGATATAAAAAGTTGAGAAAAAGGACATGGAAAAGAGCCGGGTGGAGTATAATATATATTAATGTACAACAGCACGCCTCGCACACCTACAAGCAAGGCACCAAGCAAGTCAAATGATTTCGAGGTGGCAGAACAAAGACTACCCCGTCAATAGATAGCCTGTAAAGTACAGAAGTTGTTCTTGATGTGCGAGATAAGTACAAAATTTAGAAGGAAGGGGGAAAGAGATAGTAGTAGAAGAACTGCTGAATCAAACTAGACTGAAGGAGAAAAGTCTATGTCTGGAATATGAATAAAATCAACAAGGTCAGCTCATTACTACAACTCAAAACCCGACACTACATGCGTACTAAAGTAGAATATAACATATATATATATATACATATATAGAATATAAGGAATAATGTTCACAGCTGGAAAGAGTCTGACAATGGACGACGTTCAGGAATATGGTCAAGAAGAACAGGCCGAAGATAAAGATTAATAGAACTGTCATTTATTAACTTGATTCTTAACTTAATCGAATTGTTTAATTCTAATAGGTTACAATTGTTAAATCATTAATTATTCCTCATTATTGTAACAGTTACTTAGACACCAAATCAAGGGAAGTTTATAAATTAGTACCACAGATAAAATAATACTGTACTAGTACTAGTACCAAATTAGTTATTATCTAATGGTCAATACTGTGACATGAATAACTTGGAAAGGTTGAATAAGGACCTGTTTGGTCCTGGAGGTAACTTGTTTGTTTTCTCATTTATCCTCAAGGGAGGGATGAAGTGTATGCTCTATGGCATACATGCGCTGTCTCGTGTGCTCCTGTGTGGGTATGGAACGGTCACTGTAACGCGAGCCACGGGCGAGAGTACAGGTGAAGTTACTACCAAGATACACGTGGGCATTGCCGAGCCAGTGAGGGACTTACGGTGTTGTAGGAGGAATTACGACATCCTCTACAAACCCTATTTCGATTCCATGGCAACGCGCGGCCCGACGCGCTCAACCAATCAGAGCGCGTCTGTTTGCACATGCGTGATCCGATGTGCAGCGATTGAAGCGCCAATGACAGCGGCAGGTACGATCAACTTTGAGGAATCAATCGAAGAGTCGGCCCAGAGCATTTATGCAATGCGCACACGCGTTCATATTATTTCGCTCCGCGATCCGACCGACGCTAAATATCCTGTGAAAAACTGACTATATCATCCTACCTATGTTGTGTTTTGTCTGCTAATTGTGTGTGTGAACGATTAAACTTTATTTCTTTTAACCTTACGTCTGCGTTTGTGACTGTGGAACTCCACTAACCCTCGGACTTAGCGTTAAACAACTTTATATCCCTTGTGAGATAATCCTTAACTTTACGTTGAGGTTGCATGATATGTAATTGGACATTGTCGAGCAGGTGGTGTTAAAAATACTTTATTGCACACCGTACGAACTACATAGTTAGTGTAGTTTTACGTGACGCTTACCTACCGTCCGCGCGGGTGGTAAGCGCGGAAACGTAAGCAAGGCGCGGCCGCGTGTGTATGGGTGTCAAATTAATGTAGTTTTACGTGACGCTTACCTACCGTCCGCGCGGGTGGTAAGCGCGGAAACGTAAGCAAGGCGCGGCCGCGTGTGTATGGGTGTCAAATTAGTGTAGTTTTACGTGACGCTTACCTACCGTCCGCGCGGGTGGTAAGCGCGGAAACGTAAGCAAGGCGCGGCCGCGTGTGTATGGGTGTCAAATTAGTGTAGTTTTACGTGACGCTTACCTACCGTCCGCGCGGGTGGTAAGCGCGGAAACGTAAGCAAGGCGCGGCCGCGTGTGTATGGGTGTCAAATTAGTGTAGTTTTACGTGACGCTTACCTACCGTCCGCGCGGGTGGTAAGCGCGGAAACGTAAGCAAGGCGCGGCCGCGTGTGTATGGGTGTCAAATTCTGTCACTATATAACTCATTAAACTTCAGATAAGTGACAGAATAGCGCTCGCTAAATATTCGTAGTAAAAATAATTTTACGACAGCAAAACCACAGATTAAATAATACCTACTATACTGCAAAACCTATCCAAACAATATTTTAGTAGTAGTAGAGCTTTTTTGTGAAAGAGTTCGTCCGGGGAAGTACTACGACCATGCCTATTTCTGCCGCAAAGCAGTACCTATGCTTGCGTTGCTGTGTTCCGGTTTGAAGGGTATGGGTGCCGGTGAAATTACAGGCACATGAGACTTTTCATCTTTATGTCTCAGGGTGGTGGGCGCAGTGCAATGCCACATAGGGTGCGTCCTAGGTGAACGTGACCTATGAGGTAATGTACTGTTCATAGGCAGAGGTTACCGCTTAACATCAGGTGGGCCAACTGCTTCTTCCGTCATTTAAGTAGTACTACAGAAAAAAAAACTCACTATTTAACACAGTTTATGAGCTAGCTATACCTACATCAATTGGACACAATTATTTTGCAGACAACTATTTAATCCTAGAATAAGAAATATAATTAAAAACTTTTCCCTCTATAATGTTTCCACTAATTTTACCAGCAGTCTACCGCGATTTATTTTGTTAAAGTTTAAATCCAAATTATACCAGAATCATGTTATTTCCTAACTGTGTGAATTGGGGTTCATGCAAACCTTTTTTCTCTGTGTAATGTTTATCGAAAAATCTTGGAAAAAAATAAATATTTATCTACATTATGTATAGCATTTCTTGATGCTCTCAAATTTTTGATAAAATAATTTAAAATATCACAAATAATTGTGCAAAATACTCTCTGTTTTTGTAGTTATAACCTTTTTTCTCCTAAACTATCAATCACAATTTTGTTTTATAACCATCAACTATTTCAGTTATGGGGCAGTTACAAAAGGTAGCTACATAAATACAAAATTACTTATTTAATTTGCTATTTTATTAAAATTTAAAATTGCTATTAAAAGCATTTATTAATATTTTAATCATATATGACAGATGGGCATTCTTTGATTGTATAGGTATTCTATTTTTATTGTTTTTAATGTTTTGTTTTTCTTTTTTTACATAATACTTTATTTACCATATATTTTATGTTTTATTTTAATTTTCCTTTGTCATAAATACTACCTGATACCTACTAATAATATTAAAACCGTAAATGAATATTTGCACGCTTTATAAGCAATATGAGCACACATAATGATGTACCTGTACCTACCCATAACTTTACCGTACTTTAGTAAATAAAGGTATTTGATTTGATTTGAATAAAATATATGGGTTCTTACCAAAGATGCTTTCATTTTGCGGTGTGACTAAGTGCAGGATGAACGACTTCGTAGAAGTGAAGTAATCTTACTTCTAGACTTAGTTCTGGTGGAGTGACTTAGGTATCTGTGCCTTCTTAGAAAACCTAGGCCCTTTTTATATCATTACTTATACAAACAAAATAATGAAAGACAATACATGTTAGAGTACCGGCAAGGTATGAAGTTACTTTTGACAGCTTTACCTATTTATATATTACAATTTTCTTGTAGTTATTGACGTGTAAGATCTTTCCTCTCGCTTTCTTTCTTTTTTCTTTTCTCTTCGTATACTACCCCATACTTTCAGACGACAAAGTCACTGGACTATTCTTGCAATCTGTGGAAGTGATTTCGTGAAAAGGGACGGAAATGTGTAACAGGAAGCGCACATTTTTCCGAGAGGTTGGTACTATCAGCCAAGTTGCTTATGTATTACAAAGGAGTTTTTATTTTATTTACAATATAAGATGACGGAACCAGCAGATGGCCCACCTGATGAAGACGAAAATTGAAGATGAAAATGCACAGTGTGACTGTGGACTTAGCTAATCTCGCATCCTCCTATCTACGGACAAGTATCGCGACGCGGAGAGGTGTCCATTAGGAATGTCCACACTGTGCATTTCCATCTTCAACTTTCGTCTTCATTAATGAACGCAACACCATAGTTCAGTCGTAGTTTCTTCTTTTTGGAAACATGTTGACGATAATATTTTACTTGGTGGAACATGTGCAGCTTACTTGGTTATAAGAAATTCCAGAAAACAAAGAACCAAGAGAACGTTTTGGATACGAGGTTATTATAATAATCGAAGTAACGTGGTTATGAGTGAACTATGTGTAGATAAACATATTCTTTTTTTAAAAAATACACGCATGTCCGAAATAAATTTCGATCGAATTTTGAAATTGCTTGAACCAATCTTGTTGTTGAACGCTTTAAGGCACTGAAATCCACCCGAAGCCAGAAAACGTAAATCACAGCGCGCGCTTCGCTTTCAACTCTCATCGCGCATGCGCTAAGGGAATGCCTCACGTGCGCTGTTGGCTGCGCTATGACGCATGCCCTTAATGAACAAAAAAAGCCACACTGGGGTGCGTTCAATGGGTACACTCCAAGGGTGTAGTTGTTTTTTTAACCACGCTCTGAGGCTCTGGACGACTTGGATTGACACGGAATGTCAATGCCACTGCATATTTTTGATGTAAACAAACGCTTTTTCACCCGGTGTTGCCAATTTAGCTTTTTTAGAGCTAAATTCAGCTCTAGTTCAACATTGTCAGCTCCACTTTTTTTCAAAGAAGTTAGTAGATAGTATGAATGAATGAACGACAAAACCAAAGCCTTATTGTAGCTGTGTAGTGAATTAGAATGATTTGTTGAATCTTATTACCGGCATTGTTTATTTAGCTCCTCTTTACTTAAACAATTAGCCTTATTTTAACTCTTTTTTTCCCATTGGCTTTTCATTTTTTTTTTCATGTGGTTTATCATTTTTATATCTCATGAAGTAGAGTTTTTTTTATTTTCATTAGTAATAGAAAATAAAGCCGCCAAAGTCAGTTGTTTTCCAAAATTTTGTTACCAAGTTTTTGTTATTTTGCATTTGACCTAAGAACTTGTTTTGTAAATATGGTACTTATGTACTTAGATCGATATAACTACTAACACTCTATTGTACCTACACCAAGAATTAAACGTAATATCAAAAAAAAACAGTAAAATGTGCGGCATGATCGCTGAAAGCATATGTATTTATATTTTACCAATATATATGTACAGTCAATGTACATTTTTATGCCGACGCGGCGTTTACATGGCGCTCGCAAACATGTACCTATAATAAATCAGTTCACGTTAAACACCGGACTCGGGTGGTTGTCATTTTAAACCCCATCCTTAATATTAATATCGTCTATCAAATGTGTAAGGGAGTTCACCCTTACATGATTTTTTGGTCCTTCGTACCCTGGATTACAGTGTGTGAAACGGTGGGGGGACACGGGGGCATATACCCTGTTGTTTTCGTCCCCCGTCGTCCATCAGCTGGTCCGGACGGACTAGATGTCCAAATATCAAGGAGGTGGACGTCAACCACTTCTCTATCAGCGAGTATCGGCGAGTTCAGCATTATCGAGTAAGACTGTTCTTTTTATTTAATCATGGAGGAACTAATAGCTCGCCAATCAAATACAATCGCACAATATCAAATTATCAAAAGAAATTTTAGCAAAGATTCTGCGTCTAGAAAGACCGCGGACTATATCAGAAAAAGGCTAGATGCTATAGACAACCTCTGGGGAGAGTTTGCTCAAAATCACGAGGAAATTTCTAAAGGTCAAGGTACGTCTAAGCAAGATTATCTTACGGCAGAAATATACGAAACCGGAAGAGAATTATATAATGAATTAAAGCATGCCATTTCGTCATACGGAAGGGTCTCTGAAAAAGCAACAATGCCAGAAGGAAAAGTGGAAGAGCTATTGTCTCTACAACGCGCTCAATTTAGAGCATTCGATCGTCAAATAAAAAGCATAGATTTAGTTAACATAGAAGAAAAATGGGAAATTGAAGATGAATTGAAAAATATTCAGAAAAAATGGAAGGCAATTTACATTCTTCACATTCAAATTGATAACATTATATCAGGGGGTGTCAAAGTCAAAGTCAAAGTCAAAGTCAAAAGTATTTTATTCATTGAAATCACAAGGATCATTTTGAATCGTCTTAAAAAATAAATTTACAGTTACTCCTGTTCCAACGCAACCAGACCTAGAAGAATCAGGCAACAAACACGGTCTGTTTTTCTTTTGATGATCCTTCTTACTACTAGGTGGAGAGCGCCTGTGTGGTGCCTCGAGAACAAGTTGAAGCTGATTCAAGGAAAAAAGGAAAACCAAATTAAAAGCCTTCCTTAGGTAGGCAGTCAAAAGTAAGATGTTAGAGAGAATCAGCAAAAGTTCATAAGGCAGCACACACTACGCTTGATATACACATAAATAACACATCAGTAATAAATTATATGCAGGTACAGACATTGCAAATTGACAAATTAGGTGTCGAGGGGCAGAGCGACATCAGGCCACGCGGCTTTATCATTAACATAGTCATGTAGTGTGTAATACGCTTTCTTAATTAAATTATTCTTTATGTAAGATTTAAATCTTCGAATCGAAAGTTTAGAAGCACTAGGTGATATTACGTATGAAGACGAATTTATGTATTTCGAGAATTCGTACAAAAATACTAAACGCACTCTAAATAAAAAACTCGAATCTAACATACATATGATCAAATGTACACCAATATTAGATATACCCACATTCAATGGCAAATACACCAATTGGCCAAACTTTTATGACCTTTTCATGGAAACCATTCACAATAATATGAGTATCACAAAAGCACAGAAATTTCAACATCTGAAGAACAAATTAAAGGGCGAAGCAGAGCGTCTGATAGCTCATCTTCATATCACCGCGGAAAACTATGATTCAGCTTGGGAAATTCTGGTTCACAGATATAACAACCTACAAATACTTTTTTCCAAAAATATCGAGCTTTTACTAAACCAGCACACTATCAGCAAACAATCATCATTTGAACTGCGAAGAATGTATGACACAACAAACGAGTGCATTCATGCTATCCATAATCTTGGCGTGGATACACCTGCGTGGGACCCACTGATAGTACACCTGTTATGCAAGAAGTTGGATCCAGTAACATACACGGATTTCAAGGAATCTCGGAAGGCACCTAGGGAATTGGCAACCTTCGAAGAGTTCATGACGTTCTTGGAAAACAAGTTCATGGCCCTTGAACCTGTCTACAGAAAAGAAAAGGAGGTACCATCGACCTCTTCATCTAATCATCAGATCAAGCAACGAGCAAATCCGTATCAAACAAAAACGCCATACAACAAGCAACCTTATTCTCAAACAGACAAGAACTATCAAGTAATGGCAACAAACATCGCACGATGTTCTTTATGTAAAATGGATCATGATTTATTTGCATGTAAACAATTTGTTGAAATGACACCTAATGCACGGCTCAAAAGCGTTCACACGCTACAGGTTTGCAAAAACTGCCTTTATAAGCACAATGGTAAACCATGCACTTCCACGAAGCGTTGCAAAGAGTGCAATGGAAAACATAATACAATGTTACATGATCCTGCACGTGTTAGTTCGTCGGTTCCCACGTCAAAGGCAAATCAAAATAATATTTATCATTTTGGATTGGAGGCCAAGGAAACTCTTTTACCTACAGCAGTGGTAAATATGAGAGCAGCTGACGGCACTCTAGTAAAAATTCGTGCACTTCTAGATCAAGCTGCACAAGTCTCAATCATATCAGAAAACCTTGTTCAAATACTGGGACTCAAGCGTTACAACTCAAAAATATCATCTCCGATCACGGGTATCGATCTATGCAAAAGAAATGCAACGGAGCAGTATCAGTAGAGATCGAATCAATGTATCATGATTATCATTATCAAACAGAGGCGCTTATAGTTTCGAAGGTCGCTTATGACCTGCCTAATGTCTCATTCGATAATAAACCCATGGAACATCTTCAAGATTTATCATTGGCAGATCCAACGTTCAATGTTTCCCAACGAGTCGACATGCTGCTTGGCGGCGATGTATACTGCGATGCTATAATGAATGGTCTTGTCAAAGGCCTTCCGGGGGCACCTATAGCACAAGAAACCAAACTAGGATGGATAATATCAGGCAGTGTGACCCCCTTGTCGTGCTATACAGTGGCACAAAATATCAATATCAATGAAGAATCAGTATCAATCGGTGATTTATCCAAATACTGGGAAATCGAAGATATCAACAACTCTTCGCCCTCCTTGACAGAATCAGAAAAGTATTGTGAGGATTTTTATCAACAAACAACTCAACGTCTAGAAGACGGAAGATATGTTGTGGCGATACCAATGAAACCAGGTTATGAAAATCAATTGGGATCATCGAAGACTAAAGCAGTCGCACAATTCAAGCAAATGGAAAATCGTCTGGCCAAAAACACAACATTTTCTGAGAGCTACAAGCAATTCATGCGAGAGTATCTCGAATTAGGCCACATGCGTAAGGTCATCACACCTAATGATAAAGCACATTTTATGCCTCACCATGGTGTATTAAGATTGGATTCTGAGACTACTAAACTTCGCGTAGTGTTCAACGCCTCATCAAAGACATCAAGTGGCAACAGCCTCAACGACTTAATGTATGGTGGTCCGAATCTCCAACAAGATCTGCAAGCTATCATTCTACACTGGAGAACCTACAAATACGTCATCACCGCAGACATAGAGAAGATGTTTCGCCAATTTATCATCAGAGAAAATGATCTGCATTTGCAATGCATCATATGGAGAGAATCATCTCAGGATTTACTACAAGAATTTCAGTTATGTACGGTTTCATACGGTACAAAAGCGGCACCATGGTTGGCAATGCGTACGCTAAGACAGCTCGCCAAGGACGAAGCCAAAAACTACCCCCTAGTTGCCAAAATAATTGAAACTTCTTGCTACACTGATGATATTTTGACCGGAAGTAACTCAATGGAACAAGCTAAAAAACTACAAGAAGAGCTCATCAACATTTTTCTATCGGCAAAAATGAACATGCGAAAGTGGAGCAGTAACAACACGCAGCTGTTAGGTAAACTGAATTCTAATCAACATAATACCACGTTGGAATTCAAGTCCACAGAATCCAGAAAAACACTTGGTCTCAAATGGAACCCTACGACTGATAGCTTCACATATCAAAATCTAATAACAAAAGTCAGTGATAAGCCTCTTACGAAGAGAGAGCTATTGTCAGAACTATCCAAGCTGTTTGACCCATTAGGTTGGTTGTCACCACTATCAATTCGTGCCAAGCTTCTATTCCAAGGTACATGGAGTAAGAAGATGCGATGGGACGACAAAGTATCATCAGACATACAAGATCAATGGATTCAGCTACGCGCCGATCTCATGAACATCGAGAAATTCAAAATTCCTCGTCATTTAGGAGACACAACACAAACATGCAATATTCATGCATTCTGTGACGCCTCGATAAATGCATATGCTGCTGTGCTATATTTAGTGACACCAAACGATAAAGGGGACTGCACATCGACATTGATAGCAGCTAAAACAAAAATGGCCCCATTAGCAAAAAAGGTATCACTACCGCGGATGGAGCTGCTTGGAGCGCTGCTTCTAGCAGAACTAACCAAGAAGGTTTTGCAAACTTTTTCGAGAATCAATATCAAAGTACACGCCTGGTCAGATTCAATGATTGTATTGGGCTGGCTTAATGGAGACATCAGCCGTTGGAAACAATTTGTGTCAAACCGAGTAAAGCAAATATCGGAAGTAATTCCCCCCACAAGCTGGCGGCACGTTAGATCAGAGGAAAATCCAGCTGATTGTGCCACTCGTGGACTTACAACTAACCAATTATCAGAACATAAACTGTGGTGGAGAGGACCCAAATGGCTGCCTACATACAAAGAAGATGACTCTAAAATCATTTATCAAGATCCTAACATTGAGACGAAAAAGGCTAGTGTGTTCGCCACTTTACAGCGTAATAATACAACATTAGTAAATGAATTACTATCACAACATAACTCACTGACACGAGCTACCAAGGTACTTGGCTGGGTGTTACGTTTCATTAGGTGTGTACAAAACAGAACTCGTGCATCGCACTCGCACGATAAAGTGCTGACTTCAAGTGAAATGAACAATGCACGGACTATAATTATCAAGGAAGTTCAAGGGCATGACTTCATGGAAGATTTGGATTATATCAAAGACCATGGACATGTTGGTCCGAAAAGCAAAATCATATCATTAAATCCATACATTGACGATCAAGGGTTGTTAAGAGTCGGAGGAAGACTGCACAATGCAGATATCAGTAATTCAGCAAAGCATCCCATCATTTTATCATGTCATGGCCGACTCACAGATTCGTCATTTCTCAAGCACACATGACTACTCTTCACGGCGGGCCTAGGCTGACTCTATCATTTATCAGAGATCAATATTGGATTATAAGCGGAATACGCACCGTAAAACGTCAGTTGAGGCAATATGTACGCTGTCGAAGATTTAGCAGTGATAAGAATCAACACATCATGGCAGACCTACCTCAACCCAGGGTCACTCCATCGCGCCCCTTTACACATACTGGGGTAGACTTTACTGGGTTCGTGGAACTAAAAATAAATAAAGGTCGCGGTATAAAGACTTGCAAAGGATACGTTTCAGTCTTCGTATGCCTGTCTACGAAGGCCATACACCTAGAACTGGTGTCAGACCTGAGCACACCGACATTTTTGGCAGCATTTCGGCGATTTTGTGCACGACGTGGTGTCCCTAGTCACATGTACAGCGACAATGGCACCAATTTTGTAGGAGCAGATCGCCTCTTGAAACAAGAATATAAAGAGATCATACAAAATATCAATTCAGATTTCTTCAACAACATAAACGAATTCAATATAATTTGGGCCAAAAATGTGCCAAGTTGGCCCACAGCCGGCGGTTTATGGGAGTCAGCTGTGAAAAGCATGAAATACCATTTAAAACGCGTTCTAGGAGATCAGAAGCTGACGTATGAAGAATTCACAACGTTACTTCACCAGATCGAAGCATGTTTAAATTCACGACCTCTGTGTCAACTCATTGAAAGCCCAGATGACGAGTTTCTCACTCCAGGACATTTCCTGGTTGGTGGTCCACTTCTCTCACGACCACAGACAGAGCCTGAATCTATCACCTTATCAAAACGATGGCAGTTAGTTCAAACAATTAACAAGCATTTTTGGAAAAAGTGGTCGGCTGAGTACTTGCAACAACTTCAAACTAGGACTAAATGGAGAAGTCGTAACAACAACCTAAGAATTGATGATGTCGTTCTTATTAAAGAGGACAATATGCCTCCAGGCAAGTATGCTCTTGGCCGCGTTCAAGATCTACATCCAGGTCAAGATGGGTACGTCAGAGTAGTGAGTTTAAAAACTAGTAATAATATCATAAAACGGCCTGTCAGTAAACTGATTCTTCTACCCGTCAGAGAAGATGATCAGCAAGAATCACAACAGCCTGCAAATCAATCGACATCATCAACTTTAGATCAAGGTCAAAGTCAAGCCACAAGAATGCAGTTGCGACCACGTCCTAGAAAAATAAACTACAACAATTTCTTTATCACTATGTTAGTAATGATAGCGTCGATGATATCACCGAGCATTCAGCTAACGCCTGATCAAGCAACTTTCAACGTATCAGCATTAAATGGCAGTCAGAAACTATATTTTGACAAAATATCGGACTTACAATTTATCAAGGATGAATGGAAGCTGGTTGTCTATTATAATATGACAACTTATTGGCATGGAGTATCAAACATATCAAACTACATCAATCATATCAAAAACTTATCAAAAGGAGAAAAAGCGCAGTATCAAAATATTGTGTCACAGCTGGAACACGAGATGGAAGAAGTCGAGCATTATAACAAGCTACTGTTAGCTCAGAATATTCGTAGACAAAGAAGGGGATTAATAAACGGAATTGGATATGTCGCAAACTCATTATTTGGCGTTTTAGATGACAGGTTTGCGGAACAATACAAGCAAGATGTAGAAAAGATTGCTAACAATGAAAACCACCTTCAAGATCTAGTTAAAAATCAAACGTCTGTTCTGGAATCCGAGTATAACATATTGAAACGGAACGAAAAAGCAATGGCACAGCAGTTCAAATTTATAAAAGATCAAATTCATAACATATCGTTATCGGAAAATCGGATTCAGTACGACAGTGAGATTGGATTTTATATCACATCATCAGCATTAACAGCAAACATAATTTTATCAAACCTTAGAAGAATGCAACAAACCCTTATCAGCACGGTTACAGATATAAGTCAGGGTCAGATTGACCCCCACTTACTATTGCCCGAAGAGATGGAAAATCAAATGAACATTATCTCAGGACAGCTTAAAGGAGACCTCATGTTGCCTTTCGATCGACATAACATCAAGGGTATATACAAGTTTCTGAAAGTAGCGGCACGAATATTTCAAGGATATCTCTTGATTGAAATCAAAATTCCACTTTTAAGCAGTGACATATTTGAATTGAACAGTATTCCACAAAATAAGGACACCAAATCCTTCTACCTATCACCAATAGAGCCTTACATAGCATACAACTTAAAAAAGGATAGTGCCTCCTTTCTATCTGAAAATGACCTCCAACATTGTACTCACGCTCCTAATGAAAAGATATTATGCATTTTACAATTGCCCATTTATGATTTACAACTCAAACAATCACTATGCAGTATCAAATTACTATCAACGAGCAGTGATTCAATTTGTAAAACAATTGTTGCCACCTGTCAAGATCGGTGGATCAAGTTACACAGACCTAACGACTGGCTGTACGCGTGCGTGCTGTGCAGAATGCCACGTGCGCATTCAGTGTCCAGCTGGGATCACTATCAAACAATTAACTGGCACCGGACTGATAACGCTTGGCGACGAATGCAAACTCAGGGGTTCCGGTTATACTATTTATACAAACAATAACTTTTTAACCAAGGTTAACATCGAATCAAAATTTGAAACCCCAGAGTTGTCAGTCTTAAATAAGATCATTGATACCTCAGCCACAGCCTCAGCCTTATCATCGGGTGAAAGCTTTGACCCAACTGCAGAGATGGATTGGGATGAGCTTATTAGTCAGATTAAACTTTTAAAAGAACAGTCATCGTATCAACTTAACGTTCATGACGTGCATCATTACGTCATGGTGTATGTCATCCTTTGCATCACCGTCGTCGGAGCCATCATCGCCATTGGTTGGAGGTGGCGAAGGAATCGCAGCCTCGCCATGGCGCGCCACGAGCCTGCTGTCTCGTACGAGCCCGAGGCGGCGGCCCCGCAGCCGCGCCCGCGGGCCAACAGTGTAAGTGCAGTGCATGTGCATAGTGAACAAGTGTTACGGGCTTGCGAGCCAGAGTGCAGTGTAAAAGGGGTGAGCACGGGCACATCCCCTATAGTGATAAAATCAAAACTATATCAATAATAATAATTTGTTCATAACTATAACAACATAGTATGTAGGGGTTAGGTTAAGTATCATTTTACTAACAATAAACATTGTTAATCATCCTTGTATCACCTAACATTCAAACTTTATATCATTTAGCATAGTTTATCATTTTTTCTTAATATTAGTTTATCATACTTTATATCATACTTTAGGCATCTTGTCCGAGTGGCCAGGATGTACAGTCAATGTATATTTTTATGCCGACGCGGCGTTTACATGGCGCTCGCAAACATGTACCTATAATAAATCAGTTCACGTTAAACACCGGACTCGGGTAGTTGTCATTTTAAACCCCATCCTTAATATCAATATCGTCTATCAAATGTGTAAGGGAGTTCACCCTTACAATATACAAAAAACTTACGAAACATTTCGAGAATTTTCTGGTACATTTGGTACGGAACCCTGAATGCGTGTGATCAGACGTGCACTTCCTTCCAGCCTTGAGAGGTACTGACAAATTTGACAAAAGCTAGCCTTGATATTTCACAGAAAAAATATTGGCGATGTTTGCAACATCATCATCAATCAGCCAACATAAACCGCTACTGTCCAGTAGCGGTTTATGAACATATCTGTGGATGTAATTTCATCAATATCGGTACAGCGTGATTGATTAACAAAGTCTTAGAGCATTTAATAGCAAATTAATTCAGGAGCTGATAACAAGTCCTGTTTCACTTTATAAAACACCCTCTCGTGGAATCTGGAACTTTCGCAGTTACTATATTACTTGTTGGGCTTACATAAAATATTTCTCCATCTATGGATGGAACAGGATTTTTGGGGGGGAAGGGTGGGATCAACTTGACTTTGACAGCAATCTAACGTCAAAATCGTAACAACCTAACACCCACCCAAAACGGTGGTTATTCAGTTAGGGTCACGTGACGCTAACCGAACGCTCTAACCGAGCCTCCGAACGGAACAACCCATACGCTTTGGTGACAAGCACATGATTTGACTTTGACAGACGTCAGAATTGTCAGAGGTGGTTGTTCGGTTAGGGTCACGTGACGCTAACCGAACGCTCTAACCGAGCCTGTGAACGGAACAACCGTACACTCTGGTGACAACCAACACTCAGAGTGTACCCACTGAACGCACCCCAGTGTGGACATAGCTAATGAACGTCATGTTGTACAGGGATAGAGTTGACGGCACACGAGCACGGGGCAGATCACCCATGAGATGGACTGACCAAATCAAAGCAGCTTTGGACGGTCCACAACATGAGCTTGATCCGGATTTCTGGCCAGCTGGCATTATTTACCGACGCTATAGGGAAGCGTTAGAAACCAAATCCCTCTATTAACGTTAAGTGATAGTTTGAAGTATAAAATATGTATGTTAGTTTATAGGATATGTATTTATAATGAGCTTAATGTTTACGTATAATTTTACTTGATAATATCCAAAGGACTATTCTATACGGGGTGAGAAGCGTTACCTTGCCGTAACACAGTTGTTTAACTAGCACGGAAGGCAAAGTTCTCTTATTTTCATATACTTACGAACATCTTTGAAATGAATGCAAATGTTAATTATGACTTGTTGTACCTATTCTAAGTGAAATAAACTTATCTCATCTCTTAACGCGGTGTGGGACGCTACGAACAACTTGCGAAAAAGTATTCGTATGGTTAATGTAAGCATTTTATATGAGATTTGATCCAGCGCCCCTACTGGACGTAAATCGAACTAAATTTGGCATCACGAACGGTTTACCATACTATCGCGTCGCCTTCGTATCGTATGGGTATCGTTACGTAAAGACATTTGTATGAAAATTGCGATCACGAACCTTGCGTTAATGTAAGCTCGAAGGCTGGCTATCGTCATGTCATCGTAAACTTACGAATGTTTATTCACTTAGATTTTGTCAGTGAGAAAAGATTCGTAAGGAATTAAAATTAATATTTTTGTATATTCCTAGTGTTTTTAAGTTTGTGAAGTAACTTTGTTATGTGCTTGTTGTTACTACTTACCTATCTAAAATGTTGTGATATGGTACCTACTCGTTTAAGAAAAGTTGAACTAAATAAGAGGTTATAAAACTTGTGTCTTTGTATTTTAAAATATTTACCTGTAACTTTAATAAAAGTATGTGAACATGGAACGAAGTGCGTTGCATTACTATCTTGCTGCTAGATTAATTGAAGAAGAAAGAGAAAACAGGTGAACATAAATAGATAGGTAGTAGGTAAGGTACCTACATGGCCTACCTTTGTTTTCACATCGTAACTATTGAATACTAGCTGTTTATGTACAATTATCGTGCACCAGGTTCGCCACGCCTGTAGGATACCCGCCACACTAGCCTTAATCATATCATTCGCCGGTCCTTTACCAGCGTCTACATTCTAGCCATTCTAAAACCGGATGGTCTGCTACGTGACGATGGTAAGCGGCCTGACGGCATGACTCTTGTTCCGTGGGAGAAGGATAAGCCTTTGGTGTGGGACGCTACGTGCGTTGATACCCATGAGCCATCTCATCTGTCTAGGAGATCAGGCTGGTGCAGCGGCAGATTTGGCTGAAGACTGACTTTCATAATTCTTTCAGGGCGTCTGATCCAAGCTACGCGTGACCTGAGTCCTGGATCTTATCTGGCTCAACGAATTAGTATTGCCATTCAGCGTGGCAATGCAGACAGCATCTTATGGACGCTTCCGTCTGGTAGTGATTTGGATCAGCCGAGCTACCTTTAGATCTAATTTTTTACCTTTATGTGAAGTAGTACCTAGGTATAGACTTGTAATACTTGCTACCTAGATACCTACCCATGTAATGTTGTAAATAAAAACCCATCACTCAATCAAAAGTTTACTTTATTGCTTTTCAAGATACCTCACAATAATAGGTAGTAAACAAATCAACATTTACCTATGTACCTACAATTTGGAGCCATCACTGTTTAGCACTTCTACAAACTCCTTCCTCTTATCTTGCATGAAGTAACGGCCACGAGGACCCCTTCGGGGTTTGGATAAAACTCCATATATAGAAAATATCTTCTTTAAGCTACATTAAATTACTGCAAAAACCAGATTGGTAGGCTCCGATTTACCAACCAACAAATGCATAGGTAGGAAAAATTATGTATCTTTTCCATATATATTCTAGCCGCATTAGGTATATTGCAGTTGGCGCGTTCTCATTGTATTTAGGTAGGTATTATAAAAACACAACTGGTACAAAATTAAATTGTATACAGCTTCACAAAATCAAAGAAACGATATGCAAAAAGAAGAAATAAATACTACGCATTGAAATGCCAATGATGAACCAAAGAGAATTTAACCAAAGAGTACAATTAATACTTCTACCATGCCAAAGAGCAAAGTAATTGTAGGCATAATGAACGTTTTTGAAAGAACTATTCGTTCAAAATTCATTCAATTTGATCAGTTTTCAATTAACCGTATCCACCACTATTTACGCTGAATGACGTCACCCTCGCCATCCTCTGGTATTGTCGATATGCGATAGAAGGTGCTTTGTGATACCAACTATCATTAACGTGCGTAAAGGTATGGTAAACACGATAGCTTTACGAGACGATTACATTAGATGTTCGTGATTGAGGCACTGGAAAGCTGTGGTGCGAGATGAGTGGCGAAAGATTGTGAAGCGATCCACAAACCCTGAAGTGACGACCACGACCACTCTGCCAAGAGTGTAACGACGAAGAAGAGAATAAAACTGTCAAAAGCGGCTTCATAGCTTGCCATTACTATATTAGAAAGAATACATGTTGTTATTTTTATGAAAGTTCACATTGACCTTCAATTGAAAACAACATGTTTTGCATAAGAACAGCTGAGCTAACTTCATAATTACTTGATTGCAATATTATATATTGTTCTGATAAGGTATATAGCCTCTGTGTCATGGTGTTATGCGTTGTCCTTGCTAGCCCTGGGAAGATCACGTTTTTAGGGTTCCGTAGCCAAATGGAAAAATACGGAAGCCTTATAGATTCGTCATGTCTGTCTGTCTGTCTATCCGTGTATATCACAGCCACTTTTTTCCGAAACTATAAGAGCTAGGCTGTTGAAACTTGGTATGTAGATGTATTCTGTGAACCGCATTAAGAATTTTACACAAAAATAGAAAAAACCAGTAAATTTTTGGGGTTCCCCATACTTAGAACTGAAACAATTTTTTTTTTTCATCAAACCCATACGTGTTTGGTATCTATGGATAGGTCTTCAAAAATGATGTTGAGGTTTCTAATATTTTTTTATCTAAACTAAATAGTTTGCGCGAGAGACACTTCCAAAGTGGTAAAATGTGTCCCCCCCCCTGTAACTTCTAAAATAAGAGAATGATACTGAAATGATGAAACTAAAAAAAATATATGATGTACATTACCATGTAAACTTCCACTGAAAATTGGTTTGAACGAGATCTTGTAGGTAGTTTTTTTTAATACGTCATAAATCGTAAACCTTCCAAGAACTTCTATATTATGTTACTTGCTGCTACGGAACTTCATGGGCGAGTGCGACTAGCACTTGGCTGCTTTTTTAGGGTTCCGTACCCGAAGGGTAAAAAGGGACCTTATTACTAAGGCTTCGCTGTCCGTCCGTCTCTCTGCCTGTCAGTCTGTCCGTCTGTCACCAGGATGTATCTCATGAACCGTGATAGTTAGACAGTTGAAATTTTCACAGATGATGAATTTCTGTTGCCGCTATAACAACAAATACTGAAAAAAGGAATAAAAAAGGGGGCTACCATACAACAAACATGATTTATTTGCCGTTTTTATAGATAACTAGTGGAATGCCCGCGACTTCGTCTGCGTGTACTTTTCTATACAAATTTCAATACCCCGCTGTGCTCCCTTAGGGGTTGAATTTCTGGAGTTCCTTTCTTAGTGCACCCCTAGACCACAAAAGGAACGTACTCTCCAAATTACAGGTCTCTAGGACTTACGGTTTGAGCTGTGCGTTGATAGTCAGTCAGTCAGTCAGTTACGCAACGATTTTATATATTTTGATGATTGTACGGAACCCTTCGTGCGCGAGTCTGACTTGCACTTGGCCGGTTTTCATTTACCCATGATTATTGATAGCTTTATTAGTGTTGTAGGGTTCCGTACCTCAATATGATACAAGTGGTAAGTACCTACCTACAAATTAAAATATATTACATAAAAACAAGACTGATATGAGGTGAACTAAAAAATCAAATAAGTACTTTGTTTAGAAAAATATATTTTTCAATACAAGTTTTTATAAAATTAGTGATCGTAACCTGTGCTGATCAAAATGAGCCTAAACACGGCCAGTCTACTATTATTTATTATAATTCATTTATTCAGACAACATGATCCAATTTATAGTTAATAAACAATACTTAAAACTAAATACCCATCGAGGAGTTCCGTTGTCCACCTTCCGTCTCCATCATCAGATCAGCTCGCTGTCACCATAATATTGTATTGTCATCGGAACTTGACTGTACCTATGCAGAAATTCAGCTCAATCGATTGAGGCTAATGGTTCAAAATTCGTTTGGTTCTTTCAATAGAAAAAAATGTAGGTAGTAGAGCTTTTTGTGATAGAGTTCGTCCGGGGAAGTACTACCACCATACCCATTTCTGCCGCAAAGCAGTAGTGCTCGTATTGCTGTGTTCTGAATTGAAGGGTATGGTTGCCGGTGAAATTCCAGGCACATGAGACTTTTCATCAGTATATCTCAGGGTGGCGGGCGCATTGCAATACCACATAGGGTGCGTCCTAGGTGGACGTGGTCTATGAGGTAATGCACTGTTCATAGGCACAGGGTACCGCTAACATCAGAGCTGTTATTCTCTATGACCATAGGAGATTACTTGACAATAACGTGTGACGTCACAATGTATTCTGAACGATGATTCCACCCAGATATCGTAACGAGCCCGCGTTATGTCACGTTTGGTCATAGCGAATAAGGGGCCATCTGCTTGATCCGTCATTCCAAGTTGTATAAAAAAAACTATCAAATTCTTGCGAAACAATAAGGGTTCCTTGTCGCACTTCGGAGCCCTAAAAAATATACTAATAACAGCTAATCAAACTACGATTAAAAAAAACAACATAGGTACGTCAAGGGCGAGGCATATGAAACAGCAGATCATAAATAATATTTGCGATCACTTAATAATTAACTCAGCTGTTTAAACTTCAAACAAAACGTAAGGCTTACAAATTGTCGTTAAATGTAAACTTTCTTATAAACAATAGTAAAATACTTTTTAGTATGTAAACTTTCTTTTGTTTTAGCATGTACCTATTGACCATAATTTAATTTTGTAGTTCGAGTGTAACCTATGTATAAGCAATAAATTATTTTTACTTTACTTTTTACTTTACTATATATTTAATTCGGTACTATATATTTAATACTAGTATAGTATTCTTTTATCTGTGGTTTGAACCATTATTCTACCAAGGAGAGCTTGTTAGGGAATCCTTCCTGCAATCACAGGGATTTGAGACTATCTAAAAGGTATTTATAGTTTTTGTTTGTTCTACAAGTCTGCCGTAATCGCTGCAGCAACATTCTGGACGTATTTTTACTAATATTAAGAAAGCAATGTTGTTGTTTGACCTTGTTTTTGTTTACATGCTGTGTTATATTTGAATGAGCGAAGCGAGTTCTCCTAGTCAACTTGGAAGAATCGGCATTTGTGTGTAGGTATGTATGTATTGGTACAATTTGTTGGTAGGTTACGTTCTATATCGGTTGGGGGGTTGTTGACCTCCTGTTTTTAGGAATTTGAACGACGTTGTAGGTCTAACTTTTCGAACCACTAACAATTTCATCTCAGTAAATGTTTTTAGAAGTCGGTTAGAAAGGTATTTGTATATTTTTGCAAAACTACAGGGATAAGTCGAAAACTGAGGATTTTCCTTGTAGGTAATACCAATTTTTTTGCGATGAAAAACTTAATCTTTGGTGGTTATGACTCCCACCATGCATAAATCTTCATACAAAAAAAAAACGCCACTCGCCGCTCGAAAAAGCTATTTTATATTGAATATCTCGTGAAATATAGATAGGTAGGTAATTTTAAAAAACCCCGTAGGCAAACCATCCGTTTTATTGTATCGATTTTATTTATCAAATTTTTTACCAAATAATCTGTACCAAATTGACAAGCAATCGAATCTAGCCAAAAGTTAGAGCACGGGGTCTCATCCCATACAAAAAATATATTGTTCTATTAAAGTTCAATAGATGGCGTTACAGGTATAGATTTGTTATTGAAGTATGTGAAAAATTAATATTAGATCCTGAAAAAAAGATTTTCTGATAGCAAAAAATACCCATAACACGGGAAAATTAAATAAATGCCTCTGTAATCAATTTTAATTATTTTTACAAAAAATCAAATGATGTCGTTTCTCTGGCGGTAAATATTTGAACTACGTTGGGGTAGACACAGTTTATTTTAGTACCACAGATAGCACTGACTTAACAGATGGCGCTATTTTAAATTACTGTATTGTTGCGTTTAGTTTTTGCGTTTTACTAATAAGTAGGTAGATTACTAATTCATAATTTTTTTACTCGAAATCAAAAGAAACAAAATGGTATCGTAGATACCTAAGAATTGAATTGAAGAACGAAACGCATTGTGTCAACTTTGCATTAAATGTTGCTGTTTTGGCATTTTTAGTGCTAAATCTAGCATATTTCTTAATTATTTAGCATGTAAAATTTTAGTTTGCATATAGCATTTTTTATCATTTTTTGGACTTTTTCTTTAAAAAGAATGTTCTATCACAGAATAAATATTAGTACAAGTACAGAAGACGCACTTAGCGAATTTTTTTATATAAATAGCGACTCTTGCTGGGACGCAACAAAGTGCAATTCAGCTCGCATTAGCGCTCAATACCTATCGCGATATTCACCTAAACATTTGCTCTCTCTTCTAACGCGTAACTCTGTCGCTGTCTGGCGCGGAGTGATGCGCATCAAAAGGGTTGTCGACATTTCTAATAAAAAAATAAATTAACCTTCTGTTATGTAGGTAGATAGTCAGCATTGTAGCACAGATTATGTATTAGTTACTTCGTAACGCGCAAGACAGCTAGAAGAGGCCGTAACATAGGGTCGGAGCTTTATGTCTCAGGGTGGCGGGCGCAGTGCAATGCCACATAGGGCGCGTCCTAGGTGGACGTGACCTGTAATGTAATGCACTGTTCATAGGCAGAGATTACCGCTTAACATCAGGTGGGCCATCCGCTTGTTCCGTCATTCTAGTAATATAAAAAAAAAGATCGAAAGCAGGTAGGTATTTTTAACGCCCGACGGAAAAACGACGGGGTGTTATAAGTTTGAGGTGTCTGTGCGCGCGTGTGTGTGTGTGTGTGTGTGTGTGTGTGTGTGTGGTTTTGTGTGTGTATGTATCTGTGTGTGTGTCTGTCTGTGGCATCGTAGCTCCCGAACGGATGAATCTAATAATATTTTTTTTTTATTTGAAAGTTGATTTTTTCGGGAGTGTTCTTAGCTATGTTTGACCAAAATCGGTTCAGCCGTTTCATTCCGTTAAGGGTTTTTTTTATTTTTACAAAATTAATTGCTTGTAGGTAAATGAAATAGTTACAAAGTTATATGGATATAATAACGATGAGATATTAAGTTGGTAGGTAAGTACAGTTTTTCTCTGCTTATGAAGTTAACAAGCTACGATTTAATTTAAAAACATCAGTAGGTTTACCAAAACCATCGATGACCAAAACATATTATTATTATGAACTGAAATCGCTCTAAATTACCTAACCTACAAAAAAAAAAGCCTTAAAGTACCTCGCGAGTATCTATTTTAATTTTCAAATAGGTACATATTAGGTACATATTATGTACCTACGAATTACGTAAGTACCACATGTTATTATCAATATTATTATTATGTAGAAATAAAGACTCATTCATGTTTTTTTTTATTTTTATAAGTACTAAACAAAGGTCTACATGTTATCATCAATATTGTTATTATGTAGAAATAAAGACTCATTCATGTTTATTTTTATTTTTATAAGTACTAAACAAAGGTCTAAAAGGTGTTAAAAAAAAAAAAAAAAAACTAAGAATGACGGAACAAGCAGGTAGCCCACCTGATGATAAGCGGTAACCTCTGCCTATGAACAATGCATTATCGCATAGGTCACGTCCACCTAGGACGCGCCCTATGTGGCATTGCACTGCACCCGCCACCCTGAGACATAGAGATGAAAAGTCTATGTGCCTGTAATTTTACCAGCAACCATGCACTTCCAACCGAAACACAGCAATGCGAGCACTACTGCTTTGCGGCAGAAATAGGTATGGTGGTAGTAGGTACTTCCCCGGACGAACTCTTTCACTAATTTGGAGCGATTCAGAAGTAAAGTCTAATTAAGCACGTAAGTAGATCGGTAAGTAGGTAGGTACCTAAATTCAAGTAATTACCTACATACACCTATATTACAACCTAGATCTCTGAAATCTATGCTGTATGCACAAGAAATCACACCTATAAAAGGCATTACTTCGATATGTACCTACAGAAAATAAATAATGTAAGAACATCAATCAAATAACTTAAATTTCTTCGTCCTTCGGCAATGCAAAAAAAGATAATTCTTAATTTGTTTTTTGACTATTGCATCCAAATACAGCACAATATGTACACGACGGAATATTAACGCTTTCTTTCAGTAATAACACATTCCATAATAAGCTACCAGCCAGGACAAATCTTATACCAACGAATCTTATCAACAAGTCCGGGTAGTCCGGTATGATCTATCTAGGCAAAAAAACCGTAAGTCAGCTCACCACTCCACAGAATAAATAATAGTAACTGCACATAAAACTCCCGGTCGCCACTCAGACTACTAGACGTTCTGATTCGTAATTATTTAGCTAGCTGTCTAACGTGCACTCGATGCAAAATTAACGCCATCTATTGAGCGCGTGCGTGTTTTACGCGGTAATTCCAGTTGCAGGTGCTAGGTGGCTCTAGCTATCATTTCCCTGCTAGCGGCATCTAGCGCCCAGGTAAGGCAACCAAAATAGCCCGCAGAATAGCCCGAGTTATGGCGGTCACGTTTTGTTGTATGGCATGAGGTATCTGTACTAGTATAGTATTCTATAGTATTCTTTTATCTGTGATTCGGTTTGCTAATGAGGGGTTTTCACGGACTGTTCAAATCATGCGCTAATAGATGGCGCTGCTTTGAACCTAGCTTTCAAAATAAAGTGAAATGACATAGGTAGTCAACAACGTAGTGATATATTTTCGTGGTATTTTGTTAATAACACACAAAAGCACAGACAATGCATTTGTTAATTTTGACAAGCATACTTAAGTCAGCGCCATGCATCAAGCCAAATAGAATTACTTTTTTTTAAATTCGTAAATCAAAAGCCCTCATTACCTAATTGCAATGAGGGGTTTTCACGGCCAATTCACATCATGCTTAAACCCTTGAAAATAGATGCCGCCAGCTCTGTACTTCTGTCAAAATAAAGTGAGATGTCAAAGTCAACAACGTAGTGATATATTTTCGTGGTATTTTGTTACTATCACACAAAACCACAGACAATGCATTTGATAATTTTGGCAACCACATTTGGGTCAGCGCCATCTATCGAGCCAAATCGAACTACTTTTTGTATTCAAAAATGATAAGCCCTCATTTATATTATTCATTTTTGATCGAGCGAGTGTAGCGAGCGTAGCGGCTCTGCGTCAGCTTGGGTAAAAAATATTTCGTTTGTCTATCCGGCTGTTCTCTGCAGGTCGCATTTGTCAGCCAGTCTTGACGATCTTGGTTTAAGGGTTCTAAAACTTCATAGTTTTTTTGTCGTGAAGCTTTTTGATGGGAGTGGTATTTTGCCAAAAAGGGGGGAGTTTGCTGCGGCACCATTTACCGACCGATTTGGATAATATTTGGCAGAAACTTTCGGTAGTCAATTCTAACAAGAATGTTGAATATGAGCAAAATCGGTCAAGAGTTTATTTTATTTTATTTATTCAGTTATAAGCCGTGGTGTGTCCGGCCCAAGAATAGACTACTCCATCTCCTCCTGTGGACGTCGTAAAAGCCGTCTAAGGGATTACCCGGACTTGTTTGTAAGAATCGTTGGTAGGTAGGTATAAGATATGTCCTGGCTGCTAGCTTATTATGGAATGTGTTATTACTGGAAGAAAGCGTTAGCATAGTCAGTCGTGGGAAGCAATCGCGGCGATGAGCTCACCACTTGTCACGTCTATTTCCCGCGATGGTGCAACCCACTGTGAAAAGAGACATATTTGAGGCTCTGCCTACCCTTTCGGGGAAAAAGGCGTGTATCTATGTATGTATGTACATATGTAGTCGAGTTTTTAGTCGCCGAGGAGCACGGGGTGCGATTGCGATGGACGGCTGTCGTTTTGAGTCGGTGGTCGTTCGTGTGACTTGCCACGGTAATAAGGCTTTAGCGGTAATTAGACTGCGCTCCCACCTGACAGATATCTTCATACAAAAAACGCCGCGCCGCCGCTCTTCAACCCTCAAAAATCTGTCGGTGGTACTTGTGAACTGAGAACGTCTTTGAGAGGATGTTTTTACAAACTTGGTCGGAATACCAAATCAATAAAGAATTTGTAAATGCTGACTACTGAAATTTATTTGACATGTATTTTATTTTGAACCAACTAAATCAATAATCGTAATTAAGGGGCTAGTCTGTGAAAACCCTTGAAAAGTGGTGTTTTGAAAAGCCAAGAACATTCCGAATTTAGCTTTATTCTTAACAATATTTAGATCAGAAGAAAGAACACTTCAGGCTGAATAAAAAAATGTAATGTTCTAGATTTTGTGTAAATTGAAAAACTACCTACCCATTTTCACGAAATTGATCAAAATAGAGCATCTACATATGAGCTAAAATCTACGGAATTACAGCTATTTCTGAGAAATAAAACACTTTAGTATCATGTCTATACACTTAGTTTTAAAAGTATGTTGGGGTTTTTAATATTTTCATACAAAAGATGTGTAAAAACATGAAAACATTTTAAATTCACCGTATCTACACGTCTACGTGACCTAGCAGGTAATGCATTGTTCATAGGCAGAGGTTACCAATTCAAAAAATACAATTCAATTCTTTTTTTTTTTTTTTTGCAATTCTACGGTAGCATACTCACGAAGGAGTTTATATTGTGACCAAAAGAGTTTCGCTTAGCGATTTTCCTTAGAATATGCCTAGCTCTTTATGCTAAGTGATTATCGATTTTTTACGAAAATGTTCTTGCTTATTTCCCGACTTACTAGTGAGAAACGGTATGTTTTTTTATTTATTTATACTATCATTCAATTTTTATCTATGTTTGACTGTTTGTTACTAATAATAATACTGGTACTTCAAAGGATGGTGGCGAAACGACGAACATTGGTGTACCCAAAATTCGACATAGAGTACACCACTGCTGATCAGGTACTTTGAGATTATCTTAATGGTTGTCCATCACCAGTTTTTGTTCAACACTACGTAAAAAAATCAAATTATTTTTTAAAACTCTCAGGTTTGCAGTATACATATCCGTGCTAAGCCACTTTTATAGATTTTTAAGAAGTAATTTTTTTTTTTTATATTTTTGTCTGAATTTATCATGCCAACATAGGCATGATAAATTCATTCATTACATTCATCCTTGGCTGCACCATGGACTTGTATACTAAGTCCATGGTCTGCACCGATTACGGCAGTACCGTGATCTGTGGTCGTAGTCGTAAAAGTAGAAAAAAGAATACTACGTTTTCGTAGGTGATTTACAGCCTGTGCGGCATAAGAGGGTGAGTCTGAGTTTTGCAAACACCATCGTAACGGTGAACGTAACACGATCGTACGTGTATAACATAATAACTAGGTATTAATCTGTGCCAAAAACGTCACAGATTAATGGCTAGTTACTACGCAATACACGTACACTCGCCGTTACGATCATCGTTACGATGGTGTGTGTAAACTCGGACGTGTCCCTCAGAGCAATAAGTGGCGGTAAAACGTAGTGATTATTTTTTCTATTATACTTACAAACTAAAAACATTAATTACGGAGCATTTCATCGTTTATTCTCGGATAATGGCAGGATCTCTGCATTGTATAAATTGTGAAATATGTTTAGACAAGATGTGGGAAGCCTTGTATTCGAAGAAAGTACAAATATAATCTCCATTGATGCTCAATGGGTTACTTCTCAAATTGTAAGTACCTACCTACAATTTTCCAATATTATTCAGAAAATCAAGGTGTACCCATGGTCTACCTAGTTATCTGTTTCTATGTTGTTATAATGTTTACGCATGGCAGGCGAGTAGCTGGCTGACATCTGAATAAAAAAAAAAATACAAAAAAAAATACAAAAATTCTTTATTTTCCTTACAAAACTATGGGTTACATGGGTTGGGATCTCCTCTGTTAAGTTACAAAACCTGTATTAGAGGAGTCCCCTCTTTAATTATGGTGGTCTATTGACTAAACTTAATTTTTAACAATTACTTAAGCAAAGAACTTAGGATTAATAATATAATATATACAATATAGAAAAATAGGCAAAATAATCTAAAATAAATATAAATATATATATATATATATATATATATATATATATATAATTATAAATCATACATAACTAAGTAGATAGATATATAAAGTAATTAAACAGAAGTAGCTGTGTGCATTTTGCATTTGATCGAGTGTGATGACTGATGATGTAAGAGCGAGAGTTTGTGTGTGGTGTTAGAGAATGTGCAGATAAATGTATGCGAGAGAGAATACGTGGGTGCGAGCATTCCTGATCTACGTGTATGAAAAATGAGTTTAAAAAGGTAGGGAGCTTAGAATAGTTCTTCTGTTTCTTGGTAGGTTAAGGATTTTAACCAATTATTTAGCTTTATTTTACATTGAAAATAGGACATTGTGTATATATTCAGATTCCTGTTGACGTTGTTATATAATTTGACTGATTGAGTGCTAAACTGTTTCGATGCAAAAACGGTTCTTGTCATATGGTGTTTTATTACAGATCTTAGATTTCTTTTAGAGATAGTCAGAGGGTTAACTAATAGGCTTCTGTGTGTTTTGAGGATACATTGTTGTATATACAATTGTCTTACTGATAACACATTGGCTTCTTTGTAGAGATCGACGGTACTGAACCTTCTTTTCTTATGAAGCATTACTTTTAAAATGGTCCTTTGTGCGCGTTCTATGCTAATAAAGTTTGTTTTATAGGTACCACCCCAGATTGTTATGCAGTATAACAAGATCGACTGAACTAATGTAGTGTAAATATATATAATAAGTTGCTTATCTGTAATATTCCGCAAGTACTTAAATATCCAGATTAGTTTACGAGATCTGTTGGAGACTAGTTCTAGTTGGGGATACCAGGTAAGATTTTGATCCACCATAACACCCAAATATTTCGAACAATTTACTTTAACTAGTTTTTGACAATTACAATGATTAGTATTTATATTTTCGCAGAAGTGGGCAGTTAAACTTAGGTTGGGGTCAGGTTGTAGGGAGTCTCTGATTGAAAAAGCAACATAATTTGTTTTTGAAATATTTAGCGATAGAAGATTTATGTTTAGCCATTGAATTACTTCACTAAGTCCCTTTTCAGCCAGAGCATACACCTCGCACCAAGAATTGCCATGAAAGAGTAATGCTGTGTCATCAGCGTAAGAGAAAACTTGTCCGTTGGTCAGTTGTTTATTAGTTAAGTCGTTTATATAGGCCCGAAATAATGTTGGACCAAGGACGCTCCCTTGGGGAACGCCATAGTTAGAGGAATTAACGTCTTCACTAATTATGTCACTGTCCAATTTCACCCGTTGGGTACGATCATCAAGATAGTTAGTGAGTAAATCTAAGAAAGAGCCACGAATACCAAGCTTTTCAAGTTTCCTAATAAGAGTGGGGACTGACACGGTATCAAATGCCTTTTTTAAATCCAAAAAGATACACAGTGTTTTATGCTTTTGGTCTAGGTTACTTGTAATATTTTTTGTCAGATCCAAAATAGCGTCCTCGGTACTGATGCCCTTGCGAAAACCATACTGGTGTTTAGATAGGATGGTGAATGTGTTAAAAAATTCAATGAGTCTATTGTTAATAACTTTTTCTATTATTTTTGAAATGACAGGTAGAACCGAGATCGGTCTGTAATTATTAATATCATACTTATCCCCGCTCTTAAAGATTGGGAGTATGATTGAGCGTTTTAGTTCCTTTGGAAATATACCCTTCTGAAAGCATTTAGAAATTAAGTGTGTATTTAGTGAATATTTTGCTAACCAGTAAAATTATTTTGTAGATAACAGAAACTGACTACATTTGCCGGGCATGCTGCGCCCTTGCTGTTTCGCAAATAAGTACAAGTGGGCTAACTCAGACGGCAAGTGTAACTCGTCCACTTGGTCACACCCTAGTGTATTGCCTGTGTGTGGACAGTCCATATTGAGGAGACCGAGCTTTGTCGTCCTACGTGATAATCCAACACTAATTCAAGAACAATTACTTAATGTCATACATATGGGATTTTTTAAGACCACGAGAGGTCACTGTCCAAGATAAAGTGTGTCAACCGTGGTGGTTGCGAGCCCGAAGAATAAGAAAAAAACAGCCTATCTTTTCTGATACCCACCAGCAAGATGATCAACCTGAACCTATTCCCCGTGACACCCACAAGCAAGATGACCAAGCTGAACCAATTCTCCATGACGCACACCAGCAATATGACCAACCTGAACCAACTCTCCATGACGCACACCAGCAAGATGACCAACCTGAACCAATTCTCCATGATACACACCAGCAAGATGACCAACCTTGACCAATTCTCCATGACACCCGGACCTTAATCTCATATTGTTTGAAATGTTTAAATAAATAAATAAATAATGCTGGACAGTTCACACAACATTGGATTAACTACCCTTCAGCAACGTAGAGAGCGTGGAGACCTAATAGAGACCTACAAGATCCTAAACAACCACTACAGTATACCAGATTTATCACAGACACTATATACCATGAACAATAATATAGGACTCAGAGGACACTCGCTGAAGCTGCAACGCGGGCCAAGTACCAGCAATCCGAGGATGCACATATTGCCTAATCGCGTCGTGCGCACTTGGAACCGGCTACCAGACTCAGTGATCAGTGCCCCCTCAGTGAATTCTTTCAAAAATAGACTTGACAAACATTTAAAGTGCACTGATAAGGACTAAGATATACACGCATCAGCTCCGAGAGCTGCCTGTGTATTATAAATAAATAAAAATAAAAAAACTAGCATCAAGCTAAGCAAAGCTTGTGTTATGGGTACTAGACAATTGATATACTCTTCATACAATATATTACATAGATAGATATTTTTTATTATACATAGAAAATACCCAGAACACCCGGAACAAATATCTGCAGATCTGCAGAACAAATATTTGTTCCGAGGCGGGAATCGAACCCGCAACCTCGTGCTTCGCAGGCGAACCGTCGCCCGCCGCGCCACAGAGGTTGTCATTTAATAGTTAAAATGTAACTATTAAATGATAGGTACTGAATCATATAACTTTGTGAAACCACTATTTTATTGCTTTCTTTTATTAGGGTTCCGTAGTCAAAGACAAGGAACCCTTATGGATTCGTCATGTCTGTCTGTCTGTCTGTCTGTCCGTGTATGTCACAGCCCTTTTTTACCGAAACTATAAGATCTATACTGTTGAAACTTGGAAGGTAGATGTATTCTGTGAACCGCGTTAAGATTATTACACAAAAATTAAAAAAAAACAATTATTTTTGAGGTTCACCATAATTAGAACTGAAACTAAAAAAAAAAAAAAACCTACACGTGTGGTGTATCTATGGATAGGTCTTCAAAAATGATAGTGAGGTTTCTAATATCATTTATTTATAAACTGAATAGTTTGCGCGAGAGACACTTCCAAAGTGGTAAAGTGTCCCCCCACCGTAACTACTAAAATAAGAGAATGATAAAACTAAAAAAAATATATGATGTACATTACTATGTAAACTTCCACTCAAAATTGGTTTGAACGAGATCTAGTAAGTAGTTTCTTATTTTTGGGGTTCCCCATACTTAGAACTTAAACTAAAAAAAAAAAAAACATCAAACCCATACGTGTGGGGTATCCATTGATAGGTCTTCAAAAATGATATTGATGTTTCTAACATTTTTTTTTTCTAAACTGAATAGTTTGCGCTTGAGGCACTTCCAAAGTGGTAAAAAGTGTGTCCCTCCCCCATAACTTCTAAAATAAGAGAATTATTTAACTAAAAAAATATATGATGTACGTTACCATGTAAACTTCCAACCAAAATTGGTTTGAACGAGATCTAGCAAGTAGTTTTTTTTTAATACGTCATAAATCGTAATCCATCCAGGAACTTTTATATTATGTTACTTGCTGCTACGGAACCCTTTATGGGCGAGTCTGACTCGCACTTAGCCGCTTTTTAGTAAGTATCTTCCTAACTACCTACCAATCTGCTTAAGACTGCGTTGATTGTTGCACGCGTGCAAGGATGTAAGTATCATACACATTGGTCATTTACTAAAACTTTTTTGGTCAATCTTAATCCGGGTATCCGCGATACAGGCTTGTCCTAGTGCGGAGCCCATTGTAATGTTATCATATAGCCTCTATTATTTGTAAATAAAAACATTTGTATATGTATTATTTTGTTTTATTAGTAAGTAGGTATCATCCTAACTACCTACTTATCTGCTTAACACTGTTGAATGTTGCATGCATTCAGGTATCATACACATTGGTCATTTACTAAACTTTTTTTGTCAATCTTAGTCCTGATGGTATCCGCGATACATGCTTGTCCTAGTGCGGAGCCCATTGTAATGTTATCATATAGCTAGCCATTATTAGGTATTTGTAAATAAAAACATTTTTATTTGTATTCATTTGATTAAATAAACAATAACATTTATTTATTTATAGACGAGCAGCTTTCGCTGATATGTCTACATCAAAACTGTGTGGAATGTCCAATTTTAAGTCACTTTTTTAAAATTCTGAATTGTCCTTTCGTAGCTGGTTTGACGAGCTTGTTTTTGAATGCATTAGGTAGGTACAGACTCAGCAGAAACAACATCGTCTGGTAGTATGTTCCAATGGTGGACCACTCTGTTATTGAAGAAGTGATGTGCAACATGTGTGTTGGCAGGATCTCGACCCAGTTTAAATTGGTGGCCACGAGATGATCTTTCTTTCTTCACAAAGTTATCATGTGGGTCTGGCAGGTTGTATTGGTAGGTCAGGATTTTATATGTCTTTATGAGGTCACCGCGAAGGCGTCATTCTTCAAGGGTAGTAAGGCCTAAGGCATGTAATCTCTCTTCATAAGATTTGCGACGTAGAGCCTGTGGTATCTTGGTTGCCTTTCTCTGCTTTCAAGTAACTTAATATCTTTTCGGAAATACGGGCTCCACACTTGAAATCCAGACTCCAAAAGAGGCCTGATGTAAGATTTGTAGATCTTGCGGAAGACATCCAATGTCATTGGTTGAAAGGATCTGTGTATGACATAGATAAAGGAATTAGCTTTCTTGACCATACACGTGATGTGCTCCTGCCATTTTAAATGAGATGCAATGTTGATCCCTAGATCTTTTTGAAGGTTGACTGGATCTTTGGTGTTTCCATCCAGGCTATATATGTGACTCTGAGATTATTAATGCCTACGTGCAGTATATTGCATTTAGATGCATTTAATTTCATTACCCAGCTTTTGGTTCAGTCTTGTATACGGTTTAGATCTTCTTGTAGTTGTTCAGAGTTCATAAGTGGGTTTGCAAAAAACTTACCATCTTCTGCAAAAAATGTAGTTTCATAACCTATCAAATCAACCAAGTCCGTGATAAATATGCCGAACCATTGGGGAGCGAGCACCGCTCCCTGCGGTACCCCGCTTGCCACCCGCTTCTGTTGAGATAGGACACGAACTTGGAACGTTCTGCCTATTAAATAGTTCTCTATCCATTTGAGCAACTTTTCACGTATTCCAAAGTGATCCAGCTTATACAAATGGTTGGTATGAAAAAATACATCATAAGTTTTGCAAGTTATTTTGGTGCCATAATCATGTTTGGTTAACTAATGTTCTCAGCATTGTGTGTTCGGCCAACATCTATGTTTGCTGTCTAGTTACTAAGAGTCATAGTACATTTCTTCCATCTGAGACCTGGGGGACATAAAAAGTATGAGTATACATACACTCGGCTACTAGCAATAGCATCAGTGCAAACGGGATTTGGAGTGTCCAGGGGACCGATTCAGATATTGTAGACATAATAATATAGGTACTCTACATTTTCTGTAAACGAGTAGGCTAATATAATAAAGGTATTATAGTTATGTAATCCTTCAATTTACATCCAAATTACTGTCAAATTATCTTTCAATTATTCTGACTCATTAGAAGGTACCACGAGCCTGACCCAAACTTATGTTCACATACTACATAGCCCAAAGTGGAGTTTAAAATATCTGCCCAAACAGAAATTAGCAAATAAATAAATAAATAATGCTGGACAAGTTCACACAACATTATCTAGCCCCAAGCTAAGCCAGAGCTTGTGTTATGGGTACTAGATAACTGATATACTTAATATAAACCATTGCATGGTAACAAATCTCAGAAATATATCAGCAGCATGGATAAATGATTCCTACATTAAATACCAATAATAGCCCAGTTTGTAGGGAGATAAAAGATAGTAACCAGGCTGTAGGTAGGTTTTCTAAGGAATTGACTTAGCAGGATAGCTGTAGGTTTTCGGTATAGGTATTTAAATATAAATAGGTACCTACCACTGTTCGTAAGGAGCTACCATATCAAGGCACTTACATTGAAAGAAGTACAATACTCACATTATAGAATCGCAAAGACTTCTCATGGAACTGATTCATTCCAATCCAAAATTGGTTTGTTTTGTTGGAAAATGAGGAGGTCGCACGCATTGAGTTGAGAGTTCTGGCTAAATACTATACAAAACTGTCAAGGCATGCAATTTTTAACAAAAACAATTGTCGATAATCTGAAAATATTTTTAAAACTAATAAGTAATATCACATTTTTTTGTTTACGTTTCTTCACTTATACAGACCTACAAGGATCATTTGGCACGTCTTGTAGCCGCCATGCGCCATTGTGGTGCTATTTGATATTAGATTTACAAGATGGCGGCGTTAGTTGTGATTTCGGCCTCGTGCCAAACGATCCTTGTAGGTCTGTTCTGTACGTACACTGCGCTGCGTTGACCGAGCACAGAATAACTATAAAAATGACAGTGACAGCGCAAAGCATAGGATGTCAATTTCAAATGCACCGATCGACAATGCTCTAATGGATGCCGGGCTGTTTTTACTAGATCAGATCAATATTTTCAAAAAATTATTTGATTTTTTCACGTAGTTTTATAAAAAATGTAATGATGGGAATTTCATTGGCTATTCTCATACTATCCAAGGGTATTGTTTTTATGGAATGTCGCAGCGCAGGTACGCGGTCGCCATGACTCAAATGATATCGAAACAATAAATAAATAAATAATGCTGTACAGTTCGCACAACATTATCTAGCCCCAAGATAAGCTGAGCTTGTGTTATGGGTACTAGATAACTGATATACTAAATACAATATATTACATAGATAGATACTTTGCTGCTATTCAAAAAATCACCATTAAAGTCCATGCTTTATTGGAGGCGGAAGATGAATAAACTGGTCAAGTGCGAGTCGGACTCGCGTGAAGAGGGCTCCGTACAAGTATGCTACCATATAAATAACTCTGTCAACATAGTAACAACTAGACCAATGGAACTTAGTATAGTCCTCGATAAGTCCTCGGTGAAACGTAGCCACACATTTTGTACATATTTTCTCTTCACGAATATTTTCGTTTCCCGTCGGAATTTAAAAACGTATAGCACAAAGTTATTAATTTTGTAAAAATTTCAAAAACCTCCAACGTTGAACGGCTGGACTGATTTTGATCAAATAAAGCTAAGAACACTCCCGACAAACACATCTTTAAAAAAAAAAAATCGGTTCATCCTTTCGGGAGCTACGATGGGACAGACACACACACACACACACACACACACACGCCAAACTTATAACACCCCTTCGTTTTTCGTCAGGGGTTAAAAAAAACGAATTCAGATTTTGGGTACCTACTAATTTTGGACGAAATTTATAATATAAAATACTAGCTAGGTATAGGTACCTACTGTAACCCGCGACTTAATTTGGACTATAATAACTGGGTTATCTGTGACATACTAGTTCCTCATAGATAATCCAGTTGATCAATATTAATTTTATTGTAAGATAGGTATGAGGTATGAGGTTGACGTGTTTGTATGAGCTTGATCATGTAACAAAAATGTATCCTAAATATAATCACCGTAACATATTATACGGTGGATATCTGAAATTTTTTTTTTATTATGTGGTACTAAATACTACACATAAGAATAGTAACATCATACATTACATATACGGTGCTTAAGACTAGTGTTCATATTCTTTATTGCACTTAACTACTACTGAAAACAAAGGAATCGAATCTTATCATCGTCGCTTCTTATCGTCGTGCTTGTACTATTATTTATTCTGTGTCATCGTCTTGCTTAGTAAACGAAAACTGTACGAAAAAGTAATCGTAGACATTACAATCGCATTATATCGTAGTTTAGTAGTAGTAGAGTTTTTTTTGTGAAAGAGTTCGTTCGGGAATGTACTACCAACCACAACTACTACCAGTAGTATTTCTGCCGCAAAGCACTAGTGCTTGTATTACTGTGTTTTGTATGAAAGGTATGGTTGCCGGTGAATGCAGTGCAATGCCACAAGGGGTGGACGTGACATATGAGGTAATGGATTATTAAAGGCAGACGTTACCGCTCAAGATCAGGTGGTGTCACGGTGCAGCCGTGGACAGGTAGGTAGACTAGGTTTTAGGTTCCTATCCTACCTGATAGAAGAGCTAGGAGAAGGTAGATAAACGAATAGGGTATTTTTATACATATATTAAACTTAAAATGCTAACAATAAGGTCACTTAATAGTTCGTTATACTTAGAGTCTTTAGTAGTATGCTGAAGGCAGAAGTGCAGGCAGAAGTGCAGGCAGAGGGCCAGAGTAGCAGGCAGAAGGCCAGACGGCTATGGGCCGGGGTTTGATCAAGGGTCTCAATCTCAGCAGTAGAATATGTCTCAAAAGGTCACGCTTGTAGAAAAAAACACTTGGACACGCGTAGTACGGAACCCAAGAACAGGTGTGGACTCTCCACGGTACTGTCCTGTGAGCTGTAGATCGGAAGCACGTGGTCTAGACGTCATGATGAAGAGCGCGCCCCTTGTCTGCGAGGTAGATCGTGGCAGGCTGGTAGCAGCAGGTAGGGCTGGAGACAGCTGGTAGACAGCAGGTAGCTGGTGAGTCCGGTTGGTGGCTGTGAGGCCACCAACCGTATGGTTCGACCCGTAGAGTTGGACCCTGGAAAGATCACGTAGTTGTAGTGGATAGCCTTGATTCTTCCCTCTGGTGCAATTTGGTTGAAAATCGCCTCTAGGTGCCGCAGACGTGGCTCGCAGGGGGTAGGCAGTACGTGGCTTTCAACCTTATTACACTGTAGGGTTTACAACAGAGATTAAGAACTAGTTAGTCAGAAGGACAGACATAATAGTAGACAAGTGGACGTGCCTCAAGTGTGATGCTAGAATTACAACATTAAGAAAAATAAAGATAAGACAGATCTGATTATACAGTGCTAGCTAGAGTGTAGTATATTTAAATAAACTCACCAGAATGGGCGTAAGACTATGTTTGTTGTTGTTAATTAGCGCGTTGCTTGAGTAGAATGAATGTGGCACTTGCGTGCGTAGGGTTTTATAGCCGCTAGGGAGCTACATCATAGCACTATGTATGTGTGAGTAAAGATTGTCTGTTAGTTTTTGTCAATAACCTACTTGTGTGAGTATGGAATGTTCTAGAAGTTTTTAAATAATTTTGTAATGTTACAGTATCGCCCCTCCCAGAGAAAGGGTTTTTCCTAATAAAACCCGCTAGAACTGCAACCTATCTCTTGTTGACTCTACATTCATACTGTCTTTCATACTTCAATCTTTTATTCATCCCGCATTAGCCTCAAGTCATAGAAGGCTTAAGAAGCTACAACTAGAATATATTTACTTTAGTGTGTAAATATACTCATATCAACAAGAGTTTTAGTTGTTAGTGTTGTAGAGGCTTTATCATTCAGAAGGGCAAGTGTTATTTAGTACTAGTCTGTCTGTAAGTTAATGTTCAAATATAAATTCTAAGTGTCTCTATCATTGTAGAGTTGTTTAAGTTTAAGTTGTTAAGTGTAGATTTGTATTAATTTAGAGAAGCTGGCATTTTAGGCTTATTTTAGATGTTTGCCATAATCCGCATCCTAGTCAGAATTGGCTTGTTTAAAGAGTTTTGAAGCAATCCGCTCTGTTGTTAGTGGCTTATTTTTAAATGAGTTTTCACCGCTCATATTGCTTCTTAGAGTGTTCTAATAGGTTTAGTTTAAGTAATTATTAGTTAAGGTTAATTATTAAATATGACAGTTATGATAAGAAAATATTTAATGTTAACTCTATAGTTCTATTTGTAGTTGAAGTTGTATGAGTATAAGATAAATGTTGTGTTGACTCTATGTCTCTATTTGTAGATGAAGTAGTATAAAAATATTTTTTAAGTGTTGACTCTATGTCTCTATTTGTAGATGAAGTAGTATAAAAATATTTTTTAAGTGTTGACTCTATGTCTGTATTTGTAGTTGAAGTAGTATGTAAAGAAGAAATATTTATTTAGTGTTGGCTCTATGTCTCTATGAGAAGTGAAAATGATAAGAGTAAAAATATTTGTGTCTGCTCTATAAAAAAAATTAAAGTGTTAGATCTACTTTTAAAAAAAAAATATAAGTGTTAGCTCTATAAATAATTGTAGTGTTAGCTCTATGTGTTGGAGTTTCAGTTTAAAGGCTAATCGAGAAAAAAAAATTAAGGAAGTTTAAAGGCATCCAATAATAAATAATAGTATTAAGTAAATGCAAGTTCTTAAATTATTATTTATTATTATTTATTTATTAAAAAAAAATAAAAAAAAAAATAAGGTAAGAAAAAAAAAAATAAAAAAAAGGGAGGAAAGTGTTTTCTATTATTAAGTCAAGTTTATTTTATTTTGTGTTTACTTGTCTTCATATTATTTATTGAATTTATCCTAATTGTTTATGTTTATTACTTTTATCAATGGGATTAAAAAAATATTTTTTACGAAGTTATTGTTTGTACTGAACTTATGGTGACATCTGTTGAGAAAGTTTCTAAGTTATCTCTAGTTCATTATTACTAATATAGATGGCCATAGCAATATTGATTAACCGACATCTATTGAGTAGGTTTAGTATTAATGTCTGTAGTTTCCTGTTGGTAAACATAGATGGCAGTAATAGTATTGTATAGTCACTTTTAGTAGGTATGTTTTCTAGTAAGCACCTAAGCTGTAGATTAATTCACTGTAACAAGATATCATAGGGGTAGGCAGGAATATTATAGTTATCTGTTTGTATTAGTACTAATAGGGTTTGAATGTAGATGAATAGGTAGATAATAATTTGTGATTTTAAGTAATGATTAAAGATTTAAATAAATAGCATTAATTAATTTGTTTAAGTTAGATTTCTCATAAATATTTTTATTAATATTCCAACAATTTTGTTTCTGTTAAATAAGACACGCGTGAGTTGTTTACAAACTATGCATTCCTGACAGACAATAAGGTAAGTAGGTCAGGCATGAGTGACAGTAATGTTCGCTCAAGTACCTATTTGAATGTGTTTGTAATGAATAGGAAAAATGTTAAGAATTATGGCTTAATCAAACTCTGATAATGTTTTATTTTAGGATAGTATTTAATAAGGTATACTTAAGTGTGAATTTTCCGTTATTTGATCAAGTAATTGAGGTCTTTAGTAAGTATTGTATTTTTAAGTACCTCAACGATAAATAAGTGTTTGATAGTAAAGCAAGGTATTTAATTATATTTTATGAACTCCTTTGCAATTTTTAGGGGACTAGGTGTCCTTATTTGTTTTACATAAGTTAGATAAAAGGTATTATACATAATTGATTAGGTACATAAAATACGTAGATTAAAGTGTCGTACTTAGAAAAAGTTTAGTGTAGGTAAGGCTTATTCTTATTTATTTCTTCTTATTTATTCTTTCTTATTTTATTCTTTAGCGAGTTTTTCTAACATATTATTTCTATTCGCTTAGGTTTTAGAATTAGGCAATAGTAAATGATTATCAGACTAAATCATTCATAATTTAGCGAATAGCTACTTTTGCAAATGTAAGTAGGTAGGTTCATTGGTCATTTGATCGTTTAGGTTAGATAAGAAATTTATTTCAGAGAGTTTTAGCCAAGGAATGTTGGTAGGTAGGTATGTAGACAGCGTGTTGTTTTGACAAACAGTTTATAGTAGGTAGTTTTCTGGAAGATTCTACCGGTCAACAGTGACGATGCCTGTGACGTATTGTGATGTTGTAGCCATCAACATATTGTAGTTTGTTTTTCTAGTATCTAGTTTTATAGCAGTTTTATAGGTTTATAGATTATTAGAGTTTATATAGTAGTAACATAGTTTGCTGGTTTTTAATGAGCTTTCAGTGTTATTGATTTTAGATATAGTTACTCATACATACTTAATATAGATATAGATACATAGTTAGTTAGTTGTTTTTCTTAGATTTAATGCTTGCGTGAGGTCTGAAATGAGTATGTTATAAAATTGATTACTATAGGCAATAGTAAGCTAGCATTTAGTGATGGTTTTTTTTTTTATATCGGAGTCACGACCCGCTCCGTTTGTGTCCCGCCATAAGGTGTAGGGCCTTTGGCAAGTAATTAAAAGTACGGTTTATTAGGTACCATACAGCAATTATTTCGCAACATTTTAGGTATGTTGACCACTGTTGCGTTGGAAATAACTATTGTTTTTATGATTAACATACTCAAGTCTACCTCACATATAGATTGAATAAGCATTTATTAGTAGGTAGATTAGTTTTATTTGGTTATAGTTTAGTTTTTAGAATGTAGGTAAAGTTAGTTTCTAGTTCAAAGTTAACTAGGTTATAGTTAATAGGTTTTTAGTCGACCCACACACACACGTAGGATTAGTTTTATCATGTAGATAGTAGGTAGTTTAGATTCTAGATGTTTCGTAGGTTGGATCAAAGTACGATCAAAGTTGTTTACAGTTTTAAAGTTAGTTTAAGTTTTAACAAGTAGATTAGCTTTTATTTAGGTAGTATTCGTTTAGTTTATAGATGATACGTAGTTAGGTACGTTCAAAGTTGTTTATAGTTTCATAGCTAGTTTAGGTAAAAGTATTTGTATAGATTACGAATTACGATTAGTGTAGATTGAAGTTACGTTTAGTTTAGTTATGATTTTAAGATTTTAGTGTATACGTAGGTAGCTACGATGTAGATTTTACGTTTCTAGTATCAAGTTTAGTTTAAGAAAAAGGAATAGTATAGATTTTAAGTTTACGTTTTAGTTAACGTTTAGTTTAGTTTAAATGTTACAGCCATCTGATTGTTCCACTTCATTCACGAAGATAAAAAGTGGGGGATTGGTGCCAGTCGTCGTCGTCGTTTCGTCGTCGTCGTCGTTTCGTATGAGGTAGTGCTGGCCTTGGTGCCAGTCAGTCAGTGGGAGCTCAACAAACAGTGCCTCACCAAAGCTGAACAGTAGGTAGGTCGTGTGTGGCGAGTTAGGCAAAGGCGATACTCGCGACGATAAGTACGCATGTGAACGCTCTAGAAAATGCAAAATGGCTAATACAAAGTAAATAAGTACCCAGAAGAAAAGTTTCTTCCAACTACTTAGTTAAACCTAGTAATTTTGAACAAACTGAGGTGTGTATAACCTTTTTCCTTACAAATATTAGCTGTTAACCTACAAGCGACACATAGGCCAGTAATCTTAAACATTCAAGGTCGTAAAAAAATTGCAAAGTTCGCACAGCTCTATCGAAGTTGCAAACTTGGTTTTACACAATTGGTATTTATCCTAATAACATCCCAAAAAAACAGAACCTTGCAATTTTTTGCGATCTAACACAATTTTTGTGTCTACGGTGACTGGCCTGCTAATGCCCAGTATCATTGGGTATGCAGACGACAGCACAGTTGTGGAGAGATACGTTTCCACTGCGCGTGCTAGGCAGAATTAAATTCTGGAGTTAAGAGATGAGATGCTGCAGCGTCTGAATTTGACTCTCAAGGCTGTATCCGATTGGGGCGATGCCAATCTAGTCAAGTTCAACGCCTCTAAAACGCAGGCTTGTCTCTTCTCGGCGAAAAAAAGTCAGTTTTTCCAAGTTCCTGTCTTCCGAGATGTACCTGTAGCTATAGGTGATCACCTCGAGCTCTTTGGCGTTTCACTCACGCCTACTCTCAACTTTAGCTCCTACATCGAGTCTAAGGCAAAAACTGCTTCCATGAAGCTGGGTATCCTGAATAAGGTAAAGCGTTACTTCACACCAGGACAGCTTCTAAGTCTGTACAAAGCACAAGTCCGGGCTGTTATGGAGTATTGCTGCCACGTTTGGGATGGCTCGGCCAAACACCAGCTTGCTGCCTTGGACTCGATTGAACGCAGAGCTTTTAGGCTAATAGGTGAGCAACATATGGCGAAGACTAAGATCCAGAGTCTCGAGCACCGCCGTAAGGTCGCATGCCTTTCGATCTTCTATAGGTTACATTTCGGGGAATGCTCCCAGGAACTTCATGACCTGATCCCACCATCTCCTTTTCATCATAGGACGAGCAGGCGCACGCTTTATAATGCGAACTGCTAAGGAGTTGGAATACACTACCGTCGTCTGTCTTTCCTGAAAACTATAATCTGGGTATCTTCAAGGCTAGAGTGAATAGGTGCCTTCTAGACCTTTGTGCTCCATCTTCGGCCACATCGTCACTTTCCAACAGGTGAGATCGTGGTCAAACATAGGTCTACCAAAGTTAAAAAAAAAAAAAAAGGCCTAACAAGACTGATGGGGATTCTGAAAAAAAGGACTGGTTGCCTACAAAATAAGCTCAGATCATATGAAATAACTAATAAAATTATTAAAGAAGTTATAAAAGAACGTCATGATATACAAAACCCTTGTGTATCACACTACTGATGAGAACACGTACCGAAAAAACTTTATCTTCCCAGGGACTTAACTATTTAAGCATATAAGCATGTATTTCTATGTTTTTTCATTAATACCACAACCACAACTTTTGATATAAAAACTGGGCTTTCATGTCATTCTTTGTTAATAGTATCAAAAGCAATATGGCTAGCACTGGCTCATTAACTATCAAATGTTATTAGCTTTATGTCCACAAGTTAATTTCACCATCAAGTGAAAATTGCTATGATAACAAAATCAGCAAATCAAATCTTTGATTTTCAGGATTTTATAAATTGTGTCAATTCAAACAATACCTGTGTAAAGGTTCTGGAAACATGGGATTTTTATAATTATCGAGATCACGAATCACACACATGCTCCAGTTTTTTTACATGAAACGTACCTGAGAGAGATTATGCTGTAAAAGTAGATAGGGGGGATTGAACCCCAAAATATAAACTAGTCACGGTGTTGAGTTAAAATCACAATATATTAACCAGTTTTTTTTAACACAATGTTTTCTAGAAGCCGTACCAAAAGTTATGGCATGATGTATAACTGCAGAAATAAAAGAAGAAATCATAAGCAAATTAGTGCCATTTATACCAGAAAATAGAAGATACTTGTAGCAAAATTTACCAACTTATAACGTCACCGTTAGAATGATTTAACTGACTGGTATAAAATAAGGTATACACCACTATTCCAAATACACCAAAAAAAAACATGGATAGTCAGTATTCTATAAAAATATATATATATATATATATCTATGCAAAAAAAGGTACCAAATAACAATTTCCAAAAATAACCATAAAAAAAGCGGCCAAGTGCGAGTCGGACTCGCCCATGAAGGGTTCCGTAGTAGCAAGTAACATAATATAAAAGTTCTTGGATGGATTACTATTAATGACGTATTAAAAAAAAAACAACTTACTAGATCTCGTTCAAACCAATTTTGAGTGAATGTTTACATGGTAATGTACATCATATATTTTTTTTTATTTTATAATTCTCCTATTTTAGAAGTTATTGGGGGGGGGGGGCACACTTTTTACCACTTTGGAAGTGTCTCTCGCGCAAACTATTCAGTTTAGGAAAAAATTATATTAGAAACCTCAACATAATTTTTGAAGACCTATTCATAGATGAAATTATGAAATTATGTCATGGGTTACAGCTGGTAAAATTATAAATATAAAAATAAACAAAAATATAATACACAAATAAAAAGATTCAAACATTTACAAAAGAGCGGCAATGTTTAGGGTGGTGGGTGTTTAGGGTGTTAAGGTGGTTTTGGCGCTAGGCACTAAGCACTTATGCGAACTGAAATGCTCTTTGTTGCGTCCCAGCAAGGTTCCTAATTTTTTTTTCACGATGTGAGCCTTCTGTTCTTTCTATTATTTATTCTGTGGTCTTACTTACAGTTATTTTCTTTTTCTCCCAGCTTAATAAAGTGTATAACTGAGTTAGTAGTTATGTTACCGCACATAAGATTAGTAAAGCTTGAGCATATTCCGTTTGTTGAACACCATAACAAAATCCCTAGACATGCGAACAGTAACTATGTTACATACGGCGCACATGCTTAGGTTAAGCACGTTCTAAAATAATGTTACACTAAACAAGTATTATTTACAAAATAATAAAAAAGCATTAATGTTATCACGATATAATAAACACAGTTTTAAAGGGAATGATCGTAGCGATCGTACAGATCAAAATCATAACAGATAAATATTTACAAAGACATTGATCACTTATACAAGATAAAAAACTTTAGGCGCGAATATCTCGTAACAATACTTCTTGTAGTTACGGTTGTCGCAGACTACGTATTTGTACACTGATGGTAATAGCATAGCTCTCTCCATGCATAGCCCGCTGTGATACTTTGAGCTTTTGTGTGTGTGTAACTAATCATACGTGCTGACTGAATATTCGTTTACTTCACAAACATATTTACGGTTAAATATGTTGCACAGTTCAAGAAATCTAGCAAGTAAAACATGCTAGGAATAACAAAATAAATAAACAACATGAAATTATTCGTTATTTAAAAATTATATACATAATGTAATTGTCAAGAATCGCTCCGCCGCCGAAATCTACCCACTGTCACGGTTAGCTCAGCCTAGTGGATTAGTGGATGTGACAATATCCACTTCTTGCTCTTGGGGTTTCAGGAAAACAAGCAAACACAGAGTTAATTTTAATTACTTGTATTAAATTGGTAAGGTAAAGATGATTATAACTTAACCTTTTATTTCTTACACGCTAGTTTATATAATGCAAAAACAAAACTGGGGAAACTTAGTTTCTCCGTCACTGGTTATCGACAGCAGTAGATCTTTTAACCGAAGTGGATCCCACCTTATTCCTATATTTTTCTACCACATATGTTTCAAAACTAAACGTCAACCAGCATCTTCCACAAATGATGCTAAACTAAAAGTGAACCAGTGTCTTTTCCACATATGTTTCAAAACTAAATTTGTCACTGCGAACACTCAAATGTAGAAACTAAAAACTAGTGGGTCGATGAGTACTTGAGAAACCAGCAAACGTCATATGTTTTCATCCCTCCTTTCGCAATCCCCGTTTATATTGAATACTATGGGCTGACCGAAACGGGCTACGTAACAACCTTGTAAAATCACTCTTTTGGTCCGCGTTATATCCCTAACTAAATCAACACTTTCTAAACCACGAACCTTCTGTGTCTCTCGACAAACCTTCCTGGGAACACTGCACGCTACTCGCTGCCTCCGTTCTCTTCTCGCTTGTCTGGAGCCTAGTTCCCTCTGTACCGTGGCACTCGGCTGCTCTCCGCACCTGTAAGGTCAGAGTGGACATACGGGGGCGCTGAGGGAAAAAAAAGACTTAGACAAACTTAAACAAAACTTAACTTAACTTAGACAAAAAAATAACAAGTCGCTTTTGTTTTGTAATAACAATAATAACAATCCAAAAATAATCTTAGAGTGAAGTTGATTAATTTCAGAAAAATAAGAACTTTCGTGAATTTTTCTTGAATATTTTAAGAGAAAGTGAATTTCCGTAAAATAATAAACATAAATACTCAACAAAAGTGACCGTAAATGGTCACTTTTGATCGATTCGCATTTTTTGCTTTGGTATTTTGGCATCCAAAAATCTAATTTTACTAATAAATAATTGTGTATTCAGAAACATGCCTAGACAATTATAGCTGAAGACGATAAGGTGGAAAAGGGCGAAGGCGTGTCCCAGTCCCAGCTGGGCGGAGCATGGACCCGCCCACACTCACCCACGCCCTACCCGAAATTCAACTAACTTTTTATATTTATTAAAACGATAGATACCTACTGTAAAACATTATTCTGGGGTACAACTATGTACTTAGTTGTAATTGTACATAGATATAAGCTTATGCAAACAACTGCATCAGAATAAGTCTTAACACAAATAAAATGGTGCATATGATTTTTTACCTATTTTTATTTTACCATGGATTGATTCTTTATTATACAAGTAATATATTGTAATAAGTAGGTAATCTAAGTATTTTCGTAGTTTCGTGATGCTTGTTCTTGCAGGTCAGTGTAGTTTTTACTTTTGTTTGGGAACAGCGGATAGCTACCGAGTATCATGGCTGCTGTAACGACAGCAGCATTCTAAGGCGAGGCAGAAAAACAGCGTGGCTGAGCCCTCGACCTTTTCTCTTACACTAGACTAAATATTATTTTTATGCTTATATCCTTTATTTGTTAGTACAGTCTAATAATAAAAGCCCTTTTTTATTAAATGCTTGTACAGATTCGAGATTGCACCAGCACAATTCTTAGAGGTGCTATTTTATTTCGTGCGACGTCCTTATCAAATGATTTTCAATGATGGCTTAAGCCGACCGAGGTATCATTGTAGTCCCGTTGTGGCAATCACAAAAGTTGTCTCACAACTCTGGTACCCGACGTCTCAGATGTTATTGCATTCAGCCCTACCTAATGTAATGTAGTACGTGTAATCTTTCATTCGTTGTTTCATGGAAAAAGCTCGCATTCTTTGTTCATAATTCGAACGAGTTAATTAAATTGTAATTTGTCTTTTATAATTAAATACAGATAAGATTAATGTATCTTTTTTAAAAGCAACCGTTGGGAGCGGCCTACGTATTTTGTAGTAACATCTAGCATTGTTTATTTATTTTACTATGAATTAGAACACCTGCTGTCTCGCCAAAAGTAATCTGTCAACATGGTAATAAAACCGGTGGGCTTCTAGGAGCTTGGGATTTATGGCGCACCTGTGTAAACAATTAGTTTTTTTCTAGGTATAGTTGTGTATGAATTTCACACTTCGTTTTCATTCATCGACGATTTGCGTAATAAAATATGTGATGTTCACGATTTCCGTGAATTATACCTTGTAGCTCGAGTTGATGCATCGGCACTATATATGTAATTCATCACTATTTTAAATTCCACCTTTTTAATACCTTTTACAAATCTTCTAAGTCGACCTTCGCCGTGCTATTTTACATGAAGGGCCGCAAAAAAAAACTTGTTTTTATATGCGCATCGTGTAGAGTTGCTTTTCGTCGTAATTATGTCACTTTTGACTTTTTTCCGTACGGCAACTTGAAAACTTTTCAGAGTTCATATCTCAAAAACGGTAAGTCGTATAGAAAAAATGCATTGAACATTAATTGACGACTGAAAGAAATGCTAAACGATAAGCAAAAAAAAAAAAAGAAAAAATTTTTTTTTTGACAAATCTTCTAAGTATTTCTTCGCCGTGCTATTTTACATGAAGGGGCGCAAAAAAAAAACTTGTTTTTATATGCGCATCGCGTAGAGTTGCTTTTCGTCGTAATTATGTCACTTATGACTTTTTTCCGTACGGCAACTTGAAAAATTTTCAGAGTTCATATCTCAAAAACGGTAAGTCGTATGGAAAAAATGCATTGAATATTAATTGAAGGCTGAAAGAAATGCTAAACGATAGGCAAAAAAAAAAACAAAAAAAAATTTTTTTTGACAAATCTTCTAAGTCTTTCTTCGCCGTGCTATTTTACATGAAGGGGCGCAAAAAAAAAACTTGTTTTTATATGCGCATCGCGTAGAGTTGCTTTTCGTCGTAATTATGTCACTTATGACTTTTTTCCGTACGGCAACTTGAAAACTTTTCAGAGTTCATATCTCAAAAACGGTAAGTCGTATAGAAAAAATGCATTGAACATTAATTGACGACTGAAAGAAATGCTAAACGATAAGCAAAAAAAAAAAAGAAAAAATTTTTTTTTTGACAAATCTTCTAAGTATTTCTTCGCCGTGCTATTTTACATGAAGGGGCGCAAAAAAAAACTTGTTTTTATATGCGCATCGCGTAGAGTTGCTTTTCGTCGTAATTATGTCACTTATGACTTTTTTCCGTACGGCAACTTGAAAAATTTTCAGAGTTCATATCTCAAAAACGGTAAGTCGTATGGAAAAAATGCATTGAATATTAATTGAAGGCTGAAAGAAATGCTAAACGATAGGCAAAAAAAAAAACAAAAAAAAATTTTTTTTGACAAATCTTCTAAGTCTTTCTTCGCCGTGCTATTTTACATGAAGGGGCGCAAAAAAAAAACTTGTTTTTATATGCGCATCGCGTAGAGTTGCTTTTCGTCGTAATTATGTCACTTATGACTTTTTTCCGTACGGCAACTTGAAAAATTTTCAGAGTTCATATCTCAAAAACGGTAAGTCGTATGGAAAAAATGCATTGAATATTAATTGACGGCTGAAAGAAATGCTAAACGATAGGCAAAAAAAAAAAAAAAAAAATTCTTGCTTTGATCTGGCCCCTTATTGTTGCTATGACAACCCAAACTTGTGAACCCGGCTCCATTGCAATGCTTACCGGCTGCAAACAAATTCCTTTCCTTCGCCGGCTGCCCCCACAACACAAACCCCGTCACAAACTTTCAGGCTTGGAAGTCAGGCGCAAAAGACTTCCTAAACTTTGCACTCAATCGTAGCTCGGATACCCCCTCCGTCCTCGCAAAGTACTAATTTGCTTCTAGATCCTTCTAATTTCCTTAGCTAAGCTTTTTACGGCGTTAACAATATTAAAGGCCTTCTCCTCTGAGGTTACAGTTCAGTTCAGTTCTTGAACAAGTGGCCCTTGCGGAATAGACCACAATTTCGCCAATGTCACTTTTTAAAACAAGTTCAGCTTTTGCACGAAGGTTATTCCGGTGTATGGAAAGTGGACGGTGTGAAAAAAAAAAAAAAAAAAAAAAAAAAAAACCAAGCAAAAGTATCTAGTTGAACTACCTACCAAATCAATCTAAAAAACACAACTAAAATTTTATATTACAAATTGAAACTAATTATATAAGTAACCCTCTGAGGTTACAATCCTCCGGCAAACAATTTCATTCCGTTCTCCAGTGTTGCATACCTCAACTGTCACCTGCTTGTCAAAATGTAATTTTTCTGCCGACTGGCAACGTTTTTCTGACGTTCCGCTACTCGCCACGGGAGGTGCTGCTTTCCGTAAGAAATGGCGGGAACATACAAATTTGTAAGCACTGCGAAACCAAACCAAACCAGCGTAAAATAACCCATTACACCACATCGTTCCGTTTCGCGGAAACACATAATATTCTAATAGATTTAAAGAGCTTGAAGTTAGGAGAATTTGAAATGCCTGTAAGAAACAAATAAAACAATAGAAATTGAGTGGAGTAATGACCTTTGCTGTTGGAATCATATTACGCCGATAGTGACGCCGATAGCGATGCCGGCCAATAGCAGCGCTGATAGTTACGCCGATAGCGATGCCGGCCAATAGCGACGCAATAGCTATGTCGAATGTGACGCCGATAGCTGCACCGATAGTTACGCCGATAGCAGGTTTTGTATAAATTGAGAACATTTAACGTGAAAAAGGGAGTTTATTTCGGGAAGCCAGAGGACACAGTCGGAGCTTGGAGAATCATTGGTAAGTCAATTGTTTTTATAACTTTTGTAATGTTGTGTCTTATTGATTAAATTGATGGCTTGTGTGTACTTTACAGATAAAATAAATTAAATTAAAGTAATTAAAATAATTAAAATACTTTATGTTTACGTTGCGTTTATGTTGCGTTTGTGTTTACATTTATGCTTACGTTTGCGTTTATGTTACGCTTGATTGCGTTGACGTTTATGTTGCGTTTGTGTTATGTTTACATTTACGTTTACATTTACGTTTGCGTTTACGTTCATTGTTTCGTCTACGTTTATGTTGCGTTATGTTTGCATTGACGCTTACGTTTGCGTTTACGTTTCGCTTGATTGCGTTGACGTTTATGTTGCGTTTGTGTTACGTTTGCGTTTACGTTCATTGTTTCGACTACGTTTATGTTGCTTTATGTTTGCATTGACGCTTACGTTTGCGTTTACGTTACGCTTGATTGCGTTGACGTCTATGTTGCGTTTGTGTTGTGCTTACATTTACGTTTGCGTTTACGTTTTCGTTTGAATTAATAAAGAAGTCTTTCAAAGAAGTTTAATTACTTTAATGATTTTACTTAAAAGTTTTTTTTACCCTTTCTTTGATAAATTGAATCTAGAAACTTGTTCTTAGTTTTCACGTAACCTTTAGTTAGGGTTTATATCTTGATAGAAATTCCTTTTCATATTTGCAGTCTATTACTTAATGTGAATCTTACTTATCGATTAAATCTAAAATCCAACTTATTTTGAAATAGTGAACTTCTGTGTTTAATTGGAAAGAAATAATTCATGTATTTTACATAGTGATATCTATTGAGATGAAAGAGAACTCAATTTTGTTATTAACGGTTATACTCCAGTCAAGCAAAGCCGTACTGAAGATGATCTCTACTAGAGAAGGGAGTGACTCTTGAGACACTGACCTGATGTAACAAACCAGGATATCTACTATCATAATTTATATTCAAAGAATAGTTTTGAATTTTGAATTGGATTCAGAAGTTCTATTTTTAAACTATCTTGTTTGAAATAATAAGCTAGTAAATCTAAACTTGTTAAAAGTAAAAGTTGTGATTTTGGATTATTTTGTTGTGACAAAATTATAAAGTTTGAAACAAATAGGTAACTGGGGTTTTACCAAAAGCAATGAAGAAATCGTTTTGATATTCTTGATTATACTCAGCCTAGCAAGAGCCGTGCTAAGTGAATCCTGACTAGAATAGAAGGAGGAACTTGAAGTCCCTAATCTGAAATATCAAATATTAATAAATTCTTTCCTATGCTATTTGATTATGTTCCAAGGTTTTATTTGGGGAATTCTTTAAAACAGAAATTAGTTTCTTGTAAAGGTAAAGACAGACTCTGACTGTATTTTATTTATTTAAATCATTCGGAAGAGTTTTATTATACCGAGCTTTATTTGAAGTTTAGTTTATTTTCTACTAGGCTTTGTAGAATGTAGGATTATTATTAGAACTTAGGGGCCTTTCCGTGAAGGCAAGTCCGGGTTAGAAGAGTGTTGGATGATCGCGAGTTAATCCACCTCACTGTTAGTTCGTTTAAATATAAAATAAAATATTTAACTTCAAGGTAGTTCTTGTTCTTATTCCGTAGAATGTTAGGTTACTATTAGAACTTAGGGGCCTTTCCGTGAAGGCAAGTCCGGGTTAGAAGAGTGTTGGATGATCGTGAGTTAACCCACCTCACTGTTAGTTCGTTTAAATATAAAATAAAATATTTAACTTCAAGGTAGTTCTTGTTCTTATTCCGTAGAATGTTAGGTTACTATTAGAACTTAGGGGCCTTTCCGTAAAGGCAAGTCCGGGTTAGAAGAGTGTTGGATGATCGCGAGTTAACCCACCTCACTGTTAGTTCGTTTAAAAATAAAATAAAATATTTAACTTCAAGGTAGTTCTAGTTCTTATTCCGTAGAATTTTAGGTTATTATTAGAAATTAGGGGCCTTTCCGTAAAGGCAAGTCCGGAGTTAGAAGAGTTGATGGAAGATCGCGAGCTACCCTCCTCACTGCTAGTTCGAATAAAAATAGATTAACAATAAAACCTTTAGGTAGTTCGAGTAAGAGAATTCGTAGATGTTGTAGGTATTAAGGTAAGACTTTCGTTTAGGTTAATTCGAGAAATTTTATGAATACCGTTATAACCGTTATTTCCATCTAATAAATAAATATTTAGGCTAAAATGCTTGATGACCAAATGAGTTTTAAGTCAAGTTTGAATCTTAGACACTTGACTAAGTGGTATTTACAAATATACCTAATCTTTAATTATCTGAGGATTTAGCCTCTAAGAGTTTATAAGTTTGAACGTGTCATGGACCATTGGAGTTTGTGAATCCTCTTCTAAAGCATAAATGAGTCTATAAAGATCAATAAAGATCTATATTTTAATATGAGTCTCAAAATTAAGACTTTTATATTAAATATAATTTTAAATTCTGAAATACATTTTTATATAAACATTCTGGAATAATAACTTTCCTGTATGAATGTTTATTTGTCCCTTAACGTCATTATATTTTATAATATTTATCTATGGCGAGGTTCGGAAAGACAGTTGAGGGGAGGTAGGATGAACTGTCCCGCACAATTTAATTGTGCGGCCCTTAAAGTGTCCCAGTACAAGACTATACAGACTGACTAACAAACCTTAGCTAAGTCCATAGCTTTTAATCTTGATAATTTATGAAGTATTCTTACCTACTGTTGTTATGAGGATAACGCATCTCTTTTGACTCTGTGATGCGTTCATACTAATTAAATTATGTTGGAGTGAACTTTAGGATAAAGTCATTAAATAGATTTGTTTATAGGTATTATATTAGGAAAGTTAGGAAATTTTATAAGTATGGTATAGAGAGGAAGTCTTTGAACTGTAGTTATAGATTAGGATAAAATCTAAAATTAATAACGTCGGGATAAACTAGGTCAGTCAAATTGGGCGGGTCTGTGTTTATCCATTAATAGTTGCTGCGGCCTAACTCCGGTTTTGGATAAATGCAGGCCTTCCTTGCCCGCTCAAGAGTGAGTTGGCAAGGAGGCGAATGGTCTTGGGAGGAGCGCGGGTCGCTGAGATCCCCAAGGCAAGTCTGGTGGTCATCCTTCACGTGGTTGCTGCCTGTTTTTGGTCTATTTTTTCTGAAATAGATGTAACTGAAACCATCAGGCGCCTTCACGGTCCACTAGGGACCGTGTTGGTGTAGGTGCCCACTGAACTGTTGATAAGGTGTCGTTTCGCTCAGTTCCCGCGAGCCGGCTGTATGGGTCAGTTTTCTTGTGGGATTCTGGGTGGGGTGGCGCCTCGTCGGTGGTTTGGTGGGTAGGTAGGTAGGTACCCCTGTTTGAGACTGGCAGTGAACTCATAACCCTCGTGAGTTTGCTTCCACTTGCAAACAGGGAGGCGTTTCCTTCGTATCCTCTAGGTGTACTCGAGGTTCATCTGGATGATACGACGGAGGGAAGACAGGCGGTCTCTCTCCAGATCACTGCATGGCAGATCTCTGCAGTGAAAGGGAAAGAGACCGCCAACGGGATGGAGTGTTGGGGTTAGGGTGGTGGTGTGTTGGCTCTCTAACTTGCGAGGAGTTGGAGAGTGGGCCGGCTATCGCCCTGACCCCAACCTTAGGCGTTCCCCCCATATTTGGGGTGGGAAGGCAGCTGGCCCTCCGCGTGTCCCTCTGATTAGCAGAGGGCACAGTGAGAGGGCCGCTCAGAGGTGCCCGATGGGTAAGGTGGAGTACCCTTGTTTGTGACTGGCGGCACATTCGATCCATCGAGCGTGACGCCACTCGCAACGGGGAGGAGCTGCCCTCTCATCACCCAGGCAGAGTGGCTCCCTACTATGCCTGGATGATGAGACAGCAGGGAAGGGCTGTTTATTCCCTTGTTTGACTTTGGGTTAATCCAAACTCAAATGTGGGAATAAACGGCGAAAAGGTAGTTTGCCCTCTCTACCTTCCGGGCGTAGCTGGTGCCACTCCCGCCGAGCTATGTTCGGAAGATAGATGATGGCCAGGTAGGAAGTGACATCTCCCTCTTTCGCCACGATGACACGAGCACGTTTTCGTGGTGGAGGAGAGAAATGTCACTGGGCTCGCGTGGTGGTCGGAGTGAGGGCTCTGGCCACCCTCCTACGAGCCTTTGGATGGTGGCAGCACAGAGTGGACCCTGTGCTGCCACATTTGGAGGGAGTGTTTGTGGTTGGCTTTTTGGCCAACCACGGGATGGGCCCTGTTGGGCGTCGCGCGAGATGGGCACCGGTGCGTTCCGTAGGAGATCCCGGAGCCCATCGACATGCGCAGAGGATGGCCACCGGGGTGTTTTAGTGAGTCCACGAGTCCGTGAACCTCACATAACCGTATTGCACCCTCAATGCAATACGGTATCTGTTTGCAGATTTCACCTCGACAAAAAAAAAAAAAAAAAAGGTCAGTCAAATTATATTTTAAAACTAATCAATATAGAATTTATATTTTAGTAGTTTAGATATTATTCATTATTCGATAGATAAGTTTAGTTAGGTTTCCATTAGGTATTGTTAGGTCTTGACATAAATAACTTAAAATTACCTGAATTACTACAATTACACAACGTACGGTCCTACCACTAAAAACTAGACGATCACCTTGGCCATAATAATTAAATAATGAATCAAGTTAACCCATATCTAGTATGATGAGCATATCAAAGATACGTTCATGTAAGTAACTAAGAAAGTTGGAAAGCGGGAGTTAAGATTTAGAACAGTCAGTAGTTATAGTAAGTGGGGTAGTGTGTATGTGAGGGGGGAAGTTACATGTGTGATAGTTAGCGATCACGTCTCAGTCACGTAAGTCATCTCTGGCAACACGCACTAATTAAGATGACTGAAATAAAGTCCTCGAGTGGCGACCAACAACCGGACGACGCAGTGTGGGAGGGGAACTTCCGATGTACCAAACTTTATAAAGGTCGCGGGAAGTCTGTGGACGGAGGCGGCTCAAGACCAGTCGTCGTGGCATTCTATGGAAATGTTATATTTCCAGCTGGGCGGATGATGATGATTAATAAAAATAGGGCAAGTAAATATAAACATGTTTGTTTTCCCCTAGGTAGGTACATACCTACTTATAACTCACTTTTTTATTTTTTGTTGTGTCTAGCTATTGCGGATCAAGAGATACAGCGTTTTTCAAAATCACTTTTATTGTATGGGGGCCCGCTTTAATTTTTAATTTTAATAGAATAACAAACAATACATCCAAACTTTATGACCCCAATTAATAATAAATAATAATAATAATGTTGGACATTTCATTATCTAGCCCCAAGCTAAGCAGAGCTTGTGTTATGGGTACTAGATAATTGATATACTTAATACAATATAATACATAGATATTTTTTTTTATTATGCACAGAAAATACCCAGAACACCTGAACAAATATCTGCGATCGCACAAATATTTGTTCCGAGGCGGGAATCGAACCCGCAACCTCCTACGTCGCAGGCCAACCTTCGCCCGCCGCGCTACAGAGGTCTTCAACACAATTGAATTTAGTGTTTGAATTTCCTATAATCCTTTCATAAAGACGCCAAACCAATTCATGGCATGTTTCAAGAAGTAGGTACTATTATTTATTCTGTGGTTGTACATGGAAATTAGAATTTAGAAGCCGATTAATGTTTGAAAATGTCTCACTAGTCATGTCAAATGCAACGTCCTCGCCGCGCCGTTTTTTTATGCCAATTTGTGGTCAGTATGTTTCAATTACGTGAATTACTTCCAACATAGTTTGTAGGTACCTATATAATTTATTAGTTTCTTTATCCGTCTTTCTGTACAAAATAACTCGAAAAAAAGTTAAGTACTATTTTGACGAAATAGGATTGAATTAATAGTTTGAAATAATAAAATCACTGTATGAGCGTTTTTTTAAACAGCCTTACACGTGTAGGTTTTTTTTATTTTTTATTTATTTCATACACAATATATTTTACACGTTTAATTAGGTATAATATTGTACCTTAAAAACCTCCAAAGGTTGACTAGGTACAATCGCCAAAAAGTAGGCGCACATACACATTCAAATTAATATAAACAAACAAGGTAGGTATATTAGTGGATGACAGTTCATGGAAAAAAAATATCAGCAGGAAGTTTGGCAGAATATTGAGTTTTGAGGCGGAGAAAACGATCTAATTTGGGCCCTGCTGTGAAAAATCCTGATTCCCAAGATATTTTCCTGAGCAAGGTCCGTCGTTCAATACCGGTTTAAATTGGGTTGTATGGGTTTGTACGAGGTTTTAATTGATTCTTAAAGTTCAAGACTTGTATGAACTCTAGGGAGGTAGGGTAGGCTCTGTTTTTAGGAGTTGGAAGGGTTTTTTTAAAGGTTTGTAGGGCTTCTTAGGTTGTGAGAGTTGTAAGGGCGTTTTTGATTTAATATTGTTTTTTTTTGGTCCTGTATTTTTTGGTTATTTTTGTGGGTTTGTTCGTTTCTTGCCCATGTTCATTTGCGATTCGGTTATGATGGCTTTTATATACTAACTTTGCACCCATATTGGTACATTTATTGAAGTTGTTGACCACTTTGTCTATTAGGGGTAAAATAAAACGAATAAAACTGTTATAAAATATAACGAAACCTGACACAGCATAATATGTAAAACACAACATGTGCACAGAGATTCCTCAAGTATCCAGTAGTGGAACGCCTGGGACTTCGCCCGCGTGCAGTTTTTGCTATACAAACTTCAACATCCCGCTGCACCACTTTAGGGTGTGTATTTCGGAAATTCCTTTCTTAGTGCACCGCTATACCACAAAATAAATGTACATATGTGAATTTCAGGTCCCTATGACCTAGGGTTTAGACTTCGCGTTGATAGTCAGTGACTGAGTCAGTCAGTCACGCAACGATTGTATAGGTGGTATACCTACATTGATTTTATTTTCACATTTATCTGATTACGTACAGAACAAAAATTCAATGAAGTAATTGACAAAACAAGTAATGTGTTTTCTACACAATTGTACGGTTGAGAGGTTTGTTTACCTAATTAGCTCCAAATCCCACCGCAAGGTGGAGGTCACAGGTAATGGAATAGTGTCAAAATTCGATGTGTCATTTTCACAGACTACTCTCTTAATACGATAACTAACTCAAGGTGTCCAGAGTGGACATACAAACATAATATTAACATTCACTATAGATAATGTAATCAAATTATAGACAAAATAATAAAATTCCAATCACGAAACAATGTTTAATCAAACATAATGCCAAACTTACATTTCTAAAAATCAAAACAATTTCTAATACCCAATATTTCACTCGCGTAGTTACAACACATCCCAGCTGACAGGGTTACAAAAAAAACAGCCAATCAGGTAGAATTAAGGGACAACAGGTTTTAGTGATAAGACCCTTGTCAAGCTTGGTGTAGCTAAGGTGCTTTGGTGATTATAGTTTTCAGGAAAGACAGACGACGGCAACTTGTTCCATTCCTTAGAAGTTCGCATTACAAAGGTGGAACCGAAACGCTTAGTGCGAATTGCGGGTATACTGATGAGGTAAGGATGGTACTGAGCCGTGCACCTGATGAAAAGGAGACCGTGGAATCAGATCCTGGGCTCAATCCCCGAAATGTAACCTATAGATAGGCATGCAACCTTACGGCAGTGCTAGAGACTCTGAATCCTAATCTCCGCTATATGTTGCTCACATATAAGCCTGAAAGCTCTGCGTTCGATCGAGTATAAGGCAGCGAGCTGGTGTTTGGCCGAGCCATCCCAAACATGGCAGCAGTATTCCATAACAGCCCGGACTACCACTTATGAACGAACTTATTTCGTTTAGAACTAATAGAAGGTAAAGTAATGAGGTCAGGGTGGTACCGAGCCGTGCGTCTGCTCGTCCTATGATGAAATGTGAACCTGAACAGATATGTTGGTGGCAGTGTGTGCAAGCTGAGTCGGACTCCAATTTGTGACGTCACTGCGTGGATGGCACTGAGAGACACTCAATTAATCGTAGTTAAGTTAGATATAAGTACTTAGTTTTTGCCTTTTGTAGGTATTACCTATTATGTTTTATCTTTTTTATTTTATTTGTCGAGTGTCATTTCCCCATGAAGTTCCCTATAACTTCATGCATTTCCCCTATCCATGTGTGCCGTTCCAAATATAGACATTTTCGTTCTTTCTTTCTTTCTTTCAGCAACTCTACCTTTCTTCCACACCCTAGGATAGTGAGTTGTGCTGCTTTGGTAGCATTTTGCATCTCAAATACTCGAAATGGAACAAGTGGTTTACCCTACCTAACCTGGTTTAACCTACTTGTTGGTTTACGTCACGGGCCGTACAGAGGGGCTAGTCTGCTGACAAGCAACTTACACGGCCGTGTGGTGTACGCTACACGGATTTTTGTATGGAAATGAAGGTTCTCAAGGTGCCCGCCAGGGGCGCTCTTCGATTTCTCCATACTAAAACCCGTGTAGTGTACACATGAATAAAGAGTGTACACCACACGGCAGTGTAAGTTGCTTGTCAAAGCAGACTAGCTCCTGTGGTGGTTGGTTACGACTGTAAAATACACTGGGATTGCTGGAGTACCTACTACTGTTAATGTTAAAGAACTCCCTTTTCATTCTAACTCTATGGGTGGTTCATTATGCGTGAGAGTTGTCTGACTAGCCAGTTAGCCAGCCTTCCGTCCAGTCGCACAGAAGTTTCCTGGGGTCTTCGCAGGCTTGGCGGAGTGACCTCGGGTTGTTGAGGATTTGTTTACGTCGAACTGCTACTCCCACACATTCCAGGACTACGTGGACAGCGGATTCTTCTTCGGTCAGACACCCTCTGCAGTGGGCTGTCTGTGGCTCCGAGGTGTTTGTTCAGGAGACAGTATCACGGTGAGTGTCCCCGCGATGGTGCGAAGGTCTATTCTCTGAAGGTTGAGCAGGCGATGTGTCAGTTGTGGTAAGGCTGCTGGTAGGGCTGCTCTTGACTGTCTGCAGCCCATGGTCCGTGCCCAGCGTTCATTGTGTTGGTTAATGGTGCGGAGCCGCATCCATGTGCGTAGCTGATGAGGGATTGCTGGCGTTGTTAAGGTAGTTACTGACTACGACACTGGGGACTATCTACCTACACAAAACACCTAGAAAGCAATATAACTTTTGAAACTATCATGGTTATGTACATAATTTTCACTAGAAACGGGATATTTACCATGATTTTTGAGTTTTATATGTTCCCGATATTTCGGCACAGTTGCATGCGCCATGATCACGGGTGAACTGACTAAAGTCTTTGCGAGTAGATGTTATTGGCAGATATATCGATCTACCCTCTTTCTCACTCTTTACATACATTACGTACATTACATACGTACATTGGCCAAACGAAACGTACGATAGCGTGTCGGGTTAAGGAGCACATACGAGCGGTCAAGAACAGGGACATACATAAGTCAGCCATAGCAGAACACCTTTTGGAATCTGGCTCAAATCATTGGATCGAGCTACATAGTCCGCAGGTAATCTCGACAGAGCGACATTACATACCGAGAATGGTACAAGAGGCAATTGAGATTACTAAGTACAGAAACTTCAATAGAGAAGATGGTTTTCAATTATCTGGAGTATGGAAGCCTGTGGTAAGAATGTGTAAGAATCAAAAAAGTGTGGTACCTGCTACGCGTCCGGACACCGTTAGTGTTGTGTGTTGAGTTGGTGTGAATTGTGACAATGAAACCGATGGTAGTGGTATCGTTCGTAATAAAAGAGTGAGAAAGAGGGTAGATCGATATATCTGCCAATAACATCTACTCGCAAATACTTTAGTCAGTTCTCCCGTGATCATGGCGCATGCAACTGTGCCGAAATATCGGGAACATATAAAACTCAAAAATCATGGTAAATATCCCGTTTCTAGTGAAAATTACCTAGAAAGCAGTTATTATTAAGTATATAACGTAACGCGAGTGAAGTTGCCGGTACCTAAAGCTCAATATTTAAGGTGAATCAGTTTAACCCAAATTAGGAAAAGAATGTTCACTACCATTTGCATTCCATCCAGTCAGAGGTATTTTAACAGGCCTAGATTTATCATCAAGCAAACGAGATTTAGAATCCTTAAGAGGCTGATCAATTGTGTCCAAACCAGGCAGACCTACTGGCTGACCGTCTCCAGCAGGCGCGCAGGTTATACCTGCAAATATCACCATCGACAGCAAACAGGCAAACTGTAATGTAAAATCATCATTAAAATAATCCACCATGATGAATTAATGAAAGTACTTTATATACCTTACAAACTAGTGTTTTTTTTTGTGTTATAGTTATTTATGACACCTACATGTGCGAAAAGTTGGTTTTACAAACGAGTAGACAAGTAGAGGAGTTTTTAGAAACCAATTTCCGCACGTGTGTTTTAAAACGTTTTTCTACACATTTGCGAGAAAACAGTTCAATTGATTGAGTATTTCTGCCAGTCTTTTCATGATATTAAATGATTGAAGGTACCTAAATCATTAAAACGCTCCCCCTATTTTGGCGGCCAGAGACCATTTTCAAGTTGCCAGGCAATTTGCGCCTCATTCAAGTAGATTCCAGAAAGAATAATACAAGGTATGTACAAAATACATATGAAACAGTTGTGATACCTGAAGACCGCTACAAGCGATCTAAAGGTAGCTCAACTGATCCAAATCACTACCAGACGGAAGCGTTCCTAAGATGCTGGCTGCATTGCCACGCTGAATGGCAATACTCATGCGTTGAGCCAGATAAGAGCCAGCTCTCAGGTCACGCGTCGCTTCGACCAGATGCCCTGAAAGAATTTTGAAAACGCGATGGGCCCCGGAACCCCACGGACCCAGAGTCTCAACCCCGAAAGGCTCAAATAAGTAAGCTCTGTCGAGACTTGCATATTTGCGTCTTTTGAGGTCCTCAGCGGAATCTGATGTCCCGGACAGATGAGATGGCGCAAGGGTATCAAAGCATGTAGCGTCCCACACCAAAGGCCTACCCTTCTCCCACGGAACAAGAGTCATGCCGTCAGGCCGCTTACCATCGTCACGAAACAGACCATTCGGTTCTAGAATGGCTGGAATGTTAACGCTGGTAAGGGCCCGGCGAATGATATCATTAAGGCTAGCGTGGCGGGAAATCCTACCGGCAGCCCTAGTGCACGATAATCCGTGGTGACCAAGCTGATCGACAGCAGTACCGCACTGGCAGTGATGAGGGGCACAGCACCCTGCACCCAACCGTAAAGAAGTTGCAATACGGAAAGAAACTGGATCCATTAAAGTACCAGTATTGTGTGATGGAAGTGCTTGCAACCAAAACCCTGACTCCCATTTGGAAACGGCCAGGAGACGAGCACGATCTGTGGAGCTTGAGCACGTTTGTAACAGACAATTCCGCATCAGCTCGCACAGAGGCCCGTCCCATTGCCGTTGAGACGAAAGAGATTTGGGGGGAGTAGTATTGGGGCAAGCACTATGCCAAGCATTTCGAGCCTCGTCTAAGTATGAAATTTTGAGTGTGTTGCCAGAAAGAGCCACAAGAGAAGGATATAGAATTTTATTAACCAAAGAACAAGTGCTATAGACGGAAGACAAGAACGCTGTTAGTAGATTCCTATTAATATCGGATTCCTCGCCTGAACTCATTATTATTTTGTTTATAAATAGATCAGTTGGAAAGTAGCAACAATTTTTAAGATTTATAATTTGAAAATGTCGTGCATTTGCAAATGGAGACACGTGGGTGTGGTGAAAATTAGAACTACATGTTTCGTCTCATCTTCTCTTTAGTATTTAAGTGAGACAAACGTATTGAGCAAAAGCGCTTCCAAGGAGGTTCGATTATTCAGTTTATATATTAGGTATTCCCGTAATGTGAAACTCCTTGGTGGAATCCTTTTATATATTTTGCGAAAATTAAAAAAAAAGTAAAGGTTACGCACGGCGCTCATGGAACGTGTGGTAAAATAGGTAGTTACTCTCACTTAAGTCACAGAATAAATAATAGTAAGTACCTATATTACCGCACATTTCGTTGTATGCTTGCATAATTATTAACTTTCGAACAATGTATGGCTTCGTAAATGCAGTTTTTGAGCTAATGTGTTTAATAGTAGATTATGCACTATGGGAATAAAGCAGCGTCTCATGTCGCGGGCGGCATATTGAACTCTGAGTAGCGAGGGAGTTAAACAGAGTCCTGAGTGAAGCGAGGGGTCAAGCTGCCAAGACGAAGACAGGCTTTATCCCAGAGGAGCATACTCTACTTATATAAAGTCCTAAGTGAAGCGAGGGGTTCAAGCTGCCCAAGACGAAGACAGGCTTTATCCCAGAGGAGCATAATCTACTTATATAGAGTCCTGTTTGAAGCGAGGGGTTCAAGCTGCCCAAGACGAAGACATGCTTTATCCCAGAGGAGCATACACTACTTATATAGAGTCCTAAGTGAAGCGAGGGGTTCAAGCTGCCCAAGACGAAGACAGGCTTTATCCCAGAGGAGCATACTCTACTTATATAGAGTCCTGAGTGAAGCGAGGGGTTCAAGCTGCCCAAGACGAAGACATGCTTTATCCCAGAGGAGCATACTCTACTTATATAGAGTCCTAAGTGAAGCGAGGGGTTCAAGCTGCCCAAGACGAAGACAGGCTTTATCCCAGAGGAGCATACTGTACTTATATAGAGTCCTGAGTGAAGCGAGGGGTTCAAGCTGCCCAAGACGAAGACAGGCTTTATCCCAGAGGAGCATACTCTACTTATATAGAGTCCTAAGTGAAGCGAGGGGTTCAAGCTGCCCAAGACGAAGACAGGCTTTATCCCAGAGGAGCATACTCTACTTATATAGAGTCCTGAGTGAAGCGAGGGGTTCAAGCTGCCCAAGACGAAGACATGCTTTATTCCAGAGGAGCATACTCTACTTATATAGAGTCCTAAGTGAAGCGAGGGGTTCAAGCTGCCCAAGACGAAGACAGGCTTTATCCCAGAGGAGCATACTCTACTTATATAGAGTCCTGAGTGAAGCGAGGGGTTCAAGCTGCCCAAGACGAAGACATGCTTTATTCCAGAGGAGCATACTCTACTTATATAGAGTCCTGAGTGAAGCGAGGGGGTCAAGCTGCCCAAGACGAAGACAGGCTTTATCCCAGAGGAGCATACTCTACTTATATAGAGTCCTGAGTGAAGCGAGGGGTTCAAGCTGCCCAATACGAAGACAGGCTTTATCCCAGAGGAGCATACTCTACTTATATAGAGTCCTGAGTGAAGCGAGGGGTTCAAGCTGCCCAAGACGAAGACATGCTTTATTCCAGAGGAGCATACTCTACTTATATAGAGTCCAGAGTGAAGCGAGGGGTTCAAGCTGCCCAAGACGAAGACAGGCTTTATTCCAGAGGAGCATAATCTACTTATATAGAGTCCTGAGTGAAGCGAGGGGTCAAGCTGCCCAAGACGAAGACAGGCTTTATCCCAGAGGAGCATACTCTACTTATATAGAGTCCTGAGTGAAGCGAGGGGTTCAAGCTGCCCAAGACGAAGACAGGCTTTATCCCAGAGGAGCATACTCTACTTATATAGAGTCCTGAGTGAAGCGAGGGGTTCAAGCTGCCCAAGACGAAGACAGGCTTTATCCCAGAGGAGCATACTCTACTTATATAGAGTCCTGAGTGAAGCGAGGGGTTCAAGCTGCCCAAGACGAAGACAGGCTTTATCCCAGAGGAGCATACTCTACTTATATAGAGTCCTGAGTGAAGCGAGGGGTTCAAGCTGCCCAAGACGAAGACAGGCTTTATTCCAGAGGAGCATACTCTACTTTTCACACCTTCAGCGAGACAATAAAAATTCACTGAAAATCACAGCACCAACACCGTCTTTTGTTTCACATTCTTTGTAGTACACTCTTGGTCTGTGTTCTTTGTAATGTATTACTTTGTCTGTGGTAAACGTACCTTTTTCTTTTTTTTGAGTTCTGCTTATGATTATGCGAGGTTGCGGGTTCGATTCCCGGCTCGGAACAAATATTTGTGCGTTCGCAGATATTTGTTCTGGGTGTTCTGGGTATTTTCTATGTATAAAAAAATATCTATCTATGTAATATATGTTATCTAGTACCCATAACACAAGCTCTGGCTTACTTTGGGGCTAGATAATGTTGTGTGAACTTTGTCCAGCATTATTTATTTAATTTATTTATTTTATGGTGACCAGTTTGATTTTTCGAACAAACCTCTTTACTATGCCATATGGGCTTCTTTTTACTTAGTATAGAGTTTTTCACGAGTTTCCACACGAATTTGACGTTCCAAATTCAAATCACTTTATCCCTGGGAGTTTCATACAACTTTATATCCCTTGTGAGATAATCCTTAACTTTACGTTGAGGTTGCATGATATGTAATTGGACATTGTCGAGCAGGTGGTGTTAAAAATACTTTATTGCACACCATACGAACTACATAGTTAGTGTAGTTTTACGTGACGCTTACCTACCGTCCGCGCGGGTGGTAAGCGCGGAAACGTAAGCAAGGCGCGGCCGCGTGTGTATGGGTGTCAAATTAAACTTCATAACTTCATAACTCATTAAACTTCAGATAAGTTAGTTAGTTATAGAATAGCGCTCGCTAAATATTCGTAGTAAAAATGATTTTACGACAGCAAAACCACAGATAAAATAATACCTACTATACTGCAAAACCTATCCAAACAATATTTTAGTAGTACCTAGTAGTGCTTTTTTGTGAAAGAGTTCGTCCGGGGAAGTACTACCACCATGCCTATTTCTGCCGTAAAGCAGTAGTGCTTGCGTTGCTATGTTCCGGTTTGAAGGGTATGGGTGCCGGTGAAATTACAGGCACATGAGACTTTTCATCTTTATGTCTCAGGGTGGCGGGCGCAGACCGGCGCAGTGCAATGCCACATAGGGTGCGTCCTAGGTGGACGTGACCTGTGAGGTAATGCACTGTTCATAGGCAGAGGTTACCGCTTAACATCAGGTGGGCCATCTGCTTGTTCCGTCACTTAAGTAGTACTACATAAAAAATACAAAATAAACTCACAATTTAACACAGTTTATGAGCTAGATAGATAGATAGATAGATTAACTCTTTATTGTACACAAATAACACACAGAAATACAGAAAAAACCTACAGAGGTATACCTACATCAATTGGATACAATTATTTTGCAGACAACTATTTAATCCTAGAATAAGAAATATAATTAAAACTTTTCCCTCTATAATGTTTCCACTAATTATACCGGCGCGGCAGTCTAGCACGATTTATTTTGTTAAAGTTTAAATCCAAATTATACCAGAATCATGTTATTTCCTAAGTGAATTGGGGTTCATTCATAACCTTTTTTCTCTGAGTAATGTTTATCGAAAAATCTTGGAAAAATATATATATTTATCTTCATTATGTATAGCATTTCTTGGTGCTCTCAAATTTTTTGATAAAACAATTTATAATATCAGAAATAAATGTGCAAAATACCCTATGTTTTTTGTTATATTTTTTTTTCTTCTAGATAGAAGATAGAAGATAGAAAATACTTTATTGCACACCATAATCTAAAACAATTTACAAATAATAAAACTAAAACTAACTATGTTGTACAATGGGCGGTCTTATCGCTTAGTAGCGATTTCTACCAGACAACCTTTGGATGGATAGGACTGTATACAATTAACACGGGGTATCAATGGTACTTATATAAAAAATAAATATAGATGCGTTGATGTGCAGCGACAAACATACATACTAATAATAATAAACAAATACCTACTATAATATACATATACCTACTATGCACATATTATAAATTTCATATTATATACATATATATATATATATATTTAATACATTATACTTACATATGATAACATTGTACAAAATATGAAGATAAGAACAAGCAAAAAGTCAGCGACAACAGGACAAGTAGTGTTCCTTGACCATGGACTTGAAAATAGGGAGAGATTTAGCACACCTGATAGCAACAGGCAAAGCATTCCACAGACGGACAGCCTGCACTGTAAAGGATTTATGATAGTAAGAAGAGGAGTGCGCAGGTGTCTGGAGCAGGAGAGTCTCAGAAGAGCGCAAGGATAGAGAGTGGGATTGATGGAGGAAAAGAAAGCGTTCTTTGAGATATGATGGAGAGGAAGGATTAAACAGAATATTGTGTAACAAATTTAGAAAGTGAGTATTCCAGCGAAGGCGGATGGGTAACCACTTGAGCTTACTGCGAAATTCAGAAACGTGGTCATACTTGCGCAACCCAAATATGAACCGTATTCCAAAATTCTGCAGGCGCTCAAGCTTATTAAGTTGCTGTTCAGTGAGATCTAAATAGCAAGCATCAGCGTAATCAAGAATTGGAAGAAGGAGTGACTGTGCAAGCGTAATTTTAGTGGCAGTTGGAAGGAAGTTTCGCAGTCTTCTTAGAGAACCCGCCGATGCAAACATTTTACGGCTGACTTCAGATAGCTAAGGTCCCCACGTCAGTTGCCTGTCAATGAGGACACCTAAATTCTTCACCGTGTCACTCTGCTCTATGTAGGTGCCATCAAACAATACTTGTGGCAGGCGAAACCAATCTATCCTGGATATCATTCGCGAGCCCCCAACAATGATGACTTGTGTTTTGAGCGGATTGACACTTAGACCGTAAGCCTTGCTCCAATCTAAAATACGCCCCAGATCACAATTTAGTCCATTTATAGCTTCAGGCAGCTGATCTACGGAGGCCTGTGTGTAAATTTGGAGATCGTCTGCATAGAGGTGATATGATGAAGTAAGTTGCTGGGAAATTGTATTTATGAAAATTGCGAAAAGAAGAGGTGATAAAACGCCGCCCTGAGGCACGCCAGCAGATATACTGCACCACGATGAGTAAGTATCATCAATGCGTATACGCTGCCGACGCCCGTGCAGGTAACTATGAAACCAATCAATCACCGTTGGAGATATGTTAAGAGAGCGTAGGATACCTAGAAGGATTTCGAAATCAACATTATTAAAAGCGTTGCTGAAATCTAATAGTGTCAGTAAAGTTACGCGCCCATTGTCCATTCCATCACGAATGTCATCAGTTATCTTAACCAACGCTGACACAGTACTATGTCCAGGACGAAAACCGGATTGGAAGGGATTCAAGAGATTGTTTCTGGAAAGAAAAATGCTAAGTTGCTGATGGACAAGGCGTTCAAGGACTTTGGATAAGAAAGGGAGAATAGAGATCGGACGGAATTCCGAGAAAGAAGCCGGATTAGTTTTTTTAGGAAGAGGAGTAACCTGCGCTTCTTTCCAGAATAAAGGGAATACCCCGGTGGAGAAGGAGGAATTAAGGATGTGGCAGATTATTGGGACTATTTGGTCAAGGATGGGAACAATCATATTCCGACTAATACTATCGCTTCCAATAGCTTTAGACGAAATAGATGCAATGCTCTTCTTAACATCACAATCGGTGATAAGATTAAAATCGAAAGATAGATAGTCAGGAATTGGAATAGAAGAAAGATGATTTAAAGCTTGTGATTTAATATATGCATCAATATTGGAAGAAGAGGTAAAGTGTTGATTTAACGAATTAAGATCAAAGTGCTGAGGGATTCTAACTATCAATCTCCTAAACTATCAATCAGAATTTTGTTTTATAACCATCAACTATTTCAGTTATGGGGCAGTTACAAAAGGTAGCTACATAAATACAAAATTACTTATTTAATTTGCTATTTTATTAAAATTTAAAATTGCTATTTTATGAGAGCATTTATTAATATTTTAATTATATATGACAGATGGACATTATTTGATTGTATATGTATTCTATTTTTATTGTTTTTAATGTTTTGTTTTTCTTTTTTTACATAATTCTTTATTTACCATATATTTTAATTTTTATTTTGTTTTTCCTTTGTCATAAATACTACCTGATACCTACTAATAATGTTAAAACCGTAAATGAATATTTGCACGCTTTATAAGCAAATGTATGAGCACACATAATTATGTACCTACACATAACTTTACCATACTTTAGTAAATAAAGGTATTTGATTTGATTTGAATAAAATATATGGGTTCTTACCAAAGATGCTTTCATTTTGCGGTGTGACTAAGTGCAGGATGAACGACTTCGTAGAAGTGAAGTAATCTTACTTCTAGACTTAGTTCTGGTGGAGTGACTTAGGTATCTGTGCCTTCTTAGAAAACCTAGGCCCTTTTTATATCATTACTTATACAAACAAAATAATGAAAGACAACACATGTTAGAGTACCGGCAAGGTATGAAGTTACTTTTGACAGCTTTAACTATTTATGTATTACATTTTTCTTGTTGACGTGTAAGATCTTTCCTCTCGGTTTCTTTCTTTTTTCTTTTCTTTTCGCATACTACCCCATACTTTCAGACGACAAAGTCACTGGACTATTCCTGCAATCTGTGGAAGTGATTTCGTGAAAAGGGACGGAAGTGTGTAACAGGAAGCGCACATTTTTCCGAGAGGTTGGTACTATCAGCCAAGTTGCTTATGTATTACAAAGGAGTTTTTATTTTATTTATTTACAATATTAGATGACGGAACCAGCAGATGGCCCACCTGATGTTATTGGACTTTGATCGTCCACCTTTTCACATTCAATTATTGAAAGCGTCAAACGAAAGTTGAATAGAAAGATGAAGACGAAAATTGAAGATGAAAATGCACAGTGTGACTGTGGACTTAGCTAATCTCGCATCCTCCTTTCTACGGACAAGTATCGCGACGCGGAGAGGTGTCCATTAGGAATGTCCACACTGTGCATTTCCATCTTCAACTTTCGTCTTCATCTTTCTATTCAACTTTCGTTTGACGCTTTCAATAATTGAATGCATTAATGAACGCAACACCATAGTTCAGTCGTAGTTTCTTCTTTTTGGAAACATGTTGACGAGAATATTTTACTTGGTGGAATATGTGCAGCTTACTTGGTTATAAGAAATTCCATAAAACAAAGAACCAAGAGAACGTTTTGGATACCAGGTTATTATAATAATCGAAGTAACGTGGTTATGAGTGAACTATAAGTGGATAAACATATTCTTTTTAAAAAAAATACAAGCATATCCGAAAGAAATTTCGATCGACTTTTGAAATTGCTTGAACCAATCTTGTTGTTGAACGCTTTAAGGCACTGAAATCCACCCGAAGCCAGAAAACGTAAATCACAGCGCGCGCTTCGCTTTCAACTCTCATCGCGCATGCGCTAAAGGCATGCCTCACGTGCGCTATGACGCATGCCCTTAATGAACAAAAAAAGGCACAGCGTGGACATAGCTAATGAACATCATGTTGTACAGGGATAGAGTTGTCGGCACACGAGCACGGGGCAGATCACCCATGAGATGGACTGACCAAATCAAAGCAGCTTTGGACGGTCCACAGCATGAAGCACAGCATGAGCTTGATCCGGATTTCTGGCCAGCTGGCATTATTTACCGACGCTATAGGGAAGCGTTAGAAACCAAATCCCTCTATTAACGTTAAGTGATAGTTTGAAGTATAAAATATGTATGTTATAGTTTATAGGATATGTATTTATAATGAGCTTAATGTTTAGGTATAATTTTACTTGATAATATCCAAAGGACTATTCTATATGGGGTGAGAAGCGTTACCTTGCCGTAACACAGTTTTTTAACTAGCACGGAAGGCAAAGTTCTCTTGTTTCATATACCTACTTACGAACATCTTTGAAATGAATGCAAATGTTAATTATGACTTGTTGTACCTATTCTAAGTGAAATAAACTTATCTCATCTCTTATCTCTGCACCAGGAAAGCTGTGGTACGAGATGAGTGGCGAAGGATTGTGAAGCGATCCACAAACCCTGAAGTGACGACCACGACCACTCTGCCAAGATCACGGGTCACGGTGTAAAACTGTCAAAAGCGGCTTCATAGCTTGCCATTACTATATTAGAAAGAATACATGTTGTTATTTTTATGAAAGTTCACATTGACCTTCAATTAAAAACAACATGTTTTGCATAAGAACAGCTGAGCTAACTTCATAATTACTTGATTGCATAAGAACAGCTGAGCTAACTTCATAATTACCTACTTGATTGCAATATTATATACCTATAGCCTCTGTGTCTTGGTGTTATGCGTTGCCCTTGCTAGCCCTGGGAAGATAATGTTTTTAGGGTTCCGTAGCCAAATGGAAAAATACGGAAACCTTATAGATTCGTCATGTCTGTCTGTCTGTCTGTCCGTGTATGTCACAGCCACTTTTTTCCGAAACTATAAGAGCTAGGCTGTTGAAACTTGGTATGTAGATGTATTCTGTGAACCGCATTAAGAATTTTACACAAAAATAGAAAAAAACTGTAAATTTTTGGGGTTCCCCATACTTAGAACTGAAACTCATTTTTTTTTTCATCAAACCCATACGTGTGGGGTATCTATGGGTAGGTCTTCAAAAATGATATTGACGTTTCTAGTAGTTTTTTTCGTTTCGGGACTTGGCGGTACACATGTCAAAACGTCCAATTGGTTTAATGGCTTGATAGTTAAAATAAACAATCGTTAAAATATACAGTTGTTCCTATGAACAATTATCTGAACGTACTTGTGTCAGAATGTACAGTTACTCATAAAGTACTATTGATAGAAAGAAAGAATGTCAAAATATACAGTTGGTCTAAAAGTTCTATTGATAATGCGAATGGATGTCAAAATGTACAACTAAGTCGTATGTCTTCAGAAGGGGTCCTTAAAAAATATCCGAATTCAGCGAAACTTTGGGATGTTATTTGTAGGTGTCCAGTAGTGCTATACCTAGTTCGAACAAAAAATACCCTGTGCTAACAGGAGCAGGGGGGGAGGGGGGAAACCAAAAACCACAAAAAATTTGCACATTTTCAGTTTATTCGAAATCTTACGAAAATGGTTGATTTTAATGGTAAATTTTAAATAGGAAACTTGTACAAGATAACAATTCCTACAATTTTTACATATCAAAATTATTTTTTCGCTACAGGACCACCGAGATACAAGGCTTCGAAAAAGTGCAAAATTTCCTAAAATCGTAAAAAAATAATTAAGTTAGTTTTTATTTTTATTTTAAGTGACTGTTTATTTCCTATTTCTCATTTCCTCATGTTTAAAGAAGAATAAATTTCAGTTAATGAGAATTAACTTCCTTTTTTTATCTTTAGTGACTAATTGATTGTTATAAGAAGAAAATATTTAAATATAATAGGTATTTAGTTTTTAAATATATTTAGTATTTAGTTTTATTTTATTTACTCGTATTTTACATTTTAGCAGAACTAATTATGCCTTGTAAAAAACTCATTGTTCTATTTCTTTCCTTTGACTGGACTTAATTCATTTTATTAATGACGTTATTTAATAATCATGGCGAGAATATGTTTGGAAAACAGCATATCGAGATGCCAGAAGCAGGGTGTATCGTCGATTAAACTTAACTGACGCGCGCATCTACGGCTTAGTATTGTTACGCACCTTCAGCCGATCTCTTATTTCTTTTTCGATTCCTTTCCTTTGAGACATTTTAATTGACAATGTGAAATTCAATCATTTTGTCAACGACACGATTTAAACATTAATTCTTTGTAATATTTATACAATTGATTACTGACACGATGTGACAGTTAAACAATATGGGAATATTTTATTTTGGCATTTACATAGTTTGACTTATATAGATAACTAGCTGTAACCCGCGACTTCGTACGCGTAATATTGTTTTATCCATAACTCTGCGTAATAGCACAGACTAATTATGTTTTACACTGTGGTAATAGTATGTTCTAGTTGTTGTAGTAGTAGAATGTTTGGTTTTCCACTTGTGGTATCCTACCTATGCTAATTGTAAGTTAGCGCGCCTCCCCCGAACGTATGCACATTGCCCGCAACCGTCACAAGAATAATTTCTAAACCAGCATCCGATGGTCCGGTGCCCCTTTCCGCACCGCCAGCAAGGCTGCTCCACGCACTGCACATCGCCCGCGGGCGCTGCGCTGGCGCCGCTGCCGACCCCTACGCGGCCCGCGTGCGCTGCGCCTCGTCCAGCCCCCCCTCCCCCCTTCACCCCCCCAAATCAGGTGTCTTTGTGACTTGTAACTCTGATTTAATTGTAGTGAGCGCCATGAACTGTTCCATGCGTCGTAATATAATTTTTTACTCGAAATATCGAATTGTTCGATTTTACCGATCGACATTTTATAGCCGATGCACAAAAACACAATAAATAAGCAAGTGGTGGTATTTTTTCGCGGTTTATCTCGTCGCCAGTGGGATTTACAGGTAGGATACCACAGTTTATAGGTATTTACTTGAGGACTCAATCCACCATAGCGTAGCAGTCGCAGCGGTAGCTGAATTTTTAGTATGATTTTTTGCTTGACTGGTTATGCATTAAGTGCATGTCTCGATTTTTTCTGAATGTAATTTTTTGTGCATTAGCAGCCGCTGCGGTAGCTGTTTTTTTTTAACTGGTTTTTGCTTGACTTAGTGTGTGTTTTTATGTTCTTCTAAATTTTTTGAACATCAATATTTATAGCGTGCATAGCAGTCGCTGCGATAGCTGTTTTTTTAACTGGTTTTTTGCTTGACTGAAGTGTGTGTGTTTTGATGTGTCTCTAATTTAAGTTTATGTGTGAATATTTATAGCGTGCATAGCAGTCGCTGCGGTAGGTAGTTTTTTATAACTGGTTTTTTGCTTGACTTTAGTGTGTGTGTGTTTATATGTGTCTCTAACTTTTTGAACCTCAATATTTATAGCGTGCATAGCAGTTCCTGCGGCAGCTGGATTTTTTTTAACTGGTTTTTTTCTTGACTTAAGTGTGTGTATTTTAATGTGTCTCTAATTTAAGTTTATGTGTGAATATTTATAGCGTGCATAGCAGTCCCTGCGGTAGCTGGATTTTTTTACTGTTTTTTCTTGACTATGTCTCTTATATTTTGTACGATACCGTCAAATGACCTTTGAAACGACACCATACTTAATTAGTTCTCCCGTGATCATGGCGCATGCAACTGTGCCGAAATATCGGGAACATTAAAAACTAAAAAATCATGGTAAATATCCCGTTTCTAGTGAAAAGTACCATACTTAAGTTTTTCAATTTAGATTTTTACAAACGTAAAATGTATGCGACACCTTCAAATGACCTTTGAAACAACACCATACTCAAGTTTTTCAATTAAGGGTTCGCATTTTAATCTTGAGGTCTTAAAAATGTCTTGATCTCAACAACGACACCTTCAAACGACCTTAGACATTACACTATTCTTATTTTTTAAATTAAGGGGTCCCATTTTAACCTTGAGGTCCTGGAATATTTTAATCTCAACAACGACACCGTGACACGACCTTTGAAACGACACCATACTCAAGGTTTTCAATTTAGGGGTCCCATTTTAACCTTGAGGTCCGTTAAATATATCTCAACAACGACTCCGTCAAACGACATTTGAAACGACACCATACTTATGTTTTTCAATTTAGGGGTCACATTATAACGTTGAGGTTCTGAAAATATTTTAATCTCAACAACAACACGTGACACGACCTTTGAAACGACACCATAGTCAAGTTTTTTCAATTTGGGTGTCCCATTTTAATCTTGAGGTCCTGATAATGTTTTAATCTCAACAACGACACCGTGACACGCCCTTTGAAACGACACCATACTCAAGTTTTTCAATTTAGGGGTCCCATTTTAACCTTGAGATCCTGAAAATATGTAATCTCAACAACGACACCGTCAAACGACCTTCTAAACGACACCATACTCAAATTTTTCAATTTAGGGCTCCTATTTTAACCTGAAAATATTTTGATCTTAATGACTTCACCGTGAAACAAACTTTGAAATTGCCGAAATACGCTGAAATCTCGCTAAAACCTAAAGTGTATTTATTTACAAAAAAAATGTCCCCATGCTTTTTTTCAGCAAAATTTCAGGTACTGCTGAAACTTATGTTGGCTATTTTTATTTAAGGAATTACCTTGTGAATTTTCTTGTTTCTACTACCAACGGTTTCTGAAATACGAAGCATTTTAGTTTTACATTAAAAGCCATTTTGGACCCCTTACAGAGTGAATTTTTAAAAATCCTTTCTTAGTACACCCCTACACCCAAAAAGGAATACATCCTTCAAATTTCATGTGTCTAGGTCCAGCGGTTTAGACTGTGCGTTGCAAAACGCAAAGTGTATACGTTAAAAGCCCTTTTTGAACCCCTAAGAGGGTTAATTTTCCAAATTCCTTTCTAAGTACACCTTTACACCCTAAAAGGAATACACTGTCCAAATTTCAAGTCTCTACGATCAGCGGTTTAGGCAGTGCGTTGTAAAAACTATTTTTTTTTTATTTTTTTACATAGAAAACGATCACCTTCCATTTTTCAGGAAAATTTCAGGAATCGCTGAAACACGTGTTTATTTATTTTATTTGAGGAATCTCCATGTAAAATTTCAAGGTTCTACTGCTAACGCTTTCTGAAATACAGAGCTTTTTTGTTGTATATTAAAAGCCCATTTTGGACCCCTTAGAGCGGGAGTATCGGAAATTCCTTTCTTAGTGCACCCCTAGACCACATAAGGAATGTACCCTCCAAATTTCAGGTCTCTAGGACTTACGGTTTAGGCTGTGCGTTGATTGTCAGTCAGTCAGTCAGTCAGTGAGTCAGTCAGTCACGCAACGATTTTATATATTTTGATTAAAAACAAGACTGATATGAGGTCAACTAAAAAATCAACTAAGTACTTTGTTTTGAAAAATATATTTTTCAATACAAGTTTTTATAAAATTAGTGATCGTAACCAAAATGAGCCTAAACACGGCCGGTCTACTATTATCCATCGAGGAGTTCCGTTGTCCACCTTCCGTCTCCATCATCAGATCAGCTCGCTGTCACCATCATATTGTATTGTCATCAGAACTTGACAGGTATGCCAAATTTCAGCTGAATCGGTTGCGTATAACTGCTTTAAAATTCAGTTGCAAGATTCCACCCGGACATACTTCGACCAAAGTAAAATAAATTTATTTACGTCGATGCGGACATACATAGGTACCTACATTGCAAGCTAAATAAAAGCTTGTAATGAAATTAGGGTTGACGAACATTATGCCAAATGCACATAAGAGACACCCAGACATGCCACACACGTTGTAAATCATAAATAGAAGTTGACCACTATGTAAGTTCCTCACTCGGATTGGTGTAACGTAGTTGCCGGCGTTCCGCAGGGCGGAGTACTCTCTCCTCTTCTTTTCTCTATCTTCATAAATACTCTAGTTTCTGGTCTACGTTTTGCTTCTTTTCACTTGTATGCTGATGACGTACAATTATATCTTTCTTTCCGACCTGATGACATTCTTGATGCGGTAAACCTGCTGACTGAAGATTTACGTGCTGTTTCTTCATGGTCACAGAAGTTTGGTCTTCATATTAACACCAGTAAGACCCAAGTGATGATCACCGGTAGTAGGGCTTTTATTTCTAGACTTGACAAAAACTCTCTCCCTTCCGTCAAATATAATGACATTCCTTTGGTCTATTGCTCTGAGGTAAAGAATCTTGGTCTTATCCTTTCTGAAAACCTATCCTGGGAGCAGCATATCACTGAAGTCAGCAGGAAAATGTATGGTTCAATGCATGCTCTGAAGCGCATGCAAAATTTTCTACCTTTTTCCGCTAAAGTAACTCTTGTAAACTCTATCCTACTTCCTATCCTAGATTATGCAGACGTGTGTTATCCCGATGCTACCGAAGAACAGCTTAACAAACTTGAGCGGTTGTTGAATCTCTGCATTAGGTACATTTATGGTCTACGTAAGTACGACCACATTTCACACTACCGCTCACAGTTAAAATGGCTCAAAATTCGATATCGTCGGGATACATACTTACTCTGTCTCTGTTACAACATCCTCCACAATCCTCTTTCACCAAACTATTTAAAAGAACGTTTCCCTCCCCTTTTTTCTCCTGACCATCTATCTCGATCCTCTCAACATCTTCTACTCATGACCCCTGCCCATAGGACCTCTTTTTACTCATACTCTTTTACTGTCACTTCGATCCGCTTGTGGAACTCTCTTCCAGTAGAAGTTAGGAAAGCCGCTTCCATGGGAGTCTTCAAGTCCAAACTGTACCAATACTTTTTGTCATTGCAAAATGTCCAACAAAATTGAGCTTATGTTATTTATTGAATTATTTATATATATTATATTATGTTAGGTATTTATGTAGCTAGTTATTTAGAGTAGGTATTTAGTTATGTTTATCATTTAATCTCAACCTATAATTAATTTTAATAGCACTACCACCCACTCTACATTACACAAAGGTTAGCTGGAAGAAAATGCTAATTAGCATTAAGTTCGCCTATGTACTGCTTTTTGTCTTGTGCAATAAAGAATTTTCTATCTATCTATCTATCTAAGTAACTTCGACAAAGATACAGCTGACGAATCCAACTTAGATGGGCAACATTATATTTAAAAAAAGTTAAACCAGATTTTCAAGTTGCAAGATTTGACGCACACTCAAACATTGCATTACATTTACAATTGCTCAATTCAAAGTTAAAAGTTCAATTACAATTTGGTTTTTTTCCTGAATGCTGCCCATCCAAGTTACATTCGTCAGCTGACCTCTTTGTCGTAGTTACATTATAATTACATACATTCATAGGTACTTACCCACTTACTCGATTCCAACTTGGATGGGCAGCATTCGGAAAAAAAAATGAAATTGGACTTGGAACTTTGAATTGACTTTCATTTACTTAACTTGCAATGTGGTGTGTCTCCGTCAAATCTTGAAAACGAATTTTGAACCATTAGCCTCGTTCGATTGAGCTGAATTTCTGCATAGGTACTGTCAAGTTCCGATGACAATACAATATGATGGTGACAACGAGCTGATCTGATGATGGAGACGGAAGGTGGACCACGGAACTCCTCGATAGTTAATATAGTGGACTAGGTATACAGGGTGTAACATAATATCCCTATAAGCCCGGGGAGGGGGTATTCTACACATCAAGGCGAATAACATTAGTTCTACGACTTTTTAAATTTCGCCGTTTTGAATTCATGAAATGTCACGTAAACATCCTGAAATTACTCAAGAAATGTTCCTAGCACAGCATGAGGATCTTACGGTACGTTATGGTACCTTACGTAGGGCTGCCTCACGTTCCCCCCCGAGGGTTCCCGCCTTGCCGTGGCGGGGGGGCTTAGTAACCGTGGTTTGGCCACCCGCGGTGAAGCGAAGAGGGACCCGACGTGGACCGCTCCTCTGGGCTTTCGCCACAAGCCCTGAATGGAGCGGTACCAGTAGGTTGCGGTGCTATATGGGAAGCAACGCAACTGAGGTGGGCTGCGGTGTTATATGGCACCGCGGCTGAGGGATGAAGGCCGCGGCGGGAGAGGAGTGCCGGTATTGCGGTGAGCCGCTCTCCCTACCTTCCGCGGCCTTGGCGGGGTCGCCACCGTTTGATGGCGGACGCGGTGGGGCTGCAGTGGAAGAGGAGTGTTGGTATTGAGGTGCGCCGCTCTCCCTATCCTCTGCAGCCGAAGTGGCAGGCGATGGGGCCACTGACCTGACCCGTCGCATAGGGACCTCGAGCGTCCAGACACGGGGTCGTCTGGCGCTCATTGGCTTGGTCCCGTGGTGGTTGCGGCATGCCATGTGGCTAACCGTAACGGGGGGCGTCTCGGTCGTGACTGTGGGTGTCATTCCCGGGACGTCCCCAGAGAAGGTCCGGAAACGGACGGCCGCGGCGGGTTCGCGGAAGAATGCGAAAGCGTCCCCGTGTTCCCACCACAAGCGGCAGTGGTGGAACCCGTGGAGTTTTAGTGGGTTGGAGTCCCACATAACCTTGTTGTCTCCCCGTGGCAGCCAGGTATGCGTGCGCATTTCTCCACGTCAAAAAAAAAAAAAAGGCTGCCTCACGTTGTGTTAGGTACATTTCTGGAGGAGTTTCAGGAATTTATCGAAAAATTTCAGGATTTTTACAAGGCATTTCATGAATTAAAAACTTCAAATTTTAAAAACGTCCTAGAACTAATGTTATTCGCCATGATATGTAGAATACCCCCTCCCCGGGCTTATAGGGATATTATGTTACACCCTGTATAGTTTCGAATATATGAATTTAGATATATGTAAATTAATTGTGTTCCGCTGGAACGGTATTTTTGGGTTACATTTAAATTTAATGTTATCCATAAAGTGTGGTTTACACTTGAAAAAATAAAAACCTATGTAAATTAATTGAATTAATTGTAAATAAATAGAAATAAATGTAGGTAGTAGAGCTTTTTGTGATAGAGTTCGTCCGGGGAAGTACTACCACCATACCTATTTCTGCCGCAAAGCAGTAGTGCTCGTATTGCTGTGTTCTGAATTGAAGGGTATGCCGGTGAAATTCCAGGCACATGAGACTTTTCATCAGTATATCAGGGTGGCGGGCGCAGTGCAATGCCACATTGGATGCGTCCTAGGTGGATGTGATCTATGAGGTAATGCACTGTTCATAGGCAGAGGGTACCGCTAACATCAGGGCTGTTATTCTCTATGACCATAGGAGATTACTTGACAATAACGTGTGACGTCACAATGTATTCTGAACGATGATTCCACGCAGATATCGTAACGAGCCCGCGTTATGTCACGTTTGGTCATAGCGAATAAGGGGCCATCTGCTTGATCCGTCATTCCAAGTTGTATAAAAAAAAACTATCAAATTCTTGCGAAACAATAAGGGTTCCTTGTCGCACTTCGGAGCCCTAAAAAATATACTACTAACAGCTAATCAAACTACGAATAAAAAAACAACATAGGTGCCTCAAGGGCGAGGCATATGAAACAGCAGATCATAAATAATATTTGCGATCACTTAATAATTAACTCAGCTGTTCAAACTTCAAACAAAACGTAACGCTTACAAATTGTCGTTCAATGTAAACTTTCTTATAAACAATAGTAAAATACTTTTTAATATTATATATTTAATTCGTATTGCTAATGAGGGGTTTTCACGGACTGTTCAAATCATGCGCTACTAGATGGCGCTGCTTTGAACCTAGCTTTCAAAATAAAGTGTTTCAAAGTCAACAACGTAGTGATATATTTAGGTGTTCGAGCCTATGCTTGAACCACGTTTGAGATTACCTTCTAATATTCGTCATAAACATTTGCTATCTCTTTCTATCTTAGGGTGTTTTACTGGTTTACACTGCACCTATCCTTGTCACACACTAACAGCAGCGCGCGGCGGCCATTTGCTTGTTTCAGTACGCTTTTAATATTCGTCTGACGAACACGTGTACAATGAGAGTAAAGAACGTGGATTCCAAAGGATTAAACGAACCTCCAATTCGAGGTAAGAATGAGGATTAATATCATATTATCCTAGACACTTTCCCACTCGGCGCTTTCGAGTCCAGTGACGATTTATATTCCGCTCGGCGCCTTACGGCCCAGCGACGATTCATATTCCGCTCGGCGCCTTACGGCCCAGCGACGATTCATATTCCGCTCGGCGCCTTACGGCCCAGCGACGTCATATCAAGACATGCTTACAGCAAGTCTCAACCCAGATCTTGTCGCCTCACGAGACGACATTGATTGAAACGACACCCGGATCTTGTCGCCTCACGAGACGACATTGAGATCTTGTCGCCTCACGAGACGACATTAATTGAAACGACAAGTAGGTACTACCTACTTTCATACTACCTACTGTAGTTGAGACGACACGACGCATCGCGTGTTGTCCGGAATGAGGCGACCATAGACGTAGAATTTTTTCGCTACGCTAAATAGACAAACGAAGCGTGGGAGAGAGAAGTCATTTTTAAATGTACCCCGTGCAAGAAGAAAAGTGACAGGAACAATGTATTGAATTTGACATGTTTTGCTTGAGTTCATGCCCATACCGGACGGTCTCTTGTGCAGTTTAACTAATTTCGTAATTTTTTTAGTAATCTTACTATTAAATAACAAATATAACTTTGTATGACAGTGGTGTCATGTTCAGTTTGTGACTGTGAATATACAAGACGTAATTATCCGGGAAAATACACGTTTCACAGGTAAATAAGAGATTATTGGTAGTTCGATTGTATTGCTTATTTTATCAATTCTGCTTTAGTAAATGGCCTAAAAACCAGTTTCATTCGTAGATTAGGACTTTCCCTTATATTTTTTAATAATATTTCGTTGCTGCACCTAGAAATAAACAATATTTTATGTAAAATATAAAAATGTTTGATTACGATAGGGCTTGACCAAGTGATGACGTCAGAAATATCGATAGTCCTGTTGCAGTCTATATCGTAGTATCGCATCATGTAAAAAGAACGCTGGCGGTCAAGCTTCTTCAGGCGTTCCAGCGTTCGTTTTAAGAGATTACTTACTTTTCTACTTATTTAAGAGATGTATACCTATGCATTCAATGAGTGCCTACCTAGTTTACTACTTTTTACATGAAGCGCACTATACCTAACTATAAATTAAATTTTTGTCCATCCTAGAATGGAGGTTTACTTTGTTTGGAGTAAATATGTTTGCTCTGTTAACATTTTACCGTTTTAAAAAAAATCTATAATAACCAGGTGGACATTGAGGTGTGTGTTTTTGTATTGACTATTGAAAAGGTAACTTTAAAGCACCACGGGTGTTTTATTGCAGTTTGTGTAGTAGATATTTTGGAGTAAATATTTACGTTGTTGTACACACGCCTTTTTCCCGAAAGGGTATATTTATTTTTTATTTTTTATAAATAAATATTGTTTATTTCTGCTTAATAAAATAATAGGTAACAAATTAAATTTAAATATACCCCAGAAATTCCGTTCCAGCGGGACTCGAACCTGTGATCAGCGATGCCTTTACTTTCGAACTTTGAACAGAAGGTTTCCAATGAAACACCTGTAGATACAGCACTATCAACTTGGCGCTACAGCCGAGTTGACAGTGCCCACAAATTTCGTCTCCAGCGTCATAGCTCGATCTATGGCTAAATTGTTTAAGGCATCGCCGATGACAGGCGAGGGTGCGGGTTCGAGTCCCACTGGAACGGAATTTTTGGGTTACATTTAAATTTAATGTTATCCATAAAGCGTGGTTTACACTTGAAAAATAATAAACTTTGGGGTAACAAATTGTCTGTAGATAAAGTAACAGAGTGAAAAATTATATGGGAGTAGCACGGCTGATATAAAATGTTTTTGTGCTTTCAGATTTCCAAGTAATCCTTTGCTACGAGAAAAATGGTTATCGGTTATAAGAAGAGTGGGATGGACTCAAATAAGAACTCCACTAGGTATATGCAGCAAACATTTTAAGTTTAAATTTAAAAGGGAAACTCTAAGATCCCGCCTATAAATAAAACTGTAATATTTAGGGGTCAATAAATAATAAAGGTTTATTTATTAACTGTATTCAAAATTCTCTTTATGACGTCAAATCTGCCAAACTGTGTTATTCATGAAAGACTTAATCTGCATTAAGATGTATTTATCTACCATACACACCACGGACGGATGATGAATTCTATCGACAATGTAAAAGTGTTGGTCGAGGACAACACTATTTTTAACTCGGACATAGACTTTCACCAACACGTGCACATATTTTTTTTGGTTCCATCTTCGATCTCTGATTGTAGATCTAGTACATATACTAAATCTATGGAGGCGACATACCCCGACGCCTTAAGGCGAAGCGACGCATCGCTTTTGTTATCTGTTCATGTCTAGACGACAAGACGATTTTATTAAATTGATGAGACGACATCTCTTTATTGTATTTAAGGCGACATCACTCCTTTTTACAACAACCATTGGTTTGTTTGTTCTCAGAGATGCCGGAATTAACGTCTATGGGAAATCTTGCATCCGCATACCCCGAAGAAAAAGTAGCAGCGTTCGAAGCACTAGTTGCTTCATTAGACAGGAACTATCCAGATGATTGGCGAGAATGGAAGGTCTACAATTACTCCTTTCAAGAATTATTTGGAAGCAACCAAATACCGTCTGCAGTCGAGGTAAAACTCAGATTTGCAATACCTATAGTAGAAATGGCTAGGGCCTTTGACCCGGGTACATCATCATTGTCGGAGCGGGGTTATAAAGCTATAAGATCTACCATGTTGAGATGGCCTTTGGGCAGAGCACTCTTGTATGCCCCCCATAATATTATGGAGAAAATCCATGAACCCATGTACAATTCTTTTGTGGACACGGTGGCGGCCCTCAAGTCCAAGTTAACAAAGAGATCCGAGGCGTCGCAAGAACTTAAGGACAACCTACGAGGGAGAAAGAGATCTAGAAGTGTCGAAACTGAATTCCATCAACCAAAGCGCTTCGCGCCGACTCCATCTTCTAGTATTGAACATACTGAAATACGTTCAACGCCAGCTCAAAGCAGTGACGAGCACTTGCTAGCTACCGTGCTAAGCCAACAGATGTCTCTTTTTAACACAATGATAAAAATGCAGTCCGAACAGAATGAAAATGTAAAACGACTTCTACATCAAAGCCCGACAACATCCTATAGGGCAGAATCACTTAATACGACGCAAGAGGACTTAAACAGGTCTTTTGAATCCCATCCAGACAGCACCGTCTCAGATGAGGAGAATCGTCCTTCAAAGCATTCAAAGGAGACCAAATTGCGAGCTAAAATTGCTGAAGCTCAAAGGCAACTTGTAGAACTACAAGAATCGGAAGACTCTGACAACGAACCGGTGTTTGACTTCAAGCCAACCATTGTGGTACAAGAGCCTAAAATTTCTAAGGCCGACCCAACAGCGCTAGAACATGGTATAAAATGCCAAAAATTTCGTGATGCCGAATGGCGTAATGTTCGGTATGCTGAAACGCAGAAGCTTTTTCAGGCCACTCCTGCTTTTACCGCTTTAAAACCAAACAACCTCCTGGCGGGAGTTGCCCCCGAATGGAAATCAACAAGTATATTGGAACGATTTGACCTCGTTTTGGGGGCAATCACTAACGGATTGTTGCAACAAAGAATAATCTTCCAAAATCTCCTCGACAGATTTGCCCGCACAGATGAAAAGGAAAGTAGGGAAAGACTTTATTGCTGCAGATTCTAACTTCCGAAAAACCTCCGATTCGCTTATACAATACATCTGTGGTCGACGAGCGGAGGTCATACAACAGCGCAGGGAAATCTACAAACCCCAAAATAAGGCTCTTAAAAATATCTTATATGATATCCCGCCTTCCGAAACCCATCTTTTTGAAGAGAAAGCTTTCACAGAAGCAGTTAAGGAACAAGGTGGCATACATAAGTTAATTCCTGCAAAGAAGAGGCAAAATATCCCTGCAAAGTCATCAATCAAACCACAGCCGAATTATAAGGGCAGAAATAATTTTCACCAAAGTTCCCAATACCGAAATCGCGATTCAAGAAACCCAAAGCGAACCAATTACTACAACCCCTGCACCACCCACACCAAAGGAAGCGAACCGACCGACCGCGTTCAGAAATCATTCAACCCAAATGCACAGTCTAAGGGAAAAAAGTGGGGGGAGGGGCGTAAATGACTATTTCTCGGCGGGCTGCCTCGCATTCCATACAAACAAATGGAGAAACGCCCCCACAAACATCCTAAAAATCATAAGCGGTTACCGGATTCCGTTCAAAAAATCTCCTCCTCTTACAAAACTTTCGGAGATAAATGCTCAAAGGTTCCAGACCAAGGACTCTCCCGAAATGACTGTAGAAATAAAGAAGCTTAAAGATTCAAAAGCCATAAAGCCAACCATGCATCAGACGGGCTTTCTCTCTACTCTGTTTTTGAGAAAGAAAATAAACGGAGAAAATCGTCCTATATTCAATCTCAAGAGACTGAACGATTTCGTTTTCACTCCAACATTTCGTCTAATAAATCAACAGCAAATACCTTCACACATAAAGAAGGGAGATCACATGATGAAGATAGACATCTCGCAGGCGTATTTTCACGTCCCAATAATGCCGAGCCACCGACGTTTTCTCTGCCTCGCGTATCAGGGAACTATTTACGAGATGACTTGTCTCCCCTTCGGTCTGGCGAGTGCACCGTCAGCGTTCGCGAAAATAACAAATTGGATCGCACAACAACTAAGACAGGAAAACTTACGCGTAATCGTCTATCTGGACGACTTTCTGATTATCCACGAGGATCCTGCAACGCTGGAAGTTCAAGCAAAATTTGCGGTGAATTTTTTAACACAGCTGGGATGGCAGATAAATCACGCAAAAACCTCCACAGTTGCTGCAACCAAGTTGGAATACCTGGGGATTTTATGGGACACAAAAGAAAATACCAAAAGCCTGTCAGAAGCCAAAGTTCTTCAACTGAAGAGTTGCATAATGGAGCTCCAAGAGAAAATGCTGTGGAGTTGGTGGGATGCGAAAGTAATTCTGGGCAGGTTGAACTTTGCATCACTGGCAGTGCCACTAGGACGACTCCATTGCCGTATCCTTCAACGAGCTGCAAAGCTCTTACCGGTCAGAAGTCCTCATCGAAGATTCCCCATAACGGGACCTGTAAAGAAAGAACTAGATTGGTGGTTAAAGAACGTTCACAGAGGCACCCATATTCATTATGCCAATCCATCGATCTTCATCAACCACCGATGCAGCAGGCGAGGGCTGGGGAGCCATAGCGAACAGCCGCCTGTTTTGGAACAAATGGACGCTGATTCAAAGAGACTGGCACAGCAACATGAAAGAATTATGGGCCGTTTTCGAGGTTCTCCAATGTCTTGGTCGCGAAGTATTCGAGAAAACTGTCATATTACAATCCGACAACCGCACAACTGTGGCGTATATCAACAAACAGGGCGGGACGAAATCAATGACGTTGTTGAGAGCGACGATGAAGATTCTTCTGCACTGCGAGACCATGCGATGTCATCTAGTTGCCCGCCATATTCCGGGAGTATACAATGGATTGGCAGACAGCCTATCACGAGAGAAGACTCTCCCGGAATGGCATCTCAGCAAACCAATTCTATCAATATTATTCAAAAAATTCGGCAAGCCGCATATAGATCTGTTTGCGTCAAGGAAATCTGCCGTGGTACCAAACTATGTCAGCGAAGATGTTTCCGATTGCCAGAGCCAATTCACAGATGCATTCAGCAGAACATGGCAATACCAACTGGGGTGGATTTTTCCTCCTCCGGCGTTGATTCCGCGTGTGCTAAGTCATTTAGAGATTTCAGAGGGACGATACCTACATCATCATCGCTCCAGTGTGGGACAAGGCGTTTTGGAAACCCGATCTCCAACGACGGGCAGAAGGACCCCCATTCTTGATCCCGGACCTTCGCAGCAACTTAACCGATCTGCGCACGAATCTTCCCCCACCGGGTGTAGAGCACCTAAAATTGGGGGTTTGGATGGTTCAGGCTGGTCCAAACAAGTGAAGAATTGGTCTGATCATGAAATAAAATTATTAGAAGCATCTTGGAGGACATCCTCTTTAAAAACATACAGACCGATTTGGACAAGGTGGCGCCATTGGGCATTATCCAAAAACATTCCAGTAGATAACCCAGAACCCGAAGATCTGGCCAAGTACCTGTGCTACCTTTATATGGATATAAAGCTTGCCCCCAGAACTATAGCTCTACACAAGTCGGTTGTAGCAAACTTTAGTAATCCGCTTAGAGCAGAAGAGCTAAGCTCGCATCCAACCGTAAAGCGGATTGTAAAGGGTACCTTTGCAGATAGCCCTCCTACAAACAAAGTCTTATCGTGGAAGGTAGAAGACCTTCTTTCATACCTGAAGACGTATACATTCACGGAAAACAGCCTTTTCGCTGTATCCAGACATACCTGCATTCTCCTGCTCTTAGCTACAGGTAGAAGAGTTCATGATCTAACCCTCCTTAGCATTGAAAATGGAGCGTATGAAGACAAAGGAAACGAAGTAATTTTCTGGCCTAAATTTGGATCCAAAACTGATAATAACTCATACAGACAGTCGGGATGGCTCTTGAGAAAGCCACCGGAAATTTCAAACAAACAACTTGACCTAGTATTTTGGATTAAAAAACTCATCTTAGTCTCCTCAGATCGGCGCAATCCACGATCTCTGCAGAATCTCCTCATCACGACACGAGGTGTAGCAAAAAATGCTTCTCGCACAGTCATCGCAGGCTGGATCAGAACTTATTCAAGGAAGCTGGCATTTCAGCGTCGGCTGGCAGCTTTAGATCAGCAGTTTCATCACACAATTGGGTCAATGGCCAACATAATATTGACGAAATCCTCAGAAGAGGAAACTGGAGATCAAAAAACACTTTTTTTAAACATTATTTTAAGGAGTTAAAATACGTCCCGAGGTCAAACTCGAATGAACTTAGTACGAGTTTCTCGCCTATAAGGTAATTCGGGTCTTCAAGATGATTTGAATAAGTTAAACTTGATTGTTATTAGATAAATATGTTATATAATTATGTAAAGTTTTGATACTTACTTAATATAATTTTGTTGTTTATGATTCCTACCTAATTATTTGTTTTTATTTTCAATTTCCCAAACAGTTTCACAGTACGCATATTTAAGCAGCGCCGGCAGATAGTAAACACGTCTCAAACGTGGTTCAAGCATAGGCTCGAACACCTAAATAGAACTGTTTCCCCCCCGAAGGGTAGAAAACAGATATTTAGGTTTCAGCCGTAGCTTGAACCACCCCTTAAGTGCCTTGCCGGCTCAAGGTACTGAAACAAGCAAATGGCCGCCGCGCGCTGCTGTTAGTGTGTGACAAGGATAGGTGCAGTGTAAACCAGTAAAACACCCTAAGATAGAAAGAGATAGCAAATGTTTATGACGAATATTAGAAGGTAATCTCAAACGTGGTTCAAGCTACGGCTGAAACCTAAATATCTGTTTTCTACCCTTCGGGGGGGAAACAGTTCTATTTTCGTGGTATTTTGTTAATAACACAAAAAGCACAGACAATGCATTTGTTAATTTTGACAAGCATACTTAAGTCAGCGCCATCTATCGAGCCAAATTGAATTACTTTTTTTTTAAATTCGAAAATCAAAAGCCCTCATTACATCTAATTGCAATGAGGGGTTTTCACGGCCAATTCACATCATGCTTAAACCCTTGAAAATAGATGGCGCCAGCTCTGTACTTCTGTCAAAATAAAGTGAGATGTCAAAGTCAACAACGTAGTGATATATTTTCGTGGTATTTTGTTACTATCACACAAAACCACAGACAATGCAGTTGTTAATTTTGGCAACCACATTTGAGTCAGCGCCATCTATCGAGCCAAATCGAACTCCTCTTTTATTCGAAAATGAAAAGCCCTCATTTACATGATTGTTTTGATCGAGCGAGTGTAGTAGCGTGCGTATCGTCTCTGCGTCAGCTTGGGTAAAAATTATTTCGTTTGTCTATCCGGGTGTTTTCTGCAGGTCGCATTTGTCAGCCAGTCTTGACGAAACTTGGTTTAAGGGTTCTAAAACTTCATTGTTTTTTTTTGTCGTGAAGCTTTTTGGTGGGAGAGGTATTTTGCCCAAAAAGGGGGTAGTTAGCTGCGGCACCATTTACCCACCGATTTAGATAATATTTGGCAGAAACTTTCAGTAGTCAATTCTAACAAGAATGTTGATTATGAGCAAAATCGGTCAAGAGTTTTGTTTTTTTAAATATTCAGTTATAAGCCGTGGTGTGTCCGGCCCAAGAATAGACTCCTCCATCTCCTCCCGTGGATGTCGTAAAACCCGTCTAAGGGATTACCCGGACTTGTTTGTAAGAATCGTTGGTAGGTAGGTATAAGATATGTCCTAGCTGCTAGCTCATTTAAGGAATGTGTTATTACTGGAAGAAAGCGTTAGCAGAGTCAGTCGTGGGAAGCAATCGCGGCGATGAGCTCACCACTTGTCACGTCTATTTCCCGCGATGGTGCAACCCACTGTGAAAAGAGACCTATTTGAGGCTCTGCCTACCCTTTCGGGGAAAAAGGCGTGTGTCTATGTATGTATGTATGTAGTCGAGTTTTTAGTCGCCGAGGAGCACGGGGTGCGTCGGACGGCTGTCGTTTTGAATCGGTGGTCGTTCGTAAGACTTGCCACGGTAATAAGGTCCCACCTGACAGAAATCTTCATACAAAAAAACGCCGCGCCGCGCCGCTCTTCAACCCTCAAAAATCTGTCGGTGGTACTTGTGAACTGAGAACGTCTTTGAGAGGGTGTTTTTACAAACTTGGTCGGAATCTCAGTAGAAGAACTAATGCATGGAACTAAGGCTAAAAACGAACCGGTATATATTGATTATACCAGTCTCATTCTTTTATATGAATGTATTCATGTGTTGGAATGAGACAAGCATATATCTATCTGTTTTTATTTGTGTAACTCGTACCAGGCCAAATGTCAAACTAGGTACCAATTACTACTACATTCATGGTACCAATCTAGGGAGATGTACATTCATGTTACCAATATTCAGAGTACAGAACGGAAAAACGATTAGGATAGGAGTAAGAAGGAACACTCTATGCTATTTTAGAACTCAATCCATACTATTATACATCCATGGTCGGAATAGGTACCAAATCAATAAAGAATTTGTCAATGCTGACTACTGAAATTTATTTGACATGTATTTTATTTTGAACCAACTAAATCAATAATCGTAATTAAAGTTACCTGTATTATCTAAAACTTGCATACTTTTGTACAATACAATTTATACCTACAGTTCATATATTATTTAGGACATCTACGCCATCCGTGTCTGCATTACCGCTTGTGGTGGTGCGCATCTCACGCGCCGACTCACGCGCGCCGCCAGCACGAATCTCGACATCAAGCCACGGTATAAGTGATAGTACCTGCCTCGAGACGTGTCGGACCTTGTACCTTGAGACCTGCCTGACCTTGTACCTTGAGATCTGCCTACAACCTTGTACCTTGAGACCTGCCAACAACCTTGTAACCTGCCTACAACCTTGTACCTTGAGACCTGCCTACAACCTTGTACCTTGAGACCTGCCTACAACCTTGTACCTTGAGACCTGCCTACAACCTTGTACCTTGAGACCTGCCTACAACCTTGTACCTTGAGACCTGCCTACAACCTTGTACCTTGAGACCTGCCTACAACCTTGTACCTTGAGACCTGCCAACAACCTTGTAACCTGCCTACAACCTTGTACCTTGAGACCTGCCTACAACCTTGTACCTTGAGACCTGCCTACAACCTTGTACCTTGAGACCTGCCTACAACCTTGTACCTTGAGACCTGCCTACATACAACCTTTCACCTTAGACCTGCCAATTGACAACATTGTAACTTGAAATCTACCTACCCATAAACTTGTACCTTAAGACCTGTATACAACACTTCAAATTAATTCTTGAAATAAAAGATTGTACGACTCGATTGGCTTTCATTTATTGTTTTCGTTCAATGCTCTTCCAACAGGGCACTCTGATAAAAGAGAGAAGATGTAGCTCCAGTGACTCACAATTATAGTTTTGGTTGTTGGCTCCCTACGTGTTGACGGTATGCCACAAAAACACTAGGACACAGTTTCACTCACATACCTAGTTTGGTGGGAATAGACGGTTTTTAACACCAGTTTTCAAAGTACCTAATAAATAAATAAATAATGCTGGACAGTTAACACAACATTCTCTAGTCCCATGCCAATAGAAAAATTGTCTATGCCCCAAGCTAAGCAGAGCTTGTTATGTAAAGTAAAGTAAAAGTAAAAATAATTTATTGCTTATACATAGGTTACACTAGAACTACAAAATTAAATTATGGTCAATAGGTACATGCTAACAAAAGAAAGTTTACAACATTGGGTATTAAGTACCTAGGCATTATCAAGCTGCATGAACAGATTGATAAAGCCTGTAATGAATTATGAAAGGTGACAAGTTCGAAAAACCCCTACCCTCCGAACTAGTTTGAGACTGTATCTCGTCGGGCAGTGTGCCTCTCACTTAGACACCCACCAATGCAAAGAACAAAAGAAAAGAAGTGTTATGTATAAGTACTTGACTAGTAGGTAGACACTATTATTTCTTAGCAGTTAGATGTGTATACTCATATATTATGTTATTTAAGAATTACTTGTTTTACATTTTGAAAACATACACTAGAAATATTGACCACAACGGTGGGTTCCACAAAGGATAAAAACAAGTAGGTAAGATACCTACTCGTTGACTTAGGACTAAATTATCTTAAAATAACTTGTCATACTAACAGCACTTTTGCATCTTTATGCAAAAGGATTTAATATACCTTAAACATAATAGTTGAAGTGTGAAAGATGCAGGCAAGAAGGTAGGTATACCTACCTATGCGTGAATTTGAGTGTGTATGAGTGTGTGTTAGAGTTTATGTGTGTGTGTATGTGTGTGTGTTAGAGTGTGTGTGTGTGTGTATGTGTGTGTAGGTGTGTGTGTGTGTTAGTGAATGTGTGTATGAGTGAATGTGTTTTTGTAAGAATGTTGTGCATGAATGTTAAGTTGATTATTATGATTAGATGATTAAGATGCTTTGATTCAATATGTCAATTCAATTCAAGGACAATACATTCAAAAAACACGCCTAGAATTTAAGTATCTAGCTTTGCATTTCAATGACTTTTGAAATCTAGGATTCAAATGCTTTCGAATGAACAGCTACAATGGGAAGAGCGAGTAGACAAAACACAGGGCAATCAGATCAGATATTACAGAAAGGGGCAAATTGCTTGGCTACAAGATAATGTAAAGCATACAACTAGTATTAGACTAAAGATCACTTCAAAATAGTTAGAAGCGACTCAACCTCCTCGTAACCTAACGTTGAAAGATAGTTTGTCAATGCAATTTTACAAAGGAATATATTCAAGTTCTTGACGCCTATGACTTTATTGATTTTATTATAAATATATGGGCCTATGAAGCTTGGAAATCTATGTGCGAAAGCAGTTCTGCAACGGGGCACAGTATAAGCAATGTGATTTCTGCGCTGTCCCAGGTCAGGTAAGAATGGTTTCCTATGTTGCTGAAGAATTAAACATTTAATAAAGCATTTCCTAACAGAAAGAACAGACATTTCATCATAGAGTTGACGTGTTGGAAAGCGAAATGGTTTGAAAGACATAACCTTCAGAACCGCCCGTTGAGCTCTTTCAATCTGTAAGAGATTACTCTTTGCACAACCACCCCAAGAGGTAATGCAGTATATCACTATTGACTGGCATAAAGCAAAGTAAATTGAGATCATTTGATTAGGGTCACAAACATTTCTTAGTGTTTTAAATATGTAAATTAGTTTTCTTACTCTTCCTGTGAGAACTCTGATCTGACTTTTCCAATTTAGCCTATGATCTACCATAATGCCGAGATACTTAATTTCACTAACCTGGGACAATTCATAACAATTGCATTGTGCCGAAGACATATCGCAACTATGTGCTTTAAGCGTTAAAGTACCATGCTGGGGTTGCCCGTCAGATCTCATGCTAAATGTTAAGTACTTAGTCTTCGCAAGATTAAGTGTTAGCAGATTCTCTTCTAGCCAGAAATTAACCTCACTAAACCCTTTCCCTGCAGTGTCATTGACTCCCTTCCACGTACTTCCTGAGAACAGTATGACTGTATCATCAGCGAAAGTTATAACATGACCATCCTTAAGTTTGAGATTACACAGATCATTAATATATATCAGAAAAAGCGTAGGGCCTAAAATGCTACCTTGTGGTACTCCAAAAGAGATGACATCTTCATTACTCAGGTGATTCCCTATATGCACAGATTGTTTTCTATTATCAAGGTAATCAGTTAATAGCTTAAGTTGGAGACCGCGTATTCCAAGTTTTTCCAATTTTTTCAGCAGCATTGGGATAGAGACGGTATCGAAGGCCTTAGCTAGGTCTAGAAATATGGCTAGAGTTTTTTTATTTGCATCCAGTTCTTTCACAATACTCGATACTAGATTCTGGACAGCATCTGAAGTTGATTTATTGTTTCTAAAGCCATATTGGTTACAAGACAGTAAAGAGTATTTATCAAGATAAGTTTTCAATCTTTTGTTAATTAATTTCTCTAGAACTTTTGACAAATTAGGAAGAAGTGATATTGGCCTATAATTAGAGATACAGTCTCTGTCCCCTGATTTGAAGATTGGAACAACCAAGGATTTTTTAAAAGCTTCAGGAAAGGTCCCTTCTGAAATACATAAATTGCAGATGTGTGTAATTGGAGGAGCTAATGTGTGTATGCCAAATTTTAGCAAGGATGAAGAAATACCGTCCCAGCCCATACTAGAGCTGTTTTTAAGACTGCTTATGATAGTCTTAACTTCATCGAGATCAGTGGGAAGCATAACAAAGGAGTGAGGACAGCTTGTTCCATCTGAATGAGGTTCAGATGTAGCGCGCTTTGACCTGACCTGTATAATCTTGTTGGCAAGTTTAGACCCAATGCTAGAAAAGTACTCATTAATGTAATCGAGTGACTCAATAGGTGTAGATTTCAGGTTGATTAAATCAAAGTTAGTATTTTTATTAGTCTCCATGTTGCATATGGTTTTGATGCACTGCCATTGTTTTTTAAGATTAAGTCTGTGTTTTTGCATCAGGGATTTAAAATGTGCATTTTTTAATTTCTTCAGAGTTTTATTACATGTATTTCTATAGCGCAAGTAAGTTATTTTTAAAATCAAATTATCAGGGTCAAGTTTTAACCTTTTATGCAATCTATCTCTATTTTTAAGGCAGCGTAATAGACCTGGTGTAATCCATGGCTTAAGGTTCCGTCTCCTACGCGAAGCTGTAACAGTGTAGGTATATTTCTTTATAGTTTCCTTTAGAATTGAAATAAACAGATTGGTGGCATTATTAGCGTCCTGGTACATAAACTTGTCATTCCAGTTTATTACTGACAGTTCAGACATTACTGCGGAGTAGTCAGCTCTTTTGATCTCTCTTGGTTTTGCCTTGGGGCAATCAATACGTAGAGGAAGGGACAGTATAACAGTGGAATGATCAGTAACAGTAGTATTACAAACAATAGTCTTGGTGGGTGACCTTAGTCTGACAAAGTAATGGTCATAACATTTATTTGCACGCGTAACTAAGTTATGCGTAGGTAGGAGTCCATGAGAGGCAAGCAGATCTAAGTACTCACCACTACGTCGGTCATCATTATCATTTTTAATGTCAATGTTAATGTCACCCATCAACACCACTTTCTGGTACATTCTAAGATCTTTCAATAAGATATCCAATGACCTCAGAAAAACTTCAACATCAACAATAGATGGTGACCTATAAATACAAATCAAGGCAAGGTCTTTTTTATGTGTAGCAACCAAGCAAGTTGCATCTAGAAAATCCGGTTCAAAAACCCTCACATCGAAAGCGTTCCTAATATAAAAAACTATACCATCATTCTGATTGAAATTCCTAAGGGTATGATGGCATTGATAATCCTCCAACTGTGGTAAAAAACTAACTTTGGATAACCAACATTCAGTTAAGGCAATAAAGTTTACCTTCAAACCTAAGCGATGCAGTAGTATCTGAAAGTCATCAAAATTCATGTTTAAGCTGCGTATGTTTTGCTGCACTATCCTTAAATCATTATCTGACATGGTAAGGTGATTACTGCAATTTTCTGGTGAATTCTCCATGATGGAGATACCAACATTGATGTTACTATCAATATCGGTATTTATATCAACTATATCAACCATCATTAATATTAATGAATATTTTTATAAATAATAAACTTTTCACCAGAAACATGCAGGGGCTTGTGTAATTAACTATGTGTTTATGTGTGCTTGTGTATGTGTATAGTGTTTGTATAAGTACAAGTATAAGACAATGTATTATTGTTTTACTACTATGCGTATTAGTAGGACAAGGGTAACAGAGTGCACTTTTTAATGCTATTTTAAATTACTCTTACTTAGCAAGCTGTTTCAGGCAGGCCAACGAAGTGATAGTGATTGGGTTTGATTCATCATTTTCACGAAGAAATAATTTGCCATACCTCGACCAGCAATATTTATAATTGTTGGATTTTGCAAAAGCCCTTGCCTCATAGAACAATTGCTTCAGGTAGCCAGGGAGAGACTCAGACACATAAATTGGCATTAATGGACCATCAATCGCAATGTGACCCGTATTCAGCTTGTCCGTCACTGGTCGGTCTTTGTTGAAAATCCGGGCTGCATCCAGAACCTTGATTCTCTGCTGAACGGTCTGCAACTCAGCAACAATTGGCCTGCTGGATCCTTTTTTCCCTGGCAGACGATACACATCACGAAGATCCAACTTCACCATTGGGGATTGGATAGCATTGCAAATCTTGAGCACTATGATAGAGAGGTCATCAGCAGTTTCATTAACATTGAAAGGGACATTCCTTATCTCAATTCCCGAAGAGCGCGAGCTACGTTGCAAATCGTCCACCCTCTTCTCCAGCTGTATAGTGAAAGAACGGTAATCAGAACGTTCTTCTTGTAACTTATCAACTGTTTGCTTCATACATTCATACCTAGCGTTGATACTCTCAATCGATTTCTCAATCTTCGTATTTTGGGACTTTACCTCCGCAAAGTCTGACGACAACTTGCTGAGCACAAAGTCTTGGTCCCTTTTCCAATCAGTTAATAAGCTCAATATTCTGGTTTCAAATGACAAACCTTCCTTTTCTGGCGAAAACTCTGGTCGAAAACGCTTGTTTCTTGAGGTTATATTTGCCTGATCAGGATTGATCGTTGACATCTCTGGAGTCGAAGATCCACGTTGCATATCCCTTACAGGAGTAGAAGTAGGTGAATGCCCAACTAGCATTATAATCGTTGGCTGGTTTCACTATGCAGATGTAAAAACTCGTAAACGTCTTGTTGATCTGTTATGGTTACTAGATAACTGATATACTTAATACAATACATTACAATAGATAGATAGTTTTTATTATACATAGAAAATACACAGAACACCCTAACAAACAAATATCTGCAGATCGTATACAAATATTTGTTCCGAGGCGGGAATCGAACCCGCAACCTCCTGCGTCGCAGGCCACCTTCGCCCGCCGCGACACAGAGGTCGCCGTATATATGTATGTTCGTACTTGTTCTTTAAGAAAAAAACAGACTTCAAACCGTTCATCAAGATTCATGCCCTAACGGTCCTAGTTTTTGGATTATTTTCTTAAAACTTAAATAGGTCCATTCTCGAGGTATTATAATTAAACATCTGTAGTCTTCTTCATCAGTTCCACAACACCAAATAACTTGACTTGTTACTGAAAATACCAAAATCGCTGTGTGTCCAAATAATTCCCTCAATTCATCATGGATCCCTCATCAGAACAAGATTTTGATAAAAATAGGACCAATCTGGCATAACTACCTTTCAAAAAGAAACAAAAAAAAATTGCACATCGATTTATAAATGAAGGAGTAATGAAGTAACAAACATTAATAAAAAATAACCTTGCCTCAAATTTTCGCGATCCCTATTATTACAGTTTAACGTGGTACCTATTCAAAGAAAGTTGCACTCAATCTTACAGCTAACTATCGGACGCGACCTCTGTGGACGCCGGCGTCGCTGACAACGGAAGTAGCTTCGTCGATATTTTTGGCAGCCGTCTTAGCCTCCAACTGAAGGTGGGCACAGCTCACGCCAAGACTCCTGCAAACTGGAGACTAGGAGGGCTCTGTACTAGTACAATCAATCAAATGTACTAGTTCACCCAACCAGCAAAAGGTGGTTCTATAAAAGACCATAGAACGTTTCCTTAAAACCAATGGGTGGTGAAATAAAGGGCCTAAGAAGGTGCACCTACAAGAAAGTGGCGCAATTATATCTCCATTCGGCTGTAAAGTGGAACTATAGCGGCATCAAACATCATAATTTTGGCTTATACTGTTGATGTAACAGTAACGCAATCTCCATTTGGTGATATACAAGCCACTACAACGCTTCTAAAAAACCTTTTTGTACTGTAAAAGAGTTTATGATTCCATTACTACACCATTAATTTATCATTCACTCGTTTTTCATTCGTTCACGCGTTAGTTCACGCAGCTGGAGTATTTTTAGAAAATAAATAATAAAAGAAGAATTCGAGGATATCCTGGTAAGTTAGAATTTATTTTGTAATTAAATTATTCGACTCTTACGTGTGTAATGATGTGTGGGAAGGTTATTTTACTGAGAAAGCATAGGTGATATAACGAGAATATTTTAATGCCCTCTTCGAATTATTGAGATTTTATTGAAACAATTACGAATTTAACGTCATAAATATACTTTTGGCGTCCTGAAGTCCACTACAGCACTCTCCATTTTTATTTATTTATGAAAAACAAAGGTGTTTCATTAGTTACGCTAAATAAAAATGGCGATTAAGTATAAAATAGTGATAGAAATGCCTTTACAAAACTGAATTATCGTTTAAAAGTCATTAACGTACCTTCATATACCGTCATCGAGCAACGCAGGCCTCACGTATACCGTATTTATGCTTTAAAAGAGAAAGAACTCCTTTTATAACACTGTGGTGTAAAAGAAGGACTATAACAGTAACGAAAAAACAATCCTGTTCTAAAAAAGTGTCTTTGTGACAATTTTAACACTAGAACTATAAAGGGCATTAGCAAACCTTTAAAGCACAATTTAAGCTACATAAGGGTAATTTGAAACTCGTCTGTATCACGAAATAGCTCTGTTGCAGAGTTTTTGTGCTCACTATATGTAGTGCCATGTGTTGTAACGGCGTTCTACAAAACCACAATATCACAATATCGCTCTAATGTAGAGTTTTCATCTCTACTATAACGAAAGACCTATTAAGTACATTCAGAACCTTTATAGCGTAAAACAGCCAGATTATGGCGACAGTAAACACTGTTATAGAGTTCTATCGTTGTATACTGGTCACATTGGAGGTTGCTATAACATCTGCCTATAACAGCTATATAAAGTAGCGATGTAAGCCTTTAAATCACTTGATAATAGGTCGTTTTGGCTGTATAAACTTATAGAGCTAAACGGTTTTATCCAACGCTATTATACAACCTTTGGTCACCGCTAAAACCTTTATACATCGCTTAACCAGCTTTTTTGAGGTATAAGGATTTGTTATAGGGCAAAATTGTTGGTTGGGCATTCTTATATAGTTCTATTAGTACTGTTAGTTCAGTGGTTAGAGTGTTGGTTGGGCGTTCGTTCGTACTCGGTGTTCGCCGGAGACGCATCGAGTGATCGGTCGGACGATGTGCGTGCTCACTCACTCTTGCGAAAGGAACTAATGGTACTATTGAACTAATAAGGATGATCTCGGGGAATGGTTCGTTCTCGTTCGATTGGGGGAAATAATTATTTCTTCGTACGTCGACTACACAAGCCTACTGAAGACTAATGCCGCGCGGACGCGTCCTAGCCCCGCGGACACGAGTCCAACGCGTCCGTGACTGATTCAAACGTCCGGCGAGCCATATTCGTCAGATGTCTGCGCGCTCAAGGTCACATCCATGACTTATTTCTAATAGTTACGCGTCGGTGGTTGAAAGTCTTCTCATCAGTTATGTTTTATTCCACCAATAGCATACAGGCATGTGGCTTTTCTCCCGTGTGAATTCGCATGTGTTGTGTCAAATTAACCTTTTTGATAGTAGAAAGTGGATGAAAGCCAAACACCGGACTCAAAGGCGCGTATAGGAAAAGGCATATGTCCAGCAGTGGACTTATGTGTTGTTGATGAGGAGCACGTGAATTAGAGGGACTTTATTCCCGAGTCCTGAGTCCTCTACATGTGTAGCTTGCAAGGTCGTTAGTAGTAACCGACAAGTCGGCGCTCCTTCATCATCGAAAGATTCCGCGACCTCGTCCGCGTGGAGATTTGCCCATAGCTACAAACGTCAACACCGGCTGCACCAACTTATGAAGTGAATTTCAGGAATTCCTTTCTAGACCACAAAATGAATGGACCCTCAATATCAGTAGCATTTCAGGCATGTAGCTTTTCTCCAGTGTGTATTCCCATGTGTTTTGTCAAATGATCTTTGCGATTAAATGCCTTACCACATCTGTTGCAGGCGTAAGGCTTTTCTCCAGTGTGAATACGCATGTGTTGAGTCAAATTACATCGGAGACTGAATGCCTTCTCACATCTGTTGCAGGCGTAAGGCTTTTCTCCAGTGTGAATTTTCATGTGTTGTATCAAATTACCTCGGAGACTGAATGCCTTACCACATCTGTTGCAGACGTAAGGCTTTTCTCCAGTGTGAATTTGCATGTGTAGTGACAAATGAACTTTTCGATTAAATGCCTTATCACATATGTTGCAGGCATAAGGCTTTTCTCCAGTGTGAATTAACATGTGTTGTGTCAAATTACTTTTTTGATTAAATGCCTTATCACACCTGTTGCAGGCGTGAGGCTTTTCTCCAGAGTGAATTAGTATGTGTTGTGTCAAATAATCTCGGTGAATGAATGCCTTATCACATTTGTTGCAGGCGTAAGGCTTTTCTCCAGTGTGAATACGCAAGTGTTTTGTCAAAGTAACTTTATGACTAAATGCCTTATCACATCTGTTGCAGGCGTAAGGCTTTTCTCCAGTATGAATTAGCGTGTGTCGTGTCAAATTACTTCTGTAACTGAATGCCTTATCACATCTGTTGCAGGCGTAAGGCTTTTCTCCAGTGTGAATTTGCATGTGTTGTGTCAAAGTACCTTTTTGATTAAATGCCTTGTCACATCTGTTACAGGCGTAAGGCTTTTCTCCAGTGTGAGTTCTCAGATGTCTCACTAGTACTTCTTTATGGGCATAGCTGTTATTGCACACATCACAAGAGAAACACAACTCCATGTTTTTTATCTCGTCACCCTCTTTGATTGACTGTTCCATTATATTTAAACCATCACTTTTTTTTAAATCATCTAAAACTGCACTCTCTGATATGTCAATAATTTCTTCGTCTTCAGTTGTAGTTTCCTCTTTGACTACTTGTTCATCAACCGATGTGTCCTCTCTGAAAACTACTTGTTCTTCAAACGTTATTTCCTCTTTAACAACTACTTGTTCATCAACCGTTGCGTACCCTCTGAAAACTACTTCTTCTTCAGCCATTGTGTCCTCTCTGAAAACTACTTGTTCTTCAACCGTTGTTTCCTCTTTAACAACTACTTGTTCATCAACCGTTGCGTACCCTCTGAAAACTACTTCTTCTTCAGCCGTTGAGTCCTCTCTGTCAACTACTTGTTCATCAACCGTTGTTTCCTCTTTGACAACTACTTGTTCATCAACCGTTGCGTACCCTCTGCAAACTACTTCTTCTTCAGCCGTTGAGTCCTCTCTGACAACTACTTGTTCTTCAGCCGTTGTTTCCTCTTTGGCAACTACTTGTTCATCAACCGTTGCGTACCCTCTGAAAACTACTTCTTCTTCAGCCGTTGTGTCCTCTCTGACAACTACTTGTTCTTCAACCGTTGTTTCCTCTTTAATAACTACTTGTTCTTCAACCGTTGTTTCCTCTTTAACAACTACTTGTTCATCAACCGTTGCGTACCCTCTGAAAACTACTTCTTCTTCAGCCGTTGTGTCCTCTCTGACAAGTACTTGTTCTTCAACCGTTGTTTCCTCTTTGACGACTACTTGTTGTTGCGTAACATTTACATGAGTTCTTCCAGTGATGGCGTTATAGTCTATAGACATGCACCGTGGCGGAGTCACTGACAGATTTAGAATTTTGTCTAGCTTCAGCATATTGTAGGTTGTGTGTGTCACCTGAAACCAAAAACAAGGTATAGTAGAGAGGCCACTTCTCAAAAAGTCGTCAAATGGCGATTCCCGTTGGACAGACCATTCCCGCGCCGACAACCGGTATCATTGTGTTTAGCATGATCTCTTGAACAAGAATAGGTTGTCGCATTCTAAAGTGGTGGAGGGGAGGGGAGGGGAGGGGGGGGGGGGGGAGAGGGGGAGGGGAAAGTTGCTAAAACCGGGTATAAGGTTTGGTTAATATCTCAATAACCACTTGTCCGATTTAAACAACTAAGGTGTCATACGATAGGTAACAAAATCTTTGACATATAGAGTCTTAAAATCAGGTTTTTGCAAATACCATATTTTATTATATATTAAAAAATAGACCAATTTCAGACGAAATACGTTTTTGGTTTTGTTTATTTTAAACTTTTATTTTACTTTTATTATGTTTTACTATATAAACTATAGCAGTTCTTATTCTGTGAAAATTTCAAGTTTCTATCTATAACGGTTCAAAAAATACAGCTCTTATTAAGATCGAGCTAAAACAAAAGTTTACTATATTTCATTTTTAGGGTTCCGTAGTCAAAGACAAGGAACCCTTATGGATTCTTCATGTCTGTCTGTCTGTCCGTGTATGTCACAGCCTTTTTTATCCGAAACTATAAGAGCTATACTGTTGAAACTTGGTAGGTAGATGTATTCTGTGAACCGCATTATGATTTTTAAACAAAAATTTAAAAAAAAACAATTATTTTTGGGGTTCCCCATACTTAGAAATGAAACTCAAAATTTTTTTTTTCATCAAACCTATACTTGTGGGGTTATCTATGGATAGGTCTTCAAAAATTATGTTGAGGTTTCTAATATCATTTGTTTCTAAACTGAACAGTTTGCGCGAGAGACACTTCCAAAGTGGTAAAAAGTGTGCCCCCCCCCCACGTAACTTCTAAAATAAGAGAATAATAAAACTAAAAAAAATCATTACCATGTAAACTTCCAACCAAAATTGGTTTGAACGAGATCTAGTAAGTAGTTTTTTTTGAATACGTCATAAATCGTAATCCATCCAAGAACTTTTATATTATGTTACTTGCTGCTACGGAACCCTTCATGGGCGAGTCCGACTCGCACTTGGCCGCTTTTTTTACTTTATTTTATTTTTGTTATGTTTTCTTTTAGAAACTATATCAGTACTTATTCTGTGAAAATTTCAAGTTTCTATCTATTACGGTTCAAAAGATACTGCCGTAATCAAGATCGAGCAAAAACAAAAGTTTATTCTTATGTTTTTTTTTGTTAATTTAATTTGTATTATGTTTATTTATATAAACTACAGCAGTTCATATTCTGTAAGCATTTCAAGTTTCTAACTGTTACGGTTAAAAAAATACAGCCCTTATTAAGAACAAGCAAAAACAAAAGTTTATTGTAGAATAATTTTTAACTTTATTTTATTTTTATTATGTTTTCTTGTAGAAACCACAGCAGTTCTTATTCTGTGAAAATTTCAAGTTTCTAACTGTTACGGTTCAAAAGATACAATCATTATTAAGATCAAGCAAAAACTTCAGGACATATGAAGAAAGAGCCCAATTCTTTGTCATACATTACTTTTTAGTTAGGTGTAATTTACACTATCATTTTCACCAAAGCCAAAAGCGTCTTTTGTTTGAAATTCACCTTTTTCTAAATATTTAATAAACTAAATAAACAATGTTATTTACAAAAACCAGTCACAATTTTGTAGTTTGACATCGAAATTAAAAAAAAAACGGTAAGAAAGGTTAATGATGCTCCCAATTCTTTGTACTACATTACTTTTTAGTGAGATGGCATTTAATGTCATTTTCACCAAAGACAAAATCATCTATTGTTTGAAATTCGCCTTTTTTCTAAATATTTAACAAACTATGACATTTACGAAAACCATTGTTAGACATGGTATGGAAGGTTGAAATCTGCCATTTTTGAAAGAAACGTCGTCATTTTTATTTTATTACATTTTTATGTGTTTTTTCGAGTTATTTCGTGTAATTTTAGTGGCATTTTAACCGGTGTAACTTGGATAAATGGCACATGCGTGATGTAGTGAAATTTGAGTGTATTGCGAGTCTTTTCGAAATGGTGGATTTTTTCCTGTAAAAACTCAGTTTTTCGGCCACAATTTAAACTGGGTTAGGACTAGACGGAGACTCTTGACGACTTGACTATAAATAAAACTATAATAATTATATCACTTGACATTGGCTAAATTGTTGCAAATAATGCACAGAAGCCATTACCTAAGATAAGAAGAAGAAGACATAGTATGTTGACCATTTAATTACCTATCGTATGACATCTTATTTATTGAAATCGGACAAGCAGTTATTGAGATATTAACCAAATCTGATACCCGGTTTTCAAATCTTTCCCCTCCCCTCTCTCCTCCCACCACCACTTTAGAATGCGACAACCAAACTATTCTTGTTCAGGAGATCACGCTGAACACAATGATACTGGTTGTCGGCGCGGAACTCATCTGTCCAACGGGAATTCAATTTCGGAGGAATGGCCTCCCTACTAGTACTTTAAGAACACACTATCGCATCTCCATCCATGTCACTTTGATCAATTTTCATTGGGAGTTCATATCCCACTCTCTGAATTTGGTTTTTTGCTCGTAGCAATCATAATTAAAAGTTACAACTTTATCAGCTTTGTAATAGGTATCTTTCCCTACTACCAATACTTCATGTGCTACGTTTGTTGTTCTATGAACAATAAATGTAATTTATCATGTCACTGGTTATTGTCACTATGTGCTATCTGAAAGACCGGTTGGGGTGTAGATAAGAGGGCACTGAGGAAAAATACTTTTCTTTTTTTTCCACGTCTCGGCACCATAGTTTGTTACGGGTAGGACACACTGATTGAAGACTTTCGTCTTCAGGCATTGTGGTATAGGGGATGCAAAGCATCTGGAAAGCATAAAGATTCATAATTCTTATGTTTTTACACATAACCTGCATATCTCTAGACTTAGGCTAAGGTAGCTAAGGTAAGGCCTTAGGTTTGGGTTATGAACTACTTCAGAAAATGCAATTTATCTCCAACTACCTCTATGCCTTCGTGCAATACATGTCTAAGGATTCTATCTGATCTTTGAGCCACGTCCGAAAATCTACGGGATCTGTGCAGTTGCGAGTAACAAACGTAGCATGCCGTGTTGGGCATTCCAACCTGTGCATCGAGCTAAAACAAATGGACTATTCATTAGCTCGGATGTTGTATGAACATTGAAACTCAACGTTCTAACAAAGGCGGGTACTGACCTTGGCATTTGCTAGTTTTTCGTACATTTCTCGAAGTTGGATGTCTTCAATGCTGTGCATTCTGATATCTCCGGCAAGACACACTCGGCACACAGAAGTAGACATTCTTGAGAAGTAGATCTATCCTTCATATAAAACAACTCGGTTCCATTTTCAAAAATAAAATGTTGTCTTTATGATTCTCTCGGATAAAGAACTAAACATCCATGATGATTCTATTCTATTAGGACTATATGTTCAATACAACATAACAAACTAAATTATAATCAAATCAGGATAAGGAAATCAATGTGAAAATACAAGCAACACCGGATACTCTGGTTTCGGGGTGTTCCGGTGGCCATATTGGTATGCTCTCTTCTAAGCGATCTGTCATAAAGATGGCTGCGTCCATATTGTTCTAAAACTTAATTCTTACTTTTATGGTTCAATAAACCAAGTTTAAATTCAAAAAGGCCTTTTATTAAACAGGCTAAGTGGTCCTTCGAGTGTTACAAGTGTTATCTCCGCTGTGCGTTTGCTACAAAAGTATTTTTAGCGACTTGCAATATCGAGTCGTTGTAAATTGTACGGCGCCGGGCGGAGGGACGCGCAGATCATTTTCGCATATTCGCGCTTGTTTGCGAATTGCGGGAGACCTATTTCGACGCTATAACGTCGAACGCCGATCCAGCGGGTGTCGCTCATCGTAGATTTCGATATTTTCGATGAACGAAATCATCAACATTCATCATTACTTCGAGAAAAATACGCCAAAGACGAGGCAGACGAGCAGAGCAGACAGAAAACTTCGTTGGTATTCTTCAGTTGGCACTGTGTTGTTTGTTTGCAACTTTACGACGACAAACAAAACGTCAAAGTCACTCTTGTCATCGAGATGTAAACAACTCTTCAATTTTCGTCGTTTGTGGACAAAAATTAGGGGTTGGTGCTTTATTCGGTGCGGTAAAAGGGTTATAGTGCGGTTACAAACTGTTGTGTGCGGGTTTGCGTAATTACTGCAGCAAATTAGTGTGTTCATTGTGCTTCATCGCGTTGTTACCATGTCGGAGCTTGAACTTAAACGCCTTCGTGCACACCGGGGCCAATGTAAGTCCACCATTTCTCGCATCGAGAACTTTATTTGTGATCCGATAAACGTAGCCTCCTCCACAATTGACACTTTAGAAGCACGAAAAGAAAAACGAATTAGTACTCTGAAGAGCTATGAAAGTGTTCACTTAGACATACTGAACCTAGATGACAAAGATATCGAAGCTGTAGGTGTGACGGAAGACAAATACTTCTCTGTGTTGGGGAAACTCAATACAGCATTAAGGCAATTGAAAACAAGAGTAGACTCTGAGCGGCATTCCATTTCTACTTGCAAATTACCAAATATAGAAATTTCAGCATATGATGGTAAAGATTTTGCTCAATTTAAGCCGTTCATTGATTTGTTTAATGCTGTCATTGATTCAAACCAATCACTGTCAAATGTCCAGAAACTGTTTTACCTCCGCAAATATTTAACTGCCGATGCACTGTCTGTAATAATAAACTTGCCACTTGTCAATGAATCTTACCCCGAAGCAATCAAATTATTGGAGAAACGATTTGACAATGAAACTCGATTAATCTCCAACCACATCAATGTTCTTTTGGACTTGCCCCAAATGCAAAAGGGTACCGCTGCAAACATCAGATCGTTTATATCAGATGCACGTCAACAACTTTATGCTTTGAAAAACCTGGAACAACCTGTTGAGACATGGGACATGCTGTTGATATCTATACTATCACGGAAGCTCGATAGCTATACTAATCGTGCGTACCATCTCGACAGGTCGTCTCTGGATAAATTACCAACATTGGAAGAATTTTTGTCCTTTTTAGAAAAAAGAGCTGTAGCTCTTGAGGACAGTTCTCCCTTGCAAAATACCTGCTATGAAGGTAAGTCTGCAAAATTAAACAATAACCACAAAGTTACCAATATTGTAACCAAATCAAATTCAAAACGAAATTGCCCATTTTGTAGTAATGATCACCCAATTTACTCATGCCCAAAGTTTAAAATGGCTTCATCTTCACAGCGTGTAAAGTTTGCCGCTGATAATAAATTGTGTACAACATGTCTAAGAAATCACACAGACAAATGCAAGTATTCCTTCAAGTGTCAGGTCTGTCAAAACAGCCACAACACTCTCTTGCATGAGGATGAACCAAAAGAAGCAGAAAAGGTCATTTCGTTACACTCCAACATTTCAACAAATCAAACTAACATTTTATTGCCTACGATGAAGGTAAAACTCATTGACAAATCTGGTCAAGAAATTGAAGTAAAGGCTCTGCTCGATTGCGGTAGCCAAGTGAGCATTGTCAAGCGCTCGCTTGTAAATAAATTGGACTTGACGCCTGTGGCTCAAGATTCTAACATCATTGGTTTGGGCAATACACCAAACAAAGTAAGTGAATGTGCTAACATATTGTTACAATCCAATCTCTACAATGTAAAATTTTCAGTGAAATGTCATGTTGTAGAAACTATAACTACGAACCTGCCACAAAATTATTTTGATGTAAGGAAATGTAAACTTCCTCGAAATGTGCAGTTAGCTGATGACGATTACAATAAACCGTCAGAAATTGTCCTCTTATTAGGAGTTGACTTCTATTCTAAAGTCATAATTGATGGTGTTTTAAAACTAGAAAATGGTCTTGTACTACAAAATACATTATTTGGTCATGTTGTAACAGGCGCAATGAAAAATGAGTGCTTAAATTTGTCAAATGTGAACTTGGTCTCAAATTTTGTAATTCAAGAAAACATGAATGACGGTTTGGAAAACATTATGAAAAACTTCTGGCTATCAGAAAAGATGCCTGAAGAATCAAATAATCAGAATCTAGAGTTTGAACAAGCTGAACAATGTTTTAAAAGGTCCGTGAAGTTGGAAAATAATCATCTTTCAGTAGATATTCCGTTAAAAACTCCATTAGATGAATTGAATATTGGTGATTCTTTTTCACGGGCTTTGCAAAGATTCCACACACTTGAAAAGAAATTTGAGGCAAAGCCAGACTATTTTCAAAAATATAAAAAGTTTATTGATGAGTATGTGATGCTAGGACATGCCAAGGAAGTTAACATAAGTCAGTATGATGTCAATAATGACCCTGTGTATTTTCTTGCACACCACGCAGTTTTAAATGACAGTAGCAAAACAACAAAGTTAAGAGTCGTTTTTGAAGGAAATATGAAATCAAAAAATGGCCTCTCCATCAATGATGTCATGTTAAATGGACCTATAGTTCAAAATGACCTATTTAACATACTGTTACTGTTCCGTACGTACCAGTACACACTTATGTGCGATGTGGAGAAAATGTTCAGAATGTGCTCTATAAATGAAAATTTCAGGCCGTTGCAAAACATCCTGTGGAGAGATCATCCTAGCAAACCCATTCGTTGCTTACAGCTACAAACAATAACTTACGGTCTCAAAGCCTCTACATTTTTGAGCACAAGATGCCTCATAGAGCTAGCTCATCTCTATCAAGACAGGTACCCATTGGCGGCGGAGGCTCTACAGTTAAATACGTACGTTGATGACGTAATATGTGGAGCTGATAGTGTAGAGCTCATTCAAGAACTAAAAACTCAACTTATTGAGTTGATGAAACTAGGTAGCTTCAACCTACACAAATGGTGTTCCAACTCTACCGAGTCACTCAATGATTTACCTGATAATGTCAAGTATTTTGAACAAATCGACCTCAATAAGGACAATATCATAAAAACATTAGGCTTAAAGTATGATATACTCGCAGATACTTTATTATTTTCATGCCCCATAAATGATGACTATAAGCATCTTCACTCTAAAAGAGATATTCTAAGCTTTATTGGCAAAATTTTTGATCCACTTGGGTTGATAGGGCTCATAGTGGTAAAATCCAAATTGTTGATGCAAGAGATCTGGAAGACAAAGGTTGACTGGGACTCTACCCTACCTAGTAGCTTACTAAATTGCTGGAAGGAAATTTTAAATAGTTTGAATGACATGGGTACAATTCAAATACCAAGAGTTATAGTGAATTCTGCTATTGAGAATGTAGAGTCAGTGGAACTTGTGGGGTACTCTGACGCATCTTTAAATGCGATCGGTGGTTGTCTCTACCTCAGGGTTTTATTAACTGATGGACAAATTCAAGTCAAATTATTGTGCTCAAGGTCCCGGGTCGCGCCTCTAAACAGAAAACTTACCATTCCAAATTTAGAACTCAATGGCGCTCTACTTCTTGCAGAACTTGCTTCTAGAGTTTACAAATCTCTAAAAGACAGATATTCAAAATTAAAGGTTATTTTATACACGGACTCTCAAGTGGTTCTAGCTTGGCTTAATTCTCAGAGTTTGAAAGGAGTCTATATCTCCAATCGAGTCAAAAGTATTAAGGCTCTGACCAAAGGTTTTACATGGGCACATGTCAAAGGGATCGATAATCCTGCTGATCTGCTATCAAGGGGTAATAGCTCCCCACAAATTACAGGCCAACCAGCTATGGTGGTATGGTCCATCTTACTTATCAGACAAACATTTTCAGCACAATATTGCTGCGTCAATTGATATAGAGTCTCCCAAAATTACAAATAATGTATGTAACTTACAGAAAATGGTTTCTCAGACTTCAAATAATATATTTGATAAATATTCAGATTATAATAAACTTCAAAGAGTTATTGCTCTACTTTTACGTTTCAAACATAATTGTTTAAACTCCAATAAAAAAATATTTGGTTCATTAACGCCACAAGAGTTACAGTCTTCTAATTTAGTCATTATAAGACATGTTCAGCTTATGGCATTTTCAAATGAGATTGAGTTGTTAAAAAAGGAAAACCAAATAAAATCCCATATGGGTAGTCTGCACCCCTTCTTAGATGGTCGTACTATTCTAAGAGTAGGTGGTCGCTTACAAAATTCAACCAATCTGTCTTATGACAAAAAGCATCCAATCATTCTTCCAAAATCAAACCACATTACTCACATGATCATTAGAAAGGAACATCTTAGACTTTTGCATGCTGGAGCAAAACTAGTATTGAGTTCTCTCTCTCAAAAATTTTGGCTCTTGAATGGCATAAGGGAAGTTAAAAAAGTAGTGCACAAATGCATCAAATGTTTCCGCTTAAAGGCAGTAGCTGCTAAGCAACTAATGGGTTCGCTACCAACACATAGAATATCAATGTGTCGACCCTTTGAAATAACAGGTGTCGATTTTTGCGGTCCGTTTGAAATTAAAGTGGCACGTGTTAGAAAGCCAATAATAAGAAAGAGTTATGTAGCACTCTTTGTATGCTTTGCTACAAAAGCAATCCACCTAGAGCTTGTAAGTGACATGACAACGGATGCTTTCTTGGCATGTCTTAAGCGGTTTATAGCTAGGAGAGGATTGCCATCTTTTATCTATTGTGACAATGCAAAAACATTTAAAGGAGCTTCTAATAAATTAAAACAACTGTATGATTTACACTCATCACAATCTCATGTAAATGATGTAGAGAATTTTTGCTCTACCAATCTGGTAAAGTTCAAGTATATACCCAGCTACTCTCCTGAGTTCGGTGGGCTATGGGAGGCCGGTGTGAAAAGTGCTAAGCACCACATCCGGAGAGTAATTGGAAATGTGTTCTTGACATTTGAAGAATTTAACACAGTACTCGTACAAATAGAGTCAATCTTAAATTCAAGACCACTCCTACCGTTGAGTAGTGAGATTTCAGACTTAAATTATCTGACACCAGGGCACTTTTTCATAGGAACCTCTCCAACAAGTTACCCTGAGTTGGATCTAACTAATAAGAATATTACTAGACTTAGATTTTGGGATCAATGTACAAAATTAAAACAAGATTTTTGGAACCTCTGGTCAAAAGACTACCTAACATCTCTCCAAAATAGACCTAAATGGAGATATTGTACCAAGAACCTTACAGAGGGGGATTTGGTGATTGTAAAACAAAAGGACATATCAGCTTTAAAGTGGCCCATGGGGCGTATTGTAAAAACATTCCCTGGACCCGATGGTAGAGTAAGGGTGGCCGAAGTGAGAATGGGTCCTAAAAATAATGTTTATTTAAGATCTTATACCAAACTGTGTCCGTTGCCTCTAAATGAAACTTCAGACGAAGTTTAGATTTGAATTGTATAAACCTAATTTAAGTAAAAATTAAAATAACCTTTGTGTTACACTTTCAAATAAAAATTGTATAGTTGATGCACTTTTGCCTGCCCCAACTTATGTTCAATACAACATAACAAACTAAATTATAATCAAATCAGGATAAGGAAATCAATGTGAAAATACAAGCAACACCGGATACTCTGGTTTCGGGGTGTTCCGGTGGCCATATTGGTATGCTCTCTTCTAAGCGATCTGTCATAAAGATGGCTGCGTCCATATTGTTCTAAAACTTAATTCTTACTTTTATGGTTCAATAAACCAAGTTTAAATTCAAAAAGGCCTTTTATTAAACACTATATACTTTTTAATTTTTCTAAGCTCACTCTAATTTGACCATCCGGAGCCTGCAATGGTCTAAGAATCTGACAGACAAAAATAAAACAAAAATAAAAACTTTTTCCCTTAAATCACAGAATAAATAATAGCCTAGAAAATGCCTAGATGAAGAAATGCACATTTTTCTTCGCTCTGGTACGCCCAGGTACGCAACAATGACGCTCTTTATGAACAAGATGTTTTTTTTTCAGTACCTACATTAGCAGATATGTACAGTACAGTTGTATACAGCTAAATTATATTACCTACGAGGCATAGAGCATTACGGCCACCGTCCTTACCGAGTCTCTCTATGCTAAGAGGAGTATATTAATGTTGCCATTTATGTGGAATGGATCTAGGCTGTGGCATGGAGGTATAATAGTATGGAGTGAGTGCTAAAATAGCATAGAGTGTTCCTTCTTACTCCTATCCTAGAAGATAGCTTGCTATCCTAGGAAGATGGACTAAAGGCATGGAACTAAGGCTAAAAAGCGGCAAAGTGCGAGTCGCTCATGAAGGGTTCCGTAGCAGCAAGTACCATAATATAAAAGTTCTTGGATGGATTACGATGTGACGTATTAAAAAAAACTACTTACTAGATCTCGTTCAAACCAATTTTAGTTGGAAGTTTACATGGTAATGTAGATCATATATTTTTGTTAGTTGTATCATTCTCTTATTTTAGAAGTTACGGGGGGGGGGGGGATATTTTACCATGTTGGAAGTGTCTCTCGCGCAAACTATTCAGTTTAGAAAAAAATTATATTAGAAACCTCATCGTCATTTTTGAAGACCTATCCACATGTACGGGTCTGACGATTTTTTTTTTTGAGTTTCAGTTCATGTATGGGGAACCCCAAAAATTTACTGTTTTTTTTCTATTTTTGTTTGAAAATCTTGATGCGGTTCACAGAATACATCTACTTTCCAAGTTTCAACAGCCTAGCTCTTATAGTTTCGGAAAAAAGTGGCTGTGACATACACGGACAGACATGACGAATCTATAAGGGTTCCGTAATTTGGTTACGGAACCCTAAAAACGAAACGGTATGGATTATACCAGTCTCATTCTTTTATGTGAATGTATTCATGTGTTGGAATGAGACAAGCATTGTATCTATCTGTTTTTATTTGTGTAACTCGTACCAGGCCATATGTCAAATTACTACTACATTCATGGTAACAATCTAGGAAGATGTATATGCATGGTGCCAATATACAGGGTACGGAACGGAAAAACGACTATTGTGTGACAATATATTTGTTTCTCTCTAACATAGGATAGCAAGCTATCTTCTAGGATAGGAGTAAGAAGGAACACTCTATGCTATTTTAGCACTCACTCGATACTACTATACCTCCATGCCTTTAGTCCATCTTCCTATGGCTGTGGTTAAAAACTACAATCTGTGGTTTTCTTCTTGCAACACTACAAAATGGCGATGTGTATCGCTCATGGAGGTATAAGTATCGCTCAATGACTAAAGAAACCATAGACGTAGAATTTTTTCGCTACGCTAAATATAAAATAAATACATACTAAATCTATGAAAGTGGCAAGTTAAACATAAAAAGTGGGTCGTGCTTGCAAAAGTTCGGGTCACGCTGATTTTTTTGTATGTTGTTAGGACCTTAACCAACATTAAAATACCAGATTTGCAATTTTAAGTGCTGTGCGTTCGGCAGTGTGCCCAAAAAACCATGAAATTTCGGTTTTTTTATAGTTTTTGGTCAATATCTTAGTGAAGGAAGGGTCTGTTGGGTACAATTACTGCGAATACTTTTAAAGTAGACTAAATTTGCTACAATTTCACATTAGCGCGAGCTCTCTATAGAGAACCAATGGCTAAAGAGCCATTGGTTCCCAAGATACAGTTTTCCAAAAATAGGCAAATTTTAACAAAAAGTGTTTTTTTTTTCGAAATGATCACTTATTTTGAGAAATATGTTCTAAAATACGCATCCCACGTCGAATATTAGAAAAATTAAGTTGTAGTAAATTTAATAAGCTTTCATTTGAGACTAAATTGGTACCTGTAGGCATCGACGTAAATAAAATGAATGGACGGGCCTCAGGGAACGATAGTTTTGAAGCTTCTAAACAGACCTAGCTAGTATACTTCGCTTCAGTCAGTCTTTGTCACGGCAACGAGTGACAGCTATGCTGAAAAATACCAAAATTAGATACCTTGGTAATACAATGCCTTCCTGTGCTTTTCTGCAAGTGCAAACAACACAAGAAATACAAATAAAGCTTCAGGCATCGCATTTAATTCGTAAGTAAAGGTTTTGTAATATAATTTTCATCAATTGATAAAAAACTTATAAATCGTCGTGTGGTAGGAAAACTACATAACTAACACATTTTCCGAAATCGACTTTATTGCATAGTTATGATGGCCCATACATGTCGATGGACACGTCTTGCTCTAGAGGACGAGCGACAAGGAGGACTACGCCCCAGGACATTATCTCAATGTTCCCCACTCTGAATGAAAGTTAACAGACACAAGTTTATACTCGTAGATAGTTTTAATTTTAGTCGACATACCTTTTTCTTTTTGATACTTAGAATTATTGTGTTCCACAATTTTTTTTCATTTTGTTGATTTTATAAGCATTAGTCGTATGGTAAGTTTGTTATGTCACTTACTTTGAATTTATAAGTCTGCTAAAATAATGTAGGTGTTTCAGTAGTTTTCTAATATTCAGTCTTGATAAAAAGAAATGATTATAAGTTGGTTTTATTTTAAAATGTATTTTAATATTATATAAATCTATACCCATGGATAGGATTGTCATATTCAAATAAGTAAATAATAGATCATTTCAATTATTCAAAACTTTGGCGAGGGAAAAATACATAGTCGTTTTTTTATTTTTTTCTCTTAATCAAAAGAACTAAAATGTATTATCATTAAATTCGAAAATAGATACAGTACCAATCTATAACATATCAAAACACGGACTGAAAAATTAGTTACGATAAAAAACTTATTGCCATTTTTGACGCAATAAAACAGTAAATCGCGTTTTTCTCGCGATGTTGGTTTTGTTGTTGTTATTACTTATTTAGTTTTCCAACTACAGCGACGAAATATTTGACAAGACTTCACGCATGACGGATGGTCCGGTACAGACTGCAAAATCTGATGCCTAAGGGGTATCGTATTGATTTAGAATTGTAATTTGCATTATTTACGTCAAAACATTGCTAAGCACGTCGCTTTAGGTAATTGCATATAATATGTAATGGCAAGTTAATTAACCTTACAGCTTTCCAAAAAAAATCTAAGGTAAACAAAAATGGATAGAAGTCATTAGACGAGCAAGAACAGACGACTTTTGGAAGTGGAATACATTTTCCCGTATTTGCTCTGATCATTTTCTACACAATGAATTCTATACGCCAAAAAACGGTTAGTAGTAGTAGAGCTTTTTTGTGAGAGTTCTTCCGGGGAAGTACTACCACCATACCTGTTTCTGCCGCAAAGCAGTAGTGCTCGCATTGCTGTGTTCCGGTTTGAAGGGTAAGGGTGCCGATGAAATTACGGCCACATGGGACTTTTCATCTTTATGTTTCAGGGTGGCGGGCGCAGTAGAATGCCACATAGGGCGCGTCCTAGGTGGACGTGACCTGGGTAATGCACTGTTCATAGGCAGAGGGTACCACTTAACATCAGGTGGGCCATCTTCTTGATCTGTCATTCCAAGTAGTATAAAAAAACTCATTGTGCAAAATTCTTAAAACTGCACTCTGCAGTTTCTTAAATACTGGAATTTTTATACATTTATGTTTCCGTACGATTTTTATGATATTTTCTTAGTTTATTGAGTGATGAAAAATATATTTTTCACAAATTGATTGAGCTGAAGACCTTAGGTGGACTTGCTTTTCTATTGATTTATATTGTGTATGTTTGAGAGCTGAAAAATAGATACGTAACTACATAAAACAGAAGGGAACCATGTATTTTTGTAAAAGTTTCATTCAATAATTGCATTTTTTTCGGCGATTTTTTGTACTATAAACCTACTGAAATAACTTTAGAAAACACATTGCATCTGTTAAAGTATTAAAAAAATACAGTTTTTAAGAAGTTCAATAATTTAATTTCACCTAGTTTATTTAAAATACCGCCAGGAGTGGCGCTATAGAGAAGAGGCCTTTACTCAGCAGTGGCTGGATAGATAGATAGATAGATAGATAGTTTATTTGTTGACCGTACCCTAAATCCGAATTGTCTTATTTTTCACGGACTTTTTGTATGGGTAAGGCCAGTCCATTTATTTTACTTTGGTCGAAGCCTGTAGGTACCTACAGCAATTCTCTCAAAAACGGATCTTCTATCTTAAATGGCCCAGGCTTGGGCTCGCACGAAGATGGTGCGTCGATGGCCGTGATGGACGCTGGGAGAGGCGCCCAGTCTGTAGTCGGGTCAACTTCATCGTCCGAGCATTTCAGCTCCACATCCGGGAAGTTAATTCACAATTTGCCACCACATGACAGGCAGAGGACTGCATTTACATGATTATTTTCACAGAAGGGCAGGAGGTGCGGGATCAATGATGGTGGGGATGGGGGTGAGTCCCTGAGAAGACAGCTTCCATCCCCCAATCAGTGGGATTAAAGTTAACTCCCCGCAAGCTCTAATAAATAATGCGTTAGCATCCTTGTAGTTTGTGAATAAATAGTATGCAATCTGTAATTTTTTTTAAATTCTGAAATGCAATGTAGGTATATCCTGGTGGAATCTTGCAACTGAATTATAAAGCATATCCTCAACCGATTGAGTTGAAATTTGACATACCTGTCAAGTTCCGATAACAATGCAATTAAGGTGACAGCGAGCTGATCTGATGATGGAGATAGAAGGTGGAAAACGGAACTCCTCGATGGATAATAGTAGACTGGCCGTGTTTAGGCTCATTTTGATCAGCACACGGTTACGATCACTTATTTTATAAAAGCTTGTATTGAAAAACGTATTTTTCACAAAAAACTAAAAAACGTAAGCTACGTTCACTTTACAGATAAAAGGTCAATGAATGACATATATTTTTCTGCACATAACATTGACTCCTCATTGAGGAGAGAGCCTCAAAATAAGAGCAATCAGCTGCTGCACCTACACGCGTTAAAGAAAGGGCAAACCAAATGCGTTTAACGTTAACAGAAGAAGCATTTCATCAAACCTAATGCTAGTTTTTATTTTTTTTATACTACTTGGATGACGGAACAAGCAGATGGCCCACCTGATGTTAAGCGGTAACCTCTGCCTATGAACAGTGCATTACCTCATAGGTCACGTCCACCTAGGACGCACCCTATGTGGCATTGCACTGCGCCCGCCACCCTGAGACATAGATGAAAAATCTCATATGCCTGTAATTTCACCGGCACCCTTACCCTTCAAACCGGAACACAGCAATGCGAGCACTACTGCTTTGCGGCAGAAATAGGTATTATGATCCGCTTAAATACCATACCTACGGCAAAGTAACATTACTGTATGCTAGAGTAGTAGTTGAGCTTTTTTGTGAGAGTTCGTCCGGGGAAGTACTACCTCCATACCTATTTCTGCCGCAAAGCAGTAGTGCCCGCATTGCTGTGTTCCGGTTTGTAGGGTCTAGGTGCCGGTGAAATTACAGGCACATGAGACTTTTCTTATGTCTCAGGGTGGCGGGCGCAGTGCAATGCCACATAGGTTGCGTCCTAGGTGGACGTGACCTATGAGGTAATGCACTGTTCATTACCGTTTAACATCAGGTGGACCATCTTCAGTCAAACACGTAGTTAAAAAAAAGTGAAAAGTAGGTATAGATAACCAAGATAGATTTCTGCAAATCAGACAGAACCGTTGGTCAGACCAGTCCGACCACCAATCTGACCACTGGGAAACACTCAAAAAAACAGGTTTTCAAATTATTTTTATTATCTGAAATATTAATATTTACAAGGGCCTTAGAACTTCCCATAGCACCGCAAGCATGCGACGAAATAACAAAACCTTTTAACCTAAAGCTTCGGTCACGCAAACATAACGCACAACGCTGCGGCATGCGGTGTCAGACACATACATACATAGACACACGCCTTCTCCCCCGAAACGGTAGGCAGAGCCTCAAATGGGCCTCTTTCCACGTGGGTTCCACCATCGTGGGAAATAGACGTGACAAGTGGTGAGCTCATCGCCGCCATTGCCTCCCACGACTGACTCTGTCAAATGGGCCTCTATTCACCGTGGGTTGCACCACCGTGGGAAATAGACGTGACAAGTGGTGAGCTCATCGCCGCCATTGCTTCCCAAGACTGACTCTACTAACACTTTCTTTCAGTAATAACACGTTCCTTAAATAAGCAAGCAGCCAGGACAAATAATATAATAAATAAATAAATAAATAAATAAATAATACTGGACAGTTCACACAACATTATCTAGCCCCAAGCTAAGCAGAGCTTGTGTTATGGGTACTAGATAACTATACTATATATACATAATACAATATATTACATAGATAGATATTTTTTATTATGCATAGAAAATACCCAGAACACCCTGAACAAATATCTGCGATCGCACAAATATTTGTTCCGAGGCGGGAATCGAACCCGCAACCTCCTGCGTCGCAGGCCAAGCTTCGCCCGCCGCACCACAGAGGTCGTCAAAATATACCAACGAATCTTACAAACAAGTCCGGGTAATCCATGAGTCGGCTCTTACGACATCCACGGGAGGAGACGGCGGGGTCTATTCTTAGGCCAGACACATATTATGTATTCATTGTATGAAAAACGTCCAGAATGGTCTCTTGTTCCGTCGCAGTACGCGTCAGCGGTGAGGGCTAAGTCGTTACGCTACGGTGGAACCGCGTGCCGCAGCGTTGTGCGTTATGATTTTGAGACCGAAGGTTTAGCACACCAGATGGATGGTACAAAGTAACAAAAAAATTATGAAGGTAAATAAAAAAAAAGTGAAAGTAATGCTCAAAAATTATATAATTTAAGATATAGACAACAAAATAATACCCGTAATACTACTAGTTGTCGTAGTTGTAAGGCTGGTAGTAACAGGAGTATAATACCCGTATTACTACTAGTTGTCGTAGTTGTAAGGCTGGTAGTAACAGGAGTATAACACCCGTATTACTACTAGTTGTCGTAGTTGTAAGGCTGGTAGTAACAGGAGTATAATACCCGTATTACTACTAGTTGTCGTAGTTGTAAGGCTGATAGTAACAGGAGTATAATACCCGTAGTACTACTAGTTGTCGTAGTTGTAAGGCTGGTAGTAACAGGAGTATAATACCCGTATTACTACTAGTTGTCGTAGTTGTAAGGCTGGTAGTAACAGGGGTATAATACCCGTATTACTACTAGTTGTCGTAGTTGTAAGGCTGGTAGTAACAGGGGTATAATACCCGTATTACTACTAGTTGTCGTAGTCGTAAGGCTGGTAGTAACAGGGGTAGAGAACCAACCGAAGATAGAAACCGCAAATACGTACAGGAGGTGAGCAACCGCTGACCCAGGTCAAAAATAAATGAACCAGCGACCCTTCATGGAAGTAATTAGCACGGTTCTAAAACTTTTTCTAAAGAACTTGTATATTTTTATAAGTTGGGAAGCAAAAGTTGTCTTTCTAAATAATTAGATAAATTTACTCATTGCATTTGCGTGAAACAAAACGCAACAAGCTTCATTACTTTCCCACAACTTCTACGCAAGAAATTAAATTAGCTTTTTCGTTATCTTAACATATATTATCTATAATCAAAAGTATCTCAACTGTACGTTACGTTAGTCAAAAAAGTTGGGTCAAACAATGTATGGGGAGTTGCCATGTTTTTTGTATGAAAACAAGCGTGCAGTTTTATTTTGCACCTACTTTGCTACGAAATATCCCCATTCAAAGTCAAAGTCAAAAAGCATTTTATGCATTGAAATCACAAGGATCATTTTAAATAGTCTTAAAAAATAATTTTACATTTACTCCTGTTCCAACGCAACCAGACCTAGAAGAGGCAACAAACACGGTCTGTTTTTTTTATGATCCTTCTTACTACTAGGTGGGGAGCGCCGCACGGCTAGCTGGTTTCAAAGAATTCACTATGACGCCATTAGGCATTCTATTAACACCCGACGTGCTATCGCGAAAACGGCCGAGAGCGAACTGATTTGAGTTTAACCAATAGGTACAATGCGCAAACTTTCGGACAGGCAAAGTAGGTGCACTTGCGGTGTCTATCTCGATATGTTAGATCAACATGATATCTTCGACCGGCAAAAGGGAACTTGTGGGCTTTCCAGTGGGTCTCGTGCAATATAATTAAGGAAAACACAAAAGAGGTTTCACTAAGATTTTATTACTTGACCTCAAATTGACTTTGAACTTGACTTTGTATTATGTTGATTAAAACATGTGCACTCGGCCAACGCCGTTGTAAGAAAGCATTCTGTTGCTTCCGCACGCTCCTTTTATATCCGCACGCTCCTTTTATATCCGAGCGTCGATCGCTTTGCGTCTTTGGGTAAACAAGTCTCGGGCGCATTCGTTTGGGTGGCGCGACACGACAGAATACGATTGTTCGCAGCCGTACACGTGGTGTTTATAAGCCTTCAATCTCAGTAGATCAATTCTCCAGGTTCAGACTTTGAGCTTCAAGTCCCATTGCCACAAAACCAAGCTCAAGGTTGGTACGCGCAACAACCTTCTCCGCCGCCTCACTACCACCAAATGGGGAGCAGCACCAGACGTGCTCCGCACGACCGGTATGGCACTATGCTTCTCCGCAGGCGAATTTCCGTGTCCTGTTTGGCACCGGTCCGCACACGCCAAAGTTGTCGATGTTGCGCTGAACGACACCTGCCGCACGATAACTGGTTGCCTGAAACCGACCCCTCTAAACATGCTTTACCCGTTAGCAGGCATTGCTCCACCTTCCATCCGACGGGATGTCGCTTGTGCAACAGAGAAGGCGAGACAAGCATCTGACAACCGACACCCTCTATTTGGACACCAAATCCCGAGAGCCCGGCTGAAAAGCCGTAAGAGCTTTGTCCGCGTAACTCAAGCAGCACAAGATCACCCGGCTGCCACGAAAGTCAAAGCATGGAAGGAGACGCACCCACCACCGGCTGATTTTATAACCCCGCAGGAACACCTACCCCCAGGTCATGAGCTGCCGTGGCCGGTCTGGAAATCTATGAACAGGCTCCGGACCCAAGTTGGCCGCTGCAGACAGAACCTCTGCAAATGGGGGATGCGAGACTGCCCGGACTGAATGCGACTGTGGAGCTACCATTCAGTCCATGAATCACTTGCTCACCTGTTCCTTGTGTCCCACCACCTGCACAAGGGAGGACCTTAACAAAGCCACAGACAATGCTGTAGAAGTGGCTACATTTTACTCTAAAATAGTATAAACAAAAAAAGGTAAACCGTTGATACGATAGAAGAAGAAGATCAAATGACTTCTCTCCCACAGATATATGGTCTGTGGTTAAGTTCATGCAAACTAATTACAAAGCATAAGCTTCACTCAAGCTTGGGTCATAAAACTAATTAACTAAAATTTATATTATAATGTCAAAAAACTAAAATTAGTCCTTCGATTGGTTAGATTTTTATTTCTTAACATAACCGATTTTTATGAGCCATTAAGGCGCAATAGGTTCACAGCATGTCTATAATGAGCTCATTTTTTTTAAAGTTTTTGTTAAAGATTTCTTACAGTTTTCAAAAAGAAAAAAATATATGGTATTCTTAATCTTTTTATCTAGTGAAATCATAAATTTAACACTATTTTAACATATATTTTTTTATCGAGTGAAGTAATTCATACTTCACTCGATAAAAAAATATCGTAGGCCACCTTTTTAAAATAGAAATACCATTTTAGACTTACTTCTCAGACGTTTTAATGTTTCAAACCTTTGGTAACTTATTAATTATTATTTGAGTTAGTGAAGTCATCAACAAAATTTAACAAAACTCTAAAGGGGATTTTTATTTTATTTTGTTATACACAAAAACACGGCATCAGGAGGCCAATTCTCGGATTGTAGAGATTATCTCTAAATTAAAGATAATGTCGAAGCATGAATGTCTAAAAATGTGTGCGTTGAAAACGGTTGAACCTATGGCGCCACAACAAAAAAAACCTGTTCTTCCACTCTGACCAACTAAACTGACCAACTGAAACGGATCAACTATTTTTCTTTCTCAACGATACAACTTTTTGGTTGGTCTGATAGGAATATTTTTTTAATTAAAATTTATCCCCATCCACACAATTTAAAACGGATCACCTATTTGTTGGTCTGATAGGGAATATGGTGCCCAACAATGACTCAATACTTCAGTCAATTACTCATAAAAGATTAATTCATTATCTATTATAAATAGCCAGTTCATTAAAAAGGTTTAAAACCAAAGTTGTGTGGATGGTGATAGAATTAACATAATTTTTCCTATCAGACCAACTAAAAAGTTTATGGTTGAGAAAGAAAATAGTTGGTCTGTTTTAATTGGTTGGTTCAGTTGGTCCCTTTGGAATAATATTTCTCAAAATAAAATAAATGATCAACTAGTTGGTTAGATTGGAATAAAACCCCTCATCGGGTTCCATTCTGCACAACCAGTTGGTCGGTTCAGTTGGTCGGAGTGGAAGGACAGAAAAAAACACCTATATATAAAGCATACCTATAATGGTAAATATAACATAATACCTATAGTGGACTAGGTATATGGAACTTTGCAATCGTCAGCAGACAAAGAGACAGGTATGCCGCCCATCCACTAACTACCATCCAAACCTAAGTACAAATTAATCATTAACCTACCCATTAATGTCAAAAATTAAAAAGAAAAAAAACCAGTAAATTGGTCAGATTTTTATGAACCAAAAATACCTATAATGGACTAGGAATAAGGATTTATAAAAAATAAACTCTTTATTTCTATAAAATGTATATAACACGCATGCCGTCCAACACGCAATGGGGAGCCACAGGCAAAACTAATCTCAGACGGCGCCACCATCGCTGGTGCTTGGACATTAAGTGGTTTTGTCTATTTCTCATACTAAAATTATCCATTTTTGTCATAACTAATACTGGCCACTTTTAAGCAGTTTTTTTTTAACATTGATAGACCTTTGTTTGACTACGAAACAACACCAGCGATTATGCGCCACCTAGCGTGATAAATAAGCAGTGTGTCTCCCCATTCGTCCAACACGCAATCCGTCCAACACGCATTCGGACGGACTATGTCTAAACGGTAAAATACAAATATACATACATACAGCTAAAAACATAACCCTTACGTTTGGCTTTGCCGTAGACGGGTAAAAAAAAACTCTTATACAACCAAATGACGACCGACAGTGCGATTTATTTCGAAGCATATAACTTCATTTGTTGAAAACGAAATGAAAAACCTACGTATATCTGGACAAATCGTTCCACTATTCAGCTGAATTTTTGCAACGATAACAATATGATGGTGTCAGCGAGCTGATCTGGTGATGAAGACTAGGTGACTAGGGAAGGTGGACAACGGAACTCCTCGATAGATAAGAGTAGACTGGCCGTGTTTAGGCTCATTTTGTTCAGCTCACGGTTCCGATCACTAATTTATTAAAACCTTTTTTTAATAACATTTTTCAATTAAAAACTTATTATGTAATTTAGTAACTAAATCTCAGACAAACACCACCATATTTAAATAATTCGGGGAATGCTCCCATACTTCACAAACTGATCCCACCATCTCCTTTACATCATAGGACGAGCAGACGCACGGCTCGGTACCACCCTTACCTCATTAGTACATCCTCTATTCGTACTAAACGTTTCAGTTCTACCTTTATATTGCGAACTGCTAAGGAGTGGAATACACTACCGTCGTCTGTCTTTCCTGAAAACTATAATCTGGGTCTCTTCAAGGCTAGAGTGAATCCTAGACCTAGACCTTTGTCTCCATCTTTTTTTTTTTTTTTTTTTTTTTTTTAACATTGATAGACCTTTGTTTGACCACGATCTCACCTGTTGGTAAGTGACGATGTGGCCGAAGATGAAGCACAAAGGTCTAGAAGGCACCTATTCACTCTTGACTTGAAGAGACCCAGATTATAGTTTTCAGGAAAGACAGACGACGGTAGTGTATTCCACTCCTTAGCAGTTCGCATTATAAAGGTAGAACTGAAACGTTTTGTGCGAATAGAAGGTATACCAATGAGGTAAGGATGGTACTGAGCCGTACGCCTGCTCGTCCTATGATGAAAAGGAGATGGTGGGATCAGATCGTGCAGTTCCTGGGAGCATTCACCGAAATGTAACCTATAGAAGATCGCAAGGCATGCAACCTTACGGCGGTGCTCGAGACTCTGGATCTTAGTCTCCGCCATATGTTGCTCACCTATAAGCCTGAAAGCTCTACGTTCGATCGAGTCCAAGGCAGCAAGCTGGTGTTTGGCCGAGCCATCCCAAACATGGCAGCAGTACTCCATACCAGCCCGGACTTGTGCTTTATATAAACTGAGAAGCTGTCCTGGTGTGAAGTAACGCTTTACCTTATTCAGGATGCCTAGCTTCATGGCAGCTGTTTTTGCCTTAGACTCGATGTAGGAGCCAAAGTTGAGAGTAGGCGTGAGCGAAACACCTAAGAGCTCGAGGTGATCTCCTATAGCTACAGGTACATCTCGGAATACAGGAACTTGGAGAAACGGACTTTTTTTCGCCGAGAAGAGACAAGCCTGCGTTTTAGAGGCGTTGAACTTGACTAGATTGGCATCGCCCCAGTCGGATACAGCCTTGAGAGTCAAATTCAGACGCTGCAGCATCTCATCTCTTAACTCCTGAATTTCATTCTGCCTAGCTCGCGCAGTGGAAACATATCTCTCCACAACTGTGCTGTCGTCTGCATACCCAATGATACCGGGCATTAGCAGATCATTAATGTGCAGCAGAAACAGTGTGGCAGATAGCACTGACCCCTGAGGTACCCCGGCATTAATAGCCAATTGATCCGACGAGCAGCCGTCAATAACTACTCGAATGGATCTTTCCCTCAGAAAGTCTGCGAGCCAGGAGCAGAATTGAACTGGCAGTCCATAGGCAGGAAGCTTGCCAATAAGGCTAGCGTGCCAAACCCTATCAAAAGCCTTCGAGACGTCTAATGAAACAGCCAGTGCTTCACCATATTTCTCGATGGCCTCGCTCCAAATGTGCGTTGCATACACAAGAAGGTCCCCAGTAGACCGGTTTTGGCGAAACCCGTATTGGCGATCACTGAGGAGGTCGTTACCTTCGAGGTATGCAAGGAGCTTCCTATTCAGTACACGCTCCATACATTTACAAAGTAGGGAGGTGACTGAAATAGGGCGATAGTTAGAAGGGTCAGCACGACTGCCTTTCTTGGGTACAGGCTGCACGTTAGCGAGCTTCCAAGATTTAGGGACTTCACCAGTTTTCAAAGAAAGGCGGAAAAGTCGCGTTAATACTGGAGACAACTCAGGGGCACAGGTTTTCAACACTATGGCCGAGATACCATCCGGACCGCTAGCTTTATTCACGTCGAGACTACGTAGCGTTCTGAGCACTTCCTTTTGCTGGATGCGAATTTCCTGCATTGAAGCTTCGCACCGAGGAAGGCTGGGTGGAGTTTCGCCAGAGGTGTCAAGACGCGAAGCCTCTGCAAATTGAGTGGCAAATAAATTTGCTTTCTCAACCGCAGCGTGAGCTAGGGACCCATCCGGTTTCAGTAGTGGAGGGAGTGAAGGGCGGCTGAAGTTCGCTTCCACCGACTTAGCCAGAGACCAGAAAGCTTTACTTCCCGCAGGGTACGCGGCAAGTTTAGCCCCCAGACGGCCAATCCGATCAAAGCGAGCCTTCCGTATCACCTTCTTGCAAGACTTGGCGGCTTTGTTAAAGGCTTTCTTCTTAATCCGTGCATCCGAGGTTTTACCGTTTCTTGCTTCGACCCAGGCTAGGTAAGCCGCATGTTTAAGCGCTTCTGCGCTAGCACACGCGGGACTAAACCATGGGCGAGCATTGCCTGAAGGTGAAGCATCGGAGAATGGAATAAAATACTCCATTGCTCTTTTGATCACCTCCGAAACAGCATCAGCACAGACCGTCGGGTCACAAGAAGAAAAACAGGTTTGCCGCCAAGGATAAGAAGCGAAGAAATAATTTTCACTAGAAACGGGATATTTACCATGATTTTTGAGTTTTATATGTTCCCGATATTTCGACAGAGCGACATTACATACCGAGAATGGTACAAGAGGCAATTGAGATTACTAAGTACAGAAACTTCAATAGAGAAGATGGTTTTCAATTATCTGGAGTATGGAAGCCTGTGGTAAGAATGTGTAAGAATCAAAAAAGTGTGGTACCTGCTACGCGTCCGGACACCGTTAGTGTTGTGTGTCGAGTTGGTGTGAAGTGTGACAATGAAACCGATGGTAGTGGTATCGTTCGTAATAAAAGAGTGAGAAAGAGGGTAGATCGATATATCTGCCAATAACATCTACTCGCAAAGACTTTAGTCAGTTCTCCCGTGATCATGGCGCATGCAACTGTGCCGAAATATCGGGAACATATAAAACTCAAAAATCATGGTAAATATCCCGTTTCTAGTGAAAATTATGTACATAACCATGATAGTTTCAAAAGTTATAAAGCGAAGAAATGTCGCATCTCATCCCAATCTGCCGACTTGTAACGCCACACTCGTCTACTACCTCTGGGCGAGGGATCGGGTGGCGAGTATGACGATACAGACCTCACCACACAGTGATCTGATGTACCCAAAGGAGGCAACACTGATACTGAGTGGTGATCCGGCCCGTTCGTCAGCAGAAGATCCAAGCAGTTGGCTGTGTGGTCCTCAACGTCAGGAATTCTGGTTGCCTCATTGACCAGCTGAGTGAGATTTAGCGTGAGTGCAAGTTTACACGCCTCTCTCCCTGCATGGTCGGTGAACTGGTATGGGAACAGCCACTGTTGGTGGTGGGCGTTAAAGTCCCCCAGAATCACCAGTTGGGCACCAGGATAACGTTGTTGGGCCACATCCGCCGCTTCACAGATGTAGTTGAACAACCTGGTTGTCTCGGAGTCTCCAGAGTGAGACCGATATAAACCAGCATAGATAATTTTATCTAAGCCGGTGTCCACCAAAGTCCATAAAACGGAAAAATCGGGTTCTTCAAGGTCACGAAGACGCAGACAGCAAATGTCCTCCCGGACAAATAGACAAATACCAGCTTTGGGTTTAAAGTTGTGCTCCAGGGCATAGCCTGGGTATGTAAGGTAAGCTGTATCGGGAGGACATTGAATCTGCGTCTCCGTGAGGAATAATAAGTGTGGCCATCTTCGGCCACATCGTCACTTACCAATAGGTGAGATCGTGGTCAAATGGTATATCAAAGGTATCTGCCTAACCCTCCAGGAAACGGGCGTGACTTTATGCAGTGTATAATGAACTAATTCATTTTTATCATCCACGTCACACATCATTTTCGTAACTTAATAACTAAAACTTTGTGTAAATAAATAAACTCAAATCGAAATCCTCTCCAACTTCGAGTAGAAATGTCGTATTTGTATGGTGAAAATGATAAGCGCCCCCCCTAGCAGGCGTGTTCAGAAACTCAGTAACACCATACACGAAAACAAATATCGAATCACAACGCTGTAGGTAATCGAATGTCAAACCAATGACAAAATGTCAAACAATGTCAACACATTTTGACATAGCGAAACCAGGCGAAACCTGATTTTGCGAAAACTAGGAGACCTAACAGGCTTTGATAAACTAACACGCATATTTTGATTGAAAATGTCTCTTATTTATAATTAGTTCAGCTACGAGTATCATTCAATTATTTTTGTTTTTCATTTATTTTTTTGTTCATTGATATTCGTAGCTGAACTAATGATAATTATGAGACACTTTCAATCAATATATATGCGTGTTAGGTTTCCTAGTTTTTGCAAAATCAGATTTCGCTATCTCAAAATGTGTTGATGAGCAAAAAACACAATAAAATTACTTAAACAAAACGTCAAATCTATTATGGCCGCTATTCTTTACGCATTGTTTACAATTTTTAAACTATGCGACTATATGTTTGCGCTTGATCTTTCGGGGTAAGTTTCAATTGAGTCTACCTTACCCTCTAACGAAGCAAGTAACATAAAATAGCAGCGTTTTACCTGAAATAAAACGCATATTAAAATACTTACCTCACTGGAAGCTTTATATTGAGAAAGCATATCCGTTTCCGTCGTATTTCAACCAGTTTTCGTACTTTTAATCCGAGTATTTCCGATCCAGTGGCGACACCTGGCGGCCGCGCGCCATTTTAGTTTCATAAAATGAAGCGCGCCATCTTGACTTCATTGGCTTAATTCCACCAGGCAGAATTAAAAGTGAAAGCTTCCAGTGAGGTAAGTATTTTAATATGCGTTTTATTTCAGGTAAAACGCTGCTATTAAAAAACTAGACCGTCACTGGAAGCTTTATATTGAGATCTGTTTGTTATCGCCTGGTGACGCCACTTGCAAATTAGTAGAAAACTTAATTTAACGCCAATGTGATAAAACGTTATAAAATAACAACTGTAAGTATCATACTGTGTATCATAGTACATGTAATATTTTACAACCATAAAACTTAAATATATAAGTATTCTATCCAGCAATCAATAACATCCAGAATCAACATTCTTAATTAATTTAGTAACATTTTCAGAATGATTACTGTTGATTACTTCTCGTCTGTAAAACTACTGGAATGTATTAGCTGTTCACCAATTCCCTCGGGACAAGATTTCATGGAAGATCATCAAGGGGATGATTTTTCCAACCAACTTTTGGAAGCTACAGCAGATCGGACGCTTCCTGGAGCTGCCTGTAATGCCAGCTTCTTTGAAAGGTTTGACCCAGTCTGCTATAACTGTGCGCGAGGCGGGCATTGCCACACCTCTTACTGTTATCATCATCATCATCATAATCATCATGCACTTTCCGTTCAACATTACTGTATTTACTGTAATAAACAGATTAAATGATTTAGCCGTGTTACGTCTTTCATTTAATAATGCTTTAGTTTTTTCTATCCATAATATGGGATTTAAATACGATTTACTTGTAATCAAAAGTAGGTTTCAGACTGTATAATTACTGCTGACAGTCTTTGAACTGAACTGTGGCCAAAATATTATATTCGTATATCTAACACACTGGGTAGGATCTAACACTGTATGTAACTAAGTAAGGTCAGGACATGTATGAGTCTTCCTGAACAAAGCAGTAATAACATTGCGGTCTGACGCGATAAATGAAATAATTATTCATATCTACTGTGTAGTTAGTTAGAAATGACGTAAGCTTACTAACTTCCCAGATGGGTGGTTTGGAAATCTTTGGATTTTTTAAGCCAATCGACTTTAAAATTATTATGTTTCACGAGAATGTGAGAACTTAAGCGACTGGATGTTTCAGCGTTACATAGCGTAGAAACGACAAACTCGTGCAAAAGAATATGAAAAGTGATAAATTAAATGTAAATCAAATAGAAATTGAGCTAGTTGCGCACCCGAAGGATTTTCAGAGGTTAAAGTTTTTCGAATTGGACCAAGAAGTCCAACGTTTCCATGCCACCTCGTTTTCAGAGTAGACTTAAGCCAAGAATTTCTAAGCAAGGATAATTGTTCTGTGTTCCATGTTTCTACAACCTCGGACCACCCCCTCATTTCCACACTTCAAGGGTGATATTCTCGACCCCCGGAGGTGAGAGTCCCGTCGACGTGTCTATTAGATGTTTCTGTAGGATTTTTAGGGTTAACGGTGCTGTCAGCGAGCAGGCTTTGAGATCCTATCGCCAAAATACCATTTACCATCGGGGTACTACTATTAAGTATATTCCCGTCGACTGATTTAGGTGACTCATACTTTGGAATTAGGAACGGTGGTGGAAAACATCCACGCGAGCGGGTAGTTCCATGGAACACTGAACGCGTCGTAAAATAGAGCTTGATTGTCTATCAGGTCTCGAGATACATAATTGAAAACAACATGCGTGGTTTCTGAGGCAAACAAATTTATCATTGGGGTTCCCCACTTTGCAAACATTATGTCCACACAGTTGGGTAGAAGGTGCCACTCCGGCGGTCGGCGATGATGCAACAACGGCATGACTGTTGTATTTGCCTGGGAGATAGTGTATGCTGAAGTGTATTTGATGGTTATTTCCATCAGGGGTAATGATTTCGTACCTCCTTCTTTCCATAGATGAGCGACTGCGGTCCTGTTGTCACATTGTATGAGGATCGAACTGTGATGCAGTCGATGAGTTTTGCTCTGACAGGCATGAGTATGGCCAGCATCTCTTTTTGATTGCAGTGTAGTGCTTGCTCTTCTTGTGACCAAGTGCCCAAGAGGGCCAGATCGTTTAGTTTTGCCCCCCAAGCCAAGTCTGATGCATCTGTTGCCAGAAAGTTCGTTGGAGGAAGGTCATGACATTCATTACCCTCCTCCATGGATGTAGCATCGTTGAAAACTGTAAATTTCAAGTCCACCAACTCAGTTCTTCGGAAACACCCTGAGGCAGTTGGTAAGCCTTTGATGAAAGGTCTGGTAGTGAATTCATGAATATTATTAACTTTCGATGACTGAGCCGTCCTCGAGGAACAACAAAGCTGGCGAAAATTAGGAGTGCTATTATACTTTGTAAATCTTTTAGAATCTCATTTTTCTGATCGAGCACCTGATTTACTTTTGTGATTATTGCCATCGACTTTTCTATTGGCAGGGATTTTAGATTGTCTTACGGTCTCCACAACACTCCCAAATAAATTATGCTTTTTTGAAGTTTGAGAACGGATTTCTCGAAATTTATTTTCCAAACCAGAGTTTGCAACTTATGTACTGTGAGTTAGACATGCTCGCGAAGCACATACACACATGTGTACACTTTAATGTATTATAAGTTAATTGACGAGATAAACAAGGATTTTTACTTTCCATCTTTCTCGTAATGTTTGAGCCACCCAATTTGTCAGTATTGAAAAGGTTTTAGGCGCCGTGCTTAACCCGAATGAGAGCCAAGTCATCTCTAGCAATTCTCGGTACAAGGCGTAGGAACCGCCTGTGCGACTTTGTTATTTTTAGATGAAAATAACATTGGGAAAGATCTCCTTTGCACAGCCAGTCCTGTGGTTGCAAGAAATCCAGAATACGATACATGTTTATGAGGTGGAAGGGATCTGTCATGACATTGTCGTTTAGCGCTATGAGGTTGAATATAGGGCTGATTTGTCGGATTTTTGCACCAGAAACAGAGGGGATATGAAACTTTGCGAGAGTTGAGATACTTTTAAAATGCTTTTTCCTACATTTACAGATATTTCCTCTAATACAGGAGTATGAAAGGGACCTCTGATCACATTTGGGTAAACAAAGCGAGGTTTTTAAAAGGATGGTAGGTATGCGATACCCCAGAATTAACCTTAACACAATATCTGGTGCTCTCATTTCCTTTCACTGCAAGTGGAAGTGCGCTAACTGACCTGCTTAAAATCGTTCAGAGTCATTGTTTGTATCTTTTTTTATTTCCTCTGAAACCTGTAAGCATTGGAGCGTCCTCGGTTACTTCCACGATCGGGCCGCGAGCCTCGGTTGTGAAATGACCCTCTTTCATTGAAACTGTGGTGCTCATACTGGATATTCGAGGGTTGACCTTTGTATAGGTGGTCGACATGGTGGTATCCACCCCGCGAGGGTGGGTTGATACAGGCATGCATGTGCATAAGTTATAGGGTAAGCCTGGTACTTGAAAATAATATCGAATTCCACGCGATGGAACTGCGGGTTTTCGTACGCCTTGCCCCCGCGAGGGGCTGCTGTTAGATTGATTGGATCTTGCTTGTATCAATCCCTTAGTTTTTGGTGGCCAAAAACTTTGCGGACTCCCCCGGCCTTTTCTAATGTATCTGTGATATGCTCAGACTCAAATATATAAGCATTCTGTTCAATGTCGCTTTTACTAAAGGGGCTCAAACTTGTTCGGCTTGTTATAGTTTCCCCGACGCATTTCGATACTTTCGGCTTGGTGGCCACAAACTAATTGCAAGAAATCGGAGGAGATTATGTAAATTCCCTTTTTGAAAGAACTCATCAAATTTTCGCGCTTTATCTGTCATAATTAATGTCTGTATGCTTAGCCCAAGCAAGAAAGTTATGAATACTTACCTGCAAGCTGCAACGTTTCTTTTTATTTAATTTTGCAGTAGGTTATAGCTGCATAAGATCTATTAGCATGGGCAAGGTGACGTAAGGTTTCATATATTTTTACCTCCTCGTTTGTTTCCAGGCCCATCAAGCCTGGAGTATGATTATATGCTTTTTGTGTATCAGCGTATCTTACCTCTGACCAAGATGTAATACCTAAACACTGGACTACGTGTAGCATTTTAAAAAAGATATCGGATTTCTTGGAATAGCTGTTTCCTTTATTTTAATCTCGATATCAAAGGTGATATATAGATAGAAAACACTTTATTGCACAACACAGAAAATAAGCTATATAAAAAAAATCATTAGGTCACGATTTAAATTTAAACTTCATCGTCAAGACATTGTTCATCAGCGACATCATGTTGTTCGTATAGCTCTCAGCTAATGTCTGAACAAAATGACGCCCCATCGGGACAAGCGGAATTGTTTGAGGTTATAAAATTGGTTACCGTATTTTAGAGCTCACCCATATCCTGGACTAGTTTATCCAGCCTAGCATCAGCAGGACGATGGGCGCGCTTTGCTTCCTGTCGGTGGCGGCAGCGCTGCCACTTCCTGCCGGTGGCATGTTCCACAGTCGGCGTGGACGAGCTCGATGAGCTGCTGCTGGAATTGGTTCGAACACGCTTGCGTGCTTGCAGCCTGCGGCTTGGCAGCAGTGTTGGGCTCATTAGCATTCATTACTATAAGATAAATAACGTTAATCTATTGCATTACAAACTACGTGGTTCTGTAACCTCAAAAAATGCACGACCACTGTACGAATTAAAACTGGTAAATTTAAAACAATGTACGAGATCCGAACGGAAAACCGTTAAAGCAAATGATCAAGTACTGACAAGGTTAAATGTATATAGAGGGTACTTACAGTTCCCGGCACAATTTAACCACTTTAAATACTGCAAGCTTTTACTTACGTATTATCAACATCACTTATTCACTTTAGGATTATTATATATATAAGTATTTATACGCAACAGTGGTAGGTACGGAGCTGCTGCGCACAAGTTGCTTCGACGGAATACGAAACGCCAATGAAGTCAAGATGGCGCGCTTCATTTTATGAAACTAAAATGGCGCGCGGCCGCCAGGTGTCGCCACTGGATCGGAAATACTCGGATTAAAAGTACGAAAACTGGTTGAAATACGACGGAAACGGATATGCTTTCTCAATATAAAGCTTCCAGTGACGGTCTAGTTTTTTAATAGGTATCAAAATGTGTACTAAGTTTACAAGTGGCAGATCTTGTTTTGATTATAGACCCTAACTCTCCTAGAAATATATGGCCTAAAGGTTTAGTTCAAGCATATACTACCAGGGAAACACAGCCGAACAAGAGTCATTTAAATAAAGGTAAAGTCTGGAGTGCTGCGCAGATAGTGAATGCTGTGCCAGCACTTGGGGTCTAGACGGTCTAGTTGTCATTCATCTCGGCCAAATTTCTTTTGCTTGTGGCTTTCCCATTTAAAATTGAAATGTTTGTGGCATTTTAACCGGTTTAACTTCGATAAATAGCACATGTGTGATGTAGTGAAATTTAAGTGAATGGCGTGTGTCTTACTGTGTTATGACTTATGACTTGACTATAAACATAATTATAGCACTTGACATTGGCGAAATTGTATGGAGCACTCGTCAGAACAGAAGCCATTTTATGAAGAAAAGAAGATAGAAGAAATAAAATTCTAATTCGATGGAAAAAGCGTGTTTATTTTACTAGAACCCCTACATTTTTTATAGTGGCGTAAAAAGTCAAGCTCCTAACATAATGCATAAAAAAATATAGCGTTGAATGTCTAATTTTTGTGGAGCAATGGCTCACGAAGTCGCAACAAGCACGCACGCACATGTAATTAGACCTTATAATCTATAGATTACAGACCTAGGTAGGTACACATCAAACACGACAGTACATTGAATGAGGCTACCTGCAAACTGTGCTAGCACGATTAGAATAATTGAGCGAGGGCCTCTTTTGAGCAAGTGTGTTAGCACAATCGTGCTTGTTTGGATAGCCAAACTGACGGGCAATGGCATTAAAAACAAGCCGCAGCCCCTGCAGCCAAGAACAATCCTCAACAACCCGAGGTCACTCCGCCAAGCCTGCGAAGAGCCCAGGAAACTTCTGTGCTTCTAGACGGAGTTAGGCTAACTACCTAGTCAGACAACTCTCACGCATAATGGACCACCCATAGAGTTCGAATGCGGAAAAGGCAGTTCTTTAACATTAACAGCCAGAGAAAAGGAGATGAAGCTTGATGTGTTGCTGGCCTCCCGAATTACTAGCTTCATTCTTACTGCCCACAACGTGAATAGGCAGAAAAAGAAGGGAACATCAACAAACATGCAGCAGAAGGTGGTATCCAGCAGCTACAGCACCGTATAAGGAAACGGACTACTCTTCTGCTAGGGACGTAATCGAAGCAGTTAAAACCAAATTGACGGACAATGAGGCTGAAAAAGACGCATTCTACAAGTCCTTATCATATTTAAGGGCTTTTATACGGCAGCCTATGTATTTATTCGAGTCCGAGGAGGTTGGCTCGTAGAGTTGCCGTGTGAAAACACGATGCGACTGCCCAATATATTTTAATGGGATCACAGTACAGATTCCTCGTTAGATTAACAGGTAGTAATAAGAACAGTAATATTTTTCATCTAGAAACTTCGTCCATAGAACAACAGAACATAGAGTACCTCTCGATCAACAACAGATAACTATATAATCCAACAGATAATAAAACAAAAATGTGGTAGACGCCACATATTATTATTTAGATAACGAAACCCCACATAAGAGCAACTTAAAACAAACATTCTAAGAGATCGCAACAATAAAAAAGAGAAAACAGAGAGACCCACCCCGACAGACCGCGGGCCTATTTCTCAAAAGATATAAGTTACAAATTACGAGTGAGTCGCCATGGTAACGCTTGTTTTTAACTGACAAAATAACAACGTTACCATAGCAACACACTCGTAATTTGGAGCTTGTAACCTTCGAGAAATAGGCCCCAAGTCTCCTCAAACAAGAAAACTTGAATAACCTCTTAACCACATTGATTGATACAACAACCAATACCAACTCCTAAAGCTGGTCAGTGCCCAACCAACGCCTATCTTCTTCTTCTTTAAATTGTGGCTACTGTGGCTTTAGTTTCCACAATTTTGCCAATGTCAATGTCGACAGGATATAAAACGGTACGGTAAGACGATGGAGATCTGAGTAATATGAAAGAGGCCGGTCTTTGAAAAAGAGAGACTAAACACGAAGTTATAACGAAGATGATTTATTTATTCTGAAAACCCAGGGACAACACCAATGTTTTACAACACAACACAAATTTATATGATAAATAAATAAACCAACGCCTATCTCCAAAAGCTAGTCGAGACCGCAGTTCGTCAAAAAACAAAGTGTGACAAAAGTCAAAAGTATTTTATTCATTGAATTCACAAGGATCATTTTGAAGCGTCTTATAAAAAAGAATTACTCCTGTTCTAACGCGACCAAACCTAGAAGAATCAGGCAACAAACACAGCTTGGCTTTATTTGATGATCCTTATTACTACTAGGCGGGGAGCGCCTGTGTGGTGCCTCGAGAACAAGTGGAAGCTGTGGAACAAGTTCACAAACATATAAACGAGCGGTTACCTAATCTACCTACCATTATCATCGTTCAAGGTGCAGATAATGTATTCAGACATTCATAGAATTGAAAAAATATGAAACGGAAATACGAAAATAATTAAAACAGTTGATTATTCAAACCCACATAATAAAGAATGCACCCGAAAAGTAATCAGCGAATAACATCAAACCACCCAGAACTTTCAACCCAAAATGAAGTCAAAAATATAAAACGAGAGATGATTTTTAATACTAACAACCATAGAGCTTGTGTCACCGAGAGAAGTTTAAGGGAGATGAAACAACATACTCTCATTAAACAAAAGATCACCTTGATAAATGTCTTTGGTCAAGCTCACAAACCTCATCAACGTAATAAAATCAACTGAAAAGATGTGCCACGTTTATTATGCCTATATCTCTGCATCATATCATCGTCAAATTATTTGAAAAAAAAACATTATGTGAAACCTATAATAGGAAGATAGAGGGGAAAAGACCGCGTGGCCGATCACCTAGCCGCTGGTCTGACCAAGTCAAGGCATTAAACAGGCCTCTCTGTCACTACCGCCCTTAGACGAGCCGAAGACAGGCTGGCATGGAAGCAGCTCTTCAATTCCTCAACCAAAGCATTTCAAGACGGGCACGACTTTCAGTAATGAAGAAAACGACGAAGAGATAATAGATAACCAAATATCTTATCCCAGAGGATCAGTTTAGCTTCAGGCAAAAGCACACAACAATAGAACAAGTTCACAGAACAACAAAAATACAAACAAGAAAAAAAAGCATACCCTACTAATCCTAGATGTAGCCCAGGCTTTTGACAAGGTGGGTCACAAAAAAAACAAGAAAAATGCTACCCAAACCACACGCAGAAATTACTGATACTGATATATACGATTCCAGTATATCAGAATCCTATAATATCAGAATAGAGCTTTATAATCTGGCAAATTAAACCCTGAAATGAATGATATCAAAGCTGAGGTGCCACAGGGAAGTAAACTGGGTCCAATCCTGTACCTTTGGAACATTCCTAACATAGAAAATAACACCACCAAAATGGCTGTTGGAAAATCAGCAGAAAAGCTCCAAGGAGCTGGTAACAACAGCACAAGACTGAAAAAAAAAATGGTGAATCTAAATAACGAATTAAAATAGATTAATATCAACACAACCAACAAAATAAGAACGTACTGTCCAGTATTTAGTAACTACTAGCTGACACGCAAGCATATCAAAATTATTTCTTTTCTTTTTCTTCTTATAATGGCTTCTGAGGAGTGTTCCAAACAATTTAGCCATTGTCAAGTGATATAATTAATTATATTTTTATAGTCAAGTCGTCAAGAGTCTCCGTCAAGTCATAACCCAGATTAAATAGTGGCAGAAAAACTGAGTTTTTACAGGGAAAAATCCATCATTTCGAAAAGACACGCAATACACTTAAATAAAATGTCAATGCGGAGTTTTACAAGTGTCATTGTCAGTTTAGTTCTCTCATCGTCAAGAGATGGCGCTCGCTTATCTATTGGAATATAAAATAAATAAAATTAAAATTAAAAACCCTTTATTTTAGCTACCCTAACACAATAAATAGTATAGATGAATGTCTTTTCACACTATCACTTCTAAAACCTAATACAGGTACACATAATATTTTTATACATATTAAAAAACTTATATTTTATGTAGTTGTCGCCTCTGCGGCGTAGGCCTCCCCTAAATCATTCCACTTGTCCCTCTCACGCGCCTTCCTCATCCAATCTGGTCCGCATTGCTGAGTGAAAATGTGTCTCCATCTCATCCTGGGTCTCCCTTTCTTCCTCTTACATTCATATGGTATCCATTCCGTAGCCCTTTTCGCCCATCTAACACTTTCCAGTCTGCAAATGTGTCCAGCCCAACTCCATTTTAAGGATCTTATTTTACTCTTTACATCTGCTATTTTTGTCCTATTCCTTATTATCTTATTGCTTACTTTGTCTGAGATCTTTAAACCAAGTATACTTCTCTCCATTCTCCTCTGACATACAGCTAGCCTTTCCTCGTCTTCCTTTCTCAATGACCACGTCTGGCAGCCATATGTTAGGCATGGAAGTATTGCCATTTCAAATACTTTATTTTTTATGTACATCTTTATATTTTTGTTTTTCATTATTTCCTTGAGACTCCAGTACTTTTTCCATGATAGAGCAATCCTTCTGTAAATATCGTTTTCAGTACAATTTTCAAATGACATTAATTGTCCTAGATACACGTAGTTTTGGACGAACTCTATTTCTGCACCCTCTACAATTACATCACAAGTCACACCGTTCGTAAGTATTTTAGTCTTGGATGCGTTATGCGATAGTCCCACCTTACTACTTTCTTTTGACAACTCTGTAACCATGCTTTCCAGATCTAGCACGTTTTCTGCGAACACCACGATGTCATCTGCAAAGCGGAGATGACTTAGGAACTCTCCATTCACTTTTACTCCCTGCTCTCCCATTTTAGCTCCCTGAAGATCATTTCTAGCACCGCTGAGAATATTTTTGGCGAAAGCGGGTCCTACCCTTTCTAACTTCACTTTAGCGTAGCATATGGAGTAAACGCTTTTAATCAAGTCTCGCTTAACTATTGGAATATACCTCCTTTTAAATGTTATCATGGCAGTGGAGAGCATCGTCCAGCCAACGTAAAAAGTTTGAAAAAATACAAAATCCTGTAAAATTATGTATTATATCTTTGTGATAGCTATATATATTGAAATATTTACTGTTACCTAAACTGTCGCCAACGCCATCTAGCGAGAGATAAATAATGCTGAAATGACACTAGGAAAATCCTACATCATAAAAAGTGCAGAATTGTAGTATAAAAAGAACAAAGCTATCCAACAGCAAAAACTCTATTCAAAACAGTCCTGTGGACTGTGAGGAAAACAGCAACAACAAGAAGAGCAACTATCTTCTTCTCCTTCTCTTCTTATACTGGCTTCTGAGGAGTGCTCCAAACAATTTCGCCAATGTCAAGTGATATTGAATTTTTTATAGTCAAGTCGTCAAGAGTCTCCGTGGATTCAATCTGCCATTTTTGAAAGAAACGTCGTCATTTTTATTTAATTACATATTAATGTGTTTTTTCGAGTTATTTCGGGTAATTTTAGTGGCATTTTAACCGGTGTAACTTGGATAAAGAGCACATGTGTGATGTAGTGAAATTTAAGTTTATTGCGTGTCTTTTCGAAATGTTGGTTTTTTTCCTGTAAAAACTCAGTTTTTCTGCCACTGTTTTAACTGGGTTATGACTTGACGGACACTTGATGACTTGACTATAAACATATAATTAATTATATCACTTGACATTGGCTAAATTGTTTGGAGCACTCCTCAAACTCAATTACATTAAAAAAGAGTCTCCGTCAAGTCATAACCCAGTTTAAATGGTGGCAAAAAACCCGAGTTTTTAAAGGAAATCCAACAACTTGGAGAGCATGAGTCAAAGATTTAAAACGAAAAAAAATATGTAAAAAGTAATAATATCGAAAAGAGACGTTGTCTACTTACATTTCTTTTCTGTTATTTTGGTGGCATTCTAACCAATTAGCTCGTTTAAAGAGCACAAGTGTAGTGAAATGAAATGGAAGTGAATTGCGTGACTTTTCAAATTGGTGGAAATTGTCTACCAAAGTTTATGTAAAACGTCCACCGTTGTACTAAAACATGACTTGACTGTGACTTTGACGTCTTGGAAGGATTGTAACGTTGCAAATTATATAAAAAATTCAATAATTAAACTTTAAAATGGTAAATGCAAAATCCCGCGTAACGCCAATTATATATTTAAAAAAAACACTAAAAACAGGCGCGAAATTCAAAATTATTATGTTTTTTGCTAATCACAGCTCATTAACACATTTTGAGATAGCGAAACCTGATTTTGCGGGAACTAGGAGACCTAACACGCATGTTTAGATTGAAAGTGTCTCATAAATATCATTAGTTTAGCTACGAATGTCATTCAATGATTTTTAGTGATTTTTTTGTTCATTGGCATTCGTAGCTAAACTAACGATAATTATGAGAAACGTAGGAAGTGGAAATCCGTGGTCTCTGCCTACCCCTTCCGGGAAACAGGCGTGAGTTTATGTATGTATGTAGACACAATCCAGAGAGATCTAGGCCTGTAGTTTGTCAGTTTCATATTAAATTGTATAGAATCGAACTAGCGTGGGTTATAAAATTTACATAAAATTCAGTAAGAGTGATTCAGATTTAGTAATTGATTGTGAGTATCAATTCAATTCAATTCAATAGATTTATTTCAGGCAACAGTAAAAAATGCATCCGTAGCAAGTGGACAGATTCGCAACTGGACAGATTCTCAACTGGACAGATTCTCAGGTGGACGGATTAGCAACTGGACAGGACATGTACAGTCCATAACATAACATAACGAAAACGTGTTGATTACTTCATACGACTGCTTTGTATACGTATGCTTTTATGCAAGGGCGGCGGATAGCTTGTAATATAGTATAAATGCAATCTCTTTTTGCATAATGCATAAGTCTCAGGATACTTATACAAGAATGTTTCGGATTTTGTAAGAGCAATTGTCTGTTAACATACAACATTTCAAGTGAGATTATGAATTCGCTATTGCACAAGCTGTAAAATGTATCTATCCGGATGTTATCGTCAAAGGATGTTATTATCATTTTCAAAGTGCCGTGTGGAAAAAATCAAAAGAATTAAAGTTTTCTTCTACCACAAATGGTCGGAAATTTACACAATTGTGTACTCAACTAGCACTTTTGCCCAGGACATTAATACCTGAGGGCTTTTTGTCAATAAATGAAATCGCTACAGATGATGACCAATGTAAAGCTTTTTTCAATTATTTCACAAATTATTGGATGAGGCAAATTACGACTGAGCAGTTGTCTTGCTACGGAGAAATTTTTCGGACAACTAACGCTGTAGAAGGCTGGCACCGTCGAAATAATGCCAAAATACCAAAAAAAACATCCCATTTTTTGTTTCTACAGTTATTAAAAAAAGAATCAAAAATCATTGATACTAAAATAAGTAGAAGTTCTTATCACTGTGAAGAAACAAAACGTCGGTCAAAGCAAATTCTGATTAAGGTGAATGTTCAAGTTTCCTTGCCCATACAAAATACTTTAGGCCGTTACTCAAACCACAGATTGTCATTTTATAAATTGACTTATTTTGTAGACTTCCTAATGATAATAGTTATCGCGAATGGTCGTTCCAAACAAAAATATACAATAGGGAATTTTTAAAACAGCTTTGAAATACGACAATTTTTACAAATGTGTGAGTTTATTTTGCACGGACATCTATTATCGTAGCGAGATACTTTTACGCAGCAGAGCACCCAGTTTAATTAAAGATGACAGTGATGGCGCTAAATTGACCTTCAAACACAAGAGTTTTGTGTAAGATAGTAAGTAAACATGATAGAGATGGCGCTAAATAATAAAAGTGATGTTTTAGTCGGCAGGTCGTAAAAAGTGGGGTAAAGTAGTGGAAAAAGGTCAAAAGTTAATGAAACTTAAGGATGTTGTTCAGGGATGGTTAAATAAAAAAAACAAGTTTTGGACCTCGAGGACCCTGTGCGAAAAGAGGAGGGGGCGGGAAACTGCACCTTCCGCCGGTTTTTTCTCAATAACTTTTTTCCCTTACATCCTACGGCAAAAGTACTAATTATTTTTTGTAGAACGTTAAATTTACTATAATTTTGATTATTCAAACTTGATTGTATGTTGATAAGTTACCGAGATATGGCGCTTCGAAAAAATATTTTTTTAGAATTTGCTAAAATGTGCCGAAAAATGCTAAATTCCACCTTATTTCTTCTGTTATACCATGGTTATACCCAAATAATGATGGAATGTTATTATAATTATGGTTCCTGGTTACCTACTTTGGAAACCCCTCCACCCAAACCAGATCTCAAAAGCTGATTTTCTTCTCTGATGAAAACCAAACATTCACATCATCATGTTGGTATTCATATTATAGTGCAGTCAAGTTAAACATGAAAAAGGGGTCGTGCTTACAAAAGTTCCGGTCACGCTGATTTTTTATATGTTGTTAATACCTTAACCACTATTAAAAAACCATATTTTCCAAGTGCTGAGCGAGCGGCTCAAAAAAATCATGAAATTTTATATTTTTTTTCAGTTTTTGCTCAATATCTTAGTCAAGGTAGGGTCTGACCGGTATAGTCAACAGGCATATTTTTAAAGTAGACTAAATTTTCTACAATTTGACACTAAGGCGAGATCTATACAGCCATTGGTTCCTCGAAAAGGAAGGAAGTTCTTCGAAAATAGGCAATTTTTCTCCTAAGTGTTTTTTTAAGAAATTTTTACTTATTTTGTGAAATATATTCTAAAATATGCATCCCACGTCAAAAATTATTTTAATGAAGTTGTAGTAAATTATTGTAGCTTTCATTTGAAACCAAACTGGTACCTTAAGGCCCGGCGGTTCTCTCAAAAACGACAGATAATCAAAACCAGTCATAAAGAAGATGCCACAGGCCACCATGCAGCAAGATAAATAAATAATGCTGGACAGTTCACACAACATTATCTAGCCCCAAGCTAAGCAGAGCTTGTGTTATGGATACTAGATAACTGATATACTTAATACAATATATTACATAGATAGATATTTTTTATTATGCATATAAAATACCCAGAACACCCTGAACAAATATCTGCGATCGCACAAATATTTGTTCCGATGAACAAAATGAACAAATGTTCCGGGAATCGCAACCGCAACCTCCTGCGTCGCAGGCCAACCTTCGCCCGCCGCGCCACAGGGGTCGTCAATATGCTACCTCCAAGCAATTGCTGAACTGGCGGGAAGTCAACTTGTATCCCACTAATTGGGGGTGGAAGCAGTCTTCTGCAGGGACTCAGTCTTCTCTTCTCAACCCCATCCCCACCACCATGATCACGGCGTCCTCAAATGCCTGCTTCACTTCGATGCTAGCATCCACCATTTGTGTCTTCAACATCGAAATGAATGCTCTCATATTGTGATCTTTTGCCAGAACTTTTCTTGTGCTATTGTCACCATAGTAGATGAGGAGAACACGACTTTGGTTGGTGCTTGTAATGCAGACTGGCGAGCTCGTTCTGCTGCTTTGGTGCTTTGATAGCCGGATTTAGTGGGGTATCCATCAAAGACAACAATCACATTGCTACCAAAGTGTCTCTGCACGTAGTTGATGTACTTAGAAAAAAACACACATCGCCATATCTCGATAATCTATTGACATAGAAACATGTTTTATTAGTCCAAATTATAGTAAATTTAACGTTCTACAAAAAAGTAGCTGGTACTTTTGCCGTGGGATGTAAGAGAAAAAAGTTATTGAGAAAAAACCGGAGGAAGGTGCAGTTCCCGCCCCCCCCCCCCCCCCCCCTCCACTTTTCGCACATGGTCCTCGAAGTCCAAAACTTGGGAAAATGTTAATTAACTATCCCTGAACAACCTCCCAAAGTTTCATTAGCTTTTGACCTTTTTCCATCTGAAACCACCTGCCGACTGGACTGTAATAATTATGTGTTATTTATGAGTATATCAAGCGTAGAGTGTGCTGCCTTATGAACTTTTGCTGATTTTCTCTATCATCTTACTTTTGACTGCCTACCTAAGGAAGGCTTTTAAGTTGATTTTCCTTTTTTTCTTTGAATCAGCTTCCACTTGTTCTCGAGGCTCTACACAGGGGCTCCCCACCTAATAGTAAGCAGGATCATCAAAAGAAAAACAGACCGTGTTTGTTGCCTGATTCTTCTAGGTCTGGTTGCGTTGGAACAGGAGTAAATGTAAATTTATTTTTTAAGACGATTCAAAATGATCCTTGTGATATCAATGAATAAAATACTTTTTGACTTTTACTTTGATATGTTGCCGCTCCGTCAGCAAAAGTTTAAAAGCGACGTTGCCAAACCGTTACTAGTGTGAACACACAATACTTTTTATAAGTTGGCCGTAATTTCTACTATAGCGAGCTAGTTCTGATAGGGTTGCCAACTGTACTTATAATAATGTATTCTAATTTATTTTACAACTACGTTCTTTAAACTTTGCAATAGCATTATAGTGCTAGAAAATACTTTATTTCAATTTAGGTAGCCTACCCAAGTTTTAAGTTACTATGTGAGGTGTTAAAAATAAAACAACGAAAGAATACGTGAAAACTTGGCCAGAATCAATGATAGTATGATGCACGATTCTACGAATTTTGAATAGTCTTATATTTCAAAATGAGTGAAAGTACAACATGGATTTAAAACACTAGAGAACAGTGATCACCACGAAAGCTGCGAGCGAGCCGAAGGCGAGCGTGGCTCAGTAGTCAGCAGGGCCCGCAGCGAACCAGAACCAACACCTGAACGCCAATACCCTAGATGATGATGATGATGATGATGACGATGATGTTGTTAATGTTCATCACCACCACCATCATCATCACCATCACCATCATCATCCTCATCTAGGGTATACGCGTGCAGGTGATGATGATGTTGATGATGGTGGTGGTGATGAACATTAACAACATCATCGTCATCATCATCATCATCATCATCTAGGGTATTGGCGTTCAGGTGATGATGATGATGGTGATGGTGGTGATGTTGATGGTCACCACCATCATCACCATCTTCATGATGTTGTTAATATTCATCACCACCTCCATCATCATCACCACCACCATCATCATCATCATCATCATCATCATCATCATCATCATCATCATCATCATCATCATCTAGGATATTAGCGTGCAGGTGATTATGATGATGATGATGGCGGTGATGGTCACCACCATCATCATCACCACCACAACCATCATCATCATCATCATCATAATCATCATCATCATCACATGCACGACAATACCTTAGACGATGATGATGATGATGGTGGTGGTGATGATGATGATGATAACGGTGGTGATGAACATTAACAACGTCGTCGTCATTATCATCATCATCTAAGGTACTGGTGTGCAGGTATATAGATCATCTAAGAGTACGCTCGGAAATTTGGAGATTGGAGTTGCTCGCGTCCATAGGAAAATACCCTCGCGTCCCTACACGTGATCTCTGGGTGGTGTCAAACGGGTAACAACATTTCTGGTAGTAGGCTTCGGCCGTGGCTTATCACCACCCCATGGACATAGCCAGTCCGTGAAGCGACATTGTCGTGTTTCGGACTGATGTCCAGTGTAGCCATCGTGGAAGTGACGGGTTTGAGCAGCTATGGTATTCGGGGTACCGCACAGTGGGGCGATTTTGAAAAAAGGTCATATAGGGTTCTGTTAACCCTGCAGCATTGGCAGTTAAGGGGGTTAAACTCTTGAAAAAAATGTTTATTTTGATACGAGCATCTGATAGGAAATGTAGTGCTTGTTAAAAGTTATTCAATACAATTTTCCATAACAATGAGTCTGTGATATTATAAAAACATATTTCTGAAAAATGCGATGAAATATAAATCAACATATTTTTTCTCGGAATTTTAAAAGGTTTTCATAACAAACTTACACTACTTAAGTTCTTTACAAAAAATAAATAATCGTTTTTGGCTTAACGCTGTTGCAGCGGTATTTAAATGGGATCAAACTTAAAAAATATATGATTTAATGTTAAATGTTAATGGAAAATGGTTCAATTTCTGTCATTCGCTCAGTCTTATCTAAGTAAAATGAATAAATCATAATAAAATCTAGTGTAAAAAACTTCTAAGTCTAACTACTGGCTTAGTAATTATCTCCAAATAACTTGCCAATTTTTCCGATACTCGACATTTCTGACCTTGTAGGTAGGCACCAGATATTTTTCATTGCTACAGTACTTTCACTGAGTATTACGTTCATAATAGTAATAAATCAAAATAAAATCTAGTGTCAAAAAGTACAAAGATCGCTATAGTCTTAATAATTATCTCCAAATAACTTGCCAATTTTTCCGATACCTGAGCCTAATGACTGACCTTGTAGGTTAAGTACCAGATACCTTTCATTGTTACAGTACTTCCACTGAGTATTACTTTCATAAAAGTAAATCACCATATCATCTAGACTCTAGAGTCACTAGAGACAAAAACTACAAAGTTAGCGATTGTCGTATGGGGCCATTCAAGTATTACGTAAGCAGATTTTTTACAACTATTTATAATGCGCGTCATGTAAAAAGAACGCTGGCGGTCAAGCTTCTTCAGGCGTTCCAGCGTTCTTTTTAAGAGATTACTTACTTTTCTACTTATTTAAGAGATGTATACCTATACATTGAATGAGTGCCTGCCTAGTTTACTACAAATAATGTACCATTATAGTACGCGTCATGTAAAAAGAACGCTGGAACGCCTGTAGAAGCTTGACCGCCAGCGTTCTTTTTACATGACGCGCACTATGCCCACCCCTTCTGTGTAAGCTGTGTAAGCAAAAGTAAGCAAACCTCTTCCCCCCCCTCCCATGCTTACTTAATCATTGGTACCTATATGCATTTTTCTTTTAATGTATTCTGTTTTTTTATTGATTCGTGAGCAGTAGTTAGCAAATAGGCTTAACTAACTTCTGTACATTTTGTACTTTTGTATTTGTAAGAGATTTTTGAAAACTTTCGAATAATTTTTGATATTACTTGGATTTGTTTATTTGAAACGACATGTTAAACAGTTAAGCTTGGGCGAAAAAGGATCACCGGTTAAAACAAAAATTAACTTGCTTTGATTTGCTTACAATACGTCAAATCGTCATTCGAATCGAAACGAAACAATAGATTGACGGAAGAAATTTAGACGTGACAAGTGCGCGCGGTAATCCCCACTCGCTTCTAGGCGAGTACCTATAACGTATTCTTTATTTGTGGGAATCCCCGACATGTGAGTTTTATTTTCAAGCATAGACAATTTGTGGGTTGCCATTTGTGTAAAATAAGTAAATAATAACTGCTGACGTAATCACGATATCGACCATGTCATCAAAAATAAGCAAAACAAAGACCCCCCCCCCGCCCCCCTCAAGCGCTTACATAATACTTGAACGCCCCCTATTACTTATCTTGAAATAATTTGCCACGTATTATTAATAATGGTCCCGATACTTGAGCCTAATGACTGACCTTGTAGGAAGGTACTAGATTCCTTTCATTGTTAGAGACCCACCAACTTATCTGTAGAATTTAATGTATGTAGATGATAGAAAAATGTAGGTAAATGGTTCTACTGATAATTTGGTGGATCTTTCCAGTAAGTGATTACTAGTTTTACGAAGGTTGCTTCTAGTTTTAAGGGGATTTTTGTCATTATTAACTTTATTTGGGAAATATTTTAGTTGCATCGATACTAAAATATCTATCATATGTTTTATGAAAAATGGCTGCTGGGAATTCCGGACTATTTTAAAATGGTAAGAGGGTAAATCATATTAACAGATCTGTAAAGTTTTGTTGTGATGCTCTGATTTTATTCATTGGATGCGATGATTTCTCTGATGAAGATAGTGCTCTTGCTCTTTCAACTTCGCTGAATCTAACGAAATGAAAATACTTATCCCTGAGGACAATGTTATCAGATTCCAGCATATCTGTATTGCCCTTCTACAACAAGATATTAGAAGCCAAAAAAAGATACTACCCTACAGAAGGTGTTGAAATAACGGAGGCAAAGATTAAGTTACAAGTCCTTTTGGATATAACAACACAATTGGCAAGTTATTTAAGTTATTTGGAGATAATTATTAAGACAATCTCTTAATCTCTTAGATCTTTGTACTTTTTGACACTAGATTTTATATTGATTTATTACTTTTATGAATGTTATGCTCAGTGGAAGAACTGTAGCAATGAAAAGTATCTGGTACCTGCCTATAAGGTCAGAAATGTCGAGTATCGGAAAAATTGGCAAATTATTTGGAGATAATTACTAAGCCAATAGTTAGACTTAGAAGTTTTTTACACTAGATTTTATTATTTGATTTTATATAAGTGAAAAACTTTTAACAAGCACTACATTTCCTATCAGATGCTCGTATGAAAATAAACAATATTTTTTAAGAGTTTAATTCCCCTTAACTGCCAATGCTGCAGGGTTAAACCGTCCAGAACCCTATATGCCCATTTGTAGAAGACGGTAGCTACTTTAAGCTATTATAGGTTTTTTCTTGAACAAACTTCTTATTTCTGAGAAAAACAATATAATATAAATCTTTCCATACATTTTTTCTGAACTATTATTTTAACCTATAAAGGAGTGTCTTTTTTTTTTAATTTAATAGAATATCTTTTAATCACCATACAATTTCCTATCAGTTGCAATTTTTTTTAGACAGAAATTACGAAACTTGTTCCTACGTCCACCTTTTTTCAAAATCGTTCCACTGTGTACCGTGATTTGAGCCAATTCACTTCCTATTTGTGTCATCTAATTCACGCGTTGCGCGATACGCGTTACACGCCGAACTTTACTGAGTGCAGATTTCTTACTGCGCAAATCGTGAATATTCACGTGAGGCTTCATGCGGCCCCGAATACCACGGCAGTTCGTGCACTGGATTCAGCATGTGCGTTTTAGAGACCGCAGCAGTGCAAGTGTGCCGGTTGGCTAGGCTTGGAAGGTAGCGGGATCCGAAGCACGGTTCTCCGCTGGCTGACTGCAGGTTGTAGGGGGCCCAACTAGTAAGCTAGCCCGCCGCCTTGCGAAAAATCCCAGAATGCTCCATCGTGCCGGTTGGCGACCGGATTAGAGGACCCGATGGCCATTCCTGGAGGGAGGTCTCAGTCTCCAGTCTAGTCTCCCACTGGCGCAGGAGCCTGCTGTTTGTCTCTAGGCTTTCACTGACCAGTGCCTCACTCAACAGCCGTTTTTCCCACAAACCTAATCACTCCAAAAACCAAACCATGAAAAAGTCAACATATAATAAGTTGCGCTCACAGCGGAAGCACTTCCTACACAACCTATCATCTTACCAACGGTTATAACAGTTTTATTTATTTTTGTTTTCAATTCTCTAAGATCTTGTAGTACCTATACCTATACTTAGTAGATTTTTGATTTTGTCTTCTTGTTTTATGTGAGTGTTGTGCGTGTGGTAAAATAAATAAATTTTCTTTCTTTCTTTCTTTCTTTCTTTCCTCTCGCTTCAAGCGCACCTCTGAAACATTAGAGGACTGCACTCCAATCTCGATCCGGTCCACCACCACCTAGGGACAGCTAAGCCACACTTATTATTTAATCCTCACGGAGACGCAGATTCAATGAACCCGATTTCTCAGTTTTATGTACTTTGGTGGACACCAGCATAGTTAATTTTGTCTTGACATTCTATGGGGAAGTCCATGTCCAGCAGTGGACTTCTGTAGGCTGATGATAATGAAAAAACGTCATGGGTTCACGGGGCAAACTATGATAATTATGGGTACCTACCTACCTACTGCAATGATGAAGGTCAGTTACTTACATTCGTGTACATTTTGGACATTAGAAAAATAAGTTTTATTCTTGTAAACAATAATTTTCCGAGTTTTTCCCTGAAATACCTTTTATCATTCTAACAATTTTATTCAACGCGATCTATAAACAGATACCTACCTTGTAAGCTATTTATTTAACGCCATCTATCTAACGTCCATGCCAATGCTCTTGGACAATAACAACGCCATCTAGTGAAAACCAAAACAGTGAATATGTATGTGTGCGTGCGTGTAATTACATCAGAAAAGTGAACGATCTTATTTCTAGGTAATTTGAACTTTCAAATGACTGTTTAAAGGAAATTCATACTGCATTAAATTCTTACAACTACAACTTAGCCGCGAACGATAAAATAAAACACGAAAGACGCCCGAATTTAGCACAAAAAATAAAAAAGTAATACAATAAGTTTCCACGCCATCTACCGTGAACCGAGCTTTTAGTAATCAAGACGATTATCCTTAATAAGCAGATACAAAATATATTAAAGGATAGCGTTAATGTCAAAATTTCAGTGATGACGTGCTTAGAGCGCCTAAGATCGTTATCTAGAAAATAAATTTCTCCCGGTATTCAGAAGTAATTTTTTGTTTACTTAAATTCGTTTTGTTTTATTTTATTTAAATAAAGTCTTTCAATGTATTAACTATATTTCATTGTTCACGACTGTACTCTGTCCAGTTGCTAATCCGTCTACCTGAGAATCTGTCTAGTTGCGAATCTGTCCACTTGCTACGGAGGCGAAAAACGTGCATTGTACCTAGACAAAGGCCCATAGTATCATGGCTGCTGTGACGATACCAGCATTCTAAGCCGAGGCTGAAAAACAGCGTGGCTGAGCCAAAGTCAAACGTATTTTATTCATCGAAATCACAAAGATCATTTTGAATAGTCTTATAAAATAAATTTACTCCTGTTCCAACGCGACCAACCCTATAAGAATCAGGCAACAAACACGACTCAGCTGTATTTGATGATCTTTCTTACTACTAGGCGGGGAGCGCCTGTCAAAGTCAAAGTCAAAGTCAAAAAGTATTTTATTCATTGAAGTCACAAGGATCATTTTGAATCGTCTTAAAAAATAAATTTACATTTACTCCTGTTTCAACGCAACCAGACCTAGAAGAATCAGGAAACAAACACGGTCTGTTTTTTTTTGATGATCCTTCTTACTACTAGGTGGGGAGCGCCTGTGTGGTGCCTCGAGAACAAGTGGAAGCTGATTCAAAGAAAAAAGGAAACCAACTTAAAAGCCTTACTTAGGTCAAAAGTAAGATGATAGAGAAAATCAGCAAAAGTTCATAAGGCAGCACACTCTACGCTTGATATACTCTGTGTGGTGCCAAGAGAACAAGTGGAAGCTGATTCAAAGAAAAATGGAAAACCAACTTAAAAGCCTCAGATAGGCAGTCAAAAGTAAGATGCTAGAGAATCAGCAAAAGTTCATAAGACAGCACACGCTACGCTTGATATACTCATAAATAATAAATTATATGTAGGTACAGACATTGCAAACTGACAAATTAGCTGTTGAGGGGCAGAGCGACATCGGGCCACGCGGCTTCATCATTAACATAGTCATAGAATTGAATATGCTCTTTATGTAGAATTTAAATCTTCGACTCGAAGTTTAGAAGCACTTTCTGGAAGTTTATTATACAACCGAACAGAATTCCTTTTTAAAAGAACCACTTACTTTATTTAACCTTCAAATTTTTCTCTTACACTACTAAATATTATAAATATACTTAAGTATATCTTTTGTTAGTAATGATAGTGTAAGGAATAAATGCCCTTTTATTTTATTTGGAGAAAAAACCGACAGTTTAAGGAGCAACGTTTCGGTTTTGGAAATTCAAATTTAATTGTGTTTTTTGCTCATCACAGCTCATCAACACATCTTGAGATAGCGAAACCTGATTTTTCGGAAACTAGGAGACCTAACACGCATATTTTGATTGATAGTGTCTCATAAATATCATGAGTTCAGCTACGAATGTCATTCAAGGATTTTTACAGTATTTTTATGTTAATTGACATCCGTGCCTTAACAGAGGAGATCCCAACCCATAGTCTTGTAAGCAAAATAAAGAACTTTTGTATTTGTATTTTGTAGCGAAACTAATAATATTTATGAGACATTTTCAATCAATATATGCGTGTTAGGTTTCCCAGTTTCCGGAAAATCAGGTTTCGCTATCTCAAGATGTGTTGATGAGCTGTGATTAGCAAAAAACACAATCAAATTGTAATTTCACGCCTCAAGCGAAACGTTCCCCCTTAATATAATACAAACTGATGAAAAACAATTGTTTTTGATCTATATTTAGGGCACGAGTCGACTCATGCGATTATGTCAACACATAATACATAAATGCGTTTATTAATGAAATATTCTTTTTCAAAACCAATGACAGTTTCAAAAGAGGAAGACGAGTGACAAACTTTTTGGGCTGGTCCTACTCAACTGAGTCTGCTGACACACCCGTACGTTAGTCGCACTTGGAACATCGTCGAGAACGCTTGTGTTCTAGTATACACCTAAAACGCATCAAACTGCCTTCTCGTGTTTTTAAAAAGTGCTTCATTCACTCCGGGAAGAAAAATAAATATCATTGAGTTACTTTCCACTCGTAAGTATGGTTAAAAACTTTATAAAAAATATAGACTCTGTTGATTAAATAACGACCACATCTACATATTTGAGAGAGGGAGATAGACAATACGGGGACTACAGTCGACTGCTACAGTCGGGGAGTTCCGAACCAGACATTTGTGCGACGCCGAGCCGGCCCGAGTCAACCGGAGCCCAAGTATAATGACTGCTAGGAAGATGGACTAAAGGCATGGAACTAAGGCTAAAAACGAAACGTTAGCGATTATACCAGTCTCATTCTTTTATATGAATGTATTCATGTGTTGGAATGAGACAAGCATAAATCTTATCTGTTTTTATTTGTGTTAGTCGTACCAGGCCAAATGTCAAATTACTAGTACATTCATAGATAGATAGATAGAAAGATCTTCTTTATTGCACAAGACAAAAAGCAGTACATAGGCGAACTTAATGCTAATTAGCATTTAATTAGCATTCATGGTAACAATCTAGGAAGATGTATATGCATGATACCAAAATTCAGGGTACGGAACGGAAAAACGACTGTCGTGTGACAATATATTTGTTTCTCACTAACATAGGATAGCAAGGTATCTTCTAGGATAGAAGTAAGAAGGAACACTCTATGCTACTTTTAGCACTCACTCCATTACTATTATACCTCCATGAATGACTGCTATGTCAGAGCGACACTCGTATTCCTCTTTTGAAACTGTCATTGTTTTAAACACTATTTTCTAACATTAGTAATCGGAATCGTGAGCTGATACAACTTAACCCACACACGGCCAGTCTACTATTATCCATCGAGGAGTTCCGTTGTCCATCGTCCGTCTCCATCATCAGATCAGCTCGCTGCCACCATCATGTTGTGTTTTCATCGGAACTCGACAGGTATGCAAAATTTCAGCTCAATCGAACACCGGGACTTCCCGGTTAGTGAGTCAATGAACTAACGAACTTGGGCCCAAGTTCACGAACAAATAAATCGGTGGTTACCGTAACCAAACGTCAAAGTGACAGATAATGTATGAAAACATGTGTAAAAAAAGAGTCGTTTAAGCTATACAGTCGTTTAAAAGTCCCGTAATGTGTTGCTGAACAGTGACCCTAACTTGTGTGAGTTGATTACACCGGGACAATTTTCGACCAAAATAAAAAAAGTATAGACGGACTTAGGGATGATAGTTTTGAAGCTTAAAAAGTAAGTGATTCACTCACTCCGCTTCAGTCGGTCTTTGTGACGGCAACGAGTGACGTAACGTACGCGTGTTGTTATTGTGACTTATTTTTCACGGACTTTTGTATGGGTAAGGCGCGTCCATAATTTTTTATTTTGGTTGAATGGGACAAGGATTGAGCTCCTTTAAAAATCATTTCAAATCATATAAATCGTGATTTAATCATGCAACCCAGTAATGTGTGTATAATTGGATCTATTTTAATATAGTTTTACCCAAAATATAAGTCCGATCGCCTGTTTGCGTTTGCGCAGAAAAGCGCAGACTGATATCCGACAGTAGCCGAACGTACGTATGGCTCTGACAATGTTAAAGTCAAAAAGTATTTTATTCATTGAAATCAAAAGGATCAATTTGAATCGTCTTAAAAAATAAATTTACATTTACTCCTGTTCCAACGCAACCAGACCTAGAAGAATCAGGCAACAAACACGGTCTGTTTTTTTGATGATCCTTCTTACTACTAGGCGTGGAGCGCCTGTGTGGTGCCGAGTGAACAAGTGGAAGCTGATTCAAAGAAAAAAGGAAAACCAACTTAAAAGTCTTACTTAGGTAGGCAGTCAAAAGTAAGATGCTAGAGAGAATCAGCAAAAGTTCATAAGGCAGCACACTCCACTCTTGATATACTCATAAATAACACATCAATAATAAATTATATGCAGTAATTATGTCTGACCAGCTGTATAGCTCTGTCCCGCTCACATCTAAGAGTCGGCCGGCAGCGATTTTGCCGCGAAATCGATTAACTAATAATAGCGCAAGATTTTAGCGCGCGATTGCTATTGGTAGAAGGAAGGTTCCCGCGCTATATAAATTGGTCTACGACGCCGGTACATCGGGGTGACTTATATTTTGGGTAAAACTGTACTTAATTTATGTCATTCGGTACATTTTCCTGGAGCTCACAATTATAACCTGGTCATACAAATAGATTCGTCAAACTTATCCTAAACTTACTCTAATTTTCTAACGGATAACTAATCAATATAATTTTATAAAAAATAGTATTTTTATAAACTTAATAACATCGTTAACACCGCAAATTATTCCTGATTTATTATGATTACCTGAAATATACAAAATTTTAAATTAATTGACATTTTATTTGTAGCTCTAAGCTCCTCGCAAACAATGAATATTAAGAACTCAGACAGCGAGTGTTTAAATCACTGTAATGTGCGTACTCACTCAGTGCTGAACTGACTGTAATGTGCATACTCAGTGAGTGCGGAACTTAGTGCACTGTGTACTCACTCGGTGAGCGCGGGACTTGTGCACTGTGTACTCACTCGGTGAGCGCGGCGATTAGCTCCGGCGCTTCAATCTCGTATATGTTCTCCTCGAGCTCGCGACACACGCGCACGCGCAGCTCGCCCACGCCCTCTGCCGTCAGGTTCATCAGCCGCGTGGCGCGTTCCGCCTGCAGCGGGCTCACCGTCTCAGGGTAATCTGCACACAAATTACGTAAAATCATTAAACAAATAATGCTGGTGCTAATCGAACCCGCAACCTCCTGCGTCGCCAGCCGCGCCACAGAGGTCGTCATGATAACTAATATGCTTAATACAATACATTTCTCCTCCTCGCGTCGTACTCCTCAATGCTGAGGGTCGTGCCCCCCTCCATGGATCACCTTCTACCGGAAGATGTTGCGCCGATGAGATCTGTAGCCGGCGAGCTGCACGGCTTCGATCACAATACAATCACAATACATTACACAGATACATATTTTTTTTACAAGCTTTTATTTTTAACTTGCAATGTATGTATGTTTGTCCGGGTGGAATCTTGCAACTGAATTTTAAACAGTTATCCTCAAACGATTGAGATAAAGTTTGGCATACCTGTCAAGTTCCGATGACAATACAATATGATGGTGACAGCTGATCTGATGATGGAGACGGAAGGTGGACAACGGAACTCCTCGATGGGTTATAGTAGACTGGCCGTGTTTAGGCTCATTTTGATCAGCACACGGTTACGATCACTAATTTTATAGAAGCTTTCATATTATTATTATTTTTTCACAATAGGTTATCTTATTTATAGATGCCTCGCGCAATGCCTCAGCGTCATGCCTTTGATCTCGAAGTGCTGCGCGAGCGCGGGATGCTGGTCCACGAACTCGGGCAGCATCTTACGCATGTACGCGACGGGCACCTCCACCAAGTCTCCGTAGTCCATGGTCACCACTAAGGCCGTGCCGCTCCCGGGGCCGTCCTTCATCTTCATGTCGCATAGTCTTGGCACGGCCTGTATATGCCTCACCTTTGATCTCGAAGTGCTACGCGAGCGCGGGATGCTGGTCCACGAACTCGGGCAGCATCTTGCGCATGTCCGCGACGGGCACCTCCACCAAGTCTCCGTAGTCCATGGTCACCACTACGGCCGTGCCGCTCCCGGGGCCGTCCTTCATCTTCATGTCGCATAGTCTTGGCACGGCCTGTATATGCCTCACCTTTGATCTCGAAGTGCTGCGCGAGCGCGGGATGCTGGTCCACGAACTCGGGCAACATCTTGCGCATGTCCGCGACGGGCACCTCCACCAAGTCTCCGTAGTCCATGGTCACCACTACGGCCGTGCCGCTCCCGGGGCCGTCCTTTATCTTCATGTCGCAAAGTCTTGGCACGGCCTGTATATGCCTCACATTTGATCTCGAAGTGCTGCGCGAGCGCGGGATGCTGGTCCACGAACTCGGGCAGCATCTTGCGCATGTCCGCGACGGGCACCTCCACCAAGTCTCCGTAGTCCATGTTCACCACGACGGCCGTGCCGCTGGGGCCGTCCTTCATCTTCATGTCGCATTGTCTTGTCACGGCCTGTATATGCCTCACCTTTGATCTCGAAGTGCTGCGCGAGCGCGGGATGCTGGTCCACGAACTCGGGCAGCATCTTGCGCATGTCCGCGTCGGGCACCTCCACCAAGTCTCCGTAGTCCATGGTCACCACTACGGCCGTGCCGCTCCCGGGGCCGTCCTTTATCTTCATGTCGCATAGTCTTGGCACGGCCTGTATATGCCTCACCTTTGATCTCGAAGTGCTGCGCGAGCGCGGGATGCTGGTCCACGAACTCGGGCAGCATCTTACGCATGTACGCGACGGGCACCTCCACCAAGTCTCCGTAGTCCATGGTCACCACTAAGGCCGTGCCGCTCCCGGGGCCGTCCTTCATCTTCATGTCGCATAGTCTTGGCACGGCCTGTATATGCCTCACCTTTGATCTCGAAGTGCTGCGCGAGCGCGGGATGCTGGTCCACGAACTCGGGCAGCATCTTGCGCATGTCCGCGTCGGGCACCTCCACCAAGTCTCCGTAGTCCATGGTCACCACTACGGCCGTGCCGCTCCCGGGGCCGTCCTTTATCTTCATGTCGCATAGTCTTGGCACGGCCTGTATATGCCTCACCTTTGATCTCGAAGTGCTGCGCGAGCGCGGGATGCTGGTCCACGAACTCGGGCATCATCTTGCGCATGTCTGAGACGGGCACCTCCACCAAGTCTCCGTAGTCCATGTTCACCACGACGGCCGTGCCGCTGCCAGGGCCGTCCTTCATCTGCGCCAACACCGAACGCACCCATTTGTTCACTGAAACACATTTTTAACTAGCTTTACATTCCAATATAGACTCACGCCTTGTTCCCCGAAAGAGTGGGCAGATGAAAGAATATTAAAAAAATCCCGAGTGCGAGTCGGACTCGCGCACGAAAGGTTCCGTGCTTAATAAAAACTGCAAACAAAAACACGTTTGTTGCATGGGAGCCCACTTAAATATTTATTTTATTCTGTTTTTTGTTTTTCTTATTATATCGGCAACAGAAATAAATAATCTGTGAAAATTTCAACTATCTAACTATCACTATCCGATACCCATCAAACCGGAACACAGAAATGCGAGCACTATTGCTTTGCGGAAGAATTAGGTACGGAGGTAGTACTTCCCCGGACGAGCTGTTTCCCAAAAAAGCTCTACTACTACTAAAAACATTATTAGATCTAGAGTTGTTATTTACCTCGCTTATTTTTTGTGATACACATTTCTTCAATCTTGGGCAGGTAGGGCTCCCGGCAGAGAGGGCTCGCGCAGTATTCATTAATCTGTAACGAATTATAATAATAATTAATATACCTAATAATAACAAACAGGGATTGGACACTTCGCAAAGCGGTAAGACAACATCTGCGCCCTCACCTGGTCAGCAAGCTCTCCATACACTTGTCTGCGTCCTCACCTGGTCAGCTAGCTCTCCATACACGACGTCTGCGGCCTCACCTGGTCTGCTAGCTCTCCATACACGTGTCTGCGCGCCCTCACCTGGTCAGCTAGCTCTCCATACACGTATCTGCGCCCTCACCTAATCAGCTAGCTCTCCATACACGTGTCTGCGCCCTCACCTGGTCAGCTAGCTCTCCATACACGTATCTGCACCCTCACCTGGTCAGCTAGCTCTCCATACACGACGTCTGCGCCCTCACCTGGTCAGCTAGCTCTCCATACACGTGTCTGCGCCCTCACCTGGTCAGCTAGCTCTCCATACACGACGTCTGCGCCCTCATCTGGTCAGCTAGCTCTCCATACACGACGTCTGCGCCCTCACCTGGTCAGCTAGCTCTCCATAGACCACTTCGCGACCTTGTTCCCCAGTAGCCGCAGACGGTGCCCTCTGACTTCCCGATACTACAGCTCGTCACGCGGAGCGTGAAGTGCCGCGTGGTGGGCACCGCGCAGTATTTGCCTGCGCCCTCACCTGCTCAGCTAGCTCTCCATAGACCACGTCCGCAACCTTGTTCCCCAGCTCGTAGCCGCAGACGGTGCCCTCTGACTTCCCGATACTACAGCTCGTCACGCGGAGCGTGAATGGCCGCGTGGTGGGCACCGCGCAGTATTTGTCTGCGACCTCACCTGCTCAGCTAGCTCTCCATAGACCACGTCCGCGACCTTGTTCCGCAACTAGTAGCCGCAGACGGTGCCCTCTGACTTCCCGATACTACAGCTCGTCACGCGGAGCGTGAAGGGCCGCGTGGTGGGCACCGCGCAGTATTTGTCTGCGACCTCACCTGCTCAGCTAGCTCTCCATAGACCACGTCCGCGACCTTGTTCCGCAGCTCGTAGACGCAGACGGTGTCCTCTGACTTCCCGATACTACAGCTCGTCACGCGGAGCGTGAAGGGCCGCGTGGTGGGCACCGCGCAGTATTTGTCTGCGCCCTCACCTGCTCAGCTAGCTCTCCATAGACCACGTCCGCGACCTTGTTCCCCAGCTCATAGCCGCAGACGGTGCCCTCTGACTTCCCGATACTACAGCTCGTCACGCGGAGCGTGAAGGGCCGCGTGGTGGGCACCGCGCAGTATTTGTCTGCGACCTCACCTGCTCAGCTAGCTCTCCATAGACCACGTCCGCGACCTTGTTCCGCAGCTCGTAGCCGCAGACGGTGCCCTCTGACTTCCCGATACTACAGCTCGTCACGCGGAGCGTGAAGGGCCGCGTGGTGGGCACCGCGCAGTATTTGTCTGCGCCCTCACCTGCTCAGCTAGCTCTCCATAGACCACGTCCGCGACCTTGTTCCCCAGCTCGTAGCCGCAGACGGTGCCCTCTGACTTCCCGATACTACAGCTCGTCACGCGGAGCGTGAAGGGCCGCGTGGTGGGCACCGCGCAGTATTTGTCTGCGCCCTCACCTGCTCAGCCAGCTCTCCATAGACCACGTCCGCGACCTTGTTCCCCAGCTCGTAGCCGCAGACGGTGCCCTCTGACTTCCCGATACTACAGCTCGTCACGCGGAGCGTGAAGGGCCGCGTGGTGGGCACCGCGCAGTATTTGTCTGCGCCCTCACCTGCTCAGCTAGCTCTCCATAGACCACGTCCGCCACCTTGTTCCCCAGCTCGTAGCCGCAGACGGTGCCCTCTGACTTCCCGATACTACAGCTCGTCACGCGGAGCGTGAAGGGCCGCGTGGTGGGCACCGCGCAGTATTTGTCTGCGCCCTCACCTGCTCAGCCAGCTCTCCATAGACCACGTCCGCGACCTTGTTCCCCAGCTCGTAGCCGCAGACGGTGCCCTCTGACTTCCCGATACTACAGCTCGTCACGCGGAGCGTGAAGGGCCGCGTGGTGGGCACCGCGCAGTATTTGTCTGCGCCCTCACCTGCTCAGCTAGCTCTCCATAGACCACGTCCGCGACCTTGTTCCCCAGCTCGTAGCCGCAGACGGTGCCCTCTGACTTCCCGATACTACAGCTCGTCACGCGGAGCGTGAAGGGCCGCGTGGTGTGCACCGCGCAGTATTTGTCTGCGCCCTCACCTGCTCAGCTAGCTCTCCATAGACCACGTCCGCGACCTTGTTCCCCAGCTCGTAGCCGCAGACGGTGCCCTCTGACTTCCCGATACTACAGCTCGTCACGCGGAGCGTGAAGGGCCGCGTGGTGGGCACCGCGCAGTATTTGTCTGCGCCCTCACCTGCTCAGCCAGCTCTCCATAGACCACGTTCGCGACCTTGTTCCCCAGCTCGTAGCCGCAGACGGTGCCCTCTGACTTCCCGATACTACAGCTCGTCACGCGGAGCGTGAAGGGCCGCGTGGTGGGCACCGCGCAGTATTTGTCTGCGCCCTCACCTGCTCAGCTAGCTCTCCATAGACCACGTCCGCGACCTTGTTCCCCAGCTCGTAGCCGCAGACGGTGCCCTCTGACTTCCCGATACTACAGCTCGTCACGCGGAGCGTGAAGGGCCGCGTGGTGGGCACTGCGCAGTATTTGATCTGGCTGAAGAAACGGGATTCAGTATCTGTAAACGAAAATTATAAACTCTTTAGGGTTAAGCTCGCTTGTTTAATTTATTTAAAATTAACATTCATGATAAAAAAAATTGACGACCTCTGTGGCGCGGCGGGCGAAGGTTCGCCTGCGACGCAGGAGGTTGCGGGTTCGATTCCCGCCTCGGAACAAATATGTGTACGATCTGCAGGATCTTGTACTTGTACTTGTAGAGCAGACTCTTCTCCGCAAGTAGGCCACCAACGGGCCCTTTTTGCGTGATGGGTGGAGGCTGCTAGTCCAGCCACCCGATGTCCTCCAGGAAGGCTAGCAGCTCGCCAATGCTGGCGCAGGCCTGACTGGGCGTCCTCGGTGTCCCGAGGTATGCTTTTCTCTGGGACGCCACGCTGCTGCACTCCAGGAGTACATGCGCTGGCGTCTCATCAGCTACTTGACAGCCTCTACATAGGGGGCTATCTGTAATACCCAGAGTAAATAAATGTTTATTAAGAGCACAGTGACCCGTGACAATCCCGACGATCAGCCGTAGCTGCAGGATCTTGAGGACTTGGAGGATCTATCCTTACCTCATTAGTATACCCTCAATTCGTACCTTTTTAATTGCGAATTGCTAAGGAGTGGAAATTGTGTGTTCAATTCAGACCACTTTTAGTCATATCCAAAGAGACCGGACCGAGCCCGTGTCGCTACGTACCCAGCTCGTCTGCACCGCTCTCCACGAGTCTCTTCCACGGGGGCGTGCACAGCTCCTCAAAGCGTTTGCTGGCGGCTCCATGCTCTAACTCACCAGGGGGCGAGCTTAGCGCCGCCCGGTACAGAGCCCGTGTCGCTACGTACCCAGCACGTCTCCGCCGCTCTCCACGAGTCTCTTCCACGGCGGCGTGCACAGCTCCTAAATGCATCTGCTGCCGGCTCCATGCTCTAACTCACCAGTCGGCGAGCTTAGCGCCGCCCGGTACAGAGCCCGTGTCGCTACGTACCCAGCACGTCTCCGCCGCTCTCCACGAGTCTCTTCCACGGCGGCGTGCACAGCTCCTCAATGCGCTTGCTGGCCGGCTCCATGTTCTTCGCGACCAGCAGAGTCACCAGGCTGCCGCTGGGGGCGAACTTAGCGCCGCCCGGGACCGTCTGCAACACACAACAACACACGAAGCTGTATCGCCATTTATCCAGAGAGCAGTACTTCCGAGCGGAGGTACCCACTACGCAGATCTACGTGTTGCACGTCTACTGCCACGTGAAGGCCACAGAGGTGGTGGAGTACGTCATGAAGAAAGCCGGAGTGGGATTGAGGGTCATGAAGTTGGACTCTCGTCATAATGTGAGCTTTAGCTCATTTATGGTGGGGGTACCTACGGAAAGTGTGAGGACCAACTTGAGCCCTCACTTCTGGTCGAAAGGGGTAAAGTTCCAGCGGTTCAAGGGCCTCCTGTCACGTGATCCCCGAGCCGGGACGCGTTGGAAATCACACATAAAAAAAGTGTTTTATATGTATGTTAGTTTCAAAGGTATTTATTTTGATATGGGCTTACTGTTTAGGTTTAGTGCAATTCTCAATAAGCCTGGAATAAAGATTTTGAATTTGAATTATATACCAGTTACGCAGTTTGCATTTCTTATAACTACTACTAACTTGTTTTTTTATACTACCTGTGTAGCACACAAGCTTACTGCCCACCTGTTGGCCACCTGTTAACTTTATTAATCTTACGTTGAGTCTATTTGGTACGTCCTTTATAATGTTGGACGACCTCTGTGGCGCGGCGGGCGAAGGTTCGCCTGCGACGCAGGAGGTTGCAGGTTCGATTCCCGCCTCGGAACAATTATCTGTTACGATCTGCAGATATTTGTTCAGGGTGTTCTGGGTATAAATAAAAATATCTATCTATGAATGTATTGTATTAAGTATATCAGTTATCTAGTACCCATAACACAGGCTATGTTTAGCTTGGGGCTAGATAATGTTGTGAGAACTGTCCAGCATTTTTTTTTTAAATTTATGCAAGATTTATTATTGCGTTGGCGGTATTGTGCTGGAACTGTGACTTTACAGATATGTGTGAGTCGGCCTTTAGACGGCCTCTGTGGCGCGACGCGCGCGTAGCCGGCGGAGGTGGCGTATCTGAATACAACAAATGTTTGTTGTAAGCACAGCTTAGCTCGGGACTAGGTAATGTGTGAACTGTCCGCGTTACCAGTATAAGTTCTACGGCGTTGTCCTTCAGACTGTCAACGTATTGCACGGCCGCCTGCGTGAGCGCGGCCGGCTCCCGGTCCGACAGTCTCATGATCGACGCCTGCGCAGGCATCGCGTCCAGCTGCAGTCACGCCGGGCACGGGTACAGCCGCTCCAGGCACTATCTCCTGATTGTTATTACCAGTATAAGTTCTACGGCGCTGTCCTTCAGACTGTCGACGTATTGCACGGCCGCCTGGGTGAGCGCGGCCGGCTCCCGGTCCGACAGTCTGACGATCGACGCCTGCGCAGGCATCGCGTCCAACTGCAGTCGCGCCGGAAACGGGTACAGCCGCTCCAGAGGCACTATCTCCTGATTGTTACCAGTATAAGTTCTACGGCGCTGTCCTTCAGACTGTCGACGTATTGCACGGCCGCCTGGGTGAGCGCGGCCGGCTCCCGGTCCGATAGTCTGACGATCGACGCCTGCGCAGGCATCGCGTCCAGCTGCAGTCGCGCCGGACACGGTTACAGCCGCTCCAGAGGCACTATCTCCTGATTGTTACCAGTATAAGTTCTACGGCGCTGTCCTTCAGACTGTCGACGTATTGCACGGCCACCTGGGTGAGCGCGGCCGGCTCCCGGTCCGACAGTTTGACGATCGACGCCTGCGCAGGCATCGCGTCCAGCTGCAGTCGCGCCGGGCACGGGTACAGCCGCTCCAGAGGCACTATCTCCTGATTGTTACCAGTATAAGTTCTACGGCGCTGTCCTTCAGACTGTCGACGTATTGCACGGCCGCCTGGGTGAGCGCGGCCGGCTCCCGGTCCGACAGTCTGACGATCGACGCCTGCGCAGGCATCGCGTCCAACTGCAGTCGCGCCGGACACGGGTACAGTCGCTCCAGAGGCACTATCTCCTGATTGCCTGTAGACATACATTAATTATCATCACACCTATTGCTTAATATACTCTATACACCACTAACCAAATAAACAGTAAAAAAACTGTATAATCAGTATTCGACAAAGATTCAATCTACGCAAAAAAAGTAACGAGATAACAATTTCCAGGAATATCGATAAAAAATGGGAACAATTAAATAAATAAATAAATAATGCTGGACACAGTTCACACAACATTATCTAGCCCCAAGCTAAGCAGACCTTGTGTTATGGGTACTAGATAACTGATATACTTAATACAATATATTACATAGATAGATATTTTTATTATAAATAGAAAATACCCAGAACACCCTGAACAAATATCTGCGATCGCACAAATATTTGTTCCGAGGCGGGAATCGAACCCGCAACCTCTTGCGTCGCAGGCGAACGTTCGCCCGCCGCGCCACAGAGGTCGTCAATTGGTCAAACTATATAGTGCATGCGTCATAGATTACTAGCAAGTCAGTATTTCGACGCGTCACGCGTCACCGCACGAGTATTATGTCCATAAAATTCGGATTTGTCAAGTAAACAAATGTTAATATCTTTTTTAATTCCATTGGAAAAAATATAACATTAATATTTGTACCGAATACTTAATATCTAGTTTTATAATGATAATTTTTAGAGTTCCATAGCCAATTGGTAAAAAAACGGAACCCTTGGATTCGTCATGTCTGTCTGTCTGTCCGTACGTCACAGCCACTTTTTTCCGAAACTATAAGAGCCATGCTGTTGAAACTTGGTAAGTAGATGTATTCTGTGAACCGCATTAAGAGTTTCACACAAAAATAGAAAAAAACAATGAATTTTTGGGGTTCCCATACTTAGAACTTGAAACTCATTTTTTTTTCATCAATCCCATACGTGTCCAGCTGTAGCTTTTATTTCGTCTTTCCATCTTATGAATTGTCTCCCACGTTTTTTTTATTTGTTACTTGTAATTAAATGAAAGATATATCCAACTGACCGTATTCGACGTACTCGATGAGGTATTTGTTCTTGGTGACGTTGATTCGTCTCACGAGCGCCCTGTAGTGTCCGCCGTCGCCCGTGAACTTGGCGACCACGATCTGTCCCTTCTGTGGCGGCTGCTCAAGCGGCGTCGCTGAAACCAGACAATAAATAACATATAAATAAATAATGCTGGACAGTTCACACAATATTATCTAGCCCCAAGCTAAGCAGAACTTGTGTTGCCAACTGATATGGCTTAATGATGTACCTGCGCAGAAGATGAATTTTTAAAGCGCGGGAAATGCTATTGACGCTATTAGCGCGCGCCGAAGTGTAATTGTGCGGAGGGGCGTGACTTGCGAGTGAGACGGAACTAACAGCTGCAGTGTATTATAAACCTTATAATAGTGACCGAAGGTTGATTGTAAGTTTTGAGCATTCTTTCGTTAATCTCCGGAGCCATACTTTCTTTCCTGCGCGTACGAAGATTCACGACGCGCCATATCAGTTCGGTACACCTGTACTAGATAACTGTTATCTATATATATATAACAAAGTCGTGTTAGTTACACCACTTATAACTCAATAACGGGAGAACCGATTTGGCTGAAAATTGGTGGGAAGGTAGCTTAGAACCAGGAAATTGACATACGGGGGGGGGGGGGGGGGGGGTCACCCGGGGCTACCCGTGCGAAGCCGGGGTGAGTCGCTAATACTTAATAAAATACAACATACATAGTATTTTTTTGTTATTAAATAAATAGGCATACTAGCATTCTGCCCACCTGATGTGAAGTGGTCACCGTCGCTCATAGACACCGGCAACACCGGGGGTATTGTCATTACAGGCACATGAGACTTTTCATCTTTATGCCTCAGGGTGGCCGGCGCAGTGCAATGCCACATAGGGTGCGTCCTAGGTGGACGTGACCTATGTGGTAATGCACTGTTAGGCAGATGTTACCGCTTAACATCAGGGGGGCCATCTGCTTATTCCGTCATTCAAACAGTTAATGCGTCCAGTCGACACTAGACAATGCCTTTTTTTTACACTACGTAGTACCTAGTACCTCTATTCGTACTAAACGTTTCAGTTCTGTCTTTATTATTAACCCCCGACGCAAAAACGACGGGGTGTTATAAAATTGTCGTGTCTGAGTGTGTGTCTGTCTGTGGCATCGTAGCACCCGAACGGATGAACCGGTTTTTTTTTTGTTTGAAAGGTGAATTAGTCGGGAGTGTTCTTAGCTATGTTTGATCAAAATCGGTCCAGCAGTTTCATTGCGTTGAGGGTATTTTTTAATTTTTACGAAATTAATTTCTTGTGCGAACTGCTAATGGCGTCGATTCTGTGCAGCATTCTCTAATTTTAAACCGCGTTAAAGTTGTCGCGTGCCCTTTCTAATAGACTGAAATAAAAGAGACCGCGATAATTCGAGTGCAGTGCGATGCACGCTTGGAAACGGACGTGTCTCGCTCTTGCACAGCTACGAATTTAATTCGCGAACGCGCGGCTCAAGCCGCAGCCCGATAGTGTCCGCGAAGGCTGACAAAGTGATCATCGTGAATGAGTTGTTGGCGTTCATTCAGAATGCCATCGACATCATGGACGAGCTCAGCATCTTGCAGATCTGCAAGTCAAACTTCAAGGAGGATGACATCTGCAGTGGCAAGCTGCTACTCTTCCGCACGCTCGGCAAGGAAGCCAGTATGCCGTCCCGCCGGAGGGATGGAGGTGAAAGGAGTCTTCAGGACATTGTGACGCTGCTCAAGGAGACTGATCCTGACGACGTGCCCGATTTCGTCACTAAGGAGCTGCATAAGCTCCCACCAGTGGGATTCGACCACGTCGACGTCACCAGGCTACTGAGGGACATCGTGTTCCTGAAGACAAGCCTGGCTGTAGTACAGGCTAAGTTGGAGGCATCCGATGATGCTATATCCGGTCTGCGTGCTGAGTTGGTGTCATTACGTGACACTAATTTAGTAAGTAGGTCGTCCGTACGAGGTCAACTTGCAGCAAGGTGCGAAGTGCACTCTGTCAGTGTTGAGTGACGAGTTGGAATTTTTCGGCTCGGCGGATTTGTCGCTTGCCGCCGCAATTAAACCGAACGCGTGCCCTCGGCCCGCCGCCAGCATGTCTCGCACCGCAGAGAAGCCGACACCGGTCACGCTGGTTCCTCCCCAACGGCATGATTACGCTTCTGCAGTGGCTAGCAACTCGGCTGCCTCTCAGAAAAAGGGGAAGAAGCGGAGCTGTGAACCAGTTCATAGCGCTGCAACCGCTAGGGCTCCAAAGAAGGAGCCCTGTGATGCACAGGGCTTTATCGAGGTGATAAGGAAGAAACGGAAGCCCTCTAGCCGGAACCAGTGTGGTACTCATGTATCCAGTGAGCAGCACTTCCGAGCGGAGGTACCCACTACGCAGATCTTCGTCTCCTGCGTCTACTTCGACGTGAAGGCCGTAGAGGTGGTGGAATACATCAGGAAGAAAGCCGGAGTGGGTTTGAGGATCATGAAGTTGGACTCTCGTCATAATGTGAGCTTTAGCTCATTTATGGTGAGGGTCCCTACGGAAAATGTGATGACTTACTTGAGCCCTGACTTCTGGCCGAAAGGGGTGAAGTTCCAGCGGTTCAAGGGACGCCTTTCACGTGATACCCCGCGACGCGTCGGCGATCACACGTGTGTTAGGTGTGTGTAAAGTGTTTTTTTTATGTGTATGTTAGTTTCTAAGGTATTTATGTTGATATGGGCTTACTGTTTAGGTTTAGTGCATTTCTCAGTAAGCCTTAAATTTTTTTTTTTTTTTTAATTGAATTGAATAATTTGAATACGTTTTAAAATCAGAGAATGCTGCACAGAATCGACACCATTGAGTGGAACCAACAAGTTCGATAGCAGTCCAATGAAGGTCTATGATAGCCAAAAAACAAAACCGCAAATGAATAAGAGTCTTACCACTAATACCATAGAGCGCAGTGTCGTGTAGCGCCGAGTCGAACAGCGCGTCTGAGGCTCCGCAGGGGCGCACGCATGCGCGCTGCAGTGACGTCACGTCGAGCAGCACGTACACCGCGTTGTGCTCCACCATGCGACGCGGCACTTCGGGCACGGCGGGCGCCGCTGCGGCGGCAGATGTCGGCGCGGCAGATGTCGGGGCGGCAGATGTCAAGGCGGCAGATGTCGGCGTGGCAGATGTCGGGGCAGCAGCTGCTCGAGGCGGCGAAATCACTTCATCGGCTATGGGAAATTAAACTAATATATAAGTTGATGTACAGGACTAATGAGTTGGTAAAGAACGCTCTCGTCCGCCACGCGCACGCGCACGGCGCCGCACGATGCAGAGATCAATAGGAGATGTGACTCACGTGCCGTCGCATACTGCACGTCGGGGAGCCACCGCGTGGCGACGCTCTCTCCCAGCGAGGAGCCCGCCTCGTCCGCCACGCGCACGCGCACGGCGCCGCACGATGCAGGGATAAAAGGAGGTGTGACTCACGTGCCGTCGCATACTGCACGTCGGGGAGCCACCGCGTGGCGACGCTCTCTCCCAGCGAGGAGCCCGCCTCGTCCACCACGCGCACGCGCACGGCGCAGCACGATGCAGAGATCAATAGGAGGTGTGACTCACGTGCCGTCGCATACTGCACGTCGGGGAGCCACCGCGTGGCGACGCTCTCTCCCAGCGAGGAGCCCGCCTCGTCCGCCACGTGCACGCGCACGGCGCCGCACGATGCAGAGATCACAGTGCAGCTGTAGTTGCCATCCAGCTGTAACAAACAAACACACGTAATGTATTCTTAAAACTAATAGTCATAATTAGTAATAACTAGTGTTTCGCCCGAACTGAGACCTCGCGAATACACGCGATGTAGGTAGGCTACTTTATTTACCTTTCTAACAGACTCCTGAAAACATTTACTGAGATCAAAATTTCACGGGTCCACCTCGAGATTAATTCCTACACATCATCGTAGGAACCTTTAAATATGACTAACTAACGGGGCGTTAACATACCTATTAAATTATTATTATTAATAATTTTTAGTTACTTAGTTTTTGTTTTTATTTTTGTATATTAGTTTCCTTTTTCTTTGTAGAGTTATAATTGCCATGTCCACACATGATTGCATGTTGTGTTCACTAGTATTAGAGTTTACACCGGAAATGCCAGTAAAACGAAGTACTGTAAGAAGTTGTTATGTGTATAACTCGAGTTGTGAACCAAATTAAAAAAAAAAAAATAGTATAAGTAACCGAAGAATTAATTGATAACCTCCTTTTCAATTAATAATTGTACCTCCTCGTGGCACAAACTCACTTTAAGATCCTGAGTGTTGAGCACAGCGACGAACTCTGGTATAGCGGCGTAGGACGGCGGCAGACGGCGACTCACGCGCGGCGAGAGAGCGAGCACGCGGCCCGAGTCGAGCAGCGCGGCTCGCGTGCGAGAGAGACAGCGCGCACGGTACCAGCCTTCGTCCTCCTCGCACAGGAACGCGAACGTCTCACCGATACAGGGCCTGTGGATGAGTGGTCATAGTTTATTTGTTGAATTTTCAACAGCTATTTTGATACACGAGTGCCCCCTGATCACCCTGATCCCGATGTGACCCTGACCCTGATCTTAGAGACGCTGCCCATTCCAAAGCATGGGGGGCCCAGACCCAACACTACAACAACCCTGTCTTTTGACGCTCACCCGGGGTAGATACATCTTATTAACATTATTAATCAAAATTATAGACCAGCAGAGTGTTGACATGCCTTAGTTTCACTCGCTGCACTGATTACACTTTAATATCTTTTAATGTTAACAGTTTGATCGTTCGCAACCAGTTGTCCAATTTGTTTTTGAAAGCATTTATTGATGTGGCAGTAACAACATCTCCAGGTAAATCATTCCAATTATGGACCACTCTGTTAGTAAGGAAGTGCTGTGCAGTGTTTGTGTTGGACGGTCCACGGGATATTGTATAATTACTCTCAACAACATTGAGCTTTTAAACATTAATTTTGGCAAACTTTTAGCTAAATGATTAAAACTTTGTTTGTGTAAGGTACGAGTACGACCTTTGACACTTACATTTACTGATGTTAATGTTAAAGAACTCCCTTTTCCGCATTCGAACTCTATGGGCGGTCCATTATGCGTGAGAGTTGTCCGACTAGGTAGTTAGCCAGCCTAACTCCATCCAGGAACACAGAAGTTTCCTGGGGTCTTCGCAGGCTTGGCGGAGTGACCTCGGGTTGTTGAGGATTTGTTTACGTTGAGCTGCTACTCCCACACATTCCAGGACTACGTGGGCAGCCGATTCTTCTTCGGTCAGACACCCTCTGCAGAGTGGGCTATCTGTGGCTCCGATGTTGAAGAGGTGTTTGTTCAGGAGACAGTGCCCTGTCAGTGTCCTCACGATGGTGCGAAGGTCTTAAGTACAGTTTTACCCGAAATACAAGTCCGATCGCCTGTTTGCGTTTGCGCAGAAAAGCGCAGACTTATATCCGACAGTAGCCGAACGTACGTATGGCTCTGACAAAGTTAAAGTCAAAAAGTATTTTATTCATTGAAATCACAAGGATCATTTTGAATCGTCTTAAAAAATAAATTTACATTTACTCCTGTTCCAACGCAACCAGACCTAGAAGAATCAGGCAACAAACACGGTCTGTTTTTTTGATGATCCTTCTTACTACTAGGCGTGGAGCGCCTGTGTGGTGCCGAGTGAACAAGTGGAAGCAGATTCAAAGAAAAAAGGAAAACCAACTTAAAAGTCTTACTTAGGTAGGCAGTCAAAAGTAAGATGCTAGAGAGAATCAGCAAAAGTTCATAAGGCAGCACACTCCACTCTTGATATACTCATAAATAACACATCAATAATAAATTATATGTAGTAATTATGTCTGACCAGCTGTATAGCTCTGTCCCGCTCACATCTAAGAGACGACCGGCCGCGATTTTGCCACAAAATCGATTAACCAATAACAGAGCAAGATTTTAGCGCGCGATTGCTATTGGTAGAAAGAAGGTTCCCGCGCTATAGAAATTAATCTACGACGCAGGTATATCGGGGTGACTTATATTTTGGGTAAAACTGTACTTAAGCCGCGTACGCACTGCGCGATCCAGTGTACGCGTCCCCGAATACGCGTACACTGGAACGCGCAGTCCGTACGCGGCTTTATTACGTCTTGGTACTTACGTGTACTCCTCAGTGTCCTCGAGGCATTGCGCGGTGAAGGCTGCGCAGAGCTGATCGTACACGTCGGCATAGTCCTCGTGCAGCGTCAGGCACACGACGCCAGGCTGCTTGGAGGCGAGGGTGGCGGCCGGCGCGACGCCACGGTACTTACGTGTACTCCTCAGTGTCCTCGAGGCATTGCCCGTTGAAGGCTGCGCAGAGCTGATCGTACACGTCGGCATAGTTCTCGTGCAGCGTCAGGCACACGACGCCAGGCTGCTTGGAGGCGAGGGTGGCAGCCGGCGCGACGCCACGGTACTTACGTGTACTCCTCAGTGTCCTCGAGGCATTGCGCGGTGAAGGCTGCGCAGAGCTGATCGTACACGTCGGCATAGTCCTCGTGACGCGCCAGGCTGCTTGGAGGCGAGGGTGGCGGCCGGCGCGTCGCCACGGTACTTACGTGTACTCCTCAGTGTCCTCGAGGCATTTCGCGGTAAAGGCTGCGCAGAGCTGATCGTAAACGTCGGCATAGTCCTCGTGCAGCGTCAGGCACACAACGCCGGCCTGCTTGGAGGCGAGGGTGGCGGCCGGCGCGGTCGCCACTGCGAGGAACGTCGCGCCCACAGACAGCTTCTCAATCAAGATGCTGCAAAATAAACCTTGTGTTAACTATGACGACAAAATATCATCTCAATCTGTTGAGGATAACTGCTTTAAAATTCAGTTTCAACATTCCATCCGGATTCCACCCGGACAAACATACATACATTGCAAGTTAAATAAAAGCTTGTAAAAAGTTATCAGGAACGGATGACTCACCTCGAAGGTACCAGCGGCTTGCGAGGCGTCACGTCCCGGACACTGCCTGGTCGCGAGCTGGCTGCAGCTTTCTCCGGCTCAGGCCTTGCTACAATCACTTGCGGCGTCGGCTTCTGGGGTGATACTTTGACAGGCTTGATCGCTTGAGGTGCTGGTTCAACCTTGTCAGGCTTGATTGACCGTTCCGGAGTAAGCTGTTTCAGCTCATGTCGGAGTGGGGGACGTTTTGCTGGAAGCAAACGATTATACAATTACAAGCAGCGCCCCGCGGTTTCACCCGCGTAAGTCTCGATCCCGTGGGAATATCGGGATAAAAATGGTTCCAAATTTCATCAAAATCCATCCAATAGTTTTTACGTGAAAGAGTAAAAAACATCCATCCTTCCATACTTACAAACTTTCGCGTTTATAATATTAAGTAGGAGTAGGATTATTTATTATCAACTAGGGTTATAGGGAGGAACAGTGCTAACCAAAATAGAAGTCGCCCCGATGTACCGGCGCCGTAGACCAATTTCTATAGCGCGGGAACCTTCTTTCTACCAATAGCAATCGCGCGCTAAAATCTTGCCCTGTTATTGGCGAATCGATTTCGCGGCAATCAGTCGACACTTAGATGTGAGCGGGACAGAGCTATACAGCGGGGCAGAGCATACGTTCGGCTACTGTCGGATATAAGTCTGCGATTTTCTGCGCGAACGAAAACAGTCGATCGGACTTATATTTTGGGTAAAAAATTGCCTGGGCCTCAAATTAAAAGATAAGATTAAGAACAGTTTAATAAGGAAGAAGACCAATGCCAAAGAGGCAATGAAAAGAGTTTTGCAGTTGAAGTGGAAATGGGCTGGACACGTCCAGAGAATTAAAGTTAAAAGATGGTCCAAAACCGTAACAAAATGGTACCCAATCCACAAGAAACGTAAGCCTTAGGTAGGCCTTACAAGAGATGGAACGACGACATAGTAGAAGTAGCAGGCAATTAATTGAGTTTGTCAAGCCGCCCGAGGGCCTCTGACATGGCTTATCGACTGCTATTAATCAATAACAGCCGGGACCGACAGCTTAACGTGCCCTCCGAAGCACAGAGCGATGGAAATCCGCACAAAACTTAGAAAAGTCATTGGTGCGGAGCCTAGGATCGAACCCGGTATCGTTGGATTCTGAGTTGCACTATTGAACCGTTAGGCTACCATCGCTCTCATTAATTGAGTAGAGCCGCTAGAGACGGAGAGAGGTGGAAAGAGCTGAGCTTTTATAAAATTAGTGATCGTAACCGTGTGCTGATCAAATAGAGCCTAAACACGGCCATTCTACTATTATCCATCGAGGAGTTCCGTTGTCCACCTTCCGTCTCCATCATCAGATCAGCTCGCTCTCACCGTCATATTGTATTGTCATCGGAACTTGACAGGTATGCCAAATTTTAGCTCAATCGGTTGAGTGAGGATAACTGCTTTAAAATTCAGTTGCAAGATTTCACACGGATTTCACTGCAAACACACATTTCACAAACATACATTGCAAGTTTAATACAAGCTTGTAAAAAAAACACGCGGTGTATTATCTTACGTTCTGCAGGACATTCCCCAGCATATTCCACGTCGGGCATCCACCGCATGGCCGGCACCTCTCCCAGCGACGACCCCGACTCGTCCGCGACCGTCACTCTGAGCGCGCTGGCGGATGAACTCACTATTGTGCATTTGACACTGTCACCAACCTGTTTAAAACAACACTATATAATAATGAGGAAGCATACACACTTTAAATCAAGGTCAAGGTAAAATTGTTTTAATGCTTTTTCAATCTTTTTATACCAGCAGCATGTGCGTTTCTTATACCAAAAAAGCAGTTGGAGCCCTACGCGTCCTTTATAATAGTTTGTTTAGAGCGATGGTGGGGCTACCTAGATTCTGCAGTGAACCTCAAAAACAACAAAGTCTATAAAATTAAGTTTTTTTCTGTAATGTCCAAAAAGGTCCCTTTCAAGTGACACCTACTTGTCCTGAATGACCACATTTTATTAAATCCTGCCCCATGACCCAACCCCCCTGGACCGATATAGCTTATAATCTTACCTACAAATTGTACCAATACCACCCTAACAAATTTCATGAAGATTGTCAATTTGAAAGTTATCCTCAGACCGCCATACATACAAAGTAAAGTCTCTCGTTTGGCTCGTTCAACTATTGTATTGTCGGCAGGACGAAGAATAAGACTCCTCGACGACAGGCGCGGTGAGAGAGCGAGCACGCGGCCCGAGTCGAGCAGCGCGGCGCGTGTGCGAGAGAGACAGCGCGCACGGTACCTCCTCGTGGCATAAACTCACTTTAATATCCTGAGTGTTGAGCACAGCGACGAACTCTGGTATAGCGGCGTAGGACGGCGGCAGACGGCGACTCACGCGCGGCGAGAGAGCGAGCACGCGGCCCGAGTCGAGCAGCGCGGCGCGCGTGCGAGAGAGACAGCGCGCACGGTACCAGCCTTCGTCCTCCTCGCACAGGAACGCGAACGTCTCACCGATACGGGGCCTGGAGACACAAACTAATGATATTACACATTGTAAATAAAAGCTTGTAAAACACAAACATCACGGCATCAAGGTGTAAGAACCAGTAATCAGTTGGAAGACAATGAAGCACCGGCTGTTTCATTAGACGTCTTGAAGGCCTTTGATAGGGTTTGGCATGATAGTCTTATTGGCAAGCTTCCTACCAATGGGCTGCCAGTTCAATTCTGCTCCTGGCTCGCCGACTTTCTGATACGTTTCCACTGCGCGTGCTAGACAGAATGAAATTCAGGAGCTAAGAGATGAGATGCAGCATCTGAAATTGACTCTCAAGGCTGTATCCGTCTGGGGTGATTCCAATCTAATCAAGTTCAAAGCTTCTAAAACGCAGGCTTGTCTCTTCTCGGTGAAAAAAAGAAAGTTTCTCCAAGTTCCTGTCTTCCGAGATGTACCTGTAGCTATAGGAGATCACCTCGAACTCTTAAGTGTTTCACTTACGCCTACTCTCAACTTAAGCTCCTACATTGAGTATAAGGCAAAAACAGCTGCCATGAAGCTAGGCATCCTGAATAAGGTACAGCGTTACTTCACACCAGGACAGCTTCTAAGTCTGTACAAAGCACAAGTCCGGGCTGGTATGGAGTACTGCTGCCATGTTTGGGATGGCTCGGCCAAACACCAGCTTGCTGCCTTAGACTCGATCGAACGCAGAGCTTAGGTGAGCAGCATATGGCGGAGACTAAGATCCAGAGTCACGGGCACCGCCGTAAAGTCGCATGCCTTTCGATCTTGTTGCGGACCTAATCAATAACGCTCACCGTTTCTTTCAAGAGTTTATTTCCGACTGACAAATCAAAATCATTTATTTTTAAACATCACAGAAAAAGGAACTAATCTTAAAATATCTACTATTTTCTCACCAGTGGTAGGTGCGGAAGGTTGGTCGCCAACAGATCTTCTATAGATTGCATTTCGGGGAATGCTCCCAGGAACTTCACGATCTAATACCACCATCTCCTTTTTATCATAGGACGAGCAGACGCACGGCTCGGTACCATCCTTACCTCATTAGTATACCCTCTATTCGTACAAAACGTTTCAGTTCTACCTTTATAATGTGAACTGCTAAGGAGTGGAATATACTACCGTCGTCTGTCTTTTTATAAAAACTATAATCTGGGTCTCTTCAAGGCTAGAGTGAATAGGTGCCTTCTAGACCTTTGTGCTCCATCTTCGACCACATCGTCACTTACCAACAGGTGAGTACGCGGTCAATGAGGGTCTATCATAGTTAAAAAAAACAACACAACAACTCCACAACTCCACTGTATGTGTCCCGGGTTCACTACGCCGTGAAGCCCGAAGCGGTGGTGGAGTACCTCAAGCAGAAGACAGGGCTAACCATGAAGGCCGGAATCTCGTCATGACGTCAATTTGATTTCCTTTATGGTGAGGGTGCCGGCTGACCGTCTATCGACCTTCATGAATGGAGAGTTCTGGCCGAGAGGTGTCAAGTTCAGGAGGTTCTTCGGACGCCTGACATGGGACACCGCGCAGTTGCGTCATACGTCGCCGTCTACACGTGTGCATTAAAGTCTAAAAGTGATTTTTATATGAATGTTAGTTTTCTAAGGTAGTTATGTTGCTATGGGCGATTTTTTGATTTATGTATGTCCCTTGTTTTTATAGATTTTTGTACATTTTCCAATAAGTCTGAAATTAACATATTGATTGATTGAAAAAACATACGTATACTCATCGTTATCCTCCTGGCACTGCACGGTGAAGTCCACGCAGAGCTTCTCGTACAGCTCGGTGAAGTCTTCGTGGGCCGTCAGGGCGACGAGGCCGGGCTGCTTGGACCCGGCGGCCAAGGCGCGCTCCACGACTATGGACTACAATACTCACGTATACTCATCGTTATCCTCCTGGCACTGCACGGTGAAGTCCACGCAGAGCTTCTCGTACAGCTCGGTGAAGTCGTCGTGCGCCGTCAGGGCGACGAGGCCGGGCTGCTTGGACCCGGCGGCCAAGGCGCGCTCCACGACTATGGACGACAATACTCACGTATACTCATCGGTATCCTCCTGGCACTGCACGGTGAAGTCCACGCAGAGCTTCTCGTACAGCTCGGTGAAGTCGTCGTGCGCCGTCAGGGCGACGAGGCCGGGCTGCTTGGACCCGGCGGCCAAGGCGCGCTCCACGACTATGGACGACAATACTCACGTATACTCATCGGTATCCTCCTGGCACTGCACGGTGAAGTCCACGCAGAGCTTCTCGTACAGCTCGGTGAAGTCGTCGTGCGCCGTCAGGGCGACGAGGCCGGGCTGCTTGGACCCGGCGGCCAAGGCGCGCTCCACGGCTATGGCCACGAAGGTCGCGCCGACGGGCAGCTTCTCGATCATGTAACTACGAACACGGATTCATTAGCAGATTTATAAGAGAAATGTATATGTAAATGCTATACGGGACTATACAAAATTACAAAAAAAAAACCTTGCCGCCGTCACCTATAACGTCGAACGCATAATGTATGAAAAAAGTTACTGGCCAGAGTAACTTTTTTCATACATTATGCGTTCGACGTTCTTGGTTAACTTCACATACAATTTTTTTTTTTAATAAAAGTTATTATTATAATACAAACTCCTTGCAACAAACAAACGCAAATGTTTACTAATAAAAATGGGGATTTCTGGACATTACATTTTTTCGATTCCAGATTTCCCCCTTAAGGTGGATTTTCTGGGGGGAATTCTGGACTTTCTTTTTCTAAATTCCACTTTTCCCCCCTGCTGGGGGATTTCCAGGGGGGAATAGTGTAATAAGCCACGGTCATGGTACGTTCCGTTGCAGTGGATGGAGACCTTTACCTGGTAGGAACGAGCGGTTTGCGCGGAGTGGCATCCTGCACGCTGCCGAGTCGCGCCGCGTTGGCGCTGGCTCGTGCCGGCTCGGGCCTCGTCTCCACCGCTGGCGCAGGTTCCATGTGGGCTTACCTGGTAGGAACGAGCGGTTTGCGCGGAGTGGCATCTTGCACGCTGCCGAGTCGCGCCGCGCTGGCGCTGGCTCGTGCCTCGTTTCGACCGCTGGCGCAGGTTCCACGTGGGCTTACCTGGTAGGAACGAGCGGTTTGCACGGAGTGGCATCTTGCACGCTGCCGAGTCGCGCCGCGCTGGCGCTGGCTCGTGCCTCGTCTCGACCGCTGGCGCAGGTTCCACGTGGGCTTACCTGGTAGTAACGAGCGGTTTGCGCGGAGTGGCATCCTGCACGCTGACGAGTCGCGCCGCGTTGGCGCTGGCTCGTGCCGGCTCGGGCCTCGTCTCTACTGCTGGCGCAGGTTCCATGTGGGCTTACCTGGTAGGAACGAGCGGTTTGCGCGGAGTGGCATCTTGCACGCTGCCGAGTCGCGCCGCGCTGGCGCTGGCTCGTGCCTCGTTTCGACCGCTGGCGCAGGTTCCACGTGGGCTTACCTGGTAGGAACTAGCGGTTTGCGCGGAGTGGCATCTTGCACGCTGCCGAGTCGCGCCGCGCTGGCGCTGGCTCGTGCCTCGTCTCGACCGCTGGCGCAGGTTCCACTTGGGCTTACCTGGTAGGAACGAGCGGTTTGAACGGAGTGGCATCTTGCACGCTGCCGAGTCGCGCCGCGCTGGCGCTAGCTCGTGCCTCGTCTCGACCACTGGCGCAGGTTCCACGTGGGCTTACCTGGTAGGAACGAGCGGTTTGCGCGGAGTGGCATCTTGCACGCTGCCAAGTCGCGCCACGCTGGCGCTGGCTCGTGCCTCGTCTCGACCGCTGGCGCAGGTTCCACGTGGGCTTACCTGGTAGGAACGAGCGCTTTGCGCGGAGTGGCATCTTGCACGCTGCCGAGACGCGCCGCGCTGGCGCTGGCTCTGGCCAGCTCGGGCCTCGTCTCGACCGCTGGCGCAGGGTCCACGTTGGCTTACCTGGTAGGAACGAGCGGTTTGCGCGGAGTGGCATCTTGCACGCTGCCGAGTCGCGCTGCGCTGGCGCTGTCTCTGGCCGGCTCGGGCTTCGTCTCCACAGCTGGCGCCGGTTCCACGTGCGCCGGCTTCACGGATTCCGGAGGTTGCTGCTTTGCCTCATGGCGGAGAGGCGGCCGTTGACCTGCTGACAATAATAAATACAATTTGGTACAATTATTAAATCAAATCAAATACCTTTATTTACTAAAGTATGGTAAAGTTACGAGTAGGTAGTACAAAATTAAATTCCGTGTGCTCATACTTTTGCTTCGGGGGGGGGTTCGGTGTTAGGTCTTAGTGGGGTGTGTTCTTCGTCAGGGGACACGCACCTAAAAAATGCTAAGCATACCGTAGTGTACGCCTAGGTGTGCGGAGCTAGGCTATCAGGCACGCACCGAAAAGTTCTTCATACACGTCCACGCCATCTCTATGCTGCCGTCGCGGTATAGTGATGGGCCCACATCATTTCATCTATGTGGGTCGTCCCCTCTGGGCAATGCTGCGGTCTGTAACGAGCCCCGCACACAATATCCACCTCGTGACCGCAGTAGCTGAGTATGAAGAGCGAAAGCGAATCTTCGGCGCTATAGCTGAATTACCTGACTAAGGGAAGATAACCCTAACGAAAAAAAAAACAACAACTAAGGGAAGACAACCCTAACGAGAAAAAACAAAAAGGGAAGACAACCCTAACGAAAAAATTACAACCAAGGGAAGACAACCCTAAGAAAAAATCACAACAACTATGGAAGAAGCAAAACTAAAAGATAATCTATCCCAGGAGGGTACCGGCGTAGCCGGAGAATCCCTCCCCGAGCCTAGCTCGGGCTGCCCCACGTATTCTGGGAGGGGCGAAGGATTGCTAACCAAGGAAATTTTACCGGAAAAACCAAAGAAAACATTGACACAACAACTATTCCATCCAGGCCTATTCACTCGCCAAAGATCAGCATCTCTTAGTGATGCCAACGACAAGACCCAAATAAATAATAATAACACTGTAGAAAATGAACAAAACAGACTCTATAACCCAAGCGCACCATGGCAACGAGTGCCAAATCAAAAACGAAATCGCTCTCCAGACGAGTCAATAACTAACCAAGCTAAAAGAACACAACGACGGGATAAAATAATTAACAAGCACCGAGGAATAGACAACCTTGAACAAAGCGATAGCCCAGAAATTGAAATTAGTAATAGCTTCTCACTATTAGATGTAGAGAGTGGAGAGTCCCAAGCTAAAAAGACACCGAAACCACCACCAATAATATTGTATGGAGTTGACGACCTTGCGAAATTATCACAACTAATTGAAGAAGTAGTTCAAACCGATGATTACACCTATAAAGTAGTATCGAAAAACCAACTTATTATCTCCTCCAAAACTGTTGATAAATACAAGACTCTGATAGAGCATATAAGAACTAAAGAACTGATTGGACACACTTTCACCCGCAAAGACCAAAAATGCATGAGGATTGTCATCAAACACCTCCACTTTAGTACACCAAAGGAAGCCATCATAGATGCAATCGAGAAAACCGGAAATAAAGTACAAGGAGAAATAGTTACAGCTCGAAAACAAGGTACCAAGGAGCCACTAAATACTTTCTTTGTGAATGTAGCCCCCCATGAAAACAACAAATTGGTCAAATCAATAAAAGTCATATATAACCAGAAAGTAATAATTGAAGACCCAATAAGAAAAACAACGGTGGTGCAGTGCAAAAGATGCCAACAGTATGGACACAGTAAAAATAATTGTATGCGGCCATACAGATGCGTGAAGTGTGCTGGGGCCCACAAAACAACCATGTGCACATTAGACGAAAACACCCCAGCTGTGTGTACGCTCTGCTCCGGCAGTCACCCTGCCAGTTACAAAGGATGTCAGGTGTATAAAGAAGTTCTAGCTAGAAAGCATACTGTAAACAAATTTCAACCACAAGCTAAGACAAAAACAACTTATAAAGAGACAAAGAACGACACTGTCACTTTCAAAACGAATGAACTGCCAACTGCCGCCAAGACTATGACTAACGAGACTATAATGACTTCTGGTATCACCCAACCAAAAAGCCGGCACCTAACTGTAATGGAAAGCCTAGAACTGTATAGTGGAGCTGTCAAAAATTGGACTAAGAAGACTCCCTCAAATAAGACCGATAAAGTAGTAGACATTACAGAGACCAAGAGAACATACCCGAGGGATATCAGTGACCCATCACAGTGGCAGAGATCACACAAGAAAGACAATGATGACCATACAGAGCCAAATAGAACAAATACGAGAAACCAAGCTGACCAGAAGTCACAAAGAACATATTCTAATGAAGTTAGAATGGAAAACAACCAAGAATGTAGATATAATCTAGAAGAGCTAATAATAAAACAAACTGAAAGAATCGACCAACTAATAACACAGCTTAGCACAATGATGAACCTCATCATGACACTCATCAGTAAACTTCCTCAATGATGTCGTTACGAATTGCCACCTGGAATATCAATGGTTTAACACCAAATAAGCAAGAGCTGGAAATACTTCTTAAAGTCAACAAAGTGGATATTGCTCTGATATCAGAAACACACCTCAACGATAACAAAGTTTTCAAAATTGACAACTATTGTGTATATAATACCAATCATCCAGATAATACATCACATGGAGGGTCTGCCGTTATTGTAAAAAGCAATATTAAACACAATATTCATAGTGAGTTCCGAGAAGACTGGATGCAAGCCACCACTATTACTATAAAGGAAAATATGGGGCCTATTAATGTAAGTGCAATCTACTGCCCACCAAAGCACAAAACGAAACAGCATATGTTTGACCGCTACTTCGACAGCTTGGGGAACAGATTCATAGCTGGTGGAGACTGGAATTGTAAACACACTCACTGGGGATCGAGGCTAATCACCACAAAAGGCCGAGAATTGAAAAAAAGTGTTGATACACATAAACTCGCAACATTAGGAACAGGCAAACCAACATATTGGCCAACCGATGCAAACAAAATACCTGATCTCGTAGACTTCTTCATTGTAAAAGGCCTATCCGATATATACTTTGATGTGGAATCCTCACTTGATGGTATGTCCGATCATACCCCGATCATTGCAACTTTTAGCATATCAGCGATACACAGAGCACAAAAACCAACACTATATAATCATAAAACAGACTGGGGTGCTTTTGCTGAATACCTAGAAGAAAAAGTAGAACTAAGGATTTCACTTAAAACCGAAGAAGATATTGATGAAGCAACATTTAACATCACAAACCTCATACAAGTTGCCGCTTGGCGTGCAACCCCGTCTTTAAGCTGTTCTAGTCATAGAAATAACATACCATTGCAAATACGGAATAAACTGGCGGAAAAACGTAAACAACGAAGGAAACTTCACTCAAGTCGATCTGGTTCGGATAGGACAGAATACAATAGGATCTCAAGGGAACTGAAAGAATTAATCACAGAAAACCAAAACATAACCTTCCAGCAAAAACTGTCTACACTGTCAGCTCACAAGAAAGACCACTATTCCTTGTGGAAAATAACAAAAAACTTTAAAAGACCACATATCCATGTCCCACCTATAAGAAAATCTTTAAACGATCCGTGGGCTAGAAGTGGAAGTGAGAAAGCCGAATTGTTCGCTAAACACCTTAGCAAGGTTTTCACTCCAAACGAATCATCCATGATGGAATTTGAAGATGAAATAGACACAGTTTTAAATAGTGATCAGCAGTTATCTCCACCGCTTACACTTGTCACCCCAAGAGAGCTAGCACGAACGATTTGCTACCTTGAAAACAAAAAAGCCCCCGGATTTGACCTAATAACAGGTGAAGTTCTCAAGCAACTACCTAGAAAAGCTTTGGTATTCCTAACAATTTTATTTAATGGAATACTCAGAATGCACTACTTTCCAAAGTTGTGGAAAATATCACAAATCTGCATGATCGCTAAGCCGGGGAAGCCACCAACAGAACCTAGCTCATATAGACCTATAAGTCTCCTCCCTATACTATCTAAGGTCTTTGAAAAGATATTGTTAGTGAGGCTCAAACCAGTCCTCACAGAGAACAAGGTCATACCTGATCATCAGTTCGGATTTCTGGAGAAACATGCAACTGTAGAACAAGTGCATCGAGTGGTGCACAAAATCAGACAGTCACTTGAGAAAAAGGAGTATTGCTCCGCAGTATTTTTGGACATCCAACAAGCATTTGACAAAGTGTGGCACAAAGGACTGTTATATAAACTTAAAACCCTGATGCCCAACTCATTGTACATGATTCTAAAATCTTACTTAGACCACAGAAGATTTCAAGTCAAATATGAAGAAGACCTCTCGGACCTGCACTACATCAACGCTTCAGTCCCACAAGGATCGGTGCTTGGCCCGGTTCTGTACTCTATATATACGGCAGATCTGCCTGAAACAGAAGACGTTGTAACAGCAACATATGCAGACGACACGGCATGCCTGGCAAGTGACAAGGACCCAAGTATGGCTTCACTGAAACTACAGAAACAGGTCAATAAAATAGATGTGTGGCTACAAAAATGGAGAATTAAGCCTAGCATAACTAAATCCACACATGTAACATATACGCTCCGAAAAGGCGACTGCCCATCTATATATATGGATAATGAACCGCTAGCAAGGCATAACACTGTAAAATATCTGGGACTACACCTAGATAGAAGACTGACTTGGGCCAACCATGTTAAAGCTAAAAAAACAGAAGCCACCATACAATACAAGGGACTATATTGGCTGCTAGGCCGTCAATCTCAGCTTTCTCTTAGCAATAAACTGCTCGTCTACAAGGCAATCATAAAGCCGATCTGGACCTACGGAATAGAACTTTGGGGTTCAGCTAGCAACTCCAATATCGAAATCCTCCAAAGATTTCAAAACATTGCCCTTAGAACTGTCTCAAGCGCACACTGGTTTGTGAGGAACACAGAAATACATGAATACCTGGAAATGCCGACTGTCAAGGAGGAAGTTAGCAAATACTGCATAAAATACAAGGAAAGACTTGAAAACCACTCAAACGAACTTGCTAAGAACCTGTTAAACACACAAGAAAATGTAAAACGCTTAAAGAGATGGCAAATACTTGACCTAGACCAGAGAACCTAACCAGTTCGTTAAATTAAATGGTGTTATTCATTGGAATCACACCCAAACCACGTCAACCCAGAAAACATCTGATTATGGCTAAACAGCCGATTGCAGATAAAAAGGAACATAAAAAAAAAAAAAAAAAAATACTTTTGCTTATAAAGCGTGCAATTTTTTTTATATTTCTTGAATGACGGAACAAGCAGATCTGATGTTCTGCGGTAACCTCTGCCTATGAACACCCGCCACCCTGAGACATAAAGATGAAAAGTCTCATGTGCCTGTAATTTCACCGGCACCCTTACCCTTCAAACCGGAACACAGCAATGCGAGCACTGCTGCTTTGCGGCAGAAATAGATATGGTGGTAGTACTTCCCCGGAACAACTCTCAAAAAAAAGGTCTCTACTAACAAAATAATGTAATGGTTGCCTCACCGTGGTTCGTGTTGCCATCTTGGGAACCCTGGTTGCGGTTTCCGGTTGCAGCTTGGTTGCTCTTGCGCACTTGACCTTGTTGATACGAGTTTTGCTTCTCCGTTGGGACGAATTTCTGTATGGAATAACAATAACATAATTTAAAATGAAAATTGACGACCTCTGTGGCGCGTCGGGCGAAGGTTCGCCTGCGACACAGGAGGTTGCGGGTTCGATTCCCGCCTCGGGACAAATATTTGTACGGTCTGCAGATATTTGTTCAGGGTGTTCTGGGTATTTTCTATGGATAATAAAAATATCTTGTAATGTATTGTATAAGCTCTGCTTAGCTTGGGGCTAGATAATGTTGTGTGAGCTGTCCAGCATTATTTATTTTTGATGGTGTTGATGATAATGATGATGTCTCATACCTTTTCCACTTTTTCAGATCCCGAATCGTTGCGGGTCGAGTCGCGAGGCGCGTTCACAGCGGGGGAGTTGCGAGGCGCGTTGACAGCGGGCGAGTCGCGAGGTCCGTTCATAGCGCGAGGCGCGTTCACAGAGGGCGAGTCGTGAGGCGCGTTCACAGCGGGCGAGTCGCGAGGTCCTTTCTTGGCGGGCGAGTGCGGGCGACGCAGCTGAGTGGTGACCGGAACGCTGTAATTTAAGGCGTGGATATATGTTAAATGCGATGCATTAAAACCATTTTTTTCTCAACAATCTTTATCGAAGAATCTACAAATAAGTTTTTTGTGAAAAATTCATTTTTATTTTATTTTTACATATTTGTAAAACAAACAGCACTTAAATAAGACAATGGAATACATAGAATTGGAACTATCGTGGTTGGGAATCATATTAAATAAATAAATAACGGCTTACTACCACTGTATTTTTATTATACATAGAAAATAGATAGATAGATAGATAAAGTCTTTATGAGATACATGTAGATACATGAGAGATGTAAAATACTTTATTGTACACATTAATAGCCAATAATACCAATTATTAAAAATGAAATTATATTTCAGAATTCAATTTGTTGCTGGCAACGACGACTTTACTACTCAGCCATGAGGTGTATATTTGCATAATGAACTGAATAAAACTTATTTTTAACCCCCGATTCAAAAACGAAGGGGTGTTATAAGTTTGACGTGTCTGTGTGTGTGTATGTATGTATGTATGTGTGTGTTTGTGTGTGTTTCTGTCTGTGGAATCATAGCTCCAAAACGGATGAACCGATTTAAAATTTTTTGTTTGTTTGAAAGGGCAATTTGTCGGGAGTGTTCTTAGCTATGTTTGATCAAAATCGGTTCAGCCGTTTCATTGCGTTGGGGTTATTTTTAATTTTCACAAAATTAATTACTTGTACTTACTCAGGCTCACCATTTGTCGCTGAATAGTCCACATCGTCTTTAGACGACCTGTAAAATAAAGTGTTAAAATAAAGTGTTAAAATAAATAAAATAAAATTAAATAATGTTTGGTCAAAGATTCACAGACTTCAGACTCGAGAGAAGCGAGCCGCATCACCAGTTAAGGTCTGTTAAGGTGGGTGCTCACGCTTGTGGCGTGAAATTCAATATGTTTGGTGTTTTCTGCCCATTACAGCCCATCAACACTTCATCAGTTAGCGAAAGTTGATTTCGCGAGAACTAGGAGACTTAACACACATGTTTTAATTGATAGTATCTCATAAATAACAACAGTTTAGCTACGATAACCACAATAACATAGCAATGATATAAACAAAAAATGTATCATAGCTAAACCGGTGATATTTATGAGATACAATTAAAATATGTATGTTAAGTCTCCTAGAGTTCACGCGAAATCAATTTGCGCTACCTGACTGAAGAAGTGTTGATGAAATGTAATGGGCTAAAAACACCAAAAAAAAAACTCGCCGCAAGCGAGAAAGATTGGTTGTTTTTTCATACTAACGTATTTTACTAAATATGGGCGAACATAGTATAACTTTACACTTATGACTGTTGTTGGCTTTTATATTGGTCATTTGCAAATCATATTTGGTCGAAGAAAACAGTGGATTAATAGCCAATAACATCGAAATGACTTGTATAGACTAAAATTTCGATGTTATTTTCACCATTAATCGACTGTCTTCGTCAAAAGTATTTTAGTCAAAAGAATTGTATTCATTGAAATCACTAGGATCATTTGGAATCGTCTTATAAAATAAATTTACTCCTGTTCGAACGCGACCAGACCTAGAAGATTCAGGCAACAATCACGGCTCGGCTTTATTTGATGATCCTTCTTACTGCTAGGCGGGGAGCGCCTGTGTGGTGCCAAGAGAACAAGTGGAAGATAATTCAAAGATAAAAGGAAAACCAACTTAAAAGACTTAGGTAGGCAGTCAAAAGATGCTATGGGCATGTTATGAGGAGGGATGAAACGCATGTAACTAAGAAAGTTATGAATATGAATGTTAGTGGATGGAAGGGAAGAGGATGACCTAGGAAAAGATGGATGGATTGCGTGAGAGATGATATGAATGAGAAGGGAGTGAATGATGAGGTGACGGCTGACAGGGGAGAGTTGAAGAAACAGGCGTACTGCACCGACCACAAATAAATTGGGAAAAGGGCAAGACAATTATGACGATAAATGATCTTCGCTCGTACAAAAATGTTATTTGTCATAGTCCAGTCAAGTTAAAGATAAAAAGGGGGTCGTGCTTGCAAAAGTTCGAGTCGCGCTCTTTTTTTTTTGTATACTACTTGGATTTTGGATCAAGCAAGAGGCCCACCTGATGTTAAGCGGTAACCTCTGCCTATGAACAGTGCATTACCTCATAGATCACGTCCACCTAGGACGCAACCTATGTGACATTGCACTGCGCCCGCCACCCTGAGACATAAAGATGAAAAGTCTCATGTGCCTGTAATTTCACCGGCACCCTTACCCTTCAAACCGGAACACAGCAATGCGAGCACTACTGCTTTGCTTATATGTTGTTGGGCTCGCACAAAGATGGTGTCTCGGTGGCCGTGATGGACGCTGGGAGAGGCGCCCAGTCCGTAGTCGGGTCAACTTCATCGTCCGAGCATTTCAGCTCCACATCCGGGACTTTAATACACAATTTGCCACCGCATGACTGGCAAAGGACTGCATTTACATGAATTTTTTCGTAGAAGGGCAGAAGGTGCTGGATCCATGGTGGTGGGGATGGGGGTGAGTCCCTGAGAAGACAGCGTCCACCCCCAATCAGTGGGATTAAAGTTGACTCCCCGCCACTTCTGCACTGGGTGGTAGCACCATGCTGCATGGTGGCTCAGCATCAGTGACTATCACGGTCAGACCCTTCCTTCACTAAGATATTGAACAAAAAAAGAAAAAACACCGCAAATTTCATGGTTTTTTGGGCACACCGCCGAACGCACAGCACTTGGAAAATTGCAAATCTGGTTTTTTAATATTGGTCCTAAAAACATAAAAAAATCGGCGTGACCCGAACTTTTGAAAGCACGGATATACATGTGGACTGGACTATACAGGCTGAGAAGCGTCAAGAGTCGACCACTTATAAGGGCGCGCTGTTCAGATGCACGACGTGCTACCGCGGCTTCCAGATCCGGGACCGCTACGAGGCGCACATCGTGCGGCACAGCGAGGTGAGGGGGGAGGGGGGGGCTGTGGCACTGAAGCCCCGGGTACACTGGGGGGCAAATGAAGCGACATGATGGTCAGTGAAGCGGTGCGACCTGGCACGGTGGCGCGGTGGCGCCGCAGTACGGCGTGACGCGGCAGCTCGCGCAGAACAGCTCGGCCGCGGCGCCGCACGACACGCAACACCACGACGGCTCGCGCTGAAGTAATGATACGATGCGATCTCACCTCGCCAGGTTGTGGCAGATGGCGCGGTGGCGCTCCGCCCAGTCGCGGCGCTGACAGCGCTCGCCGCAGTACGGCGTGACGCGGCAGCTCGCGCAGAACAGCTCGGCCGCGGCGCCGCACGACACGCAACACCACGACGGCTCGCGCTGAAGTAATGATACGATGCGATCTCACCTCGCCAGGTTGTGGCAGATGGCGCGGTGGCGCTCCGCCCAGTCGCGGCGCTGACAGCGCTCGCCGCAGTACGGCGTGACGCGGCAGCTCGCCGCAGTACGGCGTGACGCGGCAGCTCGCGCAGAACAGCTCGGCCGCGGCACCGCATGACACGCAACACCACGACGGCTCGCGCTGAAGTAATGATACGATGCGATCTCACCTCGCCAGGTTGTGGCAGATGGCGCGGTGGCGCTCCGCCCAGTCGCGGCGCTGACAGCGCTCGCCGTAGTACGGCGTGACGCGGCAGCTCGCCGCAGTACGGCGTGACGCGGCAGCTCGCGCAGAACAGCTCGGCCGCGGCACCGCATGACACGCAACACCACGACGGCTCGCGCTGAAGTAATGATACGATGCGATCTCACCTCGCCAGGTTGTGGCAGATGGCGCGGTGGCGCTCCGCCCAGTCGCGGCGCTGACAGCGCTCGCCGCAGTACGGCGTGACGCGGCAGCTCGCGCAGAACAGCTCGGCCGCGGCGCCGCATGACACGCAACACCACGACGGCTCGCGCTGAAGTAATGATACGATGCGATCTCACCTCGCCAGGTTGTGGCAGATGGCGCGGTGGCGCTCCGCCCAGTCGCGGCGCTGACAGCGCTCGCCGCAGTACGGCGTGACGCGGCAGCTCGCGCAGAACAGCTCGGCCGCGGCACCGCATGACACGCAACACCACGACGGCTCGCGCTGAAGTAATGATACGATGCGATCTCACCTCGCCAGGTTGTGGCAGATGGCGCGGTGGCGCTCCGCCCAGTCGCGGCGCTGACAGCGCTCGCCGCAGTACGGCGTGACGCGGCAGCTCGCGCAGAACAGCTCGGCCGCGGCGCCGCATGACACGCAACACCACGACGGCTCGCGCTGAAGCCCCGGAATGATACGCTGCGCGTTAAATTTATACTTCTTTCAGTGTTTGGTGTGATGTGTGATTTTAAGCTTGCTTTTATAACTTACTATTGCAGATATCATTTGTTTCATTATGTCTGTGGTACACAAACCACACATTGCAAAGGCTAGTTCATAGATATAACTTTTGAAACTATCATAGTTATGTACAAACTTTTCACTAGAAACGGGATATTTACCATGATTTTTGAGTTTTAATTGTTCCCGATATTTCGGCACAGTTGCATGCGCCATGATCACGGGAGAACTAACTAAAGTGGTTTGCGAGTAGATGTTATTGGCAGATATATCGATCTACCCTCTTTCTCACTCTTTTATTACGAACGGTACCACTACCATCGGTTTCATTGTCACACTTCACTCCACCTCGACACACAACACTAACGGTATCCGGACGCGTAGCAGGTACCACACTTTTTTGATTCTTACACATTCTCACCACAAAACTCAAACATCACATGGTAAATAACCCGTTTTTAGTGAAGATGAAGAGAGCATGTCACCAGAATGACGTTGGCTAAGAGTTAATAGCGCATGTCTTTATGAGACACGGCATTACCAAAATAACGAACTGCAGAGCGCAGATCGCTAACATTCACTTAGTGACAACAATCTTTGCCAAAACGCTTCGACTGCCACTCGTCTACCACAAATCATTGAATTAAACATTTTACATCAAAAGGAGTTAACGTTAGCAAACTTAGATGCTGAACGCCAAATAACTCTGCGGTTTACAATAGTAATGTAAGTTATAAGAACTGAGCGTTTATCAAAGTACACAGTACACAGTACGTTTTCGGATGACCTTTAATATTAGAATATAGAATAAACCAGAACCCGTGTCACGCGTACAAAATGTCATCACGCAAACTAGTCTCAATGAGAATAGTTCCACCCAGTCTGTCTGTCGGCCGTGTCATCACGCAAACTAGTCTCAATGAGAATAGTTCCACCCAGTCTGTCTGTCGGCCGTGTCATCACGCAAACTAGTCTCAATGAGAATAGTTCCACCCAGTCTGTCTGTCGGCCGTGTCATCACGCAAACTAGTCTCAATGAGAATAGTTCCACCCAGTCTGTCTGTCGGCCGTGTCATCACGCAAACTAGTCTCAATGAGAATAGTTCCACCCAGTCTGTCTGTCGGCCGTGCGGCTAGTCCTGCCGAACCCGAAAGATTTTCTAGTGTATATGCCGTCGTGTGACGTTCCCATATGTAAAAATTCTGCTCAGCGTAAAAAGAACAAGGATAGAATCACATTTCATACGTAAGTATTACATTTAAATATCTTTTTGGTTTTAATAATGAATTTTGTTGGTGAATTAATGGTAATTCATTCAAAAGTCAAGCGTCCATTTTATCATTGTTGCTAACATCACCAAAATATTACCCCTACTGGTGGGAAGTATGATAGGCGCGGGGGGAGGCATGTGTTTTGGCGACACAGCGCCCCTTACTAATAGCATCGTATGCACCTGGTATGGTATGGTATGGTATGGTATGGTATGGTATGGTATGGTATGATGCATCATATGGTTCTGGTTTATTCTATATTCTAAGTCTTTAATTTTAGTTTCGCAGCGACACAGCCTTTTTGAAACTCAAAGTCCATTTTGCGTTCCCGCGGCCTAGTATAGTATTATTGTATCTGTGCCGCGGCTAACTTCAGAATATTCACCCGAAAACGGCCGATCTTTACTAAGTTATAACTGTACTAATGATGGCATTTATCTATAATTAACAAGATCTACAGTGAAATGTCTGACTATACCACTAACTAGTAAAGTTTTAGGTAAGTCTTACCATTATTCACTCATTTTCAAGAGTGGATTAATAACAGCGCAACGGAACGAAAATCACTAAAAAAACACTGTGTTTTGTGTGTGTGTGTGTGTGTGTGTGTGTGTGTGTGTGTGTGTCATAGTCAAAGTCAAAAGTTTTTTATTCATTGAAATCACAAAAATCATTTTGAATCGTCCTTAAAAATTAATTTACATTTACTCCTGTTCAAACGCAACCAGACCTAGAAGAATCAGGCAACAAACACGGTCTGTTTTTTTTTATGATGTGTTTGTGTGTGTGTGTGTTTGTGTGTGTAGGTGTGTGTGTGTGTGTGTGTGTATGGTTTCGGTTGAGAATGAAAGTATTTCCATTAATTTCGTTCGAATGATTTGGTTCACTCCTTCAGGTCAGATTCCGCTTTCGTCAGAATAATAAATATAAGGCTGTTATTTTTTAGACGAATGAGAACTGAGAATCTTGTACAGAAAGCGTAGCGAAAATTCTACGACTATGGAAAGAAATGACATGGATCCTTTTTAAACAGAAATGCCTAAAGAAGTTACTTCAAAATCAATCACTCAGGTACAAACATCAATATTCATCAAATGCCGGGATTCTAAACCGGGACTACCATAAGCAAAAAAAAAAAGGAATCTGACATAGAAGGAATTCCGTTTTCGTCAGGAATATTACAGTCAATATTTATTCTGACAAAAGCGGAATCTGACGTAAGTGAACCAAATTTTTCGAATTGATTGCAATCAAACGAATTGCTGAAAAAATTCAAATCATAACTAAGTTGCTTTGTTTGAAACTTGTCCATCTGTTTAACACACCACCTAACAGTCACATATTAGTCCTGATCCGACACAAAGATACCCTGTGTCGTGAGTAATGCTCCCACAACACCCAGATCCGGAACCAACCTCCCGGACGACCTCTGTGGCGCGGCGGGCGAAGCTTGGCTTGCGACGCAGGAGGTTGCGGGTTCGATTCCCGCCTCGGAACAAATATTGGTGTGACCGCAGATATTTGTTCAGGGTGTTCTGGGTATTTTCTATGTAGGTATAATAAAAAATATCTATCTATGTAATATATTGTATTATGTATATCAGTTATCTAGTACCCATAACACAAGCTCTGCTTAGCTTGGGGCTAGATAATGTTGTGTGAACTGTCCAGCATTATTTATTTATTTATTTAAATATTAGTAGCTGATACGAACATTTATTGTATTCGCCACCTCCGCCGGCTACGCGCGCGTCGCGCCACAGAGGCCGACTTACACATATCTGTGAAGTCACAGTTCCAGCACAATACCGCCACCGCAATAATAAATCTTGCATAAATTTAAAAAAAAATGCTGGACAGTTCACACAACATTATCTAGCCCCAAGCTAAACATAGCCTGTGTTATGGTACTAGTTAACAGATATACTTAATACAATACATTACAAAGATAGATATTTTTTATTATACATAGAAAATACCCAGAACACCCTGAACAAATATCTGCAGATCGTAATATTTGTTTCGAGGCGGAAATCGAACCCGCAACCTCCTGCGTTGCAGGCGAACCTTCGCCCGCCGAGCTACAAAGGTCGTCATACATTTCTATGAACGCGTCCACAGCTGTCAGTGTCAGTGACAGTACTCTGTGTCAGTGCCGGCGCCGGCAATAACGGCCGTAATCGGCACGAAGAATTTTTGTAAATTTTTAAACGGTTCACGGTTCACGGTTCACGGATGCCTCGGTAAGTCGCACACGTTTTGCCTGAAGAAGCAGCGCGCGCCGTAGTGTAATTGTGCGGAGGGGCGTGACTTGCGAGTGAGACGGAACTAACAGCTGCAGTGTATTATGAACCTTATAATAGTGACCGAAGGTTGATTGTAAGTTTTGAGCATTCTTTCGTTAATCTTCGGAGCCATACTTTCTTTTCTGCGCGAACGAAGATTCACGACGCGTCATATCAGTTGGGTACACCAGTACTGACATGTGTGAATTGAGGCACTGCCGCGTCACTGTAGCACTGATACGGACCTCTGCGAACGCGTTGCCGGATATGTGAGAACGGCCTTAGACAAACAATTTCATATTTCGTTTATTGCACACATGTATTACACTACTAGCCTTTGCCCGCGACTTCGCACACGTGGTGTCCAGGTCATAAGCACTCCTCACCAAATACCAAATACACCAAATACCATCAAAATCCGCTCAGCCGTTACGGATTTGAGTGGAACTACACATAACGCGAGCGTAGCAGTGGATGGTATTAATAAATACATAGATGCATACATAAACTCACGCCTGTTACCCGGAGGAGTAGGCAGAAAAAACGGATTTCCACTAAATATATACCTACATAGAATATAATTTTCGGAACCAGATCAGTAGTTCAGAGATTACCTTTATGGCGTAGCAACTGTTTATCTATATTAAATCGTATAATGGTTCGTTTCGTTTGTTTGTCAAGCCGCCCGAGGGCCTCTGACATGGCTTATATCGACTGCTATTAATGGTGCAACCCACGATGGATAGTGGCCCATTGAGGCTCTGCCTACCCTTTCAAGGAAAGAGGCGTATGTATGTATTAAACCGTAATTAAATTTGAAACTCAAACCCATTTAAAATACCGAAAAACTAAATAAAACAATAAATAAAAATCGAACGTAATTTAATTCAAATAACATGCAAGGCACGCAGGTTCATAATAATGTAATAACAAAATAAAACTAAAATTAAACATACGAAAACTACAAGCTAAAACACTAATAACATACATATCAAGCTAAAAATACTTATCCCGAAGTTTATGTAAAACATAATAAAAACTTACAAATCACAAAACAACTACTAAGAAACCATTGAATTGCTGATGTAAAAAGGTCGCCAATTATAGTAATATTTCTCCGAGATATAAGAGTTGGAAGAACCCGCCAAAACAACAGACTGACCGTTTATCAACCGAATCTTTGAACAATTTTATAAGGTTTTATAAGACCTAAGAACAACCCTAACGATAAGTAGACGGTTTGCATTACATATAAGTCTAGGCGTGGACAACTGACTAAAAATCACCACTCTCATACATAACATGATTCCTATTAACATGATTGTCAATTAATAAGAAACCATTGAATTGCTGATGTAATTATAGTAACATTCCTCCGAGAAATAAGAGTTGGAAGAACCCACCAAAACAACTGACTGACCGTTTATCAACATAATCTTTGAACAATTTTATAAGGTTTTATAAGGCCTATGAACAATCCTAATGATAAAAAGACAGTATGCATTACAACTAAGTCTAGGCATGGAGAATTGACTAAAAATCACCACTCTAATACATAACATGATTCATATTACAGTAATAAATTGATTGTTATCGATGAAATTATTATATAGTTTCTACGTTTTTGGAGATTCGAACGCAGCGTATAATTACAATATAATGAGGTGGGACAATAATTAGCGATATATTTATAGTTTTTTTCAAATATACAGGGCGTCCCAATACTGTGCGACATCAAAGGAAAGTAACTTAAATATTGTATATAGGATATTTTGCTGAAAGGAGACTTTATTTTATTTTTAAAACATAGAAATACTGCAGTCGAAGGTTTTCTAAAAATTACTTGCTTCGTCTGGGAATCGAACCAAACATTTAATGGAATCAAACATTTTACGTTATTCTTTTGTTATAAGATACTATGTTACTTAAGATCTTTCTTTTACCCATTCTTTCGATTGCCAAAAATAAAATGTTTTTTTTTTCACTTTTATGTCTCTTTGATTCCCAGACCAATCAAATAACTTTTAGAAAATCTTTGAAAGCAGTATTACTAAGTTTTAAAAATAAAATAAAGCCTCCTTTTAGCAAAATATCCTATCTGCAATATTTAAGGTATTTTCTCTTCATGTTGCATAGTCTGGGGACGCCCTGTATATTGATTTAAAATTGGTGGGTACTGTTTCTTCAGCAAAAACATAGCGAAAAATATCTTCAACTTCAAAATAACAACACAATTACAAATCCTATTCTAACTATCACAAGATTAAAGTTATTCTATCGTCAAATGTAAATAAAAGTCTGGTCCAAGTTTTCAATTGAGGAATGTAATTATGTCTGGAAAATTATGACCCAATGTCTCCAAAGGTAATTAAAAGAAAAATTTGAGCCTTTCACCCCCGACTAACGGAACGAAGCTCTCACTCTGAATCACGGCGAGCGATTGGTAATCCACATACACTACGAACTTACCATTGCAAGGGTAATCGGTTTCACTATAGATCTGCCATATTTCAGTATTTAAACCTGGGTTCTTATCCTCCAAAATATCGAAAATGATGTTCAAATCATCTTCGCTATCAGGGAGTATATTTGTGGGTATTTTTAGTACTATTTTGGTTTGGTAACAGTTGTCAGGGATAACAAATTCCTTGCGGTGTTTCGGAGAATCCGGCTCGATGATAATCGGGTCTATATCGTGATCTTCGTGTATTTTGGGAGATTTGTCATTTTCAATATCACTGTTGTTATCGGTTCTTTCATCAACGCTCTCTTTTTCGGCTACTTTTGTTACTTCCTTAGACTTCTTCTTGGCTACCTTCTTGACTTTACTCGCTTTCTTTTTGGTTTTTAGCGCCTTTGCTTTTGTGAGCGCTTCTAAAGTTTCTTTGGGCTTGATAAGAGAGCGGAGATGACCCAGTTTGAACTCCGCCGGTTCAAGTCCAATTAGCTTGTTGAATTGTGGATCCGTGATGACTTGTGCAGACAGCTTGTCTATTTGCAGAACGACGTCTAGTTTTGAGCACGTTCGGACAGTACTGATCTTTCTCCAGTATTTAGTACGAAGTCTAGGATTCTGTTTTTGCAAAATTGCTATCACATCGTCCGTTTCTTTACTTGTCTTTACTACCAAACTTACAATTCCAACAGCTCCACGGAATTCTGTCGATTTGAGACTTATTTTCAACTTATCGTTTACGATAGCAACGTTTTTCTCGATCCAGATCCTTGAGTCCATGTTTTTACAAATTATAAATATCACTCCATCAAATAAGTACACGTCGTGGAATCTTGGCATCGAGTCTTCAGTAAGAACAACCTTCCCTAAAGAATCTGCGACAATGCTCTCGAAGGTTCTCTTGATTAAATGAAATTGAACTTCGTCTATGCGAGAATCGGGATAGTCCGTTGGCCCTACGTATAGCTTTAGATCGTCGGCAATCAAATCCGTGTAGTGATTGGTTCGAATGCGAGTGAGAGGTGCATTTATTATTTCTGGATCAATAGGCGCATACATATGCTTTGCAACAAATTCTCTTTGCTTTTTAATTTCGAAGTTCTCAATGTCTTCAGATTTAGATGTAGTTTCATCGCAACTTATATCTCGTTTTTGTCTGTCAATGATTCTAAATGTAAGCTTCTGTCCTTCATGCGTCGGATCAAAATCGGGACTCTTGATGACTTCTAAAGATTCAGGATCAACACCGAATTCTCGTTTCTGTTTCCCGGCTACATCGGAATAATACTTCCAACAACTTGGGTTCAATTGCGGATACTTCTCTTTGAGCTCATTCAATATTACAAGTGATTCAATGTGAGCTTCCTCTTTTGGCAACCTCATTACAATTCTTGTATACCTTACTAAATTTTTCACGTCACGGAATGTAAGTTTCAGTCCTGTGGAATTTATGAATTTCGGCAATATCTCAGTCAGATAGTCTTTAGTTTCCAGACTATCACAGATGTATATGACAGCACCGTTTGACAGAAAAATGTCTTGAAATTGCGGAATGATCATGTTCGTGAAGCGTTGAGATTTCATGTCTTTGTGCAGGTATTCCTTGAAGAGATGTTTCAACCGTCTGATGTGAGTGCCTTCCAATTTGTACACTGGGTATCCTTCGAGGGTTATCGCGACTTTGAGTTCGTTTTCTACATGAAGATAGTTCGTTCGTCTATGATACGCAATTCCTCTATTGCTGTCGATATTTACCGTGCTGGTTTTGGTAAGAAGGTTGTCATTGCTTTCAATAATCGATACAGACTTTTCAGACAAAGCCATAAGAGACGTTGTGGTTTCTGCTTCTAATGGATTAATTGGTATCTCTTTCTCGGTTTCTTTTTTATCCTCACGGTCACAAATAGTCTCGTCAGACCAGAACAACACTTCATCGTTTTCACCAATATATTTGACATCCTTGATTTTCTTCATAATATCATGTTGCAATGAAATTTCGAGCTCTTTCTTGATATCAATCTCTTCAATCTCGACGTCATGTGCTTGATCATTGATTGAATCAATTTTTTCATCTTCATATATAGCTTCTGATTCATTCATTTCAATTATACCAGTGGCTTCTTGTGCAGTTTCTACAGCGACGTCTTTGAATTTATTTTCAACTTCAACAGGTACTAAGCTTATTGTAGATTCTACTGTCGGCGTGGAAATAGACGTTTTTATATCATCTAGTAGTTTCACTCTCGAAGTGACACTGCTTAAATCTTCCTCCATACCAGACAGTAGGCATTCATAGTAAATTTCCGTGTACCCAGTGAGTTCAAACTCTATTTGATCGTAGTCTATGATGTTTTTGAAAGTGGGGCCGCGGATAATCTCACCAGAAACACGATCTATCAGGAACGAAGTGCATTCAACATCATTAACGACTTTCTGAGCGTATATCTTCCACATATTAGTTTTCAACGCCGGGTTGAAATACTGCAACAACTTGAAAGCGTCCGGGGCGGTCGCCGGCCAACAAACACGTGGAATTTTCAGCACGGCTAGACACAATCTCTTGACGTCAGCATTCAAAAGCACCAAGTTGTAACACATGCGTTCCTGCAAACCTGGAGAGATTCTTACCATCCAATTTTTCGTGTCTATGTCCTTGCAAATACACACGATAGCACCCCTGTTCAAATAGTAATCGAAAAATGCTGGAACTTTTAGTAAGAGACCTGCCTTCGATTGCATATCGAGCACTTCATGCAGGCACCGTTGGAAGAGCTCCATTTGACGTAAGCGCATCTTGGATTTCGGGTACCCTGCTAACGCTACAACCACCTTCAGCTCATCGTCAATAATGTCATAATAGTCAGAGTTCCTCATTTGTATCAGTCTGTTAGTTTCGTCAGCCTCGTCATCGGTCTCCGCGTAAAAGTCGCGAAACTTTAGATCGCACGCCATGTTGCTGCCACAAGAACACTTCTTAGCCTCACATTTCTTGCTGGTCCGGTCGGATCTCTTACTAACGCTGCTGGCTAACTTACTACATTCAGATTGCTTAGATTTACTAACGGTAAGAGTGGTTTTGCTTTCCTTGCTATCGGGAATATCAGTTTTGCTCGTCCCCGTGTCTATTCTCGACACCGCACTTGGGTCTTCAGAGCACAGAACGCAAGTTGAAGGAGTGGAGCTTCCGTCGCTATCTTCTCTCGTCCAAGTCGTCTTCAGGCAGGAACATGTTGTATCCTTCTGTAGACAAATGATCTTGTATCGATTTAAATCTTTTTGAGCCTTATTTCTTTGATGTTAAGAGTGAATATCGAAGGAAGCCCCACTCCTAAGCGTGCATGCATGTCAGCGGCCGCAATAGCTGAAATTTAGAAGTCGACCACACATCATCTTAGAATCATGCGTATTTTAATGATGCTAAGATCTGTTAGGTCGACTGGAAGATTCAAATAGTTATTGACCTGGAATTTAGAAGAAGCCATAATAAAATACATCGCAATACACATAATACATTGCGTAATACAGTAGGTAAATATAATTTACTATATTTTTTAAATGGGTTTGAGTCAACATGCACAAAAAATTTGTACCTAATAAACATTCCCTATTCCCCACCATCCGACCACGCATTATCTTAGAATCATGCGTATTTGCATGATGGTAAGATCTGTTAGGTCGACTGAAAGAATCAAATAGTTATTGAACTGGAATTTAGAAGCTATAATAAAATAAATTGCAGTACACATAATACATTACGTAATACAGTAGACAATAAGTAATTTTTTTAATATAAATTACTATCCTTTTTAAATGGGTTTGAGTCGAACATGCACAACATTTTTGTACCTAATAAACATTCCCTATTCCCCAACATTCGACCACACATTCTCTTAGAATCATGCGTATTTGAATGATGCTAAGATCTGTTAGGTCGACTGGAAGATTCAAATATTGACCTGGAATTTAGAAGCTATAATAAAATACATCGCAGTACACATAATACATTTCGTAATACAGTAGGCAATAAGTAAATTTTTTTTTTTTTTTTTAATATAAACTACTATCATTTTTAAATGGGTTTTAGTCAAACATGCACAACATTTTTGTACCTAATAAACATTCCCTATTCCCCAACATTCGACCACACATTATCTTAGAATCATGCGTATTTGCATGATGGTAAGATCTGTTAGGTCGACTGGAAGATTCAAATATTGACCTGGAATTTAGAAGCTATAATAAAATACATCGCAGTACACATAATACATTATGTAATACAGTAGGCAATAAGTTTTTTTTTAAATAAAATTAACTTATTATTAAAAAAATATTATCCTGTAAAATCTCCCAAGCACAATATTTCATACAAAAAAACTCCATAAAATCAGTGCACCCTTTCCAAAAAACTAAATTGAACCAGTGCACCCGTTCTGGAGCTACGATGCAACAAAGACACATGCCACCTCTCTTTTATAGGGGGTTAAAAAGTTGATAGTAACTCGTGTCTAATTGTTACCTTTTCAAGACTAACTGCTGAACCGATCTTAATGAAATTTGACAAAGACACAGTGTGTATCATGAGGATAGTCATGGGATTCTTGACATGGGGGGGATTCTTTCATTTCTTCTTGGGGACATGTGTGACTAATCAACACTTTCAATCAAGACATGTGTGACTAATCAACACTTTCAATCAAGACATCTGTGACTAATCAACACATTCAATCAAGACATGTGTGACTAATCAACACTTTCAATCAAGACATGTGTCATGTGTGTGGGGGGAAGTCTTAGGTCTACTAGTTTCAGCAAAAATCAGGTTTCGCTATCTCAAGTTTTGTTGATGAGCTGTGATCAGCAGAAAACACAATCAAATTAAAATTTCGCGCCTCAAGAGAAACCTTCCACATTAAATAGCTAATTCTACCATTGTAAAATTGGATGATATAATAAATTGTAATTCAATAGTACTCACCGAATCTCCAGCCCCAACGGTCACACTGGTCTCGTCTTGAATCCTATAACAATAAAAGTTTATTAAGTAAAATATATTTTTAAAAATAACAGCTTTTATAAAATTAGTGATCGGAACCGTGTGCTGATCAAAATGAGCCTAAACTGGACGGTCTCGCTGTTGGCACAAAATAGGACATGAACATGCTAATTGTGAAAAATATTTTTTTCAATACAAGCTTTTATAAAATTAGTAATCGTAACCGTGTGCTGATCAAAATGAGCCTAAACACGGCCAGTCTACTATTATCCATCAAATAGTGTCCACCTTCCGTCTCCATCATCAGATCAGCTGGCTGTCACCATCATATTGTATTGTAATCGGAACTTGACAGGTATGCAAAATATCAACTCAATTGGTTGTGGATAACTGCTTTAAAATTCAGTTGCAAGATTTCACCCGGACCATACATTGCAAGTTAAATAAAAGCTTGTAATAAATAGTGACTCTTGCCCCCACACAATAAAGTCCAATTCAGGTAGCTCAGCGCTAATTACCTACAGCTAAAGTCACCTGGTAGTTACCTCTCTATCGCGTAACTCTTATCTTGTCTGACTCACTGCATTGACTAGTGTACATTTTGAGAAAACACAAGTGTACGTTATGCGAAAAAATCGAGTGTACTTTTTGCGAAGTGGACGTTTTGCGAAGTGATCATATTGAGAAAAAGTGCGAAGTTTTTTTTTTAACATTGATAGACCTTTGTTTGACCACGATCTCACCAGTAATAAGTTACGATGTGGCCGAAGATGGAGCACAAAGGTCTAGAAGGCACCTATTCACTCTAGCCTTGAAGAGACCCAGATTATAGTTTACAGGAAAGACAGACGACGGTAGTGTATTCCACTCCTTAGCAGTTCTCATTATAAAGGTAGAACTGAAACGTTTAGTACGAATAGAGGGTATACTTATGAGGTAAGGGTGGTACCGAGCCGTGCGTATGCTCGTCCTATGATGAAAAGGAGATGGTGGGATCAGATCGTGCAGTTCCTGGGAGCATTCCCCGAGATGTAACCTATGTATGTACATTATGAGAAGTGGACGTTTTGCGACTGAGCCGACTCGACAAGTCGAGCCCGCCGGGTGCTTGTAGCTTCGTACCAAAGTGCGGAGTGCGCCACGGCTGGTAATATGTACGTAAAGCATAAATAAATAAATCTATCTAGCCCCAAGCTAAGCAGAGCTTGTGTTATGGGTACTAGATAACTGATATACTTAATACAATACATTACATAGATAGATATTTTTTATGATACATCGAAAATACCCAGAACACCCTGAACAAATATCTGCGATCGCACAAATATTTGTTCCGAGGCGGGAATCGAACCCGCATCCTCCTGCGTCGCAGGCAAACCTCCACCCGCCGCGCCACAGAGGTCTTCAAATAATACGTATGTAGTGTTTTTTATGTGTATGTTAGTTTCTAAGGTATTTATGTTGATATGGGCTTATTGTTTAGGTTTAGTGCATTTCTCAGTAAGCCTGAAATAAAGATTATGAATTTGAATAAAATACTTACACCTGGATCGACCGCCCGTCGGGCAGAAGGCGACGCTTGGTTACACCGGTATTCGTTTTCATCTAAAACAAATAATACGGTTTTTTGTTGAAAATATATTTGCAAGTAATTAATTATGTAAAAATTAAAAAAAACCCCCAACGCAATGAAACGGCTGAACCGATTTTGATCAAACATAGCTAAGTACACTCCCGACAAACACACATTTCAAACAAAAAAAAAACGAAACCGGTTCATCCGTTCGGGAGCTATGATGCCACAGACACCCACACACCCACTTTCACACACACACACACACACACACACACACACACACACACACAGACACGTCAAACTTATAACACCCCGTCGTTTTTGCGTCGGGGGTTAAAAATAGTAGCTCGGCGAACCTTCGCCCGCCAACCGAAGAGGTCGTCAAATAAGAAATTTAGTAAATGATGAGAGCCCCTAGCGGACTTGTGGAGCAACTCATTAAGAGGCTGTCAAATAGGCTTTTTTAAACGTATTTTTAGCAAAATCTACATAGTTTAAGACAACAAAAAATGTATGATTTCATCATATTTCCATGATCGAGCCCAAAACACGATTTCGTCAATTTTACATACATAGATAGATAGATAGATAACACTTTATTGCACACCACAAAAATAAAAATAACATTAAAAACAATCAGAAAAATAAGTACCTATGGAAGTACAATGGGCGGTCTTATCGCTGAGAGCGATCTCTTCCAGACAACCTTACATACATACATATCCACACGCCTTTTACCCCGAAAGGGTAGACAGAGCCTCAATGGACCTCTTTTCACAGTGGGTTGCAGCATCGTGTAATATAGACGTGATAAGTGGTGAGCTCATCGCCGCCATTGCTTCCCACGACTGACTCGGCTTACGCTTTCTTCCAGTAATAACACATTCCATAATAAACTAGCAGCCAGGACAAATCTTATACCAACGAATCTTATCGACAACTCCGGGTAATCCCTTAGTAGGCTTTTACGACATCCTCGGGAGGAGACGGAGGGGTCTATTCTTAGGCCGGACACACCACATCACAAAACTTTAATCGACAATTTTTCTCGATATAAAAAAAAAAAAAGTGAAGTTACCTCTACAATGCGCTTATAACGTAAATATCTCTATTAGCTATCAGCTACATTGATAACAATAATACGAGTAACAAATAATATTATTATAGAGAGCATGCTCGATTTATATTTTAGATTACGCAGCAAGTATTTATTTAAATACCGTTTTTCGTGATTTTCGTTCACTTTTTGTAGCGTGAGCGCTGTTCTGTCACTTTCTAACATAGCTGAACTTTGCTGAGTTAGATGAGGTGACTAGGTGATGGAATTTGGGGTGTACATAAGGGGGCACTGAGGAAAAAAATTTTTTTTATTTTTTATTTTTTTTTATCTTATCATGTAGCCTTTTTCTCAGGCATCAATTAATGTAAATGCATTTTTTCCATACGACTTACCGTTTTAGAGATTCATATCATATGCACGCCAATACCCAATAGCCAGGTAATATCATAGGACTCTGACAAACGAACAATTCATATCTCAGAAACGGTAAGTTGGATGGAAAAAATGCATTTAACATTAATTGAAGGATAAGAAAAAAGCTACACAACAGGATTAGGATTTTTTGCTAAAAAAAATCTAATTCTTTTTTCCTCAGTGCCCCCTTAAGTACACTCTGACCCGGAATTTAGCTATTGTCTGCCTCTTAAAACAAAACATCGATTCGCCGTTCTATAGTCGGAATACCGATTGTCACCTTTAGCCCTCTGATCATGCAAACATTTATCCCGCAGCGGGAATGGAACCCGTAACCTCCCGCATCTCAGCCGGCTTCTCACCCGCCGCGCCAGAGGCACAACATTGAACACGTACCTTCTGCTGCTGTCTCAGCATTCGCTCCTGCACCTGCAGCTGTTTGTCCATGATCTGGAGCCGCTGCAGCTTTATCTTCTCCAGGTTGTACTCCAGGCTCGGATCCTGACCCTGAGGAATGTTCAACGTCATTCTTAAGGCGTGGATATATGTCAAATGCGGTGCATTCAAACCTTTGTTTATCACTTAAACAACATTCAGCACCCATCTTTGTCTGAGGCTAGTTAGAGGTGTTTTATAACGTGCCCGTACCTGTATACCTCAAGAGGGAGGCCATATTGAACATTTATTGAGATAGTTTTATTAACATAGGTACCGGATTACCTACAAATTTTATGAGAAAACATTTGATTAAATTTGACTATCTTCTACTGCTCCGTTTTTTTTCTTCCCTTACAATGAAAGAATCCTTACATGAAACTGATATGATACGCATAAAAAAAAAACTTGATCTGAACCAGTCATTTTTATGGGGAAAACTCACGCTTGACCAAAAAAATTGCTATGCCAAAATCGTTTTACAATAAAACAAGTAAATGGTTCCAAATACAGTTTTCCCGTATCTCTTAAGGATTAGGATATGCTATGCCCATACTGTCCAAGTTAAAAAAACACTATACCATGAACAATAATATAGGACTCAGAGGACACTCGCTGAAGCTGCAACGCGGGCCAAGTACCAGCAACCCAAGTAATCGCGTCGTGCGCATTTGGAACCGGCTAATAATTCATAATTCATAATCTTTATTGCAACAATGATGGTACCTACATAGTAGGTCTTTATTATACTAGAACAGGTGTCACACATTGAATACATTTTGGACATGCAATAGTATTTAAGTATTCAAAAAGATGTCAACATTCAATAATATTATGTCAATTGGGTTTTAAAAAAATTAATGTTACAAAAAACTTTTTCAAATAGCCATTTCCAGGGTTCGAAAGGATAATTATCAATGATAATTATCCTGATAATTATCACGATAATTATCCTGATAATTATCACGATAATTATCGTGATAATAACAGATTGATAATTATCGATTGATAATAACAAAACATTGCGCACGTGAAAGTGAACTGTATTCGAACGTGTATTTCCGCACTTGCGTCTATCCGAACGCACGAAGTGTCAACGGCCAAGGGAATTCCCCTTACAAGAAAAATTCAGTTCGAATTACGCAAAGTTGAGTGAACTCCAGTGTCATTGGTTTGTTAAATATTGTTTATTGAGTTGGATTTGTAAAATGGCTCGTGAGAAAGATCCAATATGGTCATACTTTACAAGATCTTAGTTGGCTTTTAGGAGAACAAATAAGTGCTACTGCATCTTGTAACAACACCCCCCTCCCCCCCCCCCCCCCCCTTTATAAACCGGATTTCCCTAGGGAGATTTTATGATATGAACTAAATGCATTGGCCGGCGTGATCATCTTTATGGAAAGGACTCTACGTTGTGAAATCTTAGCAGTAACTCAGTTCTTTATGGAAAATCTTCGAAATGGAACATAATAATTTGGTTTTGCAGTAAAGAGGGCGCACCTCCTACGCGCTTCTCAGTGACCCTCAACACATATACCTTGGTCAGGTCTCCTCTGCATTATAAGGGAATTTACATTAATAACAAATTCTATAGTAAGTCAGAGAGAAAAGAGGAAAGCTTTTCTAAGTTCTCCCCAAGGATCTCTATAAACCCTCAAAATTCAAAATTCAAATGTCCTAATACTGTAAAAATACGTGAACTAAGATCTCACTGGAGAGAAGTAGTAGAGAATAAAGTCTCAAATAAATTTAAGGTTAATTCGAAGATCAGGTGTTATTCCTGCAAATCACTGCTCGTAAGCGTCTCTCTGAATCCTCAAGGAATAATTAAGGCGGGGAAACTCCCAAATAAAGTCAAGAAGCTATTCTCATAGGGCCCTAGGACTTTCGTCCTTTAAGTTCAAGGTCCCAAGGTTTTACGGAGTCCTGTATATCTTAACAGGAGGGTCCAACAGCACTGCTCGGCATGGCTGATATGGGTTTGAACTAGCGATAGCCAAACTAGAACCAGCCTCTCGGCTCTAACTTGGAGCCTCCAAAGTGAATTATTTAGGTTTTCAAAGCAGTTTCGCGCCCGGATATGTAGCCTAGCTAATTTTCCTAGCTAGAAGTGTTTTTATTTAGCCAAGCTTGCATTTGCTTGTCTTTTTAGTTATTTGTGCTTGTATTGTGTGAATGTCAGAGTACTAGCTTATTCCCTAGGGTTATAAGAAGTGCCAAGCAGTATCCTGGACGAAGAAACGCTCTAATACTGATGAAGACCTATAATGTACCCCATATACCTATCTATTCTGGGTGTGTAAGTGGCAAATCTAGAGCACGCGAGCTCACATTTATGTGAAAGGAAAATGTGTTTGTCTGTCAGCGAAGTGCAATGCTGAGATACCTATTCTAGAGAAATTAGGGGGGACATGGCCATAGGCCATGGCCAGGGATGTCAGGCCTGGACGGAGAGCCTAAGACATGTCCCAAGAACCACCGTGAACGACAACGTTTTCACTAGAGGCAGATAATTAAGAGTGTCACGATGACGCGATGCGCTTGCTGAAAAACATCCTCTCCTCCGCCCCTAGCAAAAGCAAAGTCGTGGGCTACTGCAGGCCTTTAAAACGGAAGCCATATTACAGCCTAGGATGCCCAATCTGATCTAGGTACGCGATTCTATCTTCTGAGGTCCGCCTTGTCACCATTCCCAAGACTTCGTCAGCGACGCAAAGCAGTTAAGTTTGCGATTTCCATTTGAAACAGCTCTCAGGTCCTGTTTGAGAGCTGCCCAAGGCGCAATCAATTGTTTCACTATCTTCTGGTTTAATCACTTTTTCAGGCTTGTCCGGCAGCGCTTTCGCATCTTACTATCCCTTCGGGCTCACAAATCTGACTGCCACACCTGACATTTCGTTTCATACCGTTCCTTCAATATTCAAATTCAAAAATAAAGTCTCTATTCTAAAATATTAAGTAGTAGTTGTGTTTTAATTCCTGAAACAACCTAAGAGGTTCTTGTAAGTCAGACTAATAAGGCTGAATTATTACAATCTACAGCAGCAACAATGCCAACGGAAATAGAATCATCATCAGATGAAGATATCCCGACGACGACGATTGGCTTCTTTGGTCAATCCAATTTAATTTATTTTGAATGTCGAATCTAACGTCACTGATTTTTTCTCAAACTACCTTTAATTATGTTAATTTGTATAATAAAAATTATAAAAATTATTTGTTTTTATTTTTTGATGTTAGTATATAAAAAATGAATTTCTTACACTGGTGAAAATTATCCGATAATTATCAGATAATTATCAAGAAGCGTTATTATCTTGATAATTTCGAACCCTGGCCATTTCTTTAATGACAGTAAACATACTGTCTATTTGTATCTCCTTTATATATTTTGGCAGGTGATTGTAAATTTGAATGCTTTTTATATATGTGCTTTTGCCGTAAATCATAGTTTTAGGCTACCAGACTCAGTGATCAGTGGCCCCTCAAAAATAGACTTGACAAACAATTAAAGTGCACTGACAAGGACTAAGATATACACGCATCAGCTCCGAGAGCTGCCTGTGAATTATAAATAAATAATAATAATGATTTATTTATTTATTTATTTATTTATAAGCCGGAAGTTCCCCACTGCAGGGCAAAGGCCCTTCCCTCTTTCCAATCATTTCTATCATTTTTATTATTAATTATTATAAATAATAAATTCAATTATTATTTATTATAAATAATAATAAATAACCCCACCCTATTTGCAGTGATCAATAGATAATTCCTAGTTCCAATGCGTGAAAGCTCCTCATACATAACTACTTTGACATGCAAGGGCCCAGAAATAAGTGGTGTTGACAATGAGGGTCAGATTCATAAATGTACATAATTTTCAATAGAAACGGGATATTTACCATGATTGTTGAGTTTGCAATGTTCCCAATATTTCGGCACAGTTGCATGCGCCATGATCACGGGAGAACTATCGGGAACATTGCAAACTCAAAAATCATGGTAAATATCCCGTTTCTAGTGAAAATTATGTACATAACCATGATAGTTTCAAAAGTTTCATAAATGTAGCTTACCGCATCACTATCTCCTCCAGTTCCCTCGCCATCATCAGCTCCCATCACGTGATCTTCCATGTTTCTGTAACCATAGAAAAGTAAAATATTAAATCTTATATTCATAAAACAAAGTCGTGTTAGTTACACCACTTATAACTCAAGAACGGGTGAACCGATTTGGCTGAAAATTGGTGGGGAGGTAGCTTAGAACCAGGAGATTGACATAGGGCGGAGGAGTGGGAGGGAGGGGGGTTTTTCACAGGGGGCTACCCGTGCGAAGCCGGGGCGAGTCGCTAGTGTTATCTATAACTCTCTAGATTCTCTGCAGTCTATCATCAACCTTCGGAAACACCTCAACAGTGTCAATGATTTTTCTTTCAAAACACATTGATCTGCTAATTTTGGGACACTTATCAACTTAACAGGATAAATAAATCACCTTTTATTGACATAAATTCTGATTGAGTATCCCTTTGCAAAGACTAACCAGCTTTCACACTCAGATCTCCATTGTCTTACCGTTTGTCGTTTTAAACATTCAGATTGGCAAAGTGTGGAAACTAAAGCCACAGAAACCCATATAAAATAATTGGTTCAACATGGCTTTATGGGGCCAAAATTACCCACTAACTAAAATTAACTGGCCAAATTGTACCCACAACCAGTGCAAGTATTGTTTCAATTAACAATTCAAACAGAATAAATTAGAAGCATTATATACCTACTAGGTTGAAACGTTGTTTTGTCAACAAACTAGTTGTTTGTTGTTATAGTAGTAGTAGAGCTTTAATGTGAAAGAGTTTGTCCGGGGAAGTACTACCACCATACCTATTTCTGCCGCAAAGCAGTAGTGCTCGCATTGCTGTGTTCCGGTTTGAAGGGTAAGGGTGCCGGTGAAATTACAGGCACATGAGACTTTCATCTTTATGTGTCAGGGTGGCAGACGCAGTGCAATGCCACATAGGGTGTGTCCTAGATGAACGTGACCTATGAGGTAATGCACTGTTCATAGGCAGAGGTTACCGCTTAACATCAGGTGGGCCATCTACTTGTTCCGTCATTCAAGTAGTAAAAAATAAATAAAAAAAACTAACATAATTTATACAATTAGTTTAGAAGTGCACTGCCCTGCTGTCATACAGTTTACACTAATAGAGGGCAGTCACTCGTCTAAATATTTTGCAATTAAATATTTTTTGTGTACCACATGATTCTGAATATATAAATTACTTACTTTATATTACTGCCTACTTTAGGTACAGACCGTTCATTGTAAGATATCCCCTGCGGTGAATGGTCTGTAGGTTTTAGTTCTTAGGTGCTGGTTTATCTTTTATTTTGTGTTTCCTACTTTGTATTATCGGTCTTTTATGTGTAATTTATGTCAGATAAACATTTTTCTATTTCTATGGCCCGCAATTCAGGCAATGATGGGTGAACAGCTTTGGCCCGTCATACCCATCACCACCTAGTTATGACTAAGGCTTCTAATATATTTTTTCTCAAAAAATTAGCAGACATTCATTGGCCTATACTATAGGTACAACATTTGCCAACTGATTTTATAATTTTCTTAGCAAAATTGCCTTTGTACTCTCACAATGGATAAAGATTTTCCCTGTAGCATTGCTTGCCCGCCCGATTTAACCAAAAAGTTCTCGAAAAATGAATGTAAAAATTGATATATAGGTACCTTTATTTAAATTATCTGTTTCATGAATATCTTGATATAATTAATAAGTTCAAGGAGTAAAATGTAAGTGGGTACCAATTATTTTGATGTAAGTGGGTACTTTCGTGGGTAGGTCCTCTAGGAACTGTGTTCTTCAAGTTTGTTGCAATGCGTCTTATCTTACTTATCGTATTCTTGATCCGTAGTTATGTTACAGTGTAAAAATAATGAGAGCATTGTTCTAATTGTTTACGTGTAGGAAAAGAAGCGATAACAACTCACATCTCGTCAGGATTTAGCTGAATCGTCGAAAAGTATTTTTTCAACATTATGCTAAAAAATCACTATCGACACGATTAGACCGCCTTAACTTTACCAAAAAACTTCGACAGATGTTGTAAAACGTGTACGAAACACGACTTTACAGTATTGTGGACTAATTTTCACAGAAATATTCACAAAATTAGTTTTGAACTCCGAAAACTAAACTAAAACGACCATTTTCTAAAATTTTCGCTCCAAGTGAGTGTTGCCAGCCACTACCCAGTCCTAGCGAAAATTCTATGTCTATGGTCCCAACAGTCCCATGGAGATAACTACGTACATGAAGTAGACACATATCTTGGACCATGAACAGTCCACAGCAGTGTTGCCGTTAAAAAAAAAACTAAAGTAGTTGGACAAGCTTACAAAATTCGCTAGATAAAAACAGTAAAAACAAAAATAGAAAATCGGCATGAATTCGGCCAAATATAACCTTTATTTATTTATAACAGGGCGTGGTCGCAAGCCTCCTTGCCTGTTAAATTAGGAGGCTTAGGTATTCGTAAAATTTCAAGTGTAGCCCTACCAGCGTTCTTGTCTTTCGTCTACAGCACTTGTTCTTTGGTTAAAGAAATTCTATATCCTTCTCTTGTGGCTCTTTCTGGCAACACTCTCAAAATTTCATACTTAGACGAGGCTCGAAATGCTTGGAATGGAATAGTGCTTGCCCCAATACTACTCCCCCCAAATCTCTTTCGTCTCAACGGCAATGGGACGGGCCTCTGTGCGAGCTGACGCGGAATTGTCTGTTATAAAAGTGCTCAAGCTCCACATATCGTGCTCGTCTCCTGGCCGTTTCCAAATGGGAGTCAGGGTCTTGGTTGCAAGCACTTCCATCACACAATACTGGTACTTTAATGGATTCAGTTTCTAATTCTGTCCGTATTGCAACTTCTTTACGGTTGGGTGCAGGGTGCTGTGCCCCTCATCACTGCCAGTGCGGTAATGCTGTTGATCAGCTTGGTCACCACGGATTATCGTGCACCAGGGCTGCCGGTAGGATTTCCCGCCACGCTAGCCTTAATGATATTATTCGCCGGGCCCTTACCAGCGTTAACATTCCAGCCATTCCAGAACCGAATGGTCTGCTACGTGACGATGGTAAGCGGCCTGACGGCATGACTCTTGCTCCGTGGGAGAAGGGTAAGCCTTTGGTGTGGGACGCTACATGCGTTGATACCCTTGCGCCATCTCACCTGTCCGGGACATCAGTTAGGGCCGGTGCGGCGGCAGATTCCGCTGGGGACCTCGAAAGACGCAAATATGCAAGTCTCGACAGAGCTTACTTATTTGAGCCTTTCGGGGTCGAGACTCTGGGTCCGTGGGGTTCCAGGGCCCTTCGCGTTTTCAAAATTCTTTCAGGGCATCTGGTCGAAGCGACGCGTGACCCGAGAGCTGGCTCTCATCTGGCTCAACGCATTAGTATTGCCATTCAGCGTGGCAATGCAGTCAGCATCTTAGGGACGCTTCCGTTAGTGATTTGGATCAGTTGAGCTACCTTTAGATCGCTTGCAGTGGTCTTCATGTAGCATTACTGTTTCATATGTATTTTGTAAAAACCTTGTATTATTCTTTTGTAAATAAATGTATCTACCTTTATTTGATATTTATACTGTTTCTAATGAACAAATAAACAAATATCAATCCGTAAAAAGTTAATTACAACTTTAGGGTAAAGTAAATATAAAGTTTTTACTTTCTGATGGACAAAAAAAAATGGATCATTCCTGGTTTGGAATATTTTTGGTAATATACAGGCTGCGAAATCTGATGTGGCATTTTTTTTTTTTATACTACTTGGATGACGGAACAAGCAAGAGGCCCACCTGATGTTAAGCGGTAACCTCTGCCTATGAACAGTGCATTACCTCATAGGTCACGTCCACCTAGGACGCGCCCTATGTGGCATTGCACTGCGCCCGCCACCCTGAGACATAGATGAAAAGTCTCATGTGCCTGTAATTTCACCGGCACCCTTACCCTTCAAACCGGAACACAGCAATGCGAGCACTACTGCTTTGCGGCAGAAATAGGTATGGCGGTAATACTTCCCCGGACGAACTCTTTAAACATTACTTTACTTAACTTTTGCTATAGATAACGATAAATGCAATACACGGCGGAATGCGTTTATTTATTATTTTTATTATTTGTTGCAGTGAGGTCGCACGGCTTGTTCATTTGCCATTTTCAAGTAAGTATAATTTATTATTGTAATATACACGGTGTAACAAGAGGGGTGGATCATCGCACTGAGCAGGTAATCACTACGTTGAACTTATGATGACTTGAGGCAGGGGAACTCATGACACATCCGAATAACCTCCCCATGTATGTTCTACGATTTTGGATAGTTTAGTAGTAATGCCTATTTTGGTGCTAAAATTTGGACCAATTCCTATGGAAAAGGGTTCACGTAGAATCATTTTTTTATGATGAAGTGGTGGAATTAGCGCAACAAAACTTGCACAGTAGGTAGTCCGTAAAGTGAGGAAGTTTTTAAATTTACAAATAAAAAATATTTTTCATTTATTTATTGGAGAAATATGGCTTCGGAGTTTGCTGTTAGTTTTCAGTACAAACAGTACAGTTTTCGGCTGCGCTGCTTGTGTATTTGCCAATATAATTTGCAACGTTACATTACACTACTTCCAAGTCGCTTAGGGGGCTTCGCGTCTTGACACCTTTGGTGAAACTCCACCCAGCCTTCCTCGGTGCGAAGCGTCAATGCAGGAAATTCGCATCCAGCAAAAGGAAGTGCTCAAAACGCTACGTAGTCTCGACGTGAATAAAGCTAGCGGTCCGGATGGTATCTCGGCCATAGTGTTGAAAACCTGTGCCCCTGAGTTGTCTCCAGTATTAACGCGACTTTTCCGCCTCTCTTTGAAAACTGGTGAAGTTCAACCAACCTCCGCCCGCCGCACCACAGAGGTTGTCAAATCATGGTTACCAAAAACAATAGGTGGTCTCATTTCCACCGGCACGGTCAGGGCTACTCGCTGACGGCCGGGTCCTTATACCCTGCGGGAGCGCGGAGGCTCTGCCTTGCTGCTGACGTATCCTAACTCACCATACACCTCTCACGCGTTGAAGACTCCCTTCAGCCCTTAAGCAGATGACGGAACAAGCAGATGGCCCACCTGATCTTAAGCGGTAACCCCAGCCTTTAACAATGCATTACCTCATAGGTCACGTCCGCCCAGGACGCACCCTATGTGGCATTGCACTACGCCCGCCACCCTGAGACAAAGATGAAAAGTCTTATGTACCTGTAATTTCACCGGCACCCATAAACCTTCAAACCGGAACACAGCAATGCAAGCACTACTTGCTTTGCGGCTGAAATAGGTATGGTGGTAGTACTTCCCCGTACGAACTCTCACAAAAAAGCTCTACTACTAACACTGATGGTACTGAGCCGTGCGGAGACAATGGTGGAATCAGATTGTGTAGTTCCTGGGCACATGCCCCGAAACACATCAGCCATTATGAATATATTTAGCTATACATACATACATATCCACACGCCTTTTACCCCGAAGGGTTAGGCAGGGCCTCAATGGGCCACTTTACACAGTGCGTTGCACCATCGTGGAATATAGACGTGACGAGTGGTGAGCTCATCGCCGCCATTGCTTCCCACGACTGACTCGGCTAACGCTTTCTTCCAGTAATAACACATTCCATAATAAGCTAGCAGCCAGGACAAATCTTACACCAACGAATCTTACAAACTAGTCCAGGTAGCCTGAAATAAAGATTTTGAATTTGAATTAATATAATATTAATATTAAGATTATTAATATTTAGATTTATTGAATTAATATTTAGCTATTTGTTTTGTATGTGTCATGTAGACCTAAGTTTATTTTAAGATGTTTTTCTATCTATATGTATAGCACGCTCGTATACGCGCATTATATTTAGTAAGTCATAAGTTCTCATGTTAAGTGAATTTTTAACCCCCGACGAAAAACGAAGGGGTGTTATAAGTTTGACGTGTCTGTGTGTGTGTGTGTGTGTGCGCGTGTGTGTATGCGTGGGAGTATGTGTGGGAGTGTGTGTGGGAGTGTGTGTGAGGGAGTGTGTGTGTGTGCGTGTCATCGTAGCTCCCGAAGGGATGCACCGATTTAGTTTTTCTTGTTTTGTTTGAAAGGTGTATTTGTCGGGAATGGGAAGCTTTGTTTGATCAAAATCGGTTCAGCCGTTCAGCGTTGGGGGTTTTTTTAATTTTTACAAAATAAATACTTTTAAATTCTTAAACCAGAAACATAGGCATCTTCTAGGCGAGCGTGCTTAGATAGGCCTCATCGTCGCTTCCCATCAGAGGGGCAAGTCCGAGTTTACAGACACCATCGTAACGATGAACGTAACGACGAGCGTACGTGTAATGCGTGGTAACTGAAATTACAGGGACATGAGACTTTTCATCTATGTCTCAGGGTGGCGGGCGCAGTGCAATGCCACACAGGGTGCGTCCTAGGTGGACGTGACCTATGAGGTAATGCACTGTTCATAGGCAGAGGTTACCGCTTAACATCAGGTGGGCCTCTTGCTTGTTCCGTCATCCAAGTAGAATATTAAAAAAAAAAAAAAAAAAAAAAACTAGACATTAATCTGTGACGTTTTTGGCACAGATTAATAGCTAGTTATTATGTTATACACGTACGATCGTCGTTACGTTCATCGTTACGATAGTGTTTGCAAAACTACGACTAGGGCCTCTGGTGAGATGTAGGCAAACTACGACTAGGGCCTCTGGTGAGATGTAGGCAAACTACGACTAGGGCCTCTGGTGAGATGTAGGCAAACTACGACTAGGGCCTCTGGTGAGATGTAGGCAAACTACGACTAGGGCCTCTGGTGAGATGTAGGCAAACGCAAGCCTATTCTAGTTTTTTTTTAAAACCTGTAGAAATTCAAGATGCATGGTGTGTGATCAGGAGGTTGCGGGTTCGATTCCCGCCTCGGAACAAATATTTGTGCGATCGCAGATATTTGTTCAGGGTGTTCTGGGTATTTTCTATGTATAATAAAAAATATTTATCTATTTAATGTATTGTATTAAGTATATCAGTTATCTAGTGCCCATAACACAAGCTCTGCTTCGCTTGGGGCTAGATAATGTTGTGTGAACTGTCCAGCATTATTTATTTATTTATAACCTATAGAAAATCGAGATGCGTATACTTACGGCGAAGCTCAGTTTCAGGATCGCTACACTATGCCAGGCGTGGCGCACTCCGCACTTCAGGTACGAAGCTAAAAGTACCCGGCGGGCCCGACTTGTCGAGTCAATGCAGTGAGTCAGACAAGATAAGAGTTACGCGATAGAAAGAGAGGTAGCTACTAGGTTCATACTAATGCGTTGAGCCAGATAAGAGCCAGCTCTCGGGTCAAGCGTCGTTTCGACCTGACGCCCTGAAATAATTTTTAAAACGCGAAGGGCCCGGTACCCCACCGACTCAGAGTCTCGACTCCGAAAGGCTCTAATAAGTAAGCTCAGTCGAGACTTGCATATTTGCGTCTTTTGAGGTCCGCAGCGGAATCTGCCGCCGCACCGGCCCTAACTGATGTCCCGGACTTATCTGGCTCAACGCATTAGTATTGTCATTCAGCGTGGCAATGCAGCCAGCATTTTAGGGACGCATCCGTTTGGTAGTGATTTACATCAGTTGAGCTACCTTTCAATTCAATTCAATTCAATCATTTATTTCTAGTAAGTAAGTGATTTACAAATATAGCTAAGGTAAATAAACATTTTTACAATGTCATGTAGTTAACAATTTTATAACAAACAAGCAGCGCCCCGCGGTTTCACCCGCGTAAGTCTCGATCCCGTGGCAATATCGGGATAAAAATGTGCCTATGTGTTATTCCGGGAGTCCATTTATCTCCATTCCAAATTTCATCCAAATCCTTCCAGAAGTTTTTACGTGAAAGAGTTACAAACATCCATCAATCCATCCATCCATCCATACTTACAAACTTTCGCGTTTATAATATTAGTAGGATACACAATAGTAGTTGTGCACAAATATTTACATAATAAAATACAGTACCTACGTTAGGTACTCAGTCATCAAGTAGGTTGTACAATAAAAAAAAATTGCAGTCTTAACAATCATGTGCTGAGCTCCCATGCCCTTTTGTCATCTATGTAATATTTTACTTTGTAGTAAGCCTTTTGTAACAAAACAGTATCCACAATTTTCTTAAATGTATATTCAGGTAAATTAACAATATGGTCAGGTAATTTATTAAAAAACTTAGCGCTTTGTTTGTCCTTACGACTTACGAACTCTAGCCAATCTAGTTGTAGGACCTGCAATCTTATTCCTGTTTCTAGTATTGTGTGTATGCCTGTCTCCAACTTTGTCCAAATGACCTAAATTTTTCTTAACATGCATTATATTCATATAAATATAAAAGGATGGCATTGTTAATATATTAACTGTTTAAAATAGTTATTTTAGGGAAACTCGCGAGCGAAGCCCGTAAATAGCCCTGATAGCTCTTTTTTGAAGTATAAAAACAGCTTCTGCATCAGGTGCGCCTCCCCAAAGCAGTATGCCATACGACATGACGCTATGGAAGTAGCTAAAGTAGACGAGACGTGCAGTGGCAATATCTGTCGGTTGACGTATCTTGCGCACTGCGATAGCGGCAGAACTAAGTTTGTTTGAAAGATTGCTAATGTGTGGTCCCCACTGAAGCTTTGAATCCACAGTTATCCCTAAGAACACAGTTTCAGCTACTAATTCCAGCTCCTCATTATCTATAACAACATTTGCGTTGTTAGAAGGTTGACAAAGGGTAAATTTAATACATTTTGTTTTTAATGCGTTAAGACGTAAGTTATTTGCACTAAACCAACACTGCATGCATGCAAGTACATCATTTATTTGCGATATATCACCATTGGTATTTCCATTTGGTACTAAAAATGAGAGATGTATCATCTGCAAATAACACGATGTCTGTGAACTTTTCTGCTTGGAACGGTAAGTCATATATATATAGGAGAAACGAAAATGGGCCTAAAATAGAGCCTTGCGGAACCTCTATATTCATTGGTGAAGCATAAGATTTACTATTATTTATAACTACAGTCTGCCTTCTATCAGTGAGGTAAGATTTTAACAATTATAACGCAGAGTACCCTAACCCATAGTGCTGACGCTTTAACATTAGTATGTCATGTTTGACGCAGTCAAATGCCTTGGATAGATCGCAGAAGATACCGTAGGCATCCTCTGATTTCTCCCAGGCTTACAACCATACAAGACACGCACTTGACCAGTTGTTTTGAGGTACGGAACCCTACAAGCAACTCACCGTGGCCTGCCCTTACTGCTGATGCTGGTGGAGTTATCTCGAACGCTTGCATTCATCCTCGACTCGTTGTGATTCTGTCTATCCGTGTTAGAGTGTTGTCTATCCGTGTTAGACTGTTGTCTTTCCGTGTTAGACTGTTGTCTATTCGCGCTTGAGTATTGTTTGTTCATCTGTCGATCGGTGTTGGAGTTACTTCTATCTGTGTTTGACGTAGTCTGCGGAGCCTGTTGAAAGAGACCAAAATACAAATATTAAATTTCTCAAAATAGCAGATTAAATATTTTACAAAACACTCTTTGAGCTGATGAAAATGAGCCCAAAAACGGCCAGGCTACTATTAATCAACGAGGAGTTCCGTTGTCCATCTTCCGTATCCACCATCAGATTTTTTTGGCGCAATTTTTTATTTCATTTGTTAATTTGTTTCGGACAGATTGGATGCGTGGGATATTTATTTATTTATTTTCAATTAGTAAACATTGTTTTTCTTTCTTTTTTTTTTAATTATTGATTTTATTTTCTTTATAACTTAAGTGTCTAAATTATGTTTTTGTATCAGTTTTTTTATGTTTTTTGTTGTTATTTTTTATTTATTTTTCTGCTTTTTGTCCTACTGTTTTCCTAGTATTCTGTTTGTTTTTTGTTGTGTGCCAAATAAATGTTTTTCATTTTTTTTTCAGATCAGCTCGCTGTCACCATCATATTTTAATGTCATCGGAACTTGACAGGTAAGCCAAATTTCAGCTCAATCTGTTGAGGATAACTGCTTCAAAACTCAGTTGCAAGATTCCATCCGGATTCCACCCGGACAAACATACTTACATACATTGCAAGTTAAATAAAAGCTTGTAATAAATTTAACCGTTGACTATTTTGGCAAAATTTTAAAAAAGAGCTTTCTATGTGTCTAGCGCTCACGATGTAGGGCATATGTTTATTAAAAATGTCATATGACCTGCTAATATTAGTTGCGTGTCTGCATTGTGGTAGCATAGTGCCCGTAGTTCCCGATACACACGACACAGGGGATCCTAGTGTGGGATCAGGACTATGTGTGTGACTGTTGGGTGTTATTATTTTCTGCTTAAAAATACCTGAACACATTAGTTAGGTACTTACGTTCTTAAGGTGAGCAAAACAGATGTTCATTCCGAACGGTTCAGTTCTGTTCAGCTTCATCATGGCTATCCTGGCCTCACTGCAACAAATAATAAAAATAATAAATAAACACATTCCGCCGTGTATTGCATTTCTCGTTATCTATAGCAAAAGTAAAGTAAAGTAATGTTTATTTGTTAAAATAGTTGGCGGTACATTATTAAGGTTTACATAAACAAATACAAATAGTAGTAGTAGAACTTTTTTGTGAAAGAGTTCGTCCGGGGAAGTACTACCACCATACCTATTTCTGCCGCAAAGCAGTAGTGCTCGCATTGCTGTTCCGGTTTGAAGGGTAAGGGTGCCGGTGAAATTACAGGCACATGAGACTTTTCATCATTATGTCTCAGGGTAGCGGACGCAGTGCAATGCCACATAGGGTGCGTCCTAGGTGGACGTGAGCTTATGAGGTAATGCACTGTTCATAGGCAGAGGTTACCGCTTAACATCAGGTGGGCCATCTGCTAGTTCCGTCAACAATGTAGCATAAAAAAAAAATAGCTTTATTAAGTAGCTTCACATTTCATACAACGTTACTAATAAAAATAAAGTTTGTACCAATTTAAGCTCTATTCCCCACACTAGGTCTCCACTGAGCCTGTAATTGTAGGGTCATAGTGACTCGCTTCGAACTCACTATAATTTTTTATAAATTTGAAAGAAGATATCGCTACGATATTTACTTGTATTAGTTGAAGTTATTTTCTTTCCGTAAATAAAGACTTTCAACTTATTAATAATTATTAACTATTTACCACTATACAATTCCCTGAAAAATGTGTGTGTTTGAAAGAAAGAAAGAAAGAAAGAATATATATTTATTTGTATACAAGAGCTACACAGAAACACAGAACACACTAAGTAGAAACAGATATGAAGGTACTAGGTGTAACTCAAGTAACAAAATGGTTCTGCCTCAGCATGAGTTGGTTGACAGCAAACTAGCAACCAACGCTGGTCTTCCGGCAGAACCACTTGTTGGCGTTACGGCTAACCACTCGCAACGACTATACACACAACTAACATAAAGAAAACTAATAATAAGCGTAAGGTAAAGAAAAGTAAGGTATGCTCAAATTTCAAAAAACCACTGACATAATTTTAGAAAAGGTAAGAAAGTTTTTTTTTACAATAATCATACCAATGAAAAAAATTTACTTTCCGAAAAGGAAACTTTTACAGAGCACTTGTGTCGTGTCTAAGACTTTCCTGATCCTTTTGATGGTCAATCAAAAATTTCTTTAATTTTGATCTAAAACAATATAAGCTTGCGTGTGTGTGAGTGTGTTTGTGTGTGTGTGTGTGTGTGTGTGTGTGTGTGTGTGTGTGTGTGTGTGTGTGTGTGTGTGTGTGTGTGTGTGTGTGCGTGTGTGTGTGTTCTCCTGCGTGGGTGTTCTGAGAATAATCCTGGGTGGGACAACATAGGTATCCAAACTAGGAAAAATCCTGTGTGATAGCGTACCTATGCCCTCCGCCGGACATTGAGTGGATTAGATAACAGAGTTGTTAGTGTAATAATAACATGTACTTCTCAATATATATATTTTTTAAAGAATTTACATAAGTATTTATGTAGGTACCTAACTAATTAAGGTAAGATGGTTTATGGAAGACATCCAAAGCGTTTACAAAAAAACCAGACATACATAGGGAAGCATAATGGGGGTCCCAAAGTACGTTGATAAATGTTTAGGGTTCCGTACCCAAAGGGTGGAACGGGACCCTATTACTAAGACTTCGCTGTCCGTCTGTCACCAGGCTGTATCTCATGAACCGTGATAGTAAGACAGTTGAAATTTTAACAGATTATGTATTTCTGTTGCCGCTATAACAGCAAATACAAACAGAATTAAATAAATATTTAATTGGGGGAGAGCCATACAACAAACGTGTTTTTTTGCCGTTTTTATAGATAATGGTGGAACCCTTCGTGCGCGAGTCCTACTCGCACTTGACCGGTGTTTTTATAGTACCTACCTATTTGGATAACCCGTTTGTGAGAAGTAGTCTTTCATAGAGAGGTCTCTATTGCAGTTAGGGGTATATTATCTTCTTAAGGTGGAACGTTTCGATCGTGGCGGGAAATTCAAACTTGTTTGTGTTTTTTGCTGATCACAGCTCATCAACACATCTTGAGACAGCGAAACATGATTTTGCGAAATCTAGGAGACCTAACAATATAAACGCAAATAACGCATATTTTGATTGATAGCGTCTCATAAATATCACAGTGTAGCTACGAATGTCATTCAAGGATTTTTACAGTGATTTTTTTGTTCATTGATTTAATCAATCTTCAAAAAACACATATACGCGCCCAAACCGAAACGTTAAACCTTAACCACTCGGGAGTCACGCCTGCGCACAAACAGAGTGTGGAGAAGACGCAACACCTACGTAGGTTTCTTGACAAAGTGGACACAAAACCTACGTAGGTTTCTTGACAAAGTGGACACAAAACCTACGTAGGTTTCTTGACAAAGTGGACACAAAACCTACGTAGGTTTCTTGACAAAGTGGACACAAAACCTACCTGGGTCGCATAAACAAAATGTTGTCGAACTATTCTAATAAGATGTTCCAAGAATAGTAATGCACTAGATTTAAGAAAAAGAATATAGATCAGTTTAAGTGTAAGTGACTCGACAAGTTCCAATGAGGTGTATGGGGTAACGGTAGGGGATCATTGTTTTTTTTTATACTTCTTGGAATGACGGGTCAAGCAGATGGCCTACCTGATGAAAAGTGGTACGGTACAGGTCACGCCCACCTAGGACGCACCCTATGTGGCATTGCACAGCGCCCGCCACCCTGAGACATAAACATGAAAGTCTCATGTACCTGTAATTTCACCGGCACCCTTACCCTTCAAACCGGAACACAGCAATGCGAGTACTACTGCTTTGCGGCAGAAATAGGTATCAAACAAGACTCACCCGGCAGTCTCGAACTGGATGAAGGCGTATCTCTTGAGCGGATCTCTGCTGAAGTAAGAGTGTATCACTCTGCCGTACTTGCTGAAGAGGTCTACAAAGCCCTCCTGGGCCAGAGCTGCCGGCAGCTTCGTGATGTATAGCCTCGTGTGGTCCAGTTGGACCGTCTCGCTGTTGGCATACAATAGGACATGTACTCGTAACTCGTAATTAATTTTGTAAAAATTAAAAAACCCCCAACGCAATGTAACGGCTGAACCGATTTAAAAAAAAACGGTTCATCCGTTCGGGAGCTACGATGGGACAGACAGACAGACAGACAGACAGACAGACAGACAGACAGACAGACAGACAGACAGACAGACAGACACACTGACAGACAGACAGACAGACACACACACACACACACACACACACACACACACACACACACACACACACACACACACACACACACACACACACACACAGAGAGAGAGAGAGACACGACAAACTTATAAAACCCCTTCGTTTTTCGTCGGGGGTTAAAAATAACAGAAAATGGGGGCATTATACTGAACATTTAAGACAGTCCAAAACACTGTTCATAGGCAGAGGGTACCGCCTTACATCAGGTGGGCCATCAGCTAGATCCCTCATTACAAGTTGTACAAAACACTGTTCATAGGCAGAGGGTACCGCCTTACATCAGGTGGGCCATCAGCTAGATCCCTCATTACAAGTTGTACAAAACACTGTTCATAGGCAGAGGGTACCGCCTTACATCAGGTGGGCCATCAGCTAGATCCCTCATTACAAGTTGTATAAAAAAAAGGCATACTTTTGCTGATGGGGGCATTATGCTGGAATATTCCGAGTCCAACAGTGGCATAAATAAATAAATAATGCTGGACAGTTCAAACAACATTATCTAGCCCCAAGCTAAGCAAAGCTAGTGTTATGGGTACTAGATAACTGATATACTTAATACATAGATATATATTTTTTATTATGCATAGAAAATACCCAGAACACCCTGAACAAATATCTGCGATCGCACAAATGTTTGTTCCGAGGCGGGAATCAAACCCGCAACCTCCTGCGTTGCAGGCCAACCTTCGCCCGCCGCGCCACAGAGGTCGTCAGACGGCATGTACCGATGCTACGTACCTGGCGCCGTCGTCATACTGAGAGCTGTAAGTGGTCTCATTGAAGTCTTCACGCATGGGGTCCCAGTCACAGCTGCTACCTCCCCTGCCCCGTGACGTCATTATACTGCAACAAAGGAATAACTTAATAAATATTGTTATTTATTATAGCGGGAGTCTTATTCGCCTTCAACCACAATATCACAAAACAGAAAAGTACCAGAAGGGCTCCCCCCAACGTCTTCCTTGAAATCAATTACCTCAACTTGCATGACCCACTAGGGTTGCTACTGAGAATTACTCTGGAGACTTACTCTGAATTGACTCTGAATTACTCCATATCTGATACAAAGATAGACACATGCCTTTCTCCCTGGAGGAGTAGGCTGAGCCTCAATGCCAGTCTTTGTTTTTATAAAACAGATAAACTAGCATAAGGCCCACCAGATGTAAGGAAGTCACTATCGCTTAAAGACACAATCAACACTGGGGGCATTGACAATGCATTGCCAAACCTGAAAAATGCATGTAGAGAGTGTGAAGACCTAATAGAGAACTACAAGATCCTAAACAACCACTACAGTATACCAGATTTATCAAAGACGCATACTATGAACAATAATATAGGACTTGGAGGACACTCGCTCAGGCTGCAATGCGGGCCAAGTACCAGCAATCTGAGAATGCACATATTGCCTGATCGCGTAGTGCACACTTGGAACTGGCTACCAGCCTCAGTAATCAGTGCCCTCTCATTGAATTCTATCAAAAATAGACTTGAGAAACATTTAAAGTACACTGATAAGGACTAAGAAAGATATACATGCATCAGCTCCGAGAGCTGCCTGTGTATTATAAATTAATAAAATGCATCAGAATGTTTAAGTTGTTTCAGGAGCTGATACTGCAAAGACTGGCAGAGTGCTCCCCGTAGTCTGAGGACTGACCATCCATGAGGGACTCAGCATGTCAGTTAGAAGGTAAACTATCAATTTTAGAGTATTGTGATTGAATTGGAGTAGGCTTCCGATTTCTTGTTTTTGTTATTGAGATATTTTGTACTACTGTGTCAAGTTTTTCTTGTCTTCTGAGATAGCAGGAGCAATGTTTTTTTTTTTAAAACAACGGTAATTTGCCGAATTTTATTTCTAAGGTTTTCTTGCTATAAATGGTATCCGGCGGTAAACTGCTTATATTTTTAAGTATAAAAGTATATATTTGTAGTGCAAATAAAAAAAAATAGAAATATCTTAGTGCTTGAAAGTGACAAAAACATTTTGAATTGCGATCTCTATGACATGTGGTGGTTTGTTGGACTCTGCCTAAAAATTGCAGAATATATTGTTTTACACCAACTTGTTAGGGAATTAGTAGTTGCTACTTTTATTCTAATTATTTAATTTCATAGGACTTCCTATTTTCTTACCTTTTTTTCGGAGAAAATCTTAAAACACCGGCAGAAGCAAAACAAAGAAGCTCAATCAATGAATGAATGAAAAAAAACTCTATGGAATTAATGGATTGAGCAGCGAATCACAGACAGAAAACTACACATAGAACACATAGAAATGACATAGAATATGGATGAAGACCGTAGAGCGTGAACTATACTCTATCTACGATGATGACATCGAAAATGGAGATATCGAATCACGGAAGAATCTTGCATGACTTAAAATAAACTAGAAGAATAAACCGTTGCTAAATATCGTACACTAAAAGAAAGGCACATCGGGACATCTTGCAGTGAACGGTTCAAGATCCAAGATTCATTCCTCCAAGTTTTTTGGGTACTCTTGACTAACTGACAGTGACATATTGACTTGATATTGTAGTCAAATTAGTTCGAAACTCGGAAATTCTAACCTCACGAAGGAAGTTGGAATACGTAAGAATTTTATTGTAAATTCTTGTTATTAAACACACAATATAAATATGAAGAATGGACGATAATGCGAAGCACGCATCCTCCTACCAAGTGGACCAGGAAATACTAGAAGGTACGTGAGTTTACGATGTTTTTTTTGCATCTGAAATGAGAGATGGGCAACAGGTATGTTGCAATATTATTTATATTATGTATGGCGCAGTATGCAATGCATTCTTCTTACAATTGCTAAATCAGAATCAGTGCTCCACCTTTTTTTTCTGGTAATTGGATCAAATGACTCCGACTGAAACGATGCTGAAAAAAGTTTTGTTATTTCGAATGTGCACAAAATTAAATAATTAAAACATGCTTCTAGATTTACATTGTAACAATATCGAAACTTACGTACCTCTTTAGACTACTTGTTGCGAACGAATGCAATGATATTTAGCATTAAATACGCCTGGGTATGTACTTCTATATATTGTGCTCCTTAGAATTTTCTAACTATTATTCTAAACACTATCAATGCAGAATAATTACAAACATGATTGCGACCTATTGAAACTACTGCCAGATGTGAGTTGAAGAATGTATGGGGTCACGTAGATACCATTTCAAAACAATATAAATATAATAACAACATAGAAACACTAGTCAGCTGATTGTTGGGTTCAATGACCTTTCTATGTTACAATCATCTTCATCAGACTTTAAGGAACTAGGAATCCAGAATCCAGTTGAGTTACTTATTTGATCTATGCTTTGACCCCAGCAGTGATAAGAAAAGATTTTGATCTTGTTATCAGGTTTGGGTTCTACAGACTATGTTGACGACCTCTGTAGCGCGTCGGGCGAGTAGCCGGCTGAGATGCAAAAGATTGCGGGTTCGATTACCGCTGCGGGACAAATATTTATATGATCTGCAAATGTTTGTTCCTAGTCTGGGTGTTATGGTACCATGGTATTCGTAGTTTCTGATACCCACGACACAGGGGATCCTAGTGTGGGGTCAGGACTATGTATGTGACTGTTGGGTGTTATGTTATGTATGTATTTATTGGTAACTAATCAACATAATAACTCCAATTATTGATGAGTAATGATATATGCCAATGCTGAACGCCAAACAAATGTGAGCTAATCTACCTACCTAAATGATGACTCAATGTGGCACTTATTAATATCAGTCGTCAGTTCCTAGATAGATAGATAGCCTTTTGCTGATTTCACTAGATCTAAGTACATTTTTCTAAATATTAAAAAACTATGATAATAAATACTTAAAAAATACTCATTTATTCTTATTTTCTTGAGATACCCGCTTGTCGTGAGACATAGGCCTCCTCCAGAGACTTCCACCCCGTCCGTCCAGTAATAGTCGCCGCCATGATGGTTCTGCAACATCCTTGATATCGTCCTCCCAACATTTCCTTTGTCTGCCTCTAATTATTTTGCCTTCCCGTGGGTTAAATTCTGTCAAGTCTCTTGTGCATTTCTGACCTTCGTCTCTCAGTATGTGGCCAGTCCAATGCCATTTCAATCTATTCATGTAGTCTGATACCTCTTGGTTCTGTGTCTTATAGATTTAAGGCTATTTCTGTGTTTCCTTTTGATGTTGATGATGCTTCTTTACATACTGTGTAGACTTGCAGTTTTTCAGAATTAGTTCTTGTTAGTGACCAATAAACCTATCAAATCGACATATATAACAAAAAAAAATGCTGTACAAAGTTCACACAGCATTATCTAGCCCCAAGCTAAGCAGAGCTTGTGTTATGGGTACTAGACAACTGATATACTTAATACAATATATTACATAGATATTTTTTATTATATATAGGAAAATACCCAGAACACTGAACAAAAATCTGCAGATCGCACGAATATTTCGAGGCGGGAATCGAACCCGCAACCTCCTGCGTCGCAGGCGAACGTTCGCCCACCGCGACACAGAGGTTGTCGTATATATGTAGGTGCCTACCTGCTACCTGCATTAAACAACTAAGCTAGTCAACTGGAGTTATTACATCTATCATCATCCACAGCCTGACTTCACCCACTGCTGAGTATAGGCCTCTCTTTGCCTGTGCCATTCCTTAAGATCCCGTGCCAGTCTCAGCCAGGTATGGTCCACGACTATGTCCAGCAGTCTAGTGTGGGCATAAGAAAGTGGCCTCAGTGGCTTATAGCGGTGTGTGTGTGCCTTTAGTGTGTTCAGAAGGGCAGGCAGATGTTGGTAATCCAAACGATTACAAGTTCAATCGTTTAAAAAAAAAAATTGGTAGACTTTTGTTTGACCACGATCTCACCTGTTGGTAAGTGACGATGTGGCCGAAGATGGAGCACAAAGGTCTAGAAGGCACCTATTCACTCTAGCCTTGAAGAGACCCAGATTATAGTTTTCAGGAAAGACAGACGACGGTAGTGTATTCCACTCCTTAGCAGTTCTCATTATAAAGGTAGAACTGAAACGTTTAGTATGAATAGAGGGTATACTAATGCGGTAAGGGTGGTACCGAGCCGTGCGTCTGCTCGTCCTATGATGAAAAGGAGATGGTGGGATCAGATCTCGAAGTTCCTGGGAGCATTCCCCGAAATGTAACCTATAGAAGATCGAAAGGCACGCGACCTTACGGCGGGACCTTACTCGGAAAACTTCACTCGTTTAATAAGGTTTATCCAATATTTCCAGCACGAGGCATCAGCATGACCGTGGAGGAAGTAGCCGGCCTGCCGACCTGCAAGTACTCCCAGCGCGTGCAGGCCATGAAGCTCTCGGACGAGGATCGGGCCTTCCTGAAAGGGCTCAGGAGAAGGATTAAGAATCGGGTAGGTATTCATCATCATTACAGATATTGTGTTAGGTTTAAAGACATTTATTCTCATACAAACATTATAGGTTATTTACAATGAGATAAGAAAAAAACATTTTTCGATACAAGCTTTTATAAAATTTGTGATTGTAACCGTGTGCTGATCAAAATGAGACCAAACACGGCCAGTCTATGAGACACTATCAATTAAAACGTGTATGTTACTTCTCCTAGTTTCGCGGGAGTTGAACCCGCAACCTCTCGCATCTCAGCCGGCTACGCGGCCGCTGCGCCACAGAGCTCGTAGAAACGGAATGTGAACGATTCACCAGTCCAAAGAGATTAAAAATCCTCAACACTTAAACTTGACACTTCAATAATATGCTATACAACCACTATCAATACAGTCAGTTTTCTTCTATATTGTCTTGAATTTAAGGGTTAATTTCCTACAACCGATACAAGCGATGAAACATGAACTTGTGGGCACGAGTAACCGCGTAACACAATCCATTGAAATGAATTCACACGCCTCGAGCAAGTTTTATGCGAGATCGGGTCTGTTTCACAAAACAATTTAAAGTTACACCATACCATATTATACCATACCAGTATTAGTTATACCATATTATATTTTTATATTTTACCATATTTTCCACGCGTGGGTATTTTAAAAGCTTTTAGTTAACTTGCAATGTTTGTATGTTTGGGACAAATCTTGCAATTGAATTTTAAGGTGATTGCTTTAGATTGTTGCGCGAACTTATTTTTTTTTTGGCGTTTTTGCTCATATTAGCTTATGTACACTTCTTCAGATAGCGAAAATTGTTTTCGCGAGAACTAGGATACTTAAACACATGTTTTAATTGATTGTATGTCATAAATATCATCAGTTTAGCCACAATCCCCCTAAACACATTTTTACAGTGTTTTTGTTTTGTTTAGGACATAGCTAAACTGATGATATTTACTTAGATAATTTATTATCTAAGTCTATAGATTAACTAAGGATATTTATGAGATAATATCTATTTAAAAAAAAAACATGTGCGTTAAGTCTCCTAGTTCTCGCGAAATCATCTTTCGCTATCTTAAAACCAAAATTGAAGAATACCATGTCTCTGATGAGCGTACTATGAAATATGGTGTTCCCCAAGGGAGTGTATTAGGTCCTTTGCTTTTTATAGTATATATAAATGACTTACCGAAAGCCACTATACAACCTATGTCTTTATTTGCGGATGACAGTACTGTAACTATAACATGTAAGGATATTAACACGTACAAAAATGACATAAACCTAACATTGACATCCATTATACAATGGTTAGATAATAATAATTTAAAAATCAATTTAAATAAAACTAAAATAATTCATTTTAGACAACGCGAAACTGCTGCTTCAAATAAACTTGACATAAAATATAATAATAATACAATTGAAGAAGTGGAAAATACGAAATTTTTAGGTTTGAATATTGACAAGAAACTTAATTGGAAATCACATATAGAAAATCTATGCAAGAAAATCAGTAGTTTAGTATATATTTTACATAAAATTTCACCAATAGTTGACGTAGAGACTCTAATTATTGCATACCATGGTCTCATTGCTTCTAATATTAGATACGGTATAATATTTTGGGGAAACTCTACGGATGTTATAAAAATTTTTAAACATCAGAAACGATGTATTAGAGCCATGTTCCACCTTAAAATGATTGATTCATGTAAACCTTTCTTCTATAAATATAACATTTTGACCATTCCCTCGCTGTATATTTTTGAAACAGCTATGTTTGTCAAGGATAATCCTGATATATTTCTCCGGCTATCTGATGTTGACGATCGGAACAGACGAGATAAAAGTAAAGTATGCTTACGTAACTCCAAGACCGCCATGATGCGCAAAAGTATATTCTGTATGGCTCCTTTTATATTCAATAATTTACCTGAGTCACTGAGACAACTACCCTGTTCGTTGTTTCGGCGAAAGTTAAAAACTCTACTGACAAATAAATGTTATTACACTATAGAGGAATTTATGAGCGACAAAGTTATTACAATTTGAATTAGTTTATATACATAACTATAAATTGTTAATATTAATTATTTAGCTATTTATTTGGATTTTGACATTTTAATAATTAATTAATTCTTGTTTTTTTTTATGATTGTATTGTTAATAAAAATATTGCATGCCTCAGGTAGGAATACATTGATACTTATAATAATATTTGACATCTTTTATAACATGTATTTCAAGTAATAAAAATACTTTGACTTTGACTTTGACTTTGAAGAAATGTAAATAGTTATCCTCAACTGATTTAGATTATATTTTGCTACCTGTTGTGAAGTTCCGATGACAATACAATAATGGTAAAACTTAAAAGAATATGTATGTATGTCGTTTCGTTTCGTTTCGTATGAGGTAGTGCTGGCCTCTGGTGTCGGAGTTTGTCAAGCCGCCCGAGGGCCTCTGGCTCATGGCTTATCGACTGTTATTAATCAATAACAGCCGGGACCGACAGCTTAACGTGCCCTCCGAAGCACAGAGCGATGGAAATCCGCACATAACTTAGAAAAGTCATTGGTGCGGAGCCTAGCATCGAACCCGGTATCGTTGGATTCAGAGTTGCACTATTGAACCGTTACGCTATCATTGTTTTTTTTAATGTATCGCTTGTATGTATGTATGTTTGTCCGATGAAAACTTCCGTACCGTTAATCGGATTTTCATGGAATTTGGTAGATAGTATTGTTACTATTTGTTGGTAAGGCTATGAGCTATATCGGTCGGGGGGTTGTTGAGATATCGGGGTCGAAGAGGGGTTGTTTTTTTTTAAATTTAGTTTAAGGGAAGCCTGTTTGACACCCACTTAAGGGATTACATCAGGGGATGGGCAGTAGTAGCCTCCATCTGAGTATTTAAAAACAATACTGCAATCACCAATCCACCTGCCAAGCATGGTGATTATGGAAAGGCATTGCATACTATTGGAGAGGCTGCGTCCATCAGTGGATGTGATTCCCGTTCTTGAGGAAAAAGGTTCTTGACATATGTACGGACAACAAAGTATAAAGGGTGAATCGAGCTAGACCGTGTCGGGTCCTAGCCGAGTGTCGGCCGCAGCACGGTCACGAGCCGGCCCCGTGGCTGACTAGACTTATCACGGCCGACTGCTCGGGCGCAGCTCGGCGGCACTGTATTCATACCTAGGAAGATGGACTAAAGGCTAAAAACGAAACGGTATCGATTATACCAGTCTCATTCTTTTATATGAATGTATTCATGTGTTGGAATGAGACAAGCATAATATATCTATCTGTTTTTATTTGTGTAACTCGTACCAGGCCAAATGTCAAATTACTAGTACATTCATGGTAACAATCTAGGGAGATGTATATATACATATATGCATGGTGCCAATATTCAGGGTACGGAACGGAAAAACGACTGTCGTGTGACAATATATTTGTTTCTCTCTAACATAGGATAGCAAGCTATCTTCTAGGATAGGAGTAAGAAGGAACACTCTATGTTATTTTAGCACTCAATCCATGTACTACTACATTCATGATTCATACAACGAGCCGAGGCGGGACCGAGTGGTTTCCGATCGTTGTCCGTTGCTCGGCCGTCACTCGGTATAGCGTGAGTCATCCTTAATGGTTCGTTGTTACCTTTTGAGGTAAGGAGCCCAAAAAAGACTTTGTAAAAAGTGTCTGTATTAAATTGCAGTTGGCTTCGCAGAACAGCCGGCGACGCTCAGTGGAGCACCTGCGGCGTCTGACGCGCGAACTACGCGCGGTGCGCGCGTGCCGCAGCGACGCGCTCGCCGAGCGGCGCGCGTTGCAAGCGCGCAGGGACACCGTGCGCGACAAGTGCGCCACGCTGCGGCGACACCTAGTGCAGGCGAGTTGAACCACACACAGCTCATAGACACCAGCATGCACCCGCGGCGACTGACGCGCGAGCTACGCGCGGCGAGCGCGTCGCAGGCGCGCAGGGACACCGTGCGCGACAAGTGCGCCACGCTGCGGCGACACCTAGTGCAGGCGAGTTGAACCACACACAGCTCATAGACACCAGCATGCACCCGCGGCGACTGACGCGCGAGCTACGCGCGGTGCGCGCGTGCCGCAGCGACGCGCTCGCCGAGCGGTGCGCGTTGCAGGCGCGCAGGGACACCGTGCGCGACAAGTGCGCCACGCTGCGGCGACACCTAGTGCAGGCGAGTTGAACCAAACTAGTGATGTGTCCCTCACTCTTGAGGTACCTCGTTTGAGTACCTCAAAATTTAAAACGAAAAAGTTTCTCGTTTTTCAACTTTGAAGCACCTCATTTAATTCCTCACTTTTCTGTGCTCGAGTCCGTCCGAGCCGAGATCTGTCTCAGCGACTGATGCAAAGTATGCAAAACTGATGAACAAGTGAACATGTGGATGAGAGTTATTGACTCGCAACAACTCCCAACGCCAATAGTTTGTCTTTGAGTAGTTTGAGCCCGAGTGTCTGACTTATGCATGCTGTGGGCGGCGCTCACACAACACAATTTTACTCCCTCCCTGTGCTTCGGAGGGCACGTTAAGCTGTCGGTCCCGGCTGTTATTTATTAATAGCAGCCGATAAGCCATGTCAGAGGCCCTCGGGCGGCTTGACAAACTCCGACACCAGAGGCCAGCACTACCTCATACGAAACGACGATGACTCCCTCCCTCATCCAACGAATCGGTAATGCACCACCGATTAATGAGCACTGAACAAGCAGATGGCCCACCTGATGGTAAGCGGTACCCTCTATCTTTTAACAATGCATTACCAGATAGGTCACGTCCACCTAGGACGCACCCTATGTGGCATTGCACTGCACCACCCTGAGATATAAAGATGAAAAGTCCATATGCCTGTAATTTCATTGGCACCCATACCCTTCAAACCGGAACACAGCAATGCGAGCACTTCTGCTATGTGGCAGAAATATGGATGGTGGTAGTACTTCCCCGGACGAAATCTCACAACAAAGTCTTATCAGGACAATCTAATGAGGATAAGGAAGGAAGGACCTAATAAGAAAGTGTAACTAATTTAAAAAAAAATATACTACCTGAATGACGGAACAAGCAGATGGCCCATCTGATGTTAAGCAGTAACCTCTGCCTATGAACAGTGCATTACCTCATAGGTCACGTCCACCTAGTAAGCACCCTATGTGGCATTGCACTGCGCCCGCCACCCTGAGACATAAAGATGAAAAGTCTCATGTGCCTGTAATTTCACCGGCACCCTTATACCCTTCAAACCGGAACACAGCAATGCAACAAATTTACTTTTTTTTTGTATCCTCAAGTGAAACCTGTTCAAGGCCAATATGTTTCTATAATATGTATTCCATTATCTTATATAAGTGCTGTTTGTTTTACAAAAATGTAAAAATAATAATAAAAAATTAAAAAATAAAGTGCTAACTAAAGTATTTATAATGATTACAGATTCTCGAAGCCCGATCAGACGCCTGCGAGGTACCCTCTATACAAGTAGAACTACCACCGTTGCCCCCCAAAGAGACTCCAATCAAAAAACCTCCAGCCGCTCGATCCAAATCACCCATCACCCACCTCTCCGAATGCTTCAAAAACAATGACACAGATAAAATAAAGCAAGAAATAGACTTAGAAGATGATGTTTATGAAAGAGTGAGACAGGAACTAGAGAGAGAGAAGGAACAATTTGCCTTGGAAAAGGAAGAAACGATAAAAGACATGAGTCTAAAAAGAAAACTCGATTTGGATAACATTCAAAGAAGTTTACTAAATTGCAGCGCTATAAAGAAAGAATTGAATAAGAATATATTCGAGTGTAAGATTGGGAAGCTGGTGCAGCAAAGTGTCAACCATCTTTACAACGAGAAGAAGAAAGTGTTCGCTAAGACGGTGTTCATCTCGAATGAAAAGTTAACGTCCAACATTAAGTCTATAACCATAGATCCGGGGAACGAGGTGTTGAACTTGTCTGTGAAAGAGGGGGGCGCGAGGAAGTCACATGGGAGGAAGCAATCCGCGCCGAGACGTATAACGTACTGCACGCTCAATGACGGTAAGATAAATGACCATATCCCTCATAAGATAGTCCAAGGCCTCATAAGGTAGTAAGGTAGTTCATCCGAGTAGTATAAAAAAAAAAAAAAAATATATAAGATAGTCACGTGGAAATTACCATTTCCCTAGTATGATAGTCACGTGGAAATTACCATTTCCCTAGTAAGATAGTCACTTGGAAATGTTTTTTTTTCATCTACGTAAATGACGGAACATTTAAGGGCGCGTACACATAGAACTTCCGTTTTACAGGTCCGTTTAAACGTATATGTTATTAACGTATGTAATCGTATGAGCCAGTTCACACAAATGACAGTATTCCGGATCCAGTAAAAAATCCCACACACAACGGAATTACTGATCCGTTTTGTCGGATCGAAACCGCGCGAGGCTTGGCACGGGGGTGCGCGAGGTGCGGTGTGCTGCACACAGTCGCCATTTACCGGTTTCATTCTTCATAAAATCGGTCCTTTAAATGCTGTGTGAATATTATCTCCAGTAGCGACGGATCCTTTAAAGTCGGTCCTGTAAATGTTGTATAAATATTACCTCCAGTAGCGGCGGATCCGTTAAAATCGGTCCTTTAAATGCTGTGTGAATATTACCTCCAGTAGCGACGGATCCGTTAAAATCGGTCCTTTAAATGCTGTGTGAATATTACCTCCAGTAGCGACGGATCCGTTAAAATCGGTCCTTTAAATGCTGTGTGAATATTACCTCCAGTAGCGACGGATCCGTTAAAATCGGTCCTTTAAATGCTGTGTGAATATTACCTCCAGTAGCGACGGATCCGTTAAAATCGGTCCTTTAAATGCTTTGTGAATATTACCTCCAGTAGCGACGGATCTGTTAAAATCGGTCCTTTAAATGCTGTGTGAATATTACCTCCAGTAGCGACGGATCCGTTAAAATCGGTCCTTTAAATGCTTTGTGAATATTATCTCCAGTAGCGACGGATCCGTTAAAATCGGTCCTTTAAATGCTTTGTGAATATTATCTCCAGTAGCGACGGATCCGTTAAAATCAGTCCTTTAAATGCTGTGTGAATATTATTTCCAGTAGCGACGGATCAGTTAAAAAGGATCCTGTAAAATCGGTCGTTCTATGTGTACTCGCCCTAACAACAATTAATAAAATTAACTTATTTTAATATCTCCACAGCTTATTAAAGCTTGTGACCAATAGTCAACGATTTATTAAAGAAACGATCTGTCATTTTACAGATGGAGTTCTGGATCTGAAGATTAAAAAGGAAAGTCAGTGACCATATGCAAACACTCTAGTATAAGCGCTATATACACATATATTCAGACCAAATATTATAATACATTAAATATAAGCTAATGGGATCATATAATTAATTTAAATATAAGATGTATGTCTTGGGGTTTTAGTGTGAAATGGACAGACAGATATAAGATTTTTCTATATCACAATTTGATTAAATCATATTTAAAGTTTATTAAGGCTTCAAGCGTGTTTTTTTATGTTTTTGCTCATTACAGCTCGTCAACACTTTTTCAGATAGCGAAAGTTGATTTCGCGAGAACTAGGAGACTTAACACACATGTTTTAATTGATAGTATCTCATAAATATCATCAGTTTAGCTACGATAACCCTAAACAAAACTAAAAAACTGTAAAAAAGTGTTTATCGTAGCGTAGGTAAACTGATGATATTTATGAGATACTATCAATTAAAACATGTGTGTTAAGTCTCCTAGTTCTCGCGAAATCAACTTTCGCTATCAGAAGAAGTGTTGACGAGCTGTAATGGGCAAAAAACATAAAAAAAAAGAATTTCGCGCCGCAAGCAAGAGCATCCATTGAACCTTAAAACATATTTAAAATTAAGCATAAAATTAAATTCTAACTAAATTTGCGTATTTTAAACTGATTAAACATATTCTAAGTTATGTATTGATTTCAATATGTTTAAATCAGTTAATTTTTAATTATATTTTAGTCAGATTCAAACTGTGGAGTCTGTTCAGAAAGAGAGCCGTCGTGGGCAAATTGTGAACTAACTTAAACTTTAGTTTAAGTAACTATTTATTTAGTTTATGATTCAAACTGTCGGCATTTTGAATCATTAACTAATGAAATAGTTACAGTTGTAAAAGGATCAAAACGGAACAGAAGCGCTATTGTATTGCCACTAAATAAAAAAGGTAAATAAGCACAGCTGCGCCCTCAAATCCCACGACGGGTCTCTTTCTGAACAGGCTCTATCAAGTTATATAACAAATAAATATATTTCGTTCTGATTAAAGCATATGTTTGAAATCGGATTAAAACGTGTTTTTCAATCGGATTAAAATGTGTTTTGCAATCGGATTAAAACATATGTTTCAAATTAAAATTATATATGTCATCTGACTATACGTATTTCGATACAACATTTAAAAATATTGCATAGAATTATTGTAAATATATAAATGTAGGTACTCCTAGTATCGCACAAGGAAAAGCGGCCTTAATGCTACAAGCTATATCTTCATACCTTCCATACATACCACAAGTTTTATACAATGTTATGTACATACGAATTATAATCATTATGTTATAGTTATGTAAGAAAAATATTGAATAGGTGTGTCATATTTTGATAAGGTTTAGTGATTGTGCATATAATCATGAAATGTATGGATGTAAGTATGGGAAACCTGTTCCATACAAATATGTAAGGTAAGTCTGCGCGGAAAGTGAATGATCGTGGCGAAAAATTACATTATCCTAAATTATATTATCGTGACAAGTGGTGAGCTCATCGCCGCCATTGCTTCCCACGACTGACTCTGCTAACGCTTTCTTCCAGTAATAACACATTCTATAATAAGCTAGCAGCCAGGACAAATCTTATAGCTACTTATAATATTTATGAGACACTTTCAATCAAAATATGCGTGTTAGGTCTCCTAGTTTTCGCAAAATCAGGTTTCGCTATCTCCAGATGTGTTGATGAGCTGTGATTAGCAAAAAACAATAAAATTTAAATTTCGAAATGTTTCACCATGTTTTATGGTGGTTGCTTTCGCTTGTGGCGCGAAATTCAAATTTGTTCGTGTTTATTGCTCATCACAGCTCATCAACACTTTTTCAGATAGCGAAAACTAATTTGCCGGTAATTATATGACCTAACACACAAGTTTTAATTTACATAAATATCATTAGTTTAGCTACGATTGTGCTTCAATGTATTTACAGTGTTTTTTGTTTCAAGCACATTCAAGCCAAACTAATGATATTTATTAAAGCTTGTGCGTTAAATCATATAATTACCGTCAAATTAGTTTTCGCTATCTGAAGAAGTGTGGATGAGCTGTGATGAGCAAAAAACACAAAAAAAAAACGCGCCACAAGCGTAACGTTTCACCTTAAATATTATCAGAGTGAATCGTCCATGTTTTTGAATTGTTAACCAATCGAATATTTTTGTATTATACATGTTTTATCATGAATTTGTAGGAATTAGAATAGTTGGAATGACTCCGATACATATTTACGAGGAAATTAGTTTTTTATAAATAATTTGTTATTATAAAATCTTTCCGATGTAGGCCACCAGTATAATATCTAAAGAGTTTTCGTCACACCGAAGACTTAAATAACGAGGGGTTTTCATTTTCGAATTTAAAAAAAAAGTAGTTCGATTTGGCTCAATAGATGGCGCTGACTTTTTTTTATTTTTATTCTACTTGGGTGACGGAACAAGCAAGAGGCCCGCCTGATGTTAAGCGGTAACCTCTGCTTATGAACAGTGCATTACCTCATAGGTAACGTTCACCTAGGACGCGCCCTATGTGGCATTGCACTGCGCCCACCACCCTGAGACATAAAGATGAAAAGTCTCATGTGCCTGTAATTTCTCCGACAACCATACCCTTCAATCCGGAACACAGCAATGTAAGCACTGCTGCTTTGCGGCAGAAATAGGTATGGTGGTAGTACTTCCCCGGACGAACTCTCACAAAAAGCTCACTACTAACTTAAATGTGGTTGCCAAAATTAACAAATGTATTGTCTGTGCTTTTGTGTGATAGTAACAAAATACCACGAAAATATATCACTACGTTGTTGACTTTGACATTTCTAACTTTTCACTAGAAACGGGATATTTACCATGATTTTGACATTTCACTTTATTTTGACAGTTAAGTACAGAGCTGGCGCCATCTATTTTAAGCATGATGTGAAACGGCCGTGAAAACCCCGCATTGAAATTAATGAAACCACTATTCCTTGTAATCACATCACACTAATACTATAAAATCGTAAGTAAGTCTTTCTGTTTGTTGCTTTTACACGACTAAACGGTTGAACCGATCTTGATGGAATTTGTCATAGTTATAGTGTAGTTCGCGCAACGAATTATGAGCGCTGGCTTTCAATGCGCAGTAGTAACTTTTTGGATTTGTTTAGCGGGGGGAGAGAGGCGCGACGTGAGAGGCGGTCAGCGCCGGCCGATTGTGTACAAAAAGTGGTCCATGCGCAAAAACAAGTGTTTTCATACAAATTCGCACTGAGGCCCTTATATGAATGTTGTTACATTTTACTCATCTCCGGGACCCGGGACATATGCTCTCATTCCGGGACAATCCCGGTGGGTCCCGGCCACTTTGTAAAAATAGCTGCGAACCACACTCGTGAGCGTGCCTCACGGATTTTTGTGTGAATAAAATGGTGGCAATTCTGAGCAGCATTCTCTAAATTGAAACTTCTCTCTTCTATTTCAGTCTTTTAGGGCGTGCAATAATTTTAGCGCGGTATCTGTGGCGTGGTTTAAATTTTAGTGCGGTATCTGTGACGCGGTTTAAATTTTAGTGCGGTATCTGTGGCGCGGTTTAAATTTTAGTGCGGTATCTTTGGCGCGGTTTAAATTTTATCGCGGTATCTGTGGCGCGGTTAAAATTTTAGCGCGGTATCTGTGGCGCGGTTTAAATTTAAGCGCGGTATCTGTTGCGCGATTTAAATGTTATCGCGGTATCTGTGGCGCAGTATCTGTGGTGTGGTTTAAATTTAGATAATGCTGCACAGACTCGCTATCATTGAGTTGCTGAAACGGTCCGCTTGAAGCGCTGTATGTTTCTTTACAAAAGCGCGTGTGACGCTCTTAAGTGTAAGTGTGCGAACTCGGACTACAGACCGTTCACCGTATGTCCGCTGCGCCATGTTTTGAACAGAACATTGTTCTTGAACTTTGTTTGTTCAAAACATGTTCCGTCCGCTGCGAGTTTAGCAATGTTCGGTAAACAAAGTTCAAAACGTCTTCCTGCGTCAAAGTCTAACATAAAATGAACAATTTCCCCCGCCCGCAGACGAACGCTATCTATGCTATCTAGCATTAAGCTCGACTACAATACTTTTTATGTTGTGCAATAAATAATTTTCTATCTATCTATCTAACGCGGGGGATGTTTTCCACAAGCTCTGGCAAACACGTTCAAGTGTGTTTGCTCGACAACACATTTAGGCCACGCCCCTATTTTATGTTTTCGCACAATGTTCTGTTCAAAACATGGCGCAGCGGACACGGCTTAAGATGGCACCTGAGGGGCTAGTCTGCAAATTTGACAAGTAACTTACACGGCCGTGTGGCGTACACTTCATGGATTTTTGTACGGGATTCGAGGTTCTCAAGGTGCCCGCTAGGGGCGCTCTTCGATTTCTCCATACTAAAATCCGTATTTCTTTGTTTACATGCTATTATTATTTTTTATTTGTTATTTCTCTTAAGTGTGTGTGCTACAAATAAATCTTTCTTTCTTTCTTTCTTTGTAGTGTACACCACACGGCCGTGAAAGTTGCTTGTCAAATATTCAGAGTAGCCCCTCTGCAATGGAGTATTTTTTTTAATGATTCTCACTATTCCCAAGGCAGGGTATACAGACACAGAGTGTAATGCGGGAGACATCTTACGGTGAACGAGCTGTAGCATCTCTGCATCTTTTGACTCTGGTGTCGCTTGCCATAGGTGTCTCAAGAACACAAAATGATCTATTTAAGGTGGTTGCTGTGGATTGTAGCGCGAAATTCAAATTTGTTCGTATTTTTTGCTCATCACAGCTCATCAACACTTCTTCAGATAACAAAAACAAATTTGCCGGGGATGACCTAGTAATTATATAACACTTATGTTTTAATTTATAGTATCTCATAAATATCATTAGTTTGGCTATGAATGGGCTTGAAACAAAAAAAAACTAAAGACCATTGAAGCACAATCGTAGCTAAACTAATGATATTTATGTGATACTATAAATTAAAACATGTGTGTTAGTTAGGTCATATAATTAATTACCGGCAAATTCGTTTCCGATATCTGAAGAAGTGTTGATGAGCTGTGATGAGCAAAAAACATGAACAAATTCAAATTTCGCGACACAAGCCAAAGCAACCAGCTTAAATAATAGATGTTAATTTAATTATGTGATAATGATCTTTACGTATTGTGTCTGTCCGTAAGAAATATGTTATACAAATTGCATGAGGTTAATTCATGACAAAAATATACAAATTATACATACATTTACTAAACTATACAAGATTTAAGTAGTTTAGCGAGGTCGCTAACAGCAATGTCGAGGGTCGAGGCGTGGGCTAAGAGTCGAGGCGAGGCGTTTATGCCTTAGAATTGAAACTATCGTGGTTGGGAATCATAATATTAAAAGATAAACGGCTAATTACCACTATTTTTCGTCACTGCTGACGTTTATGCCTTGTTTAGATGATGCAGGCAACATGTCGTTCGGAAGACGAAGACATGCTTGCGTTTACGACTACTATCACGTGCAAACGCTCCTGTGCTAGAAATGGAAGACACAAAATGGCGGACAGGCGAGATGGACTCATTTCTGTTAGCGCGGGTATTGAACCTACGGGATTATTACAAGAGGCGCGCCGACTCTCCGCCATTTTTGAAAAGAGACGTCGTTTACTTTTATTTTATTTCTTTTCCCAGTGTTTTTTTGTGTTATTCTAACCAATGTAGCTCGTTTAAAGAGCACAAGTGTAGTGAAATGAAATATAAGTGTTTTTCGTGACTTTTCAAATTGGTGGAAATTGTCTACCAAAGTTTTAGTAAAACGGCCAACTTGACTGCGACTTTGAATGAATGAATGAAAATACTTTATTGCACACCCTACATACTAGTTAAAATAAAAAAGTTACATACAACAGCTAAACAGAAACTAAATGTACAATGGGCGGTCTTATCGCTAAGAAACGATCTCTTCCAGACAACCTTTGACGCCTAGGAAGGAGTGTAACGTTGCAAATTAAATTAAAAATGCAATAAATACCTAAACTTGAAAATGGCAAATGCACAAGCCGTACGAAGTCAATGAGGGGTTTTCACGGCTATCTAGAAACATGATTACAGTGTAGAAATAGATGGCGCTGCACTGTCAATAGACAGAAGAAAGTTTAACTTTGTGACGTGACTTTGACAAACATCGAAAATAAACCAGCAAGCATTTTTGGCAGTAGATATTGAGTCAGCGCCATCTATCGAGCCAATTTGAACAACTTTTTAGTATTTTATCTAAAATGAAAAGCCCTCGTTAAAAAGGGGCGCGCCTTTAGGCACCCTCGCCTAGACTCTCGGGGGTGTTAGCGACACGCCTAAGATATTAGAAAGAAAGATTATGTGATGTTGAGTTTTAATAAATAATTTTAGTTACCCAGTTGCACTGTTTTATTTTAGCGTTCATATTTGATTTTTTATGAAATAGATTTATCTCTGCAATGATTGGGTACTTGAGATTGTGCGACACAGTGAAAAAATACACATTGGACTAGTCACCACCTGTTGACAGCCGCCGACAGGTGGCGTGCAACGCCTGCCTGCTTCGGCAAAGTGATTCCCGCCTGTGTGTCATCTTCAGTCTTTAAAGTCAGTTGTATAGAACTTAATAGCACAGGGGGGATAGGATGCCTTCTAAAAGTCAGCAAATAAGTCATCTTCAGTCTTTAAAGTCAGTTCTATAGAATTAGGCAGAGTGTCATTTTCATACAACTGGGAGTCCTGGTGACTATCAGCCGTGTCATACTTGCTCAAGTTATTCTCAGCTTTCAATATGAAATTAGCATTTTTCTCACTAATCATACCAACAATATCATGCTTGCAACGATAAGTCAGCAAGTCTTTGAATGTTTTCAGCCAGTTGTTGTAATACGAGGGATCTGAATCGACACATTCCTTCCTAAAGAACAGCACAGCATCAAACGCTCTTGTATAATCGCCATCCAAGTTGCCAATGATCATGCTTTCTAAGGCAGCTGTCATTTCCTGTGCAAGATTAGCTATAGGCCTGTCATTAGCTTTGAGCGCTATGTAGTCTCCGATAGGGTCCAATGTGCCAATTCGTTTGATTTCATTTTGAGGTTTTACTGGCAGTTCTATCTTAATCATTCCTATGTCATCAGGAACTTCATTGCCTTGAGGCGCCGGGATAACATTAGAGGGTTCCGAAAGAATTCGAACTTTCTTCTTCCTTTCCTTTTTCTCAACCTTGACCAGATCAAACAACAATTTTAATTTCTCCATTGGTTCTCTAGATCTTTTTTCGATTAGCGGTGGCATTTTGAACAGATCCATGATGTCATCTCGAGGTTGTGGCAGGGGCTTGCCCGGGTTCATTGCCCTGAACGCGATGCAGTCCAGCATGTGCTGAGCGAAAGGGCTCACCGTCTCTCCGATGGGCAATGCTTCAGCATCTTCAAACGTATCATCATATGCTCTGGTTAGATCCATCGCTTTGACGAGGTCTACAAAACCCTGCACTTGCGCATCTGTGCAGTTTAACTTCTTGGAGCTCGTTGCTGGGAATGACATGTACTTGATGTCTTCTTTGAAGCATAAGGAAGCCATTGAAAGACAGATGTAGTTGTTTGTATCTATAACTGGGACGAGTGCAAACATCTTTGGAGCATTATTCTTGTTATAAACTCTCCTGGCTATGCCGACTAGGTTCATCTCATGAAGGCATTCTACGAGGCACCTGACAGCCTGCTGTGCTTTCTTATCCCCTTTCCTTCCAAAGAGATAATGCAGTCCGTCACCGGTGAGGCTATGCCAGGTCACGTTACTGGCATGTGTGAAGCCATAGACAGACAGACATTTGTCCCCGCTTTCATACAGCACTGATTGATCAAGCTCTGTTACTGGGATCATCCTCTGACCGTATTGATACCCCTTTATGAGTTCAGGCTCCTCCTGATAAGCAGTTTGATTCTCTGCATTAATAATTACGTCATTTGTCTTGACTGCTTCATTGGTGCTGGCTGTGTTAGTGAGGGGGCATTTGACTGCTTTTTGCCATCTCTTGACAATGGAGTCATCTTTTAAACGTATGTATGTTGAGACGGGGATCTTGATGTTCGGGCCGATGCTGAGGTCTACATTCCATGGTCGAGAGCTGACCCCTTTCTTCTTGTGGAATAGCAGGTATCTCATGGTGTGTTCGAAGGTTTCTGTGGCACCGTCGGTGACCTCTACAAATTGCTGGGCCAAAGGTATGTCACCTTTAGCCGTATCATCAAAAAGGTCGGGGCCTATCACATCTACTTCAAAATTGTCTTCTTTCAATCCCTCCAAAACCTACAACAAGTAGAATACATATGTTACTCTAACCACAGAGTAAGGAATAATACTAACGTCTCTAACTAAGAGCGCTTGTAGACGTCCGTTTTTTTCACCGGATAACGGACCGTGTTGTTTACCGGATTCGCAGTGGTGTATGGTTTAAAATGAAAGTGTGTACATGCACCGGACATCTGTCCGGCGAACTATTTACACCGGATGCACCACCGTTTCCCCTCGGGGCGACGGACACCGGTCCGGAGTAAGAGCGGTCACCCACACCAGAGTATTGGTGCGTGTTGACGCTGCCGGACGTATTGCCGGTTTTCTGTAAATTGAGTGCCGTCTACCTGTGTAATCTCTGAAATTAGGGCATATAGACGGCAGACCAAGCTAACATCCATGCTGTAAAAAAAAAATATGTATACAAGGATATCCGTTTATTGACGGTCCGTTAACCGGTGAAAAAAACGGACGTCTACAAGCGCTCTAAATAATCCTCATCCTTTCCTAGAGCCATGTTAGTTCAGTAGGAGGTAACGAGAATCAAATCAAATCCAACATTATTTATAGAAAGAATAATACAACTAATACTAGTAGGTATAAAATTTTATTATTTTTCAAGTGTAAACCACACTTTTATATGGCTCCCATCGGCGCTATAGCCGAGTTGATAGTGCCCACAAATTTCGTCTTCAGCGTCATAGCTCGTTCTATGGCCGAATTGGTAAAGGCATCGCCGATCACAGGCGAGGTTGCGGGTTCGAGTCCCGCTGGAACGAAATTTTTGGGTTACATTTAAATTTACTAGTAGGTATGTACAATTTTTTTTTTTTAAAACTTGGGGTATTGTTTAGAATCGTGCCGCACGAATTAAGGGGGGAGGGTCTTAGGGGACGCCCCCCCCCTAGAGTGGGGATGTGCGGAAACTTATAGTTTGGAGAAAAGAAATAAAGAAGTTTTGAGGTTAAGTATGATTTTTTTTGTGAGGTTAAGTATGAAGTTATATAATTGGAAGTGTCGGACTCCGGTAAGGGCTCTCGCCAGTACTCTCGCGAGGTTGCCCCTGAGTGTCGCTTCACCCATTCGACCTTCGCTACACTACGGAGGTCGCCGGCTCGCTTCGCTCGCCCTCACGGGCTTGCTCCGCTCAGGACCTCCCACGCGAGCTACTGGCTCCGCGTTTTTATATAGGTACACTCTGGGGGCGTGACGCACAAGACCACGTGGAGTCGGGGTGCTCCGTGTCGGTTCTGTCACTTATTTTGAACCTAACCTACTCATGTTGGAATGCCCTGAGTCGATTCTGAGTCTCATACCGGAGTCCGACACTTCCAATTATAAAACTTCATACTTAACCTCACAAAAAATTCATACTTAACCTCAAAACTTCTTTATTTTTTTCTCCAAAACTATAAGTTTCCGCACATCCCCACTCTAGGGGGGGGCGTCCCGTACCCCACTCCACCCCTCCCTCCCACTCTCCCCACTTAATTCGTGCGGCACGATTCTAAACCCAACCCAAAACATGAAATTATATTATTTATACAATAGGATTTTTTAAACCTCTTTGCCAGATCAGTACTGGTCAGGTTGGAGGTTCAAATCCTGGCAGTGCACTAAGGGGTTTCCAAAATCGACCAATAGTATAAGACTTGAGAGGGAGGGGGAGGTAGACTCCCCCTATGAGTGGGAAAACGCAGAAACTTATTCAAATGAGGTTAAGTATGGCTATAGATACGATACACCACTGTAGAGAGTTGGGATAGAGGGGAAAGGATCCCCCTTCCTCTCCCCTCTATCCCAAGATGAAGTGGACATCCTCCCTTTGTGGGTTCTGGTTCGCTGCGGACCCTACCGGGCCACGCTCGCCTTCGGCTCGCTCTTAGCTCACGTGGTGATCACTGTTCTCTAGTGTTTTAAATCCATGTTGGACTGTCACTCGTTTTGAAGTATGAGACACCGATATTACATAGGCTATTGTATATTGGCGTGCAGTATTGTTAAAATAAAAGACAAATAATAAAAAATGTAGCTTCAGTGCTCTTAACCTAAAAACTTTCTTTATTTTTTTCTCGAAAACTATGAGTTTCTACGTTTCCCCACCTATAGGGGAGAGGTTTTCCCCTGCCTCCCACTATTTTCCCCCAACTCCCCGTAATTTTTATTTTATAGCTCAATGGTGGTTTCTATACTTAACCTCAAAATTTTCTTATTTTTTTTCTAAAACTATTAGTTACCTCGTTTCCCCACCCACACAGGAGTCTCCCTCCCACTCTTCTCCTCGTCGCCCCCCCATCTTCCTCTCCAGCCTTATACTAATGGTTGATTTTGTAAACTTGAGCCGAAAATACTTACAAGTTGCACATCTTTGTGGTTATTGGCTGTGGGCACTTTGAAGTTGGTCATTACAATGATTTTCTTGTTTTCAATTTGGACTCCGCCTTGACTCTTGAAATGATCTGCAGCTACAATGATGGCGTCCACCCAGTCTCCTTTGCTTTGAGATGGCTGAAATTGTAACAAGCATCACCAAACAGTCCAAAATATAACAAACATATACATACAGCTTTTACCCTGAAAGAGTAGGCAGAGCCTCAATGGGACTCTTTTCATTGTGAGTTGCACCATCGTGGGAACATAGAAGTGGTGTGCTCATCGCCGCCATTGCTACCCATGACTGACTCGGCTAATACTTTCTTCCAGTAATAACACACTCCTAGCAGCCAGGACGAGGGGGGGCTGTTTTTCATGCTGAAACAACCCGTGTGAAGCCGGGGCGAGTCGCTAGTAAGCTATATCTACACAAGCAGCTATTAGATAAGCATGTAAATGTGAAACTTACGGTGTCTGGTATTTCCCGAATCATTCTCCAAGTTGGAGTCACAAGCTCCGAGAACATCTCAATGTGTCTGAAAGCGCCCTCGACCTGTTCAGCCATTCCATTCTTAGTCTTCTTCGAGCCCAACAGCATGATACCAAGTAAATTATTACCCTGGCTGATAATTTTACGCTCAATAAGTCGAGTAGCGCATTCTCGCGCTTCTTCAAAAAAACTCTTCTCGCCTTTTTCCTTCGGGGCCGAGACGTTTCGTCCAACATCTAGGATAATTATCGCACCCTGGTCTACTTTCTTCGGAGCCATTGTAGCAGAGAAGTCACTGGTAACTGATTATTACGACTCGACCAAGGAAACGTTAATAAACAACACTTTGCCTAAGCACCCACCGACCGCGGCGTTACGATTAGTTACGAAGAAGTAGCGCTTCTCTTTTAGCTAAGGATATTAATATTACTGAGAACAGATCAAACTAAACAGCACTTCCTGTCGTATTTAGCAAGTATCGCCATTCGCCAAAGATTTATAGGAAAACCCAAAGTGACCCAAACCGAATATGGCGGCTCACTTTTCCTTGTTTTTGTTTGATGTAAGCAAATAGATACTACGCAGTTACGCACGCATAGGCAAAGCAAAAGCACAGGTTGCTGACGTGTTGCCAACTGTTTTACAATAGATTCGATGTTCGAGGTTCCCCACCCACACAACAGCTCTACCTATAGCTGCCCCCCCCCACCACCAGTGGGGGGTTAAGAAACAATTTAAAAAGTTCATAATTTAAAGACATAAATGTGTGCTAATAAGCCTCTATGGTTGTTAGACAAGCAAAAGAAGAATATACTTCCTGTTATGTCAGAGATATGACAAAATGAAATGTATGACTAAAACTATGTGCAATTTTGATAAATAAAGCCTATAAATACGGGTTTATCCTTAACTTCAAAATGTACCTATTTAGATTCAATTAAAATGTTTTTTTTTTTCGTTTTGCAACGTATTTACTTTGACGTTTAAGAACAGCGCATTCCTTTCCTCTTTTGTTTTTGTCAGGGTCTAAAAGTTTTTCGAGGCATTTTGGTGATTTTCATGGTTTACGTTGTTAAAGCAGGGTGTACGCGGACTCGCGGACTAAAACTGCATTTTATGCACTCAACCACCACAGCAGACTATCAGAGGTGCTGGCAGAATAAATATTATAACAGTGGGTTATATAGCACTCTGCTCTACCTGCAGCCAAGCACAATAGAACATTGAACAAATAAAACATTGGGTTGTTTTTTATTATTAGGGTTCCGTACCCAAACGAACCCTATTACTAAGCCTCTGCTGTCCGTCCGTCCGTCTGTCTGTCAGCGGTATTCAGGAACTGTATTAGGTAGACAGTTGAAATTTTCAAAGTGCGTATTGCTATTATCGCTATAAACATTAATCTATGGCGCAAACGGCACAGATTTAGGCTAGTCAATAAACGGACGATCGAAGTTACGATAAGCGTTAGGATTCTTGCTGCAATACACGGACTTGGAGGGTGACTGGTGAGAATTATGAAACTAACCTAATATTATTACCCATAAAAACCCATTATGATTTAGCCAACAAATTAGGCGGAAGCTTCCAAGTTGGCAGCCCTGCCACCGCATGCATTTCTGTATGCGTCAGCACAGCAGCACTCAGTACCAAGTGTCGCGCATTTCAACATAGGTACGCCAGGGTTATCACAAAATGGTGATCTTCCCTTGCGACAAAATAGACATGGGGTTGAGATTATGGATCGACCATTGACATTCTTATAAACTGCTTCGCAAATGAGTTTACAGCCCTAAGCTGGCTGAAGGCCGGGGGTCTGACACGCAAGCAGACCCCTGTGGTCGATCTTGGTCCCTTACACAACCACGCGAGGATCAACCTCCTCTCCGCGTCTCCTTGATTGTGCCCGGATTTTCCAGCCCCCTAGGGGCAACCGGCACTCGGGCTTGGTATGTTAATACCAAGTGCTCACTCCTGCCTTCCCCAAGAGCAACCCCACTTCCTCTCGAAAGATCGACCACGCCCTAAGGGCTATCAAGTGGACTCATGCGGGAATGAGAACACTTCCATTCGGCTATGCCAGGAGCCCCGAGATACGCTGTACCTCAGACCCCCTATCCTCGAGCATTACTCGATGGGTTCTGAACTACATCAGAACCCCAGGTCACCCCAGTGCAACAAGCACTCTCAGTCGACCGAACTAGTCCGTTGTACATCTGTACACAAGTGGACTTTATAATTAACATCGCGGAGGCAAGATTTAATCGCGAAAGTCAGTCTTCCAATATCTCATAGCCCCTCAAAGAAAGATAGTTAATTATCATCTAGCACTTACCACGTGACTGTAAGATTCTCGATCTCGAGGCCAAACCTTCGCTTTCACAGTCCACCTTCGTCTCAGGCGACGGCTCAACAACCACTGCCGCGTAACACGCGGCTCGCAGCCAAGTACTTTTTTCTATAGCTTTTCTAGGGTAGGCATATTCAGGGTAGGCACAAAAAATATGGTGTCAATGTTTATAGCAGACAACGAATTATCACCGTTAATATTTTACACAGAACACAGCGCAAAACTGACCTACAAAAACAGGTAGTTCAATAAGACTTACTTATTGTCTATAACCTCGCGCTTTGCGCGACACCAAGGTCAGCACAAAATACATTTACAAACAAGTTGGAACAAGCATGAACAAGAAATCACTTCTGTTGATGGAAATTGTCTACACCGTTCACAGTAAGTTGGCAGGTTGCCGTTAGTTGGTTGTTTATTGTATCAGTTGCCATTGAGTATTTACAGGTGCCATCTTACGGTAAACGAGCTGTACCAACGTTTTAGTAAAACGTAAAACCAATGTAGTACAAACAACCAACAACTACAATACATAACCATAATATTTGTTCTGTCACATAACATTTTTTTTTTTTTTTTATACTACTGGAATGGCGGAATACATAGTCTGGTGGCCAACGAAAGCTGTCCAAGAAAAAAAGGCGGGAATTTGAAAAAAACAAGAGTTTTTAACCCTGGCTATACACTGCTAATTCATAATTAATAATCTTTATTGCAACAATGATGGTACATAGTAGGTCGTAAGTATACTAGAATAGGTGTCACACATTGAATCCATTTTGGACATGCAATAGTATTTAAGTATTCAAAAAGATGTTAACATTCAATAATATTAAGTCAATTGGGTTTTAAATTTAAAATATTCATTAATGTTATAAAAAACTTTTTCAGTTAGCCATTTCTTTAATGACAGTTTAAACATACTCTATCTATTTGTCTATTTGTATCTCCTTTATATATTGTGGCAGGTGATTGTAAATTTTAATGCTTTTTATATATGTGCTTTTGCCGTAAATCATAGTTTTAACCCTAGGTAGGTACAAGTCATCATACATTCTCATTGGAACATTCCTTGAGCGCATGTCTGACCTTTTTTTATATAAATCTAGATTATATTTTACAAATAAACAAATCTCCAATATGTAAATATCTGTTAGAGTCAAATATTTATTTTCTTTAAACAATGTCCTTAATGACTCATCGCTTTTCATGTTATACATAATTCTTAGACTTCTTTTCTGCAATACAAACGTGCTTTCAATGTTAACTGTGTCACCCCAGAATATAATTCCGTATGTAAAAAGGGAATAAATATTTCCATAATAGGCACTTCTAGCGACTTTGATTGATGAAACATCGGATAGCACAGAGAGGGCATAGCAGAAGCTAGATATTTTGTTATTGGTCTTCTCGATGTGGGATTTCCAGTTTAGGTGCTCGTCTAAAGTTAACCCCAGGAAATCAGTTCCTTGTACTGCGTTAATATTTGTTCCTTTTATTATAATATCGAGGCTCAACGGGTCGGTGTTGTAATGTCTGAAGTTCATTATCTTAGTCTTATTAGAATTAATTTTTAGGTTTAGAGAATCTAACCATGTCACAAGAAAATTTAGGTTTTTATTAATGTCAATTTCATAGTCAGCCTTGCTTTTATCGTTATTAACAAACAGAAGTGAAGCATCATCTGCAAAGAGGACTCAGTGGTGACTTGTCAAATTAGGTAACTCATTGATGTAAATTAGAAATAACAGGGGCCCCAATATACTACCCTGTGGAACTCCTAACACCGATTTTTCAAAGTTTGTTTGTATACGCTCTAAGCTATTTTTATTCTTGTCATAACTTGAAAGTACAATCGCTTGATTTCTATTATCAAAATATGATTTTAAAAGGTCAAGGGCCGTACCACGTATTCCCATTGCTTCCAATTGTTTAAAGATAATAGAAGGAACTACACAATCGAAGGCCTTAGACATGTCTAAAAAAACTGCAGTTGTCTGCTTCTTTATGTTGGTTGCTTTCCACACTTCACTCAGAAATGAGTAAATGGCTGCGGATGTAGACCTACCCTGACGAAACCCAAATTGGTTATTGTTTAATAAACAGTTTTTGTTCAGAAAGCTTATCAATCTATTATAGATGAGTCGTTCAAAAATCTTTGAGAACGCAGGCAATAGGGCTATTGGCCTGTAATTATCAGCGTTACTCTTTTCACCTTTTTTATACAGGGGTTTTACGAGGCACACTTTAAGGCCGTCTGGAAAACAGCCCGTCTCAATCATTAAGTTTGCTAAAAATGATAATGAGTTAGCTATATATTTGATGCTAGCTTTAATTACTAGCATTGAAATGCCGTCAAATCCACAACTTTTTTTACTTTTTAATTTACCTGTGAGTTTTTGCACTTCGTCTACTGTGATGGGTGACAAAAATATGCTACTACAGGTAGGGTTAAAAGATGGTTTATAGCTGGAATCTCATTCTTCCAGATCATTAGAGTTTTTGTTGATATAATGTTTATTTAGGAAGTAGGCTTAAAAGGAGTTGACACTTTTTATTATTCTATTCAGCATGTTTTTTTTTTTAAGTTTTATGAGCTGTAATTTTCGAGTGTATTATGAAGAATATTAAATAAAAGAGTACTTTTAATTCTGCCTTTTTATTATTTTCAAATAATCCATAACTTTATGTACGGTCGAGAACTAGTACCTTCCCTCCAGGTGAGGTTAAAAAAATCCAACCTGTACACAGGTCGTCCCAAGACTATGCAACAGAATGGAAACTACCTTAAATATTGTAGATAAGGTATTTTGCTGAAAGGAGGCTTTATTTTATTTTCAAAATTTAGTAATACTGCATTCGAAGATTTACAAAAAATTACTTGTTTCGTCTGGGTATACAACCGTCTTAAATGTGAAAAAAAGCGGCCAATTGCGAGTCGGACTCGCCCATGAAGGGTTCCGTAGCAGCAAGTAACATAATATAAAAGTTCTTGGATGGATTACGATATATAACGTATTAAAAAAAAACTACTTGCTAGATCTCGTTCAAACCAATTTTGGTTAGAAGTTTACATGGTAATGGCACTTTTTACCACTTTGGAAGTGTCTCTCGCGCAAACTATTCAGTTTACAAAAAAATATATTAAAAACCTCAATAACATTTTTGAAGACCTATGGGTTTGATGTTTTTTTTTTAAGTTTCAGTTCCAGTTATGGGGAACCCCAAAAAATTATGTTAGAAACTTCAACATCATTTTTAAAGAACTATCCATAAATATCCCACACGTATAGGTTTGATGAAAAAATATTTTTTGAGTTTCAGTTAAGTATGGGGAACCCCAAAAATAATTGTTTTTTTTTTAATTTTTGTGTAAAAATCTTAATGCGGTTCACAGAATACATCTACCTACCAAGTTTCAACAGTATAGCTCTTATAGTTTCGGAAAAAAAAAGGCTGTGACATACACGGACAGACAGACAGACAGGCAGACATGACGAATCCATAAGGGTTCCTTGTCTTTGACTAACCCTAAAAACGGGTATTTTTAAGATGCCAATCAAAAGAAAAACCTCTTAAGTAACAAAGCATCTTATAACAAAAGAATAACGTAAACTGTTTGGTTCCATTAAATGTTCGGTTCAACTCCCAGACAGAGCAAGTAATTTTTAGAAAATCTTTGAACGCTGAATTACTAAGTTTTAAAAATAAAATAAAGCGGCCAAGTGCGTGTCGGACTCGCCCATGAAGGGTTCCGTAGCAGCAAGTAACATAATATAAAAGTTCTGGGATGGATTACGATTAATGACGTATTAAAAAAAAACTACTTGCTAGATCTCGTTCAAACCAATTTTGAGTGAAAGTTTACATGGTAATGGGTACATCATATTTTTTTTTAGTTTTATCATCCTCTTATTTTAGAAGTTATGGGGGACACACTTTTTACCACTTTGGAAGTGTCTCTCGCGCAAACTATTCAGAATATAAACTAACAACTATTACTAACAGGAGTTTTATAAGTCGATTCAAAATGATCCTTGTGATTTCAATAAATAAAATACTTTTTATTTTGACTTTGACTTTCTTTTTTTGCTGATAGTTGAAGAACTGACTCGATAGAGCCATCTTGAAAGAGCAAAGGCTAAAAAATACGTTGACTTTGTAAATTTTGTTATCCCATGCATACATAAACACACGCCTTTTTCCCGGAAAGGGTAGGCAGAGCCTCAACGCACCTCTGTTTACAGTGGGTTGCACCATCGTGGAATACAGATGTGACAAGTGGTCAGCTCATCGCCGCCATTGCTTCCCACGACTGACTCGGCTAACGCTTTCTTCCAGTAATAACTTATTCTATAATAAGCTAGCAACCAGGACAAATCTTATAGGTACCAATGAATCTTAAATCAACAAGTCCGGGTAATCCCTTAGTCGGCTTTACGATATCCACGGGAGGAGACGGAGGAGACGGAGGGGTCTATTCTTAGGCCGGACACCACAGCAATATGCCATTGCAATCACATTTTTGTATGCTACTTGAATGACGAAACAAGCAGATGGCCCATCTGATTTTAAGCGGTAACCTCTGCCTATGAACAGTGCATTACCTCATAGGTAATGTCCACCTAGGACGCGCCCTATGTGGCATTGTTCTGCACCCGCCACCCTGAGACATAAAGATGAAAAGTATCATGTGCCTGTAATTTCACCGACACCCTTACCATTCAAACCGGAACACAGCAATGCGAGCACTACTGTGGTAGAAATAGATAGATAGATTAACACTTTATTGTACACCAAAAAGAATTAAAAAAACACAAAAATAAAAGGTTTAACTAAATAAAAAAAATAGGTTTGGTGGTAGGACTTCCCCGGACGAACTCTTTCACAAAAAAGCTCTACTACTTATTGTAAAATGTCAACAAACTTATGATTTTTGAGAAGCTTTGTCTCAAAACGACGCGCGACGTCATTCTCAGTAATGCTCGGTCCCACTTTTCTATATATACAAATTTCTCTATGAACCATGCGCTGATCAAAATAAGCCTAAAGAGGGCCAATATACTATAATCCATCGAGGAGTTCCTAATAGAGACCGGCTATCTCCATTATATAGCAGAGTGCAGTGGATAAGCAAATAGCAGGAAAATAAAAGATATTTTATTTTATCTGTAACACAAAAGTTTATCAGAGAAAAGAATTGACAGTTATCATTCTAAAAAGTTTCTCGATTGACATTCGATTCAAAATTACTTTTTATAAACACTGGACAAAGAGTCCGAAACCATCCTCGATTTCAACACTCCTCCATAATTTTGAATCTCATCAAAAAAAAACGCACACACCCTTTTATTCAAGCATGCACACATTCTTATACTCTCACACCCATACCAGTAACACATACGCTAAACTTTGTTTTCGCCAGTGCCTTTGTTAGGCAATCAGCTGGCATTCTCTTTGTATCCAGGTAGCTCAATCGTATGATTTTGTTTTGGATAGCATTTCGCACATAATGATGCCGCACATCTATGTGCTTTGTCCGCTTATGCGTTGTGTGGTGTGACGCGATAGCCATTACTGACTGGCTATCAGTTCTCATGACCACCGTGGAACTCATTCCTGAAACTTCCTTTATGAGTCTTCGCAGGAATACGGCTTCTCTAGTTGCTTCAGACAAACTGACATATTCTCCCTCTGCAGATGACAGTGCCACAACTTGCTGCTTTCTGCTTTCCCACGAGATAGCACTTCCAGCCAGTGTAAAAACGTAGCCAGTGTACGATTTCCTGTCACATATGTCTCCTCCATGACTTGCATCTGCAAATCCTTCCAGGAAACTACCAGTTTTTGTGTAAACTAGTCCAATGTTCTTGGTACCCTTGAGATACCGTAGTACATATTTCGCAGATCTCCAGTGCTCTTCATTAAAGCAATTGTTAAATTGCGACAGATAGCTAACTGCGAATGCTATATCCGGCCTGGTACATACAGCTGCATACATGAGCGAGCCAATTAATTCGCGATAAGGAAAGCTCTGCATCTGCTCAATTCCTCTTTCGAGCTGTTGTCCGGTTACCAGTGGAGTAGTTGCTGTCTTGCAGTCACTCATGTTAAATTTCTTTAACATCTTTTCAATGAAAGCCTCCTGATCTAGCTTAATAGATCCATCTCTTTGAGTAACTCTTATTCCTAAGATCAATTCAGCTTTTCCCAAATCTTTCATATCAAATTTTGACATAAGCTGTTTCTTCATAGCTATCATTTCATCTTCGTCTCTCCAGAAAATGAGCAAGTCATCAACATAAACTGCAATGATGATTAAGTTTTTATCATGATTGCCTCGTTTGCGCTTGTAGATACATGGCTCACTTTCCAACTGTTGAAATTCCAAGTTTTTAAGTTCTGTGTCCAATTTGGTGTTTCAAGCTCTTGAAGCTTGCTTCAACCCATACAGCGATTATTGAAGTAGACAGATATAGTCTTCTTTTCCTTTAACTTCAAAACCTTCTGGTTGCTTCATAAAAACTCTTTCTTCCAGTTCTCCATTAAGGAAAGCCTTCTTGACATCCATGTGATCCACATTCATGTCGTTTTTCACAGCAAGAGCTAAAAGCGTTCTCAGAGATTCGTGCCTAACGACCGGTGAAAATGTTTCATGATAGTCGATTCCCCGCCTCTGACTAAATCCTCTGGCAACCAAACGCGCCTTGTAGCGTCTCTTATTCCCCGCCTCATTTTTGATTTTAAATATCCATTTAGAATCTACAATGTTAGCTCCAGGCGGCGGTTTGACTAGTTTCCAGATCTTATTCTTTTCGAAAGCGTTTAGCTCTTCTTGGATAGCCTCTCTCCATTTTGAACTATCTCGCCTAGACAGTGCTTCCTGAACAGTAATTGGATCCTGTTCTAAATCCTGTTCAGCTGCTTGATACAGGACATAATCCGGGAACTGTTTGGATTTTCTGTTTCTTAGTGGGTACCTCCGTCCACTAACTGGCAGTTCTTTTTGGTCTACAGTAGTATCTGATTCACAATCTTCAAACTCATCCACTTCGTTTGATTCTTCCCTGTATTCTCTATGTTTATCCTGTACCACTCTAGAATCATCCTCTGCTTCACCATATTCGAGCCTATGATGAACCTCTGTATCATCATTTCTATCTATTGGTTGCAGAACCTCAGTAGACTCTTATACAGTTTTATCGTCTGTTTCTATCTCTTCTGAATGATTCTCAGAGTTTGCCTGACCATGACGCTCAACACTGTATTCAGTCAGTTGGAGCATCTCCTCTGTGCTTTCTTCTGACTTAGATAAGTCCAGATGCTTTTGATTTTCAAAAAAAACTACATTTCTCTCTTTGAAAATGTTTGCGTTAGTTGGGTCCAAAAGTCTGTAAGCTTTGGCATCATCGCAAAAACCCGTGTAAACTAATTCTCTGCTCTTAGGATCCCATTTTCTTCTCATTGGTTGAGGAATGTGCATGAAGGCTTTGCATCCGAAAGTCTTCACTAGGCTCAGGTCACATTTCCTTCCTGACCATTTCTCTTCTGGTGTCATCCCCTTCACTGCAAGCGTTGGTGATCTATTTTTCAAGAACACTGCATGATGGACTGCCTCTGCCCAGAATCGTTTAGCCAACCCAGATTCTTGAAGCATACTCCTTGCTTTCTCGCAGATTGTTCGGTTAGCGCGTTCTGCAACTCCGTTCTGTTCTGGCGTGTACTCAACCGTCAACTGATGCTGGATGCCGATGTTTTTTTTTTTTTTTTTTTTTTTTTTCATTTAAACTTACTATTACAACATAGTCGTCCATTTGTTTATTGACATACTCAGTGCCATTATCAGTGCGTAAGATTTTCAATTTCTTACCACTGGCATTTTCTGCTAACTGTTTAAACTCTATAAACTTTTTAAAAACATCGCTCTTTTGTTTTAAAAAATATATAAAAGTTTTACGCGTACAGTCATCAATAAACGTTAAGAAATATCGACATTTTCCTACGGAAGGCTCCTTCATAGGTCCGCATACGTCAGAGTGCACCAAACCTAGCACTTCCTTGGCTCGTGTAGCATTACTCTTGCTGAATGGTTGTTTGGTTTGTTTTCCCATAAGACAGGGTATGCATTCAAGTTTAGTTAAAGCATTGGGAAAACTTACCCCTGTTGCCATCTTATCTCTTAGAATTTTGAGGTTTTTAATACCAAGGTGCCCCATCCGTCGATGCCACAGCATCAACTCGTCTCCTTTAATTGTTGATGTACTAAGTGCAGAACCCTGTCAACAGTATTTGATTTTATATATGCCACATTCTTGCACACCTTTCATAACAGCCTTATCTTTAACCTCACATTCATCACTCTTGAAGATATCGCAACCTTTTTGTGTGAACACTATCACATTTCCCTTTTTAGCAATCTCATACACACTCAGTAGATTTGATACTAAATTAGGAACATACGTAACATTGCTGATAGTCAAACCTATTGACTCACATACTACCGTACCTTCTCTTTCACCCAATACCTTATTACCATCTGCACATGTCACATTCAAAAGTTTCGGACTGTCCTTCAAGTCTTTAAACCAAGCTCTACGATTCGACATGTGTGCCGACGCTCCGGAGTCGATGATCCAGTCATCTTCATTTGTTTTCACCGTCGTGCCGAATGCACAAGCTTGCATGGCTTCCTTTCTCTGCTTCGGATTGTCTGGACATTCCTATGCTTTGTGTGGTCCATCACAAATAAAACACTTTATCTTCCTTTTGGCCTTTCTCGGTGTACTCTTGCCCTTATGCTTGTTTGACAATAGTGATGAAGTCGGCTGACTTGCATTTGTGCTTGCCGAATAGGTATCCTCCATTTGAAAAAGCTTCATCTTTACATAGTCGGTAGTAAGAACAACGTTACTATTTTATATGGCTAGTCTCATTGGTTGGAACTCTATGGTAAGGCCTTGAAGCAGTAAGGCAGCCAACAGTTCATCGTCAACCTCCTTTCCTAGGTCTTGAAGTTCCTGAGATACCATCATCACAGATGTGACATATTCCCTAACTGATGGGAATTGCTGCAACTTCATGCTTACCATCTATGAAAGTAACCTACAACGGTTATTTAGCCCTTTGCCCTCAAATGCTACCCTCAAAGCTTCCCATACTTCCTTGGCTGTTATTGCCTTACGAACATGGACCAGACAATGGGGTTTGACCATTAAGCAAATCTTAGCTCGGGCTCTCTGGTCTCTTTTTATACCTTGTGTATCCTTCTCTTGTGGTGATACCATCGTGTATTCCCAGAGGTCATCATGAACTAAGTACAATTCCATCATGAAATTCCATGTGCTATAGTTAGTATTACCATCTAGTTTTTCTATGGATGGCAAGCTGCTACTGCCCGAAATTGCCGTTTCATGTGACATTGTTGTGTTTTTCTCGATAGGTACTGCTATCGCCTCTTGCATTATCCATAACCTAATAGAGACCGGCTATCTCCATTATATATCAGAGTGCAGTGGATAAGCAAATAGCAGGAAAATAAAAGATATTTTATTTTATCTGTAACACAAAAGTTTATCAGAGAAAAAAATTGACAGAGGGGTGAGTCTGAGTTTTGCAAACACCATCGTAACGGTGAACGTAACATGATCGTACGTGTATAACATAATAACTAGCTATTAATCTGTGCCAAAAACGTCACAGATTAATAGCTAGTTACTACGCAATACACGTACACTCGCCGTTACGATCATCGTTACGATGGTGTGTGTAACCTCGGACTTGCCCCTCAGTTATCATTCTAAAAAAAAACTCGATTGACATTCGATTCAAAATTACTTTTTATAAACACTTCACAAAGAGTCCGAAACCATCCTCATTTCAACAGTTCCGTTGTCCACCCCCCGTCTCCATCTTCAGATCAGCTCGCTGTCATAATATTATTGTTATGTCATCGGAACTTGACAGGTATGCCAAATTTTATCTCAATCGGTTGAGGAATACTACCTATGTAAGATTCCAACCGGACAAACATACATACATTGCAAGTTAAATAAAAGCTTTTATTAAAGTAGCTGGATTTCTCGTTTATGAAACTGTTCAACTGAAATTTTATTAGCCTTTGTGTTTGGAAAACAACGCCTCTTTATTACATTTGAAGGTTATTTAATACTGTTATTTTAATACCATTTTTAGGGTTCCTTTTCATCATAGGACGAGCAGGCGTGCGGCTCAGTACCATCCTTACCTCATGTGTATACCTTCTATTCGCACGAAACGTTTCAGTTCTACCTTTATAATGCGAACTGTTATGGAGTGGAATAAACTGCCGTCGTCTGTTTTTCCTGAAAACTATAATCTGGGTCTCTTCAAGGCTAGAGTGAATAGGGGCCTTATAGGTAGACCTTTGTGCTCCATCTTCGGCCACATCGTCACTTACCAACAGGTGAGATTGTGGTCAAACAAAGACCTATCAATGTTTAAAATAAATACATAGGGTTTCATAGCCAAAGGGTAAAACGGGACCCTATTACTAAGACTACGCTGTCCGTCTGTCTGTCTGGTACCAAGCTGTATCTCATGAACTGTGATAGTTAGACAGTTAAAATTTTCACAGATGATGTATTTCTGTTGCCGCTTTATACTAAAAAACAGAATATAACAAATATTTAAGAGGGCTCCCATATAACAAAACGTGATTTTTTTGCCATTTTTAAAGATAACTACCCCCTCGCCCTCCGCGGAGGATGATGCAATTTCGTTATGAGATCGGTGTGGTTTACTTTTTCGGTTCTTATTCTTATTTTTTTTTTGTTTACTATTATTTCTATCTGTTTCCTTCGTTCGTTTCGTTTCGTTTCGTATGAGGTAGTGCTGGCCTCTGGTGTCAGAGTTTGTCAAGCCGCCCGAGGGCCTCTGACATGGCTTATCGACTGCTATTAATCAATAACAGCCGGGACCGACAGCTTAACGTGCCCTCCGAAGCACAGAGCGATGGAAATCCGCACATAACTTAGAAAAGTCATTGGTGCGGAGCCTAGGATCGAACCTTCATTTATAGGTACTGTTTGTTTTATTTTTACTGTTATAGTTACACTGTTGTTTTCTGTTTTGTATGTCCAACACCATTTGTATCTCTCATTTTTTATTCTATTTTTCTGCTATGTGTTTTGTATACCAGATTGTAGTTTATAGTAGTTTTTAGTCCACTCAGCCTGTTCTCTCATTTTATGTATCTATTATTATTTCTAAACGTGAAAACCTTTTAATAGCCTTCTGCTTTAACTTCTTTTATTTATTTTGTATGCATGTGCTGCTGGTTTTCCTTATAATAAATAATAATAATAATAACTAGCTGCGCCCTGCAGTGTTACTCGCATAAGTCTTGATCCCGTGAGGTGAGAATATCGGGATAAAAAAAAGCCTATGTGTTTTTATTTTATTTTCTTTATAATTGGCGCCGCACGGCTTGTGCATTTGCCATTTTCAAGTATCTGTATTTTCACTATATTGTATTTTCAATATATTTTGCAACGTTACACTCCTTCCAAGTCGTCAAAGTCACAGTAAAGTCATGTTATAGTAAAACGGTGGCCAATTTTACTAAAACTTTGGTAGACAATTTCCACCAATTTCAAAAATCACGCAATTTACTTCCATTTCATTTCACTACACTTGTGCTTATTAAACGAGCTACATTAGTTAAAATGCCACCAAAATAACACAAAATAACTCAAGAAAACACTAGGAAAAGAAATAAAATAAAAGTAAACAACGTCTCTTTTCGAAAATGGCGGGAAGAGTCCCAGCCAGCCTATGTGTTATTCCGGGAATCCAGTTATCTCCATTCCAAATTTCATCCAAATCCGTCCAGCCGTTTCAGCGAGAAGATGTATCAAACACACTCGTTTCGTTTTTGTGAAAGAGTTCGTCCGGGGAAGTACTACCACCATACCTATTTCAGCCGCAAAGCAGTAGTGTTCGCATTGCTGTGTTCCGGTTTGAAGGGTAAGGGTGCCGGTGAAATTACAGGCACATGAGACTTTTCATCTTTATGTCTCAGGGTGGCGGGCGCAGTGCAATGCCACATAGGGTGCGTCCTAGGTGGACGTGACCTATGAGGTAATGCACTGTTCATAGGCAGAGGTTACCGCTTAACATCAGGTGGGCCTCTAGCTTGTTCCGTCAATACTTGGTAGTAAAAAAAAAAAAAAAAAAAACTCACACACAAACTTTCGCTACACAAATTTTTATGTGACATATATGCTATGAGTGCTGCCAACTCAATTTTTAAAAGACTGCCAGATCGCTTTTTAAAATAGCGATATCCTCCTTATGAAATTCATGTTTAGAAAGCAATCCTTGTCTGAACTTGTTAGATATAGTTGTTAAGTAGTGCATTATAGCACCCTTACAGCAAAAGCTGTTTTAGCTTACTTTTGAATATATTTGGTCTATCAATTGTTTTTATGAATAACCACAATTATTGTAGATAGAAGTACCTTTTTATTTTTTTTGTTAGTTTACGCAGTTACGTAGTACGTTTAGGTAGTTTAGTAGTACGCCAACCACTAGCTGTCACAAACCAGGTTTGGCTGGTAGTTAATGCTTTTAGCATTAAGCTCACCTTTTTGTTACATAATTTTATTGCTATAATGTATAAATAAATAAATAAATTGATTACATATACAATAATTTTATAACGTTTTCTGTTGAATTACGATTTTTAAAATATTATTTCGAACAAAAAACCATACTTGTATCATGTTGCTTATTTACAGTAAGCATACCTTACTTTCTCAAGATATGTCAAGCGGGACTTCTTTTCTACAGACAGACTACCTTTTTTTATTACATTTTCTTATTTTTCTTTGGCTATATATCGTTTTTTTTGTAGCTTATGATGTTGGTTTACAGCTAGATCTAGCTATAACATTTCTGAATTGGCATCACTGGCGTCTCAGTCTATGAACTGATTGAATGAACTGTAGAAACGAGATGGCTGATATTGTTTTTTTTATAATGGCCTGGATACTGGTCCGTGTTGACTAAGAAGCTTATTTTTTTAAATAGCGAAATCTATAATGTACTTATTTAAACTCTTGAGTACTCAATGAATTGGTAGTTGTACCATGGTACCTGTTAAAACATTGACGACCCTGACTAGGATGCTACTATAACATCTTATTAATCCGAGTACTCTAAAATGCGCAGCCACAGAATAAATAATAATAGCGTATCTTTACTTTAGCTGTCACGCACATGGACGTAGTATACGTCCATGGTCACGCACGACCGGCGCAGCAGCCAGTGTTTCCACTAACAATTTTGGTTTGGCCCTAGATTTACTTTAAATTATCCTTAAAATACCCTAAAAAGTTGTATAAATTCCTAAATTTAGGGTGCCTAATTAAAATAAGGAATAAACATCATTTCACGTTTACTACGACTAAGTTCCAATGTCTTTCATTAAGAATGGTTAGCACAATTTATGTTGCAATTGCAAACGAAAATTAGACGGCTAGCTTATTACGTATCTTGCAATAGCAATGCGATAGCAAGAATCGTGCGAGAATTGCGCGATCATCGCATCCAATTTGCAAATTCGTATTACGTATCAGCGATACGTAATACGAATTTGCAATTGGGATGAAATAATCGCGCAATTCTCGCTGCAAGATACGTAATAAGCTAGCGGATTACATTTTTTTTCGTGGGAATCCCCTTTCATCACTCGGTGAAGCAACTTTTTTTTTTACAATGTTTAAGGCTCTGTTAGGTAGCTAATAGAGTAAATAATAGGGTTTAATAAATAAAACCTTTGATATTGCCTCAAATTTCCCTAATTCCCTGTAAAAATATAATAGCCTTAAACCATACATAATAAGAGTCGTTTCCCCCTGAGAAAGGGCGAAATCCCTAAAAGTGAAAACACTGGCAGTAGCGTAGAGTCATGGAGGTATAATAGTAATGGAGTGAGTGCTAAAATAGCATAGAGTGTTCCTTCTTACTCCTATCCTAGAAGATAGCTTGCTATCCTATGTTAGATAGAAACAAATATATTGTCACACAACAGTCGTTTTTCCTTTCCGTACCACTGAATATTGGTCATAGACAATTGAAGTTTTCGGTAGTGAAGGGAACATATAGAGCGTCATCGTAAATATTCTTAGTCGATGACGAAGCATTTGTCACACTGGATGCATCTGCGGTCAGGTCAAAGCGAACGCAGCCCGCATCATGTATGAACAACGTTGTCGGTCAGGGCAGAGCAATCGGTCAGCGATCCGGGCAGGGCAACCCGTCATCGGTCCGGGCAGGCTAAAAACCGGCCTTCTTATTTCAGTTATTTGTCTGCGTGTATCAGTGGTGATCAGTTCTTTTATTGGGTTTTGATCGAGGAAAATGATTACCGAGGAAGAAGAAAATATTGTTATTATGGTTGCATAGCAAAAGGCGCCCGTTGCCCTCCTGCCTACACCCGTTGTCAGCCACCCGCTGCCCGTCTGCTCGCAGCCAACCGGTGTGCGTTCTTTGCTTGTGCTCGCACGGTCAGATTGTATTCTATACAATATATATTGAGACCGACAATGTTGTTCATACATGATGCGGGCTGCGTTTGCTTAGACCTGTCCGCAGAACGCATCAAGTGTGACAAATCCTTAATGATTAGTGAAATCAATCGTACTGTATCAATCTTGTGCCTGGAGTAGACGTGCTCAATTTTCCTTGCACAGTCAACAGCTTGATTTATGTTGCATTCCTATAACGTTTATATAAGGTCAGCCACACGAGTCTTATTGAAAAAAAAACTTGATAGTTTTTCATCGTTGATGTTTTCCAACAGTTAGAGAAAACGGAGATGGCTACAATTTTTTATACAATATGTTTGCACATTTAAGACTAGTTAGGTATCAAATAAAACCATAAGTAATCAAAGATTTATTTACAGAAATAATAATACATGTTATACAAGTAGGTATGTATGGTGATTCGAGAAGGATTAAAAATCTCATATGTACAAAATTAAACAAATACAAATGACGTAATTGTGCTACCTGAAGACCGCTGCTAACGATCTAAAGGTAGCTCAACTGATCCAAATCACTACCAGATGGAATCGTCCCTAAGATGCTGGCACTGGCTGCATTGCCACGCTGAATGGGTTACTAATGCGTTGAGCCAGATAAGAGTCAGCTCTTGGGTCACGCGTCGCTTCGACGAGAAGCACTGAAAGAAAGAATTAAAATAAATAAATAAATAATGCTGGACAGTTCACACAACATTCTCTAGCCCCAAGCAAAGCAGAGCTTGTGTTATGGGTACTAGATAACTGATAAACTTAATACAATACATTACATAGATAGTTTTCTTTACATCGTAAATACCCAGAAAACCCTGAACAAATATCTGCAGATCGTAAAAATATTTGTTCCGAGGAGGGAATCCAACCCGCAACCTCCTGCGTCGCAGGCGAACCTACGCCCGCCGCGCCACAGAGGTTGCCGGAGAAAGAAAGACGATAAGCCGAGAGTATTATTTTGAAAGCAAAGCAAGGCAGGTATTCTGATAGCCGCGCGGATTCTAAGGAAAATATTTCGATAGTCGATCGCATCAAGCTCATTGGTACATCACTATGATAACCTATACTGTTATTATTTTGTGGATTAAAATGTCTGTAAATCCATACAAAACAGGATTCTGTGATGGTATTTTGGTATAAAATAAGCCCCCAAACACATATTACCCTCTCCCTTAAATCTACACTTGAATAAAATCACTTACCGATGGTAACTTATAACTTAACATCATTGTTTTGTCTTCTGGGTGAATGAGATTTACATCCCGGCACTGCACAAGACATAATGTAGAACTTAGCTTTTTTTTTAGCGAATTTGATCTAGAACTCGCAGTAATATTGTCTAAATTTAATATTTTTTAACTCATAACAAAGAGTCTTCTTCTTCTTATCTTAGGTAATGGCTTCTGTGCATTATTTGCAACAATTTAGCCAATGTCAAGTGATATAATTATTATAGTTTTATTTATAGTCGAGTCGTCAAGAGTCTCCGTCTAGTCCTAACCCAGTTTAAATTGTGGCTGAAAAACTGAGTTTTTACAGGAAAAAATCCACCATTTCGAAAAGACTCGCAATACACTCAAATTTCACTACATCACACATGTGCCATTTATCCATAACAAAGAGTCATTCGCATGTAAACATAACCCGAATACACAAAGATAACATATATCACAAGGAGAGTATTCTAGTTAGCTGGACATCTATATTTTGGTGTTTAAAATGATACCAATGACGTTATGATACCAAGGTTGACATTTGGCCTGGTACGCGTTACACAAATAAAAACAGTTAGATTTATGCTTGTCTCATTCCAACACATGAATACATTCATATAACAGAATGAGACTGGTATAATCGATATCGTTTTTAGCCTTACATCAATCTTTAGTTCTTAATCCGAGTGCCGTTCACCATAAGATGTCACCTACCATGGAGTATTTATTTTTCTATGGTTGGCACTATTCCCAAGGCGCCAGGTTCCATCTTGGTGCACGTTCTTTCATTGCAAAATAAAATATAAAAACTTTTTAATGGCAAATGCACAAGCCGTGCGGCGCCAATATAAAGTAACAAAAAATGAAGTTAACCGTCTGAGAGTGCTTGGAGGCATCAGTAAATCATAGATCTAGCGAAAATTCTACGTCTATGATGCCATCCGCGCCATCGTTTTTAGATCGATTCAAGATTGCGCTAAAATATATTTGATAATAGCAACAATACCAAGTTAATCGCGCACTCTGGCGGCGCAAATAGTAAACATTCTACGCTCATTCCTCATTCTTCATTCATCAAATCCAATCCAATCCAACCAAAATCCAACAAATCCAATATGGCGGCAAACGATGTATAGAAGGCGCAGATTGTTTTGATTCGACTCGAACAATAAAAAATATTATATTATCCCGACGAATACGGAAAAAACTACGCGTAGGTTAGCGCGTAGCCGGACCAACGTGTTTGTGATACTCAAAAATCGACCTGTGCTGTGTTGTGTCATTTATCAATAACACAAGTGTAGTGTTTTTTATGTTAGTCCTATCTACTGCTAATGTGGTCTAAAGTGTTAACATGTAACAGTATTTCACTCGCTAGTTATGTCTGCCGATCCTGATAAAGGCGCGGCATATGCGATAGGTGATAAAGTGACGGTTTTCGCCGAGGGCGACCCTTCCCATGTTGATCTTCAGGAAAAGAAAAAGAAAAATCGCTCCGTGCGTTTTCCCACCGAGAACCAGCTAGTTACTGAGTACTTCGAGCCTGCAAACCCTTGGCATGATGGTAAGTGATACAACTTTATTATAAAAAAACGTAAAAACCTCGTCTTTCAGACAAATGGATATTGTTTGGGCAGGTAATTAATTGGCAAAGACTCAACGTCTTCTCTGTCTTCCGCCTAATAACTTTTTTCTATCTTGTAGGTACAGTTTAACTGTATTACAACCAATCAATCATTTATTATGCGAATTATGGGTACATAAGATGATAATAAAGATAAAAGGTACAGGACATGATCAGCTTTACAGCATGCAAAGTTAAAAAATAAGTACATTGTTACAAGTTTAAAGATAAGTCACAGATTCACAATAATTGTAATGTCATAACAATAACAATAATACAATATACTCAAACGCTAGATCAGTCAATAAATTAATAATCAATAAAATTGAGTCTCTAGATATCAAGATATTAACCGCACGAAGCATGGAAGGGCACATCTGACCGCGTCTATGCGCCGTAGCCTGAGAGTCGCACGCCCCAATCTGACCATAGAGTTTGCTCTCCATACATCGGTAGATTTCTAAATATTCTTGTAGGTTTTTATTTTTATTTCGCGGCCTCGCTAGTCTGGCTGTTCTTAGGTTTTGTAGGGGGTGCTAGCCGGGCAGTTAGGATATTCATTGATACTATAGTGCTAAACATTATTACAGTGAGCCTACTAACAATTAAAGAATTCAATTGACCAATTATTATTATTATTATTTAAAATTATAGACGATTACGTTTCGCTGAATTTATGAATTAAAGCTATTTCAGAAATTCAGGATTCAAAAATAAAAGAATATCAATTGAAATCAATGGAATTTTAATTCAGAATTAAAATTCCATTCAATAGTCACATCCATGCTCTAGGATTTTTTAACTGACATAAAAGTACTAATACTAACCGTGGTGTGTCCGGCCTAAGAATAGACCCCTCCGTCTCCTCCTGTGGATGTTTTAAAAGCCGACTAAGGGAATACCTGGACTGTTAGAAAGATTTGTTGGTAGGTATAAGATTTGTCCTGGCTGCTAGCTTATAAAGGAATGTGTTATTACTGAAATAAAGTGTAGCCGAGTCAGTTGCGGGAAGCAATGGCGGTGATGAGCTCAGCACTTGTCACATCTATATCCCACGAAGATGCAACCCACAGTGAGAAGAGGCCCATTGAGGCCCTGCCTACCCTTTCGGGGAAAAAAGCTGTGAATGTATGTTTCATGAGGCAGCCATAAACAGTTAATAAGAATTTCCTCTTGCTATAGCCTAAACTTAGATTTTAGGGTTCAATGGGTTACAGGGCTCTATTACTGACCCTACACTGTCTGTTGGTCTGTAATTTATGAGAACTATGAAGACTGCTTTATCAAAAAAGGTTTACTATAAAATGAATGATTATCACAATGACAAAGAGCCTGGGAGCTTGGCACATGATAGCTAAGGCTGTTTATATTGTGCCACTTACTTGAGTGGGTACTGTGTTTATATTGTGCCACTTACTTGAGTGGGTACTGTGTTTTTATTGTGCCACTTACTTGAGTGGGTACTGTGTTTATATTGTGCCACTTACTTGAGTGGGTACTGTGTTTATATTGTGCCACTTACTTGAGTGGGTACTGTGTTTTTATTGTGCCACTTACTTGAGTGGGTACTGGGTACTGTGTTTTTATTGTGCCACTTACTTGAGTGGGTACTGTGTTTATATTGTGCCACTTACTTGAGTGGGTACTGGGTACTGTGTTTTTATTGTGCCACTTACTTGAGTGGGTACTGTGTTTATATTGTGCCACTTACTTGAGTGGGTACTGTGTTTATATTATGCCACTTACTTGAGTGGGTACTGTGTTTATATTGTGCCACTTACTTGAGTGGGTACTGTGTTTATATTGTGCCACTTACTTGAGTGGGTACTGTGTTTATATTGTGCCACTTACTTGAGTGGGTACTGTGTTTTTATTCTGTACCTGTGCACTACTACTAATGTCTATTTTTTGATTTTTGATCTTTGCAACATTGTAAAAAAAAATATTTACCTTTACCACAGATAAAATAATACAATACCTTACCTTATTTATAAGTTTATTTATTTATAATACACTGGCAGCTTCGGAGATAATCACTTACATTAAAAATAATAAATGATCAGTCAGTCGATAGCCTTTGTAGAGCTTTTTTGTGAAAAAGTTCATCAGAGGAAGACACTACCATACCTATTTCCGCCGCAAAGTTGTGGTGTTCGTATTGCTGTGTTCCAGTTTGAAGGGTATGGGTGCCGGTGAAATTACACATGACACTTTTCACCATATGTCTCAGGGTGGATGATGAACTCAGGAGGGATGAATTGGACGCCTATGAGCGACGGAAACGGTTGCACAAAACCGTAGTGACTGGCAGAAGTGGGGGTAGGCCTTTTTTGCCCAACAATGGGACAGTATGTAAACATTGCTAGATTAGTAATTAAACGCACACATATTAATAAAGGAATACTTAGCAATTATTTATTTATTTTATTTATTTATTTTACAAAAACATAACTAATAGGTACATAAAACACCGAGAAAAAGATATTATACAATTAAATACACATTTCAACAATATTAATAACAAAATACAATTATATATATTTAAAATATTTTTATTTTTATATTTACTTTAATTAGAACGACTAACAATTACCAATTACACTAATTAAAGGGTATCTCCATAAAAATAGGTACATTTGAAATTAACACATAATAATTAAATCGAGAATTTAGGTACCTACATAAAATATCAAAATTAATTAGTAGGAATTTATATCTATCTAAATAGTAGTGTTGGAAAGATTTTCTTGTGAATATGCCGTCGTTTGCATATTGAGGGCTCCCATACAACAAACGTGATTTTATTGCCGTTTTTATAGATAATGGTTCGGAACCCTTCGTGCGCGAGTCCGGCTCGCACTTGTCTGGTTTTTATAGATAATGGTACGGAACCCTTCGTGCGCAAGTCCGACTCGCACTTGTCCGGTTTTTATAGATAATGGTACGGAACTCTTCGTGCGCGAGTCTGACTTGCACTTTGCCGGTTTTTTTGTATGATGATGCCTGTCTAGGGGCCTCGGTGGTCTGAACTTGCTCATTGACCGCCCGCGTTATAAATTATTTTATCTACACTCAAATCAAAAAATTCGAATTACGAATTCAAAGACGGTTCTATACAGACCCACTTCAGGTTTAAGATATGTTTATTTTCCCAAAAGAATTAAATTCACTTATATGAGAATTACAAGACTAAGTGTTCAACATAATTGTTGGGCTAATCGTACATACAACATTAATCTTACACAGTATAAACTTAATTTATAATTACAAATAAAAAGGTAGTTTTACATTACTATTGTAAACAGTGTCGCTCGAGCTGAGGTTCGCGACAATAGTTCAGTCAAGTTATTATACTCAGAGTAAAGCGCAACTGGAAGCGACAACGACTGATTTGCGATTCTTAAGTGTACTTAGTTTTTAATTATTGTTATTGTTTTTCGCTTTTATTATCTTTGCATCTAAATAGATTATAAGTGAGGTTAATTTGTTTGTTTTTTAACAAAGAATATAATTTATAATAGGTATATATTTTAGTAGTTAAATGTAACAATATAAATCTATCTTCTACACACAACATAATGTATTGTAAACATACCTAATTCTGTTGTTACTTATTCATAAAGGTAGATATCAATTAGTATTTAAGTAGGTATTATTGTGGTATGAAGCTTCTATTGCTTGTAGTTATTGAACTGCGATCCCACGATTTTAGGGGCCCCTTTAATATATTTTATGGTCAAGTTATTCTCGCCACTGTCAGTCCGATGTTTTAGTTCTTCTTTGATATTTTTCAGGTTCTCTTGTTGTTTGGGTGTTTGATCAGAGAATATTTTAATGGTGTCACTTTTTAGGAAATTTCTGTTGCGGAGTATGGCTTTAGCTGTCTCTTGTGACTTAAAGCACACCTTCATAAGGCGTATTTTGTCGGGTCTGTATATCCCAAGGCGGAAAGTTTTCGTTGGTTCAGCGCATTCAACATCGATCAATTTGGAAATTTTGATTACTTCACTTTTATCTAAATTCATCCTTTCTTCTCGCTCCTTTGACTCTGGCTCAGGTACTCCAACAAGAATTATATTTTTGCTTCTCAGTTCTCTATCAGTTAGTTCGGCCATAATATCTTCATCTGAAGATAACGACGAAGATGCAGGGCTTATTTTTAGTAACTTTACCTTGGATTCCAGAGCTTCAATTTTATTTTCAGTTGATAAATTCTTGTTGGACAGATTTGTTATATCTAATTTAATTGACTTCTGTTCTGAGGAGAGGCTGTCAGTCGTAGATTTTATGTTTGATAGGTTTTGTTTGATTGAAGTAATATCTTTGGACATATTGTCCATAGCATCTTTTTGGTTAGTAGTTAGTGTTACTAACATCGTCATCATCTGCGCCATCTGCTTTCGCATTTCAGATAATTCTGTCAGAACGATTTCATAGTCATCAGTAAATTTTCGCTTATTACGCAATGCTCCTCTGTAGGACTCAGGCATTTCTGGGAGTGGATTATTGCTTGTGAGATTGGGTTGCGAGTCACTACGCCCCACACCGAGGCCACTTCCAGTAGGTGAACGTGTTACACTCATGATCCTTGTCGTGCTTCCGTACCGGTTCGAAGTCGCGTTTGCTAGCGGTAAGTGAGACAAAAAATATGTGCTTGTCTTTTTTCCGCGGAAGGGGGTGCAGAGCTGTTACCTCGCCGATGTCCTTAGATGTTTGATCGAATAACGTAGCAAAACACACGAAGGATCACACAATTCAAACACTTGGCTCGAGCGTTATAAGCTACAGATTAGAATGTACAAAAATTTGTAAGTTTTTAAAAATAATTATTGACACGTCTGCTTGGTACGAAGCCCATACCGAAACGACTGCACTTTATAGACGCATATACATAAAATTAAGAATAAAACTCATTATAGTACCGCCAACTGTATCATAAAACTCATTATAGTACCGCTATCTTTTTTTTTATTAATTCATTAAACTAGTCTATGGTTATAGCCTGAATATGGAAAAAAAGGCGCACGCATGCGCAGTTCGAACTATGAAAAAATGGCGCACGCATCCGTATTTTGAACTTAATTTCCCGCGCTTCCCATACATTTTTTTGTTGTAACCTACCTTGTTTAATTTCAATTTTTCCTATGAGTGAAGATAAAGTAGTGTATGAAACTGCATATAACTTAGGTATTAAAACACTCGAGTCAACCTATTATCGCATTCGGCTTCGCCTCGTGCGATAAACAAACTCTCGTGTTTTAATACCCCTTCTTATATGACAGTTGCCTAAACTACTATTAATTAGTTGTCCAGCTCGCTGCCTTAGACTAGATCGAACGCAGAGCTTGTAGGCTTATAGTTGAGCAACATATGGCGGAGACTAAGATCCAGAGTCTCGAGCACCGCCGTAAGGTCGCGTGCCTTTCGATCTTCTATAGGTTACATTTCGGGGAATGTGCCCAGGAGCTTTATGATCTGATCCCACCATCTCCTTTTCATCAGACGACAAGCAGGCGCACCGCTCAGTACCATCCTTACCTCATCAGTATCCCGCAATTCACACTAAGCGTTTCGGTTCCACCTTAGTAATGCGAACTGCTAAGGAATGGAACAAGTTGCCGTCGTCCGTCTTTCCTGAAACTACAATACGGTTCTCTTCAAGGCTAGAGTGAATAGGTGCCTTCTAGACCCTCGTGCTCCAACGTCGGCCGCATCGTCACTTTCCAACAGGTGAGATTGTGGTCAAACGAGGGTCAAATTTAAATGTTACCCAAAAATTCCGTTCCAGCAGAACGTGCGAGTTCGTGTCCCGCTGGAACGGAATTTTTGGGTTACATTTAAATTTAATGTTATCCATTAAGTGTGGTTTACACTTGAAAAATAATAAACTATGATGATATAGCAGTGGTGTCATCTCTTGTCAATGTTTCGAACTAATTTCGGACTTTGAACAGAAGGTTTCTAATGAAACACCTGTAGATGGGTCCCATCGGCGCTATAGCCGAGTTGATAGTGCCCACAGATTTCGTCTTCAGCGTCATAGTGTTCTATGGCCGAACTGGTAAAGGCATCGCCGATCACAGGCGAGGTGGCGAGTTCGTGTCCCGCTGGAACGGAATATTTGGGTTACATTTAAATTTAATGTTTTCCATAAAGTGAGTGAGTGAGTTTTACACTTGAAAAATAATAAACCAAACGAGGGTCGTTCATAGTCAAAAACTAATCTGTCTGTGTGTGTGTGTTCGCCTTATTAAACAGGTAAAGCATATTTTAGAGCTGTCACTCTTAACGATTCTTCCGGCATCATTTCACACTGCGAGGGAAAAGGCACGTGAGAACTTGACATAAATAATTTCATAAACACATAAATCTTGAGCCCGAGAGATGACTCTTGCGTCATATTTTGACGATTTTGGTCAGAATAAACATCTTCCGCGTGACCTCATGTTATTAGTCATTTGGTTATTTCCTAGTTAATAAGACTCATCTTATAACCTAAGCTTGTTAGCTCAAAGATTGAAGTCTAGATCAAAAACTAGATCTGGAAGAAAAAAATTGTGTCTCTCCGACGCGCGACTGGAGTTTACTCATGTCCAGTATAGTATAATAAATAAATAATGCTGGACAGTTCACACAACATTATTTATTTATTTTATTTCTTCATACATGCTCGTCGGTTAAGGTGGTTGCTTTTTCATACAAACGTATTTGCACATATATGGGCGAACAGAGTATAATTTTACACTGAAATGACTGTTATTGGCTTTTATATTGGTCATTATTTGTGGCAAATCATATTTGGTTGAAGAAAACACTGGATTAATAGCGAAAATAACATCGAAATTTTAGTCCATACAAGTAATTTTGATGTTAGTTTCGCTATTAATCCACTGTTTTCTTCAACCAAATATGATTAGCCGCAAATAATGACCAATATAAAACCCATGACAGTCATTTCAGTGTAAAATTATACTCGGTTCACCCATATTTGTGCGTTTGTATGAAAAAGCAACCACCTTAAGGGCCTTTTTCCAGAACGTCTTCGATCTGATGTTCGCCTAGATCTCTCTATGTAATGTATTGTATTAAGTATACAATATATTACAATACATTACGGGCTTGTGTTATGGGTACTAGATAACTGATATATTTAATACAATACATTACATAGATAGATATTTTTTATTATGCATAGAAAATACCCAGAACACCCTGAACAAATATCTGCAGATCGCACAAATATTTGTTCAGAGGCGGGAATCGAACCCACAACCTCCTGCGTCGCAGGCGAACCGTCGCCCGCCGCGCCACAGAGGTCGTGAAGAATGTGATGAGAGTGAATGAGGCAAAAGAGGTGTGTCAGGATCGTAGCATGTAAAAATTCGTGGTCTCTACCTACCCCTCCGGGAAACAGGCGTGAGTTTATGTATGTATGTATGTACATAGATAGGTATTTTCAACACGCTTTTATTAGCTTGGGTTGTATCTATGTATGTATGTTTGTAACTGAATCTTTGAGCATAATTTTCACCAATTTCCAGAACTCATTAATTTGAAACTTTGCATAGAGAGAGAGACAGAGATAAATCGAACTAAAAAATGAAAAATAAATAATATTTAAAAAAAAAAAAAAAAAACACGCTTTTATAGCAAACCGAACTAAAAAAAAAAAAAAAAAATTCAAAGAGTTTATATTACAGTAGTAGAAGATCGAACAATCAACCAGGTTTTTTTTTTTTTTTTTAATCGTGGGTTGCATTTTACTACTTTTCATAACTCTCCTCTCATAGATAGTTGCCAACAGAATGATTGTTACGTATAATTTATCAAGCAAACCACGTTTTTAAAAAAAAAAAACTGATTGATTGTTCGATCTTCTGCTACTGTAATATAAACTCTTTGAAATTGTTTTTTTTTTTTTTAAAGCGTTTTCTATGTATAATAAATAATCTATTATTTATTTATTATATATAGAAAACACCCTGAACAAATATCTGCACATCGTACAAATATTTGTTCCGAGCCGGGAATCGGACCCGCAACCTCCTGCGTCGCAGGCGAACCTTCGCCCGCCGCGCCACAGAGGTCGTCAAAAATCAATCTAATGGGTGGAAATCGCGTGTCGAATGTGGTCGGATCAGTTTCCCAGCGTAAGATGATTAGTACATACGCAATATTTTGTTATTTTGCTTCTCTCTCTGTTCGATCTTTGCTATTTAAATAAAATTACTTTAAGACTGGCAGGTCAAAGGTTTCGTTGTAATCGTTCGTACTGATGTCACCGTGTTGTGTGTGTGTGTTGGCGTTGACTCTCAAATCTTGAGGTGGGTATAACTCAAAATTACCAACCTTAGATTAGATTTTTAACTGACTAAATCAAGTACAATATTCAAATTAATAATATGCATGGATACTACATTATAATACCGAGGGATCACCCAGACAGAAACACGATAGGCCAAAATTTTCTCGATAAAAACAAAACACAATGTTACCTCTAACTTTTGTCTAGATTCGATTGTTTGTCAATATGGTACAGATTATTGGGTCAAAAATTGGATAAATAAAATCAATACAATAAAATGGACGGTTCACCCACGGGGTTTTTTAAAATTATCTGTATTTCACGAGATTATTTTATTTATTTATTTATTTATTTATTTATATTCAATAAAAACCGCTTTGAGCTTGGCGTTTTTTTTTTGTATGAAGATTTCTGCCTGGCGGGGGCGCAGTCTTAAGGATTCCCTCATTGCATGGGAGGCCTCGTCCAGCAGTGGACGTTCAGACGTCCACTTGAGTTGGTAAGACGATGCTACTGGAAGCTGTTAGCAACAACTATTATCTACCTCGGTACTTGGTAATAATTAATGCTACATTATTATGCATTTATGGATGTGCAACCGAAGGGCGTAGTTTCTCTCCATATAGGTAATTATTGATCAAGGAATTCCTTGGTTTCCCTTTCAAAGGTCAAAGGAAACTAAATTATTATGTTAAATTTACAATACGCAAGCAAGATATGTTACAACGATTTCACTCACAGAATACGCTAAGCAAATTTAGCTTTTTAACAGAGTTAAATGAAGGAGGTTCTAAATTCGACTTTTTTTATTGTTTTGTATTTTTTTTATTATCTCATATGATCTTCGTCATTTGTGAACTGATTTGGAATAATTATTATCGAAAAAAAAAACTACTTCGAAGCTAGGAATTTATCCCCAACACAATATTTTTAGAGCGATGGTAAAATCTCGATGCCGGGATGAGATCGAAAAGCTCGTCAGAGCATTCCCCGTTGTAGAGGCGGTAGAACACGCAAAGAGATGCGATGGCTCTGCGCTGGCTAAGCGGTTCTAGAGTGTCGGAGAGCTTGGGGTCACCGATGATAAATATATTATTTAGTAGCAGTAGAGCTTTTTTGTAAAGGGTTCGTCCGGGAAAGTACTACCACTATTTCTGCCGCAAAGCAGTAGTGCTCACATTGCTGTGTTCCGGATTGAAGGGTTATGGTTGCCGGTGAAATTACAGGCACATGAGACATCAGGTGGGCCATCTGCCTGATCCGCCATTCCAACTAGTATAAAAAAGCGGGTTTAAAGTATCGGAGAGCTTGGGGTCGTCGATGATAAATATATATATATATATATTACACATACGGCAAGAAAATAGTTAATATTATTAATTGCTAGCAAGTGGCAGGCATCAATCATGCGAAGGGCAGACCTCGGCAACTGGTATATTTATTCTATGACATGGCAGATGACGTGATGTACTGAGCACGTGACAAAGAGCGCAGACAGCGCGGCGCGTGCGTTGGCTAGCTTTCTATGCACGCTGACAAACCTATATTCATCTATTTATATATTTAATTTAAAGGAGAACCAACAGCTTACATTTGGAACACACATTATGATAGCATTAGAGAGCCAATTAAAGGTTCTCACGAATAGAAACAGTGACTATACAATTATCACCATTATTATATTATACAAGCAGCGCCCCGCGGTTTCACCCGCTTAAGTCTCGATCCCGTGGGAATATTGGGATAAAAATGTGCCTATGTGTAATTCCAGAAGTCCAGTTATCTCCATTCCAAATTTCATCCAAATACATCCAGTAGTTTTTACGTGAAAGAGTAACAAAGATACATCCAAACAAACTTTCGCGTTTATAATATTAATAGGATAAAACTATACGGCAAAAACTAACGAATAAACTTGGATACTTTAACAGATTACATATACAGTGGAAAATTAGTTACAGTTCATACTAACATACGTACCTAGACACACGCCTCTTTCCAAGAAAAGGTTGGTAGAACCACAATGGGCCTCTTCACTGGGAATATAAACGTAACAAGGGGTGAGCTGCTCGCCGCCATTCACACGGCTGACTCGGATAACGCTAACACATGCCTAGCAGCCAGGACAAATGTTATATCAACGAATCTTATCAACAGTCAGAGTAATCCCTTAGTCGGCTTTTACGACATCCACGGGAGGAGACGGAGGGGTTTATTCTTAGTCTGGACACACCACGGCTTTATGTTTAGTTTTTACCCGACTACGGCGAAGCTGATTGAAAAAACAAGCTACTACTTACATTTTAGTTTTTTTTCACGTCTGTCCTATGTTGTGGGGTGTCGTTGGATAGGTCGTAAAAATTCCGCGTGTGTCAAAACTATTTATCAATTCAGGGATCCGTTTGTGAAACGTTCCGTTGTGTTTTTGTCAAGTTTGTTCTATGTTCATCCGTATGTATTTTAAATCGACCACCCCCCCACACCAATAATCCGGGAAAAAAACATCGGAATCTCACCGAAAATCAGTCTTTTAACTTCAACGAAAGAAAAAATCGTGAAAAAAAAATGCGTATAGAATGTGTCACTAATTTAGTAGCATGGTGCTATGGTAGCCTACTTGTACAAAACCCTCTCCACGCGAGTCCGATACGCACTTGGCCGTATTTGTCTCAAACTCGGCCAAAGGTTTACCTTGAGAAGTGGATAGTGTAATCTTTCCCATCAGTTACAAATTTACAATATCAGATATCGGTTACTACAAATAATAGGTACGACAGTGCGGCCCGTATCGGCACTATGGAAATAAATATGTTATCAATGATATAGCGGAGCACGCTAATAACAACTAGATAGCAAGAGATTGGGTATTTTTATATATCGTCAATAGAATAATAGATCGATTAAGGTGGAGTATGCCGCAAAATTATTAATTTTAGATTTGATTTATAACTGACAAAATCAAGTACAATATTCAAATTAAAAATATGCATTATAATTACATTACATTACAATTCCAATTATAGTACCAAAACACGATAGGACAATATTTTCTCGATAGAAAAAAATCCTAAGTTACCTCTAACTTTGTGTTACTTTGTGGCGATCACAATAGGCCTAACTGGTCGCAGTGATATAATAGCCACGATCAGCTAATAAAATAAAATAAAACTAACTTTTGCCTAGATTCGATTGTTCATCCCCTTAGACTCCTAAGTTTTAAAAAGAAAAGAAGAAAGAAAAGTAAGAAAATTTATTTATTTTTCCCCAAGAGGGCACAAGTGCACAACACACACACACATAAACATAACACAAGAAAACAAAACATAAAATGAAATAAAAATAAAAACCGGCAGTAGAAAGTAGATTTGCATCGAACTGTGTTGTGTGGGGTCAAATAGGTCCCTGTCTTAGGATAAGCTGCACCAAACCTAGGTTCAGTGCAGCGCTGGTTTTCAGACAGGGCCTAGGTAAGTGACGCCACGAACATCAATAAACTTAAAGCATTGCAGACCTCCGTACCGGTGTATCCCTTTGGGCGACTCTCATTCTATGCGCAGCTTCCTTAGTGAGCGTCCATTCGGCGCCGTACGTCATTGCGGGCAGGACACATTAGTTATACAGATTGGTTTTTGTAGCATTTTGGGGTCCCTGAAAACGTCCTCTAGTTTTCTGGACGCAGCCAATCCCAGCTGTTTGCGTCTCATGATCTCCTTAGTTTTATGCTCTCTGATTTGCCGTAGTCGTTGGCAATCGGTTGTCTCGGCGGCAAACCTGGTTCCTGATAGCGTGTATGAAGACAGCGCAGACGCATCAGTGTAAACAATCCCGTTATCTGCTGTCTGAGTGGTTGTTTTCCACCGGAGATAAGGAGCTTAGTTCGTGTTTTTAAACGCCACTCGTCACGTGATAATCAAGTCGCGCGACCAGGCGGCGTTGTAAACAAGTACCTTTGCAAAATGTATTATCACCGATATCTTTTTTACCCCCGACGCAAAAGAAATGGGTGTTATAATAAGTTTGACGTGTCTGTGTGTGTGTCTGTCTGTGGCATCGTAGGTCCCGAACGGGTGAACAGACTTCGTTTTTTTTTTTGTTTGAAAGGTGAATTTGTCCTGAGTGTTCTTAGCTATGTTTGATCAAAATCGGATCAGTCGTTTCATTGCGTTGAGGGTTTTTTTTAAGTTTTACAAAATTAAATACTTGTTATATGTTGTAATTAACTCGCAATGTATGTTAGTTTGTTTGTTCGGGACTAATCAAGCAAGCTGAATTAGAACCACTTCACATTTTCTATTACGTTCCGTTACGTTGGTCAGACCAGATCCGCACCACTCTCGATTCAAAACCCCACAAAGCCGTGCAGCTCGCAGCTCGCTCGTGCAGATCTCATCGGCGCAACATTTTCCGGCAGAAGGTGATCGATGGAGGGGCATCAACATTGAGGAGTACGACGCGAGTCGATTGAGCTGAAATTTTGCATACCTGTCAAGTTCTGATAGCAATACAATATGATGGTGACAGCGAGCTGATCTGATTATGGAGACGGAAGGTGGACAACGGGACTCCTCCAAGACGAAAAAATATTCTATGATATTGTAGAAACTGTATATCAAGTTTCGTCAAGATTAGTTGAAAAATGCGACCTGTACAGCACAAATAATAGTACAAGTACTTGTACGCGAATAGTCTGTTCAAAAAGAGAAGCGTCGTGGGATTGGAGGGCGCAGCTGTGCTTATTGACCTTTTTTGTTTAGCGGGCAATACAATAGCGCGACCTTTTTTTTTTGTACTACTGAATGACGGAACAAGCAGATGGCCCACCTGGTGTTAAGCGGTAACCTCTGCCTAGGAACAGTGCATTACCTCATAGGTCACGTCCACCTAGGACGCATCCTATGTTGCATGACCCTGCGCCCGCCACCCTGAGACATAAAGATGAAAAGTCTCATGTGCCTGTAATTTCACCGGCACCCTTAACCCTTCAAACCGGAACACAGCAATGCGAGCACTACTGCTTTGCGGCAGAAATAGGTATGGTGGTAGTACTTCCCCGGACGAACTCTCCGGCGTCTGTTCCATTTTGATCATTTTACAACTGGAACTATTTATTTAGTATACAAGTAATTAATTTTGTAAAAATTTAAAAAACCCTCGACCCAATGAAACGGCTGAACCGATTTTGATCAAACATTGCTAAGAACACTCCCGACAAATTCACCTTCCAAACAAAACAAAAAAATCTAAATCCGTTCATCCGTTCGAGAGCTACGATGCCACAGACAGACACACACACACACAGAGACACGTCAAACTTATAACACCCCGTCGTTTTTGCGTCGGGGGTTAAAAATTCAAAATGGCGACAGTTTGAATCCTAGGCTAAAGAAATATTTAAATAAACTAAATAAAGCGTTAGTTCACAATTTGACCACGACGGTTCTCTTTTTGAACAGACTCTACCAACATACATATATCCGGACAGATGAAAGCAAAGTTTGCCAGTTATTATCAACATGTTATTGTAATTTTACACGCGACAACATCAAATCTTTCCTTTCATTAATGTTAACGAGGTATTTTCCTATCTTTTTGACGGGTTTTTGGCACGGGCACCGGTCGGCGATCGACACTGTCACGCCTGTAGGGAGTCTCGAGGGGAACGGGCTCTGCGACTGCTCAAAATATGAGACGGTTTTAAATTAAACAGGCTGCCCAACGGTCCGTATATAAATAACAGCTAACTAGTAATAATTCAGAAGGTATTTTAATCGGTGCCAAAAAGAATCATGGTACGAGTACAACGTACCAGAATAATGCTTTTGCTGACTGAAGGTCTGGTCTGGTCCCATACATGGGGTTAAAATGGTTAGACTGCTTGGCTTATTTAGCCACGAATGAATACTGTATATCCGAGAGCTACAAGTAATTAATTTTGTAAAAATTAAAAAAAAACCTAAACGCAATGAAACGTCTGAACCGATTTTTATAAATCATAGCTAAGAATAATCCTGACAAATTCACCTTTCAAACAAAACAAAAATCGAAATCGGTTCATCCGTTCGGGAGCTACGATGCCACAGACACACACACACACACACACACACACACACACACACACACACACACACACACACACACACGTCAAACTTATAACACCCCGTCGTTTTTGCGTCGGGGGTTAAAAACAAAAGTCTTTTAGTTTTTGAAGTCTGTTATAACAATGGTGTGACGGTGAGTCTGCCAGTCTGCCCCCTATTATCTAAGAACATGGAGTGACCTAGTGAGATATTCTAAGCTCATCTATCATCAGAGTTTCGAACAGTGTTCCACGCCAATTCTGGATGATCTCAAAACGCAGCTCTCTGCCAAAAGATTAGAGCCATGCAATGCAGTCTTGCATCAAATGTACGTCTTGCTGCGGTGTGGGTGTCAGGTGCGTATGTTGGTGGAGATCGAGTGGCTTTCCCCGACTGTGATGCGTAGCTGTCCTTATTACAAGCTTTTTAGGGTTCCGTAACAAAATAACGGAACCCTTATGGATTCGTCATGTCTGTCTGTCTGTCCGTGTATGTCACAGCCACTTTATTCCGAAACTATTGGAGCTATGCTGTTGAAACTTGGTAAGTAGATGTATTCTGTGAACCGCATAAAGATTTTCACAAAAAAAAAAAATTGGGGTTCCCAATACTTAGAAATGAAACTCAAAAAAAACAAAAAACGTACGTGTGTATTCTGTGAACCGCATTAAGTTTTTCACACAAAAATAAAAAAAAAACAAAAATATTGGGGTTCCCCACACCTAGAACTGAAACTCAAAAAAACCAAAATTTATCAAACCCGTACGTGTATTTTATGTACCCGTACATCTATGGATAGGTCTTCAAAAATGATATTGAGGTTTCTAATATAATTTTTTTCTAAACTGAATACACTTCAAAAGTGTTAAAATGTGCTCCCCCCGTAAATTATAAAATAAGAGAAAAACAAAACTAACAAAAACAGATGTACCTACATTACCATGTAAACTTCCAACGAAAATTGGTTTGAACGAGATCCAGTAAGTATTTTTTTTAAATACGTCATGAATTTTAACCTAATTTTAAGTCTAATTTTAAGCTGTTGGTTCTCCTTTAAATAAAATAAATAAATAAATAAACCTTCCAAGAACTTTTATATTATGTTACTTGCTGCTACGGAACCCTTCATGGGCGAGTCCGACTCGCGCTTGGCTGCTTTTTTTTTTAGTTTAGGGTAAACAGATTTTTAGGCAAATCTCATGTTTAGGTATAATGCACTCATTTGCTGGTAATTCGATCAAGAGGTATTTATAACTTGCAATGTTAATCCGGGTGGAATCTTGCAACTGAATTTTAAAGCAGTTATCCTCAACCGATTGAGATGAAATTTTGTATACCTGTCAAGTCAAGTTGCGATGACAATGCAATATTAAATAATTTAAATAAATAAATAATTTAATTTATTATTAAATAATAATTTATTAATGATTCCTCGAGGGATAAAATAGTAGACTGGCCGTGTTTAGACTCAAAACAATGAATCTATCTCAATGGATCAAACAGAAACTACTCTCATTTTGTTCAGCACACGGGTCCGATCACTAATTTATAAAAGCTTTTTATAAAAGCTTGTATTGAAAAATTATTTTTTAACAAAAATCTTCTTTACGATTTCTTTGGAATTAGTTTCGTCTAATCTAGTAGGCAAGTAATAGCAGATTATGCACTGAGGGTATAAAGCAGTGTCTTACGTCGCAGGCTGTATATTGAACCCTGAGCGTAACGAGGGACTCTAGTTATGTAGAGTCCTGAGTGAAGCGAGGGGTTCAAGCTGCCCAAGACGAAGACAGGCTTTATCCCACAGGAGCATACTCTACTTTTCACACCTTCTATGAGACAATAAAAAAACACTGAAAATCACAGCACCAAACACAGTCTTTTATTTCACACTAGCAGCGCCCCGCGGTTTCACCCCCGTAAGTCTCGATCCCGTGGGAATATCGGAATAAAAATGTGCCTATGTGTTATTCCGGGAGTCCAGTTATCTCCATTCCAAATTTCATGCAAATCCGTCCAGCCATTTCAGCGTGAAGAAGTAACAAACACACTACACACACGCACAAACTTTCGCCTTTATAATATTAGTGTGATGTGATTCTAGCTATATGCTATTATGTATTGTATATGTATTTTAGCGTTGTAGGTGTATGTATGTTATATTTTTTGTATGTAAGGAGGACGATGTTGATTTATTTACTATTTTATTGTCGTAATTCATAATAGAAACTGTTAAATATCTTAGCAAGTAGGTTTATCTTTAAGTTTTATTTTTATTTTTCTTTGTCGATTTGGTGTTTATTTACTGTAATGACATTGTAAATTAAGCTCGCCTTTGTACATGTCCTCTATGTAATTTGTTTTTCTTGTCTGTTTGTGCGTACAATAAAAATAGATTTTTTTGAAAATGAGTTCTGCTTTTATGGTTGGCAGTTCGATTTTAGAACAACCCTCTTTAGAATGCCATATGGTCATTTTTTTACTTAGAGTTTTTCACATCGAACGGAGGCTTGCAATGATCTAACTTTTCACGAGTTTCCACACGAATTTGACGTGCCAAATTCTAATAACTTTTTTCACTTTCTTTCTTTCTTTCTTTCCTTAAGACTGCGCCAACGCCAGACAGAAATCTTCATACAAAAATAAAACGCCACGCGCCGCTCTAAAAAGCGGTTTTTATTGAATATCTCGTGAAATATAGATTATTTTTAAAAAACCCCTTCGGTGAACCCTCCGTTTTATTGTATTGATTTTATTTATCCAATTTTGGACCCAGTAATCCAATAATAATCTAGCCAAAAGTTACAGACAACTTTGTGTTTTGTTTTTATCGAGAAAATTTTGTCCTATCGTGTTTCTGTGTGGGTGATCCCTCGGTGTTATAATGTAGTATATGGGCATATTATTAATTTGAATATTGTACTTGATTTAGTCAGTTAAAAATCTAAATTTAATCTTAGAATAGATTTTTAACTGACTACTAACTACTAACTACGACTACTAACTAGTAAAACGATCACCGTTTTACTAAAAATAACTTGACTGTTACTTTGACGACTTGGAAGGGGTGCACGGGTGAAACTTTGCAAAAAATTCTGAAAATGCTCTTCAAACTCTTTCAACGTAACGTTTTAGGGTTCCTTAGTTAACAAGAACCCTAATAACGTTTTAGGGTTCTTGTTAACTAAGGAACCCTAAAACGTTCCAACAACGTACCCTAAGAGGACTAAGGAACCCTAAAACTTTACGTTTGAAGAGTTCAATAAGCGTGGTTGGGGGGGAGGGCATTGTAACTCCCAAGCAGAGTAGCGCTAACTATTCGTACACAGCACTACACTATTAATGGTCCTTTTATTACAGCCGCCGACAATTAACAGTAATTATTGCTGATCATTATGTATGTCCGTCCATGATCTAATCTATACTGATACGGCATTTATACTCTCGCCGCGTACCTCGCCTCGTGCCTCGTGCCTCGTCTCATGTCTCGGGCCGCACCTCGCGTGATCGATGGTAACTGAGGGCCTACCACAGGTTTGTCTAAGTTTTGCATTCGGTATCCCGACTATCGAATTCCGAGTCGATTTTTATTTTAATGTATGGTTTTAATGAGTTTCTCAACAATTCCGCTAGGGGCGCTCATCATTTTCTCCATACAAAAACGAAATTTCGACTGGCAATTCGATTTTCGTTATTCCGAGTTGTAACAAATTACAAACCTGTGGTAGGCCCTCTGAGCTTCCTGTTTACACTCTCGTGGTGAATTCAGTAAAGCGCTCGCGTTTGTCCCGAGGTCCTTTGACTCGTGCCCAATAAACCGCTACGGACGCGAGCGCTGCGAGGCGCAAGACGAGGCGCTAGGCGGGCCGCAAGACGAGGCGCTAGGCGAGCCGCAAGACGAGCCGCGAGCGTCATAATAAAATCATAAAAATCATAAATCATTTATTTGTTTAAATGTGGTATACAGCCCCCTTATTCGCTATGACCAAACATGACATAACGCGGGCTCGTTACGATATCTGCGTGGAATCATCGTTTAGAATACATTATGACGTCACACGTTATAGGCAAGGGATCTTATATGGTCATAGCGAATAAGGGCCCAGGTAGAAGTTCCTAGAGTTAATAAAAAAAAAAAAAAAAGTGTAAAGAATAAATGCCTTTTTTTCTTTTTTTTTTAATATGGCTCACTTTTCCATGTCTGGGATACAAATATTATCAAAAATAATCAATTACAAAAATTACTACTTGCATTAGGTACTCAATTACAACATATAATAAGTTACATAGATAGATATTTGTTTATTATACATATAAAATACCCAGAACACCCTGAACAAATATCTGCAGATCGCACAAATATTAGTTCCGAGGCGGGAATCGAATCCGCAACCTCCGGCGTCGCAGGCGAACGTTCGACCGCCCATTTGTGAAAAATATATTTTTCAACACAAGCTTTTATAAAATTAGTGATCTTGACTATTTGCTGATCCAAATGAGCCTAAACACTAGTCTACTATTAATTATCCCTCGAGGAGTTCCGTTGTCCACCTTCCGTCTCCATCATCAGATCAGCTCGCTGTCACCATAAAATTGCATTGTCATCGGAACTTGACAGGTATGCAAAATATAATCTCAATCGGTTGAGGATAACTGCTTTAAAATTCAGTTGCAAGATTCCACTCGGACAAACATACATACAGTGCAAATGAAATAAAAGCTTGTACAAAAAGATACCTAATATATTAGAAATGTCAACAATTTCAAATTATATATGTCATGAATATATTTTTATGTCAAGATCAATAGATACACTACTAAACTAGAAAGCCTAGAAACGTCTATTCACACTCTTGTGTCGTGCCTCGCCTCGCGTCTCGCCTCGCGCCTCGTACGAGAGTGTATATGAGCTATCAGAAATGATACTGTATGCTTCGTTGGAATTGTACATAGATCATCATTTCAACCTACACACCCCTATTTAACTCAGCTCACCTTCCATACAAATATCATCACCAACATCATCATTATCAGCCCAAACCTCAGCCTTACCGTTAGAACACTGCGACCGGGCAGTATTTATAGAGCCCATATCGATCGACGAGCGCAGAGAGATATACCGCCATGCAACATAATATATGAACGTTCGGCGTCTCTTGAAATGTCGGAAATAGCTGCTGGTAGTCTCGGAGAGCCCAGAACTGATAAATAAATAAATAATGCTGGACAGTTCACACAACATTATCTAGACCAGGAGTTCCCAAAGTTGGCGATAACGCCCCCTTGTGGCCGCTGCAGGCCTAAAGGGGGCAGTAAGAGACTCAGAAAAAAAATGGGGGCGTCAAATCAGACACACTTTCGAATTTTAATAGTTATTAGTATTCCTATTAGGTCGTTTTCGTAGATAATAGACCGCGGGCAATCGTGTTTTAACAAGTTTTTGTAATATAGCCCAATTTGTGCAAGGTAAAGTGGTTTTTAAGTACGAAGGTGAAAAAATGGGGGCGCTAAAAAATTATTTATTCTCAAAGTGTAATTATACACAAAATAAGTTTGGGAACTCCTGATCTATACCAAGCTAAGCAGAGCTTTTGTTATGGGTACTAGATAACTGATATACTTAATACAATACATTACATAGATAGATATTTATTATTAAACATAGAAAATACCCAGAACACCCTGAACCAGAAAATCTGCAGATTATACAAATATTTGTTCCGAGGCGGGAATCGAATTTACAACCTGCTGCGTGGCACGCGAATTTTCGCCCGCCGCGCTGCAGAGGTCGTCCAGATAAGTGAGAATCCAGTGGCAGAGGGCACCGAGTTTCGGTAGTCAAAGAGATGTTTTAGCAGTTTCAGCTTTGCATCCATATTGTTTTCTGACGATATAGATAGATAGATAGATTAACTCTTTATCGTACAGAAATACAAAACATAACTTAATAGCAAAAAATAACACATACATAGGGCGCGTCCTAGGTGGACGTGACCTATGAGGTATGCACTGTTCATACGCAGAGGTTACCGCTTAACATCAGGTGGGCCATCTGCTTGTTCCGTCATTCAAGTAGTATAAAAATAAAATAAAACAGAAATGTACAATGGTCGGTCTTATCGCTTCTAGCGATTTCTTCCAGACAACCTTATAATACTATATAATACGTTTCTTTACAGTCTTGACGTAACTTTCAGCATGCCCATTCCCGGCCGGATTATAAGTAGACACGTGAACGGGTAGTGATTCGCCGAATACTCGGCCACCGAGTACTCGGCCGAATACTCGGCTTATACACAGAGTAAAAGCGCGATACTGCAACGCGACGAATTTGAATATATGAAGCAACCAGTAATTAGTTATGTCAAAAATAAAAAAACCCGTAACGCTGAACGGCTGAACCGATTTTGATCAAACAAAGCTAAGAACACTCCCGACAAATACACCTATCAAACAAAAAAAACTAAATCGGTTCATCCGTTCGGGAGCTACGATGGAACAGACACAATCACACACACACAGACACGTAAAAATTATAACACCCCCTCGTGTTTCGCCGGGGGTTAAAAAAGGAGCAAACTAGACCCAAGTAAGGCCGAAAAACTAGTGTTTTTGCATCACAATCTTCCTCGCCTAAATTTTAAATATTAGTAATAATAATTTCTATAATATATTCATACATTATCAATATTTCTGCTATTTTTCATGTTCCTGATGTTTTAATATATCTAATATAATAATAGTGATAAAATCTGGCTTTTTGTCTTTATTTTTCCCTGCAATATAATTAAGGCCGAGTACTCCGTACTCGGCCGTTAGTACTCGGTGCTCGGCCAAACCCTGAAGAAGAAGGCCGAATACGCCGAGTACCGAATCCAAACCGAGTACTCGTCCCATGTCTAATTATAAGCCGTTGAAGTCAAAGGCCAAAGTCCATTGACGTGAGGAGTGGTGAGCTTATCGCCGCCATTGCTTCCCACGACTGACTCAGCTAACGCTTTCCTCCAGTAACAACACAATTCTTAATAAGCTAGCAGCGAGGACAAATCTTATACCAACGAATCTTACTAACAGTCCGGGTAATGAGTCTTATGATTAATGTAATTTAATATCCACATTAATCACTCGCTTGGCAAAAGGGGAACATGCTTAATAAGCTGTCATTATAGCACTAGATATTAAGCACGTGACATTGACAGCCGCTTAGGGTGAATGAGTGCGAGCTAGGTGGAGCGATGACCTACGAAAAGCTTTGGGCAGAAAGTGGATAACAAGAGGCGAACACCTAACTGTGGAGCGCATTGAAAAAGAATAGTTTTTTTTTTTTTTTTTTAAATATATACCTATTTTAGTACAATCTTCTCTTCTCTTTTATAAAATGAGTGATCGTAATAACCGTGTGCTGATCAAAATGAGCCTAAACACGACCAAGTCGACTCTCTTCCGGCTTATTTATTCCCTTTATCATACAACTCGGGCATCTTCAAACGAAGAGTTAATAGGCATCTTCTAGGCGAGCGTGCTTAATATGCCTCATCGTCGCTTCCCATAAGGTGAGACGTAGCCAAACTCAAGCCGATTTAAGATATAAAAAAAAAAACTTCTATTAAAAAAAAGAACTCGCTGAGTAATGTTTTCACTTAGAATTGCTTATTAGGTTATATTTTAATTTAAATTTTTGTATATAAATTGAATATTTATGTTTATTTTTTAATTTTTTATATTTAGGATTTTTAATTATGTTTGTTTTGTTAAAATTTAATTCAATTTGTTGGACATGTTGTGATTTTAATTAATTTGTGATAATGTTTTATTTTTATTTTTAATCTGTTCTCGCTCATCATTATTTAATAGCATGTTGTTAGTCATCTATAATTGTGGTAGCACTTGGCGTGCATAACAACCTCAGCTACGCCGATGACATGGTGCTGCTGGCTCCCTCGATCAGTGCACTGCGGAAGCTTCTCGCTGTGTGTGAGTCGTATGTGGCTTCACATGGCCTCATGTACAATGTTAAAAAAACTGAGTTCATGGTTTTCAAGGCTGGTACCAAGTGTCCTACATTTATTCCACCTGTGACACTTAAAGGTATTCCTCTTAAAAGAGTGCACCAGTTTAAATACCTGGGACACTTGGTAACTGATGATCTTAAGGACGATGCTGATATGGAACGGGAACGCAGAGCATTGTCAGTCCGGGCGAATATGCTGGCCCGCAGATTCGCTCGATGTACAGACGCAGTGAAAGTTACTTTATTCAAGGCGTACTGTACATCTCTGTACTCAGCGAGTATGTGGTTCAACTATACCCAAAAAGCTTACAATGCTCTGCGGGTCCAATACAACAATGCGTTTAGGGCCCTGTTGCGGCTTCCGCGCTTCTGCAGCGCTTCAGGTATGTTTGCCGAGGCGCGTACCGACACCTTTGACGCCAGCTGGCGCATAAAGACGGCCTCACTGTTGAGCAGGCTTCGCGCGAGCAGCAACATCTAAATCATTGTTAATTATTAAGTACTAACCTAGTTTTAAGTCGTGTTACTAAAAAGTTGGAATCTTGTTGTCTTATTAAATTATCTATTCTTTTCTATAACATAATTATCTTGTGTGTATTTACTTGTAACGGTGTATGCTATGTTGGTGACTCTAATAAATAAATATAAATATATAAATATTATCCATCGGTGAGTTCCGTTATGCACCGTTGTATCCATCATCAGATAAGCTCGCTGTCACCATCATATTGTATTGTCATCGGAACTTGACAGGTATGCCAAATTTCAGCACAATCGGTTCAGAATATAACTGCTTTAAAATTGAGTTGCAAGATTCCACCCGGACATACATACATACATACATACATACATTGCAAGTTAAACAAAAGCTTTTAAAAATGATGTGAAAAAAATATTTATTACAGCAAAAACAAAGTATCAGGTTTTAAATCACACTAATATTATAAATGCGAAAGTTTGTGTGTTTGTTACTTCTTCACGCTGAAACGGCTGGACGGATTTGGATGAAATTTGGAACGGAGATAATTGGTCTCCCGGAATAACACACAGGCACATTTTTATCCCGATATTTCCACGGGATCGAGACTTACGCGGGTGAAACCGCGGGGCGCTGCTAGTGGAACATAAATACATCCAACCCCAGGCAGAAATGTTCATACAAAACACGTCTCGCGCCGCGTGAGGAATTTTGATTGAATATAGATAATTGTACAATTCAGTAAACCTTCGGCTTTGTTGTATCCTTGTTATTACAACAAATACTTGGCATTGCTCTAAATTACAATAAAATGCGATGACAAGCGCGTCGCTGTCAGTAAATGTAAACTGGCTCATAACATTTCCTCAAAAGGGCTTCAGAATCCAGATGTTTCCATCCACAATTTTCCACAGAGGCTGAATCACCAGCACTTATTCTGCAACAACAACCGTGGCTGCAGTGTTTAGGTTCCACTTTGATATGGAGAGGCGCCAACACGTTTACAAGTTCTAGACTCGTAAAGCTAAGGCCAAACCAACGCGTTCAGCCCGCGTCCTCAGTGGCGTGCACGGTGGCGATCAATGGTATTAAGACAATGGATCGCCACCGTGCACGCGGGCTGAACGCGTTGGTTTGGCCTTAGCTTTACGAGTGTAGAACTTGTAAACGTTGGCGCCTCTCCATATCAGTGGCGTGCACGGTGGCGATCAATGGTGAGACAATGGATCGCCACCGTGCACGCGGGCTGAACGCGTTGGTTTGGCCTTAGCTTTACGAGTGTAGAACTTGTAAACGTTGGCGCCTCTCCATATCAGTGGCGTGCACGGTGGCGATCAATGGTGAGACAATGGATCGCCACCGTGCACGCGGGCTGAACGCGTTGGTTTGGCCTTAGCTTTACGAGTGTAGAACTTGTAAACGTTGGCGCCTCTCCATATCAGTGGCGTGCACGGTGGCGATCAATGGTGAGACAATGGATCGCCACCGTGCACGCGGGCTGAACGCGTTGGTTTGGCCTTAGCTTTACGAGTGTAGAACTTGTAAACGTTGGCGCCTCTCCATATCAGTGGCGTGCACGGTGGCGATCAATGGTGAGACAATGGATCGCCACCGTGCACGCGGGCTGAACGCGTTGGTTTGGCCTTAGCTTTGCGACTCGTGAGAAGTGCTTTTAGAATGCCCGACTTATAATACACTTTTAGTAGTAGTAGAGCTTTTTTGAGAAAGAGTTCGTTCGTAAAAAAACCCTCAATGCAATGAAGCGGCTGAACCGATTTTGATCAAACATAGCTAAGAACACTCACGACAAATTCACCTTTCAAACAAACGAAAAAAACTAAATCGTTTCATCCGTTCGGGAGCTACGATGGGACATACAAACACACAGACACGTCAAAGTTATAACATCCCGTCGTTTTTGCGTCGGGGGTTAATAAAAGGTTGTCGAGCAATGTGTACTGGACAGGTGAAGGTAACGCTCTTTAGAGCATATTGCCAGTCCTTTTACACTTGCAGCCTCTGGACCAACTATACGCAGACAGCATACAATGCCTTACGCGTTCAGTACAACAACGCGTTCAGGGTGCTGGTGGGGCGGCCTCGTTTCTGCAGCGTCGCTGGCATGTTTGCGGAAAGCAGAGTTGATGGCTTCCATAGCATCATGCGCAAGAGGTGTGCGTCAATGAGGGGAAGGGTCCGTGGAAGCCCGAACAGCATCGTGAACGCGTTTTCGGACAGGTGGGACTGTCCTATAGCAAACCACTGGATGCGCCTGCATGTTGGGTTTGCTAAAAATGTTTTTGTATAAATTTTTTAATAGTAAATTTGCCTCCCTACTAACGTTGTCGTAAGCGCAACTAACAAAAAATGGACAATGTCTGAAATAAATAAATTGAATTGAATTCGGTGGTCAACGGTGATGCTCTACAAAGATCCTACCCCAATACAACCCAGAGCGAAGGTCAAGGTGTTGGGTAGCTCAGTCGATCGGTAATTGGTTTGTTTTCGTGGCCACTTGCTCTAGCTCATATAAAAGTTATTGGTTTAGGAACAAAGGCCAGTCCGAGCAGTCGTTGCCGCACTGAAATAGACCATATTCATGGGTTACAAATAGGTGTGCTGTCACCTTGTGAAGGTGTCGTGTGCTGACTCAGCCGTCACCTGCACGCGATTTCTGGAAATGGCGTGCACGTATTTGTCGCTGTAATTCATGTGGTTCTAAAGTATTTACATAATTGAAAAATATATTTTTCAGTACATCATTTTAACTTGAAACTTAGTTCGTTTACACCAAGAGATGGGCAGCAGCATCCACCTGAGTAGAACACCACTGCGATCACCTATCTGCATGCAAGCATGGTGATTATGGAAAATACCCCCCCATTCGACCTCTGTGGCGCGGCGGGCGAACGTTCGCCTGCGGCGCAGGAGGTTGCTGGTTCGATTCCCGCCTCGGAACAAATATTTGTGCGATCCGCAGATATTTGTTCAGGGTGTTATGGGTATTTCCGATGCATAATAAAAATATCTATCTATGTAATATATTGTATTAAGTATATCAGTTATCTAGTACCCATAACACAAGCTCTGCTTAGCTTGGGGCTAGATAATGTTGTGTGAACTGTCCAGCATTATTTATTTATTTATTTATATTTTTTACCTAGTTGTTTTTTTTTTTTTTCAAAAAAACATTTTATCTTGAACTTTTTAGCTTGCAATCCGAGTTATCCGGATATCCGCCAATTTTCAAATCAGGTTAATGAAGTCCGCTAAATCCGGATAATTCGGATAAAGAAGATAACGAAATTTATCAAAAAAATTACGATAAGAATCTAAATTTGAAACACTGATTGTTTCTTTTACATGTTAGTCACATATACATAAAGTACGTGGGGGGCCTAGCTGAGATAGGTGTTTGCAAAATGTGTGAAAACTCGGAGAAACGCGTTTTCCTAACGATTACCAAGATTTGAAATGCAAGTCTTGCTTTATTGAAAGAAAAATATAGTTATTTCGAAAAGATAACTGTTATCTTGAACAGAAGAAAGAGTTTTTAATTTTTAATTTGTGATATTTTATGATCACTTTATTAGTACACTTTATTATCACTTTATGATAGTATAGTTTTAATTTTACCATAAAGAGCTACCGAATCATGTTTTCATGGTGGGTGAATGTTGGTTTAATTTAAACATGAATTAATCTATCTAGAACCAGCATTTTCTTTTGTTGTTAATTTTTAAAGCTTTTCCAAATTTATCCATAATATCCGAATAGAAAAGTTCACTATTATCCATATTATCCCGATACGAAAAGTCTACGGATGATGCAGGCCCTACTTGTAACTTAGTCCGTTTACACCAGGGGATGGGCAGCATCATCCACCTGAGTAGAAAACCACTGCTGCGATCACCTATCTACCTGCAAGCATGTTGATTATGGAAAATACGCCCCCCCCCCCATTGCATTCTAAATGGGTGCGATGCGGCCTCGTCCAGCAGTGGATGTTTTTTTATAACTTGAAATGATGAAACAAGCAGATGGCCCACCTGTTAAGCGGTACCCTCTGCCTATGAACAGTGAATTATCACATAGGTCACGTCCACCTAGGACGCACCCTATGTGGCATTGCACTGCGCCCGCCACCTTGAGACATACAGATAAAAAGTCTTATTGTCTGTTATTTCACTGGCACCGATACCCTTCAAACCGGAACACAGCAATGCGAGAACTACTGCTTTGGGTTAGTAATAGGTACGGCGGTAGTACTTCCCTGGACAAACACTCAAAAAAGCTCTACTAGCAACAGAACATTGAATCTCTATGGAAAGATATAAATAGATGAATAAATCATTGACTCCCACCTTACCACGAAACTGTACACACATAAACAGTATTGCATCTGCTGATTCATCCATAACTTAACAAGCTGTCTGTGGGGTAAACACCACTTGTTGAAGCCTATAGCTCATATCCTGGACTCGGGCCAACACACCGGTGATTGGCCTGACTCGGCCGTGCCGTACCGGACGGTTTCCGACGAAAATAGGTAAATAGAAAATAGTTGGTGTTATTATTACTAGCTTCTATTTTGGATCGATCTTATTTTGTACACGGTACGTCTGGTGCTGGGGTTTATATCCTGTGGATGGTATTATCTCTCTTCCAAATGTTATCGAAATCGGAACAAGAAGATTTATGTAGAAAAATTTTATCGGTGATAAACATTGCTATTGATATACTTTTCACATTTTGTTGTTTCACTAGAAACGGTATATTTACCATGATTTTAGAGTTTTGATTGTGTCCGATATTTCGGCACAGTTGCATGCGCCATGATCTCGGGAGAACTATCTTAAGTCTTTGCGAGTAGATGTTATTGGCAGATATATCATGGTAAATATCCCGTTTCTAGTGAAAAAAATGTGCATATATAACCATGATAGTTTCAAAAGTTATATTTCTATTGATAATCATTTGCTTGACCACGATCTCACCTATTAAAACTTCCGTGAGTAATATGCATAATTGAAAAAACCGGTAATAACTCAGGTAGGTAACAAGTACCTACGTGAGATATTACCGGTTTTTTTTTTTTTTTTTTCAATTATACGATCTCACCTGTTGGTAAGTGACGATGTGGCCGAAGATGGAGCACAAAGGTCTAGAAGGCACCTATTCACTCTAGCCTTGAAGAGACCCAGATTATAGTTTTCAGGAAAGACAGACGACGGTAGTGTTTTCCACTCCTTAGCAGTTCGCATTATAAAGGTAGAACTGAAACGTTTAGTAAGAATAGAGGGTATACTAATGAGGTAAGGGTGGTACTGAGCCGTGCGTCTGCTCGTACTATGATGAAAAGAAGATGGTGGGATCAGATCGTGAAGTTCATGGGAGCATCCCCGAAATGTAACCTATAGAAGATCGCAAGGCATGCGACTTTACGGCGGTGCTCAATACTCTGGATTTTAGTCAAGATCTTAGTTTAGTGGATCGTAGTTAGGTTAGGTTAGGTTTCGCTATCTCAAGATATTGTGTTGATGAGCTGTGATGAGCAAAAAACACAATATAATTTGTATTTCGCGCCTCAAGCGAAACATTGCACCTTGACTAACTCTTTCAAGATCTTGTCATGTTTCAAATTATAATTCGGGCAGATGTTACGGCGTTTTTGGTAAATAATCCTAGAATGAATGAATCGGCCTGATCGCAAGTAAACAAGTCCGCTAGGCCGCGGCCATTCTTATCGCAGGCGGAAGCGCGCGCGCGGCCTTGAACGCGCCCTTCACCTCGGTTCAAGGACACTATATACTACCACTGTAGGATGCTAATACTACTTCGAGCACGTGGGTGTGGGGGCCAGTTTAATGTTGACTATGTTAGTGCAATAACATAACAGTCACATACATAGTAGTAGTAGAGCTTTATTGTGAAAGAGTTTTTCCGGGGAAGTACTACTACCTACTATTTCTGCCGCAAAGCAATAGTGCTCGCGTTGCTGTGTTCCGGTTTGAAGGGAATGGGTGCCGGTGAAATTACAGGCACATGTAGGGTTGCCAGCTCCCGTTTTATGTTTTAGAGGACTTGATAAGATTAAATAAAGGACATTGTATGAAAATAAAGGACATTAGATGATAACACTCTGCTACAAGTAATTAATTTTGTAAAAATTAAAAAACCTTAAACGCAATGTTACGGCTGAACCGATTTTGATCAAACATAGCTTCTTAGCTATGTTTGATGACAATCCATACTAATTCACCTTTTAAACAAAAAATAAAATAACGGGTCATCCGTTCGGGAGTTACGATGCCACAGACAGACACACACACAGACACGTCAAACTTATAACACCCCGTCGTTTTTGCGTCGGGGGTTAAAAATGGCACCAGCTCCCGCGCTAAGATGACTCATAGATTGTTGATGTAGGTCGAGTGCGCGACTAGTCGGCGCCTGCGGGTCTGCTCGCATTTATGAAGCTAATAACATTAACATAGTTTAGAGGAACCTTGTGTTTGTAAATATTAGGTCAAGGAAACAGTATTATTTAGAATGCTGGTGAATTTAAATATCCTTGACAACGCAGTTAGCAGAGAATGTGACGGCTATTAACGCGTATATAGCAGCTGATTGGTCTTATTTGGAAAAAAGGCTCCACACATACATCCACTCCACACTGCACCCATGGAGGTATAATAGTAATGGAGTGAGTGCTAAAATAGCATAGAGTGTTCCTCCTTACTCCTATCCTAGAAGATAGCTTGCTATCCTATGTTAGAGAGAAACAAATATATTCTCACACGACAGTCGTTTTTTCGTTCCGTACCCTGAATATTGTATACACCATGGATATACATCTTCCTAGATTGTTACCATGAATGTAGTAGTAGTTTGTCATTTGGCCTGGTACGACTTACACAAATAAGAACAGATAGATATAATATGCTTGTCTCATTCCAACACATGAATACATTCATATAAAAGAATGAGACTGGTATAATCGATACCGTTTCGTTTTTAGCCTTAGTTCCATGCCTTTAGTCCATCTTCCTAGACTGCACCCATACCCACACACACGTCCACTACACCCACGAACATACACATAGATTCATGCACCCACACACATTTATCATCGTGATCAATCTGTTTGTAGCCACTAGTAAGTTTTGTTTGATATATCGTACTGAGTAGAATCTTTTGTTAATTTTAAGCTGTGTAGACCTTTTTTGGCCATAATTTTGCAAAGGTTAAACTTCATTTATTGTATAAATCGCTGTTGGTTTACCAAAATAAATAAAATCATTAAAAATAAAGACAGAAAACGTTTATTCGTGACAAAAAAAAAGAAACACAAAACAAGATAAGAACTAAATAAAAACAAAAACAATGACACAGAAACTTTGGCAATTTGTGTGTGTGCCTGACGTAAACTACAAAAGGGTCCTCAACTCAGCATTTGTGTGTGTGCCTGACGTAAACTACAAAAGGGTCCTCAACTCAGCATTTGTGTGTGTGCCTGACGTAAACTACAAAAGGGTCCTCAACTCAGCATTTGTGTGTGTGCCTGACGTAAACTACAAAAGGGTCCTCAACTCAGCATTTGTGTGTGTGCCTGACGTAAACTACAAAAGGGTCCTCAACTCAGCATTTGTGTGTGTGCCTGACGTAAACTACAAAAGGGTCCTCAACTCAGCATTTGTGTGTGTGCCTGACGTAAACTACAAAAGGGTCCTCAACTCAGCATTTGTGTGTGTGCCTGACGTAAACTACAAAAGGGTCCTCAACTCAGCATTTGTGTGTGTGCCTGACGTAAACTACAAAAGGGTCCTCAACTCAGCATTTGCCAGGCCGCGTATTTTGAGGCTATCTCCTCAAAGAGTAGTCAATGTTATGAGCTGGAAAAATAAATGTCATTCATTGTTCTTTTATCTGTAAAGTGAACGTACAAAAATGTACCTGTTCATTAACCATGTGCAAAAATTTACAAAGTGCAGCTGTTTTCGACTGTTGCAGTGTATTTTGGGTATCTTTTCATAGCGCATTAGTAGGTACTCGTATTATTCAAAGAAACCCACAAAAAGATTTTTGTAAATAAAACACATTTTTCAAAACAAGTTTAACTGTAATTTGTGATTGCTGATCGAAATGAGCCTAAACACTGCCAGTCTACTATAATTCATCGAGGATTTCCATTGTCCACCTTCAGATCAGCTCGCTGTCACCATAATATTGTATTGTCATCGGAACTTGATAGGGATGCAAAATTTGAGCTCAATTGGTCCAGGTTAACTGGTTCAAAATTCTGTTTCAAGATTTGGCCCACACTAACTAACATATATACTATATTTTTTTAAACTAATAGACGAACAAGCTTACGGCCCGGCCCGCCTGATGTAAAGTGTACCGGGGGCGATGTGCTGAATAATAAATAAATAAAATAATGAATAAAAAAGCCTTGTTTTTTTATTTTTTATACTACTTGTATGACGGAACAAGCAAATGGCCCACCTGATGTTAAGCGGTAACCTCTGCCTATGAACAGTGCATTACCTCATATTGCATTGCACTGCGCCCGCCACCCTAAGACATAAAGATGAAAAGTCTCATATGCCTGTAATTTCACCGGCACCCTTACCCTTCAAACCGGAACACAGCAATGCGAGCACTGCTGCTTTGCGGCAGAAATAGGTATGGTGGTAGTACTTCTGCGGACGAATTATTTCACAAAAAAGCTCTAGTACTACTAAAAAGCCCTACACTCTAACTAACGACGGGGTGTTATTCCCTAACTAACATATATCTAAACAAGCAGCGCCCCGCGGTTTCACCCGCGTAAGTCTCGATCCCGTGTGAATATCGGGATAAAAATGTGCCCATGTGTTATTCCGGGAGTCCAGTTATCTCCATTCTAAATTTCATCCAAATCCATCCAGTAGTTTTTACGTGAAAGAGTAACAAACATCCATCCATCCAAACAAACTTTCGCGTTTATAATATTAGTAGGATAGGATGGTCTGCTCCAAAAGCTTATTTTCTATGTTGTACAATAAAGGGTTTTCTATCTATCTATCTATGTGCAACTATCTGTTCAACCAATTGAACAAATTGGATGAATAGGATAAAATGACAATGGTATGTGTAACCTAAAACTTAGTTAAGGACCCCTGTGCGGGTGTGGGCTACAGGCCTGTACAAGGGCTGTGTCCAAAAGTTGCCAATCCTTCTTTTCCTTCGCTTTCTTTATCCAGGTCTTTCGTGCTACTTTAACGATCTAGTCCTGTCTTTCCAGTGGTCTGCTTCTTTTTCTCTTACCATTTGGGCTCTTCCTAGGGTTGTTTTTCGAGTCCACCTGCCATCTTGTGTGCGAACCAAATGGCCCACTCCTCTCCATTTTAGGGCCAGTGCGTGTTGCACAGCATTCGTACCATTTGGGCTCTTCCATAGGGTTGTTTTTCGAGTCCACCTTTCATCTTGTGTGCGTTCCAAATGGCGCCCACCTCCATCGGGCCAGTGCGTGTTGCACAGCGTCTATTGCATTCGTTTTATCTCGGATGAATGTGTTCCTTTGTTTATGTTTTAGCTTTATGTTAAACTAGCAGCGCCCCGCGGTTTCACCCGCGTAAGTCTCGATCCCGTGGGAATATCGGGATAAAAGTGTGCCTATGTGTTTTTCCGGGAGTCCAGTTATCTGCATTCCAAATTTCATGCAAATCCGTCCAGCCGTTTAAGCGTGAAGAAGTAACAAACACACTACACACACACACACACACACACACAAACTTTCGCCTTTATAATATTAGTGTGATACTCCACTCCATCGCTCTTTGGCAAACGTGTATTTTATTTTTGGCGGAATCATTAAATATCCAGGTCTGGCAAGCATATGTGAGGCAAGTGATGCGCTGTATACCCTTAAGGCGATATGTAAAAATACCGAATCGGCGGAGTCTAGCAAGAAAACAATAGCTGTCAGACAGTGACAGCGCTATTGCTCACTTGAACCCGGGAAAAGGTGAGGTATAGATTTTTGCCACTCGGAAGTAACTGACGTAAGCGACAAATGATAAAACTTCGTTTAGCTTCTAAAGTAGCAAATATAAAAATAAATTATCTATAATTAATGTAAGTAATGTGATTACGTACTGAATAATATAAAAAAATATGCTTAATACTTTCTCTAGTCGAAGGAGGGACCTAAAAAGGGCTTTAGAAGAGCCAATTTCAAAAAATAAAGCTATCGAGAAAAGTTTCGCGAATCGTGTTTCTAGTCTATAATTTATTTAGATTATATCCTCAAGTAATTACTGTATTAACATCAAGTTTGTAACCTTTACTGATAGTGAGTGAGCATGTAACGAAACGACCCCAAAATTTTAACATAGCGTCTTAAGGAATTATTCGTCATTTTTCTTGAAGCGGCAATGTCGTAACCATGCGGGAAAACCTCAGCTAGTAACTAACTTACGGTCACGTTAAATAAAAGCTTTTAAAACAATGTTTTTTTATTTATTTCAGTGCCCACAACGACGCGCGCGCAGCTGGCTCAGGAGTACCTTCTGTCATGTCGGCGGCACAACACGCCCCCTATCGACTCTGTGCTGCATCAAATACGGGTAAGTGTTTAAAATCGTGTGTACTAAGTATATCGCACATGTACAAACAAGTTCATAAAAACTCAAGCAGGTACACACGTGTATCAAGTTTAGTGTATCGTGTATATAGTTTTATCCAAAATATAAGTCCGATCTACTGTTTTCGTATGCGCAGAAAAGCGCAGACTCATATCCGACAGTAGCCGAACGTATAGTATAGCTCTGTCCCGCTCACATCTAAGAATCGACTGGATGAACAAAATGCCCCGAAATCGATTAACCAATAATAGTGCAAAATTTTAGCGCGCGATCGCTATTGGTAGAAAGAAGGTTCCCGCGCTATATAAATTGGTCTGCGGCGCCGGTACATCGGGGCGACTTATATTTCGAGTAAAACTGTACAAGCAAGGTAAAACTTGAAACCAAAGGCAGTGAGATCATAATTGAAAGAGGAGTGAGACAGGGGAGACCCTTTGTCACCTAAACTGTTTATTGCCGTACTCGGAAACATATTTAGGAAGCTAGACTGGAGACTGGACTCCCACGGTATTGCAAACGCGCTGCCTACCATTAAGAGCTCTGTTGATATTTCTCTTAAATTTACCCATATTGTAGCCCTGTGGGAAGATATCCAATGGGAGCTCATTCGACGCCTTGCAGGTACGCGGGAAAAACGAACGCGTGAAACGTACTGTGCGAGACATCCACGCATGCTCAATTTGCGGGTGAGCTCGCTGACGATGGAGGGATGTGCGGTTATAAAAGTGCGAACCTGGGATTAGTTCATACAGCTCCTCAGAGCATTCTCCGTTAAAAATCGTATAAAAGACGCTAAGCGCACCAATATGTTGTTGCTATGTTATTTAAAACTGGGTGAAAGCGGAAGACGGTGCAGCATCGTCTTTAGGATCGGTAGTGATTGGGATGCTTTGCAACCTAAATAGAAGATACTTAATGCTTGAGAACGGAGCTCAAAGCGCTGGAGATTGCCTCTTAGATTTGACGTCAAGAATAGGAGAGTGGTTTTTGGATGACATAAGCTCGCTATCAACACACGCAGTGGAACAGCTATCACTACTGCCCTTGCAATCTGCCTCAACCGATGCGTCGTTACCAGTAGCAGTAGAATGCGTCAGAAACGCGAACCTACTTCTAGATCTATAGCAGTTGAACTTTAACTACAGCACCATAATTCCACCCGAAGCGTTGAAGAAAATTCACTACGAAGACGTTTGTTTTTCTCTTATAAGAAATCGTAATTGTGCGTTCCAGGAGCTTCCAGAGAACTCTATCGGCGGTGGGACCCGCGCCGCCCGGCTCGCCCTTGCCGACTGCTCGCTGGAGGGCGCGGCGCCGGCGGACGCTCTCGAGTCGCTGCTTCGCAAGGTGCAGTTCAGGAGGATCGAGCTGGACCACGCCGAGGTGGACGACGAGGGGGCGGTGAGTGTGTTCAGCAGCTTCTCCAGCCAAAAAACGGTCTACGCAAGCTGTTTCTAGCGAGTACCATAGTATCCAGGCTAGCTTACAATCTGCGCAGGGTTGTAGGCTCTATAGTGTGCCACGCTGAACAAAAGACGGTCTACGCAAGCTGTTTCTAGCGAGCGGTTAGTTTTGATAAAGACATTTTTCAACTCAAATGTTGTTCGTTTTCCAGGAGGCGTTATTCGACATGATTGAGTACTACGAGAGTGCGCGTGTTATATGCATCACTGGGCCGCGGCAGTTCGGCATCCGAGGGTGGCAAGCCGCGTCGCGCATGATCAAGAAGGTGAACGCATTACTATTAACAGTTATGCAGTTTATAGAACTGTCACATAACAGCGGTTCTGGAGTGTGAGGTACAGATCATGTAGAACTTATTAGTGTTACTGAATACTTGCAGAGTGCAGAGCTGTCGGAGATCGAGGTGGCAGAGAGCGCGCTGGAGCCCTCGCACGCGCCCGTGCTCGCGCGCGCGCTCAGGCCGCACACGTGCCGGCTGCGCGCGCTGTGCCTGCAGAGAGCGCAGCTCAGCGGAGAGGCGCTCATGAGCTTAGGTATGTGTCCACACTAGTAGTGCAGAGCGCGCGGTGCACGCGCCAGTGCTCGCGCGCTCAGGCCGCACACGTCCGGCTGCGCGCGCTGTGTCTGCAGAGAGCGCAGCTCAGCGGAGAGGCGCTCATGAGCTTAGGTATGAGTCCACACTAGTAGTGCAGAGCGCGCGGGCGCCCGTGCTCGCGCGCTCAGGCCGCTCACGTCCGGCTGCGCGCGCTGTGTCTGCAGAGAGCGCAGCTCAGCGGAGAGGCGCTCATGAGCTTAGGTATGAGTCCACACTAGTAGTGCAGAGCGCGCGGTGCACACGCCCGTGCTCGCGCGCTCAGGCCGCACACGTGCCGGCTGCGCGCGCTGTGTCTGCAGAGAGTGCAGCTCAGCGGAGAGGCGCTCATGAGCTTAGGTATGAGTCCACACTAGTAGTGCAGAGCGCGCGGTGCACGCGCCCGTGCTCGCGCGCTCAGGCCGCACACGTGCCGGCTGCGCGCGCTGTGCCTGCAGAGAGCGCAGCTGCTGGACATAGGCCTCTCCCAACACGCGTCACTGAGCCCGGTGTTCGGCTCTTCTCATCCACTTTCTGCCGCCGCCTCTCGTAGGTCATCGCTCCACCTAGCCAGAGGGCGCCCCACGCTACGTTTGCCAAGACGCGGTCTCCACTCAAGATCTCGCTTACCCCAACGGTTGCCGGTTCTTCGGCATATATGACCAGCCATTGCCATTTCAGCTTGCTAATCCGGTGGGCTATGTCAATGACTTTAGTTCTCTATATTATTCTGTGTTCTTAGTATTAAGTATATCAGTTATCTAGTACCCATAACACAAGCTCTGCTTAGCTTGGGGCTGGATAATGTTGTGTGAACTGTCCAGCAATATTTATTACTAATTTGTAATTAAGGGGTTTAAGGGGTGGCATAACATCCAGCCGCCCAAGTCAACCTCTCCGGCCCGTGGTGCACCCTGCCGACCAACGAACGAGGCTCTGACGACAACTCGGCAAGACGCACTGGCCAGCGTGGCGTTTTACGGCCAAACCCCTTTCATGATAAATGCCAAAAAGCCTCGGCCCTCAGTCCCCAGCAGCCCCGCTATTCCTGACTCTGGCAGCGGTCATGGTTCCGGCGGGGCAGAGCGTGCTAAGAATGGCTGGAAGTTTCCCAGCTGCCAAAACACAACGACCCTGACCTTGGCGTGTTACAACGCCAGGACGCTAAGAACGGATGAACGATTTACGGAATTCTTATTTGAAACGGATTCAATAAAGTGGGATCTAATAGGCCTCTCAGAGGTTCGCCGCAAAGGTGAGGATTGAGGATCTATTACGATTAACATCGGGCCACCGTTTCTTCTTTAGAGGCAACGAAGATACTTCCTATGGAGGCGTTGGCTTCCTAATTAACAAGGCGATAGCCTCAATGGTTCAAAATATTAAAGGAATTTTAACCCGCGTATGAAAAAGAAAAATCGCCTGGTGAGGACGGTATAACGGTTGAGTTGCTGCGTGCAGGTGGCCAACCGGTACTAAAAATACTTGTAAAACTTTTCAATGACGTCCTCCTCAGTGCTCGTGCTCCAAATGTTTGGAAAAATGCGATAGTCACCATTCTTCATAAAAAAGGTGACTGTTCGAACCTTAGCAAGTACCGACCTATATCCCTACTCTCCCAGGTTTACAAGCTGTTTGCCAAAATCCTATGTAACCGTCTGACTCGCCAACTAGACGACTGCCAACCAGTTGAGAAAGCCGGCTTCCGGAGTGGTTTCTCGACAATCGACCACATTCACACTGTGAAGCAGTTGATAGAGAAGAGTTCCGAGTACAACCGGCCCTTGTGTTTAGCTTTCGTCGATTATGAGAAGGCATTCGACAGTGTCGAACACTGGGCCGTGTTCAACTCTCTCCATCGCTGCCAGATCGACGCTCAGTATGTAGATGTGCTCCGGGACCTTAATTGCGCAGCAACAATGCAGGTGCATGATCTCACTAACCCTATATCCATCAAAAGGGGTGTGCGGCAGGGAGACACCATTTCCCCAAAACTCTTTACCGCTGTTCTTGAAGATGTGGTGAAAATACTTGAGTGGAACCGAAGTGGAATAAACATCAATGGATCTGTCGCATCTCAGGTTTGCAGACGATTTAGTTCTGTATGCGGAATCCCTGGAAGATCTGCAGCAAATGCTCAAAGAAGTGTTCGATGCCTCCTTGGAAGTGGGCTTGAAGATCAACATGTCCAAGACAAAAGTGTTGACAAGTGTCTCTAGCGTCTCGACTCTAACAATTCAGATTGGAAGCGAGAAGCTAGAGATAGTTGATCATTACGTGTACTTAGGTCATGTTCTATCTTTTATTAAGGAGCATCTGAACAAAGAAATCTCCAGGAGACTACAGCTTAGGTGGGCAGCATTCGGCAAACTTGAAGATGTCTTCCGGTCAAAAAGATCCCACAGTGCCTGAAGACCTGTCTCTATAATCAGTGTGTCCTGCCAACTATGACTAACGGTGCCGAGACATGGACGCTCACTAAGGAGACTGTGCACCGAGTACATGTTGCACAACGGGCCATGGAGCGAGCTATGCTTGGCATTACACTTTTAGACCGAGTCCGCAACACTGAGATCCGTCGTCGGACGAAAGTCTATGACGTCGGAGACAGAGCGATAAACCTGAAGTGGAGCTGGGCAGGACACCTGGCTAGACGTGGTGACGGCCGGTGGAGAAAGCCTCAACGGAGTGAACGCCGAAGTCGGGCCGAAGAAATCCGGGTCGTCCTAAAGCGAGATGGGTCGACGACATTGTATCCGTCGCGGGAAACACATGGTTGAGAGGCGCACAGGACAAAGGAGGCTGGCAAAAGAGAAAGGAGGCGTATACCCAGCATTGGGTGATTCCGGGCTGAGATGATGATGATGATGATGATGAATTTGTAATGTTTCAGTGATCGCGTTGAAGTCTAACGGGTCTATCCGCGAGCTCCGTCTGCCCGACAACAGTCTGACGCCGCACGACGCGCAGCAGCTCAGCTCGCTGCTCAGGTTCAACACCAACATACAGCTGTTAGACCTCTCCAACAATCAGATACAGGTGAGACTCGCATCTCATGTCTCAGGGTGTAGGGCGCGTCCTAGGTGGACGTGACCTAGGTAAAGCACTGTGAAGACTGCGACAACCCCAGGCAGAAATCTTCATACAAAAATAAGTTTTTTGTGAAAAATAGGTATATGTTTCACTACAAGCTTTTATAAAATTAGTGATCGTAACCGTGTGCTCATCAAAATGAGCCTAAACATGGCGAGTCTACTATTATCCAGTGAGGAGGCCCGTTGTCCACCTTCCGTCTCCATCATCAGATCAGCTCGCACCATCATATTGTATTGTCATTGGAACTTGACAGGTATGCCAAATTTCAGCTCAATCTGTTCTGGATAACTGCTTTAAAATTTAGTTGCAAGATTCCACCCTTACAAACTTTTGCAAGATTCCACCCGGACAAAAACATTCATACATTGCAAGTTAAATAAAAGCTTGTAGAAACGAAAACGTCCGTTAATGTGTTGGTGAAAACCTACCTTAGTCAGTTAATAATCTAATCTACGATTGAGAATTTTTATAAATTTAACTTGTCTGTCATTGTGGGCCTAAGCCGGCAAAGTCTAACTATAAAAAAGCAGGTTCTCTTAATAAATAAATTTAAATGTGACCCAAAAATTTCGTTCGAGCGGGACTCGAACCCGCATCTTCGCCTGTGATCGGCGATGCCTTCACTAGTTCGCCCATAGAACGAGCTATGTCGCTGGAGACGAAATTTGTGGGCACTATCAACTCGGCTATAGCGCCGATGGGCGCCATCTACAGGTGCTTCATTGGAAACCTTCTGTTCAAAGTCCGAAATTAGTTCGAACCATTGACAAGAGATGACACCACTGCTATTTCACCAAAGTTTAATAATAAACTTTAAAATCTTTAAATAATGTCTGAATACCTGAGCATGTTTGAGGAAAACGTATTAATTGAATCTATATTTTAGGACGCAGGCGTGGGGCACTTAGCGGATGCGTTAGTTGAGCAATCTGCTCAAACTCCGCCTTCATCAGCCACGTCACCGATATCGCCACAGCTCTATCCACGTGAGTTTATCTGATCTAATGTTAGGCTTGTGCTTAATCGTCTTTGCAGATAGAAATAACATTGAAACTGATACCAACAGAGTTACATAATCCGCAAATTGAGGTAGACTGCCTTTTCGGTTCATCATCATCAGCCTGTATCAGTCCACTGCTGGACATAGGCCTCTCCCAATGCTCGCCATTTAGAACGATTTCCAGCTCTTCCCATCCACTTTCTACCAGCCGCCTTACGCAGATCGTCGCTCCACCTCGCCAGGGAGCGCCCCACACTACGTTTACCAAGACGTGGTCTCCACTCTAGAACACGTTTACCCCAGCCGTTGTCGGTTCTTCAGCATATATGCCCAGCCCATTGCCATTTCAGCTTGCTAATTCTCTGAGCTATGTCGATGACCTTAGTTCTCTGTCGGATAACTTTGTTGCGGATTTTATCCTTCAGAGAAACTCCGAGCATAGCTCGTTCCATAGCATGCTGAGTGACCTTGAACTGATGGACCCGGCGTACCGTGAGTGTCCACGTCTCGGCACCGTAGGTCATTACGGGTAGGACACACTGATTGAAGACTTTCGTCTTCAGGCATTGTGGTATAGGTGATGCAAAGACTCGACGTAATTTACCAAAAGCTGCCCAGCCCAGCTGAATTCTTCGCTTGGCCTCCTTCTCAAAGTTGTTTTTACCCAGCTGTACTGTTTGCCCGAGGTAAACGTACTCTCGAACGACTTCAATAGGAAGGCCGTTAACGGCGACGGATCCCGGGTTTATATGGTCATTGATCATGATTTTAGTTTTATCTAAGTTCATGCCGAGACCAATTTGTCGCGAGGATGCAGCAAGGCTGTTCAACATCTGTTGCAATTCCTGCAGCGACTCCGCCATTAGGACTATGTCATCCGCGAATCGGAGCCGAGCGAGTTTTCGCCGTTTATGTTTATGCCAATACCATTCCAGTCCAGCGTCTTAAACATATCCTCCAATACGTTAGTGAACAGTTTCGGGGATATGACATCCCCCTGTCTCACTCCGCTTCGCAATTGGATGGGTTCAGACTGCCGATCCTGTACTCGGACACTCATAGTTGCAGCATCATAAAGAAATCTCAACACTTCGATGTAACGATAGTCCACTTGGCATCGCTGCAAGGATTCCAGAGCAGCCCAGGTTTCAACAGAGTCAAAGGCTTTCTCATAATCCACAAATGCCTGACACAGGGGCCGATTATTCTCTTCAGATTTCTGTATAATCTGCCACACTGTGTATGAGGTCTATGGTGCTGTATCCTCCTCGAAACCCAGCCTGTTTCGGGGGCTGAAATTCGTCGAGTTTTCGTGCGAGACGATTTGTAATGACTCTTGAGAACAGCTTATAGGCGTGATTCAGGAGCGAAATGGGCCTGTAGTTTTTTAGTAAGGTTTTGTCTCCCTTTTTGAAAAAGAGAACTACTATGCTCCTGTTCCACGCCTCCGGAGTTCTCCCACGGTTAATAACGGAGTTGAAGAGGCTCTGTAGTTCCTTCAGTACAGGAACACCTCCTGCTTTTAGCAGCTCTGTCGTTAATCCGTCTTCACTGGGGGCTTTTTCATTTTTAAGCTGCCTCAAGGCTGCCCCAATTTCGTCTAAGCGGACGTCTGGCAAATCATCGGTGTAGTGGCGCGTGAGTGTGGCCCTGGAATCATTTCTGTCACGCTCGGGACGGAGAGCTTGGGTAGCATACAACCGGCCATAGAAATCCTCGATTTATGCAAGAATCTCCGGCTTTGAAAGTACGGTTCTGCCATTGGACGTTTTGAGCTTAGTTTGGTGGCTTCTCCCAAGTTGCTGGCTGAATACTTTGGAACCTCGGATTTGCTCGATTGCCTTTTCAATTTGGCGTGTATTAGAGCTCCGAAGGTCCCGCCGTATTAGCTTCGCAATTTGTTTGTTTAGGGCCGACTTCTGTGTCAAAGTGGCTTGCGTGTCTTCCCGTCTCTTAGTCATAAGCCGAAGAGTCTCGTCTGAGAGTTTGGATTTCGTACCTGTACGCTGCATGTGACAGAATTTGGTGTCTTCGTCCCTAATTATACCGACCACATTCTCGAGTGCCTCGTCCACGTCAGAAGCGGTTTCCACGGCAGCGAATCGACTTACCAGTTTGTCTTGAAAGCGATCTGATCCAGCTGCGATTTGGAGTAAATTAGGACGGAGCGTAGACTTCACAAGGCGGCTTCTCTCGAGCTTAAAATGTATACTCAGGCTACCTCTAACCAGTCGGTGATCAAATCCGGTGTTAAACCTATTGATCACTGATACATCTCTGAATATATGCTTTTTATCAACCATTATGAAGTCTATCTCATTTTTTGTGACACGGTCTGGGCTAAGCCACGTCCACTTTCTCTGGGATTGCTTCTTAAAGAAGGAATTCATTAAAAAGAGCCCCTCATGCTCCAGAAAGTTGACAAGCTTTTGCCCCCTGTCATTTCTGCTTCCATAACCGTGTGGTCCGATTTTCGATTCGCCACACTTCTGTACTCCCACTCGCGCGTTAAAGTTCCCCATTACGACGTTGAAGTGTGCATTAGTGGTATTATGCAAGGCCTTAGATATGTTCTCGTACATATCCTCAGCTTCTTCATCCGGGCTTAACGAAGTCGGTGCGTAGTCCTGAACGATCTTCATAGTATACCGTTTGGATAGTCTGAGGTTGAGGTGCGCCACCCTTGTCAATACGCTGGAGATTACCATGACCGCTACCTTGGCCAGGAATAGCGGGGCAGCCGGGAACTAGGGGCCATTTCTTTCTGGTGTGCATCATGGAGGTTATGCCCATAATTGCCACGCTGGGCAGGCGGGTTGGCAATCGCAGGGCATAGTTGGTCGCACCGCTGACGCTGCTGCCTGTCAGCGGCCAGTAGTTTTAAACTGTGCCATGTTAAGGGGGGGGGGGGCTATACCGCCATCAGCCGGTCGTCAGAGCATCTTTCGTTGGTCGGCAGGATATACCACGTGCAGGTGAAGTTGTCAATTGGGGTAGTATGGTGTTAGTCTACCTCCTTATATCCCCTTCGGGATATCTTGCCTTATATCCCCTTATTCCCCTCATATCCTTTTCGGTTACATAGATTTAAATTGTAGTGTTGGGTTCACAGTAAGCGGGGTGGACTCGCGAGGACTCGCCTTCCTCGTGCTGTGGAACAACCAGCTCACGAGGCACTGCGCGCCGCACCTCGGCAAGGCACTGGTGAGTGTGTAGTAGTGCTGTGTAACAACCAGCTCACGAGGCACTGCGCGCCGCACCTCGCAGGTCTAGAAGGTACCTATTCACTCTCAACATTGTCGTGTTTCAGCGTTCATCTCGCTCCCTGTGCGTGCTGAACATCGGGCGCAACGCGCTTGGCACGGAGGCGGTGCGCGCGCTGCAGGGCGGCGCGGGCGGAGCCCTGCTGTCGCTCGGGCTGCAGTGTGCGCGGCTCGGCCCCGAAGCGGGCGCGCCGCTGGCGGCCCTGCTGCGCGCTGACACCACGCTGCAGGTAACACAATGCGCTGGGCACGGAGGCGGCGCGGGCGGAGCCCTGCTGTCGCTCGGGCTGCAGTGCGCGTGGCTCGGCCCCGAGGCGGGCGGCCCTGCTGCGCGCCGACACCACGCTGCAGGTAACACAACGCGCTGGGCAAGAGGTGGCGCGGGCGGAGCCCTGCTATCGCTCGGGCTGCAGGGCGCGCGGCTCGGCCCCGAGGCAGGCGCGCCGCTGGCGGCCCTGCTGCGCGCCGACACCACGCTGCAGGTAACACGTTCATCTACGAGCTACCACCGCAGACCGACCTAAACAGACGCTAGAAAAGTGTGGCATGAAATAGTAAATGATTTGGTCGTGAGATAGCGATACTTCAGTTTCGCTGCAACTAAGCGAGTTAGAGACTAACCTGAGGCTAGATTGATGTTTCTGATGTGTCACCATGTGTTACAGAGACTAGACCTGCGCGACAACCGGCTGTGCGCGTCGGGACTGCAGGCGCTGTGCGGCGCCATGCGGGACAACCACACGCTCACGCAGATAGACCTGGACGATCCCGCGGTGAGTGACGCATCTCTCTGAGCACACAGCACTGTAACTAGACCTGCGCGACAACCGGAAGGCTCAAATAAGTAAGCTCTGTCGAGACTTGCATATTTGCGTCTTTTGAGCTCCTCAGCGGAATCTGCCGCCTCCGGCCCTAACTGATGTCCCGAACAGATGAGATGGCGCAAGGGTATCAACGCATGTAGCGTCCCACACCAAAGGCCTACCCTCCTCCCACGGAACAAGAGTCATGCCGTCAGGCCGCTTACCATCGTCACGTAGCAGACCAGTCGGTTCTAAAACTAAGTTAGCTTCTCGTATTTCAGGAAGCTACTACGCTGTCGGCGGAGGACAGCGAGGCGGCAACCGTAGCGCGGCTGACGCGCGACATCCGCGCGCTCTGTCGCCGCAACGAGCCGCCCGCGACGGAGCCGGAACGGCGCGTCCACAGGAAGATCAGCCTCACCTGCCACACCGCCTGCGTCGTCAAGGTGACACAGCTAATGACAACTACACAATACACACTCGTTCCCGCTACGTCAAGTGCCCTATACGCCGCATTCCCGTTACGCCGCTTTCCCAATACATTGCATTCCCGCTATGTCGAGTTCCCGTAACGACGCAATTCCGTTACGTCGAGTTTCCAATGCGTCGCATGCCCGCTATGTCACTTTCCCGTTATGTCGAGTTCCCGATACGTCGAGTTTCCTGCTATGTCGAGTCCCCGCAACGTCGCATTCCCGTTACGCCGCATTCCCAATACATCTCATTCCCGCTAGGTCGAGTTCCCGCAACGTCGCAATTCCGTAACGACGAGTTCCCAATGCGTCGCATGCCCGCTATGTCACTTTCCCGTTATATCGAGTTCCCGATACGTTGCATTCCCGCTACGTCGCATACCCGCTACGTTGCATTCCCGCTACGTCGACTTCCCGCTACGTCGCATTCCCGCTACGTCGAGTTCCCGCTACGTCGCATTCCAGCTACGTCGCATTCCCGCTACGTCGAGTTCCCGCTACGTCGCATTCCCGCTACGTCGAGTTCCCGCTACGTCGCATTCCCGCTACGTCGAGTTCCCGCTACGCCGCATTCCCGCGACGTCTCATTCCCACTACGTCTCATTCCCGCTACGTCGAGTTTCAGCTACGTCGTACTCCAGCTACGTCGACTTCCTGCTATGGCGAGTCCCCGTGGCGGCGCGCTCTCTGTAAAGTAAATAGGAACCAATATAATATACCAAAGTGTATAATTTTAAGGTATACTCGTATCTTGCTTGACATGTGAAATATTTTTTGCGTGCGCTCTCTTGCTCATGCCCGCCGCGTTTGAACACTGCGTGCGCTCTCTCGCTCATGCCCGCCACGTTTGAACACTGCGTACGCTCTCTCGCTCATGCCCGCCGCGTTTGAACACTGCGTGCGCTCTCTCGCTCATGCCCGCCACGTTTGAAAACTGCGTGCGCTCTCTCGCTCATGCCCGCCGCGTTTGAACACTGTGTGCGCTGTCTCGCTCATGCCCGTCGCGTTTGAACACTGTGTGCGCTGTCTCGCTCATGCCCGTCGCGTTTGAACACTACGCGCGCTCTCTCGCTCATGCCCGCCGCGTTTGAACACTGCGTGCGCTCTCTCGCTTATGCCCGCCACGTTTGAACACTGTGTGCGCTGTCTCGCTCATGCCCGTCGCGTTTGAACACTACGCGCGCTCTCTCGCTCATGCCCGCCGCGTTTGAACACTGCGTGCGCTCTCTCGCTCATGCCCGTCGCGTTTGAACACTGTGTGCGCTGTCTCGCTCATGCCCGTCGCGTTTGAACACTGCGTGCGCTCTCTCGCTCATGCCCGTCACGTTTGAACACTGTGTGCGCTGTCTCGCTCATGCCCGTCGCGTTTGAACACTGTGTGCGCTGTCTCGCTCATGCCCTCCGCATTGGAACACTACGCGCACTCTCTGGCTCATGCCCGCCGCGTTTGAACACTGTGTGCGCTCTCTCGCTCATGCCCGCTGCGTTTGAACACTACGTGCGCTCTGTCGCTCATGCCCGCCGCGTTTGAACACTACGCGAGCTCCCTCGCTCATGCCCGCCTTACCCGCTGCACTACGGACGCGCACTGTGCCCGTGGTATCACCGTGTGACGTGTGTGTTGCAGAGCTCGCCCGCGGGCGGCCGGCGCGGCGCCCGCCTGCGCTCCCCGCTGCCCTCCCCCGCGCCCTCCCCCGCCGGCTCGCCCGTGCCGCACCACCACAACGTACAAGTCAACAGGTTCTCCGTAAGTATAAAAGAAGACAAAAATTAAAAAATCCCTCAACGCAATGAAACGTCTGAACCGATTTTGAAACATAGCTAATAACACTCCCGACAAAATCACCTTTCCAACAAAAAAAAAACACGAAAACGGTTCATCCGTTCGGGAGCTACGATGCCACAGACAGACACACACACACAGCTACGTCAAACTTATGACACCCCGTCGTTTTTGCGTCGGGGGTTAAAAAGAACAAAAAGAAAGAATATATATATTTATTTGTATGCAAGTGTAAAACGAGGGGCCCACTTAGGGCCTATATGGTGACCCTAGGACACTCTTTCTAGCTGTATAGTTTGTGGTATGGTTGAGGTATTTAAAAGTCTTGTATAAGAAGGTAAATGGTTTGTATTAAGAGTCACAATATTACTTAACTCACTAATGATTTTATGGTATATTAATGGTATGTGGTTTGTGGTAGGTACATTAATGGATGGTTTTGTATGTGAGCACGCGATGCCTGAAGGGCTGGTGTTCGCGAACTGGCTCGGTTTTGGCAAATGCTAATACTCTAATGCAGACGTTGCTTAATACACACTTGTTGTGTTCGGTTAAAACCTGAAGGGCAATTCTCGTGCTTTAGAGATTAAGTCGAATTAGACATATCTAGAAAAAAGATGGTGAATGTCGAATAAAATCTCAATTTGCTACTCTCGTGATGTCGCAAATAGACATAAGTCGACCAAATTCATTCAAATCGAATACGATTTGATGGTTATTGTGACATTTTCGTGACATTTTTTGGAGACATTCATGCTTCGACATTATCTCTAATTTAGAGATAATCTCTACAATCCGAGAATTGACCTCCAGAACAGCAAGAGTTACACAGAAACAAATAATAAACTTAGACTAAGAGGAAACAGATTTGAAGGAACGAAGTGTAACTCTAGTAACAAAATAGCTCTGCCTCAGCATGAGTAGTTTTTTTTTATATACTACTTGGAATGACGGGTCAAGCAGATGACCCACCTGATGTTAAGCGGTACCCTCTGCCTATGAACAGTGCATTAACTCATACGTCACGTCCACCTAGGACGCACCCTATGTGGCATTGCACTGCGCCCGCCACCCTGAGACATAAAGATGAAAAGTCTCATGTGCCTGTAATTTCACCGGCACCCATACCTTCAAACCGGAACACAGCAAATGCGAGCACTACTGCTTTGCGGCAGAAATAGGTACGCTGGTAGTACTTCCCCGGACGAACTCTTTCACAAAAAAGCTCTACTACTACTAGAGATGGCAGAATCTTGTATTGGGGATAAACTCGTAAAATTGTTTTGTGCTTTCTAGGTGACCCGCGTGACGCCGGAGCGTGAATCATCTACGGAGAGTAGTAGTCCGACCACGCCCACCCGCCCCCCCTACCCAACGCCCTCCAGATTCAAAGTCATGCAGGTAATCATCATCATCATCAGCCTTTAGACGAGGTCTCCTCCATAGAATGATAATGTAATGGATTATCCATAATCATCACGCTTGGCAGGCGGATTGGTGATAGTCAAAGTCAAAGTCAAAAGTATTTTATTCATTGAAACCACAAGGATCATTTTGAATAGTCTTAAAAAATTGCAGAGTTTTTGTTGAGTACTCAGGTGCTGCTGCCCATCCCCTGGTGTAATCCCATAGTCGGCTTTTATGGCATCCACGGGAGTAGACGGAGGGGTATATTCTTAGGTCAGACACACCACGCTTATAATATAAAAGTTTTTTATTTAACTTCGCTTCAGGAATTATATTAAAAAATTAAATTGCCATTAAACAACTATTATTTGAGGATAATGTCAATCTAGGTAGTGGTCTAAATAGTTTATTGTTATGTTGAGGTCGTACGCTATAATTGTAACGCCTTAAGCGCCACACCGGAAACGATAATATTAATTTTCTGTTTACAGGTAGCCGAGCCTCCTTCGATCCAAGTGCATCCGGCGAAACGAGCGTCTCGCTTCTCGGTGTCTCGGAACTACGACTCGATCTACAACCCTTCGCCGAGGGGGAGCCCTAGCGCCTCCCCCACTCCCCCCATCAACACCCCCAGCCCCAGCGACACTCACAGCCCTAAGGCCGACCCCGTCGAGACTCTAACACCGAAAACTACATCCTCTGGAGTTGAAAGCATTACCTCTCAAGAAATTTCTAATTTTGACTATGGGGTGGAAAATATTAGTACATCTTACGAAGCTTTACCAAGCTGCACTAACTTGACGAATACTGGAGTAGAATTATCTACGAGTTCCAGTACGATTGGCTTCTCAACAAGCTCAATAGATGTGACAAGGACAAGAGATTACATAAGGGATACTAGATATAGTGATTCTCCTAGCATAACGACTCTCAGTGGGGTCTTATTCAGTAGAACCGCACCTATGTCTACCACTACAGTTCAGGGCTCGGAAAGTTACACCAAAACTGGCGCAGCCGGTTCGAAATTTGAAGCAAATGTGATAAAAGCTAGTCCAGAAATGACTGCTGTTTCTAGCGGAGATATCACCAAAAGCCCACCAATTTATTTTAGCTCAAGTTCTGAATCAGTTTTAGGAACTGCGTCGGTAGAATCATTAGTTTCTCCCACAGTAGTACTGAATTCAAGATTTTCTATATCACCGAGTCCTGTGAGGACGTCATCTATAGAAAACTTCTTAATAAACCCACAAGAAAGAAAATCTCAAGAGAAAATTCAAACTCAAGAAAATAGAGCTACGGTTATACCTCAGACAAATATACGAAAAGATAATTTTAGCCCTAAAACTCATTTGAATAGTGAAATAAATGAACCAACAACGATACAAGAAACGAATATACCAGAAGCTATATACAGTTCAAGTATTGGATCTCAATCTATTGATAATGAAACCGTTATAAGTAGCAAAATAGTATCCATTGAAAATGTACCGCCAGTTGTAACATGTGATATGAAAAGCGTGTCGACAGACGTGCCTAGTTACACTGGTGATTCAGAAAAACTAATAATGACAGAAGTTATACCCACTGGTATTGATAATATTATAAAAACTAAAGAAATCACTGATTTCACGATAAATGAAACAATATCCATTAAGCCGGAGAAACAAGAACTGAAATCTGAACAGAACAACAGATTTGTAGCTGAAGTGAGGCCAGAAGACACACAACCTTGTATTGATGTTACAAGTACCTCTAGACCAGTAAATACCGAGCAATCTTTGCATATACAAATTGAAAATACTCCAAAAATGCATGATAAACCACCAGTGACCACAGAACTTCAAAATGACCCTAAAACGAGATACAATTTAGTATCAAAAGAAATTGGAAATGTTTCAGGAATACATGAAGTTATTGAAAAAGGTGATACAGCATCAAAACACACTGAGAAAACAAATGAAAAACTGGCTTCAGAAAACATTAAAGCGGTCGATTTTGCGTGCAAACCTGAAGATGTAATATTCTTTGTATCAGACGAACCTATTAGTTATAGTGATAAAGTAGTTGATAGTGACGCGAAAGATAGTATTAAAAGTGTCGGGAAAACGTACAGTGACGTAGTTAAATCCGACCCTTACAAAGACAAGTCGGAACAGTTAACTTACGAACAGCAAATTGACGACAAACTTGTTAAAACAGAGACTAAATTAGTTAAGAATAGTATTGAAGTAAGTGACAGTGACAGAGTGGACGTCCAAGTCGAAGTGACGGTCAAAACTGAAAGTGTTAAAGACAATGCAGCCAAAGTACATAGTGACAAAGATTTTGTTAACATAGATGATATATTAATTAGGAAGGACGATAAAGCGATGAAGAAAATCGAAGCTATTACAGAAGATCTGGGTAACCTAATCCAAGAAATGAAAGATATGTCTTCGAAGGGTAAAAAAAAATGTACAGTAGACGTAGGTAGCTTAGACACTAATATTGTACCTGGTAGTTTTAACAGAGATGTAGTTCTTAAGAAAAATAAAAGTGAGTCGAGTCTGGATAGTCCAGACTTGGAAGTTTCTAGGTTAATGAATAAAAAATGTGTCGGTAGCCCGTTCCGAGATAGCAGTTCGTCTTTAGAGATATCGTTAAGCTCCATGGAGAGCCTGAATGCGATTGAGAATGCTCCCAAGCCCATTATAATACAGGAGTTTATAGAGTCTGACACGGAGCTGGACAGAAGAAAAGGCAACACAGCGTTGTCAACTGAGAGTAGCGTCGAATCGACCAGTGAAGCGACACCAGTGAACACTCACAACTTCCTAAACATGTCTCTCAGTTCGAACGAGAGTGTATCGCCTTTAATATTTGGGAAAAACAAGAAGATACACGGTTCGCTCTCAAGCTTAGAAGCGAGTGTAAGCTCGCTGGATTCAAAGCAAGACAAAATCATGGTGACTTCCGCTGACTCGGGAATTGAACACTCCCTACAGAACCCTTCAGAATGTAAAGAAGATGCGTCGTCAAACGAGGGCACGTTGACTCACAACTCCAGTTTGAGAGAGACGGTGAAGCGGACGGAGAGTCTGCAGGAAACCCTGACGTCTTCGCCCAAAAGAACATCCAGTCTACTGGATGTCCCGGCGTTGAAGAGCAAGGGGTTGGATCGAATGCGGAAGATCTCCTGGGTAGCCCCGTCACCCAGCTTCCACATACCTAGGGTAGAACCAGACAAAGTTAGAGACGAGAAACCTTCTCATTTAGAGAAGCTACTGAGTCTCTTCCAACATCCGACGAGCTTATTCTCAAGGTCACAGAGCGACGATGAAAGGAAATCGGCTTCGAACACCCCGCCAAGGAAAGATTCGTCGCTGACCAGTTCGTTTTGGTCTTGGGGAAGTGCGATCGAGAACTATAAAGAAGAAAGAGAGGATTCGTCAGAAGCGACCGACTCTACTCTCTCTGAAAGAGTGCAAGTCTCGTTTGTAGACGAATCCTTCTCAAAGAAGTTGGACAGTAAGACGCCGTCCACAGACACGGATAACACTCTAAGCGAGTTTCAATCCTTCCCTCAGAATGTAGTTACCGATAATACCACCGAGCTATTAGTACAAAAATGTTTAGATTTAAGCTTAAATACGGACAATGCCGGCTCGACGCACGGGGAGCCGATAACTAGTGATATGATCGATCTCAGTAAACCCAACGACACGCCTGGCCTAGACAAGAACACTGACATGTCAGTACAATTAAATGAAAATAAACTTAAATTAGAAGAAAAAGAGGAGGTTAGACTAGAGCCGATGAGACCTAGGTCTTTCGCCGCGGTGCTGATAGCTTCAGGTTCTGAAAACTCTTTAGATAAACAGGCGAGCCCGAGCGCAGGTCCTCTGGTCGATAAACTGCCAGTTAAAGTTATCAGAGGGATCAAAGAGAATGTAAGTCCAGAAAACACGCTGACATCTAGCATGACGAACACGCAAGCACTAGCGAGCGAAATGGCGCTGAAGCAACAACCTATAGTGAACGCCCTATGGGAGGTGTCAGTGCCACTGTTGGAGAAAAGAGAACCTAAAAAAGAAGAGCTTAAGAGTGATTTGGCGCCGATAGCAACGATCGAAGAGACATGTGACATTACGGCTGACAACTTCAACACAGAAACCATTCAGCTGGCTTTCATTGACGACGTGAAAGTTGATATAGAGGTTAGATCCAGTGACGACCAAATAGTTCCAGACACATCTCTTGAAGATAAAGACAATAAAGTTATAGATACAGTTACAAAAGGACTTGATAATGTTGATTTAGGCAAAGACGCGCTTTCGTATCTAATGTATGAGACTCAAGACTTCGAACCAGATGCCGAACACGCGGTAGCCACAAAAGTAGAAGAAGGATCGCTCGCTCAGGAGTTGAAAGAGGCTGCTATCAAAGAAATGATGGATCTGTCACCAGAATTAGTAATAGATCAAGCGACAGAAGTGTTTCCAGCAGTCAAGCCAGAGTCCTCTCCAGGGATAACGGACAGGGCGAAAATAAAAAAATCTAACTCTTTAGAGGATTTGAGCCAAAGACAAGAGAAAGGCGAAAAAAGCCCTAAGGCGAAGAGCATAGCGTTCAAAGTGCCGGAAACGTTGCCTTGCGATATACCAGAGAGAAGATCAAAATTGAGATCTAGAAGCGGATCTAGTCCAAAATCACTACCGGAGAGTCTGAATAAACCTTGCCCGATAGCCAAAATGGATTCAATTTTGTACAAAAAGAAGAAAAAAGTTTCTTCTTTAGGCAAAATTGCGCGGGATTCACTTCTAGCCCTAAACATGAGCGAGGAAGAAATAGCTGAGTTTAGACGATCGTACAAACTAACTTCAGTTGAAAGCTTGCGGTCTTTGGAATCAGTATCGGAGGACGCAAACTCACAGAGTGGGACCTCGTTCGACTCCAGATGTCGCGCGTGTTTGCGCACGTCGCAGGAGAGCCTCATGTCACTAGACTCCATCACGGAGGACTGCAAGTGTGCGGACAGAGACAAACCGCGCTCCATGAGGTAAGTGAGACCAATGATGTCCATTTAAAGATGGGTAAGCAAACTGTTAACACTCCTAAAGTGGGGTAATTGTAATTCGCGCGCGGGTATTTGTGACGTCCCCGCGTCAACCTCAAGTTGTAAAGAGTAATTGCCTTGGAAATAAGAGTCCATGATGAGCGAAGCGAACTCCATTGGTGAGGCATAGCTAAGCTATGTCTCGCTTCAGTGAGGAAGTGTAATGAGTTTATAGTCTATGTATGTTTGTACGTATGAACCTTCAGAACTCGAAATCCACTGAACCGTTTTTACAAATGAGGTGTCAATCGATTCTTCTAGATCATGGGATGGCTCTTGGATTAAAATATTTAAAAATAAAAAAAACCGGCCGTGACGTTCTCTAAAAGGAGTATGATATTTTTTACAGAATCTGATTCTACTTATACTTATATTTGCATATTTGCTAAAAGGCCATAGTTTATAATGTATTCTTAATGACCCTCGCAAAAATCTGACGAAATGAAAATCTGTCAAAACGGAAAAACGGGAATAAACAGCCTTTACACACGATCACAGTTTTAATATATATAGTCATTTATTTATGTTTGTTTTTTTAGTTATCTAAGGTTGTGATATAGATTTATTTTATTAAAAACCCTGTCTATTTTGAGTGTTCCATTAAAATTGGAAAAAACGGAACACTTATGGAATTACATCGTTGTACCCTAGATCCTGTTCATCCTATGCTGGTCATCATTAGACACTGAAGTCTGATGTCGACGGAAATTAATATTTTACCTTCAGATTGAGTCCAAAATTTTAATTTTTGCCAAACGTCTCCCAGGGTCTACAGAATAGAATCTACAACGGGTACTCCGATTTTAATGAGGTTTTATTATTCTTAAAACTGGTGTTGGAACACTGAAAATAGAACGGGTTTTTTTATACAATTAACTTTGAAAGAATTTGTCTATGCGCTTCTTAAAAGTCAACTTCAGTTTGGCAGAACTACGCTGCACTTACGTACATTTCAGAGGCTCGCTTCGCTCATCAGTGTCCTTCTCGTGTGGGCAGTTATCTCCTTCACACACTGAAATCTAACTTGAATGAAGGTGACACTTGTTAGAAACATCATTGATGTCGATTTTGTGATATGACTTTGAGTCGAAATATTGTATTGAACAACAAGTTGAGTGTAAGGAAATCAGGTACTGATTTGGGTAGTTTATTAGATTCCCACGCGTGGGAAAAATATGCTGACGTGTACATTGAATGTTGACAATGGAGTGGCTTGTATGAAAAAATAATTGGTTGAGAACATTTAATTTCGCCTGCTATGAAACGTTTGATTGAAGAAAGAGTCGCTCCGTGAGCGATTGATCGTAGATCCTTTAATCTATGCTGGTGCTGCGTAGCTGCAGACCATTGAGGCTTAATCAGGGCCTGATTTTCTAAGAGTATATTATACCTGTCTAGCTAAGTATAGTCGGCGACAGATAAGTTGACTCCGGCGCGTGTTTCTTGCGCAATAGCAATTTCTAATGCAACATCCTCAAGGGCTCAAAAGGCTCAAGTTATTTGCCGGTAACTATAAAAAAGAAAATGGCGGCAGTATTTTTTAAATTTTGACATTTTTACTCGAAATTTACGTGTTTATGTACCTACCTCGGTATGTCGGGTGAACATATTTATTGGTGTATAATTATGTGTACATAATATTTATATAGTTCCCGTTTTTTGTAATTGTGATGTTTTAAATCTTTAAGCTTGCGGGTGTTAGTTCGCAATTAAATTATGCTTCTGTGGATCTGAAACTGTAAAATGTGTGATGTACTTCAGGGAATAGATTTGTTCATAGATTATTTAATTATATTCTGATCGAAGTTAGTCTGAGAGATCGCTGTAGCGATAAGACCGCGCATGTTTTTAGGGCTACGTACCCAAAGGGTAAAACGGGACCCTATTACTAAGACTGCGCTGTCCGTCTGTCCGTCTGTCACCAGGCTGTATCTCATGAACCGTGATAGTTAGAATTACTAAGCAGAATAAAGTAAATATTTTAGTAAGTATTTCCCATACAACAAACGTGTTTTTTTTGCCGTTTTTATAGATTATTGTACGGAACCATTCGTGCGCGAGTCTGACTCGCACTTGGCCGGTTTTTTTTTTAAAATTATATTCTTTAACGTAGGTGATGTACGCATGTGACATTGATTAAGTTAATAATGCGTTCACTTAGGTTTTTATTGAATATGAAATGTGCATCATTATTATCCATTAAATTTGATCAGTAGCCCAATTCTTGAGGTAAAATATAGTTCGGATCATGCGCCTATCTAGTATCGATGTCATAAATATCTCAAATACCAGTTTTACCTTATTACAGTCTCGATTAGGTCAGGTATCGGTGTGGTTTTAAAATATTTAAGAGTATGAGGAGTTTTGCAAGTGTCATTGTCAGTTTAGTTCTTTTCATGGTCAAGAGATGGCGCTCGCGTAACTTTTGGAATTTACCTACTTTTTAAATTGTATCATGGCAGTGGAGAACATCGTTCAGCCAACGTAAATAGTTTAAAAATACAAAATCCTGTAAAATTATGTTATAATTAATATGTTTGTGATAGTTACGTAGGTATCTTTAAATATTAACTGTTACCAAAACTGTCGCCAACGCCATCTAGCGAGAGATAAATAATGCAAAAATGACACTAGGAAAACTCTCAAAATGTCGATTTTGAATACGGCCTCAAGCTGTACAAACTTGAGGCCGTATTCAAAAACGACACTTGTCTTTTGTTTTCATTTTCCCTGCTATTGCATGACATCCACGGGAGGAGACGGAGGGATGTAAGAATACACCCCTCCGTCTCCTCCCGTGGATGTCGTAAAAACCTAAGGGATTACACTTAGATACACCTACACCCTGGACATGTAACGGCTGATGATGATGAGGTCTTTATAGTTAAACACGGTCTCGGACTAGCACAGAGTACAGTTTCAGAATACACAATAAGATTGTCTTCAAGCGTATAGTAAGCATCTATATATAAATGTATGTATGTATACCGTATGTCAAATTAACATACGGTTTTTCGCTCTTTAAAATTATGTAATATTTAATAAATATAATATCTTGATTTGTACATTTGCCATTATTTAAAAAGTGTTGTTTTTTTTCAATTATGAGCGATTTTTTAAATGTCTGAGGGCATACAATAATTGGTAAGTGTTAGCCAAGTCAGTCATGGGAAGCAATGGCGGCGATGAGCTCACCACTTGTCACTATATTCCCACGATGGTGCAACCCACGGTAAAAAGAGGCCTGTTAAGGCTCTGCCTACCCCTTCCGGGAAAAAGGCGTGTATCTATGTATGTATGTATGTATGTACAATAAATAAACCCTACTTAGATTTGAGAATAGTAAATAGATTAGAGAAAGCTGCACTGCTATGACACTAGTTGATTTAAGGCGGGGTGTGGCGCAAAATTACTAATCTTAGTTTTTTTTAACAGAGTAAATCAAGTACATTATTGAAATTATAAATATGCATGGATACTACATTATAATTCCAAGGGATCACTGTACCAGAAACACTGGGATAATAGGATCTCGATAGAAAAAAAAAGAAGTTTTTTCAATTTTTTGTCTAGATTCGATTGCTTATTAAAATGGTCCATATTATTGGATAAAAAAAAAGATAAATAAAATCAATACAACAAAGCCGAAGGTTTACTAAAGGGGTTTTGTAAAATTATCTATATTTTAAGAGATATTCTATAAAAATCAATTTTTCGAGCGACGTGAGGCGTTTTTTTTGTATGAAGTTTTCTGCCTGGGTTTGGCGTAGCTTTACACACAGGTGTATATTTCATTGCAAATTTTACTTTACTGATTAACTCGGACGAGTTTGAAAGATTTGTCCTGGCTGCTAGCTTATTATGGAATGTGTTATTACTGGAGGAAAGCGTTAGCAGAGTCAGTCGTGGGAAGCAACGGCGACGATGAGCTCATCGATGGTGCAACCCACTGAAAAGAGGCCCATTTGAGGCTTACCCTTTCGGGGGAAAAAGGCGTGTGTTTATGTATGTTTTTTTTATTAATATTTGCAGTATAATAACCCCCGTAAATAAGGCTAGTGTGCAAATCAAAGTATTGTATTAAATTTTTTAAATACCTACGTATTCTATGTAATAACAGACTTGGCAAGGCTCTGAGATATTTGAGATACAATTGTGTGTAATCTATTCGCAATGTATGTGTTGATTATGTATATAAAATAAATTATCCATTATGTAGTATCAATTGATATCGACAACCATTGCAGAAACGCTACTCATCAGTGTTTGTTTGATGAAAATCGGCTCAGCCGCTCTGAAATCGAATTATGTTATACATATAGTTATTAGATAACTTAACTTGATGAGCCTTGACACATTACGACCAAAATGCATAAACTCAACATAATAATGTAAATAATTTTGTCGGAATTTCTATATCGGCGAGTTGAATCGGTAGGTTTTCGAAGATAATACGAGTACTTATAATAAAGTTGTGTAATAGTATTTTTGGTATTTTTTTTATAAACAACCAACCCCGCAATTATCCAACGTGCTCAAAATACAATCTTACGGCCTTAGTAAATGCACCATGGTTCACAACCAACAATGAGATCCACGAGGACCTAGAAATAAATAAATAAATAAATAATAATGCTGGACAGTTCACACAACATTATCTAGCCCCAAGCCAGTGGCGTAACTATACCATCTGGGGACCGTAGCAAATTCGAAAATTTAAAAAAATTTAGTTGTGGCACTTTGGGTTTTAAGCAGAACATAAAAATATACTTTTCAAATAAAATAAAATACTCGGAAACAATGTCAAAAAAAATTTTTTGAGCTTGCGGCCTCTTGTGTCGGGGACCCGTGGCATTTTGCCAGCCCTGCCACCCTATTGTTACGCCACTGCCCCAAGCTAAGCAGAGCTTGTGTTATGGATACTATATAACTGAAGATAGATATTTTTTATTATACATAGAAAATACCCTGAACACCCTAACCAAATATCAGCGATCGCACAAATAATTGTTCCGAGGCGGAAATCGAACCCGCAACCTCCTGCGTCGCAGGCCAACCGTCGCCCACCGCGCCACAGAGGTCGTCACAGTTGACCAGGAAATTAAACTCTGGGGAAACAGTTATTTGGACCGCCTAAAACACACTCTAATCAGCTGGCAAGAACGTTTGTTGAAAACCCAACCGACACAATCAGGTTGAAGAGAAGACATATTCTGGACAACCTACTATAAGGGAAGGTTTCGATCTTCTATAGGTTACATTTCGGGGAATGCTCCCAGGAACTGCACGATCTGATCCCACCATCTCCTTTTCATTATAGGACGAGCAGACGCACGGCTCGGTACCACCCTTACCTCATTAGTATACCCTCTATTCGTACTAAACGATTCAGTTCTACCTTTATAATGCTTACTGCTAAGGAGTGGAATACACTACCGTCGTCTGTCTTTCCTGAAAACCATAATCTGTGTCTCTTCAAGGCTAGAGTGAATAGGTGCCTTCTAGACCTTTGTGCTCCATCTTCGGGCACATCGTCACTTACCAACAGGTGAGATCGTGGACAAACAAAGGTCTATCATGGTTAAAAAAAAAGATGGTCTGATGAGTCCGGATCCCAAACGACAAGCAACCATCCACTCATCCGCCTATAGTCCACCAACTGATTGCGGATACATATTAAAAAAAAACAACGGGACCCGGCATCCGATGGAGTAACTTGATGCACAGAATACATAATAGTATAGGTACAGAAGGTTGAATCCGCAAAATCATTTAAGGTGAATGCTCTCGCTAGTGGCGTGAAATTCAGTTTTTTTAGTGTTTTTTGCCCTTTACAGCTCATAAACTCATTTTTATCCGTGATGGGACGGAGAAAGAATACTTTTATCCCATCCGCCGCCAGGAAGCGTGTCGTAAGAGCCGACTAACCTGGTCACTCGCGGTGGTAGATCCCCGCAAGGGGTTCGCCTGGCTTGCTACCACCCTCTTGCTAGAACGTGCTGCCAAATGCTTGTAATAATTAATTAGTATGCGGCGTGTTCCAGTACAATTGCAAGTGAACCAGTCCCTCCCCCCTCCCCTAGTGAAAAGCATTCTTGTCATCATGGGGGCCGTCAGCCATACTGCTAAGAGCCTCTTTTGCATCGAGGTGGGGGGGTTGTCGCGATGTTCAGGGAGACCCGATGAAACGGCTGCCCGCTGGCCGCCCGTGGGTTAGTAGGGGACCCGAACCCAGAGATCACTACTAATACTCCGCTCTGGGAGGCTGTCCCGCCAACCCGCGAAAAAAGCCTGTTAGTGGCTGTCGTGCCGGATTAGGAGACCGGAGTGGAACTTGCATCCCTTCCGTGCATCGCGCCAGCCGTCCATAACTCGGTGAATCTGAGCTCTTTATGTTGGCTATCTTTGTCACCTGGTATGGATGGAATGCTGTTCACTCCCTCCCTCATCCCTTTTTTAAACATATCAATGGCAATACAAAATAAAAGAAGTAAGTTTTCTTCAGCGGCTTCACAATCCACTCTTAGAGTAGACTTCTGTAACATCCGCGGGATTCACTCTAACTTAAATACTGTCCACCACCACCTTGAGACAGAGAAGCCTGCCATGCTTTTTCTAACGGAGACTCAGATATCCTGTCCGGCCGATACTTCGTATCTTCACTATCCAGGCTACAAACTCGAAGAAATCTTTCTACCGAAAGCTGGAGTCTGCCTTTACGTTCGTGGGGATGTTTGTTGTCGTCGTCTTAACGGCCTTGAAGCAAAAGATCAGTCGTGTCTCTGGGCGCGTGTGGATTACGGTGGTCAATCTCGCATTTACGCTTGCCTCTATCGGGCTCACTAAGGAGATGCGGAAACTACAAGTCTGTTTCAACATATAGCTGACGGGGTCGAGTGGGCTCTTGGGCAGTACCCCAAAGCAGAGTTGGTCATTCTTGGGGACTTTAACGCTCACCACGTTGATTGGTTGGGTTCCCAACGCACTGATCATGCTGGGAGAACTGTCCAAAACCTTGCACTTACACATGGCCTCACTCAGTTGGTCTCCAGTCCAACTCGGATACCTGATATTGCGGGTCATGAACCGATGGAGCGAGTGATAAACACTCGGCTTCTGGGAGGGGAAGCCCTGGCAGTTAGCCTCGATATCGCTGAGGCTTTTGATCGGGTTTGGCATGGGGCACTTCTTACAAAGTTACCATCTTATGGCCTTCCAGATGGGCTATGCAAATGGGTTGCCAGCTTTTTATCCGGGCGGAGCATCAAGGCTGTTGTTGATGGATCATGTTCAGATACGAAGTCTATCAATGCTGGTGTTCCGCAAGGATCAGTGCTTTCCCCCACGCTATTCATTATGCACATCAATGACATGCTGCAAATTAGCGGTCTTCATTGTTATGCAGATGATAGCACGGGTGACACCTTTTATTCTGGCCGTGCTAATGCCTCTCGTTCTGAGGTTGATGAGAACAGGTGAAAACTTGTGTCCGAAGTTGAGAACTCCTTAGAGCAAGTTTCCGATTGGGGTGACCGGAACTTAGTCACCTTTAACCCTACGAAGACACAGGTTTGTGCGTTCTCGTCTAAGAAGGCCCCGTTTGATGTGTCGCCGCGATTCCAAGACATTCCTTTATCCATCTCGGCAAGTATTGGGATTCTCGGGGTCGAGATATCTAATGAGGTCCAATATGGGAGTCATCTCGAAGCAAAAGCTGCACTGACTTCCAAAAAGCTTGGTGTGCTAAACCGTGCTAAACAGTATTTTACGCCGAATCAACGGCTATTGCTTTACAAAGCACAAGTTAGGCCGCACGTAGAATACTGTTCCTATCTATGGCATGGGGCACCCAAGTACCAGCTGCTTCGTTTTGATTCCCTACAGAGAAGAGCCATTAGAATCATCGGTGACCCAAAACTCTCAGATACTCTAGAACCGCTTAGCCAACGCAGAGCCATCGGATCTCTTTGCGTTTTCTACCGCCTCTACAACGGGGAATGTTCCGACGAGCTTTTCGATCTCATCCCGGCATCGAGATTTTACCATCGCTCTTCCCGACACCGTGACAAGGCTCATCCGCACATCATAGATCCCTGGGTTTCTCGAACGACTCGTTTCTCGAGATCATTTCTTCCCCATACCTACAAACTATGGAATGAGCTTCCATCTGACGTTTTCCCGCTTGGTTACGACATGTGTCGCTTCAAGAAAAATGATCATAAATTCCTTCAGGGTAGGCAGCGCATCGACAATACCTTGGGTGTTGCCGGTGTCTATAAGCGACGGTGACCACTTCACATCAGGTGGGCCGTATGCTAGTTTGACTATTTATTTCATAAAAAAAAAAAAAAAAAAAACACTTCTTCAGATAGCGATAGTTGAGTTCGCGAGAACTAGGAGACTTAACACACATGTTTTAATTGATAGTATCTCATAAATATCATCAGTTTAGATACGAACCCCTAAACACATTCTTAGTGTTTATATTTTTGTTTAGGGGTATCATAGCTATACTAGTACTTACTATATAAGTCTCATAGTTCTCGCGAATTCAACTATCGCTATCTGAAGAAGTGTTTATGAGCTGTAATGAGCAAAAAACACAACATGAATTTCTAGCCACAAGTGAGAGCATCCACCATTAAGTTAGCGACTCATGCCCCCAGACAATAAAGTGCAAATCAGGTCGCACAGCGCTAATTACCTACAGCTAAAGTCACCTGGTAGTTACCTCTCTCTTATCTTGTCCGACTCACTGCATTGACTCGACAAGAGCCCGCCTCGTACTTGTAGCTTCATACTTAAAGTGCGGAGTGCGCCACGCCAGACATGACTTTTTTTATTTTTATTACTATTTGAATGACGGAACAAGCAGATGACCTTCGTGATGTTAAGGCGCTATAGGTTCAAACAGTTTTAACAAACATTTTTGTATGAGGCGAAGAAGGCGAGCGCACGGTCCGATACCGTGTTTTTCTCTATAAAAATATATATATAAAAATGCCCTTTACAGTTTTGTTAAATTTTGTTGATGAATTCACTAACTCAATTAGTAATTAATAAATCACAAAATGTTTCAAAAATTAAAACGTTTAAGAAGTAAGTCTAAAATAATATATTAATCTTAGATTATTTTTTTATCGAGTGAAGTAATTCAAATATTTTATTGAATTAATGATTTCACTAGATAAAAAGCCTTAGAATATCATATATTTTTTCTTATTGCAAACTGTAAGAACTCTTATCAACTAACTAAAAAACTAACTGTAAATCCTGGATTAAAAAAATAAATAATAATAAATAAATAAATAAAAACTTAAAATTCTAGAGCTCACTATAGACAAGTTGTGAACCTATTGCGCTGTAAGCGGTATCCACTGCCTTTAAAAATGCATTACCTCATAGGTCACGTCTACCTAGGACGCGCCCTATGTGGCATTGCACTGCGCCCGCCACCCTGAGTCACAAAGATGACAAGTCTCATGTGCCTGTAATTTCACCGGCACCCATACCCTTCAAACCGGAACACAGCAATGCAAGCACTACTGCTTTGCGGTAGAAATAGGTATGGTGGTAGTACTTCCCCGGACGAAATCTTTCACAAAAGAGCTCTACTACTACTATAGGATATGTAGTATAGTACACTACACCAAGTGCATAAAACAAGATATTTATCTGCCCTAGTCGAAGGCGAGGATATTGAATTCGAGGATAAAATGGGTTTTATTTAGTCGGTTGCTCGCTTGGACCATCGCCGCCACGAGATGGATGATTCACAGACCGCACCCAATTGTTGCAAAAAAGATTGTGCTCGCGAGAACTACTACTTAGTTTAAAGACGGGGCGGATAGGTAAAGTATTTTCTTTTTTATTTGAGGAAAAACAGGGCTTTGTCGAGCGACCACATCGCCCAATCGTTAAACAGGGCTTTGTCGAGCGACCACATCGCCCAATCGTTAAACACAAATCAAATTAAACAACTAAAATAATACTAATTCCTAACTAAACATTAAGGATTAGCCAATATACTGTTAATAAACAAGGTGCAAGGTTCTCTTGTGGCGCGAAATTCAAATTTGATTGTGTTTTTTGCTGATCACAGCTCATCAACACATATTGAGATAGCGAAACCGATTTTGCGAAATCTAGGAGACCTAACGCGCATATATATTAGTTGACCTGCCAATACAACCTGCCAGACCTACACGATAACTTTGTGAAGAAAGAACGATCATCTCGTGGCCACCAATCACTTCAGAGTGCTGCAGAATTGGACACTTCTTCATTAACAGAGTGGTCCACAATTGGAACATACTACCATACGACGTTGTTTCTGCCACGTCTGTAAATGCATTCAAAAAAAAGCTCGACGACTGGCTACGAAAGGCCAATTCACAAAATAAGACATTCCACACTGTTTTGATGTAGACATAGGTATCAGCGAAAGCTGCTCGTCTATAAATAAAAAAACAGATGTCTCATAATTATCATTAGTTTTGCTACGAATGTTATTCAATGATTTTTACAGTGATTTATTTCACAATATTAGGTTTCTCTCTCGAAATGTGTTGATGAGCTGTGATCAGCAAAAACAATAAAATTTGAATATCGTGCGTCAAGCTAAATAAAGGAAGAGGAAGACCTAAGAAAAGATGGATGGATTGCGTGAGAGATGATATTGATACGCGCCAACACAGGATGAATATGGCACCACAGATAATGTAATTCGGCAACACATTTAGAGCCTCGTAACGCCATCTATTGACGAATAGCTGAACCTGTGGCTTTACCCATAGAGTAAAGATGTGTCCGAGAAGTGTAGCGGGAGCCTGCTATCCTGTTGTTAGAGCAGGATAGATATAGTTCCCGATAGTTCTAGACGATGGTATCATTTCTACAGATTGCACGTAATTGTTAGAATATTCGAGACTCTAAGACGCTCGTATATAAAGTCGTAAATTCATTCGTGGAGTTCAGTTGACTAAAAGTAAAATAAAGTAAAAGCTTATTTTGATAAAAACCCTCGGATTAAGAATTATACCTCCATGTAAAAACCATACACGGACTACTAGTACTAGCTAAGAGCGTGAAGTAATCAAGAGACCTGAGAGGGATAATTTAGAACAGCGTAGTGTTGTGCAAGTAAAGTGGTGAGAGTGATAATTTTGGATAGTGTGGTTAAATTCAATTCAATTCAATTCAATTTATTTATTACAGACATTGTCCATATTTTAAAAGGAAATTTAAAAGGAAGTGTGAATTTGTGCTATTTGGATTGTTTTATTAAAAAGTGTTAATTTGTTCACCGGTGTTTTAAGAGTTTATTTTATCTTGAACCCTAGCTCGTAACAATATGAATGAGAAGGGAGTGAATAATGAGGTGACTGACAGGGGAGAGTGGAAGAAAAAGACGTACTGCGCCGACCCCAAATAAATTGGGAAAAGGGCAAGACAATGAATGATGTGCGTCAGCTAAACGTTCCACTTTAGATTAATACTTTGGAACTTCGACTGGTATTTCGAGCTCGAGAATCTCTTCGACAAGTTTCTTTACGTCACCAGCCAGATTCGCTATCTCTTCGTACGCGTTAACATGCTCGCTCGGCTTCCAAACCTTGAAGAACTTTTTTACTGTTTCTTGCAAATCGCTCATGGTGGCATTCTTAGCAGTAATAACCCCTACCCGAGAGCCTGCCTTGAACAACGGATTGTCTTTATGCGTTTCTGCGAGCGTCTCCGCGTTTTGCACCTTCGTTTTGCCTTCTTTTACAAATTCGTACATCAGGCGGTATAGGCCTATTTTCACTTTGACTTCTTCTGGGGATTTTCCTTCTGCAAAAGGATTTGGACCCTTCGGAACTATTATTTTTGGTTTTGGAAGCTCCGGTTCATGTTTTTCTTCTTCTTCTTCTTCAGAACCCTCGGCTCTTAAAGCTTCTACGCCTACTCTTCGGAATGGAGCCCTATGCTGGTCAAGGTATATGCCCATTATTTGGTTACGTGGCGGTTCTACGAGGTTCATGCCTACACTTCGTTTATTCACAGCTGTTTTGTTTATTGCCTTGGCTATTTTCTGTTTGAGCGTCCATGATAGTCCGTCGAAAATGTGTTGGGCACCTAATTCTTCGGCCGATGTACCTGTAATAATACATTTTATTTCGGAATCATATTAGCTTACATCAATATGCATTTATAACCTCACCAAAGCGTGCTGCAGCACATAATAAATAATAGTATAAGTTAAGAGTTCAAACCATAGTCCTTCTTCCTAGAGTTCAACCCCTTCATGACATTCATCGTCTTGATTACTAAAAGCTCGGTTCACGGTAGATGGCGTGGAAACTTATTGTATTACTTTTTTATTTTTTGTGCTAAATTCGGGCGTCTTTCGTGTTTTATTTTATCGTTCGCGGCTAAGTTGTAGTTGTAAGAATTTAATGCAGTATGAATTGCCTTTAAACAGTCATTTGAAAGTTCAAATTACCTAGAAATAAGATCGTTCACTTTTCTGATGTAATTACACGCACGCACACATACATATTCACTGTTTTGGTTTTCATTAGATGGCGTTGTTATTGTCCAAGAGCATTGGCATGGACGTTAGATAGATGGCGTTAAATAAATAGCTTGGTATCTGTTTATAGATCGCGTTGAATAAAATTATTAGAATGATAAAAGGTATTTCAGGGAAAAACTCGGAAAATTATTGTTTACAAGAATAAAACTTATTTTTCTAATGTCCAAAATGTACACGAATGTAAGTAACTGACCTTCATCATTGCAGTAGGTAGGTAGGTACCCATAATTATCATAGTTTGCCCCGTGAACCCATGACGGTTTTTCATTATCATCAGCCTACAGAAGTCCACTGCTGGACATGGACCTCCCCATAGAATGTCAAGACAAACGGTCTTGAGCAGCCTCCATCTACCGCCTTTCCGCAACCCCTTCTGTGGCGTGTCCGGCAAGATAGGATGTTGCATAAGAATGTTTCGTTTTACAGAAATTAACAAAAAAAAGAAAAAAAGATTATAAATTGTTTTATATTACAACTTCTGCTTACACTAGAAATATTAGGTATACAGTAAAAAAACATCATCAATAACTAAATACATTTTGCCTTCGTTTTTTGTATTCATTGCTCGAAGATTCTGTACCCGTACCTAAATCCGAAACATCCGTAAAAGAACCAGGATCATATAGCTTTATGTCTAGCCCATTGCCACTTCAACTTGCTAATTTAGAGACCTATGTCAGTGAGCCGGTGGACTTGGATCTACAGGCTGATGTTTGTACCACCATCCATTTAGAATGCGTAGTACGAATAGATAGGTACCTACTCTAGGTAGGTACCTACTACCTATTCTACGCACGGACATTGTTCAGCTAGTCTAATATAAAACCATTTTACTGACTTCAAGCCAATGTAGACGGTTGATCATCATCATCATCAGTCTACAGAAGTCCACTGCTGGACAACGGTTTCCTCTCTAAAATGCCACGACGAACTCTCTTGTGCCTGCATCTACCAACTTTCTGCTGATTATAATATCTTTGGTGCATGGAAAGAGGGGTCTTCCTCTACCTTCATCAGGTTTGTAAGTACCACTCGAGAACCTTTATTCACATAATATGGTTGTTAGTTCTGCGAACTATAAAGCCATTTTTTTTATTTATTTTTTAACTTTGATAGACTTTTGTTTGACCACGATCTCACCTGTTGGTAAGTGACGATGTGGCCGAAGATGGAGCACAAAGGTCTAGAAGGAACCTATTCACTCTAGTCTTGAAGATACCCAGATTATAGTTTTCAGGAAAGACAGACGACGGTAGTTTATTCCACTCCTTAGCAGTTCGCATTATAAAGGTAGAATTGAAACGTTTAGTACGAAAAGAGGGTATACTAATGAGGTAAGGGTGGTACCAAGCCGAGCGCCTGCTCGTCCATGATGAAAAGGAGATAGTGGGATCAGATCATGAAGTTCCTGGGAGCATTCCCCAAAATGTAACCTATATATAGAAGATCGAAAGGCACGCAACCTTACGGCGGTGCTCGAGAGACTCTAGTCTCCGCCATATGTTGCCCACCTATAAGCCTGAACTCTCTGCTCTCTGAACGTTCGATCGAGTCCAAGGCAGCAAGCTGGTGTTTGGCCGAGCCAGCCATCCCAAACGTGGTAGGAGTACTTCATACCAGCCCGGACTTGTGCTTTGTACAGACTTAGAAGGCTTCATGGAGGCAGTTTTTGCCTTAGACTCGATGTAGGAGCCAAGTTGAGAGTAGGCGTGAGTGAAACGCCTAAGAGCTCGAGGTGATCTCCTATAGCTACAGGTATATCTCGGAAGACAGGAACTTGGAGAAACTTACTTTTTTCGCGGAGAAGAGACAAGCCTGCGTTTTAGAGGCGTTGAACTTGACTAGATTGGCATCACCCCAATCGGAAACAGCCTTGAGAATCAAATTCAGACGCTGCAGCATCTCATCTCTTAACTCCAGAATTTAATTCTGCCTAGCACGCGCATTGGAAACGTATCTCTCCACAACTGTGCTGTCGTCTGCATACCCAATGATACTGGGCATTAGCAGATCATTTATATGCAGCAGAAACAGTGTGGCAGGTAGCACTGACCCCTGAGGTACCCCGGCGTTTATAGCCATTTGATCCGACGAGCACCCGTCAACAACTTACTCGAATGGATCTTTCCCTCAGAAAGTCTGCGAGGCAGGCGCAGAATTGAACTGGCAGTCCGTAAGCAGGAAGCTTGTCAATAAGGCTAGCGTGCCAAACCTGTCAAAGGCCTTCGAGACGTCTAATGAAACAGCCAGTGCTTCACCATGATCTCGATGGCCTCTCTCCAAATGTGCGTGGCATACACAAGAAGGTCCCCAGTAGACCGATTTCGGCGAAATATCCTCGATCCGTCGAGGTATGCAAGGACCTTCCTATTCTGTACACGCTCCATACATTTACATAGTAGGGAGGTGACCTAGATAGGGCGGTAGTTCAAAGGGTCAGCACGACTGCCTTTCTTGGGCACAGGTTGCACGTTAGCGAGCTTCCAAGACTTGGGGACTTCACCAGTATTCAAAGAGAGGCGGAAAAGTTGCGTTAATATTGAAGACAACTCAGGTTCACAGGTTTTTAATACTACGGCCGAGATACCATCCGGACCGCTAGCTTTATTCACGTCGAGACTACGTAGCGTTTTGAGCACTTCCTTTTGCTGGATGCGAATTCTTGCATTGAAGCTTCGCACCGAGGAAGGCTGGGTGGAGTTTCGCCAGAGGCGTCAAGACGCGAAGCCTCCGCAAATTGAGTGGCAAATAAATTTGCTTTCTCAACCGCAGCGTGAGTTTGGGACCCGTCCGGTTTCAGTAGTTGGGTTTAGTGAAGGGCGGCTGAAGTTCGCTTCCACCGACTTAGCCAGAGACCAGAAAGCTTTACTTCCCGCAGGGTATGCGGCAAACTTAGCCCCCAGATAGCCAATCCGATTGAAGCGAGCCTTCTGTAACACCTTCTTGCAGGACTTGGTGGCTTTGTTATAGGCTTTCTTCATAATCCGTGCATCCGAGGTTTAACCGTTTCTTGCGTCAACGCAAGCTAGGTATGCAACACGTTTTTGCGCTTCCGCGCTAGCACACGCGGGACTAAACCATGGGCGAGCATTGCTTGCAGGTGAAGCATCGGAGAATGGAAAAAAATACTCCATTGCTCTATTTATCACCTCCGTAACGGCATCAGCACTGACCGTTGGATCACATGAAGAAAAGCAAGTTTGCCGCCAAGGATAAGAAGCGAAGAAGTGTCGCATCTCATCCCAATCTGCCGACTTGTAACACCACACTCGCCTACTACCTCTGGGCGAGGGATCGGGTGGCGAGTATGAAGATACAGACCTCACCACACAGTGATCTGATGTTCCCAAAGGAAGCATCACTGATACCGAGTGGCAATCCGGCTCGTTCGTCAGCAGAAGGTCCAGGCAGTTGGCTGTGTGGTCTTCAACGTCCAGAATTCTGGTTGCCGCATTGACGAGCTGAGTGAGATTAAAGTGAGTGCAAGTTTGCACGCCTCTCTCCCAGCATAGTCGGACAACTGGTAAGGGAACAGCCACTGTTGGTGGTGGGCGTTAAAGTCCCCCAGAATCACCAGTTGGGCATCAGGATAACGTTGCTGGGCCACATCCGCCGCTTCACTGATGTAGTTGAACAACCTGGTTGTCTCGTGGTCTTCAGAGTGACAATGATATAAACCAGCATAGATAATTTTATCTTAGCCGGTGTCCACCAAAGTACATAAAACTGAGAAATCGGGTTCATTGAATCTGCGTCTCCGTGAGGATTAAATAATAAGTGTGGCTTAGCTGTCCCTAGGTGGTGGTGGACCGGATCGAGATTGGAGTGCAGTCCTCTAATGTTTCAGAGGTGCGCTTGAAGCGAGAGGAAAGAAAGAAAGAAAGAAAGAAAGAAAATTTATTTATTTTACCACACGCACAACACTCACATAAAACAAGAAGACAAAAACAAAAATCTACTAAGTATAGGTATAGGTACTACAAGATCTTAGAGAATTGAAAACAAAAATAAATAAAACTGTTATAACCGTTGGTAAGATGATAGGTTGTGTAGGAAGTGCTTCCGCTGTGAGCGCAACTTATTATATGTTGACTTTTTCATGGTTTGGTTTTTGGAGTGATTAGGTTTGTGGGAAAAACGGCTGTTGAGTGAGGCACTGGTCAGTGAAAGCCTAGAGACAAACAGCAGGCTCCTGCGCCAGTGGGAGACTAGACTGGAGACTGAGACCTCCCTCCAGGAATGGCCATCGGGTCCTCTAATCCGGTCGCCAACCGGCACGATGGAGCATTCTGGGATTTTTCGCAAGGCGGCGGGCTAGCTTACTAGTTGGGCCCCCTACAACCTGCAGTCAGCCAGCGGAGAACCGTGCTTCGGATCCCGCTACCTTCCAAGCCTAGCCAACCGGCACACTTGCACTGCTGCGGTCTCTAAAACGCACATGCTGAATCCAGTGCACGAACTGCCGTGGTATTCGGGGCCGCATGAAGCCTCACGTGAATATTCACGATTTGCGCAGTAAGAAATCTGCACTCTGTAAAGTTCGGCGTGTAACGCGTATCGCGCAACGCGTGAATTAGATGACACAAATAGGAAGTGAATTGGCTCAAATCACGGTACACAGTGGAACGATTTTGAAAAAAGGTGGACGTAGGAACAAGTTTCGTAATTTCTGTCTAAAAAAAATTGCAACTGATAGGAAATTGTGTGGTGATTAAAAGATATTCTATTAAATTTTCAAAAAAAGACCCTCCTTTATAGGTTAAAATAATAGTTCAGAAAAAATGTATGGAAAGATTTATATTATATTGTTTTTCTCAGAAATAAGAAGTTTGTTCAAGAAAAAACCTATAATAGCTTAAAGTAGCTACCGTCTTCTACAAATGGGCATATAGGGTTCTGGACGGTTTAACCCTGCAGCATTGGCAGTTAAGGGGAATTAAACTCTTAAAAAATATTGTTTATTTTGATACGAGCATCTGATAGGAAATGTAGTGCTTGTTAAAAGTTATTCTATAGAATTTTCCATAAAAATGAGTCTGTGATATTATAAAAATGTATTTCTGAAAAAATGCATTGAAATATAAATCAACATATTTTTTCTCGGAATTTTAAATCATAAGAAACTTACACTACTTAAGTTCTATACAACAACGAAATATTCGTTTTTGGCTAAACGCTGTTGCAGTGGTGTTTAAATGGGATCAAACTTTACAAATATATGATTTAATGTTAAATGTTAATGGAAAATGGTTCAATTTCTGTCATTCGCTCAGTCTTATCTAAGTAAAATGAATAAATCATAATAAAATCTAGTGTAAAAAACTTCTAAGTCTAACTATTGGCTTCGTAATTATCTCCAAATAATTTGCCAATTTTTCCGATACTCGACATTTCTGAACTTATAGGTAGGTACCCGATACTTTTCATTGCTACAGTTCTTCCACTGAGCATTACATTCATAAAAGTAATAAATCAATATACAATCTAGTGTCAAAAAGTACAAAGATCTAAGAGATTAAGAGATTGTCTTATTAATTATCTCCAAATAACTTAAATAACTTGCCAATTGTGTTGTTATATCCAAAAGGACTCGTAACTTAATCTTTGCCTCCGTTATTTCAACACCTTCTGTAGGGTAGTATCTTTTTTTGGCTTCTAATATCTTGTAGTAGAAGGGCAATACAGATATGCTGGAATCTGATAACATTGTCCTCAGGGATAAGTATTTTCATTTCGTTAGATTCAGCGAAGTTGAAAGAGCAAGAGCACTATCTTCATCAGAGAAATCATCGCATCCAATGAATAAAATCAGAGCATCACAACAAAACTTTACAGATCTGTTAATATGATTTACCCTCTTACCATTTTAAAATAGTCCGGAATTCCCAGCAGCCATTTTTCATAAAACATATGATAGATATTTTAGTATCGATGTAACTAAAATATTTCCCAAATAAAGTTAATAATGACAAAAATCACCTTAAAACTAGAAGCAACCTTCGTAAAACTAGTAATCACTTACTGGAAAGATCCACCAAATTATCAGTAGAACCATTTACTTACCTACATTTTTCTATCATCTACATACATTAAATTCTACAGATAAGTTGGTGGGTCTCTAACAATGAAAGGAATCTAGTACCTTCCTACAAGGTCAGTCATTAGGCTCAAGTATCGGGACCATTATTAATAATACGTGGCAAATTATTTCAAGATAAGTAATAGGGGGCGTTCAAGTATTATGTAAGCGCTTGAGGGGGGCGGGGGGGTCTTTGTTTTGCTTATTTTTGATGACATGGTCGATATCGTGATTACGTCAGCGGTTATTATTTACTTATTTTACACAAATGGCAACCCACAAATTGTCTATGCTTGAAAATAAAACTCACATGTCGGGGATTCCCACAAATAAAGAATACGTTATAGGTACTCACCTAGAAGCGAGTGGGGATTACCGCGCGCACTTGTCACGTCTAAATTTCTTCCGTCAATCTATTGTTTCGTTTCGATTCGAATGACGATTTGACGTATTGTAAGCAAATCAAAGCAAGTTAATGTTTGTTTTAACCGGTGATCCTTTTTCGCCCAAGCTTAACTGTTTAACATGTCGTTTCAAATAAACAAATCCAAGTAATATCAAAAATTATTCGAAAGTTTTAAAAAATCTCATACAAATACAAAAGTACAAAATGTACAGAAGTTAGTTAAGCCTATTTGCTAACTACTGCTCACGAATCAATAAAAAAACAGAATACATTAAAAGAAAAATGCATATAGGTACCAATGATTAAGTAAGCATGGGAGGGGGGGAAGAGGTTTGCTTACTTTTGCTAACACAGCTTACACAGAAGGGGTGGGCATAGTGCGCGTCATGTAAAAAGAACGCTGGCGGTCAAGCTTCTACAGGCGTTCCAGCGTTCTTTTTACATGACGCGTACTATAATGGTACATTATTTGTAGTAAACTAGGCAGGCACTCATTCAATGTATAGGTATACATCTCTTAAATAAGTAGTAAAGTAAGTAATCTCTTAAAAAGAACGCTGGAACGCCTGAAGAAGCTTGACCGCCAGCGTTCTTTTTACATGACGCGCATTATAAATAGTTGTAAAAAATCTGCTTACGTAATACTTGAATGGCCCCATACGACAATCGCTAACTTTGTAGTTTTTGTCTCTAGTGACTCTAGAGTCTAGATGATATGGTGATTTACTTTTATGAAAGTAATACTCAGTGGAAGTACTGTAACAATGAAAGGTATCTGGTACTTAACCTACAAGGTCAGTCATTAGGCTCAGGTATCGGAAAAATTGGCAAGTTATTTGGAGATAATTATTAAGACTATAGCGATCTTTGTACTTTTTGACACTAGATTTTATTATGATTTATTACTATTATGAACGTAATACTCAGTGAAAGTACTGTAGCAATGAAAAATATCTGGTACCTACCTACAAGGTCAGAAATGTCGAGTATCGGAAAAATTGGCAAGTTATTTGGAGATAATTACTAAGCCAGTAGTTAGACTTAGAAGTTTTTTACACTAGATTTTATTATGATTTATTAATTTTACTTAGATAAGACTGAGCGAATGACAGAAATTGAACCATTTTCCATTAACATTTAACATTAAATCATATATTTTTAAAGTTTGATCCCATTTAAATACCGCTGCAACAGCGTTAAGCCAAAAACGATGATTTATTTTTTGTAAAGAACTTAAGTAGTGTAAGTTTCTTATGAAAACCTTTTAAAATTCCGAGAAAAAATATGTTGATTTATATTTCATCGCATTTTTCAGAAATATGTTTTTATAATATCACAGACTCATTGTTATGGAAAATTGTATTGAATAACTTTTAACAAGCACTACATTTCCTATCAGATGCTCGTATCAAAATAATTTTTTTTTTTCAAGAGTTTAACCCCCTTAACTGCCAATGCTGCAGGGTTAACAGAACCCTATATGACCCATTTGTAGAAGACGGCAGCTACTTTAAGCTATTGTTGTTTTTTTTTTAACAAACTTCTTATTTTTGAGAAAAACAATATAATATAAATCTTTCCATACATTTTTTTCTAAACTATTTTTTTAACCCATGAAGAAGTGCCTTTTTTTGCAAATTGAATAGAATATATTTTAATCACCATACAATTTCCTATCAGTTGCAATTTTTTCAGACCGAAATTACGAAATTTATTCCTACGTCCACCTTTTTTCAAAATCGCCCCACTGTGCGGTACCCCGAATACCATAGCTGCTCAAACCCGTCACTTCCACGATGGCTACACTGGACATCAGTCCGAAACACGACAATGTCGCTTCACGGACTGGCTATGTCCATGGGGTGGTGATAAGCCACGGCCGAAGCCTACCACCAGAAATGTTGTTACCCGTTTGACACCACCCAGAGATCACGTGTAGGGACGCGAGGGTATTTTCCTATGGACGCGAGCAACTCCAATCTCCAAATTTCCGAGCGTACTCTTAGATGATCTATATACCTGCACACCAGTACCTTAGATGATGATGATAATGACTACGTCGTTGTTAATGTTCATCACCACAACCATCATCATCATCATCATCTAAAGTATTGTCGTGCATGTGATGATGATGATGATTATGATGATGATGATGATGATGATGGTTGTGGTGGTGATGATGATGGTGGTGACCATCACCGCCATCATCATCATCATAATCACCTGCACGCTAATATCCTAGATGATGATGATGATGATGATGATGGTGGTGAAAGTTTAAAGAACGTAGTTGTAAAATAAATTAGAATACATTATTATAAGTACAGTTGGCAACCCTATCAGAACTAGCTCGCTATAGTAGAAATTACGGCCAACTTATAAAAAGTATTGTGTGTTCACACTAGTAACGGTTTGGCAACGTCGCTTTTAAACTTTTGCTGACGGAGCGGCAACATATCAAAGTAAAAGTCAAAAAGTATTTTATTCATTGAAATCACAAGGATCATTTTGAATCGTCTTAAAAAATAAATTTACATTTACTCCTGTTCCAACGCAACCAGACCTATAAGAATCAGGCAACAAACACGGTCTGTTTTTCTTTTGATGATCCTGCTTACTATTAGGTGGGGAGCCCCTGTGTAGAGCCTCGAAAACAAGTGGAAGCTGATTCAAAGAAAAAAAGGAAAATCAACTTAAAAGCCTTCCTTAGGTAGGCAGTCAAAAGTAAGATGATAGAGAAAATCAGCAAAAGTTCATAAGGCAGCACACTCTACGCTTGATATACTCATAAATAACACATATTACAGTCCAGTCGGCAGGTGGTTTCAGATGGAAAAAGGTCAAAAGCTAATGAAACTTTGGGAGGTTGTTCAGGGATAGTTAATTAACATTTTCCCAAGTTTTGGACCTCGAGGACCATGTGCGAAAAGTGGAGGGGGGGGGGAGGGGAACTGCACCTTCCTCCGGTTTTTTCTCAATAACTTTTTTCTCTTACATCCCACGGCAAAAGTACCAGCTACTTTTTTGTAGAACGTTAAATTTACTATAATTTAGACTAATAAAACATGTTTCTATGTCAATAGATTATCGAGATATGGCGATGTGTGTTTTTTTCTAAGTACATCAACTACGTGCAGAGACACTTTGGTAGCAATGTGATTGTTGTCTTTGATGGATACCCCACTAAATCCGGCTATCAAAGCACCAAAACAGCAGAACGAGCTCGCCAGTCTGCATTACAAGCACCAACCAAAGTCGTGTTCTCCTCATCTACTATGGTCACAATAGCACAAGAAAAGTTCTGGCAAAAGATCACAATATGGGAGCATTCATTTCGATGTTGATGACACAAATGGTGGATGCTAGCATCGAAGTGAAGCAGGCATTTGAGGACGCCGTGATCATGGTGGTGGGGATGGGGTTGAGAAGAGAAGACTGAGTCCCTGCAGAAGACTGCTTCCACTCCCAATTAGTGGGATACAAGTTGACTTCCCGCCAGTTCAGCAATTGCTTGGAGGTAGCATATTGACGACCTCTGTGGCGCGGCGGGCGAAGGTTGGCCTGCGACGCAGGAGGTTGCGGGTGCGATTCCCGGAACATTTGTTCATTTTGTTCATCGGAACAAATATTTGTGCGATCGCAGATATTTGTTCAGGGTGTTCTGGGTATTTTCTATGCATAATAAAAAATATCTATCTATGTAATATATTGTATTAAGTATATCAGTTATCTAGTATCCATAACACAAGCTCTGCTTAGCTTGGGGCTAGATAATGTTGTGTGAACTGTCCAGCATTATTTATTTATTTATTTATCTTGCTGCATGGTGGCCTGTGGCATCTTCTTTATGACTGGTTTTGATTATCTGTCGTTTTTGAGAGAACCGCCGGGCCTTAAGGTACCAGTTTGGTTTCAAATGAAAGCTACAATAATTTACTACAACTTCATGCAAATAATTTTTGACGTGGGATGCATATTTTAGAATATATTTCACAAAATAAGTAAAAATTTCTTAAAAAAACACTTAGGAGAAAAATTGCCTATTTTCGAAGAACTTTATCTTGGAAACCAATGGCTGTATAGATCTCGCCTTAGTGTCAAATTGTAGAAAATTTAGTCTACTTTAAAAATATGCCTGTTGACTATACCGGTCAGACCCTTCCTTGACTAAGATATTGAGCAAAAACTGAAAAAATATATAAAATTTCATGATTTTTTGAGCCGCTCGCTCAGCACTTGGAAAATATGGTTTTTTAATAGTGGTTAAGGTATTAACAACATATAAAAAATCAGCGTGACCGGAACTTTTGTAAGCACGACCCCTTTTTCATGTTTAACTTGACTGCACTATAATATGAATACCAACATGATGATGTGAATGTTTGGTTTTCATCAGAGAAGAAAATCAGCTTTTGAGATCTGGTTTGGGTGGAGGGGTTTCCAAAGTAGGTGATTGTAACCAGGAACCATAATTATAATAACATTCCATGATTATTTGGGTATAACCATGGTATAACAGAAGAAATAAGGTGGAATTTAGCATTTTTCGGCACATTTTAGCAAATTCTAAAAAAATATTTTTTCGAAGCGCCATATCTCGGTAACTTATCAACATACAATCAAGTTTGAATAATCAAAATTATAGTAAATTTAACGTTCTACAAAAAATAATTAGTACTTTTGCCGTAGGGAAAAAAGTTATTGAGAAAAAACCGGCGGAAGGTGCAGTTTCCCGCCCCCTCCTCTTTTCGCACAGGGTCCTCGAGGTCCAAAACTTGTTTTTTTTATTTAACCATCCCTGAACAACATCCTGAAGTTTCATTAACTTTTGACCTTTTTCCACTACTTTACCCCACTTTTTACGACCTGCCGACTAAAACATCACTTTTATTATTTAGCGCCATCTCTATCATGTTTACTTACTATCTTACACAAAACTCTTATGTTTGAAGGTCAATTTAGCGCCATCACTGTCATCTTTAATTAAACTGGGTGCTCTGCTGCGTAAAAGTATCTCGCTACGATAATAGATGTCCGTGCAAAATAAACTCACACATTTGTAAAAATTGTCGTATTTCAAACCTGTTTTAAAAATTCCCTATTGTATATTTTTGTTTGGAACGACCATTCGCGATAACTATTATCATTAGGAATCCTACAAAATAAGTCAATTTATAAAATGACAATCTGTGGTTTGAGTAACGGCCTAAAGTATTTTGTATGGGCAAGGAAACTTGAACATTCACCTTAAGTACTTATTCCTATTTTTCCATGTCCGTGTTAAGTGTCCAAGAATACCAATATTCTTCAGGCAATTGTTTAAATTCAAGTAAATATTTTCTTATTTAGGTACATTAAGTACCTACGTCAAATGAAAAACTAGTTTCACAAAATGTTTAAACGTGTGGTGAAAGAGTGAGATTTTAGATCGTAAAAAAATGACTGATTAAGTTTCACAAGTAAAAATTTTGTTTTTATCTTTGCATCTTTGTAAAGAACACAAAATACCTTATAAAAACTAATTTATAACAAAGTGTTTCTGAGCGCTCAGCTTTCCCACGTAGATATCTATAGGTGCGGGACTTTAGCGAATTAATGCAATAGACTCGTGTACCTATGGTCGACATCATCAAATCGACGTCATGCGTAGTGAGGGATAGGCACATGTTTATTAATCTACCTCGTCTTTGTATAAAGTGGCTACCATGAAGTTATAAATAACTTCATGCTATGTACACTATTTTGACACGTTATGTCATAGACTAACTAAACACAATAGACTGCTAATCTCATACAAGAAAACGTGAATGGATGAATGATTGCCTACAATGACGCTAGATGTCACTGTTTTGAATCTGCTATAAATGATTGAAATCATTTTTACATGTATTTCGAATAGATCGATAAAACATGTTTTGTGACCATAGTTTCATAATTAAAAAATAATTTAGAAATTTAAATGTTTATTTTTAAAGAGATTAGTTAATTGGTTTAAAATGCTGATTGAATGAATTTGCCAGCGCCATCTAGAAATAGCCTGGAATTTTGCCAGCGCCATCTAGAAATAGCCTGGATTTAACCTTTTTTGAGTCTCGTTTTCTTGTATGAGATTAGCAGTCTATTGTTTAGTTAGTCTATGGTTATGTACATATTTTGCATAATTTCTGATATGTTAGTACCTACAAGCTTTTTTGTATATATTATTATGTTCGGGTCAAATCTTGCAACTGAATTTTAAACCAGCTATCCTCTACTGATGGTGAAATTTCATACCTGTCAAGTTCAGATGACATTACAATATTGTGGTGACAGCGAGCTGATCTGATGATGGACACGGAAGGTGTACAACGGAGCTACTCGATGGATAATAGTAGACTGGCCGTTTCGACTAGCACACGGTTACGATCACTAATTTTATAAAAGCTTGTATTTAAATAGGTAGGTACTCTAGGTACCTATATATTTTTCACAAAAACCTTATTCATCTTTGAATCGAAGAAGGAATGCTTTAAAGATTAGGTAACATAAAGATTACGGAGAAACAAGTAATTAATTTTGTTAAAATTGAAAAAACCCCCAACGCTGAACGGCTGAACCGATTTTGATCCAACAAAACTAAGAACACTCCCGACAAATAGGTACAACTTTAAACAAAAAAAAACTAAATCGGTTCATCCGTTCGGGAGCTACGATGGGGCAGACAGACACACACACACACACAGACACGTCAAACTTATAACACCCCTTCCTTTTTCGTCGGGGGTTAAAAAAGGTTTTAATTTATTATTTCATTTATCCACCACAAATAGTACGTAGGTATTTTGTGTACCCACGTAGCTCGATCTAAAATGCAATCTATGTAACTACTTACTTAGGTACTTATGAAAACTTACTTACTTATTATGTATGTAATTATGAAAAACAGCCATAGTAAAATGATCATTATGCAAGTGTGTTTACCCGCAAACTCCCTATAACTATACCTACGTAATACAATGCATAAAAACAATTATAATTGATTAACTAGGTAGTTACATAGGTAGGTAGGTATACAGGTTGTCTCGTAATATAGTTGCTCAGAACTAAGGCACCCCTAGAGGTACCAAAATCACCTCCTTAGGCATAAAATTAAGAATAAACCTTAAATGATGATTTTGAAAAAAAAAAAAAAAAAAAAACTGGCAGTTCACACAACATTATCTAGCCCCAAGATAAGCAGAGCTTGTGTTATGGATACTAATACAATATGTACATTACATAGATGGATCTTTTTTATTTTACATAGAAAATACCCAGAACACCCTGAACAAATATCTGCAGACCCTATAAATATTTGTTCCGAGGTGGGAACCGAACCCACAACCTCCTGCGTCGCAGGCGAACCATCGCCCGCCGCGCCACAGAGGTCGTCTCATAAATAAATCATTGAATAGTTTTGTATTTAACAAGTAGGTAGTAAATTAAAATAAAAATAAAACGACTTGCTGAACTAAAAATTTGTTTATTTATACGTCTGAAGCTCCAAAATGGCTCAACCAATTTTGATTGTGTTCATTTTTATTTATCTTATTTTTTTTTGTAAGGTATACATAAATAACAGTCACTCATTGTGTACAAATCAAAAGTAATTTTTAATTTTCTTGCTAAATCGCTGAACATACATGGTGTGTGATTCGGGTCACAGGGTCGCTTGCACCACTAGACTTGCTTGACACTATTATAAGGGACACCCTGTATAAACTTAGATAGCCGCAGCGAAAATACCATTACGTTTTATTACAGCAGGTAAGCCGTAAATATTCGTAAGTAAGTAAGTAAGTAAGTACCTAAGTTAATGTTTATTTTTATACACCAGACACCACACACAGTTATTTTGACATACAGTTTAATTATAATATGAGTATATTATGATAGATATTACTTACTTTGCACATAAGTCTTATTCATCGGTAGGTACATAATTCAGCCTGGTACAACTATCCTTAAACATTGATACCATTGTACCTACAGTGGCGGAATGAAAACGTTCGCCAGTTTTCAAAGAAATCACCTTAGCTTGTGGTGAGCACATATGACCTTTTCCAACTATCCTATGGAGCAGACTGCTGTATAGAAAACCATAATTTAAATGTTTAAAAAAAGATCAAAATCTCACACCTTTGATCAGTTGCTTGTTTAAGTTTGGAACGACTTTTTTGAGGTTCCGTACCCACCCAAAGGGGCCAAACGGAGCCCTATTGCTCTCGATAGATAGGTAGATAGATAGATAAAACGTTTATTTGCATCTCCAATCACACACGTACATTCTAAGCAAATAAAATATAGTGCACTAAAAACTAGATAATACAACCATCGTTACACAAAAACAAAGCAATGCACTAAAATCATTATTCTCTCGCTCATCCGTCCGTCCGTCTCTCTATCACATGGGTATATAGCGGCTAAACCATTGAAATATTCATATTTGTACTATTTACCTATGTATCTTACTGACCCAAAGCTAAAAAAATAATCAAAAATTATTTTGAAGGGTGGCTCCTGTACAAGTTTAAGTGGGCTCTTTTATTTCAGTCTATTAGAAAGTACGCGCGACAACTTTAACGCGGTTTAAAATTAGAGAATACTGCACAGAATCGACACCAGTGTCTGTAATTCAATCGCTACTAATATCCGTTGTCATGGTAACTGAAGGTAATTTTCATGAAGTTATAGGTACCTACATGGCACGGCCACAGATCGTTCACAAAAGCAAGGCACTTATTTTGTGTATTGGCAGCTTTGCCTACGGTGCTGCCAACAATATATGTAGCATTTACCCCACTTGGTGATTGGTGGTCGCCGACAACATTATCTAAACTTGTATGTACCTACCACCGATTAATATGTTTTACTTGCCTATTTTTAAATAATATACAGTTATAAGACTAGTAAGGTTGTAAATGATGACACTATTGAAATTATAAACTAATTTTTTTTCTGTCATTAATTATGGTCGAAAGGACCGATTCCAGACATATCACTGTCACTTGCATAAACGTTATCATCATCTGTCGTATCCGAATCTGTGCTGCTGTCATTTCCTAGTTCAATTATCAGTGATATAATCAATGCAGACATCATGTTCATATTTGTCTTCTAAATTTTTTACGTGTTCAAACGGTTTTTGCCAGTCCTGAGGAAATAGCTTCTTCAGTTAACTTCACGATATTCCCAGCTTCTTGGCCGACATTATTGCTAGCTACTCGTCTCTTTAGAAGACTCCACATATAAACTCAATTGCATTTAAGTCGCAGTGGTAGGGGGTAGAGTAGAGTGGTAGAGGCAGCAACTTCACCTTCTTTAGATATTATACTCACGCTTCTCTCTGAAATGCCTGAAATAGATACAAAATTTGTATCATTTTATAAAATTCAATATTTATAAAAACACAAACAAAAAATATCAATATTAATAGTAAAAATATCATAAATAAATAAATTAAATTCACTGAGATTATGTACTTCTTTATTTTAATTCGTTATGTTAGTGAAGTCTAATTACCCATACTAAAGACATTGTCTCGGAAGCTGGTATCCCTATTCGACGACCTTTGTGACGCGGCAGGTGAACGTTCGCCTGCGACGCAGGAGGTTGCAGGTTCGATTCCCGCCTCGGAACAAATATTTGTGCTATCTGCAGATATTTGTTCCGGGTGTTCTGGGTATTTTCAATATATAATAAAAAATATCTATCTATGTAATATATTGTATTCAGTATATCAGTTGTCTAGTACCCATAACACAAGCTCTGCTTAGCTTGGGGCTAGACAATGTTGTGTGAACTGTCCAGCATTATTTATTTATTTATTTTACTAACCTGTCATATGATTGAGTGGAATAAACGGGGAAGGACTGTACAGTCCGGCAAGTATAAGTTGGCGGTGGCGATTTGAGGAACTAAAACAACCATCTTGAAAATTCACTTTGACACTTCCGAGTTCATAGTAAACATCGTTGCGAATATTTTGCTAACTACTGTGCTATCATCATGCCTAAAGTGATAAAAAGTGGTACAAGAGAAGCAGTTATAAAAGTACATTCGTTTTGTACACAGTGGCGCACAGCCGCGCCAAGTTATACTTGCCGGACTGTAACGTTGCAAATATATTGAAAATACAAAATACAGATACTTGAAAATGGCAAATGCACAAGCCGTGCGGCGCCAATTATAAACAAGAAAAAAAAGGGGCTTTATAAATGTAGGGGGAATATATGTAGATAGAAGGAAAAATACGATAGCCTTGTACATGGACATGACAAAAGCTTTTGATCATGTCAATCACCTTCTTCTATTATATAAACTACACAGGTATGGCGTAAGAGGGAATGCACACAGTTTTATACAATCTTATCTATCTAATAGAACACAAATTACTCAAATTAACAAATTGTGTCCTATTACGCACACTGACACAACATACACATCAGACACGAGAACAATGAGTTACGGTGTACCCCAAGGTAGTGTGTTGGGGCCATTACTATTCATTATATATATTAATGACCTACCAAATGTTACCGATAACTCTATGACATTATTTGCTGATGACAGCACAATATTATTTACAAATGACTCTCTTACTGACTTAGAATTTGACATTAATCACACTTTGACATTAATTATTAATTGGCTGACATATAACAATTTGAATATCAACTTAACAAAAACGTTTCTAATGAATTTTATACAACGACCTAAAACGCAAACTAATCTAAATATAAACTATTTGAACACAAAAATAAATGATATTATTTCAACACGATTCCTAGGATTACAAGTTGACAGTCAATTAAACTGGAAAATGCAGATTGACAATATTTGCAAAAGACTTCACCAGTTCTCTTATGCTCTCTATAAGTTAAGTAAAATAGTTAACACACAGGCTCTACTTATATCATACCATGGTCATGTTGCATCAATCTTAAGGTACGGACTTATTTTCTGGGGGAACTCAACAGACAAGATACGGGTGTTTAAAGCACAAAAACGTTGTATACGATCGATGTTTGGTTTAAAACAGACGGACACCTGTAGGGATATTTTAAGAGAGTGTAAAATTCTTACTTTGCCGTCATTATACATACATGAAGTTGCAGTATTTGTAAGAAATAACATGCATCTATTCGTACCCTATCCTATCGGGAATCGACGAGCTGGTACCCTACGCCATCTGCCATGTAGGACGAAGCTGTTGCGTGTAAGTGTGTTCTGACAAGGCGAAACATGGTGATACTATAGCTATTATGACATCTTTATGTAAACCTGTGTTTCGGACAAATAAATGATCTTATCTTATCTTATCTTTGTTTCCCTTTTCTCTCTTACAAAAGGCACGCACCTTCAACACAATCTCTCTTGCATTACTTCCAAATGGCTTTGGCATGATTAATGCGAAAATTTTTAAATATTACCACAAAAACGACCGGAGCAGTCTATGACAATCTGCCCATCTGACAATAACAGATTGACAAGCTTAAAGCACAGAATAAATATAAGCTGATAGTGCCAACATCACGGCGAAAAAGTGCCTTGCTTTTACATTCATGGCACGGCCACAGCCAATTTGAAAAAAATACTAAAACGGTTAGCAAGCAACATTCCGCCATGGACCCATCGACGTAAATAAAATGAATGGACGGGCCGGAACGATAGTTTTGAAGCTTCTAAACAGACCTAGCTAGTACACTTCGCTTCAGTCAGTCTTTGTCACGGCAACGAGTGACAGCTATGCTGAAAAATACCAAAATTAGATACCTTGGTGATACAATGCCTTCCTGTGCTTTTCTGCAAGTGCAAACAACACAAGAAATACAAATAAAGCTTCAGGCATCGCATTTCATTCGTAAGTAAAGGTTTTGTAATATAATTTTCATCAATTGATAAAAAACTTATAAATCGTCGTGTAGTAGGAAAACTACATAAGTAACACATTTTGCGAAATCGACTTTATTGCATGGTTATGATGGCCCATACATGTCGATGGACACGTCTTGCTCTAGAGTACGAGGGACAAGGAGGACGCCCCAGGACATTATCTCAATGTTCCCCACTCTGAATGAAAGTTAACAGACACAAGTTTATACTCGTAGATAGTTTTGATTTTAGTCGACATACCTTTTTCTTTTTGATACTTAGAATTATTGTGTTCCACAAATTGATTTCATTTTGTTGATTTTATAAGCATTAGTCGTATGATAAGTTTGTTATGTCACTTACTTTGAATTTATAAGTCTGCTAAAATAATGTAGGTGTTTCAGTAGTTTTCTAATATTCAGTCTTGATAAAAAGAAATGATTATGAAGACGACCTCTGTGGCGCGGCGGGCGAACGTTCGCCTGCGACGCAGGAGGTTGCGGGTTCGATTCCCGCCTCGGAACAAATACTTGTGCGATCCGCAGATATTTGTTCAGGGTGTTCTGGGTATTTTCTATGTATAATAAAAAATATCTATCTATGTTAATATTGTATTAAGTGTATCAGTTGTCTAGTACCCATAACACAAGCTCTGCTTAGCTTGGGGCTAGATAATGTTGTGTGAACTGTCCAGAAATATTTATTTATTTATTTATTTATTATAAGTTGGTTTTATTTTAAAATGTATTTTAATATTATTTAAATCTATACCCATGGATAGGATTGTCATATTCAAATAAGTAAATAATAGATCATTTCATGATTTCACTATTATGGGAAAATTAAATAATGGCACTTATCAAGCTTTTTGAACCTCAGTGGAGATCATTGACGAAGGAAAACTAAACAATTGACATGCATAAATAAATAACTGCATCAATTATTCAAAACTTTGGTGAGGGAAAAATACATAGTCGTTTTTTTATTTTTTTCTCTTAATCAAACGAACTAAAATGTATTATCATTAAATTTAAAAATAGATACAGTACCAATCTATAACTTATCAAAACACGGACTGCAAAATTAGTTACGATAAAAAAGTTATTGCCATTTTTGACGCAATAAAACAGTAAATCGCGTTTTTCTCGCGATTTTGGTTTTGTTGTTGTTATTAGTTGTTTAGTTTTCCAACTACAGCGACGAAATATTTGACAAGACTTCACGCATGAAAGATGGTCCGGTACAGACTGCAAAAAAATCTGATGCCTAAGGGGTATCGTATTGATTTAGAATTGTAATTTGCATTATTTACGTCAAAACATTGCTAAGCACGTCGCTTTAGGTAATTACATATAATATGTAATGGCATGTTAATTAACCTTATAGCTTTCCAAAAGAAATCTAAGGTAAACAAAAATGGATAGAAGTCATAAGACGAGCAAGAACAGACGACTTTTGGAAGTGGAATACATTTTCCCGTATTTGCTCTGATAATTTTCTACACAATGAATTTTATACACCAAAAAACAGTTAGTAGTAGTAGAGCTTTTTTGTGAAAGAGTTCGTCCGGGGAAGTACTACCACGATACCTGTTTCTGCCGCAAAGCAGTAGTGCTCGCATTGCTGTGTTCCGGTTTGAAGGGCAAGGGTGCCGATGAAATTACGGCCACATGGGACTTTTCATCTTTATGTTTCAGGGTGGCGGGCGCAGTGGAATGCCACATAGGGCGCGTCCTAGGTGGACGTGACCTGAGGTAATGCACTGTTCATAGGCAGAGGGTACCACTTAACATCAGGAGGGCCATCTTCTTGATCTGTCATTCCAAGTAGTATAAAAAAACTCATTGTGCAAAAGTCTTAAAACTGCACTCTGCAGTTTCTTAAATACTGGAAATTTTATACATTTATGTTTCCGTACGATTTTTATGATATTTTCTTAGTTTATTGAGTGATGAAAAATAGATTTTTCACAAATTGTCAATCAATTTGTGAAAAATACCTGAAGACCTTAGGTGGACTTGCTTTTCTATTGATTTATATTGTGTATGTTTGAGAGCTGAAAAATAGATACATAACTACATAAAACAGAAGGGAACCATGTATTTTTGTAAAAGTTTCTTTCAATAATTGCATTTTTTTCGGCGATTTTTTGTACTATAAACCTACTGAAATAACTTTAGCAAAAACATTGCATTTGTTAAAGTATTAAGTATTAAAAAAATACAGTTTTTAAGAAGTTCAATTATTTAATTTCACCTAGGTTATTTACAAGACCGCCAGGAGTGGCGCTATAGAGAAGAGGCCTTTACTCAGCAGTGGCTGGATAGATAGATAGATAGATAGATAGTTTATTTGTTGACCGTACCCTAAATCCGAATTGTCTTATTTTTCACGGACGTTTTGTATGGGTAAGGCCAGTCCATTTATTTTACTTTGGTCGAAGCATGGACCTATATCCTACCCACACCAACCTATACTACCCAAGAAGCTTGAATTTGGGTAGTCTGGAGGCTACACTCTCTAGACCAATCTATCTCGCTCCACTTAGGTCCCCCTCCTCTCTTGCTAGTAGGGTGTCCACACAACTACAAAGTAAAAGAGACAAGTTCAAAAACGATAGGTATAGGTGAAAACCAAACAATGTGGTAAGAATGAATATTCGTGCCATTCTTTTATAAGTAGATAATATTGTAAACTGAGAGACGTTTGAATGGAAATAATAATTAATCATAGTATCCTGCCAGCAATTAATTCCCTATCACATTCCTCTTCTTCCACTCTTATATATGTGGTTGTCATTTTGCAGATAAAAATAAAACAATGTAGGTATTATAATTATATAATCTGTAGGTAATATTCTTTCTGTAAATAAATGCATATCTGTAGGTACAAAATGATTAGAGATCCACCAATTTATCTGTAGAATGAAATGTATGTAGATGATAGAAAACTACATACATTTCATTCTACAGATAAGTCGGTGGATCTGTACTGCATATTTTTGCTCTTTCATTAAGTTTTTTTTTATTTGCCTCTGGATAGCCCTGCATACATTTAATTCTACAGATAAGTTGGTGATTCTGTACTGCATATTTTTGCAGTTTCATAAAATAGATTTTTTTATTTGACTCTGGCTAGCCATTGTCTTCTCCTTGTTGGATCCTTAGGAAAGCTAAAAAAGGAATAAAATAAATTTAAAGAACTGAGTCACAATACAACAAAAATTATGTAGGTACCTATACCCTGGTTCAGAATTCGAGATATTTTTTGTAAGCAAAGGGGATACCATTGCAAAAAAATAGGTGCTCTATGGTAGTTTATTAAATTAGGCCAATAAACAGGCTCGGGCATGTTATTCTAACTCAGATTTGTTAAACTATAAAGTAATCAATATTTTGTCGTATATATTTTTGAGTTATTTTGGTTATTAACAAAGTTATCAAGCTTAAATATATTTGTTAGTAGAAAATATTTCATGTCAACTTGGAACACTGCAGATATTCTAAACAATGGGCTTTGTTTTGAAAGCAAGTCACCATTTTGTTAATTTCATTCGGTTCCCCTCATTTGCCGAATACGAATGTGCTTTTCGCACAGTTTTACTATGGAATGGTCATACTGTATCAATAGGTAAGAGTTTTAAATAACATTTTGCCGTTTACACATTGACTCGTTAGATAAACTTCGGTAGATAGTGGGTTTGTGTGTATTTGCCGCAAATTGAAGGTACATACCGCGCGAGCGAACCCGCTGGTGGATATTACAAAACTTTAATACCGTAGGAAAAGCCGCGGGTCAGTACTAGTAAAATATGTAAAGTATTAGAAAGAGACCCACTGTCTCTATTGTACATTATCTTGCTCGGCTCGTTTTTCAGCTGCGAGCGCTCAGTCCTTTTGTATACAAAGTCCATGGACGTAGCTAAGCTCATGGCTAAGCTACTACGTAGTATTTATTTTTAAATACCTGAACCATGGACGTAGCTAAGCTCATGGCTAAGCTACTACGTAGTATTTATTTTTAACTTTCCTGAACCATGGACGTAGTATACTAAGTCCGTGGTCTGAACGGACCATGGACGGACTTATCCATATTTTATAGTATTATTTATTCTGTGCCATTATAGCCAAGCCAAAACTACACCATAGAGAAAATTTCTAAAACTACACCAGTGTTGCCGTTTTGACATTTTTAGTGCTAAATCTAGCATATTTCTTGATCATTTGGCATGGAAAAATTGCATTTAGCATATTGCATGTTTTTGGAATTTTATGGATCTTTTCTTCAAAAATGAAGTTCTGAAGGTCTAGAGACAATATTGTTTGCTCTAAATGTAGATTTTATTTATTATTAGTATGTCAACTCTCTCTAAAATAAAGGGAGTTCCTGAAATTGAGGAATTGTATGGCACTACGTACTCTAAACTCCATTCTACACGTTAGATATGACCCTAAAAGAACAGGCAAATCTTGCCATTTGTATAACGTACATAGAATGAAGTACTTAAACGCTGGAGTCACGCGATGTCGCTTGTATGTTAAACAGACTATAGGAGTTAAAGAGAAACTTGTGATGCCGTTGAGTATGGAAGCTGAAGGTGGCCTTTCAACATCACAAGCCCAACCAAAACCAGACGAGCATGACGATGTTATTATACATATACAAAATTGTTTGATTCTGAGGATTAAATTAATAAAAAAAAAACTGATTGTCCTACTAACATTATAAAGTGACAGATTGTGTATATTTATGTATGCTACGCTGAAACGGCTGAACGTATTTTGATGAAATTTGGTGCGTAAATAAGATACATACAGACATAGGCTACTGTAATCCTGGAAGATTGTGCCCACGGTGTTGAAACTGAGGGCGCAGCTAGTTGAGAGTAAAATTTGGGTTTTGGCATTTTATTTAGCATTCTCAAAAGTCATTTAGCATTTTTTTAGCATTATCTGAACCAAGTTTCAGCATTTACTCGAAATAGAAAACGGCAACACTTTACTACACTACACAAAGCCTCTAGGATTATTTTGTTTGTTCTCTTATTTATATTTCTACGTCCAAGAAAATTAATAGGTTCCACTAAAAAGTTAATCTTAATATGACTAATTCAGTCTGCAGAGTGTGCTTAGCCAGCAACATCAGAATGCATTGCATTGGAAGCGTCGGGCTGCAAGAGATATACGAAAGAGTCACTAATAGCCAGGTGAGCCCCAGGTTATTCTGTACATGTGTTATTTTTGAAGCTGCATTTGGTACCTAAAGATATAATATCGCCTATCGGCTATGTATGTTCTATGTGGAGGCACAATGTAAGCAGTATGTACATATGTATGTGTATGTATGTATGTGGGGTGTACATAAGGGGGCGCTGAGGAAAAAAAGACTTATTTTTTTATTGCAATTTTTATTTTTTTATTTTGTCTTATCTTGTAGCCTTTTTCTCAGGCATCAATTAATGTTATATGCATTTTTTCCATACGACTTACCGTTTTAGAGATATGAAGTCAGAAAAAAATATTTGTTGTTAGTACCATGTTGACAGTCCGACATGGATTTAAAACACTAGAGAACAGTGATCACACGTGAGCTGCGTAAGCCGAAGGCGAGCGTGGCCCGGCAGGGCCCGCAGCGAACCACAAACGACATATGCACGCCAATACCCAATAGCCTAGGTAATATCATACATAGGTCTCTGACAAACGAAAAATTTTCAGAGTTCATATCTCAGAAACGGTAAGTCGTATAGAAAAAATGCATTTAACATTAATTGATGGATAAGAAAAAAGCTACAAGATAGGATAAAAAAAAATGACAATAATTTCAATAAGTAAGTAATAAGTATTTTTTCCTCAGTGCCTCCTTATGTACACTCTGACCGGAGCGGTGTGAGGAACCGACTGAGACATGAGAGGTGCCGGTTTGAACCCCGCTTTGAAAAAAATGATTGCATGATTGTTCTGGGTCTGTGTGTTGTACTAGTAGTTCCTAATGCACCCACAACAACACAGAATCCTAGTGTAGGACCGGGCCTTGTATGAGACTGTTGGGTGTGGTGTTATGTTCTGTAATTATTTGTTCCAGCTCATCACTCCAGAAGGAAGACCTGTTACAATATGCTACATCTGTTGCTCCCAGTTGCTGAGATGTCAACGCTTCTCTGAAATGAGTCAAAGAGCTGAAAAAATATTTACAAATCTAGTTAACGACGGCATGCAGGTAAAGTTTATGCCTAACCTATTCCTAATTTGATTTGTGCCTGCAATCCAAGATTATGATGTAGCCAAAGCGTTCGAATGCTTTTTTACTGACATTCCAGTCTCTACAACAAAGTCCTTAAACTCTTCCGACATAATCGCAGAGTCATTGTTTAAAAGATAATTTACCAGAATGCAACATACAGTTCAGGTTTACTTATTTTATTTTATTAATCCAGTATTTACAGTTATCTTATAGTTAGTTACAAGCTATACACTATATGCTATTCTCAAACCAATTTAAATCCACATTTTATTATTACTATTATTTATAAATAAAGACTAGCAGCTTTCGCTGATGTGCCTATTTGAGAGTGTTGAAATATCTTAGTTTCACTCGCTGCACTGATTACACTTTAATGTCTTTAATTGTTAACAGTTTGTTTGTTCGCAACCAGTTATCTAATTTGTTCTTGAAAGCGTTTATTGATGTGGCAGTAACAACATCTTCTGGTAAATCATTCCAATTATGGACCACTCTGTTAGTAAGGAAGTGCTGTGCAGTGTTTGTGTTGGATGGTCCACATGATATTTTGCGACTATGCCCTGTCAACGACATTGAGCTTTCTTTTAAAATGTAGATTTCATGGAAGTCAGGCAAATTGTAAGTGTCAGAGAGGATCTTGAAGGTCTCAATGAGGTCGCCACGCAGACGTCTTTCCGCTAGGGTAGTGATGCGTAATGCGCGGAGTCTCTGTGTGTATGACATACGACGCAGGGCTTGTGGAAACTTCGTGGCTTTTCGTTGTACGCTCTCAAGTAAGTCTATATCTTTCCGAAAGTAGGGGCTCCAGACTTGAAAACCATACCTCCAGCAAGGGCCTTATATAAGTTTTGTATATTCTTCGAAAGACTTCCACCGTCATAGTATGAAACGATCTTCGAATGACATAAATAAAAGAGTTGGCTCGTTTAACTATTCCGGTAATATGAGCTTCCCACTTGATATTTGAAGTAATCAAAACCCCTAAATCCTTTTGGGAGTCAACAGAGTTAAGGGGGTTTCCGTTTAGACTGTAAATTAGTTTGGGATTAGCATGACCAAGGTGAAGCAAACTGCACTTGGATGCATTCAGATTAATGATCCAGTCGGCAGTCCATTCCTGAATGTGGTTGAGATCATTCTATAGCTGGCCAGAGTTAATTAGTGGATTGGAGAAGAACTTTCAATCATCGGCAAAAAAGGCTGCTTGAGATTCCAGGAGATCCACTAGGTCCGTTATGTAGATGCCGAAGAGGTGGGCTGAGAGCACTGAGCCCTGAGGTACACCACTGAGTACTCGTTTATATTGAAACAGGGTGTTTCCAACATGCACCTGAAATGTTCTGTCATCCAGGTAATTCCCAATCCATTTCAGCAAACTACCACGTAATCCAAAGTGATTCAGTTTAACTAGCAAACGCTGTTTTTTTTTTTTTTTTTTTTTTTTAACAATGATAGACCTTTGTTTGACCACGATCTCACCTGTTGGTAAGTGACGATGTGGCCGAAGATGAAGCACAAAGGTCTAGAAGGCACCTATTCACTCTTGACTTGAAGAGACCCAGATTATAGTTTTCAGGAAAGATAGACGACGGTAGTGTATTCCACTCCTTAGCAGTTCGCATTATAAAGGTAGAACTGAAACGTTTTGTGCGAATAGAAGGTATACCAATGAGGTAAGGATGGTACTGAGCCGTACGCCTGCTCGTCCTATGATGAAAAGGAGATGGTGGGATCAGATCGTGCAGTTCCTGGGAGCATTCACCGAAATGTAACCTATAGAAGATCGCAAGGCATGCAACCTTACGGCGGTGCTCGAGACTCTGGATCTTAGTCTCCGCCATATGTTGCTCACCTATAAGCCTGAAAGCTCTACGTTCGATCGAGTCCAAGGCAGCAAGCTGGTGTTTGGCCGAGCCATCCCAAACATGGCAGCAGTACTCCATACCAGCCCGGACTTGTGCTTTATATAAACTGAGAAGCTGTCCTGGTGTGAAGTAACGCTTTACCTTATTCAGGATGCCTAGCTTCATGGCAGCTGTTTTTGCCTTAGACTCGATGTAGGAGCCAAAGTTGAGAGTAGGCGTGAGCGAAACACCTAAGAGCTCGAGGTGATCTCCTATAGCTACAGGTACATCTCGGAATACAGGAACTTGGAGAAACGGACTTTTTTTCGCCGAGAAGAGACAAGCCTGCGTTTTAGAGGCGTTGAACTTAACTAGATTGGCATCGCCCCAGTCGGATACAGCCTTGAGAGTCAAATTCAGACGCTGCAGCATCTCATCTCTTAACTCCTGAATTTCATTCTGCCTAGCTCGCGCAGTGGAAACATATCTCTCCACAACTGTGCTGTCGTCTGCATACCCAATGATACCGGGCATTAGCAGATCATTAATGTGCAGCAGAAACAGTGTGGCAGATAGCACTGACCCCTGAGGTACCCCAGCATTAATAGCCAATTGATCCGACGAGCAGCCGTCAATAACTACTCGAATAGATCTTTCCCTCAGAAAGTCTGCGAGCCAGGAGCAGAATTGAACTGGCAGTCCGTAGGCAGGAAGCTTGCCAATAAGGCTAGCGTGCCAAACCCTATCAAAAGCCTTCGAGACGTCTAATGAAACAGCCAGTGCTTCACCATATTTCTCGATGGCCTCACTCCAAATGTGCGTTGCATACACAAGAAGGTCCCCAGTAGACCGGTTTTGACGAAAACCGTATTGGCGATCACTGAGGAGGTCGTTACCTTCGAGGTATGCAAGGAGCTTCCTATTCAGTACACGCTCCATACATTTACAAAGTAGGGAGGTGACTGAAATAGGGCGATAGTTTGAAGGGTCAGCACGACTGCCTTTCTTGGGTACAGGCTGCACGTTAGCGAGCTTCCAAGATTTAGGGACTTCACCAGTTTTCAAAGAGAGGCGGAAAAGTCGCGTTAATACTGGAGACAACTCAGGGGCACAGGTTTTCAACACTATGGCCGAGATACCATCCGGGCCGCTAGCTTTATTCACGTCGAGACTACGAGGCGTTCTGAGCACTTCCTTTTGCTGGATGCGAATTTCCTGCATTGAAGCTTCGCACCGAGGAAGGCTGGGTGGAGTTTCGCCAGAGGTGTCAAGACGCGAAGCCTCTGCAAATTGAGTGGCAAATAAATTTGCTTTCTCAACCGCAGCGTGAGCTAGGGACCCATCCGGTTTCAGTAGTGGAGGGAGTGAAGGGCGGCTGAAGTTCGCTTCCACCGACTTAGCCAGAGACCAGAAAGCTTTACTTCCCGCAGGGTACGCGGCAAGTTTAGCCCCCAGACGGCCAATCCGATCGAAGCGAGCCTTCCGTATCACCTTCTTGCAAGACTTGGCGGCTTCGTTAAAGGCTTTCTTCTTAATCCGTGCATCCTAGGTTTTACCGTTTCTTGCTTCGACCCAGGCTAGGTAAGCCGCATGTTTAAGCGCTTCTGCGCTAGCACACGCGGGACTAAACCATGGGCGAGCATTGCCTGAAGGTGAAGCATCTCGGAGAATGGAATAAAATACTCCATTGCTCTTTTGATCACCTCCGAAACAGCATCAGCACAGACCGTCGGGTCACAAGAAGAAAAACAGGTTTGCCGCCAAGGATAAGAAGCGAAGAAATGTCGCATCTCATCCCAATCTGCCGACTTGTAACGCCACACTCGTCTACTACCTCTGGGCGAGGGATCGGGTGGCGAGTATGACGATACAGACCTCACCACACAGTGTACTGATGTACCCAAAGGAGGCAACACTGATACTGAGTGGTGATCCGGCCCGTTCGTCAGCAGAAGGTCCAAGCAGTTGGCTGTGTGGTCCTCAACGTCAGGAATTCTGGTTGCCTCATTGACCAGCTGAGTGAGATTCAGCGTGAGTGCAAGTTTACACGCCTCTCTCCCAGCATGGTCGGTGAACAGGTATGGGAACAGCCACTGTTGGTGGTGGGCGTTAAAGTTCCCCAGAATCACCAGTTGGGCACCAGGATAACGTTGTTGGGCCACATCCGCCGCTTCACAGATGTAGTTGAACAACCTGGTTGTCTCGGAGTCTCCAGAGTGAGACCGATATAAACCAGCATAGATAATTTTATCTAAGCCGGTGTCCACCAAAGTCCATAAAACGAAAAAATCGGGTTCTTCAAGGTCACGAAGACGCAGACAGCAAATGTCCTCCCGGACAAATAGACAAATACCAGCTTTGGGTTTAAAGTTGTGCTCCAGGGCATAGCCTGGGTATGTAAGGTAAGCTGTATCGGGAGGACATTGAATCTGCGTCTCCGTGAGGAATAATAAGTGTGGCTTAGTGGTCTCTAGGTGGTGGTGGACCGGATCGAGATTGGAGTGCAGTCCTCGAATATTGGAGAAGTGCACTTGAAGCGAGAGGAAGTGCTTCCGCTGTAAAGACAACTTATTATTTCTGGACTTTTTCATATTGTTTTTTGAGTGTTAGGTTTGTGGGAAAAACGGCTGTTGAGCGAGGCACTGACCAGCGAAAACTTAGAGACTTACAGCAGGCTCTTGCGCCAGTGGGAGACTAGACTGGAGACTGCGGGGACGCCCGAACCCCCCCAGGAATGGCCATCGGGTCCTCTCATCCGGTCGCCAACCGGCACGATGGAGCATTCTGGGATTTTTCGCGAGGCGGCGGGGCAGCCTTTCATGGGTGGCTAACTCACTAGTTGGGCCCCCTACAACCTGCGGTCGGCCAGCGGAGAACCGTGCTTCGGATCCCGCTACCCTCCAAGCCTAGCCTTCCGGCACACTTGCACCACTGCGGTCTCTGAACCGTACATGCTGAATCAAGTGCACGAACTGCTCAAACCCGTCACTTCCACGATGGCTACACTGGACATCAGTCCGAAACACGACAATGTCGCTTCACGGACTGGCTTTGGTGAGGAGCCCTATCAAAAGCATGCTCAAAATCAAGGTACACAACGTCAACCGGGTTCTTCATGTCAAGTTCATTAGTCCACGAGTGCAAACAGGCTAGCAAGTTGGTAATAGTGGATCTTCTCCTTACAAATCCATGTTGCTCGGTGGAGACAATACATTCCCGGTTCAGAAATAAAGTTAAATTCTGACTGATAATGTTTTCCATAATTTTCACAATGAAAAAGTTGCGAGGCTGAGTTTTATCACCCTTTTTATAGATGGGAGTCACCATAGCGTGCTTCCAGTTCTGCGGTACATAACCACTCTCGAAGGACTTGTTAATTAAAACAGCAAGGAGAGCACTAAGAGTTTCTGCACAGTTTTTCAAGATACAGTTTAGTATCTCATCTGGACCTGGTGAAGACTGAACCTTTAGATTAGAGATAACCTTCCTCACATCACTTTCAGTAAACAGGACATCAGATAGACTGCTTTCCACATCAGCAGAGTTAAAGTCAACTTGATACAGTTTAGTATCTGATCTGGGCCTGGTGAAGACTGAACCTTTAGATTAGAGATAACCTTCCTCACATCACTTTCAGTAAACAGGACATCAGATAGACTGCTTTCCACATCAGCAGAGTTAAAGTCAACTTGATACAGTTTAGTATCTGATCTGGACCTGGTGAAGACTGAACCTTTAGATTAGAGATAACCTTCCTCACATCACTTTCAGTAAACAGGACATCAGATAGACTGCTTTCCACATCAGCAGAGTTAAAGTCAACTTGATTAACCATGACCGGTTTCTTGGAGTAAGCTTATTTTTAAAAGCTTAGCATTTAAAAATTTATTTCATTTTTGAAGCATTTAGGATACCCAACCATAATTGCTCTGTATCCATGGTCGGGTTCAAAAGATCGATCCTGCTGGATAAGTCAAAATTAAAGTCACTATAGTTAATATGTTGTAGGTATCTTTTGAGTTTAAAAATGTTGTTTCCTTTATGTAATTGGCATTGAATACCAAATTCAAGAACACAGTGGTCACTCTTGCCAATGGGTGGTTTATGATCTATATGCTTGATAAGGGTTTCTTCGTTGACCATTATTAGGTCCAATAGTGAGGGTTCATGTCCCTCTCTGTGCCTAGTAGGGCTAGTCACTAGTTGGAATAGGTTACTCTCGAGGAACATATTTGCAAATAGCTCTGCAGGTCCACACCGCTGTTGATCACTGAAAGGCCACCTGATCGAGGGGTAATTGAAGTCACCTGCAATTATCACAGAGTTACTCTCAGAAGCTGTAAACAGATTGGTCAATAACTTCAAGTCATGAGGTCTCCATGTGTGCTCATTGTGATTCTCAGATCGGTACACAACTATCACAAGAAAATGGTAGATTCCAAGCTGTATGTCAACGTAAAGTGCCTTAATATCATCACACATGTACCTCTTGTTGAGCCTAGCTATTACTGAGATCCCATTCACACTATCTATGACATACATAGCAATGCCACCTCCTCTAGTTTTTCCCTCCTACTTATTTTACGAATGCTTTCGGTCTTGTCTAAATAATGTATAGCCGGGTACGTTAAAAGTGCTGTTGCGGTCTTTGCTGTTAAGCCAAGTCTCCGTTAATATCACAATGTATGGCTTATTTTGATTCATATAAAGCAGAAAAAGATCAAATTTAGGAAAAAGAGAACATAATTTAGCATACATAAAAGTAAGGTTGGTAGAAGGGTTCCCATTGAAGTAAGCTAGTTTTTTTTTGGAGGACTATCCTGTGGATGCCCTTCACATACTTTATAGTTAGGTCAGGTTCCCCCTTCTCCACCCTTTCTCTTAACGCCTCACGTTGTTTGTCGAGCTCTTCACGTTGTAAGGGAGTTTTATCATCATAAATTCTTACCCCGTTCATGGCCCTACTCTTGTTTTTAAGAATCCAGATAGCATTTTCCCTTGATCTCATAACCACCTTAACCTGACTGAATCTGTTAGCAAGATTCCTAAACTTCTACCAGACTGGCTCATTATTTGTTCTGAAGCCCAATTCCCTCATTTATTATAAACCACGAAGAGAAGATGTGGCGTAGTTTCCCAAATACTCTAATACCGAGTTTCCGAATATAGTTAGTTTTTACGGAATTAGTACCTACCGAAGTTCCTTTGTGTTGAATATCTTCCTCGCTCACACGTCTCACTGTACTATCTCACTGTACTTTCAGATATCACAAGAGACGGTGCTCAGGCTGAACCTACAAATTAAACTGAACTTATCCCGGGCCCCCGACCAGTACATAACATTGAATGATTGCTCCAACAATGAGAGCACTCCAGTAGCTGTGAAGCAAGAGATCGACGGAGATGAAGAAACTTCACCTGGAGTTGACATTCCAATGGATGAAACGGTAATTATTGTAGAAAAATCTCAAAGAAAAGAAAGTATTGCGACAATAAAATATAATATCAAATACTAAATTTCGTTAGTGATGTGACGTGTGCAGCAAAATGTTGAGGAATTTCCCAACAGTGGGACACAGAGGGCTACTAAGACAAGATACTAAGTTGGTAGGTACTTAACAGTCATAATAGGGTTAATTATATTTTCATCATAGATGTTGCAAAGCCTCAAGATGAAAGTCTTGCCCAGACCAGTGTGTTGAGTTGCCAGGGATGACACACGGCACAGACGTGGTGGCTCACTATTGGCTTCATTCACAAGCTCGAGGCAGCACAACGCAGTATGCAGATACCTATGCTAGGAGTTTCACCAAATGATCAAATCCTAAACTAGAGAATCCGTTGTAGAACCAAGGTCACTGACATAGCTCTCAGAATTAGAAAGTTGCACCCAATAGTGTAACTTGAGATGACGGAACTACTAGATGCCCAACCTGATGTTAAGCGGTACCCTGCGCCTATGAACAGTGCTGTATCTCATAGGTCACCTCCACCTAGGACGCGCCCTATGCGGCATTGTGCTTCGCCCTACACCCTGACATATAACATATAAAGATGAAAAGTCTCATGTGCCTGTAATTTCACCTGCACCCATACCCTTCAAACTGGGACACAGCAATGCGAGCACTACTGCTTTACGGCAGAAATAGATATGGAGTTAGATAGATAGACAACTCTTTATTGTACTCACCTTCAAATTATAAAATAACAACATACTTATATTATCTTACAAACTAGTTCACGGTGGTACAATGGGCCTTATCGCTGAGAGCGATCTCTTGCAGGCAACCTTTGGATGAACAGGTTTGTTAAGAACGTGAGAGCAGAAGTTAGTACTTCCCCGGAGGAACTCTTTTATAATAAATAAATAAATAATAAATAAATAATGCTGGACAGTCCACACAACATTATCTAGCCCCAAGCTAAGCAGAGCTTGTGTTATGGGTGGGTACTAGATAACTGATATACTTAATACAATACATTAAATAGATAGATATATTTGTTATGCATAAAATACCCAGAACACCCTGAACAAATATCTGCAAATCGCACAAATATTTGTTCTGAGCCGAGAATCGAACCCGCAACCTCCTGCGTCGCAGGCGAACCTTCGCCCGCCGCGCCATAGAGGTCGTCAAATAATAATAGTATAATATTTATAATAATACCTATTTATTTAATAGGAAAACCAACAGGGTGCAATAGGGTGGGATCCGCGTGAGGCTCAGTATACGATGATGGTAGAGAGGCTCCAGCGTAAGTTCGCTAGATACGTTTATAAGAGAATGTACGGCTATTACCCATACCTGTTCCCTTCCTTGTTTGTGGCTGGTATGATCGGCGTGGGTACGTTAGAGCTCAGGCGTAAATTACAGCTAGCTGTTCACTACTGCTTGATTCTACGTAACAGAGTCAACAACCCGACCAGTGTGATATATAGTGATAGTATAGTGTAATACTGAGCAGTATCACACTATATGTCCCTAATAAATATGTGGCCACCGGCCGACGTCGGCACCGGCTGTTCGCCTATCACACGCCGCGAACTAAACACGCGAGCAACGCGCCAACACTGAGGGCGCTAACTAAACACGCGAGCAACGCGCCAACACTGAGGGCGCTAACTAAACACGCGAGCAACGCGCCAACACTAAGGGCGCTAGCTAAACACGCGAGCAACGCGCCAACACTAAGGGCGCTAACTAAACACGCGAGCAACGCGCCAACACTAAGGGCGCTAACTAAACACGCGAGCAACGCGCCAACACTAAGGGCGCTAACTAAACACGCGAGCAACGCGCCAACACTAAGGGCGCTAACTAAACACGCGAGCAACTCGCCAACACTAAGGGCGCTAACTCTGTTAAACGCATTCTTACACGAGTGTCAACATATTGATATTTTTTATGACTGCCTTTGTTGTATTTTTAACGCTTTAAGAGTATTTTTAAGTTATTGTTTAAGGTAGTTAGCATTTTGGTGTAAACTGTTAGCGTACTATCTTTCTGTAAATAAATAAATCTAATCTAATATAACATACATACATACATAAACTCACGCCTGTTTCCCGGAGGGGTAGGCAGAGACCACGGATTTCCACTTGCTACGATCCTGACACACCTCTTTTGCTTCATTCACTCTCATCACATTCTTCATACATGCTCGTCGGTTAAGGGTACTCTTGACCTGGCCTTTTTCCAGAACGTATCCGATCTGGTCTGAATACGTTCGCCGAGGTCTTCCCCTTCCCACTGTCCCATTCACGCTCGTCTTGTGTACCCGTTTCGTCAATCTACTATCGTCCATCCTTTCTAAATGCCCAAACCATCTCAATCCTAGTCACTACGTCTTCTTTAATTTCACAACGCTCTCTTATCACACTATTCCTTATTCTATCTCTTGTCACGGTGCAGCCGTGGACAGGTAGGTAGTCTAGGTTTTAGGTTCCTATCCTACCTGATAGAAGAGCTAGGAGAAGGTAGATAAACGAATAGGGTATTTTTATACATATATTAAACTTAAAATGCTAACAATAAGGTCACTTAATAGTTCGTTATACTTAGAGTCTTTAGTAGTATGCTGAAGGCAGAAGTGCAGGCAGAGGGCCAGAGTAGCAGGCAGAAGGCCAGACGGCTATGGGCCGGGGTTTGATCAAGGGTCTCAATCTCAGCAGTAGAATATGTCTCAAAAGGTCACGCTTGTAGAAAAGAACACTTGGACTAGAGTGGAACGCGCGTAGTACGGAACCCAAGAACAGGTGTGGACTCTCCACGGTACTGTCCTGTGAGCTGTAGATCGGAAGCACGTGGTCTAGACGTCATGATGAAGAGCGCGCCCCTTCTCTGCGAGGTAGATCGTGGCAGGCTGGTAGCAGCAGGTAGGGCTGGAGACAGCTGGTAGACAGCAGGTAGCTGGTGAGTCCGGTTGGTGGCTGTGAGGCCACCAACCGTATGGTTCGACCCGTAGAGTTGGACCCTGTAAAGATCACGTAGTTGTAGTGACAGCCTTGATTCTTCCCTCTGGTGCAATTTGGTTGAAAGTCGCCTCTAGGTGCCGCAGACGTGGCTCGCAGGGGTAGGCAGTACGTGGCTTTCAACCTTATTACACCGTAGGGTTTACAACAGAGATTAAGAACTAGTTAGTCAGAAGGACAGGCATAGTAGGTGTCTTAGAGAGCATTTAAGACGAACGCAGACGTCCCTAAGTGAACGTGCCTCAAGTTTGATGCTAGTTTTACAACATTAAGAAAAATAAAGAGAAGAACATCAGATTATACAGTGCTAGCTAGAGCGTAATATATTTAAATAAACTCACCAAAATTGGGCGTAGTGTAGGAATATAGATGTGTTATTGATTGCTCTGTCTGAGTTTGAAAAGGGCTGGGCGTAAGGGCGCCTGCCATTTTATAGGTGAGCCTAGTTGTCAACAACGTGTATGTGTGCGTGAGATGTAACCAACATGGCTGTGTGCATGTGTGAGTAATGATTGTCCGTTAGTTTTTGTCAACAACTTTCTATGTGTGAGTATCGAATGTTCTGGAAACTTCTAAATAATTTTGTAATGTTACACTCTCTAAGTCACACCACACATACTTCTCAAAGCTCTCATCTCCACTGCATTTATTCTACTTTCATGTTTCTTCTGCCATACCCAACTTTCGCTACCATACATTAGTGTCGGTACTAACACCCCTCTATGCACGGCCAGTCGTGCCTTCTTGGACACATTCCGACTGCTCATAAAGGCGTGAAGTGCCCCATTCACTTGGTTTCCAGCATTTACTCTCCTTTCAATATCATCTTCATGCTTGCCGTCTCTTGTGAACAAAGTTCCCAAATATACAAACTTTTGTCTTACTTACGTTTACTTTCATTCCTTTCCTCTCAAAACATTCATGCGCAATTGTTACCATCTCTTGTAACTCATCCGCGGACGGCGCAAGTATTACTTGGTCGTCGGCGTAGAGAAGACATTTGACGAGTAACTCATTCATTCTTAACCCACATTCACTATCTTTCAAATCTCGCAAACAACTGTCCATGAATAGGTTAAACAGCCACGGTGACGCTACACATCCCTGTCTAACACCCTTTTCGATGCTAAACCATTCAGTGTATTCTTACGCAAGCACTGGAATCCTCGTAGAGAGATTTCAGAGCTCGAATGAGGTTCCTGTCTACCCCATACATCGACAGTACCGACCATAGTTCATTCCTCATCACTTTATCGTAGGCCTTTTCCAAATCCACGAAAGCGCAATAGACTTTTCGACCCTTAGCCAAAAAAAAATCGGTTATGCATCGCAAGGAAAATACCTGATCCGTACATCCCATACCCTTTTGAAATCCCGCTTGTACGTCCCATATTTTCTCATCGGTTTCTTTCACAACTCTTTCAATCAACACCTTTGCATACAGTTTGCCGACGATGCTGAGTAGGCTAATACCTCTGTAGTTCTTACAGTCTTGCTGTGAACCTTTTCCCTTGTAAAGAGGTACGATGACAGCTTTGCTCCAATCCCTTGGTACTTGACCGGTGTTCCAGCTCAAATTGAAAAGGCGGTACAGCTGACTCGCTACGATACCATGTCCAGCCTTCAGCATCTCAACTGTTATCCTATCATACCCTGCAGACTTCCCTGATTTCATACTTTGCAATGCTTTCACGATTTCATCCATGCTTATACTACTTTCATTATGGTTATCGCTTACATTCATAACTGAGGTAGGTGCCTGACGATCCTCTCTTTCAAACAAACTTTCAAAATACTCTTTCCATCTACTTAATACGCATTCTTCTCCTTTCACTATACTTCCATTCTGATCTCTGATCGAGTTCAGCTCAGAGCCTTGAGTTTTACCTCTAACTGAACGAACAGATTTCCAGAAAAACTTTGTTCGTCCGAAAATCTTTAGATAACCTTTTATCAAACTCATCTTCCTGCGCATTCTTCTTTCTTTTAACCAATTCTTTCACTCTGCCTTTCAGTCTCTTAAACTCTTTCTTAGCTTCATCTACATCCGCATTCGTTGCCTTCTGCATTCTTTCGTTAGCTCTGACAGCTAGCCAATCCATCCACGCTTTCTTCTTCTCACTTACTACCTTCTGTACATCTTTATCCCACCACACATTCTTCACCTTTTTTCCTTTCCTCCTCTTAATCACCCCACATACTTCAATAGCAACACTCACTACTTCTTCTTTAAATTACTTCCACAATCCTTCAATCTCAGAAATGTCATCGAACCTATGAAACCTTTCAATCAACTTATTTTTATACTCATCTATCACTTCTTCCTCTTGCAAGTTTTATACTTTTATTCTTTCTAAAACACTTGTAGGCTCACGCACCCGATGTCGCCATCCTTGAAACAGACCACTTATTCGGCTCATTACCAGGAAGTGGTCTGTATGAATGCTGGTCCCACGGTACACCCTAGTGTCTAAAACTTTCTTTCTGATTCTTTCATCCACTATAACAAAATCAATCATTATTTTTCTCACATTCTTCGCCTCTCGCGTATACATATGGATCCTTTTGTGGTCAAACATGGTGTGGTTTGTCACACAAAGGTTCCATTCCAAACATAACTCAAGCAAACTTTTACCATTCTCATTTACCCTTTCGTCACCAAACATTCCTAGAACACTATCAAATCCATCCCGCTTTACCCCCACCCAACCATTAAAATCACCTAACATTATTAACCTTTCATTATCCTTGCATATTCTCAGAACATCTCTCAAACTCTCCCAAAACTTTTCTCTTTCTCCCTGTGCACGCTGAGACCCACCTGTACCGTTGTCAACAGGAGCATATACCCCTGCGACAAAGATACGAGTGAGGCCGACTTTTATTCTTAACCAAAGCAATCTCGCATTTACACATTCAAACTCTAATATAACAACTATCTATAAATACATACCTCCCCTGAGGAAGTAACAAAAAACAGGTCCTTTACAACTGTTGGGGAGTGAACGATTCAGAACATGAACAGGAGAATGCAGTATTGGACGGCCCCCACTCGACGGTCTAATGTCATTGTAATGTTGTCAGGAAGGCGGTTGGTGGAGGCGGCTCAAGACCGTTGGTCGTGGCATTCTAATGGGGAGGCCTGTGTGCAGCAGTAGACGTCGACCCGTTGATGATGATGACATTATACATAAAGTACATTAAGAAACCGTCCCTTGACTCACGTCGCTTCATTATGCTATTTACAGGAAACACCACAGACAGCTCATTCACTAAACCTCGGCATGAGAGGAAGTACTCCAGTAGCTGTGAAGAAGGAATTCAACGAAGATGATGAAAGCTCACCTGTTGATGAAATGGTAGTTGATATACAACATTCTCACTTGAAACAAAGCACCGTAACAAGGAAAAAAAAACACACTAGATCTTGTTATAGTTGTGACGTGTGCAGCAAGGTATTGAAGACGAGAATAAGCATGGTGAAACATTTAAAACACCACTCAGCAATAAAGGATTATGTATGCAACCAATGTGATAAGACATTCACTTACAGTAGTAGTTTGTTAAGACACATGAGAACCCATACTGGAGAGAAGCCATATGCCTGCAACCAATGTGGCAAGTCATTCACTCAGAATAGTCATTTGCTAACACACATGAGAATCCACACTGGAGAGAAGTCATATATCTGCAACCAATGTGATAAGTCATTCAATCAAAATATTAATTTGTTAAAACACATGAGAACTCACACTCGGGAGAAGCCATATGCATGCAACCAATGTGGTAAGGCATTCGGTCAGAGCAGTGATTTGCTGACACACATGAGAATCCACACTGGAGAGAAGCCATATACCTGCAACCAATGTGATAAGTCATTCACTCAGAATAATCATTTGCTAATACACATGAGAATCCACACTGGGGAGAAGCCATATGCCTGCAACCAATGTGATAAGACATTCGCTCAGAATAATAATTTGTTAAAGCACATGAGAATCCACACTGGGGAGAAGCCATATGCCTGCAACCAATGTAGTAAGGCATTCGCTCAGAGCAGTGATTTGCTGACACACATGAGAATCCACACTGGGGAGAAGCCATATGCCTGCAACCAATGTGATAAGACATTCTCACGGAGTGGTAGTTTGCTAATACACATGAGAATCCACACTGGGGAGAAGCCATATGCCTGCAACCAATGTGATAAGACATTCGCTCAGAATAGTAATTTGTTAAAGCACATGAAAATCCACACTGGGGAGAAGCCATATGCCTGCAACCAATGTGATAAGTCATTCACTCAGAATAGTAATTTGGGAACACACATGAGAATCCACACGGGGGAGAAGCCATATGCCTGCAACCAATGTGATGAGTCATTCAATCAGAGCAATCATTTGCAAAACCACATGAGAATCCACACCAGGGTAAAGCCATAATTCTTATAATGGAAAAAAGCGGACCAATTCGAGTCAAACCTCGTACAGTGAAGGGTTCTGTGGTCGGAATGAACATTCATGGATAGAATTGCTTTTTCATACTAATGTATATTTTTGATAATATATGAGTGAAGATAGTATAATTTTCCTTCTTTCCACTCGACACCACCAAAACGACACCATCCGTGGTGTCGTATGGAATCTCTAGTTCATACTACACCACCCTAGAGATGTCCAGAAACGCGTGTTTTTGACTAACAGCTCCCAGTTCATTAAAATAAATAAATAAATATCAGACAACATCACATACATTGATCCGACCCCAAAGTTATTGTTTCAAGTTATCTATAGTGAAACGATAATTAATAAAACAGAGTTTATGAAATATTATTTTTTTATTTCAGTGAAGTAAGTAGTTATGTAGGTATTAAAGAACGGACCGGAAAACTAGTCTTGCAGCGTGTCCACAATTGTTGTTACGTGTTTGTAATAGGCCTTAATGAACTTTTCTTTTAGTGTGTCTTTTCCGGGAAAAAAACTTTCAGCCAACAATTTTGCTGTATTTAATACAATCTGAGCATCACTCAAATGGTCCGTTTGGGTACAATTATCCTTCATATTTTGTTCCGTTTGCGTTTTCACGGACATATAAATGTCTGGTGTGACGTCGTCATCTCTACACTCTGCAACATACTCTTGAGTATCCTGCATTTCAAACACATCATCGGGCGAGAGTTGGTATTTAGGTTGAAAACTCAAAATTGATTGACTCTCCATACTTTCTAAATTATGTTATTAAGTAATTATATATTTCTAAATACAATAGTAATAGCACAGTGAACAAAACAGAAAACAACTGAATTCAGAAACGCCACAGTGACATACTTATATTCTTTAATGTCATGTGCTAGCATTATGGAAACATTAAAAAAGTTTCTACTCCGATTTACCCGATGATGTGATACTCTGTTTAAAAAAACCTCTATCTGAGTTCATCTAAAGCCTTGGCCACAGTGATATCACCATTGATTAATTGCATTTGAACATCAAGTATAAAGTCATCATCCACAATGTATTTACTCTTCCTTTTTTGTTCTAAAGCTTCCATACCTAAGTATTTATTCATGGTTCTGGTCAAAGTAACTGTTGTCTTGTTTATTCCCTTTATTAGTTTCGAATGAAAACCTTCGGATACATTATCGGTACGATGTCTTTCACCATATACGCTAAAAAGATCTGGGGAGTGAATTTTTAACCAATAATTTTCGATGTAACGTATAAATCTGGTCATGTTTATATTATTAATTCTATAAATTTGGGTTTTGATATACTCCCATCCTTCTGAAGTGCATTGTGGTGGCAAGAGCGGTAAGGCCGCTGTTAGAGAGACAATTCTTTTTTCCGGTTTGGTTTCATTATTTTTAAACTTTTTGGCATTTTGACTAATATTTTTGATAATTGACCAGTGATAATAGCAGCCTTTTATTATTACATTTGGATATTCTTCTTTTATAGCGTTAATTGCTGCGGACTCATAGTCACAATGTACTTTATAAGGTTTAAATTCTGGTAATTGTGATTGAATCATGTGGAATAATAACTGATAGCTTTTCTGTGTTCGATTAGTCATAAATGCATTATAAGTGGTACCACTTTTGTTTCTTCAAAAGTGCTGCCTATGTCACCAAGAATATTGTAAATTTGTTGGAAGGGAGTCGGGCAGACTGCAAAAGTTCCATCAACGAAATACTCAGTGATTTTACAAATCATTACACGACAACGTTTGGGACAAAACACCAATATGCGAGTACCATCATAATAGTTATCCGCTAATATAGACTCGCGAAATCTTACCGGTACAGTGACCTCATTTATAGATTTAAAAATTGAAGCGGGAACTCCAAGTTCTTTATTTAATTGCGGTGAAATTAGAGGCACTTTATGAGCAAGTGTGTTGAAAAAAGCTTTTTGGGGTGGGTAGGTAAGTTAAAACAACTTGAATAACGTTAGGAATTTAATGTAGGCGTTTCTGCGATCGCCATTAGCGCCGTGACGCCCCTGCCTAGATCTGCAATCATCTGGAATGTTTTAAGATGCTCCACCGGCGTCCATTCATCGTAGAACTTACTTAACGTAGTATTCAGTTGGCGCATCAGCATAACTGTGTTATTTATATCTCCCATTACATAACCAAATTTGAAAAACTTGTTGTCCTGGTGTTTTCCCGCCAGTATTAAGGAGCGTTCTACTCTTAAATCGCTGTCTCGAATATCTTCATACATTTTTTTGAATAGTTTCGTTCTCACTCTGTCTTCCTCTGCAGTAATTTCTTCTGGAAGAGTATCGTCACTAATAGTATTTGTTAGTCGACGCTTGGAATCTAAAGGGCCTATAAATAGCGGAACACCAGGCTGCTTTGGTTTCATGCCTACAATTTTTTGATTAGTACGTGCTATTTGTTTTTTGAGTTTCACATCGTCGTTCCGTGCGTTGAGTATTTTCATCTTGACCGCCCACGACAGCTCGTTGAAAATTACAAGGGGACTTTGATTTGCGGCCGATGTACCTGTAATTAATTAATTTATTTACTAGCGTCTGCCAGAGTGTCTAGGGGACACTGAGGAAAAAAAGATTGAAGGTCACGTCCACCTAGGACGCGGCCTATGTGGCATTGCACTGCGCCCGCCAACCTAAGACAAAGATGAAAAGTCTCATGTGCCTGTAAAATTCACCAAAGTCAAAAGTATTTTATTCATTGAAATCACAAGGATTATTTTGAATCCGGCACCCATACCTTCCCTTTAAACCGGAACACAGCAATGCAAGCACTACTGCTTTGCGGCAGCAATAGGTATGGAGGTACCTAGCTAGTACTTCCCCGGATGAACTCTTTCACAAAAAAGCTCTACCTACTAAAAGGGTTGTCACAAAAAACTTAGAATTTTCCAAGCGTAGGTATTTCTTCCAAACAATTTGAATCTTGCTTGGAGGTTACGAGTGTTCTGTGAATATCTGTCGACCTCTGTGGCGCGGCGGGCGACGGTTCGCCTGCGACGCAGGAGGTTGCGGGTTCGATTCCCGCCTCGGAACCAATATTTGTGCGATCTGCAGATATTTGTTCCGGGTATTTTCTATGTAGGTAAATTAAAAATATCACTCTATTTAATGTATTGTATTAAGTATATCAGTTACCCATAACACAAGCTTTGCTTAGCTTGGGGCTAGACAATGTTGTGTGAACTGTCCAATATTATAAATTTTATTTATTTTTATCTAATTATGTAATGTGCCTTCCAATATAACCACAGGCTCATTGACCTTGTAGAAACACTTTTTGGTGACTTCTTCGGTAGGTAAGTCCTCAGCTCATCCGCTAACGTTGTGCTTGACACTACCTCTTCCTCATCAACCCTATAGGTAGGTACTTACTGTTATTGGCGGAACCCGCACCACTTCTACTGGCTGTGAATAGTATTAAATTTACAGTTTCATTAGCTATAAACATCTCATAGATACAGAAAAAGTGATAGTAAAACGTACAGGCATTGGAGGAAGGGGGGAGTGCTTGGGCGTGCCCCGCACAGGAACTCCATCATCATCATCAACCTACTGCAGTCCACTGCTGGACATAGGTCTCTCCCATGGCACGCCACTGAGCCCGGTTTTCGGCTCTCCTCATCCAGTTTCTGCCAGCCACCCCGCGCAAGTCGTCGCTCCACCTAGCCAGAGGGTGCCCTACACTACGTTTGCCAAGACGCGGGTAAGACAGGATCTCCAATCGTATGAAATACAGTTTAATTTGTCCCAAACGGATACGTAGTTTGGTCGCTAGCTTGCTTCTTAGAGCAGTGACCGCGCGGTGCCTCGTTTTTAGTGCTCACTTGCATGGCCTGCCGCGTCATCAGAGAGGGGCAATACGGGTTTAGCATATACTTTTGTATGGATCTTCACAACTAGATACAGTTTACGTCATCTGTGGCGCGGCAGGCGAAGGTTCGCCTGCGACGCAGGAGGTTGCGGGTTCGATTCCCGCCTCGGAACAAATATTTGTACGATCTTCAGATGTTTGTTCAGGGTGTTCTCTGTACATTTATAATAAAAACAAACTATGTAATGTATTGTATTGAGTACATCAGTGGTGCGATCAGCTAAATATGTTGCAAACGATTTCTATCGTCCGCTTGATGCTAACAAAATAATATTTCTATCGATGTTTTCCGATCAGCTATCTTTTCTTGCTCCGATTTCTATGGACTTCTATCGATGTGTTACAATCTGAAGTTTGTACGAATTATGGATAACCCGACCACTTTACAAAGTACGATTACGCTATGAACCGTGTATCAACGTACTAACCATTTTTAATCAAACTGTTAATACGACTCTAATATGCTTTGTCTATGATAGAAACATATTTTTACTCTGTGCTGTGTGACTTGTGCGATGCTTAATGCGTAGTATCCTATTAGTCAATCCTTGTGAGAAAAGTTTGTTTACATTTTAACAAATAAACGAATTATCAAATAATTAAGGTTTGGAAGAAAAGTAAGAAACCACATTGAAGTGAAATGTATATATACCTATAGACCCAAGTTGTGTTGATTCGTTTGACTCCAATATAATATTTTTTAACAAAATAGCGCAATACCGCTAAATAGTAGTAAAAGTGTTTTGTACGTACTGAATGTTTTTATTTGATTTGGAATGTAATTAAAACCATGTTCAAACAATTAAATAATCCACTTTTATGGCTTACCTTTTAGATTTCTATGGTTTGAAACAACCATTTACTTGTTTCTATTGCAATAGGTTGTGTTGCGAAAAATGCTGTCATTATTCATTGAAACAGCGGTACATAATCGCTACTTCATACTATCGATAGAAACACTACATGTCAAAAGGCTTTTTGTTGCAATCAAGGTTTGTTAGCAACAGGGTGAGTTGCATGATCGCTAAAACGTCATTTTCAATAGAAACAGCATTGAAACAGCGCAATGCTGATAGAAACAGGAGATAGCTAATCGCTCGGCAGTTAGTAGACAAGCTCTGCTGCATTTCAAACGCAAAATTATATTGATTGAATACCCAGTAGATCAACTAGTTAGACTACCTAATCGGTATGACTACTGGGATTTGGTAGAATAAAATGTCTCGAATTACAACTGATTAGTTTTGTAAAAATTAAAAAAACGCTATGAAACGGCTGAACTGACGTTGATCAAACATAGCTAAGAACACTTCCGACGATTCACCTTTCAAACAAACAAAAAAAAAACGATATCGGTTCATCCGTTTGGGAGCTACGATGCCACAGACAGACAAACACACACACAGAGAAACGTTAAACTTATAACACCCCGTCGGTTTTGCTTCGGGGGTTCAAAATTAAATATCTATGTAAGTAGGTACAGCTTGGGACTAGATAATGTTGTGTGAACTGTCCAGCATTATTTATTTATTATTTATTCCGTAGGTAGGTAGTACTTACTTTTATTCGCGGAATCCGCACCACTGCTACTGCCTGTGAATAGTGTTCAATATACAGTTTCATTTGAACATCTCATATACACAGAAAAAGTGCAACGTGCAGGCATGGGTCTAGGCCCACCCCCCAAACACACAGGAACTCCAATCGTATGTAATGGACACGTAGTTCGGTCGCTAGCTTGCTTCTTAGAGCAGTAACCGCGCGGTGCCTCGTTTTTAGTGCTCACTTGCATGGCCTGCCGCGTCATCAGAGAGGGGCAATACGGGTTTAGCATATACTTTTGGGTTTGGCATCCTTCTAAGCATCGACGTAACTTTGGTCGAAGCTTCTAAGTATGAAACGCCGGTACAAAGAGTATCTACTAAGATATAAAACAAGAAGGAAAGATCCATGAATGTAGTAGTACATGGATTGAGTGCTAGTGTTCTAGATAGTCCAAGACCAACCCCTAAAATAGCCACTAATTTTATAGAGTGTTCCTTCTTACTCCTATCCTAGAAGATAGCTTGCAATCCTATGTTAGAGAGAAACAAATATATTGTCACACGACAGTCGTTTTTCCGTTCCGTACCCTGAATATTGGTACCATGAATGTACATCTTCCTAGATTGGTACCATGAATGTAGTAGTTATTGGTACCAAGTGTGACATTTGGCCTGGTACAAGTTACACAAAAGACAGATATATGCTTGTCTCATTCCAACACATGAATACATTCATATAAAAGAATGAGACTGGTATAATCGAATCCGGTTTGTTTATAGCCTTATTTCCATATAGTACATCTTCCTAGGAAAGATCTGGAGGCCCCACTGTGTCCAAGATTAAGAGTTGCAATGCATGGCTGTCGGTATCAGGCTTTTAAATTATATTAAATCTCTACCTGTTGATATGAAAACAATTGATAGTACCAAGTATATTTAAAAGTAGGCTAAAATAGTAGATTATGCACTATGGGAATAAAGCAGTGTCTTATGTCGCGGGCGCAATATTGAACCTTGAGCGTAACGAGGGACGCTACAGTTATATAGAGTCCTGAGTGAAGCGAGGGGTTCAAGCTGCCCAAGACGAAGACAGGCATTATTCCAGAGGAGCATACTCTACTTATATAGAGTCCTGAGTGAAGCGAGGGGTTCAAGCTGCCCAAGACGAAGACAGGCTTTATTCCAGAGGAGCATACTCTACTTATATAGAGTCCTGAGTGAAGCGAGGGGTTCAAGCTGCCCAAGACGAAGACAGACTTTATTCCAGAGGAAAATACTCTACTTATATAGAGTCCTGAGTGAAGCGAGGGGTTCAAGCTGCCCAAGACGAAGACAGACTTTATTCCAGAGGAGCATACTCTACTAATACAGAGTCCTGAGTGAAGCGAGGGGTTCAAGCTGCCCAAGACGAAGACAGGCTTTATCCCAGAGGAGCATACTCTACTTATATAGAGTCCTGAGTGAAGCGAAGGGTTCAAGCTACCCAAGACGAAGACAGGCTTTATTCCAGAGAAGCATACTCTACTTTTACTTCTGCGAGACAATACAAATTCACTGAAAATCACAGCACCAAACACCGTATTTTGTTTCACATTCTTGGTATGTGTTCTTTGTAAACGTAACTTTGTTTTTTTCTAGTTCTGCGATTTTTCGAACAATCCTCTTTACAATGCCATATGGGCTTCTTTTTACTTAGAGTTTTCCCACGAGTTTCCACACGAATTTGACATTCCAAATTCAAATCACTTTATTCCCTAGGGAGTACCATAAAACTTATATCCCTTGGGAGATAATGCTTTACTTTTCGTTGAGGTTGCATGATATGTAATTGAACATTGTCGAGCTGGTGGTGTGAAAAAGCTTTTGCTGGGGTGCTATTATTCTAACTAATATTAATATCTGGCATTATATTTTAATTATCTTTGAAAATGAATTAAATTAAGTCATGTTAGATTCATAAGTGCTATTTATTATATAATTTCTTGTTGTTATTTTATTATGTTTTACCTTATAAAACAAAATTGTAATTTCTGTTTCTGAATTGAATTGAATTGAATATCACAACTATGTACCTACAGGTCGCGCAACTAGTTATCTCGTTGCGCGACCTATAGCCACAGTTTACCTGTACACTTCATCCTATACCTACCTTCCTATACCTTGACGTCTTTCCAAATCTGCTAGCATTGGGATTAGCATTAGCATCGACAATTAATAAAGGCAGAAAAAAAAACTTAGGTAGGTACCTATTTAATTTCACAACCAAAAATATATGATTGAATACCCAGTAGTTCAACTGGTAAGACTCGGTAAGACTACTGGGATTTGACGGAATAAAATGGCTCGAATGAAAATGAAATATCTATGTATAGTAGGTACTTACTTATGAAAAACAGCCAGTAAAATTATAATTTTGCGTGTGCGTTATTTAACCACGCATTATTCCTATAATTATACCTACATAGGTACAAGGTGTATAATCACAATTTTAATCGCTTAAATAAATATACAGGTTGTCCCGCAAAATAGTGCTGTTTTTTCGTGGTCCCATTAATGCAGGGGTTCCCAAAGTGGGCGATAAGATAACGCCCCCTTGTGGGCGCTGCAGACCTAATGGGGGGAGAGAACCAGAAAAAAAATGGGGTCGTCAAATCAGACACATTTTCACATTTGAATTAGTTTCCTATTCCTATATAGGTAATTTTCGTAAATAATAGACCGCGGGCAATCATGTTTTAACAAGTTTTTGTTAAATAACCCGATTGTGCATGTTTAATTTCAAGTTATATTAGTTTTATAGTTGAGGGGTCTAAGTGCAAATCCGCCACTATTAATCCAGTTTCTAGATATTTTCACGGCGGTTAAAAAACATGTTGTGGCATTTCAAATCTTTATTATTATGAGTTTATTTTATAGGGTTATTGCAAATATAGCTTTTTCCAGCTCATAATTAATTGGATATCATTAATATTAATGTATGATGCATAAAATTCAATTAAAAACTGGATAGAGGCGGTTTTGAACTTCATTCATAGGCACAGAGGCGGTTTTGCACGAAACTTTAGCGTTTTTAGCACGGTTTTAACGGTTTTAGCACCTAATAAAACTTGCCTCTCTTGTTTTTTCTGGTTGCGTTTCCAGTGATATTCGTTGCGAGATCGGTTCCTTGCCTTTTTTCCTGGCACTGTAGTAACATTTACTTCCATTTTTCACAGTAAAATACACTGAAAACTAATTAAAACCACGCACGTAATTATCATGAAAACACTGACGGCCATAATGATGGCTGCTGCTCGGTGATTGGTCGAAACGGGACAGTGGCGGTTATGCATCTTCGCGTTTGGATAGTGTAGGTTTTGAAACTCACTTGATTATTGTAATGGTTTTTTGTATGGGATAGAGGTGGTTTTGACTTCAACTGATTTTACAGAACTATAGACAATAAGCTTGAGTGTTGCCTGACAATAAAAATATTTTTTTTATTTTTTATGGACAGTGGCGGTTTTGCACTTAGGCCCCTCAGTTATAGTGGCGCTAAAAAATAATTTATTCTCAAAGTGGGCAGTAGACAAAAAAAGTTTGGGAACCCATTAATGGTTGTAAGAGTTGCAAGAGGAAAAGTCTCCCTTTTCTTCTTAAAATAATGGCTTCTGAGGAGTCCTCCAAACAATTTCGCCAATGTCAAATGATATTAATTTGTTATAAAATTAGCAAAGTCGTCAAGTAGCAACGAAGAGTCTCCGTCAAGTCATAACCCAGTTTAAATGGTGGCAGAAGAACAGAGTTTTTACAGAAAAAAATCATGAATGTAGTAGTACATGGATTGAGTGCTAAAATAGCATAGAGTGTTCCTTCTTACTCCTATCCTAGAAGATAGCTTGCTATCCTATGTTAGAGAGAAACAAATATAGTGTCACACGACAGTCGTTTTTCCGTTCCGTACCCTGAATATTGGCACCATGCATATACATCTTCCTAGATTGTTACCATGAATGTAGTAGTAGTTTGACATTTGGCCTGGTACGAGACAACACAAACAACAACACAACACAACACGAGGTATCACAAATAAAAACAGATAGATTTATGTTTGTCTCATTCCAACACATGAATACATTCATATAAAAGAATGAGACTGGTATAATCGATACCGTTTCGATTTTAGCCTTAGTTCCATGCCTTTAGTCCATCTTCCTAGGAAAAAATCCACAATTTCGAAAAGACACGCAACACACTTAAATTTAACTACATCACGCATGTGCTATTTATCCCAGTTACACCGGTTAAAATGCCACTAAAATTGCACGAAATAACTCGAAGAAACACATAATGTAATTGACGACCTCTGTGGCGCGGCGGGCAAACGTTCGCCTGCGACGCAGGAGGTTGCGGGTTCGATTCCCGCTTCGGAACAGATATTTGTGCGATTCGCAGATATTTGTTCAGGGTGTTCTGTGTATTTTATATATATAATAAAAAATATCTATCGTATATCAGTTGTCTAGTACCTACCCATAACACAAGCTCTGCTTAGCTTGGGGCTAGATAATGTTGTGTGAATTGTCCAGCAAAATATATATTATTATTATTATTAAAATGTAATTACAAAAATATGACGGCGTTTCTTTCAATAATGGCAGAAAATGACCAAATTAAAAGGTTGATGTTATACCATTAAGTTGATGTTATACCATTAAGTTGATGTTATACCATTAAGTCGATGTCATCGCTGCACCGAACGGTGTTATCCACTGTTTAGCGAGTAGATAAAGTTACAAATAGTATAAAGTTGGAAACAAACAAAAAATATCTAAGGAAACAAACTAGCATGCATGAATGCGCCACAACGCCACGGCCGTCCCATGTAAGCAAAAACAAACAAAATAATAATAATACTGAATACAAACACAATAAAATAGATTAAATAATTATTATGAAATAACTAGATAATAATAAATAGAATATTAGATGATGAATGCATTGAGATATTATGTTCTATGGATGAATGTGAAGTCTCCAATACGCATTGGGCTAGCGTGGGGACTGCAGACCATTCCCTCTCGCCTAAGAGAGGAGGCCTACGCTCATTAGTGGGACATATACAACGTGTCATTGAGTACGCTGAAAATCTCGAAATGTATTAAAATTAAACAGAGTACCTACAACGTGACGATTATTAGGTACTGATAGGTAGTGCCCCATCAAAAGAATTTGCCACGGGCCCCAAATGGTATAGTTACGCCACTGCACCTATTCACTCTAGCCTTGAAGAGACCCAGATTACCTACAGTTATCAGGAAAGACAGACGACGGTAGTGTATTCCACTCCTTAGGGTTGCTTGCTACTAGAGTTAAGCTAGGTTCATCTTGCTGTGTCGGGGTGTGTCGGGGCGCGCCAGAACGCAATCGGTTACGTTTATTATCTATGACTAGATTCACATTAGTAGGTTGTGTTGTGTTGTGGCGCGTGAACCTACTAATGTAGATTCACTAGTAGGTTGTGTTGTGTTGTAGCGCGTGAACCTACATTAGTAGGTTCACGCGTGAGGGATAATGGAAAGCATCCAAGGGTTGTCTGGAAGAGATCGCTTCTTAGCGATAAGACCGCCCATTGTACGTTTCGTTTTTGTTTAATTGTTGTGTGTTTATTTTAACTAGTTTGTAAGGTGTGCAATAAAGTATTTTCATTAATTAATTTATTAAATTATTCTTGTCGTATGTAATAACCGAAACCGATTGCGTTGTGGCGCGCCACGACACACCCCGACACAGCAATATGAAGCTGGCTCTATAAGGGACACCTGTATGCGAAAATTACATCAAGTTATTACAGTAGGTAAGTCGTAAATTACTTACCTACTCAATACGTTGTTTTACCATACTCGCGAACAGCTGGATACATAAATAAGTAAAGCCATCATACTCACCGTCTTAAGACGTTCAACCCTGGATCACCCCCATGCAAAGCAATGGGGGTTTTGCATTTTTGTGGTTGCTTACGCATGTAGCGATTTTTTTTTTTAAATTCTATTCAAATTTTTATTTGACTATTATTTATTACGAGAATTGGGCTTCAGGTGGGCCGTCCGATTGTTCGGTCATTCACACAGTTAAAAATAAGTTTTTTTGTGAAAAAAAACATTTATCAATACAAGCTTTTATGAAATTAGTGATCGTAACCGTGTGCTGATCAAAATGAGCCTAAACACGGCCAGTCTACTATTATCCATCGAGGAGTTCCATTGTCCACCTTCCGTCTCAACATCTCAAAAACAATAATTATACAAAAAAACACATGTGTATAGTAATTTATCTGTGTTTATTATAGTACAGTCTACATCCGTTCTTGCAAAAGTTCGGGTCACGCTGATTTTTTATATGTTGTTAGGACCTTGACCAATATTAAAAAAACAGATATGCAATTTTCTATGTGCTGTGTGTTCGGCTATGTGCCTAAAAAACAAACAAAAATCTTCTTTTTTTTTTCAGTTTTTGCTCAATATCTTAGTGAAGGAAGAGTCTGACCGGTATAGCTACTATGCATACTTTTAAAGTAGACTAAATTTGCTACAATTTGACACTAGGTAGAGCTCTATACAGAAATTGGTTCCCAAGATTCAAAAATAGGCATTTTTTTCCGAAAAGTGTATTTTTCTACGAAATGTTCACTTATTTCGTGAAATATCTTCTAAAATACGCATCCCACTTCAAATATTATAACAATGAAGTTGTGGTAAATTACATTAGCTTTCATTCGAGACCAAATTGGTACCTGTAGGCCCGGCGGTTCTCTAAAAACGGCAGATAATCAAAACCAGATAAGCAAAAATTTAAAAATATAAATTTCATGGTTTTTTGGGCACACCGCCGAACGCACAGCACTTGGAAAATTGCAAATCTGGTTTTTTAATATTGGTTAAGGTCCTAACAACATATAAAAAAATCAGCGTGACCCGAACTTTTGCAAGCACGACCCCCTTTTCATGTTTAACTTGACTGAACTAGTATTATTTGGCAGTCCTTGTCGGGCGAGGCGGGCCGCTTGCGCCTGCGCCGCGCCGGCATCTTGAGGTGCACGGTCTGGATGTGCGTCTTCAACGAGTTGGACTGGCTGAAGCACTTGGCGCACATCTGGCACACGTAGGGCTTCGCGCCTGTGTGCACCTGGGGGGAGCTTGACATCAATATCAAACAATATTGACATCAATACCGTCAATATACACGCTCTTTTTTGATCAGTCTACTAACATACATACACACATAGGCACACGCCTTTTTCCCCGAAAGGGTAGGCAGAGCCTCAAATGGGCCTCATTTCACCGTGTTTTTTTTATTCTATGGTGTACCCTCGTTTGACCGCGATCTCACCTGTTGGTAAGTGACCATGCGGCCGAAAATGGAGCACAAAGGTCTAGAAGGCACCTATTCACTCTAGCCTTGAAGAGACCCAGATTATAGGAAAGACAGACGACGGCAACTTGTTCCATTCCTTAGCTGTACGCATTTGTGGTATGTGGCAGTACGTGGTGGATTGCACCATCGTGGGATATAGACGTGACAAGTGGTGTGCTCATCGCCGCCATTGCTTCCCACGACTGACTCTGCTAACGCTTTCTTCCAGTAATAACACATTCCTTAAATAAGCTAGCAACAAGGACAAATCTTATACCAACGAATGTTACTAACAAGTCAGGGTTATCCCTTAGTCGGCTTTTAGGACATCCACGGGATGGAGGGGTCTATTCTTGGGCCGGACACACCACGTGACTATAGGGTACTTCGTCACGGACTATAGGAGCCTAGCTTAGTGAGCTAGTCTCACTTGTAATAGTAATGTGTGTACCCTGTAGTGCCGGTTGAGCGCCGGCTTCTGGCTGAAGCGCTTGTGACACGTGTCGCACGCGTAGGGCCGCTCGCCCGTGTGCGTGCGCTGGTGCACACGCAGCTGGTTGGCGTCCGAAAAGCGCTTGGCGCATGCGCCGCACGGGTAGGGCCGCTCGCCCGAGTGACTCCGCTGGTGGTAGCGCAGCGCCGCGTCAGACTGAAGTATAAGATAGTTATTGTTTTACCCAAAATATAATATAATAAGTCCGATCGACTGTTTTCGTTTGCGCAGAAAAGCACAGACTGATAATAGTAATAGTGTAGCATAGCAATGTAATCGTTGCGAGAGTGTGTTAAGCTAGGTTCATATTATTGTGTCGAGGTGTGTCGTAGCGCGCCAGAACGCAATCGGTTACATTTATTATTATTATTATTATTTAAAATTATAGACGAGCAGCTTTCGCTGATGTGCCTATTTCAGAGTGTTGAAATGAAATTGAAATTTATTACCTATGACTAGATTCAGATTAGAAGGTTCTGTGAGACCTGCGTGAACCTACTAATATAGATTCACATTCGTAGGTTGTGTTGTGTTGTGACGCGTGAACTTACCAATGTAGATTCACATTTGTAGGTTGTAATGTGTTGTGGCGCGTGAACCTACTAATGTAGATTCACATTAGTAGGTTGTGTTGTGGCGCGTGAACCTACTTACGTAGATTCACATTAGTAGGGTGTGTTGTGGCGCGTGAACCTAGTAACGTAGATTCACATTAGTAGGTTGTGTTGTGTTCTGGCGCGTGGACCTACTTATGTAGATTCACATTAGTATGTTGTGATGTGGCGCATGAACCTAAGAATGTAGATTCACATTAGTATTGTGTTGTGGCGCCTGAACCTACTAACGTAGATTCACATTAGTAGGTTGTGTTGTGTTGTGGCGCGCAAACCTATTAATGTGAATCTAGTCATAGTTAATAAACGTAACCGATTGCGTTCTGGCGCGCCCCGACACATCCCGACACACCCCGACATACGCCGACACAACAATATGAACCTAGCTGGTGGATGCTCTCGCTTGCAGCGCGAAATTCTTTTTTTTTGTGTTTTTTGCCCATTACAGCTCTTCAACACTTCTTCAGATAGCGAAAGTTGATTTCGCGAGAACTAGGAGACTTAACACACATGTTTTAAATGATCGTATCCGTATCTCATAAATATCATCAGTTTAACACATTTTTACAGTGTTTTCTTTTTGTTCAGGGTATCGTAGTTTAACTGATGATATTTATGAGATACTATATATTAAAACATGTGTGTTAAGTCTCCTAGTTCTCGCGAACTCAACTTTCGTTGTCTGAAGAAGTGTTGATGAGCTGTAATGGGCAAAAAACACAAAAATAAAAAAAAACATGCCACAAATTTGAATTTCGCACCTCAAGCGAGATCATCCACCTGAACGTATGTGTGTGTATGTGTGTGTGTGTGTGTGTGTGTGTGTGCTCACCGTGAACTGTGCGCCGCACAGCTCGCACACGACGCGCTTGGCGTACTTCAGCCCGAGGTGCTTGCGGTTCACGTGCGCCGCCAGACGGGACCGGCTGCCGAACGTGTGTGTGTGTGTGTGTGTGTGTGTGCTTACCGTGAACTGTCCGCCGCACAGCTCGCACACGACGCGCTTGGCGTACTTCAGCCCGAGGTGCTTGCGGTTCACGTGCGCCGACAGACGGGACCGGCTGCCGAACGTGTGTGTGTGTGTGTGTGTGCTCACCGTGAACTGTCCGCCGCACAGCTCGCACACGACGCGCTTGGCGTACTTCAGCCCGAGGTGCTTGCGGTTCACGTGCGCCGACAGACGGGACCGGCTGCCGAACGTGTGTGTGTGTGTGTGTGTGTGTGCTCACCGTGAACTGTCCGCCGCACAGCTCGCACACGACGCGCTTGGCGTACTTCAGCCCGAGGTGCTTGCGGTTCACGTGCGCCGACAGACGGGACCGGCTGCCGAACGTGTGTGTGTGTGTGTGTGTGCTCACCGTGAACTGTTCGCCGCACAGCTCGCACACGACGCGCTTGGCGTACTTCAGCCCGAGGTGCTTGCGGTTCACGTGCGCCGACAGACGGGACCGGCTGCCGAACGTGTGTGTGTGTGTGTGTGTGCTCACCGTGAACTGTCCGCCGCACAGCTCGCACACGACGCGCTTGGCGTACTTCAGCCCGAGGTGCTTGCGGTTCACGTGCGCCGACAGACGGGACCGGCTGCCGAACGTGTGTGTGTGTGTGTGTGTGCTCACCGTGAACTGTCCGCCGCACAGCTCGCACACGACGCGCTTGGCGTACTTCAGCCCGAGGTGCTTGCGGTTCACGTGCGCCGACAGACGGGACCGGCTGCCGAACCCGGCACCGCACTGACGAACCAACCAAACATTAACACTGCGACAACACTTAAACACAACTAAACAACAAATAAAATATAAACACAAATAAATAAGTTTTTTGTGAAAAATATTTTTTTTACAAAAACCAGCTAGTATTGACAAGCTTTTATAAAATTAGTGATCGTAACCGTGTGCTGATCAAAATGAGCCTAAACACGACCAGTCTACTATTACCCATCGAGGAGTTCCGTTGTCCACCTTCCGTCTCCATCTTGTTTCCATCATCAGATCAGCTCGCTGTCACCATCATATAGTATTGTCATCGGAACTTGACAGGTATGCCAAATCACAGCGCAATCGGTTGAGGATCTGCCTTAAAATTCAGTTTCAAGATTCCACCCAGACAAACATACATTGCAAGTAAATAAAAGCTTGTAAAAAAGATTAAACAATTTTGATGCTCACCACTTCACAAGACAGCTGCGCCTGCATGGAGCCGATGGTGACGGCCGGAGTCGGGTGCAACAGCTTCCTCTTGTGTATCTAGAAATAAGATAATAATCATAAATTTATAGCATTAGCAGATTTTGATTAATTCATTTGTATTTCCCCAGATAATTATGCCATAGGTCATCAAGCTATGGAAATACGCAATGTACACAGACTTGGCTGAATTCGGACCACAAAATTCTCTGACTTTTCTGACTGCGTAACTAGAGATTTGTAACGCGGCGGGCGAGTAGCCGGCTGAGATGCGAGAGGCTGCGGGTTCGATTCCCGCTGCGGAACAAATGTTTGTATGATCTGCAAATATTTATGTCCCGTGTCTGTGTTGTGGTAGCATGATACTCGTAGTTCCTGATTCCCACGACACAGGAGATCCTAGTCTAGGACTATGTATGTGACTGTTGGTTTTATTTATAGACGTAGAATTTTCGCTACGCTGAAATCTATGGTGTTATGTTACATGTTTTTTTTGTCATCACCAAAACATAACAGGAAACAACTAAACATGTCGATGACAAATATTAAGAAAAGCAGGGGACCAAGCAAGGAACCCTGCGAAACACCGCTGGGGATGGAAACCAAGCTACTAATGTAATTATTGATGACAACAGCCTGAGACTTATTGTCAATATAGGAGGAGAACCACCTAAGCAAATCTCCTCGTATTCGAGTTTGGACAAAAGCAGCTTGTGATCAATTCTATCGAAGGCTTTACTATAATCGGTATAGAATACGTAGACTTGATGGCCGCGACCATGGCATTCGTTATGAAGATCTTAAACAGTATAAGATTTGATGCCGTTGAGCGGGCCTTCAAGAAACATATGTGGTCTAGGTGCCCTTACCTTCATGTGCTCCGTCAGTGAGCCGTGGTCTGGATGACTCAGCTTGCAGATAAAGCATTGGGTGCTGGAATAATAGATTCAACATTCAAAAAGTCCACTCCATCTTTTATGTGAAAGAGTTCGTCCGGGGAAGTGATACCACCATACATATTTCTGCCGCAAAGCAGTGGTGCTCGCATTGCTGTGTTCCGGTTTGAAGGGTGCCGGTGAAATTACAGGCACATGAGACTTTCATCTTTGTCTCATGGTGGCGGGCGCAGTGCAATGCCACATAGGGTGCGTCCTAGGTGGACGTGACCTTGTTAGTGGCAGAGGTTACCGCTTAACATCAGGTGGGCTTGTTCAGTCATTCAAATAAAGGAGTAGAAGGTAACAAGACAGCTGATGCAGCCCTCAGGAATATCAATATCCAAAATAGGAGTTAGCTTCGTTTTAAGGCTGCGGCAACAGCTCATCGCTTACTCGCTGGCGGTGGGACCACTGCCTTAAGGCGCGACCCAGATAGAAGAGACGTAAGGCGGAGACGAGACACGGACGCGACTTTTGAAACTATATAGAAGAGACGGGACGCGGACGCGACGGTTCACGTTGACTGTGCGAGCGAGGGAGACCCGCCTGGCAGGCATGCCACTCCGCGCCCCCTCCTCACCCCCGCCGCGTCCGCGCCCCGTCTCTCCTGTGTGTTTGAACAAAAGGCGCGGACGTAAAACCGTTGCGTCCGCTCCCCGTCTCTCCTGTGTGTTTTGAACAAAAGGCGCGGACGTAAAAGCGTTGCGTCCGCGCCCCGTCTCTCCTGTGTGTTTTGAACAAAAGGCGCGGACGTAAAAGCGTTGCGCCCGCGCCCCGTCTATTCCGTATGTTTTGCGTCGCGTCGCTTCTATACATTTTGTATGAAAGTGACGCGGAAGAGACAAATTTCCGCGCCCCGTCTGCGTCTAATGTCTTTTCTGCCTGGCTCGCACCTAAGGTTGCGCCAACACCAGGCAAAAATCTTCATACATAAAAAACGCCTCGCGTCACTCGAAAAACCGTTTTTTATTGAATATCTCGTAAAATATAGATAATTTTACAAAACCCCTACAGCAAACCCTCTCGGCTTTGTTGTATTGATTTTATTTATCTAATTTGTTACCCAATAATATGCATCATTTTAATAAAAATCGAATCTAGCCAAAAATTAGAAGTAACTTTGTTTTTTTTTCTATCGAGAAATATTGTCCTATCTTGTTTCTGGTACAGTGATCCCTCGGAAATATATATGTAGTATCCATGCATATTTATAATTTGAATATTGTACTTGATTTAGTCTGTTAAAAATCATACCATTTTGCGGCATGCCCCACCTTAAGAGGAGTGTACCGCTAGGGCGCTTGAAAACACTGTTAAGGTCGGGTATTACGCACAATTACCAATCCAAGATTTAATTTTTAACAGTCCAAATCAAGTACAATATTCATATTATAAATATGCATGGATACAACATTATAACTCCGAGGGATCACTGTACCAGAAACAAGATAGGACAATATATTATCGATAGAAAAAAAAACAATATTACTCCTAATTTTTGTCTAGTTTCGATTGTTTATTAAAATGGTGCATATTGGGTTAAACATTATATAAATAAAATCAATACAACAAAGCCTTAACATGCAAAGTATGTTTGTATGTCCGGGTGGAGTCCTGCAATTGAATTTTAAAGCAGTTATCCTCAACTGATTAAGATGTTTGGCATACCTGTCAAGTTCCGATGACAATGCAATATGATGGTGACAGCGAGCTGATCTGATGATGGAGACGGAAGGTGGACAACGGAACTCCTCGATGGATAATAGTAGACTGGCCGTGTTTAGGCTCATTTTGATCTGCACACGGTTACAATCACTAATTTTATAAAAGCTTGTATTGAAAAACATATTTTTCACAAAAAACAGGATGCGCCAACTTGGGGTTGGCGCAGCCTGGTGGGTGATTGGCGCAGCCTGGTGGGTGATGGGTAGTGGGTGGTCTTGCCTGTTCTGGTTGTTTTTGTGTCTGAAGGAGGTTAACAGGTGTCTGTGGTACGCTTCCAAGCAAACGAACTGTATATTACAACTCGCGCACAACCTCTCAGCCGGCTCTGAACTATTTTCTTCCTGTAACAAATGTAAACATTAAAAAAAATTACATACGTTAACATAATACGTTGTAAACATTACAGTCCAGCATAAAATAAAAACACGTATTCAGAACTTATTCAGACCAGCCCCCTTATTTGCTATGACCGAATGTGACATAACGCGGGCTCGTTACGATATTTGCGTGGAATCATCGTATAGAATACATTATGACGTCACACGTTAGGAATCTCCTATGGCCAACGAATAAAGGCCCTTATCGGAGACGTTCTGGAAACAGGCCAAGTCAAGAGTACCTTTAACCGACGAGCATGTATGAAGAATGTGATGAGAGTGAATGAAGCAAAAGAGGTGTGTCAGGATCGTAGCAAGTGGAAATCCATGGTCTCTGCCTACCCCTCCAGGAAACAGGCGTGAGTTTATGTATGTATGTAAGAAATGTAAACAATGTGCTGTGGCGTCTCCGACCAAAGAATATATCCCTCCGTCTCCAGTGGATGTCGTAAAAGCCGACTAAGGGATTAGGATAAAGGTGGTTCCTTTATCCTGATCCCTTAGTCGGGGTAAATTTTGGAAAAAAGGACGTGTTTTTTCTATGGGATTTTATTATGAAACTAATGATAATTATGAGACACTATCAATCAAAATATGCGTGTTAAGTCTCCTATACCCTGGTTCAGAATTCGAGATATTTTTTGTAAACAAACAAATGTCACCGTTAAAGAGACAAGCCAGTGGTAAAATCATTTTTTTGCGTGGATCATATTTTACTAGTACTGACCCGCGGCTTTTCCTACGGTATTACATTTTTGTAATATCCGCCAGCGGGTTCGCTCGCGCGGTATGTGCCTTCAATTTGCGGCAAATAAACACAAACCCACTACCTACCTAAGTTTATCTGACGAGTCAGTGTGTAAACGGCGAAATGTTATATATAACTCTTACCTATATTGATCAGTATGACCATTCCATTGTATAACTGTGCGAAAAGCACATTCGTATTCGGCAAATGAGGGGAACCGAATGAAATTGTTTAGAATCTCTGCAGTGTTCCAAGTAACATGAAATATTTTCTACTACCAAATATATTTTTGCTTGATAATTTTGTTTATAACCAAAATAACTCAAAAATATATACGACAAAATATTGATTACTTTATAGTTTATCAGATCTGAGTTAGAATAACATGCCTAGCCTGTTTATTGACCTAATTTAATAAACTACCATAGAGCACCTATTTTTTTGTTATGGTATCCCCTTTGTTTACAAAAAATATCTCGAATTCTGAACCAGGGTATAGTTTTCGCAAAATCAGGTTTCACTATCTCAAAATGTGTTGATAAAATAAATAAATAAATAACGCTGGACAGCTCACACGTCATTATCTGGCCCCAAGCTAAGCAGAGCTTGTGTTATGGGTACTAGACAACTGATATACTTAATACAATATATTACATAGATAGATATTTTTTATTATACATAGAAAATTCCCAGAACACCCTGAACAAATATCTGCGAACGCACAAATATTTGTTCCGAGGCGGGAATCGAACCCGCAACCTCCTGCGTCGCAGGCTAACCTTCGCCCGTCGCGCCACAGAGGTCGTCATGATGAGTGTGTTATGAGCAAAAAGTAGTAGTAGAGCTTTTTGGTGAAAGAGTTCGTTCGGGGGAAGTACTATCACCATACTTATTTCTTCCGCAAAGCAGTAGTGCTCGCATTGCCGTGTTCCGGTTTGAAAGGTAACGGTGCCGGTGAAATTACAGGCACATGAGATCTTTCATCTTTATGTCTCAGGGTGGCGGGCGCAGTGCAATGCCACATAGGGCGCGTCCTAGGTGGACGTGACCTATGTGGCACTGTTTATAGGCAGAGGGTACCACTTAACAGCAGGTGGGCCATCTGCTTGATACGTTAATCAAAGTATTATATTTTTTTTTTAAAAACACAATAAAATTTTAATTTCGCGCCTCAAGCAAAACGTTGCACCTTGATAGTAAAGTTTAGACATAATAATCACCTCAGTGTTCCGTTTGTGCGTTTTGCTCTTGTGCAGTAATAATCCATTTTTTCCCACGAAGCTGTAACCGCATAGATTACACACGCTTTCTGTGGGATGATTCTTGCGCGTGTGCGTCAAATAAGAGGTTCTTTTCCTAAAAAAACGTATGAAACAGGTAATTTGTCATTCCTCGAACTATATCTCCCCTTTTCTTCGAAAGGGTAGGCAGAGCCTCAATAAGGCCCATCGTGGAATATAGACGTGACAAGTGGTGAGCTCATCGCCGCCATTGCTTCCCACGACTGACTCTGCTAACGCTTTCTTCCAGTAACAACACATTCCTTAAATAAGCTAGCAGCCAGTACAAATCTTATACCAACGAATCTTATTTTATACACGTCTGGGATCACGTCAAGATTTTATAATATTAGTGATCGTAACCGTGTGCTGATCACAATGAGCCTAAACACGGCCAGTCAAGCGGCCATCGAGGAGTTCCGTTGTCCACCTTCCGTCTCCATCATCAGATCAGCTCGGTGTCACCATCATATTGTATTGTCATCGGAACTTGACAGGTATGCCAAATTTCAGCTCAATCGGATATCGGAAAGTCACCCTTATCTCTGGTCTTCTTCATCAGTTCCACTTCACCAAATGGCACTTTCTGAATGGACATGCTTGACTTGTTGCTGAAAATACTGACTTCATAAAAAATGAGGAGGTTCTCAATTTGTGTCTATTTTGTGTTTGTTACCTCATATCTAGTTAGTAGTAGAGCTTTTTTGTGAAATAGTTTGTCAAGGTAAGTACTACCTCCATACCTATTTCTGCCGCAAAGCAGTAGTGCTCGCATTGCTGTGTTCCGGTTTGAAGGGTGCCGGTGAAATTACAGGCACATGAGACTTTCCAGCTTTATATCTCAGGGTGACGGGCGCAGTGCAATGCCACATAGGGCGCGTCCTAGGTGGATGTGACCTATGAGGTAATTAACTGTTCTGTAGGCAGAGGGTACCACTTAATATCAGGTGGGCCATCTGCATGTACCGTCATCACAAGTTGTATAAAAAAAACTCAGTCATTTATGAACCAAAAATTTTTTTTTTGACTCGATATACTTCCATATTGGTTCATTTTCATCAAAATCTGGCTCTGATGATGGGATCCATGAGGAATTGAGGTAACTCCTCAAATATTATAGGCACACGTATAGCTATTTCGGTATTTTCAGCAACAAGTCAAGCATGTGCATTCAGAAAGTGCCATTTGGTGAAGTGGAACTGATGAAGAAGACCAGAGTTTTTTTTTATAAAACTTGGAATGGCGGATCTAGCAGATGGATGATGTTAAGTGGTACCCTCTGACTATGAACAGTGCATTACCACATAGGTCACGTCCACCATAGGACGCATCCTATGTACCCTACGCACAAATTGCGCCCGCCACCCTGAGACATAAAGATGAAAAGTCTCATGTGCGTGTAATTTCACCGGCAACCACACCCTTCAAACCGGAACACAGCAATGCGAGAACTACTGCTTTGCGGCAGAAATAGGTATGGGGGTAGTACTTCCCCGGACGAACTCTTCCACAAAAAAGCTCTACTACTACTGGAGATGGCAAAATCTTGTATTGGGGATAAATTCCTAGCTTCGATAGTCGGTTTTCTTCGAAAATAAATATTCTGAAGAAGGTTAAAACGTACTTGAATTTGTGTCCGCACAGTTGGCATTCGAATGTGAATCCGTTGTGCCATTTCTCGTGGTCGCGCGCTTGGTTGCTGAAACAGAAGGTACAACGTCTAAATAGCTAATAGGTTAGTTGTTGAGTGGAGACCGCGTCTTGGCAAACGTAGCGTGCGGCGCCCTCTGGCTAGGTGGAGCGATGACCTAAGAGAGGCGGCGGCAGAAAGTGGATGAGAAGAGCCGAACACCGCGGGCTCAGTGGCGCGTGTTGGGAGAGGCCTATGTCCAGCAGTGGACTAGTGTGGGCTGATGATGATGATAATGACACAAAAACACGGTATCAGAGCGTGCGCTCGCCTTCGTCGCCTCATACAAAAATGTTCGTTGAAACTGGTTGAACCTATAGCGCCTTAAGAACTGATCAATGACTCTTAGAAATTCAACTCTATTTTTTATAGAACTTGGAATGACGGTTCAAGCAGATGGCCCACCTGATGTTAAGCGGTAGCCTCTGCCTATGAACAGTGCATTACCTCATAGGTCACGTCCACCTAGGACGCACCCTATGTGGCATTGCACTGCGCCCGCCACCGTGAGACATAAAGATGAAAAGTCTCATGTGCCTGTAATTACACCAGACCCAGACCTCTCAAACAGCAACACGGCAATGCGAGCACTACTGCTTTGCTTTCACAAAAAAGCTCTACTACTAATGTTAATGTTAATGTTAAAGAACTCTCTTTTCCGCATTTCAACTTTATAGATAAGAGATAACGAGAGACAACGAACGATATAGAGAGTTGTCTGACTAGGTAGTTAGCCTAACTCCGTCCAGAAGCACAGAAGTTTCCTGGGGTCTTCGCAGGCTTGGCGGAGTGACCTCGGGTTGTTGAGGATTTGTTCACGTTGAGCTGCTACTCCCACACATTCCAGGACTACGTGGGCAGCCGATTCTTCTTCAGTCAGACACCCTCTGCAGAGTGGGCTGTCTGTGGCTCCGATGTTGAAGAGGTGTTTGTTCAGGAGACAGTGTCCTGTGAGTGTCGCCACGATGGTGCGAAGGTCTATTCTTTGAAGGTTGAGCAGGCGACGTGTCAGTCGTGGTAAGGCAGCCGGTAGGGCTGCTCTTGACTGTCTGCAGTCCATGGTCCGTGCCCAGCGTTCATTGTGTTGGTTAATGGTGCGGAGCCGCATCCATGTGCGTAGCTGAGAGAAGAGCAGGGTACTACTAGTAAACTCACGTGGTATGAGACACTTGCTCGCACTTGTTACACTTGTAGTACCGTGCGTGCGCGGTCACGGCGTGCGTGCGCAGGAGACACGCGCTGTGGTAGCGCAGCGCACATACCTCACACTTGTATGTAGTGTACAACTCACGTGGTATGAGACACTTGCTCGCACTTGTTGCACTTGTAGTACCGTGCGTGCGCGGTCACGGCGTGCGTGCGCAGGAGTCGCGCGCTGTGGTAGCGCAGCGCACATACGTCACACTTGTATGTTGTGTACAACTCACGTGGTATGAGACACTTGCTCGCACTTGTTGCACTTGTAGTACCGTGCGTGCGCGGTCACGGCGTGCGTGCGCAGGAGTCGCGCGCTGTGGTAGCGCAGCGCACATACGTCACACTTGTATGTTGTGTACAACTCACGTGGTATGAGACACTTGCTCGCACTTGTTGCACTTGTAGTACCGTGCGTGCGCGGTCACGGCGTGCGTGCGCAGGATACGCGCGCTGTGGTAGCGCAGCGCACATACGTCACACTTGTATGTAGTGTACAACTCACGTGGTATGAGACACTTGCTCGCACTTGTTGCACTTGTAGTACCGTGCGTGCGCGGTCACACGGCGTGCGTGCGCAGGAGACGCGCGCTGTAGTAGCGCAGCGCACATACGTCACACTTGTATGTTGTGTACAACTCACGTGGTATGAGACACTTGCTCGCACTTGTTGCACTTGTAGTACCGTGCGTGCGCGGTCACGGCGTGCGTGCGCAGGAGTCGCGCGCTGTGGTAGCGCAGCGCACGTACGTCACACTTGTATGTAGTGTACAACTCACGTGGTATGAGACACTTGCTCGCACTTGTTACACTTGTAGTACCGTGCGTGCGCGGTCACGGCGTGCGTGCGCAGGAGTCGCGCGCTGTGGTAGCGCAGCGCACATACGTCACACTTGTATGTAGTGTACAACTCACGTGGTATGAGACACTTGCTCGCACTTGTTGCACTTGTAGTACCGTGCGTGCGCGGTCACGGCGTGCGTGCGCAGGAGTCGCGCGCTGTGGTAGCGCAGCGCACATACGTCACACTTGTATATCCCGCTCCTCTGAAAATAAATATTACAAAGTTCTATACAAATCAAATACTGAAATTAAAAAAAAACAGTTTTTATATAAAAATAGATCCAATTAATCGTGCACTGGTCATAGTAACACCCTGGAGTCGTGAGGAAGACATGTCATGTCATCTTAATTTGAAGTGTGGATAATGGGGAGTGCTCTGAGGAGCTGTTCAATCTCATACACGCTTCCAGATTCTATCATCGCACTTCTCGACAAAGCAGGGAGCTCATCCACACATCATCGACACGTGGGTATCTCGTACAGCTCGCTTTACGAGATCTTTTCTCCCCCATACGTGCAAATTGTGGAATGAGGTGTTTCCTCTAAACCACGGGGTCTCATCCCATTGAAAAAATATATTGTTCTATTAAAGTTAAAATAGATGGCGTTACAGGTATAGATTTGATATTGAAGTATGTAAAAAAACAATATTAGGTCTTGAAAAAATATTTTCTAATATTAAAAAATACCCACAACACGGGAAATTTAAATAAATGTATCTACAATCAAGTTTAATAATTTTTACAAACATCTAATTTTGTCTTTTTTCTGATGGTAATAATTTGAACTAAATTGATGATGACACCAGTTTGTTTGTAGTACCACAGGTAGAACTGACTTGATAGATGGCGTTATTTAAAAAAAAACAGGTGACACGCCTATGACGTCATGCCCGAAATGAAAGAGAAAACTAGTATTTCCTTTTTATTCTAAAATTTTCAAATAAAATGTCAGACATCATTTGATATCATTGTGTCCAAAGACGAATATATAAAAGACAATGTCCTGAATGACTGACTGACCGAGTGCCAACGCACAGCCTAAACCGCGTAGAGACTTGAAATTTGGAGGGTGTGTTTGTCTTGATGCGAAGGGTTGTAACTAAGAAAGGAATTTTGAAAATTCATAAGCTAAATGATTCTAACGTAATACAAAAACGCTCTGTATTTCGGAAAGCGTTAGCAGTAGATAGTTACTTGTAATTTCCGCTTCGGCCGTCAAAGAAACCGGCGTTTCGTAACTGGTTCATAGGTACTTTCCTCAAATAAAATTAACAAACATAAAAATTTGCAGTATACGAAAAATGCCACGGGAACGAAATATGGCAGTGTATTTTTTTACAAAGACAACTTTGTAAAAAAATACACTGCCATATTTTCGCGTATTTCGACGTAAAAAATAGTTTCACGGTATAGGTAGTTGTTGGGATTAAAATATTTTCAGGAGTGGGACTCCTAAATTGAAATACTTGAATGTTCGTTCGTTTCAAAAGTCATGTCACGGTGTGGTTGTTAATGTTAAAGTTGTTTTCTGCACGCCGGGAAAGTATTCTGACTACGCGCGGACGAAGTCACGAGCGGGTCATCTGTTGAGTTTGAAAAATCATAATAGTCATACAGGGTGATTGGAAGATGGGTGCAAAGCTGTAAGAGGAAGGTTGTCTAGACCATTTAGAACTATTTCAGCCATAATAGTTATAAGACGAAGTCCGACTATTTCTTTTTTACCGTTTTTTTTCGTAATACCCAGAAATTTTCAGTTAATTGCTAATAATTGCCAGTTTTATTGATTAATGTTTTCTTTTATTTTATTTTGTAATTTAAGTAATGTGTAAGCAATCTAAGAATACATAGTCTAAGCATCGGTGTCAACAGACATTTTCAGTACACTTTAGTTCACAAAAAAATTAAAAGATTTAATGAATCAGGTTTTTGTAAACTTAGTTAAAAAAATCAAATGGTGCTTTTTTGTTCAAACTTTTTTGAATAGGTACATGAAAAGAAAGAATTAATTCATCGTTTGAAACGATGAAGCTGGAGATGATGTTGAAAGTAACTACAACCGAAGTGAGACGACGGGCCCTTGTTTTTGTTGTTGGGAATCGTGGCAATCATTTTGAGCACCAATAAATTAATTAATTGAATTAAAATGTTGTTTTACAAGAATGCCTAAAATTTTAAATTTTCTCCTTCAATCTGGTTCTTAGGTCCCAATTTTATTAATTTGTAATATATCCGCGTAAATGATACCTCAAATAAAAGAGTATGAATACCAAGCATGTATTCAAAAAGGTTTGAACAAAAAAGCACCATCCGTTTTTTTAACTAGGAAAGTGTCAAAAACCTGATTCTCTAAATCTTTGTCTTTTTTTAGCTGATAGTCGCTGCATGATGCCGAGTTCTTGGAGTATGGACTGATTGGTACGAAACTCAGTCCACAAAACCCCAAGCATTCTTCTCCAGCACCACATCTCAAGAGCATCTATGCTCTTTTTCTCGCTCTCCCTAAGAGTCCATGTTTCTGCAGCATAGAGGAATATGGGAAACACCAACGCTCTAACGAGACGGATCTTAGTAGATTTCGTTATGCTACGATTTTTCCATATCTTCCTCAGCTTATCCATGGCGGACCTAGAAATAGCCATACGCCGCTTGATTTCGTCAACGCATCCACCATTGTTTGTGATCAAAGATCCGAGGTAAATGTATGATTGAACCACATCACAGTTTGCGATTTGCTTGACTTCCGGCAAGTTGTTATTGATACGGTCAAGATTATCACTTTCGTTTTGCTGCGGTCGATCTTCAGTCCAAACTCGAGGCTGATGTTTTATATCTTGAGACTAGTTTTCCCTTACAGCTTTGCGCTCATCTTCCAATCACCCTGTGTACGAGTCGTAAGTTTTTTTCACAAACGCCATCTATTGAGTGTGTGCGCGTTTTACGCGGTAATTACAGTTGCAGGAGCTAGGTGGCTCTAGCTATCATTTCCCTGCTAGCGGCATCTAGCGCCCAGGTAAGGCAACCAAAATAGCCCGCAGAATAGCCCGAGTTATGGCGGTCACGTTTTGTTGTATGGCATGAGGTATCTGTACTAGTATAGTATTATTTTATCTGTGCTCTAAACTAAAAAATAAGCCGCTTCAAAAAATAAATAAAAAAGAGTCCTTCAAAGCAGGCAACGCATTGGCAATATCTCTGGTGTTGCAGTCAATAGGCGACGGTAACCGCTTACCATCAGGCGGACCATAACATAGCTAAGCACCATCTCACAAAAATCATCTTTCATACAAAAAAACCGCATTGAATCCGCACCCATTCCAGAGCTACATGCTACTAAGAAACATGCCGCAGGCAGGTAGACCAGTATGGCCTAAATCTTATCTCCCCTCTTTTTAGGCAGGGGTTATAAAGATTAATGAATGATGATGATGTTTAAGGATGTTTTTGGTGATTTTACGCCAAAACGGCTGGCCGATTTTGATGAAATTTGGTACACAAATAGATAAAAACCTTTCAGCCCTAAATTCAGTATAACCAGGGAGAAACCATTTGTAATACCCATTGTAATACCCATTTGAAAGGTACCCATGTTAAAACTTTGCCACAGTCAAGCCCGGCTTGCATTTGCGAGAAAGTATGAAAACTGGACTGTGCAACAGTGGAAAAATGTACTTTTTTCTGACGAGACGAAAATAAACAGAGTATGTTCTGATGGAAAACGATATGTACGACGTCCCCCGAATACAGCATTCGACCCAAAGTACACGAAAGTTACATTAAAGCACGGTGGTGGAAATGTGAAAATTTGGGGTTGCTTTTCTGGACATGGTGTAGGACCTGTAAAGTTGATAGAAGGTAACATGGATCAGTTCCAATACAAAAATATACTGGAAGAAACAATGTTACCATACGCTGAAGACGTTCTACCGGTCATTTGGACATTCCAGCATGACAATGATCCAAAGCACACTGCACGCACCGTAAAGGAATTTCTTACAGCGCAATTAGTTTATGTCTTAGACTGGCCTGCTAACAGTCCAGATCTAAACCCAATAGAGAATCTGTGGTTTGAAGTAAAGAAAAAGGTTTCAAATACAAAGTGTGGAAATTTAAGAGAGCTGTATGACTTTTTTTTAGAAGAATGGAACTCGATTTCTCTTGCGAAATATCAAAAATTAATAGAGACAATGCCTCGCCGGTGTAAAGCTGTAATTAAAAGCCGTAGATATGCTATTAATTTTAGTTAAATATTTATTAAATTTATTTTTATGTTTCCTGTGCTACATAATATTGTGATTTTTTAAATCTAAGTGTCATACAAAACAATTCCCGAGCAGTTAAATAAATCGTTCTTAATTATTTGTCCAGTTTCAGTACTATTTGAATGTGTTACTTTGATAAAATCAATAAAATGTGCAAAAAATAGTTAGCGATTTCATACTTTATTCTTAAGTCAGGTTGCTCTATTAATGTGACTATTATATAACATAACTAGTTGCTTCTCAGAAGGTACACATCTCTGTGTATGATACGATTTAAATAAAAAACTTCTAGAACAAATCGTTCTTAATTATATGACCACAACTGTATATAATAAAAAATATCTATCTATGTAATATATAATATTAAATATATCAGTTGTCTAGTACCCATAACACAAGCTCTGCTTAGCTTGGGGCTAGATAATGTTGTGTGAAATGTCCAGTAATATTTATTTATTATTATTTATATCACCACCCCTTATCTCCCTTTTTAGGTTTTATTTTAATTACATATATTATACAAATACTATACAAAGGAAATAATACTAAATGTTGTTCATTTTATTCTACTGTATTGAATACTTAGTAAAACAAAATAATACTAAATGTTGTTCATTTTATTCTACTGTATTGAATACTTAGTAAAACAAAATAATACTAAATGTTGTTCATTTTATTCTACTGTATTGAATACTTAGTAAAACAAAATAATACTAAATGTTGTTCATTTTATTCTACTGTATTGAATACTTAGTAAAACAAAATAATACTAAATGTTGTTCATTTTATTCTACTGTATTGAATACTTAGTAAAACAAAATAATACTAAATGTTGTTCATTTTATTCTACTGTATTGAATACTTAGTAAAACAAAATGTCTGTACCTTTGTAGCTTTGAATTGACGAGTCGTAGTTTGCAGCACATAACTTACTTCTTATAACTTTATACATACATAGACACACGCCTTTTTCACCGAAAGGGTAGGCAGAGCCTCAATGGGCCTTTTCACCATGGCTTGCACCATCGTGGAGTATAGACGCGACAAGTGGTGAGCTCATCGCCGCCATTGCTTCCCACGACTGACTCGGCTAACGCTTTCTTCCAGTAATAACACATTCCATAATAAGCTAGCAGCCAGGACAAATCTTATACTAACGAACAAGTCCGGGTAATCCCTTAGTCAGCTTTTACGACATCCATGGGAGGAGACGGAGGGGTCTATTCTTAGACCGGCCACACCACAGCTTAAGTTATAAATCTTGTTTATGTGTTACTTCTATGTCAATAACAGATTCTATTCTATTCTATCTCCATACCACCCACCTTCTCTATGACACGTACCGTCTTTATACCACCCACAGTACAGCAGCCTGTCTCAATACCACCAGGGCAGTCTCAATACCACATACCTCATGATGCTTCTCCACGTGGTTGCTGTAAGTGCCCTCGTTGACGAACCCCTTGTAGCAGAGGTGGCACTTCAACGGAGAGTTCAGATAGTTCAAAGACTTGGCTCGAGCCAATACCACCTCCATTTGTTGCTCCTTTGATAAAATCACTTCATGTGCATCTATTTTCACATCTGAAACAAAGGTTATCTATTTGACGACCTCTGTGGCGAGGCAGGCTAAAGTTCGCCTGCGACGCAGGAGGTTGCGGATTCGATTCCCGCCTCGAAACAAATATTTGTACGATCTGCAGATATTTGTTCAGGGTGTTCTGGGTATTTTCTATATATGATAAAAAAATATAATATGTAATGTATTGTATTAAGTAAATCAGTTATCTAGTACCCATAACACAAGCTCTGCTTAGCTTGGGGCTAGATAATGTTGTGTGGAAATGTCCAGTATTATTTAGTAGTAGTAGAGCTTTTTTGGGAAAGAGTTCGTCAGGGTAAGTCTGCCACCATACCTATTTCTGCCGCAAAGCAGTAGTGCTCGCATTGCTGTATATGGTATGGTACGGAACCCTTCGTGCGCGAATCCAACTCGCACTGGGCCGGTTTTCGATAGCGCGTTGCAGCATTGGGACGCTTTTAACCGCGACATCTAGTTACGTTTTCTTGAACTAATTTTAATAATGGTATATACAACTAACATTTTAACACATTGGCTTAGACACCTCATTTTGATCAGCAAACCGTTCCGATCACTAATTCCATAAGCTTGTCTTGAAATAGTAGTTTATGCAACTGTCATATAAGAAAGGGTATTAAAACACGAGAGTCTGTTTATCGCACGAGGCGAAGCCGAATGCGATAATAGGTTGACTCGAGTGTTTTAATACCTAAGTTATATGCAGTTTCATACACTACTTTATCTTCACTTATAGGAAAAATTTAAATTAAACAAGGTAGAATACAAAAACACGATCGGCAAAAAATGTATGGGAAGCGCGGGAAATTAAGTTCAAACTACGCATGCGTGCGCCATTTTTTCACAGTTCGAACTGCGCATGCGTGCGCCTTTTTTTTCATATTCATGCTATAACCATAGACTAGTTTAATGAATTCATAAAAAAAAAGATAGCGGTACTATAATGAGTTTTATGATACAGTTGGCGGTACTATAATGAATTTTATTCTTAATTTTATGTATATGCGTCTATAAAGTGCTTCTGTATAAACCGTCTTTGAATTCGTAATTCGAATTTTTCGATTTGAGTGTAGATAAAATATATTTTACAACAAAATATTTGTTTTTAGTCAGGTTACTGATTTAGATTCCTTATGTGCTGGCTGACCAAAAACTAACCGTATGTATGAGTGTCTATATAAATAAACAAATAATGCTGGACAGTTCACACAACATTATCTAGCCCCAAGCTAAGCAGAGCTTGTGTTATGATGATATAGTGCTTGCATTGCTGTGTTCCGGTTTGAAGGGTAAGGGTGCCGTGAAATTACAGGCACATGATACTTTCCATCTTTATGCCTCAGGGGTGCAGTGCAATGCCACATAGGGCGCGTCCTAGGTGGACGTGACCTGTGAGGTAATGCACTGTTCATAGGCAGAGGTTACCGCTTAACATCAGGTGGGCCATCTGCTAGTTCCGTCATTCAGTACTATAAAAAATAAAATAAAAAAATACTTCATAAAATCTACACTAATATTATAAAGAGGAAAGATTTGTATTTTTGTATGTTTGTAATGAATAAACTCAAAAACTACTGTGCCGATTTCAAAAATTCTTTCACCATTGGAAAGCTACATTACCCCTGAGTGACATAGGCTACCAGGGGGGGGGGGATAGGAGGGGGGGGGCTGTTTTTCATCCTGAAACTACCCGTGCGAAGCCGGGACAAGTCGCTAGTAAATTATATAGATAGATATTTTTTATTAGATATATAGAAAATTGTATATAAAATGTATGGTATGGTATGGTATGTACCTTTCTGATAGCCTCGTTTTTTACTCCTTATCTTGACCCTTTTCACGATCTCGCTGGCTACCTTGAACGCAGTCAGAGGTATATTGTCATCAGAGTCCGATGACGCGATGTGCTCAGTGGTACCATGCTCGGAATCCAATTTGACATCGTCAGCAGGAACGTCTGAAAGTCAAAGTCAAAGTATATTTATTGGTGAATTACATGTTAAAAAGATATTGCAGATATAAAAAAAAAAAAATGCTGGACAGTTCACACAATATTATGTAGCCCCAAGCTAAGCAGAGCTTGTGTTATGGGTGCTAGATAACTGATATACTTATTACAACACATTACATAGAAAGATATTTGTTATTATACATAGTAAATACCCAGAACACCTGGACCAAATATCTGCAGATCGTATAAATATTTGTTCGGAGGTGCGAATCGAACCAGAACAAATATTTGTCTCAGGGTGGCGGTAGCAGTGCAATGCCGCATAGGGCGCGTCCTAGGTGGACGTGACCTATGAGGTAATGCACTGCTCATAGGCAGAGGGTATCACTTAACATCAGGTGGGCCATATGCTTGACCCGTCATTCGCGTAAATAAAAAAAAAATTATCACCTGTTTCATCCTGGGTCACATAGTTAATGACGCATTGTTGAAATGGCTCTTCCTTCACCACCGTATTTTCTTGCTTCAAATCCTTAGTCGAGTCCAGTTCAATCTTGGAGGCATCGTTATCGAGCAAGCATATTGACTCTATAGGAGTCACGGAGTAGTTCAACGCTACTCGCTCCAACAACAAGACTGTGTCTTGCGACAACTGAAAGAAATACATAAGAAATAAATGAGATCATTTTTACAAGCTTTTATTTGACTTGCAAATCTTGCAATGTTTGTCCGGGTGGAATCTTGCAATGTTTGTCCGGGTGGAATCTTGCAATGTTTGTCCGGGTGGAATCTTGCAAGCAGTTATCCTCAACCGATTGAGATGATATTTTGCATACCTGTCTAGTTGCGATGACAATACAATATTATGGTGACAGCGAGCTGATGTGATGATGGAGACGGAAGGTGGACAACGGAACTCCTCGAGGGATAATAGTAGACTGGCCGTGTTTAGGCTCATTTTGATCAGCTCACGGTTACAATCTCTAATTTTATAAAAGCCAAGCTTTTATTTAACTTGCAATGTATTAACCAAGTATTGCAAGTATAACCCAACGCTGAACGGCTGAACCGATTTTGATCAAACAAAGCTAAGAACACTCCCGACAAATCCACAACAAAGCAACAAAAATCGGGTCATCCGTTCGGGAGCTACGATGGGACATACAGACACACACACACGCACACACACACACAGACACGTCAAACTTATAACACCCCTTCGTTTTTCGTCGGGGGTTAAAAATAATAATAAATAATGCTGGACAGTACACACAACATTATCTAGCCCCAAGCTAAGCAGAGCTTGTGTTATGTGTTAGGCGAACCTTCGCCCGCCGCGCTACAGAGGTCACATCCCCCTAGGAAGCGCCCAATGCGGCATTGCACTGCGCCCGCCATTCTGAGACATAGATGAAAAGTCTCAAGTGCCTGTAATTTCACGGGTACCCTTACCCTTACCCTTACAACCTTTAAACCGGAACACAGCAATGCGAGCACTACTGCTTTGCGGCAGAAATAGGGATGGAGGTAGTACTTCCCCGGACGAACTCTTTCACAAAAAAGCTCTACTACTACTATAGGGGTAAAATTGACTGATGTATTATCTAACGTGTTTTGTAATATTAAAACAATAGCTGCAAGACAGTGACAGCGTTATTATTCACCTGCGCCCGGGAAGAGATGAGGTATAGATATGGATATAACGGGTATAGATTTCTTCAACTCGGAAGTAACTGACGTAAGCGACAAATGATAAAACTTCGTTTTGCTTCTAAAGTAGTAAATATACAAATAAATTATCATTAATTAATTTAAGTAATGTGATTACCTACAGAATAGTATATAAATTTACGCTTAATATTTTCTCTAGTCGAAGGAAAGACCTAAAAAGGGGTTTTAGGCCAATTTAAAAAAATAAAGTTATCGATAAAAGTTTCACCAATCGTGTTTCTAGTCTATGATTTATTTAGATTACATCCTCAAGTAATTACTGTATTAACATCAAGTTTGTAACCTTTACTGTTACTGAGTGAGCGTGTAATGCAGGGGTTCCCAAAGTGGGCGATAACGCCCCCTTGTGGGCGCTGCAGGCTAAAAGGCCCCCCTTTTAGCGCGGGCGGTAAGAGACCCAGACAAAAATGGGGGCGTCAAATCAGACACTTTCGCATTTTAATAGTTATTAGTATTCCTAGATAAGTCATTTTCGTAGATAATAGACCGCGGGCAATCATGTTTTAACAAGTTTTTGTTAAATAACCCGATTTGTGCATGTAATAGTCGTTTTTAAGCAGGAGAAAAAATGGAAGCGCTAAATAATAATTATGGGGACGCTAAAAAATAATTTATTATCAAAGTGGGCAGTAAACAAAATAAGTTTGGGAACCCCTGGTGTAATCCAACTCCAACTCCAATTTTTTTACATAGCGTCTAACATACCCCAATGCCACTGTGATAGAGTTGCAACAGGAGCTTTTCCGAATTTTGAGCCAATTCCACAAGTTTAGAGCATCTCTGCAGCTGACAGTGACATATGTAGCATACTGTGACGGGCCTCCCATCTTCTGTGTTGAGCTGAAAAAATCATTACATAAGGCACACGAGTTTAGAGCATCTCTGCAGTTGAGAGTGACATATGTAGCATACTGTGACGGGCCTCCCATCTTCTGTGTTGAGCTGAAAAAAACATTACATAAGGCACACGAGTTTAGAGCATCTCTGCAGTTGAGAGTGACATATGTAGCATACTGTGACAGGCCTCCCATCTTCTGTGATGAGCTGAAAAAATCATTACATTAGGCACACGAGTTTAGAGCATCTCTGCAGTTGAGAGTGACATATATAGCATACTGTGACGGGCCTCCCATCTTCTGTGTTGAGCTGAAAAAATCATTACATAAAGCACACGAGTTTAGAGCATCTCTGCAGTTGAGAGTGACATATATAGCATACTGTGACGGGCCTCCCATCTTCTGTGTTGAGCTGAAAAAATCATTACATAAAGCACACGAGTTTAGAGCATCTCTGCAGTTGAGAGTGACATATATAGCATACTGTGACGGGCCTCCCATCTTCTGTGTTGAGCTGAAAAAAACATTACCTATGGTGCATACCAGAGCCAAACTCCGTCACTTTCTGCCACTTTTAAAGTAATTAATTTTGTAAAAATTTAAAAAACCTTCAACTCAATGAAACGGCTGAACCGATTTTGATCAAACATAACTAAGAACACTCCCGACTAATTCACCTTTCAAACAAAACAATAAAATCAAAATCTGTTCATCCGTTCGGGAGCTACGATGCCACAGACAGACAGACACACACACGCACAGACACGTCAAACTTATAACACCCCTTCGTTTTTGCGTCGGTGGTTGAAAAAGGATAAGTGCGAGTAAACTCGTGCCCTGAGGGTTCCGAACTCTAGTGTTTTGAAATGGTATGAGCTCTTTTCGTGTTTCAGTAATTTTTTCCTACAAATGCTACTCAGCCATTTTAAGGGTTAACAAAACTCTGACTGACTGCAAGCTATGAGGGGACGGGAGAGTCTTTTTACAAGCTTTTATGTAACTTGCAATGTATGTATGTTTGTCCGGGTGGAATCTTGCAACTGTTCTTTTTATTTTCAATGTATGTATGTTTGTCCGGGTGGAATCTTGCAACTGTTTTTTTTACTTTCAATGTATGTATGTTTGTCCGGGTGGAATCTTGCAACTGTTTTTTTTACTTTCAATGTATGTATGTTTGTCCGGGTGGAATCTTGCAACTGAATTTTTAACTTGCAATGTATGTATGTTTGTCCGGGTGGAATCTTGCAACTGAATTTTTAACTTGCAATGTATGTATGTTTGTCCGGGTGTAATAGTAGACTGGCCGTGTTTAGGCTCATTTTAATCAGCACACGGTTACGATCACTAACTTTAGAAAAACTTGTACCTATTGAAAAATATATTTTTCACAAAAAACTTCTTTATAGTGAGGAAAACATCTGTACCTTTGTCCTGATGAGATTTTCATATATTTCTTGTAAGTGTGTGTTAGCAATCGAATGCACTTTAATATTATCAGCCAAACAAACTCTGCATACTGTAAAATTTGTCATTTTGTTGGCATAAATTTAAATTTTCGCCCATTTCGTAAACGTCCTAAGAGATGACGACTGCAGTGTATGTAAGTAATTAAGTAAACTTATAATTTTAGCACTCTCAAATGGTCCTGAAAATATATGTTTCAGAGAAAAACACAAACAAACAATCCGAAAGAAAAACCAATGATAGAATAATTAAAAACCATGGCTCTATGCACAACAGGGTCGTCAATCATTTAACAAGTACCAAGGTACAACTACCAATTCATTGAGTACTCAGAGTTGAAATATGTACATTATAGATTTCGCTATTTTCAAAAATAAGCTTCTTAGTCAACACGGACCAGTATCCAGGCCATTATAAAAAACAATATCAGCCATCTTGTTTCTACAGTTCATCCAATCAGAAAGTATCAGATTAGACGCCAGTGATGCCAATTCAGAAATGTTATAGCTAGATCTAGCAGTAAATTAACATCATCAGCTACAAAAAAACCGATCTAAACCCAAAGAAAAACAGAAAATTTACTAAAAAATGACAGTCTGTCTGTGGAGAAGAAGTCTCGGTTGACATATCTAAAAAAAGTAAGGTCGTATGCTTACTGTAAATTAGTAACATGATAAAACTATGTTTTTTTGTTCTAAATAATAAAAATATTATTAAAATATTATAAGTCGTAATCCAAAAGAAAACGTCACAAAATTATTTTATATGTACAATCAATTTATTTATTTATACATTATTGCACATACAATAATGTTACAAAAAGGTGGGCTTCATGCTAACAGCATCTTCTACCAGCAAAATCAGGTTTGTGACAGCTAGTGGTTGGCGTACTACTAGACTACCTAAACGTACTACGTAACTGCGTAAACTAACAAAAAAAATAAAAAGTTTCTTCCATTTTTTTTTTAACAATGTTTGTTTTTTTAACATAGACCTTTGTTTGACCACGATCTCACCTGTTGGTAAGTGACGATGCAGCCGAAGATGGAGCACAAAGGTCTAGAAGGCACCTATTCACTCTAGCCTAGCTCTATTCCATCTACAATAATTTTGGTTATTCATAAAAACAATTGATAGACCAAGTATATTCAAAAGTAGGCTAAAACAGCTTTTGCTGTAAGGGTGCTATAATGCACTACTTAACAAGTTCAGACAAGAATTGCTTTTTGAACATAAATTTCATAAGGAGGATTTTGTTTTTTTAGTAGTGATCTGGCTGTTTTTAAAAAATTGAGTTGGCAGCACTCATAGCATATGTCAGTCCAGTCAAAATTGTAAAAAATTTGCATTGATAATTAGTTAATTTGCATTAATTTGGATAATTTCCACTATCGCGGAATATAGACGTGACAAGTGGTGAGCTCATCGTCGCCATAGCTTGCCACAACTGGCCGGATAAATAAAAAACATATCGTTTATGAAATGCTGTGTCCCAGGCTGTTCGTGAATCGATGAAACAGGTATGTATATTTAATGCTAATTTAATAACTAGTAGTTACACAAGGGGATGGGCAGCAGCATCCTATTGAGTGCTCAACACGAATACTGCGATCACCCGCTCGCAATCCGCCTGCCAAGCGTGGTGATTATGGCAAAACCATTTCAGACCCACGGTACCCCTGGCCATACCCCTGGCGGTACCGTAGGACTTTTAAAGTTAAACGGTACCACCGAGTAAGTGACCCTAGTGATGTGTTGACCAAGCCCCGCGGTTACGTTTGCACCATTGATTTGCCCCATTAATGGTGCAGACGTAACTGGTTAGTTACGTTTGCACCATTCAATTTGATACAACATACTAACCTTGCTTTTCTCGCCATAAAAATTTGTTTATTTAGCGTTTGTGTTTGACATGGTTTTTTGGATAGAATGTTCACCAAAAAACAAGTTCCTTTAGGAACATTCGGTTGACTTTGCAAAATTTTGAAATTCCAAAATGTATAATTTCCCGTTTCTTTTTAGTGTTGTATTATTTTAAAGTTGTGTTCCTATAATGTTGACTTTTTTGGGATCACATAGTTTTATCAATCTATAAGGCGCTCAGAACACGACAAAATTTTGAACTCTCAGTTGCGGCAACCGGCAAATCGCAACTATAGCCGTTTTTTTGGATGACAGCTGTCAAAATTGATTCAGTCATATTTCGGAAACTACTCGTGCTAGAGTTTCGTTGTATAGCTCAAATGAAAGCTGATGACAAAATCTACATTTTGGATGACAGCTGTCAAAATTGAAACAGTCATATTTCGGAAACTACTCGAGCTAGAGTTTCGTTGTATGGCTCAAATGAAAGCTGATGACAAACTCTACATTTTTGATGACAGCTGTCAAATTGAAACAGTCATATTTCAGAAACTACTCGTGCTAGAGTGTCGTTGTATGGCTCAAATGAAAGCTGATGACAAAATCTACATTTTGGATGACAGCTGTCAAAATTGAAACAGTCATATTTCGGAAACTACTCGAGCTAGAGTTTCGTTTTATGGCTCAAATGAAAGCTGATGACAAACTCTACATTTTTGATGACAGCTGTCAAAATTGAAACAGTCATATTTCAGAAACTACTCGTGCTAGAGTGTCGTTGTATGGCTCAAATGAAAGCTGATGACAAAATCTACATTTTGGATGACAGCTGTCAAAATTGAAACAGTCATATTTCGGAAACTACTCGAGCTAGAGTTTCGTTGTATGGCTCAAATGAAAGCTGATGACAAACTCTACATTTTTGATGACAGCTGTCAAAATTGAATATTTCGGAAACTACTTTTGCTAGAGTTTCGTTGTATGGCTCAAATGAAAGCTGATGACAAAATCTACATTTTGTATGACAGCTGTCAAAATTGAAACAGTCATATTTCGGAAACTACTCGAGCTAGAGTTTCGTTGTATGGCTCAAATGAAAGCTGATGACAAACTCTACATTTTTGATGACAGCTGTCAAAATTGAAACAGTCATATTTCAGAAACTACTCGTGCTAGAGTGTCGTTGTATGGCTCAAATGAAAGCTGATGACAAAATCTACATTTTGGATGACAGCTGTCAAAATTGAAACAGTCATATTTCGGAAACTACTCGAGCTAGAGTTTCGTTGTATGGCTCAAATGAAAGCTGATGACAAACTCTACATTTTTGATGACAGCTGTCAAAATTGAAACAGTCATATTTCGGAAACTACTTTTGCTAGAGTTTCGTTGTATGGCTCAAATGAAAGCTGATGACAAAATCTACATTTTGGATGACAGCTGTCAAAATTTTATTTTTGTTTTATTTATTATTTCTGTCACCAGGCTGTATCTCATGAACCGCGATAGTTAGACAGTCGAAATTTTCACACATGATATATTTATGTTGCCGCTGTAACAACAAATACTAAAAAACAGAAAAAAAAAAAAAAAAAAAAAAAAAAAAACAGCGTTGCAGTTCACTGCAGCAATATGCTAAGCATGGACCTTTTTTGACGGCACTATACACACAGCAACAAATATTTTTTGACGGTGTAACTTTTGTTTTGTGTATTCAAGCTGTGTGTATGTGCTGTTCAAAATAAATTATTTCTATTCTTCTATTATATAATAAAACATATATATCTATGTAATGCATTTTACTAAGTCGGACTTGTTAGTATGATTTGTTGGTATAAGATCTGTCCTGGCTGCTAGCTTATTATGGAATGTGTTAATACTGGAAGAAAGCGTTAGTTGAGTCAGTCGTGGGAAGCAATGGCGGCGATGAGCTCACCACTTGTCACGTCTATATTCCACGATGGTGCAACCCACTGTGAAAAGCGGCCCATTGAGGCTCTGCCTACCCCTTCAGGAAAAAGGCGTGTGTCTATGTATGTATGTATGTATGTATATTAGTTATCTAGCACCCATAACACAAGCTCTGCTTAGCTAGGGGCTAGATAATGTTGTGTGAACTATCCAACATTATTTATTTTATTTAACTACCTATGTATGTACACAACATACGTATATAATATGTAAACAGATACTCTCAATGTCGCCTCATCTTATTTTATTTATTTGCAGAATAAAATAACTGATGATCAGAAGGAAATGGACTGTACATATCACTGCAAATACGTTTCCAGGATACCCATCCTTGTGATGGATCCTTCGGTAGCTGTGGTATGTATTACCTTCAGCATAATAACTAACAGGAACGCGCAGAAGCGTAACTCCTCAATTAATCTACCTACACTTATATTATAGTTCGTAAGTTTGTATGTAGGAGGTAATAAACGACTACATATCCGATTTAAAAAAAAAACTGTTCTTGAATATTTAGAAATTACTTTGAGGGTGGACATAGGCTCTATTTTATTAGCTTTCGCCCGCAGCTACGCTCGCGTTATATGTGTAGTTCCAATTCAACTCCGTAAAGGTTGAGCGGATTTTGATTAATCAAATCAAAATCCGAAAGATTAGATTATTTATTTATTTGCAAAAATGTGGAAACACTGAGTTGTTCTTGTGTAGGTAAATGGTCAACACGTTACAAATTTTTAACTATATTAATGGCGGAACAAGCAGACGGCCCACAGAGAGATGATGTTAAGCGGCAACCTCTGCCTTTATCAATACAATAACATCCACCTACGACCCGCCCTATGTGGCATTGCACTGCGCCCACCACCCTGAGACAAAAATGAAAAGTCTCGTGCCAGTAATTTCACTGGCACCTACCCTTCTAACCGGAACACAGCAATGCGAGCACTTCCTCTGAACGAACTCTCGCAAAAAAGCTCTACCTACTAAAAAGTATCTAGCATGCAAATGATGATAAAGTTTTTTATTTATTGATTTTTGGTGTGTGGATGAACGCTTGCGAAGGGCGGTAGGGGGGGGCTGCTTTTTATCCCAACAACATGCTTGCGAAGCCGCGGGCAAAAGGCTAGTTGCTAACAAATGTAATTCTTTGATTACAGTGTTTCCTGTGCCGGACAAGAAATGATTTCGACGAACTATGCAGCACGATCGCAACAAACTTGACTCGCGAGACTCAACCGCTCTTCGACATATGCGAGAAGAGACCGTCGCATTGGAGCCCCCTCAATAATGACATTGACTTACAGAATACTAACATATTTACAGGTAACTTGCTGTGCCCGACCTGAGAATAGACCGCTCCCGTGGATGTCGTAACAGCCGACTGCGTGTAGAAATTAGGGAATAGGCAACAGCATCCACCTGAGTACTTAACACCAATAAAATAAATAAATACATAATGCTAGTTCACACAATGTTATCTAGCCCCAATATAAGCAGAGCCTGTGTTATAGGTAGGTACTAGATAACTGATATACTTAATACAATTTTTTTGTATACAATAGTATGCAAAAAAAAAGTACATAAGCATGGTGGAAAAACTGCAAAATAAGTTAACTATGTATACTTAAAGGTATTTTTTTAACTGTAAACATAAAAAGGGTTTGTTTACGGTCAAATTAGCAAAACTGATGATATTTATGAGATACTATCAATTAAAACATGTGTGTTATGTCTCTTAGCGCTCGCGAATTCAACTTTCTCTATCTGAAAAAGTGTTGATAAACTGTAATGAGCAAAAAACACCAAAAAATAATAATTTCGCCCCTCAAGCGAGACGAAATAAGTCATTATAATGTATTTACATCATACATAGACACACGCCTTTTTCCTGAAGGGGTATGCAGAGCCTCAATGGGCGCTTTTCACAGTGGGTTGCACCATCGTGGAATATAGACGTGACAAGTGGTGAGCTCATCGCCGCCATTGCTTCCTACGACTGACTCAACTAACGCTTTCTTCCAGTATTAACACATTTCATAATAAGCTAGCAGCCAGGACAAATCTTATACCAGCAAATCATACTAACAAGTCCGGGTAATCCCTTAGTCGGCTTTTACGACATCCATGGGAGAAAATGGAGGGGTCTATTCTTAGGCCGGACACACCACGGCAATGTGTATAGGTAGATCTAATGAATAACTACTATTGTATGTTTAAAAATAAAAAGGTGCATATTGTGTTTGAAAACGTTGTTTTACTAACAATAGCCAGGCACCTATCTATCGCTATATAAGTATGCCTATTTGCTATAGAGGCATACATATATAGCGATAGGTAGGTAGCTAACTATTTATGTAGTATGAAAAATGCAAATAGAGCTAAAGCACAGAATAAATAATAGTTACTATGCCAAAAGTTCAATTAGTCAAATACAGAAGGCGCGCATGAGCTCCTCCCCTCTTTTGGCGGGAGATATATCTCTATTTCTATATATAAAAAATTCCTCTATGATGCACAATAATAATATACCCACTCTCTCTATGTCTCTACCACAGAGCACTAATACCTACTCTCTAGCGAGTTTAGAGATCCACGGGAGTGACGTTGTCACACAGTGACAAAACTCCTTCAAAATAATATAGAAAAAAAAAAAACAAGGTAAAAAGTACTTTGGTCGAAGGTCTCTATAAAAACTACAATTACATAGACTATTAACAAATTTTTGCAGTTGCAAGTTGAATTTTTGCCATGAATGTAGTTGTACTACATCACAAACCACTAGGATGCTAACGTACTCATAGACGTAGAATTTTTTCGCTAGTACATATACTAAATCTATGAACGTACTACATCTTCCTAGATTTTCGCATGCTCTAAATTTTTAGGGTTCCGTTGCCAAATGGCAAAAAACGGAACCCTTATGGATTCGGCATGTCTGTCTGTCTGTCTGTCCCTCCGTATCTCACAGCCACTTTTTTCCGAAACTATAAGAGCTATACTGTTGAAACTTGGTAAGTAGATGTATTACCATAAAGAAATCAGGGGTGACCAACTTACGGACCGCAAATAGTTTATCGGTTTTAGTTGTTTTTTATGTTATTTAATTTGATTGGTTTTAGATAAGGAAGAGAGAACTACGGAGACGATGATATAGAGGGTACATACAGTTAAAAAGAGAGGGAGACGTATACCGTCAAATGCCGAACCACTGCAGAACATAAAGTGCGCTTAAAAACACTGTGCACTGTGTTTTGCAATGCAACGAAAATGATGAGGAAATATTAAGCACTAGGGACTCGCCCCGGCTTCGCACCCGTGAGCCCCTGGTGAACCCCCTCCCCCCCTCCTTATTACTTATTCTGCTATAAAAAAAAGATAACTAACATCAGTCCAGCCGATCTTGTGTTACAAGTGGTGTAACTAACACGACTTTGTTATATATATATATCCCCTGTGATGATTGTGCAGCTTGCATATGATGGCTACAAACATTCTGTGGCATTTTTAATGAAGCTTCACCGCAGAAGGAACCTTCAGCTACATACATCTGTAAAATGTTATTGGAAGAAGTCAAAGCTTGCCGGTGTTACCCAGTTTTTAATATAGATTTAAATTGCCTACTACTGGTGCAGTTTATGTGTAAATTACATTATTTATTACTATTACAGGTAGGGACTACATTAAATTACATTAAAGCCAAGAATTTTAGACAATGTAAAGAAGTCACAATACCACAAATAATAACGTTTTTTTTTTTTTTGTTTTTTTTTTTCAATTCTATAACAACGATAATAACGATTCTATAATAACGATTTTATTGATAAAATTGTGGAAAAAATTTGGTCGAGCATGGAATACTGCAGCCACCTTTGGGATGGTTCCGCAAAATATTTGGGATGGTTCCGCAAAATATCAGCTTGCTGCTTTGGACTCAATAGAGCGCCGTCTTCGATTAAATATGTAGTTATTTCATCGAAGAGCGCCGTGCTAAAAAAACTTATTAATGACAAGGCACTGGTTGCGAAAAGGTTGCAGAGCTTAGAACATCGTCGAAGAGTTGCGTGTTTGTGTATCTTCTACCGCATACATTTAGGTGAGTGTGCTCAGGAGCTGCACGATTGAATCCCCTCGTATCCATTCCGCCACTTGACGACCAGACGTGGAGAGGCGTTTCACCCTTTTGTTGTCGCCCGACATATCACCGTCGCGTACAAACCATTTCTCGAGCCCTTTCATCATGCAGACAGCAAAGGCCTGGAACTCTTTTCCAGCTTCTTTATTCCCTTTATCATACACCTTGGGCATCTTCAAACGTATAGTGAATAGGTATCTTCTAGGCGAGCGTGCTTAAATAGGTGATTGTCGCTTCCCATCAGGTGAGATATAGCCAAACAAAAGCCTACTTTAGTATTTTTTTAAAACTGACAGAAATAATGGCTATGCATGGCCTTATATATATGCACCTTTACAGAAAGACATGATTTAAGTTTTTAAAACTTTTAAAATTATTGCAAGACGGAAATGACAAGAAAAATGCCAACTGGTCGAAACAGCAACCAAGGCCCAAGTCAACTCAGATCTTTGGTTTACAATGCGATAAGGACGAGTGACGGCTTCGAAAGCTTAAAAAGCTGCTAAGTGCCGCACACAGGATGGTAATCTGGTAGAGGCAATATTTGGTGATTTGGTGCCAAACTTATCGTTGAAACCGATGCCATGAAAAGAGAGAAGGTTTTAGAAGACAGTGTGAGAACGGAACATTCCTCACATTTAGTAGTAGTAGAGCTTTTTTGTGAAAGAGTTCGTCCGGGGCAGTACTACCACCACACCTATTTCTGCCGCAAAGCAGTAGTGCTCGCATTGCTGTGTTCCGGTTTGAAGGAAATGGTTGCCGGTGAAATTACAGGCACATGATACTTTTCATCTTTGTCTCAGGGTGGCGGGCGCAGTGCAATTCCACATAGGGCGCGTCCTAGGTGGACGTGACGTATGTGATAATGCATTGTTCATAGGCAGATGGTACATTTTATCATCAGGTGGGTCATCTGCTTGATCCGTCATTCTAAGTAGTATATAAAAAAAAACCTTCCGTACTTTATCTCAGTGCAAGTTAACCATTTTGAAGCATTACCCGACGGAGTACCTAACTGACAATCATGTTATAGTGATAAAGTATCCATAAAAGTTGCAACTGTTACTAAATCATATGTTGACGGATTATTAGGCAAGAAATATTTAGCACAAATTCAGACCCAGATGCTATTAACCGGAAAAGAGAAAGGTTTTCTCTATTGCCCATGCAGACTTTGAGGTCTATAAAAATGTGGACGTCTACGAAGTTACATCTGTCGAAACATCTTCGTTTAAAATCAGTACATACTTTTAGGAAGGAGTGTGTTTTTGATAAACTTATTAAATAAATAAATAAAATAAAAAAATAATGCTGGACAGTTCACAAAACATTATCTAGCCCCAAGCTAAGCAGACTTTGTGTTATGGGTACTAGGGAACTGATATATTTAATGCAATATATTACATAGATAGATATTTTTTATTATACATAGAAAATACCCAGAACACCCTGAACAAATATCTGCGATCGCACAAATATTTGTCCCGAGGCGGGAATCGAACCCGCAACCTCCTGCGTCGCAGGCCAAACCTTCGCCCGCCGCGCCATGAGGTTAAAATAGCTGAACCAACTGACACGCAGAAATAAACCAGTAAATTTGTATTATGATATGTATTTGTCTTTTATTTAATAAAATCACTAATAAAAATTAAATAGTCAGTTATGTAAATTAACTATACCGCAAGCAGTAATCATAACATAGTCCAATAAATCAATTTGCTTAAGATCGATAGTAGCGTGCGGCATCAAGAACCCAAAGTCTCTTAATCTACCAATAGTTCTCTCGACATGTACACTCAACGCTGCAATTTTAATTGTTTCGAGTACTTCACTTTTTGTGGGAGTAACTTTAGCACTGACACTGGGCGGTCTCATCAAAAAGCATTCTTTTTGCTGCAAAAGATGTGACACATTCTTGTGACCTCGATCAGTCATTACCGCTCCATTTTTAGGTAGCAAATCTAGAAACCCACAGTCCTCAAAAATTACGGAGTCCGATGTTCCTCCTCCATATCCTTCAGATATAAAGTTAATAAGACCATCCGGGGTTATAGAAATCAGATATTTCATGGTATTGCACGATTTATTTTCCGACCATGTTAGTGCTTGCGTTACAGCATTAGTCGGTTTTTCAATTTGTATTTCTAGACAATATATGATACTTTTTATGTTGCTGTATCTCTTTCGAAAAGGCATTGGTATGTTAGCCAAAACTTGACCTGCTTTTGGAAAAAATACTAGAGTTTTCATACAAGAAGAAATTAGTGGTAATGTTTTTCGAAAAATTATTCCTACAGCATCGCTTGTCATACCAAAGTCAAGTGAAAGTATGGCATTGGATTGGTATAAACGTATTTTTTTTAAGATTACCATCACATCTCTAGGTGTGCATTTGCATGATTCACTTAGTAGCTGAATGCAACAGTAAAACTTTTTTGGGAGACCTATAAGCATCTTCGGCTCTCGAGATATGCATAAAAGTGCGGCTTTTTGCACGTAAGTTTGAAACGAATCCTTTTCGAACTCTGATTCTGAATCGATTACATCTGATTCACGAATGTCGTAATCACTGAAACTTTCCTTGTATACTAAAGATTTTTCTTCTAAGCGGGTACTTAGTTTTTCATTTTGAAGTGGTTTCTGTTTAAAGACTTCGATATTTTTTTTATCTTCAAGTGGCAAACTAAAATATTTACTATCAGTCTGTGTACCTTTCTGACTAACTTTATTTGTTATGTTTACTTGTTTTTTTTTGTGTTTCCTCTTTGTAATTTTTGTATCTTCAGTTGTTGTTTCTCCGGTCGTATATTCTAAAGGGTCAATATGGATGTTTTCAACTTGAACAGTAACGGGATCCACAATATATAACTGTTCAACATCATTTGAAGTTGACGCAATATTTTCAATTGATTTAGTTTTACGTTTTGCAGTTTTAACTTTCGCTATAACAGAGCGTTCAGGTTTTTTAAATAATTGTTTTTGACAGGCAAACTTATGAGGCACGACGTCTTTCTTGAGTTTGAGCATTCCTCCAACTAATTTGTACTTCACATAGTTGTCCATGTCATTTTCCACCTGAAACAAAAATAAAATATTTTCAGAAAAAATATTAATTATGTTAGTAAAGAATTGTAAGTAATATAATATAATAATAATATAAGCCATTTATTCCCATAATAAACAAAAAGATGTAAACCTGTTGTCAAACCTGTTGTTTTTACCTACTCTATTCAAGGATTACCAATCGCAAAAATGGATGTAATTAAAGACCTCGGAGTTTACCTTGATTATAAACTATTGATGGACGAACATATTAATAACGTCTCCGGTAAAGCTTTTAAAAACGTAGGCTTTGTTATGCTCGTCTGCAAACCTATTAATGACTTGAACTGTATTAAAATTGTATACAATGCATACGTTCGTAGCTCCTTAGAACACGCTAGTCCTATTTGGTGCCCTCAATATATAACGTATGTAAATTCATTAAACATTTAAACTATAGATTCAAAAAATATTTTGATACCTACGAAGATGCATGTTTATACTATAAAAAAGTTCCCTCGCTACACATTAGACGAATTATAACAGATATGCTAACTGTTCTATGACATTATTACTAGCAGGATTGATTGTTCAGATTTGGTGAATCAGGTTGGACTGAATGTGCCATTAAGTGAATGTGCTAGCCAAGAAGATACCTAGCTACAGTAACAGATTTGGACATATCTGACCCATTACCTAAATTTAGGAAACATTTAAAGGAACTCATGTCTTGATAAATTTGTGAAATTTTTAACACATTTTTGTAACCTTCTTGTTTGACAAATGTCAAATAGTTAAATTTTATACCGCAACATTCGACATCTATAATTTAAGTAAAATTCTAGCCTAAACTAAGTATTATTTCTATAAATTATTATCCTTTGTCGTAGTATTATGTAATAAGTATTTTTATATTTCTTATCCTTTAATTTACTATGTATCCCTATTCCCTGTAATAAGCTGTTAACTGTTGTATTTCTTGCGCACGCTGTGATACCCTATAATTACGGGAACACTAAGATTAAGACCTTGTTTTGTTTTGTTTTTTGAATGTGTTAATGTAAACCTGAGTTGGGTGTCCTGTTTAATAAAATAAAAAAAATAAAAAAAAATCGTACCCGTCATACTAAGTTATTCCATGTCCCGCGTCACTGAACAAATTTCACGCTAAATTCAGTTCTTACTAGAATGACCAACACGTACAATAACCAATTCTCACACATCGATCCTTTCATTATGACTAAGTCGACATTCAAAAGTCACGTATTGAAAACTCTCACTCCTGTGAGGGAGTAAACGCACACATGTTAACATACTCAAACTTCCCCTCGCCCTTTTCCCAACGTCTTCTTGCTTTTTACTGAAAAGCAAGCATTTTTCAACTCTGAAATTAACTCTCATGCTCATGATCCTGAAATTTTGTGGAAAAATTTGAAAAAACATGCAACCGACGACACTAAGTTAAATGAACCATTGCCACACTCTCTTAACAATCCTAATTTGATAAATTAACACTTTCTTAATATTCCTGGATCTGCTATTATCCCGATATCCACGCTAAGCTACTTTGAACGCCACAAATTTTGTAATGAAATATTTAAACTTACTCCTGTTACTGAACTTGATCTGTCAAAAGCATTACTATCAATCTCTTCTTATGCAGAAGGCATTGATAACACCAACATGGACATGATTCTACTTACCTTACCACATACACTGCCTGTTATAACTTCTATAATGAATAAATCAATAGCCTCCTCTACATTCCCCTTTCACTGGAAAACTAGTCTTACATACATACATACATAGACACACGCCTTTTTCCCCGAAAGGGTAGGCAGAGCCTCAATGGGCCTCTTTTCACAGTGGGTTGCACTTATAACACCTATACCGAAAATATCTAACCCTACGCAATTTAAGGACCTTAGACCTATAAGTATTTTACCCTGCTTATCTAAAGTACTTTAACGCAGTGTTTAACCAAGTTTCGAAATACATTGAAGACAACCACATTTTACCCTCAATGCAATCTGGTTTTAGAAAGGGTGTAAGTACGGCAACTGCACTTCTTGATGTCGTTGATAATGTCCTTTCTGCACAAGATTCTGGAAAAAGCACAGTGTTGGCCCTTCTTGACTTCTCCCGTGCGTTCGACTGCATAAGTATCCCATTGCTTCTCTCTAAGATGTCTTTCTATGGGTTTGATATGTCCGCTGTTTCATGGTTTAACAGTTACTTGAAAGGAAGAAATCAAATAGTGTAAGTACGAAAGAGTGACGGTAGTTCGTAATTGTCAGCTGCGTGTAATGTTGAGAGAGGAGTGCCACAGGGTTCCATACTCGGTCCTCTTCTATTTATTTTGTATGACGTACAAATTTATGTGCATACCAAACCAGCCGAAGTCAATTCTGTCATTTTAAAATTAAATTCAGACCTAGATGGAATTGCGCTCTGGTCGCATAATAACTGTCTTACGTTTAACCCGACCAAATCTAAATTTATGGTACTGGGCTCAAAGAAACAAATAGATTCTACTTTATCACGTAATCCTAAAATTTATGTTCTCGGAAACCTTGTTGAGTATGTCACTGAAGTTCGTAATTTGGGCATACTCATAGACAATAGATTGCAGTTCGCAAACCATATTCTTAACGTGTCAAAAAGTTATTTTTATCGCCTTAGAATTATGTACAAAGATCGACATTTGCTTAGCGAAGAGGTGAGGCTTAAGTTGTGCGAAGCTTTAATTATATCCAAACTCAACTATGGAGACATTGCTATTGGCCCGTGCCTACTGTCTAAAACCAAAAAGGTTATTCAGCGTGTTCAGAATGCGTGTATTCGTTACTGCTACAGAATCCCACCTAGGTGTCATATTACCCCGTATATTAATCGAGCAAAACTACTTAACATGGCATCTCGAAGAAACCTTCATTTAGCTGGCCTGATGCATACCCTTGTCAGGTATAAGCACCCCAATTATCTATATGACAAACTAAGCTGGCGCCATAACCACAGAAGAAGTGATCCCAGACGAGTCAATCAATTTAATTTAGTTACTCCATTTTATAAAACGCGAGCACTTGAAGGAAGTTTCCGCTATCATGCCACTAAGTGCTGGAACAATCTGCCACCTCCACTGAGAAATCCACTATCTAAGGGCACTTCTAAATACAAATATAAAATAATTCTCTTGCATGAACAACTTGGTAGTGGCTAAACTTACTTCTATACAAAATAAAACGAGTTTACGGACCCACGAAGATACATTCTAGCATTCACATACACCATACGCACACACTCACACACACCTACACAAGATGGCTTTTCCTGCTCTATCGTGCTCTTAAGACACTGGTAGTGGTGGTAGTAGCAAGTGAGCCACACACACATACACACCCACACACTCACACATACATACAACACACCAAGACCTACCCACAAACCCACACTCATAATACTTACATTATTAACTTATTGTTTTTATTAATATGTATGTGTACACTATCATCACATTTATATTTTTGTATTATTTTGAAACCAACCCCAATTGGAAAGACTGAAAAACAGCGTCTTGTTTTCGGACTAGGCACAAAAAGCTGAGTCGTTGCGTTTTCACCAAACAACTTATTTTATTCTGTATTTTCTAATTTTTACTCTTATATAATTGTATTTTGTATGTAATTATTTTGTTAAACTGGCTGATTTTTGGTGAATAAATGTATTTTCTTTCTTTTATTTCTTGCTGACTGTTAAATAAATTTATAGATAAATAGTATTTATTTAATATACCTACACTCAAAGATTGTTCTTAGTTTGTATATTATATTAGATAATGGGACAGACTTCTTGATTTGGTACCTACCTATTGAGATTTTATTTGTGTACCTACCTACTCTCTTTGAATTTGTACTTAATTTAACTAATAAATTTGTTCTTATTTTTCATTATAGTAATTTTTATTGTAAACAGGATATTTGCCATCATAAGTCTGATGTTCTCCGGTTACTATTAGTTTTTTTAATGTCTCTGTATTTTATGTGGAAGCCTGTTATTGGCCATTCTTTATATATAATAAGCATAATTTAAGTTTTCTGTATCGCTGTTGGTTTCCCATTAAATTAAATAAAATAAAAGAAGTACAAAAACTTAAATCATACTAAATAATGTAAGTATTACCACATAGTATTTCTAAAATATACAAATTACATATACTACATTAAATTATTTGGCGCAACACATTGAGTGACATGGCCACATGCGTTTCGGTCCATTGAATGAGGATCAGACCATCCACCCGCTCTGCGACTGTGTTCAGGAAGCTGTTGGCAACGACGCGCACCCGCCACATCAGGGAGGCCACTCTCTTGCGCATGATGGAAGCCGTCAGTGTGTGACTCCGCGAATATACCTGATGCGCTACAGAAACGTGGCAGCCCCAACATCATCCTGAACGCATTGTTATACTGAATGCGTAGGGCGTTGTACGTTTGAGTAAAGTTGATCCATACGCTGCTAGTATAAAAAGATTGGCAGTAAGCCCTAAACAAGGTGATCTGTACACTTTTCGTGCACTTTGCAATTCTACGGATCTTCTTATATTACTTCTGCCTGTTGATTTATCCAAAAGGTGGTTTTCCGTACTACGTAGAATACCTATCATTATAGTAAAGTGATTTCTAACATTGTAAAAAGCTAAGCAAAACACACGAACATGGCGAAACGATAAGGGTTCTGCTTGATTACGAAACAACATTTTGCTTAGGAAATGAGTGATCAAATGGGTGGTGTGGATGGAATGGTCGAAAGCAGAAAGTTTGACTTCAGAACTTTATTTGGACGAGTTAGGAGACAAACATACTAAAAGTCCTTACCCCTCAGAGCTATGCCAAAAGCTTAGTCTGTGGTGGGCTATGTCTGGGGGGGCACAAAGAAGGTCCCGTTTTTTGTTTTTTTTGCTTACATCTCGAAAACGATGGGTCTTAGGAAATTTTGTTTCACTTCTTTTTTTTTTTTTTTTTTTTTTTTTTTTAACATTAATAGACCTTTGTTTGACCACGATCTCACCTGTTGGTAAGTGACGATGTGGCCGAAGATGGAGCACAAAGGTCTAGAAGGCACCTATTCACTCTTGACTTGAAGAGACCCAGATTATAGTTTTCAGGAAAGACAGACGACGGCAGTGGAGTGGCTTTGGAGTGTGTTCCACTCCTTAGCAGTTCGCATTATAAAGGTAGAACCGAAACGTTTTGTGCGAATAGAAGGTATACCAATGAGGTAAGGATGGTACTGAGCCGTACGCCTGCTCGTCCTATGATGAAAAGGAGATGGTGGGATCAGATCGTGCAGTTCCTGGGAGCATTCCCCGAAATGTAACCTATAGAAGATTGAAAGGCATGCAACCTTACGGCGGTGCTCGAGACTCTGGATCTTAGTCTCCGCCATATGTTGCACACCTATAAGCCTGAAAGCTCTACGTTCGATCGAGTCCAAGGCAGCAAGCTGGTATTTGGCCGAACCATCCCAAACATGGCAGCAGTACTCCATACCAGCCCGGACTTGTGCTTTATATAAACTAAGAAGCTGTCCTGGTGTGAAGTAACGCTTTACCTTATTCAGGATGCCTAGCTTCATGGCAGCTGTTTTTGCCTTAGACTCGATGTAAGAGCCAAAGTTGAGAGTAGGCGTGAGCGAAACACCTAAGAGCTCGAGGTGATCTCCTATAGCTACAGGTACATCACGGAATACAGGAACTTGGAGAAACGGACTTTTTTTCGCCGAGAAGAGACAAGCCTGCGTTTTAGAGGCATTGAACTTGACTAGATTGGCATCACCCCAGTCGGATACAGCCTTGAGAGTCAAATTCAGATGCTGCAGCATCTCATCTCTTAACCCCTGAATTTCATTCTGCCTAGCTCGCGCAGTAGAAACATATCTCTCCACAACTGTGCTGTCGTCTGCATACCCAATGATACCGGGCATTAGCAGATCGTTAATGTGCAACAGAAACAGTGTGGCAGATAGCACTGACCCCTGAGGTACACCGGCGTTAATAGCCAATTGATCCGACGAGCAGCCGTCAATAACTACTCGAATGGATCTTTCCCTCAGAAAGTCTGCGAGCCAGGAGCAGAGTTGAACTGGCAGTCCGTAGGCAGGAAGCTTGCCAATAAGGCTAGCGTGCCAAACCCTATCAAAGGCCTTCGAGACATCTAATGAAACAGCTAGTGCTTCACCGTATTTCTCGATGGCCTCACTCCAAATGTGCGTGGCATACACAAGAAGGTCCCCAGTAGACCGGTTTCGGCGAAATCCGTATTGGCGATCACTGAGGAGGTCGTTACCTTCGAGGTATGCAAGGAGCTTCCTATTCAGTACACGCTCCATACATTTACAAAGTAGGGAGGTGACCGAAATAGGGCGGTAGTTTGAAGGGTCAGCACGACTGCCTTTCTTGGGTACAGGCTGCACGTTTGCGAGCTTCCAAGATTTAGGGACTTCACCAGTTTTAAAAGAGAGGCGGAAAAGTCGCGCTAATACTGGAGACAACTCAGGGGCACAGGTTTTCAACACTATAGCCGAGATACCATCCGGACCGCTAGCTTTATTCACGTTGAGACTACGTAGCGTTCTGAGCACTTCCTTTTGCTGGATGCGAATTTCCTGCATTGAAGCTTCGCACCGAGGAAGGCTGGGTGGAGTTTCGCCAGAAGTGTCAAGACGTGAAGCCTCCGCAAATTGAGTAGCAAATAAATTTGCTTTCTCAACCGCAGCGTGAGCTAGGGACCCGTCCGGTTTCAGTAGTGGAGGGACTACATAATGAAAGCTGATAAAATTCACTACAGATTTTATTGTATACACTATTTACTTATTCCCGATCGTTGTCTAGATATGAGCTCCGTAGAACAGTCTATTATCAAAAATGAGTAAGTTTGATTATAAGTTTTCATATATACATTATACACATATAATTTGACTTCTAATTATATCGCGAAAATATTATTATTATTATTATGTCTTTATATTCTTTTAGCTCTCCGAAGAGGTGTTTTATGCACGGGCCTGAGCCAAGTGCTAGTTTAGTTAAAAGTTAATTTATGTTTAAGAATTTCCTTACTATTCTGCATGTGTTGAGTATGACTGCCTTTTGCAGAAGAGTGTATGTGGATGGATGAATATCGAGAGTTTTTAGGCTGGTGTGCAGTGTTTTCGGGATGACGCCAGTTGTTGAGAGAATTATAGGGATAGTTTTGACTGTTTGGACTTGCCATTGAGACTTTATCTCAACTGCAAGATCCGTGTATTTAGCAATTTTTTCTGAATGGGTTTTGACCAAATTGTGTGTGTTGCATACGGCTATATCTATTACGAAGACTATTTTGTCTCTTTTATTTAGTAAAGTTATATCTGGCCTGTTGAAATGAACGGTTCTATCTGTGATTATGGTTCTATCCCAATACATCTTGTATTCGTTGTTTTCTAGAATTACTTCAGGTGTGTATTTATAGTATGGAACTTTTTTGGGTATGAGTTTGTACTTGAAGGCGAGGTGTTGGTGGGCTATTGCGGCAACTTGGTCATGTCTATGTTTGTAGTCAGTTTGGACGATGGCTTTACAGGCTCCTGTTATATGTTGAATAGTTTCGGAAGAACTATGGCAGTGCCTGCAAATCTCTGTGGGTAAGTTAGGCAAACGGCAAATGTATTTCTGGTAGTTGCGCGTTTCGATGACTTGATCTTGGATCGCTAACATAAATCCTTCCGTCTCGGGAAAAATCTCTCCACGCCGCAGCCAAGCGTTCGACGCACTTTTGTCGACATGTGTCTGCTGCAGATCGTGGAAATCACGAACAAAAATATCTGCTGTTTCATACATTTCGGTCGAGTAGGTATTTAACATTTCTATAGAACAGCTGTTTTTTTTCACAATTTCATTGTTCTCTCAATATTAAAACTTGTTCGTATGGACGAGTACTATCGTCAGTTTCCGGCTCCTACAACCTACCTACCTTTGTGGCGCTTTTTTCTCAGATGAACTGTTTTTAAGTTATATAGCAATGTAAGTATGACAAAAAACGTGAGGTAAAAAACACATTTTTGAAAATCTACCGTTTTTCGGAGCTCATAGCTTGGCAACGATTGAGAATAGGTAAAAAGTGTAGAGAATCGAAGTTGTAGAAATTTTTATCAGCTTTCATTATGTACTAAAACAAAATTTCCTTTGACACATCGTTTTCGAGATGTAAGAAAAAAAACAAAAAACGGGACCTTCTTTGTGCCCCCAAAGGGCTTTGCTCAGAGGACTTTTAGTATGTTTGTTTCCTAACTAGTCTAAGCAATGTTCCGAAGTCAAACTTTCTGCTTTCGCCCTTTCCATCCACATTTATTCGTTACCTAGGCTTATTAGCCGCATTCAAAACTGTCTGTGTTTGTGAGCTATGATGCCAAAGACGGATAAACGGTGTACCTACAAAAGGCTTTAAATAACAACACTTTTCTATCGGACGATAAAAATGTGCCTGATATCATTCTTACGGTGATGATAGGTACCATAAATTGCGGGCCGCTACTTTGATATTTCTGCCAAAATGTTGGTATATTCTATTCTACATTTCTGACGACCTCTGTGGCGCGGTGGGCGTAGGTTCGCCTGCGACGCAGGAGGTTGCGGGTTCGATTCCCGCCTCAAAACAAATATTTGTGCGATCTGCAGATATTTGTCAGGGTGTTCTGGGTATTTTCTAAGTATAATTAAAAATATCCTACATTAATTGTATTTAGTACCTATATCAGTTATCTAGTACCCATAATGCAAGCTCTGCTTAGCTTGGGGCTAGATAATGTTGTGTGAATAGTCCAGCATTATTTTTTATTTATTTTATTTCTATTCCTACCTACTATATATTTTGCAGCCCGCCAACAGCTGTAGGTACATAGGTTGAACAGCTCTGTCACATTATAATCATACCTACTGCTTACCTACTAACAATTAAAAATAATTATCACAAAATAAAATATTGTGCCTGTCAACCTCCTATCAAAACACGATCTTTTTTTTATTCTTAACAAAATAACCTAAAAAAAGACTGAAAATTACCTACTATAAAGATCGGTTCAGTTCCAGTGAGCATTGTGATGTCGTCATGTCTCCAGAGATACCAAAATAACTACAACTACGTTTTATTAGAGTAGGTAGGTATTCAGAAGATTAAATTAAGAGTTTCATAAAAATGCACAATTAGAGGTTAAGTTAGATAGGTATTTACATCGAAATGATCTTCACAACAGAACCCAACAGTTTTAGGTCCTATTGCATCACCTCTTCGTATAACTGTCATCCACTTCTTTCTGGATTTTGGGTCCATCGGCACGGTAAAAAACAGCTTTTTCGGTGTTTTTACAGTTGAATTAAAACACTGAGGCACGACACAGTATTTATGATGTCTCATTTTTAACAACTACCTAGGTAGAAAGAAATAATCGCTTACGGCTTAGCAAAACGATAAAAATTAGCGTAAGCGCGAGCGACCCACTCATCATGTAAACAATCACTACACGTTTTCCAGTGAGTGAGTGAAGGATCCGCCGCGCCCGCCCGGCCGAGACGACAGGAATCGTGACGTCATCACACGATCGACTATCGAGTGCCGCCACAGAATAAAAATAGTACAGGTTTTGGCAAAAAATGCTCACATTGATCTTAATTTTTTCAGCCACTATGATATAATTATTTTTAATTATATCACAGTTATTTTCTTATTTTGTCATGATTACTTTGTCATTTGTAGAAAAAAGACGTTCGTAGTTTTGTTTACGAAACCTGCCACAGGCTTAGGCCACAGGTAGCATTTGTAATTTTTATAGTCTGTGGTTCGTTTTATAGTCAGTCTTTAATTTTAAAAAGTATTCTGTGGCCGCGGCCGTTTCGTACCTTCGTAAATTATATTTATATATTCTGTGAATTCTAATTTGTAAAATAATCAGAAAGGTGAAATTATGTATTTAGATTTTAGAATAGAAAAATTGGTAAAAAGAAAGCAAATTAGTAGGTACATTGGCATGTAAATAAGGTGAATACCAATCATCTTACCAATGAAGTAATTTGTTTAGTTATCGGTGAGTTATTCCAAGAATTCACTTACAATAATTAATGTTTTCGCTTTGAAATTCGTCAAAACAAACAAAAATACCTAGTCTACACGACTATAAACATGATATCTGTGTGTATTGTGTGCATTTTTGGATTCCGTCTGAAGCCACATAGCAAAAGCGAAACCAATTAGCCATGCACAGTCGACAAATAGCGGAAATAATATTTGGAAAAGAGTAGGTAGTAGTATCCTTTGGTTTGATTAATTTATTGTGATTTAGGGGACAATCTAGTCTAGACGCTCAGCGAAAAAGTACTTTTAATAAATAGATAAAAAAAAAAAAACTTGTGCATATCTATGCTTCTTGCTGGTCGAGAGAGGGCTCACCCTGCTGCTATATGAGAATTATTATGAGTGAACTGAAGGGAGCACATAAATAATAAATAAATAATGCTGGACAGTTCACACAACATTATCTAACCCCGAGCTAAGCTGAGCTTGTGTTATGAGTACTACTGATATACTTAATACAATACATTAAATAGATAGATATTTTTTATTGTACATAGAAAACACCCAGAACACCCTGACCAAATATCTGTAGATCGTACAAATATTTGTTACGAGGCGGGAATTGAACCCACAACCTCCTGCGTCACATGCAAACATTCGCCCCACAGAGGTCGTCAAATGTTGAGTATGTTAGTAGGTATGCTTAGATGGTTTGGGCATTTAGAGAGGATGGACGATAGTAGATTGACGAAACGGGTCCATGTTTCATATGTCCTTTGGTCATCAATAAGCCAGTATGCAATGAAAACACATGCTATTTCACTTGCAAATCTGTCTCCTGTGTGTCATCTACTGGCATATGCCATGTTTAGGAGTGCAAGCTACTGTCCAGCTATTAGCTGACTAGCTGTCTAGCTATTTGTCAATCACAGCTTAATGTTTAATTGTTTTCTGACTTCAGATTGCCTGCTTGTACGAAGCATGGTGAAAAAAAAACATCAAAAACATCTGCAATGGGTAAGAACTCATTGAGGAAGTTGCTTATAACACCGAGAAACTGTCATGGGGAGTCATTGAAGACATGTCTCAAAGGAAACTTAAATTCGGAGAGAGCTGTCAAGACAAGTTGTGAGCTGCTTGGAGTTGAAAGGATTTAAATGAAACTTAATGAACTGAATATTTACTAGGCATCAACCTTTGTGTGCTACAATAATCATTTTGTAATTATATTTGTGTCTTCTGAAAGTTGAAAGGATTTAAATGAAACTTAATGAACTGAATATTTACTAACATCAACCTTTGTGTACTACAATAATCATTTTGTAGTTATATTTGTGTCTTCTTCTGAAAGTTGAAAGGATTTAAATGAAACTTAATGAACTGAATATTTACTAACATCAACCTTTGTGTACTACAATAATCATTTTGTAGTTATATTTGTGTCTTCTTCTGAAAGTTGAAAGGATTTAAATGAAACTTAATGAACTGAATATTTACTAACATCAACCTTTGTGTACTACAATAATCATTTTGTAGTTATATTTGTGTCATCTTCTGAAAGTTGAATGTATTTAAATGAAACTTAATGAACTGAATATTTACTAACTTCAACCTTTGTGTACTATAATAATCATTTTGTAGTTATATTTGTGTCTTCTTCTGAAAGTTGGATGTATTTAAATGAAACTTAATGAACTGAATATTTACTAGGCTACCTTAGTGTGCTACAATAATCATTTTGTAGTTATATTTGTATCTTCTTCTGAAAGGTTATGAAATAACTTATTGTATGAACTTTAGGACACAGTCCAATTTGGTGATTGTATTATGTAAGTTCTTGTACCAGGCACCTTTGCATTGTCTATGTTGTTTATTGTGTCACTGTTTCTTGGTCACCCTTTACATCAGTGCCCTGCTTGACGGTCACCATATACCCTGAAAAGGGCCTTGTGACTGTTGGTGAACAGTGAAACAACCAGTGAATATTTATTGTTATAGATTACATATTGTAACTTAAGAATCTCAGCTAATTAGGGAAACCAGCTTTAAATACATTGCATTGCATTTTGTATCACTCAGGTTAATTTAATATTAATCTATATATAAGTTGTAGGTAAGTATTTTAAAGTTTAATAGAAAGCTGTACTTCGAATCTAAAAGCCAATGTTTCTAAATCTATATAAATCATAAAAAGTATAAGCCCTAAGTCACACCCTTGTGGTACTCTATTGAATATCATTGGAATCTTTTCACATTTTGATCTCTTATATCTAATATTTATTTTGATTTGCTGTAAATATGGCATTAACGTATCAAAATAACTTTGAATACTATTGTGACTACTGCGACCGCTCATTCACTAGAAAGTACAATCTTCAAACCCACATTGAAAACTGTCATATCAACACATCTTGCTCCTGTGAGATATGTGACTATAAGTTCGGGAGCCCTGCTGGCTTACAATTGCACCTGTCTCGAGGACACAACAGATTTAGTCAACCATCACCAGAATGCGATATATGCGGCAGAATTTTCACAAGAAAACAAAACATTACGTCTCACATGATCACAGTCCACCTACAAGGCGTTGGACCTGAAATAAGATGCATAGTCTGCCATAAAATATTTACGACAGAAAGGAATCTCAAGAGGCATATGAAGCTACTGCACAACCCTGGTGTAGCGTATCCTACTTGCGATGCGTGTAAGAAAGTTTTCAAGAGCAAACACTCCTTGCTAGCTCACTTCCAAGCGGTTCATAATGGAAGCAACAAACTTATAAGATGCAATCTGTGCCAAAAGGTATACACAAATAACAGAAATTTGAAGAGGCATACAGAGATGTTCCATGGTGAAAAGGCGGAATACAGATGTGGAGTCTGTCCTAAAATCTACACTTCTAATCAGAGTTTAAGGCGTCACATCAAAACTACACACGATACTGATGATATAAAAACTGAAAGTAAATCTTTTATAGACAATATTGAAAGTGATTATGATGATTTTGATGATTTTAACAATGAAATGAACGCTGTCTTATGCGAGACTTGCAACAAGCCGTTTAGCGAAGAGCAACTGCTTAGACGGCATATAAAACAGGACCATTCGTTTGAAACATTCTATCAGTACTGCAAGAGTTACTTGCAAAGAGAGAATGCCCAACAGGATGATTTGCAGCTGGTTTTCAAATGCGAGTTTTGTTTTTCGGCTTTTCTGAGCGTCTACGAGCTCAAAGATCACATGAAAGTACACCATGATATCGAGTACTGTCTGTCAACTTGTAACGTGTGCTTCAACAAGTTTTACAGTAAGGAAACCTTAGTAGAGCATAGAAAGATATGCCTGCCACCGCCGAACGTAAACTCTTGCAACAACTGCGACAAACTGTTCACAGATATCTCTAGTCTGGAGTTCCACACGAGAATCTTTCATCCGCAATCGCAAATTGCCGATTCTTACATATCTTCGACTAAAGACGACCCAAAAGATGTGTGTTCGTACAAATGTCGTCACTGCGATCGGATGTATTACAGCGAGCGCTCTCTGAAACATCATATCAAACTGAAACACACGACTGTCGAGACGGTAGAGTGCAAATATTGTGGGAAGCTCTGCAACAACAAGTACTACCTCGCTTCGCATATCAAGATCGTCCACAATAATGACACTTGGTCTAAATGCGACTATTGCGAGAAGAGATTCAAATCGAAGAGAAATATTCGAAGACACATCGAATATACGCACATGGGAATGCAGAGATACAAGTGTATCGAATGCGAGACTCTCTTCAAAGAGAAACGCAGCTTACGGAAACATGTCCGAACTAAGCACCCCAATTCCACCTGTTTTCCCCAATGCCACATTTGCCATAAACGATTCGAGTCTGCAAAGTCTTGTAAGATACATCTAAAGCTACTTCACTCTTTCAACATGAACACATACCCTTGCGATCTGTGTTCCGTATCGTTCGGTTCCAAAGAAGCTTTAAAGATCCACCTGGGGACCAAACACTTAGCAGAGGATGAGATATACAAATGTGAAGACTGTAACATGGTGTTCAAGGGATCGCAAAAGTTCGAGGAGCACAGCGGAGTGTGCCAAGTAAATTTCACCTCTAATCCCAATCAGAAATTGATGCCGCGATGCATTATTTGCATGAAAGACTTCAGCACGCGGAAGACGTTGAAGCGTCACATTAAGAAGTTCCACGCAGATTTCGAAGTGGAAGAACTCGCGGACTACGGATCATGGAAAAGGGCTTTCGCCGTTGACTGCGAGGATTGCATCAAGGGTTTCACCAACGATTTCAACGTAAACACCTACAATAGGGTTAAACACTCCCGCGATTCAAAAGTATTCAAATGTAAGACTTGTAAATCCTCATTCACCACTTTGGAGTTCGCTATACAACGCCAGAAAGCAATACAAGAAACGAAAAAGCCCAAAATGGCTCTCAGTGAACTATGTACTACGCAAATGAGCGATGACGAAGAGGCTTCGTGTTCAGGGCTTGGATCCTTGCACGAGTACATGGAACCAGAAAGTACAACGGGGGACATAAAACTTGAAGTTCTGGATCTAGATGAGGATATCATGGATATTAAGTCAGAACCAAGGTCCCCATATGATCTCCGAGATCTAATTTGAGCTCTCTTGTAACGTGAGGCGAGCGAAGCGAGTCCCACCCATCCCATACATAATAACTACTATTTGAAGCTTTTCTCAGCAGAGCTTTGTACTATCTTATTACATATGTGCCACTTTTACCCGCGACTGAACGGCCGGCGACCTTGCATGCGTGATTACTTCACAAGGGAAGCGTTTAGTACACTACACATACATTTTTAACTGTATCTCCATTGTCTAACGTACAAATTCTCAGATGAGACCTTTGTAATACGAGTACCCACTCCACTCCTCAATTATTTTTAACGGCCTCTGTGGCGCGGCGGGCAAAAGTTCACCTGTGACGCAGGAGGTTCCGGGTTCGATTCCCGCCTCGGAACAAATATTAATCAATTCGCTTTGCCATCTGTACATTATGTATAATCAGTATAGGATTAAAGGCGAAATAAACTATTGTTTTCATCCGCGCATGTTGCATCTGCGTGTAAGGTAGGTACCAGACACACCTACTATGAAGTTCGCCAAACTTTGCTGTTGTAACAATTTTTCACTTCAGTTATTTTTACATTATGTAGGCACACTGTGACATCATGATGTTACCAAGATCACTCCAGAATGCTTTAATACATGAATTATTTAACTATACCTAAACCTGAGTTTGTTTCTGTATCTACCTAAGTACCCTATTTTTAATAAAAGTTTAACCGACTTAAAAGGAGATATGAGGTATTTGATACCCCATATCTCAATCATTTATGGACTGATTTGTTTTATATTTTTATTTGACACAATATACATAAATACATAGACACACGCCTCTTTCCCCGAAGGGGTAGGCAGAGCCTTAATGGGCCTCTTTTCACAGTGGATTGCACCATCGTGGGAGTTAGATGTGACACAATATACTTCCAGATTAGTTCCGTTTTCTTAAAACTTTCTTTTCCATGAGGAATTGAGAGAACTCCTCAAACATTATAGGCACAGCGATTTCGGTCCATTCAGAAAGTGCCATTTGGTGAAGTGGAACTGATGAAGAAGACCAGAGATGGACATTGGATCTACTCAATGATAAGTATTTCACGGGTGGCGATAATTGTGACTTTTGGATATCTGATTGAGCTTAAATTTGGCATGCCTGTCAAGTTCCGATGACAATACAACATGATAGTGACAGCGAGCAGATCTGATGATCGAGACGGAAGTTGAACAACGGAACTCCTCGATGGATAATAGTAGACTGGCCGTGTTTAGGTTCATTGTGATTAGCACATGGTTCCAATCACTAATATTATAAAATATTGTATTGGCGAAAAAATCTAACTCTGTTTTCTTTTGAAAATAATAATTATTCACAACATAACAAAATAGAAGTACCTACTTTAATCCTTCTACAAGTAATTAATTTTGTAAAAATTTTAAAAAAATCCCAACGCAATGAAACGGCTGAACCAATTTTGATCAAACAAAGCTAAGAACACTCCTGACAAATACAACTTTCAAACAAAACAAAAAAACTATATCGGTTCTTCCGTTCGAGAGCTACGATGGGACAGACAGACACGTCAAACATATAACACCCCTCACCCCTTCGTTTTTCGTCGGGGGTTAAAAAGGCTATTTTTCAAGGCTTCACTTGGCTAAATATATTTTATTTTATTTTTATTTATTTATTTTATTAATATAGTAACGGGTATAGTATTATTTTATCTGTGGTAAAGGTATATACACATTTAGCAAGCTAGATCCTAAATTCAGAAGCTAGGATTGTTTCTGGACCCTTCATCATGTGGCTCTCTTCCGACAATGTTGCACTGAGCCTATCTATCTCCAGGTCATCTTCAACCCAGGTAGATAGTTTTACAGATAGATAGATTTTAGTAGTAGTAGAGCTTTTTTGTGAAAGAGTTCGTCCGGGGAAGTACTACCACCATAGCTATTTCTGCTGAAAGCAGTTGTGATCGCATTGCTGTTCCAGTTTGAAGGGTATGGTTGCCGGTGAAATTACAGGTACATGAGACTTTTCATCCATGTCTCAGGGTGGGGGGCGCAGTGAAGTGCCCCATAGGGCGCGTCCTAGGTTGACGTGACCTATGTGATAATGCACTGTTCATAGGCTGAGGGTACCACTTATCATCAGGTGGGCTACCTGCTTGTTCCGTCATTCTAAGTAGTATACAAAAAAAACACTTTATAGTACCTACCTACACCAAAAAAATTCAACAAGAAAAGGATTAACTAAATCAAATTATACAGTACAATGGGCGGCCTTATCGCTGAAATCGATTTCTTCCAGGCAATCTTTGGATGGACAGTAATGAGTGACGTAATAACGAACGGCTTTAACTAATAACTTTCAGTCTTCTGGTTTAATATATTGTGGCAGGCTTAGAGCAATGCAGCCTCCAGTGGCAGGTAAACATCATAGAATGTAATGTATGCACATTTGTAGGTAGACAGCAGTGAGTAGGAGCTATTCAATTCAATTCAATTCAATTTGTTTATGTCAGGCAATAATGCATTACAGTAAAAATAAGTAAAAGTGAAAAAAAATAAAAAAAAATAAAAATTAAATATTAGGCAGCTAAACAAATAACTATCTCTTGGTCGTAGGACTAAGCAAAGAAAATAAAATGGTCCCTAAATAGTATAAAAACAATTTTGTAAGAATTCTTTTATTAAAACTTAGAACTTTTCCTACGAGTAGGAGGCTTATTAAGAGGTATCTTCAGTTGTGCCATTCTGACACTATTGACGTTCACTACATATGCTCCGGTCATCGCCAGCTTAGACGTCATAGTTCTGACGGCAGCTTTAGTGAGTTTACAAAACTCATCAAAGTTAAACTTGAAGTTATTGATCAATAACATTAGCACCATTGTGTGAATCAATGTTTTGTCTCGGTACTGAATGGGACGGCATCGCTTCCCGTTCACATATGTGAAGAAATGCTGGAGAATATGGTCATGTAATGTCTGCGATTCATAGCAAGCTATGAATCCTTTCTTCATAATCTCCGTTGACTTTACAAAATATAAATTGTACAATGAACTTGCGTATAGAGCTAAAACTTTTTGCTTTTGTGTTAAGTCTTTTCTTGGTAAACCTTTAATGACAGGATTCAGTTTCTCCATTAGGTCTATGCCGTCAATGTCATTGGAAATTGCCTCGTACTGTTCTGGAGTCAAAATTACATCAATGTCATACACCTCCGTGACAGCGGTAGCTTCTCTGTTAATGGGAGGTATATAGAAGTTGTCGGTTTCGGCTTGACTGTCGTAGGACACGTCCAGTTGGTCCTGAGTTAGGTTTTGAGAGACGTTCACCATCTGTGCGACCACTGCTTGCTCATTCTGCTTCAATTTCTCAGACTGCTCCAAGTATTTTTTGTATTTCTTCGAACCAAACTTTCTGCCGAGTTCTAGCGCTGAATTATCGAGGAGTTCCGAAGATTCTAAATCATTTTTGATCTCAGGTTTGACTTCTATGTTGCCTACCTCGATTAAGCGAACTTTTCCGGTTTTTCTGTTACGCGCCAATATCAGCGTTCTACCGAGCGCCTCGCCCGTCTCCTCCCCTGTGTATAGTGTATGCCCCACATCTGTGGCGATAGTTTTAGAACCACTCTGCTCATCAATCAGCACCAAACATTCTCGACTTTTGAAATGCTCCGTGGGATACCCGTTTTGGAAATTCACTATGAAAGGGTAGATCTCACTTTTTGGACAAACCTCGTCTATGTGTATCGGAGGCATTTTTATTCATTTCTCAAAATAAAACCCAGGCAGGAATCTAATATTCACATGAGAATTTGAGGTTATGAATTGAAAAACAAACAACATGCTTCACCACAGATGAAATACACTACATATGACATTTCGAATTCCTTCGCGCATCTTCTTCTTTTCTTTTTTGAATGGCTTCTGAGCGTAGAACGTGTATACTCTATCTACGCTTATTATTTTTTCGAATGTTGATTTTGTTTTGTTGCGTTGGCACCATTTGACTTTGACATTATCTGGTAATGACGTTTCATTCGACAAATCAAAATCAGAAAAAGTTGTAAACGATCCGGTGTTATTGTTTTGCTAAGATTCAACAAATTATAATTACGTAATTACAAAAGTAATAACTGCAAAATAAGTTCCTACGGGTTCATCGAACTTCTAGTTACAAGTGCAAAGTGCTACAGTGAAATTTTGTGTTACAATCGCCGTGATGAAGACCGATTTATAACCGATGTCAACATCAACTGTTTTGAGATGTTACCGATAGTGTTGTACAATAACATGGAAGGAAGTTCTAGCGGGAACGGAAGTCTGAATTCGAGTTTCGGACAGTACGACGAGAATGTGATCCTGAATTGTGTTCGGAGTAGGAAGAAAGTAAGCGAGCTTCCCAACTGCCCGGTGTGCAGTTGTACCATCAGACAAGGGGAGCTTGAGACGCACATAGCGTTGGAAGTGGAAAGGCTGCAGAAACTGTCCACTGGTGGTAGTAAGCGGAAGCTCAGCGTGACGTCTCCCCTGGCCCTGCCGGGGCCTAGCACCAGCCCCGACATCGACGTTCCTGATGATCAGGAGGTCGATGTTACCGGCTGCCCTGGAAGCGATGTGTACCAGGTATGACCTAGCGTTACAACGTCTTGGAGCAGGCCTTGAGCATTGGGGGATTTGGCATAAACACAATGTTTGACAGGTTTGGTGATTGTAGTACTCAGGTGGATATTGCTGACAATCTCCTGGTGTAATTCCTTAGCCGGATTTTAAGACATGTACGGAGGAGACAGGGTCTATTCTTAGGCCAGACACAAATAGAGGAACTGAGGGTCTGTAGAGGGACAGATCCAATACCCAGCTGCTGGTTTTGGCTAAATATATAGTTAGTATTACAGTAGGTGGTGTTCTTGCAACCTGTAAAGGATATAGACCAAACAAATAAATGCTAATTAATAACTAATTAAACATTAATGTTGAATTATTATTTTTGACTAGCGACTCGCCCCGGCTTCGCATGGGTAGCCCCCGGTGAACCCCTCCGCTCCTACCTCTCCGCCCTATGTCAATCTCCTGGTTCTAAGCTACCTCCCCACCAATTTTCAGCCAAATTGGTTCACCCGTTCTTGAGTTATAAGTGGTGTAACTAACACGACTTTGTTTTTTATATATATAGATTATGTTTTTCTCTGTGTCAATCTTTAATGTATTATGTATTCTGTTGAAATAAGTGTGTATAAATTATAAATGAGTGTAACTGGCCCAGGCCATACTAGGTAGTTATATAAATAAATAAATAAATAAATGCTCATTTGGTCCTCACTCTGTCAGACTCTTTTTGGTAAATATTGTGGACACTCTATGGAATATTCTAAGAAAGCTTGCTCGCTTGATAATAGATTAAACTTTGCCTATTTCCATGCATTATACCGGCAGTTAACACAATTTATTTTGATGAATAAAGCGTAATTCCAAACAAAATATTACATCAAAATGATGTTCCAAATTTACATACATACATACATAGACACACGCCTTTTTCCACTAATGGGTAGGCTGAGCCTCAATGGGCTGCTTTTCACTGTGGGTTGCACCATTGTGGGAATATAGACGTGACAAGCCAGCCTAGCCAAGTGCTATTCGCTTCAAAGCGATTCCATTTCTATAGTCGTCATACAATACAATAGACCACGTGATATTTCGAGCTCATACATTGTTGGCTTTTCTACAAGCGACATCGCTATTAGAATGTTACATTGTCTACGGCCTCTGGGGTGAGCTCATCGCCGCCATTGCGTCCCACGACTGACTCGGCTATCGCTTTCCTACAGTAATGTTTACCCCCTGGCGGTATAGACATTTCTTGATGTTTGCAAGTGATTTGACCAACACTTCCGAATACTGTTTTTTTGGAAGTTAGGAGAACTAACACACTTGTGTTGACTGATAGTGTCTCGTAAATATTATTGCTTTGGCTAAGAATAACTTCTATAACTTTTAGTGTTTTTTTGTATTTGGTGGATAGATGGGAGGGGGGATTGTAAGGGGAGGTTCGACTGCTTTTCATCCGTACGCTACCCGCGCGAAGTTTGAGCATAATGTGTCAAAGCGCTGGTTATTATTTTTGGAATAACTTTCGATAATAAAAAATGTTTAAATACATTTCTACCTCTTTAGCGCGTCGGGCGAGTAGCCGGCTGAGATGCGAAAGGTTGCGGGTTCGATTCCCGCTGCGGGACAAATGTTTGTATGATCTGCAAATATTTGTTCTGGGTCTGGGTGTTCTGGTACCATGGTAGGTACTCGTAGTTTCTGATACCCACGACACAGGGGATCCTAGTGTGGGATCAGGACTATGTATTTGACTGTTGGGTGTTATGTTATGTTATATTTGTATGTAACAGAGGGTGCACGGCAACCGTCTGCGGCGGCTGCGCGCGCGGCGACGCAGCCCGCCCCCGCCCCCGCAGCACGGCGAGTGCCCCGTGTGCAACAGCACGCTGCCAGTCTCGCGCCTGCAGCGGCACGCGCTGCGCTGCCTCAAGCGCACCGGCGCCTCGGTTGACGAGCTGTCCGACAGCGAGGACGAGGGAACTATCGACGTGGAGGTGAGTAAAACATACTACCATTTCGTGGAATGCTCCCAGGAACTTCACGATCTGATCCCACCATCTCCTTTTCATCATAGGACGAGCAGGCGCACGGCTCAGTACCACCCTTACCTCATTAGTATACCGTATATTCGAACTAAACGTTTCAGTTCTACCTTTATAATGCGAACTGCTAAGGAGTGGAATACACTACCGTCGTCTGTCTTTCCTGAAAACTATAATCTGTGTCTCTTCAAGGCTAGAGTGAATAGGTGCCTTCTAGACCTTTGTGCTTCATCTTCGGCCACATCGTCACGTACCAACAGGAGAGATCGTGGTCAGGTCTAATGAATGTTAAAAAAAAAGACGATGTTGTTTCTGCCACGTCTGTCAATGCATTTAAAAACAAGCTCGACAACTGGCTACGAAAGGATAATTTAGAACTTAAAAAAATGACCCAAAATTAGACATTCCACTCTGTTTTGATGTAGGCATATCAGCGAAAGCTGCTCGTCTATAAATAAATAAATAAATAAATAATTGTATTATTATTTATTCTGTCATGACGTACGTACTTCCCTATTTGTTTCTAGGTCTCTGTACCGCATAATTATTTTCGAAAAAAAAACGACTATGAAGTTAGGAATTTATCCCCAATACAAGATTTTATAATATTAGTGATCGTAACCGTGTGCTGATCACAATGGGCCTAATTACGGCCGGTCTACTATTATCCATCGAGGAGTTCCGTTGTCCACCTTCCGTCTCCATCATCAGATCAGCTCGGTGTCACCATCATATTGTATTGTCACCTGAACTTGACAGGTATGCCAAATTTCAGCTCAATCGGATATCGGAAAGTCACCCTTATCATGGAATACTTATCATTGAGTAGTTCCAATGGTAATTTCTGGTCTTCTTCTGATAAAGAAAACCAGAGATGGCCAATTGGGCATCGCAGTTTCCAAATGGCACTTTCTGAATGTACATGCCCGACTTATTGCTAAAAAAACCGAAATCGCTATATATTTAGCAAATATTATATTTAGCCTATAATATTTGAGGAGTTCCCTCAATTCCTCATGGATCCCATCATCAGAACCATATTTTGATGAAAATGGGACCAATCTGGAAGCATATCGAGTCAACTATAAAAAAATAAAAGTCATTGGTTCATAAGTGACGGAGATATGTGGTAAGAAACATTTGAGGTGGATGCTCACGCTTGCAGCGCGAAGTTCAAATTTGTTGGTGTTTTTTTTTGCTCATGAACACTTCTTCAGATAGCGAAAGTTGATTTCGCGAGAACTACGAGACTTACCACACATGTTTTAATTGATAGTATCTCATAAATATCATCAGTTTAGCTACGAATAACACCTAAACAAAAAAAAAACACTGTAAAAATGTGTTTAAGGTATTCGGAAGCTAAACTTATGATATTTATGAGAAAAATTAAAACATGTTTGTTAAGTTTTCTATTTCTCGCGAAATCAACTTTCGCTATCTCAAGAAGTGACGATGAGCTGTAATGGGCAAAAAACACCAAAAAATTTGAATTTCGCGCCGCAATTGTGAGCATCCACCTTAAGAATCTCCTCTCTGTTTTTGAAGTCGGTTCAATATGAGCAAACTTGGTCCGCGTGCAAAACTGAAAAGGCTCAAGTGCGCTACTGGTACACTAGCGTTATCTATATAGGTACCTATATAAAACAAAGTCGTGTTAGTTTGGGGAGGTAGCTTAGAACCAGGAGATTGACATAGGTCGCTAGTTATTAATAAATTGCACCTTAGAGCGCAGTGTTAAGGCTGAATGTTGATCGTGTTCAGGGCGACGAGCCGGCGGGCTGCTTCACGGAGTACCAGTGGTGCGGCGAGTGGCGCGTGCGAGCCACCGCGCTGCAGGAGGGTGAGGCGCGGGTTGCCACCTGCGTGCGGCGCGCCTCCAACGACCAGGCGTTGGTAAGTAAAAAAAACCGGCTAAGTGCGACTCGGACTCGCGCACGAAGGGTTCCGTACCATTACCTTTAAAAACGGCAAAAAAATCACGTTTGTTGATAAGAACCCCTTATTTTTTTTCTGTTTTAGTATTTGTTGTTACAGCGGCAACAGAAATACATAATCTGTGAAAAATTTCAACTGTCTAACTATCACGGTACATGAGATACAGCCTGGTGACAGACAGCGGAGTCTTAGTAATAGGGTCCCGTTTTACCCTTTGGGTACGGAACCAAAAATCATGGTAAATATCCCGTTTCTAGTGAAAAGTATGAACATGACCATGATAGTTTCCATTCCAAAGTTTTGATTCCGACGCTACACTATTAGAAATTAATAGTACATTTGTGATCGCTGTCCATTGCAGGTCGTGGACGGAGACGAGGACACGGAGCTGTACGGGCCGGCGCAGTACTCGCCGTCCAGGATAGCAGCCGACGTAAGAGAACCAACCTCACAGCATGTGTACAGCGCGTCCCAACACTATGCGACGTTCAGTTTAATAATCACACAACATGTGTACAGGGCGTCCCAACACTATGCGACATTCAGTTTAAAAATCACACAGCATGTGTACAGGGCGTCCCAACACTATGCGACATTCAGTTTAATAATCACACAGCATGTGTACAGGGTGTCCCAACACTATGCGACATTCAGTTTAATAATCACACAGCATGTGTACAGGGCGTCCCAACACTATGCGACATTCAGTTTAATAATCACACAGCATGTGTACAGCGCGTCCCAACACTATGCGACGTTCAGTTTAATAATCACACAACATGTGTACAGCGCGTCCCAACACTATGCGAAATTCAGTTTAATAATCACACAGCATGTGTACAGCGCGTCCCAACACTATGCGACATTCAGTTTAATAATCACACAGCATGTGTACAGCGCGTCCCAACACTATGCGACGTTCAGTTTAATAATCACACAACATGTGTACAGCGCGTCCCAATACTATGCGACGTTCAGTTTAATAATCACACAACATGTGTACAGCGCGTCCCAACACTATGCGACGTTCAGTTTAATAATCACACAACATGTGTACAGCGCGTCCCAACACTATGCGACGTTCAGTTTAATAATCACACAACATGTGTACAGCGCGTCCCAACACTATGCGACATTCAGTTTAATAATCACACAACATGTGTACAGCGCGTCCCAACACTATGCGACGTTCAGTTTAATAATCACACAACATGTGTACAGCGCGTCCCAACACTATGCGACGTTCAGTTTAATAATCACACAACATGTGTACAGCGCGTCCCAACACTATGCGACGTTCAGTTTAATAATCACACAACATGTGTACAGCGCGTCCCAACACTATGCGACGTTCAGTTTAATAATCACACAACATGTGTACAGCGCGTCCCAACACTATGCGACATTCAGTTTAATAATCACACAGCATGTGTACAGGGCGTCCCAACACACACACATATACACACACAGACACGTCAAACTTATAACACCCCGTCGTTTTTGCGTTGGTGGTTAAAAATCAAATCTAAGATTGGTAATTGTGCGGGATACCCCGCCTTAAATGTTGAATGATTGTTGTACAGGCGGAGGTCTCGCCAGATGGCGCTGATGTTCAAGCCGAGGTCTCGCCGGATGTGGAGCCGACGGCACCGCCGGAGGAGACTCGCAAACCCAACGGCTTAGTGGAAGCTAGCGCAGAGGTACGTCACATTTACGGCGTTTTATAAATAAATAATAAATAATGCTGGACAGTTCACACAACATTATCTAGCCCCAAGCTAAGCAGAGCTTGTGTTATGGGTGCTAGATAACTGATATACTTAATACAATATATTACATAGATAGATATTTTTTATTATACATAGAAAATACCCAGAATACCCTGAAAAAATATCTGCAAATCGTACAAATATTTGTTCCGAGGCGGGAATCGAACCCGCAACCTCCTTGGTCGCAGGCGAACGTTCGCCAGCCGCGCTACAGAGGTCGTCAATGGATTAATGGACGTGATATGATATTTAGGAATTATTTTTATTATTTTCAGACTCGAATATCAGCCTTAAAAGCTAAAATCAAAGACATGGAGCAGAAACAAAATGGCGGAGCAGAGGTAAGTAACTTTTTTTTTATTATTAATTTTGTAGTATTGTTTATGCGTAACTCTGAACAGAGAAATAAATAATAGTTTTAATATGACAAATCCGTCTCCTCTCGTTGATGTCGTAGCATGGGCTAGTAGTTTCTGATACACACGACACGGGATCCTAGTGTGAAATGAAATGAAAATGTATATGCTTGTATACAGGTAGGTACAGTAGTAGTAGAGCTTTTTTGTGAAAGAGTTCGTCCGGGGAAGTACTACCACCATGCCTATTTCTGCAGCAAAGCTCTAGTGCTTGCATTACTGTGTTACGGTTTGACGGGTATGGGTGCCGGTGAAATTACAGGCACATGAGACTTTTCATCTTTATGTCTCCGGGTGGCGGGCGCAGTGCAATGCCACATAGGGCGCGTCCTAGGTAGACGTGACCTATGAGGTAATGCACTGTTCATAGGCAGAGGTTACCGCTTAACACACCCACACACGTGGGCCATCTGCTTGTTCCGTAATTCAAGTAGTATATAAAAAAAAAGTAGTTTGGTTCATACTCTATTTTTGTTATCACTGTACTCGACTAGATTGTTGTGCAAATATTTAATTTTAATTTAAGCATCTTACATACCTATTAATTTTCATAATAATTATGTAAATCATGTTATGTATTTAATTTACGTACATACATAGAAACAAGGCTTTTTCATGCGCGCATTTAATTTAAATTTAATATAATTTTAAGAACAACGGCAAATACAAGTTATTAAATGTAATGAAAATACATTTTACTAAATAAATCATCTTGTGAAGTACATTATGTGTATAAAAACAATGAACTGAGGTAATGCACTGTTCATAGGCAGAGGTTACCGCTTAACATCAGGTGGGTCATCTGCTTGTTCCGTCATTCATTAGTATAAAAAAAAAAAAACACAAAAATACAAATCTTTCCTCTTTATAATATTAGTGTGGAATACTCATCTGTGGAATAGAAAAATCTACCACAGAGCCGCCTATACATTTTATTTTTAAATTCATTTTCCCTTAACTCTCTGAATTCATTGGGTAATTTGTTATAAATATTAATGACCATCATAGAGAAGTTTTTGTCACACATTTTTAAACTATACCTAGGTATTATTAAGGGCTATTGTAGGGTCAGGACTATGTATCTGACTGTTGGGGCGTTTTTTTATTTTTTTATACAACTTGGAATTACAGATCAAGCAGATGGCCCACCTGATGTTAAGCGGTACCCTCTGCCTATGAACAGTGCATTACCTTACAGTTAACGTACACCTAGGACGCCCCCTATGTAGCATTGCACTGCGCCCGCCACCCTGAGACATAAAGATGGAAGTCTCATGTGCCTGTAATTTCACCGGCAACCATACCCTTCAAACTGGAACACAGCAATGCGAGCTGCTTTGCGGCAGAAATAGGTACCGTGAGCTTCACTTATCACCGAATGTAATGTTTCGAGTATAAAAAAACATGTAAAAAAAACAATAATGTTATGTTATGTTACAAGTAGCACTACGCGTAGAAATTACCTTAAATTACACGTTCCATTTTGTTCAACTAACTACCGTAAGAACTCATATCTGTTGCGCACTATGCATGTGTTCAACACTGCCTACTCGAAAAACATTGACCTATTCGACACGAGGGGGAATTTATTTAGTACACTTATTTGTAGGAACTTTTTTGCTTCCTGATTTTTTCCTATTTCCTAATCTTCCTATACCTGTATATATATGTAGTTATTGTGTATTTACCTATCTATTTATTATTAACTTTTTTATTTTACTGTTTCGTTAAGGGGCAATCAGTCGAGGCCTCCCCGTTCGCCGGCCGCTAGCACGCGCCGATAATACTATAGCGAAAATACCGGTTTTAACGTTTTCTTGTATAAAACTGCATGTTTGTAATCGTGAGTCGAATCATTAAATCCCCTGAGAGATAGTTCCATTACAGTATGATTCATATGGTTCTTCACTGTTCATCGTTTATCTTTTCTTTTTGTCTTTTTGCCTAATGTATCTGTTGTACTTTATAAGTTATGTTACGCGCCAACACAGAATGAATATGGCACCACAGATAAAGTCATTCGGCAACACATTTAACGCCATCTATTGACGAATAGCTGAACCTGTGGCTCTACCCATAGAGTAAGGATGTGTCAGAGAAGTGTAGCGAGAGCCTGCTATCCTGTTGTTAGAGCAGGATAGATATAGTTCCCGATAGTTCTAGACTATGGTAGACGTTTCTACAGATTGCTCGTAATTGTTAGAATATTCGAGACTCTAAGACGCTCGTATATAAAGTCGTAAATTCATTCGTGGAGATCAGTTGACTACTAGCTAAGTGTGTGAAGTAATCAAGAGACCTGAGAGGGATAATTTAGAACAGCGTAGTATAGTGCAAGTAAAGTGGTGAGAGTGATAATTTTGAATAGTGCGGTTAACGGAAGTGTGAATTTGTGCTTTTTGGATTGTTTTATTAAAAAGTGTTAATTTGTTCACCGGTGTTTTAAGAGTTTATTTTATCCTGAACCCTAGCTCGTAACAGTTATATAAATATCTTTCCCGATCTACAAGGTGAATGCTCTCGCTTGCGGCGCGAGATTCAATTTTTTTAGTGTTTTTTGCCGATTACAGCTCATCAACACTTCTTCAGATAGCGAAAGTTGAGTTCGCGAGAACTAGGAGACTTAACACACATGTTTTAATTGATAGTATCTCATAAATAATATCAGTTTAGCTACGATACCCGATACGAAACAAAAAAAAAACACTGTAAATATGTGTTTCATTTTTACAGTAATCATAGCTACACTGATGATATTTATGAGATACTATCAATTAAAACATGTGTGTTAAGTCTCCTAGTTCTCGCGAACTCAACTTTCGCTATCTGAAGAAGTGTTGATGAGCTGTAATGGGCAAAAAACACCAAAAAATTTGAATTTGGCGCCGCAAGCGGTGAGCATTCATCTTAAGGCTTACTTTTTTTACACTTCCATTATGTATCCTTCCTAGTTTAATAAGCTGTTTGTTTTCCATTAAAATAAATAAATAAAATAAAATAATCTGAATATTGTTGTTTAAGGCGCAGTGTCTCATCTGCCTGGCGCCCTACGTGTCCCCGGCGGTCTCCATACAGTGCTGGCACGTCTACTGCGAGGTAACTGTTTACTTTTAAAGCCCCAAGTACCCGGGCGGAGTCTAGCAACAAAACAATAGCTGCAAGGAAGTGACGGCGCTATTGCTCACCCGGGAAGAGAGGAGGTATAGATTTCTTCAGCTCGGAAGTAACTGACGTAAGCGACAAATGATAAAAATTATTTTTTTACTTTGATTGGCCTTTGTTTGTCCACGATCTCACCTGCTGGTAAGTGACGATGTGGCCGAAGATGGAGCACAAAGGTCTAGAAGGCACCTATTCACTCTAGCCTTGAAGAGACACAGATTATAGTTTTCAGGAAAGACAGACGACGGTAGTGTATTCCACTCCTTAGCAGTTCGCATTATAAAGGTAGAACTGACACGTTTAGTACGAATAGAGGGTATACTTATGAGGTAAGGGTGGTACCGAGCCGTGCGCCTGCTCGTCCTATGATGAAAAGGAGATGGTGGGATCAGATCGTGCAGTTCCTGGGAGCATTCCCCGAAATGTAACCTATAGAAGATCGAAGGGCACGCGACCTTACGGTGGTGCTCGAGACTCTCGATCTTAGTCTCCGCCATATGTTGCTCACCTATAAGCCTGAAAGCTCTGCGTTCGATCGAGCCCAAAGTAAAAAAAAAAGTGCTCCAAAAAAAATCCAAATGAGCCAAATCGAACCACTTTTTATTTTTAATTTGAAAATGAAAAGCCCCATTTGTTCCCATTTTTTAACCCCCGATGTAAAAACGAAGGGGTGTTAAAACATTGACGTGGGTGTGTGTGTGGGTGTGTGTGTGTGTGTGTGTGTAGGTGTGTGTGTGTGTTTTATGTCTGTGTCTGTCTGTGGCATCGTCGCTCCCGAACGGATGAACCGATTTCGTTTTTTTTTTGTTTGAAAGCTGAATTTGTCGGGAGTTTTCTTAGCTATGTGTGATCAAAATCGGTTCAGCCGTTTCATTGCGTAGAGGGTTTTTTAAATTTTTACAAAATTAATTACTTGTTGATTTAAGGTGTGCTGGCTCCAATCTCTGCACGCTAAGAAGATTTGTCCTCAATGCAACGTGATCACTTCGGCGCAGCATCTCCGGAGGATCTACATGTGAGAGGAAGTACAGTCGGAGAGAGAGCCGGGTTACTATTACAATCGTAGATTCAAGCATGATTGAGAAAAATATTAATTTTATTCTCTAGCCAAAACATGTCATACCGTAATGTAGTGATAAAACTATTTTATAGTAGTTAGTTATTCATTTATTCGCTTAAAAATATGGTAATTACAATGTTCTTAATAGATATTTAGTTTCACATATTTTTACTAGTTACTGCTAGCGTGCAAATATTTAATAGGTAAGTATACAAATTTAAAAATGAAAACAATATAATTATGTCAATAGGTACTATCAAATTAATCAATTATTTATTACATTTATGTCACATTCATGTTTTATAATTGTAAAAACGACACGAACCCTTTTTCAGAAAGTCGGATATTAAGTAAAAGCTTTCCGTGAACAGCCACTTTTCCAACTCCACACAAAATTTTTTGTACGGTAGATCGACAATCGGTTTTGGAAGGGAGTTGAAAATAAGAGGTGCCATATATACGCAATTTTTCCTAAAGGTTTCAAGCTTAGGCACTGGCATTTTAAGATTTATGTTAGTTACTAGCCTTCTATTTAAATTACAGTGTTTTTCAAAGGTCGAGTCATTATTTTTTATAAATTTAGCAACCTCATAAATATAAAGGCACGGGACTGTCAAGAGTTTTTGTTCCTTAAATATAGGTTTACAAGAGTCAGTCCATTTCATGCCAAATACAGCACGAATACACTTTTTTTGAGCCACGAAGACTCTTGCTATTTCTGAAGAATTACCCCAAACAACGATGCCGTAACGAATTATTGAACACACATAGGCATGATAAACAAGCAAGGCTGTTTGCCTTGACGAACAATTTTTTAGTTTTCTCAGTGCAAACACAAATCTGTTAAGTTTAGCACAAATATAATCAATATGAAACTTCCATGTGAGATGCTCATCAATAATAATTCCTAAAAATGTTGTATTCATGACCTGTTCCACAACTTCATCGTTAGTTGAAACATTTAAAGACAAATGTTTCCTGTTAAACGTTTTAAAATTTAGTATCTTTGTTTTACTAACGTTTATTTTAAGATTGTTTATATCCAGCCAACCGACAATATCACTTAACGCTTCATTTATCTTAACTTCATAACTATTCACATCATCACATTTTATTATGACTGTGGTGTCATCAGCAAATAAAACGCATTCATGGTTAACGGCTTGTGGGAGATCATTTATGTAAATTAGGAACAAAAGTGGCCCCAATATACTTCCTTGTGGAAGTATGTATGTATACCTTTCCTATGTTAAGGTGGTTGCTTTCGCTTGTGGCGCGTTTTTTTTTTATTTTCGTGTTTTTTGCTCATCGCAGCTCATCAACACTTCTTCAGATAGCGAAAACTATGTTGACTGTAATAATATGACCTAACACACAAGTTTTAATTTACATAAATATCATTAGTTTAGCTACGATTGTGCTTCAATGTATTTACAGTGTTTTTTTGTTTCAAGCACATTCATAGCCAAACTAATGATAGTTATGTGATACTATAAATTAAAACTTGTGTGTTAGCTCATATAATTATCGTCAACATAGTTTTAGCTATCTGAAGAAGTGTTGATGAGCTGTAATGGGCAAAAAACACAAAATTTTGAATTTCGCGCCATAAGCGGAAGCAACCACATTAAGCTGCTAATCCACTGCGGTGAACGGGCTCCATAGTACGCTTGGGGTCAAATAATATTTCCGCGGAAGAAAAGGGAAGTTTTACACACACATAGCATCTTCTTTATATCGGTTATGTAAGATCTCTTGTTGACGGCTTTATCGAGAACGCTATACCTATATAATAGCTTAACCTGATTGACTGACTTATTGATTAATCATCGCCGAGCCGAAACCACTGGACCTAGAAAACTCAAACTTGGAGCGTAGGTTCCTTCTATAGCAAAACCATCCACTAAGAAGGGATTTTTGTAAATTCAACCCCTAAGCGGGTGAAAAGGGGTGAAAACCATTGTATGAAAAATAGTATTTCTTGAGTATTACTTGTTTAACTAATAGTTCAACTTACAACTTGAAACTTTGTATAAATATGCTTCAAATAGTTTGTTTCACCTAGTTCTGAAATGTTTAGTTACAATTAGTTTTGTTTTTGTTGTCTTTGAATTGTGTTTACCGAATGCGTGACGTAAAAAAAAAGATAAGATCGTAATGCTATGTATGTATGCGAAACTTCTCTTCCGTGACAGTGTAAATTGAACCTTACAGTTACCAACACTTCCGAATACTGTTTTTTTGGAAGTTAGGAGAACTAACACACTTGTGTTGACTGATAGTGTCTCGTAAATATTATTACTTTGGCTAAGAATTACTTCTATAACTTTTAGTGATTTTTTGTATTTGGTGGATAGATGGGAGGGGGGATTGTAAGGGGAGGTTCGACTGCTTTTCATCCGAACGCTACCCGCGCGAAGTTTGAGCATAATGTGTCAATGCGTTGGTTATTATTTTTGGAATAACTTTCGATAATAAAAAATGTTTAAATACATTTCTACCTCTGTAGCGCGTCGGGCGAGTAGCCGGCTGATGCGAGAGGTTGCGGGTTCAATTCCCGCTGCGGGACAAATGTAAGATCTGCAAATATTAGTTCTGTGTCTGCGTTGTAGTAGCATGGTGCTCGTAAATCCTGATACACACGACACGGAATCCTAGTGTGGGATCAGGACTATGTATATGACTGTTGGGCGTTATGTATGTATGCATTTGCGTTATGAGTCAGTTGAGTTTACCATTTTAAACATATATGACACTAAAGCGGAGAATAATCAGAATATTTTTTTTTTCCGAGAATTGTGCCTCTGATATGGTTCGCTATAGTGGGCTGGCAGCTTTATGTTCTGTCTCTAGTGAGTGCGAACGTCGGGGGTTCATACCCGTGTTTTCTGTGTTCTGTATATGCCCTATTGTGTTTTATTATTCTAAGTGCATGTAAATAATTCATTTAAGGTGGTTGCTTTAGCTTGTGTCGCGAATTTCAAATTTGTTCGTGTTTTTTGCTCATCACAGCTCATCAACACTTCTTCAATTAGCGAAAACCAATTTGCCGGTAATTATATGACCTAACACACAAGTTTTAATTTATAGTATCACATATTAGTTGTGCTTCAATGGTATTTACAGTGTTTTTTTGTTTTAAGCCCATTCATAGCCAAACTAATGATATTTATGAGATACTATAAATTAAAACTTGTGTTTTAGTTCATATAATTACCATCAACATAGTTTTCGCTAATTGAAGAAGTGTTGATGAGCAGTGATGAGCAAAAACTACGAAAAAATTTGAAAAATTTGACCACCTTCAATTATGGTTATTTGACGTCCAGTAGGTACTGGTCTGTTTTGGCAGTCTGTGCGGACAGAGTATAGGCGCGGCGGAAACCGGAACTAGAATTATATTACCACTAGTGACCCGCCCTGGTTTTGCACGGTAGTTAGTTATGCATACAAACCTTCCGAAATAAATTCTCTAGGTAATGGTGAAAACCGCATCAAAATCCGTTGCGTAGTTTAGAAGAACTAATTAGACAGACAGACGTAGTTAGCGACTTTATTGTATACTACGTACAGACTACAGAGAATTTTTGAAAAAAAAAATGTGTTCGTAACCGAGTGCTGATCAAAATGAGCCTAAACACGGCCAGTCTACTATTATCCATCGAGGAGTTTCGTTGTCCACCTTCCGTCTCCATCATCAGATCAGCTCGCTGTCACCATAATATTGTATTCTCATCGGAACTTGACAGGTATGCCACATTTCAGCTACAATAAATAAATAAATAATGCTGGACAGTCCACACAACATTATCTAGCCTCAAGCAAAGCAGAGCTTGTGTTATGGGTACTAGATAACAGATATACTTAATACAATACATTAAATAGTTTTATTTTTATTTTACATAGAAAAAACCCAGAACACCCTAAACAAATATCTGCAGATCGCACAAATAATTGCACCGAGGCGGGAATCGAACCCGCAACCTCCTGCGTCGCAGGCGAACCTTCGCCCGCCGCGCCACAGAGGTCGTTAAATGACAAGACGGTGTGTTATTAAAACTACAGCGCTATCTCTGACGACTATACTCTTTCCGCGCAGATATTAGTATCGAGACCAAATTGTTATGTCTATTCGTAAAATATAATTAGTAAGTATTTGTAATTCATAATTATTATAAATGAGAATACGATTTGATATGCCTTGTGTCGTGAACGATCAGGCCGTTACTAATAAACGCTGTACAGCTCTGGATAGTCTACTTAGAAAAACTTATTATTAACCCCGTCTAATGCTAGGGATATACCGTTAACATCCGATTTCTATATTTTAACCTCTAGGGATATTAGTATTGATTGGAGCTAGGTTCGGCCTAGTCTAGAAATGTACCAAGCTATTACACGGTCATATAGTGTACTACATTACACTGGTTTTGGTATAATTAAAGTTTAGTCCCCTTGAGAACCTGAATATAATTATAGCTAGGCCCGGCCTAGTTTAGAAATGTAACAAGTCACTATAAGGGCATGTGGTGTACTACTTTATACTGGTTTTAGTACGAGTAAACCGAAAAGCCAAGCGGGCCCCTTGAGAACCTCAATATATATCTAGTTAGGCCCGGCCTAGTCTAGAAATGTAAAAAGCTTCTTGATTTTAGTATGGATAAACAGAAAAGCGCCCCAACTGGGCCTGGGTCTGGGCCTAGTCTAGAAATGGATCGAGCCACTAGACGGGCATATGGTGTACTACACAGATTACGGGCGCCTTGCTTTCCTTGCCATACAATAATCTGCGAGCGAAATGGCTTGCGTTGAAGCCACTCATCCTACGTTTAAAGTTTTTGTCATACAAATACAGACTATAAGGTCTAGGTCTATATACAGGTCCCAAGACTATGCAACTTGAAGGGAAAGTACCGTAAATATTGTAGATAGGATATTTTGCTGAAAGGAGACTTTATTTTATTTTTAAAACTTAGTAATACTACATTCAAAGATTTTCTAAAACATACTTGCTTGGTCTTGTGCCGGCCTTTGTATATATAGTTCGTACTGCGTTTATTAGTAAGGGCAGAGCAGTGGGTGATGTGAATATGTGACTAGTTTGTAATAGAATGCCTTCTATGAAGATGAACAATAATAGTATTGTAGGTAGATTAGTGCATAAATAAAATTATATTTCCCTATATATTTTGTTTTTTTAATTCGACTTCAGAAAAGGAGGTAATTTGTTTGTCTGTATGTATTTTTTATGTATTTTTATGTATTTTTTTTGTGTGTTCACCGATATCTTGTGTATATATGTTCACCGTAAATTGTGAACCAATTTGTACAAGTAATTAATTTTATAAAAAATAAAAAACCCTTAACGCAATGAAACGGCTGAACCGATTTTGATCAAACATAGCTAAGAAAACTCCCGACAATTTCACCTTTCAAACAAAAAAAAACTAAATCGGTTCATCCGTTCGGGAGCTAGTAGCAGATAGACAGACACATACACACACAGACACGTCAAATTTATAAAACCCCGTCGTTTTTGCATCGGGGGTTAAAAGTCATCAACACCAGGCAGAAATTGCCAAAAAAAAACGCCTCGCGCTGCACAAAAAAGCAGTTAATCTTGAATATCTCGTAGATACCTACTATTTCTGCCGCAAAGCAGTAGTTCTCGCATTGCTGTGTTCCGGTTTAAAGGGTAAGGGTGCCGGTGAAATTACAGGCACAAGAGACTTTTCATCTTTGTCTCAGGGTGGCGGGCGCAGTGCAATGCTACATAGGGCGCGTCCTAGGTGGACGTGACCTATGAGGTAATGCACTGTTCATAGGCAGAGGTTACCGCTTAACATCAGGTGGGCCATGTGCTTGATCCGCCATAAAAACAGTTCAAAAATACTTCATATTAAGTAGGTACCTCGACGTACCTATGTAGGTACATACCTAAACGAAATAGGTACTTAGTACTTACATAACTAAACCTAAACCAAGGTAGGTAGGCACCAATCATATCGTAGATAGCCGGGGATCTAGACTAGTAGACTTTACCAGCAGGTAAGTTGGTAAATAAAATACATCTCTATTCCATAAAGTATTTTATTCATACAGAAAGAATTATACCTACCTAACCTCAAGGTACCTAATTGGGTACCAATTATACGTTTTTTTAAATAAAAAAGTTCAATACATGCTTTTATAAAATTAGTGATCGTAACCGTGTGCTGATCGAAATGATCCTAAACACGGCCAGTCTACTATTATCCACCGAGGAGTTCCGTTGTCCACCTTCCGTCTCCATCATCAGATCAGCTCGCTGTCAACATCATATTGTATTCTCATCGGAACTTGACAGGTATGCCAAATTTCAGCTCAATCGGTTGAGGATAACTGCCTTAAAATTCAGTTGCAAGATTGACCCGAACATACATTACATAGGCACTCGCCTTTTTCCTCGAAAGGGTAGGCAGATTCTCAATGGGCTTCTTTTCACTGTGAGTTGCACCATCGTGGAATATAGACGTGACAAGTGGTGAGCTCATCGCCGCCATTTCTTCCCACGACTGACTCTGCTAACGCTTTCCTCCAGTAATAACACATTCCAGGACAAATCGTATACCAAAAAATTATACCACAATCCACTCGGCTTTTATGACATCCACGGGAGGAGACGGAGGGGTCTATTCATAGGTTGGCACAACACGCACACACATACATACCTAAGTACTTTTAAACAATTCATGTTATAAACATTGCAAGTTAATTATAAGCTTGTAAAAAAAGAATCAGTTATTTTTTTATTTAAGTATTTAATGGCAACAAACAATTACACTCATGTAGTAGGTACTAAATACCTATTATACGTAGGACTAAATATAACAGGTTCAGCCCCGTCTTCCACGAGCTAGGTATATGTTTACATTATTGGGCAAAGATAAAGTATAATTTATAACAGTACCTAAGTTTAGTGTGGACAAGATAGGTATTATACTTCGACCAAAATAAAAGCATTTACTTTGGTCGAAGGTATTATATCTGCCAGTCCTGATTCCTCGACAAATAGGTCAATCATTGGTTTCCGCGCTGACGAGGGTCTCCACAGCATCACTGCTGTCCGGCTGAAAACAAATCATCATCGTTATCATCAGCCAGCACAAGCCCACACGTGCCTTGCTATTTTGAAACGTTCAAAAAGCCTTCCTATCGGATTCGTTAGTTTTTTGTCGGAAGAGTTACCGACACCGAATAGCTGTCGGAAGCGGAATGTTTTGGGCGAAAGTTTCCAATTCTACGCATCCAATTAGTTTATTATATTTTTTAAGTCATGTGTAGGTATTACTCATTGGAAATCCTAATAAATAAAAATAAATAATTCTAGTGTCAAAGTTTTCGATATCGGATATTTAAGAATCGCGTCTATCGAATCTCCGTCGGTAACTTCCGAATCAAGACTTTTCTTCTAGGTTTAGTCGCGTTGGAACAGGAGTCAATTTATTTTTTAAGACGATTCAAAATAATCCTTGTGGTTTCAATGAATAAAATACTTTTGATTTTGACTTTTGACCATTCATTCCTTGGAAAAAACTCAAGCGTCCAGTTTGTTACTGTTGCCAACATCACCAAAATATTACCCCTACTGGTGGGAAGTATGACAGGCGCGGGGGGAGGCATTGTGATAGGCGACACAGCGCCACGAACAAAGTACGCACTATCTGGTTAATCTATATTCTAAGGTTCTACTGTAGAATGTAATTATTTTTAACCTGCATATCAGCCACGGTTAGAGGCGGGTCATCCTGCCTCAGAACCGTTTCTCCATCGAGCTTCTTGAGGCTCGGCAGACGCCGCGCCGCCTCGGAACGCCAGGCCTCCAGCTCGCACGCGTCGTACAGCGGGTTACCGACGAACAGCAGCTCTTCCAGGTGTGGAAGTTCCTGAACAACTCATACTTATATTACACTCTCTTATGACATCTCCTTTTCATCATAGGACGAGCAGGCGCACGGCTCAGTACCATCCTCACATCATTAGTATATACCTTCTATTCGGTCTTAACGTGTCAGTTCTACTTTTATAATGCGAACTGCTAAGGAGTGAAATACACTACCGTCGTCTGTCTTTCCTGAAAACTATAATCTGGGTCTCTTCTAGGCTAGAGTGAATAGGTGCCTTCTAGACCTTCGTGCTCCAACGTCGGCCGCAACGTCACGTACCAACAGATCGTGGTAAAAAGAGAGTCTACCATATAATATATATATATATATATATATAAGATTTATATGAAAAATATATTTTTAAATACAAGCTTTTATGAAATTATTGATCGTAACGGTGTGCTGATCAAAATGAGCCTAAACACGGCCAGTCTACTATTATCCCTCGAGGAGTTCCGTTGTCCACCTTCCGTCTCCATCATCAGATCAGCTCACTGTCACCATAATATTGTATTGTCATCGGAACTTGACAGGTACTTATGCAAAATACCATCTCAATTGGTTGAGGATAACTGCAAATTCAGTTGCAAGATTCCACCAGGATTCCACCCAGACAAACATACATACATTGCAAGTTAAATAAAAGCTTGTAACATAAGAGACAGACCGTACATACATACATTGCAAGTTAAATAAAAGCTTGTAACATAAGAGACAGACCGTACATACATAGACCAGCTGGCCATCAAGACCAGACTCTCCATCATCAGCTACCAGCGAGTTCCCAGTTATTTTGGACACAGCCCGAAGACAGCTAGATAACCTTGAAAAACTGGTTGTAGATGGAAAAGTGGATGGAAAAAGACCGCGCGGCCGATCACCTGGTCGCTAGTCTGATCTAGTCAAGGCACTCACTGCCTGAGACAAGCCGAGGATAGAACAGCGTGGAAGAAGCTCGTCAGCATCTCTACTAAATCCTTTCAAGACGAGCACGACCTTCAGTAATGAAGAATACGACGAAGAAGAGATCAGGGAATCTATTTTTGAATGTCATCTTGTGACTAGAAATCACTAATGACAAATGATCACCGATGACTTCGAAATCACTAGTCTCTAAATACATCTTTTTTTCGTAACAGTCACATAGATGTCCGGTCTGGGTTTTGTGGTAGCATGTAGCATGGACACAAAATATAGTACCTAAAGGTACCTTATTATGCATGTCTATCGCCAAAACGCGCGCACTCGCGACTGGCGTTTGACCGAGTTTCACCCAGATTGTATAGTGTATACGCGTCTAGAGGTAGGTGCGCCTATTACCCCATGTTGTACTAAGCTGACCTTCTGTACTATGTGTGTACTGTGAACTGTGTATTTCTCACACTAAGCTAGGTTCTATTGTTGTGGCGGGGTGTGTCGTGGCGCGCCAGAACGCAATCGGTTACGTTTATTACCTATGACTAGATTCACATTAGTAGGTTTTGTTGTGTTGTGGCGCGTACCGTAACCGATTGCGTCCTGGCGAGCCACGCCACACCCCGACACAGCTATATGAACCTGGCTTCATACCTGCAGTTTGTTGAACTCGCTCCACTCTTTCACGAGGTTGTTGCTCATGTAGAGTACCCTGAGGCTTCTCAACACGTGGATGCCTTTTAGCTTCTCCACGAGGTTGTAGGATATCCACAGCTCCTCGAGAGTGTCCCCGAGCGATTCCTAGGAATACCAATCTAACACCATCAGTTCTGTGAGTTTCACACTGACGACCTCTGTGGCGCGGCGGGCGAAGGGTCGCCTGCGACGCAGGAGGTTACGGGATCGATACCCATCTCGGAACAAATATTTGTGTGATCTGCAGATATTTGTTCAGGGTCTTCTGGGTATTTTCTATGTATAATAAAAAATATCTATCTATGTAATGTATTGTATTATGTAATATCAGTTATCTAGTACCTACCCATAACACAAGCTCTGCTTAGCTTATTGGGGCTAGATAATGTTGTGTGAACTGTCCAAAATTATTTATTTATTGATTTTACTGATAGTTTAATTATCAGTCACAAAGGCCCCTATTGAGGGCCACCACACCTCAGGGTCACCAAGAAAAAACAAGTGGCAAGACAAACACTGCATGGGAATTGGGATTCAGGCAGACCTTATCAAGCATTGCAAATGGGCCTCACCTATTTAGGTCTCAATGCATTGGTGACAATAACTTCAAGAAAGTGATAGCGCTTATACTCATTTGAACCCGGGGAAAGAGATGAAGGTACAGTTTTACCCAAAATATAAGTCCGATCGACTGTTTTCGTTCGCGCAGAAAAGCGCAGACTGATATCCGACAGTAGCCGAACGTATAGTACCTATAGCTCTGAGCTGCTGTATAGCTCTGTGTCCCTTACAGATGTGGATCTAAGAGTCGACCGGCCGCGATTTTGCTAATAACAGCGCAAGATTTTAGCGCGCGATTGCTATTGGTAGAAAGAAGGTTCCCGCGCTATAGAAATTGGTCTGCGGCGCAGGAACATCGGGGCGACTTATATTTTGGGTAAAACTGTATAGATTTTTGAAGCACAGTTTTTTTTTTTATCTACGTGAATGACGGATCAAGCCTGTGGAACCTCTGCCTTTAACAACTCATTACCACATAGGTTACGTCCACCTAGGACGCGTCCTATATGTGGCATTGTTAGGATATGTTTAGATTTGTGACTTGAGTGTATAATAATTTGTATGAATTGATTGAGTTTTATAATTGAAGAACTTGTGATCTAAGTACTTAATATATAATTGAAGAACTTGTGATCGACTAAGTACTTAATATATAATTGAAGAACTTGTGATCTAAGTACTTAATATATAATTAAAGAACTTGTGATCTAAGTACTTAATATATAATTCAAGAACTTGTGATCTAAGTACTTAATATATAATTGAAGAACTTGTGATCTAAGTACTTAATATATAATTGAAGAACTTGTGATCTAAGTACTTAATATATAATTGAAGAACTTGTGATCGACTAAGTACTTAATATATAATTGAAGAACTTGTGATCTAAGTACTTAATATATAATTAAAGAACTTGTGATCTAAGTACTTAATATATAATTCAAGAACTTGTGATCTAAGTACTTAATATATAATTGAAGAACTTGTGATCGACTAAGTACTTAATATATAATTGAAGAACTTGTAATCTAAGTACTTAATATATAATTGAAGAACTTGTGATCTAAGTACTTAATATATAATTAAAGAACTTGTGATCTAAGTACTCAATATATAATTGAAGAACTTGTGATCTAAGTACTTAATTTATAATTGAAGAACTTGTGATCTAAGTACTTAATTTATATTTTTTTATTTGTAATAATTTGTCAGTATGTTCCTATAGGTATACCTATGACCTAAATGCTTTATAAATCTACTTGACATGTAACAAAATCTGTTATAAATAAATAAACTATAACTATTTCACTGCACCCTCCACCCTGAGACATAAAGGAGAAAAGTCGCATGTGCCTGTAATTTCACCGGCACCCTTCAAACCGGAACACAGCAATGCGAGCACTATATACTGCTTTGCGGCAGAAATAGGTATGGAGTCTATAGAGGTACCTACTTCCCGGACGAATTCTTTCACAAAAAGCTCTACTACTACTAAAACTACTACACCATGCAGGACTGCTGGCTGATAGGAACTTACCATGCCAGCAAAAGACTTGAGGTAATTCCTCCCGAGAGACAGTACTCGCAGGTTCTTGAGGCTGTTCAATCCAGTCACCTTCTCTATAGTATTTGTGGACAGACTTAGCTTTCTGCAAATCGAGTATAATCATCATCAAATATTTAAATAAATAATGCTGGCCTGGACAGTCGCCGTCACTGGCGATGCTACTGACTTGTGCACTGACCCTGTGTAAATCAGCCTTTATCCTATTAGTCGAATCGTCATCTTGTCGTAGTCATTAGTCACTCTGGCCACGTGACCTGGCCAATGACTACGTCACACACGACCAATCAGACTCGGCCAGTACCTACACCAAATCGTGACGTAGGTAGTTGGGCCTAGTGCTCTAAGTAAGGTTAAATTCTTAACAATCACGTCTTTTATTTTATTAATAAGGTACTTCATTATTATTATTTGTTAATTAATTAATTAAGCATAATTATTTATAGTAAAGCAGACATCCATGTTTTTCACTTAAATGGTTTCAGCCGTTCTACGGTTTCAGCTGAAGATCAGCGTTGTGTTGCTACAATACAACACAACAAGTGTTGCATGGCTGGCACAAGGACTAAACTAAGGCACAAATTAGTTTTATTTTTCTTTGTTTCTGTGTGTATGTGTGTGTGTGTGTGTGTGTGTGGAATATTGTTTGTTGACCATCCATGTTGTTGACACAAATTTATTTTTTCTTTCTTTCTCTTTCTTTCTTAATTACTCCTACCTAGGTACCTACTATATACCTATCAAGTAAATATTTTATGAATTTAACTACCTTACTTACTCGCAGTTAACGAGAGTTGCCAATGTGCTGTCCATCTTTTCAATAGGCGGCCATTGAAATATCAAACTAACTTCTGTAGCTATCGCAGATTGAAGCCCCGTTTTATCTTCCCATTTTTTTATTGCTTCTTTTATTGTAGTCGCTTTAGCCACTGCCATTGGGAATAAAAATAAGTCGATGAACTGCTATTATCCTAAGTAGTACAAATCACTTTTTAGATTCCTCCTTAGTAACGAAATATTGATGTAACAGAAACAGAAACACTGCGCTATTTTAAACTTTTGGCGCCATTTTGTACCTAATAAGTCTATGGCACATAACATAGCCCGACCAATCGATCGAAAAGTATTGCTTGAAATGGTGATGGCGTCTTAGCGTGCTTGGAAAGCCACGCCTTGCATATTTTTGTGTAACCTGTGTAATTTACAGCTTATTTCAGGTAAATAAGAAGTGATTTCTTAAAATATATTGTAAAATAGATTTAGCATCGTAGATTTGACGTTTTTAATGCGGCCATACTTTTTTCTTTTTTTTTTACCTCTTTAATTTTTACTTTTTAATGAAAAAAAAAACAAACGCCAATCTATTTAGTTTCGAATGGCAGAAATCTTTGTTTTTTTAGGTGGAAGTCTTGTTTTGTGGATTTATGGCGTAACTCTGTAAGTAAGCTGCATAATTTTAACATCTCCATGATTTTTCAAGGCCTAAAAATATAATGGTACTATGGCTAGATGGCCTTTTTATTTTATTTCTGCCGTATGCGTTCCTAATAGTTATCGCCATGCGCCATAGCCAAATTTTTATTTATAAAAAAAGTTAATTTTGGTTTACTTTGGTTAGTTTCTTTTCCCGCTCTTTGATTGATCATTATTTGTTTACATACAAGTTTTTGGAAATGTTTTTTACACTTAGAGAAGAAAGTCGAAGGCTCCGATTAGCAGTAGTAAATCTTGGCTTTCAGGTCTTTCACCGCAACCTTCTTCAACCATTGAACATCCAGGCTTGGCAAATTATAGAAGAATATTAGTTTGAAGGTTTTTCATTTCTTTTTTCAGGTATTTTAATCAGTAGTACGATTCCGACGATTTACAATGGCAGAAGCAAACCAAGCCGAGTTTATAATATCGGATATCAAGGTGAGGAATAGTTATCTAACCTCTAAGGTACATCTATAGTCCATTAATTCTTGATCCCATTTTTGTAAAAGAGCAAAGATAGAAAATGCAATAAGATAAAACCATTTAAAACCTTGTTTGTCTCCTAAAAGATATTGTCAAATGACAAGAAATAAGTTTTTTGTGAAAAATATAGGTATTATTCAATACAAGCTTATATAAAATTAGTGATCGTAACCTTGTGCTGATCAAAATGAGCCTAAACACGGCCAGTCTACTATTATCCATCGAGGAGTTCCGTTGTCCACCTTCCGTCTCCATCATCAGATCAGGTTGTTGTCACCATCATATTGTATTGTCATCGGAACTTGACAAGTATGCCAAATTTCAGCTCAATCGGTTGAGGATAACTGCTTTAAAATTCAGTTGCAAGATTCCACCCGGACATACATTGCAAGTTAAATAAAAGCTTGTAATAATGGACTATATTTGTAGATAACCGGAAGGAAGTGAGCTCCTCTGTACTATAATCAGTAGTCTAACAGGCACTTGTTTGAACGCAGATCAACCTATAAATTAACTGTGGAATGGTCAAACAAATCCCATGTCAAGTACCTATTGGGTTGCTTGAACATTTATCTGCTGCATGCAATCTTCTTTCATCCTTCTTCATCTTTGACGACCTCTGTGACGCGGCGGGCGAACGTTCGCCTGCGACGCAGGAGGTTGCGGGTTCGATTCCCGCCTCAGAACAAATATTTGTGCGATCTGCAGATATTTGTTCAGGGTGTTCTGGGTATTTTCTATATATAATAAAAACATATCTATCTGTGTAATATATTGCATTAAGTATATCAGTTGTCTAGTACCCATAACACAAGCTGTGCTTAGCTTGGGGCTAGACAATGTTGTGTGAACTGTCCAGCATTATTTATTTATTTATTTTCTTCTTCATGGCCTTGCATTCCGATCCATACATATTGACAGGTATTATACATAATTTGTGTATAATTAATATATTTCAGCTGGAGCCGCTGTCAGACAGCGAGTTTGAAGTGGGCTGCCGACTCTGCAACAAACTATTTGCAAGCTCCCTCGCACTGCAGGTAACACTTATTGCTATATTAAGTAGATCTTGGCCACTCTATTTAGTTATTTTGTTACATACAATTGATCCCACACTAGGATCTACGTGAATGACGGAACAAGCAGATGGCCCACCTGATGTTAAGCGGTAACCTCGGCCTTTAACAATACATTACCTCATAGGTCACGTCCGCGTAGGACGCGCCCTATATGGCATTGCACTGCACCCGCCACCCTGAGACATAAAGATGAAAAGTCTCATGTGCAAAACCGGCTGTGTTGTGGGTATCAAGAACTACGACACACATGGTACTACAACACCCAGACCCCAAACATAAATTCCTAATGGTTACATGCATAGACCTGATCCCAAAGCAGTAGTGCTCGCATTGCTTTGTTCCCATTTCAAGGGTATGGGTGCCAGTGAAATTATTATTATTATTATTATTAATTTATAGACGAGCAGCTTTCGCTGATGTGTCTACGTCACAGTATTAGAATTTAAAATGTAGTCGAAATATTGTCACTTAGTTATGGTAGATTTTTTTGAGCACTGATTTATTTGTTCGAAGCCAGATGTCGAGTTTATTTTTGAATGCATTGACGGAAGTAGCAGTAACGACGTCATCTGATAGCGCGTTCCAATTGTGAACCACTCTATTGCTGAAGAAGTGATGAGCGGCAAGTGAGACGGCGGGATCACGGTTTAACTTCAGCTGGTGACCACGTGTGGATCTTAGATCTTCTTTTTTAATAAAAATGTCATGAAAGTTTGGCAGGTTGTAATGATGGGTCATAATCTTGTAAGTTTCGATAAGATCTCCTCGAAGGCGTCTATCCTCAAGAGTAGTGAGACGTAGTGTGAGTAATCTGTCCTCATAGGATTTTCGACGTAGAGCCTGCGGTATCTTAGTGGCCCTCCTTTGGACACTTTCAAGAAGGTCTATGTCTTTTTTGAAGTAGGGGTGCCATATCTGAAATCCGTACTCCAGTAGTGGCCTTATATATGTTTTATAAATCTTGCGAAAAACATCAACAGTCATTGCTAGAAAGGACCTTCGTATAACATACAGAAATGAATTCGCCTTCTTGACTATGATAGTAATGTGTTCTCCCCACTTCAGATTAGATGAGATATTAACCCCTAGATCTCGCTGAAGGCCGATTGGGGACAAAATGTTTCCATCCAGTGTGTAAGTGACTCTGGGGTTATTGTTGCCTAAATGGAGAATGTTGCATTTGGATGCGTTTAGTTTGATTATCCAATCCTTTGTCCAGTCTTGTATGCGAATTAAATCTTCTTGTAACTGCCCTGATTTAATAAGTGGGTTGGCAAAGAACTTTCCATCATCAGCAAAAAAGGCACACTCTGAGACCAAGAGTTCTGCTAGATCCGTTATGAATATTCCAAAAAGGTGGGGAGCGAGCACAGACCCCTGTGGCACACCGCTTACAACAGGTTTTTGCTGAGACAGACAATTGCCAACACGAACTTGAAATGTTCTGCCTAGAAGATAGTTCTCAATCCACTTGAGTAGCGGCCCACGTATTCCAAAGTGCTCCAGCTTTAGTAGAAGACGTTGATGCGGAACCTTGTCAAAAGCGCGTTCAAAGTCAAGGTATACTATGTCAATAGGGTTCTTATTATCAAGTTCTTTGCTCCAACTATGGACACAAGTCAGCAGGTTTGTAACAGTTGATCTTCTTATGACAAAACCATGTTGTTTTACTGATATTATGGATTCTTGGTTTAAAAATGAAGTTAGTTTATCACAAATAATTCTTTCCATAATTTTTACTACCACGCTAGTAAGACTGATTGGGCGAAAATTTGCAGGTTGACTCTTATCCCCTTTTTTGTAGATTGGAGTGACTATGGCATGTTTCCAATCCTGAGGAAGGTATCCTGATTCAAAAGATCTATTCAGTAGTTCAGCTAAGGCTGGTGCTAAAATCTTTACAGATTTTATAAGAACACAACAAGGGAGATTGTCAGGGCCAGGGGATGACTGGATCCTTAGTTTAGAGATAGCCTTTTCAACATCTTTTACTGTAAATAATACTTCACTTAAATTATTCTCCACATAAGCAAACGAGGTTACTTTGGTAGCTTGGTGTATGGCCGGTTCCTTAGAGTATGCCTTTAGAAACTCTTCTGCAAATGCTTCTGCTATGTCATTGGGATTAGTAACCAAGTCTCCGTTGCGAGTCCTGATAGCCGGAGGGATGCTTACTTTGGAAGTAGTGCACAAGTGCAGTGTGTAATTACACATACATGAGACTTTTCATCTTTGTCTCAGGGTGGCGGGCGCAGTGCAATGCCATATAGGGTGCGTCCTAGGAGGACGTGACCTAGGTAATGCACTGTTCTTAGGCAGAGGTTACCGCCTAACATCAGGTGGTCTATCTGCTTGTTCCGTCATTTACACAGTTAGAAAAAAAGACTCTTATTACCATTGGGTTGGCGGTTTGAGGTGCAGATCTCTTCAAATGTGTTCTTGTATTACAGAACCATGCACGGATGTCACATACCGAAGCATATGAAACCGGAGACCCCAAGAACTGGACCAGTGATGCGGACGTAAGTTTAAATTGTGTTACTCATTAGTGTCCCCGCGGCTTCGCCCCCGGTTTTAGGGATAAATAGTAGCATCCGGGCTATCCAGGTCACCTGTGTACAAAATTTCAACAAAATTGGTTCACCCGTTTGCCTGATTTATATGTTTTATTCCAGTCAATTTGATTGAGAAAATATTGTCCTATCGTGAAAAAACCCAAAATTACGTCTATTTTTTGCCTAGATTCGATTGTTTATTAAAATGGTGCATATTATGTCATATTGTGCCTCTTATTGGCTCTCTATTGTGATCCTACTGTATTATTATGTTAAAGTAAGCTGTTAATTCTCCTGATAATAAACAAAAAAACAAAAAGTAAAAAAAAAATATAGGTTATAAAAAAAGATAAATAAAATCAATACAACAAAGTCGAGGGTTTTGTAAATTTATCTATATTTTACGAAAAATTCAATAAAAACTGGGTTTTTCGAGCGGCGCCAGGCGTTTTTTTTGTATGAAGATTTCTGCCTGGTGTTGGTGCAGTATTATTATCAATAAGCTAGCAGCCAGGACAATTCTTGTAGTAACAAGTCCGGGTAATCCGTCAGTTGGTTTTTAAGACATCCACGGGAGGAGAAACCACAGCATATATTATATTATTAAGTAATTTTAGTTTTTGTCAATATTTTGCAGGAGTCGAGTAAACAAAAGACTCCTAAAATACAGAAGCTAGACTCCGTATCCGTCAATAATAAGAGCAATGAGATGACATCATCGGACTTCTCGAGCCTCGCCTCCGAGAACGTCAGCTACATCATCATCAAGACTGAGGATGCACCGGAGGAGAAGAAGAGAAAGAGAACTAAGAGAGATAGAGATGAGGTGAAGATGAAGAGGCCTGAACTGACCATTGATCCTGAACCTATAACGTAAGTCAAAAATAAAATGATCTACAGTTCACACAACATTATCTAGCCCCAAGCTAAGCAGAGCTTGTATTATGGGTACTAGACTAGATAACTGATATAATTAATAAAAACGACTAAAAACCAATAATTGGGGCATAGACAACGTATTTTATGTGTCATACGGTATAAGATTTTACAATTTCTTAACGAGCCGTGTTTGGAAACCACGTTTGCGTTTAGAAGAACATGTTATGACATCACACGTTATTGGCAAGGAATCTCTTAGGTCATATCAGCCCTACATATTGAATAACCACGCTAGTTAGTTTGATAGTTTATTGCTCTCGAAATTAACATTTGGTTGTTGCGCTAGTCGATACGGGCCGCGCGTTTTCGTCTGCTTTTTCCTCATGGCCTAACTATTTCGCCTAACTGATTTGCCTACGAGGACTAACTCAGCGCGATTCAGAAACCGGCCGGATTTACCAGCGCCATCTAGTTCGGTGCGGCCGCACTATACACACGGTGTATGTAATGTGTTGCAGGGGTCCGTTCGAGTGCGTGGAGTCGTCGTCCATCGGCGCAGACGGCACGTGCCACCAGATGTTCTTCTCGTGCTGCGAGTACTCCGACCACCAGCTCACGGAGCACGCGCGCCCGCGCCGCCGCGCCGCGCGCTGTCAGGTACGCACCAGGGCTAATTCTAATTCTAATTCTAAATGGGGGAGATACAAAGGGCACAAAATGGCATACCGTTAAGCGTGCACCAGTGACGGCCGGCACACTATTTTTCGCATACCTTCGAATCCTGTGTGCCGGCCGGCACAGTCCACAGAGGGTTTATTATATTGTCTATCAATCATTAATGAGGAACCGGGTGCTAGATATTACTACACTATTCCATGGAGGAATGATGGTGTAGTGACAACGAGGCAATAACCACTTTTTACGATTAAAGTTAAGTTTGTAAACAAATAAACTCCGACCGACATCGGCCGCCATTTTGTTGCCGTGTGATCTCCGCGCTCATCAGTTTTTATGAACTATCTAGGGTCACCATAGAAACCCTAAGCCACTTCTTCGTTTCTTCAGCTTAAGTTGTGACAGCGGGAAATATAGACGGACGGACGGATGAGCGAGACCAATCCAGACGGAGCCTTCGGGTACAGAACCCTATAAAAGAATAATGGAGTCACCATATTTACTAAAGTTTAAATTTTTTCTTGTCAGGTGTGCGAGCGCCCGCTTTCCCAGCTGCATCAGACGGGCCCCAAAGACTTCACCTGTGAGGTACGTACACGCTATAGTTAGGCCAGGCACATTGTAAGGAATTTTATATAGAAAATTTGTAACGCGCGCTGTAGTACCTTCTGCACACCCAACAAACTATAAAGGTAGATTTAGACTATTTTGAGACGCCTAAATTACGGCGCCAGTGTCTACCGTACAGCACATCTTCAGACCGTTAAGACAATGTGTATTTGCAGCCGCCTAAATCTCGCGGCCAGTGACCAGCAAACCGACACTAGTCGTTTACACGGTGCCTTTCCGTTTTAGTGCGTCCCTACGCCCTAAAAAGAATACACCCTGCGGTTTCGGCTCGGCGATGATGAATCAATAAGTCAGTCTGGTTAAGCTGTTATATAGATGTAAATATATATCTTTATCACTAACGTCAATCCCGCTGTTTGCACTCGTCAATAGATGGCGCTAGCAATTCTTCGTCCACTTGTCAATAGATGGCGCTAGCAATTCTTCGTCCACTAGTCAATAGACGGCGCTAGCAATTCTTCGTCCACTCGTCAATAGATGGCGCTAGCAATTCTTCGTCCACTCGTCAAAAGATAGCGCTAGTAATTCTTTGTCCACTCGTCAATAGATGGCGCTAGCAATTCTTCGTCCACTCGTCAATAGATGGCGCTAGCAATTCTTCGTCCACTCGTCATAAGATAGCGCTAGTAATGCTTCGGCCACTCGTCAATAGATGGCGCTAGCAATTTTTCGTCCACTCGTCATAAGATAGCGCTAGTAATTCTTCGGCCACTAGTCAATAGACGGCGCTAGCAATTCTTCGTCCACTCGTCATAAGATAGCGCTAGTAATTCTTCGGCCACTCGTCAATAGATGGCGCTAGCAATTCTTCGTCCACTCGTCATAAGATAGCGCTAGTAATTCTTCGGCCACTCGTCAATAGATGGCGCTAGCAATTCTTCGTCCACTCGTCATAAGATAGCGCTAGCAATTCTTCGTCCACTCGTCATAAGATAGCGCTAGTAATTCTTCGGCCACTCGTCAATAGATGGCGCTAGCAATTCTTCGTCCACTCGTCATAAGATAGCGCTAGTAATTCTTCGGCCACTCGTCAATAGATGGCGCTAGCAATTCTTCGTCCACTAGTCAATAGACGGCGCTAAGAGCCTCTAAATGCGTTTACGCTAATCGGTAACACTAACATTGATATGGACGTGTATGTGGTTTCAGCAATGCAGCGAAGGGTTCGACACTGTGGGAGAGCTGCTCGAGCACAAAAACCTGTTCCACTTCCAGCAGAAGCGCTACGAGTGTTCCGTCTGCCACAAGAAGTTCTCAGCGCAGGTACCCTCAACATCTACTACCCTTCAAATCCGGCCAAGAGTCAAGATGACTGCCGAGACGTTATTAAGGGTGCTGGTGAAATTACGGGCACATGAGACTTTCATCTTTATGTCTCAGGGTGGCGGGCGCAGTGCAATGCCACATAGGGTGCGTCCTAGGTGGACGTGACCTATGTGGTAATGCACTGTTCATAGGCAGAGGGCACAACATCAGGTGGGCCATCTGCGTGGTAGGTCATTTTACTTTTATGTCGTTAATCCCACAAGGGCGTTATGCTAGATTGACCATCTGATACGGAACAGAATCAATTAGTACAAGTACGATATTTAAAAAAAACGTAGTCAAATGAAATCGTAAATATTTTGGTGAAATATACATCTTCTTTTTCTTCCTCATAATGGCTTCTGAGGAGTGCTCCAAACAATTTCGCCAATGTCAAGCGATATTATTAATTATTGGCGCCAAACAATATTTTTTAATTCTCTAATTATTTGTATGTATCCATTGGTCAAAAACAAACAACAACAAAAGAGTCCGGGTTAGTTTACGGTAATCGCTGCAAGCGATAATGTTTTGAAACTGGGCAGGGACTTTTGTAACTGATAGCATAGACTAACTAAACACAATAGACTGCTAATCTCATACAAAAAAACGTGACTCAAAACAGGTCAATTCCAGGCTATTTCCAGATGGCGCTGGCAAATTCATTCAATCAGCATTTTGAACCAATTACCTAATCTCTTTAAAAATAAACATTTAAATTTCTAATTTATTTTTTAATTAATGTATTCGAAATACATGTAAAAATGATTTCAATCGTTTATAGCAGATTCAAAACAGCGACATCTAGCGTCATTGTAGGCAATCATTCATCGATGCACGTTTTCTTGTATGAGATTAGCAGTCTATTGTGTTTAGTTAAATCTTATCTCACTTGCAGGGCGGCGTGGTTCAACACATGCGCATGCACACCGGCGACCGCCCCTACTCATGCACCTTCTGCCCGAAGGCCTTCACGCAGAAGTCGGGCCTCGAACAACACACGCGCACCCACACCAAGGTGAAGCCTTTCCGCTGCGTCATCTGCGGGAAGACATTCATCCAGACCATCCACCTGCGCCAACACATGCGCACGCACACCAACGTGGCGCCATTCCAGTGCGTCGTCTGCGCCAAGCGGTTCAAACAGTCCAGCCATCTCAACTACCATCTCAAGAATCACCCCGCTAACATGACCCCCGAGCAGAAGGAGAAGTACAGAGAGATAGTTAGCAAGATCAATGGAGATTCAGGTGAGTCTACATGTACGTGGTCCAAGCGCTTCAAACAGTCCAGCCACCTCAACTGCCATCTCAAGAATCACCCCGTTAACATGACCCCCCCGCAGAAGGAGAATTACAGAGAGATAGTTAGTAAGATCAATGGAGATTCAGGTGAGTCTACATGTACGTGGTCCAAGCCCTTTAAGCAGTCCCACCTCAACTACCATCTCAAGAACCACCCCGCTAACATGACCCCCGAGCAGAAGGAGAAGTACAGAGAGATAGTTAGCAAGATCAATGGAGATTCAGGTGAGTCTACATGTACGTGGTCCAAGCGCTTCAAACAGTCCAGCCACCTCAACTGCCATCTCAAGAATCACCCCGTTAACATGACCCCCCCCGCAGAAGGAGAATTACAGAGAGATAGTTAGTAAGATCAATGGAGATTCAGGTGAGTCTACATGTACGTGGTCCAAGCCCTTTAAGCAGTCCCACCTCAACTACCATCTCAAGAACCACCCCGCTAACATGACCCCCGAGCAGAAGGAGAAGTACAGAGAGATAGTTAGCAAGATCAATGGAGATTCAGGTGAGTCTACATGTACGTGGTCCAAGCGCTTTAAGCAGTCCCACCTCAACTACCATCTCAAGAACCACCCCGCTAACATGACCCCCGAGCAGAAGGAGAAGTACAGAGAGATAGTTAGCAAGATCAATGGAGATTCAGGTAAGTCTACATGTACGTGGTCCAAGCGCTTCAACCAGTCCAGCCATCTCAACTACCATCTCAAGAACCACCCCGTTAACATGACCCTCGAGCAGAAGGAGAAGTACAGAGAGATAGTTAGCAAGATCAATGGAGATTCAGGTGAGTCTACATGTTATATTAATTTTGTAGTAGCAGAGCTTTTATGTGAAAGAGTTCACCGGGGAAGTACTACTACCATTATTTCTGCCGCAAAGCTGTAATACTCGCGTTGCTGTGTTCCGGTTTGAAGGGTATGGGTGCCAGTGAAATTACAGGCACATCAGACTTTTCATCTTTATGTCTCAGGGTGGCGCGTTGTTTAAAGCAGAGGTTACCACTTAACATCAGGTGGGCCATCTGCATGATACATCACATCACACAAAGATGTATAAAAAAAAAAAACTGCTTGATCTTCATTCGATTCTCTGTGGCGCGGCAGGCCAAAGTTCGCTTACGACGCAGAAGGTTGCTGGTTTGATTCCCGCCTCGGAACAAATATTTGTACGATCTGCAGATATTTGTTCAGTGTGTTCTGGGTATTTTCTATGCATAATAAAATATATGAATCTATGTAATGTATTGTATTAAGTGCTAGCGACTCGTCCTGGCTTCGCACGGGTAGTTTCAGAATGAAAAACAGCCCCCCCCCTCCTATCCTCCCCCCCTGGTAGCCTATGTCACTCAGGGTGAATGTAGCTTTCCAATGGTGAAATAATTTTTGAAATCAACAGTAGTTTTTGAGTTTATTCATTACAAACATACACACACACAAAAATACAAATCTTTCCGCTTTATAATTTTAGTGTAGATATCAGTTATGTAGTACCCATAACACAAGCTCTGCTTAGCTTGGGGCTGGATAATGTGAACCTGTTATTTGAGGTATTTGAATATTTATAACACTTTGGTGGAAAAACTGTTATGTTATAATTATAAAATAAATGAATTTGAATTGGAGTATTTGTTACAGCGAGAACTATTTCTATGGAGCGCGAGACCGCCCTCGCGGAGCAGAGCATACAGGAGGACGGGACGTATGACGTGGCCGAGACGTACGCGTTCACGGACGGAGAGGGCGCGCAGAAGGTGATCACGTGCGAGGTCACGCAGTACGAGAGCGAGGAGGTCACGCACTACGACAGTGAGGAGGTCACGCAGTACGAGAGTGAGGAGCACGCGTTCGTGGACAGCGAGGACTCGGAGAAGGTAGTCACTTGCGAGGTCACGGACTACGAGAGCTGAGCTACGCCTGTAGATAGCGAGGGCTCGCAGAAGGGGATCACGTGCGAGGTCACGCACTACGAGAGCTGAGCTACGCCTGTAGATAGCGGGGGCTCGCAGAAGGTGATCACGTGCGAGGTCACGCACTACGAGAGCTGAGCTACGCCTGTAGATAGCGAGGGCTCGCAGAAGGTGATCACGTGCGAGGGCACACACTATGAGAGCTGAGCTACGCCTGTAGTTAGCGGGGGCTCGCATGTGATCACGTGCGAGGTCACGGACTACGAGAGCTGAGCTACGCCTGTAGATAGCGAGGGCTCGCAGAAGGTGATCACGTGCGAGGTCACGGACTACGAGAGCTGAGCTACGCCTGTAGATAGCGAGAGCTCGCAGAAGGTGATCACGTGCGAGGTCACGGATTACGAGAGCTGAGCTACGCCTGTAGATAGCGGGGGCTCGCAGGTGATCACGTGCGAGGTCACGGACTACGAGAGCTGAGCTACGCCTGTAGATAGCGAGGGCTCGCAGAAGGTGATCACGTGCGAGGTCACGGATTACGAGAGCTGAGCTACGCCTGTAGATAGCGGGGGCTCGCAGGTGATCACGTGCGAGGTCACGGACTACGAGAGATACGACGCAGGAGGTTGCGGGTTCGATTCCCGCCTCGGAAAAAATATTTGTACGATCTGCAGATATTTGTTCAGGGTGTATTGGGTATTTTCTATGCATAATAGAAATATCTATCTATGTAATGTATATCAGTTATCTAGTACCCATAACACAAACTCTGCTTAGCTTGAGGCTGGATATGTTCTGTGAACTGTCGAGCATTATTTAATTTTAATTTATTTTTGTACTAAGATGATTTAGGTCTCATGTTGATATTTTTAGGTTATGTTTGTATAGGTTTTAGATTATACAGTGTGGTCCTTGATAAAGTGCAAAAACGTAAGGAACTAACACCCAAAAATAATTATTATATTTAATTCATTAAAGGGCAATGACCTCCAACATTTCCTGTGTCTGATTTTGGGACAGTGATGGAGTATAGGGTGCTCCGCGTATGTAGGGCCTAGCAGGGGTATATAAAAAAACAAAAAAAAAAGTTTAATTAGTTTGTTTTTTTTACTTTGTGACTGTTGGTATAAGCAGATGGCCCACCTGCTGCGTTTAACAGTGTATTACCTCATAGGTCACGTCAACCTAGGACGCGCCCTATGTGGCATTGCACGCCTGCCACCCTGGGACATAAATATGAAAGTCTCCTGCGCGTTCTAATCTACTAGTGGCGACACCTTGTCTTGATTTGACAAAATAAACTAAACTGCAGTAACTTCAGAACTGCATGTCTGGTTTATTGAGTGGAATGAGGGGTTTTCACAGCTGTCTCCAAAAAAACTTTTAATGCTGATAATAGATGGCGCTGCACTTCGAATAAACTGTCCGAAGCAAGTTTAACTTTGTGACTTTGACAAACAACAAAATAGACCAGCCAAATATAAATAATATTCCAAATAAATTTTTGACAGTGGATTTTGAGTAAGCGCCATCTTTTGAGCCAGTTTTAACTACTTTTTTTATCTTAAATGAAAAGTCCTCATTTCAATCCATTATTTGTGTACTTTATCAAGGACTACAATATTGTTAATTGATAATTATCTTGTATAATATTTTTTTAATATATCAACTAAAATAATTTGTAAATATGTTCCTTTCTATTTTTAATTTTGTACAGTTTATTGTATGCACTTGTATTAAAATAATTTTACGAATTTAAGTTTTTTTTACAAGCTTATTTAGTTTCACCTTGTCCCGGTGTAATCAAATCTTACAAGTTAAATTTGACTAACTTCCCGGTGTTCGATTGACCTGATATTTTGCATACCTGTCAAGTTCCAATGACAATACAATATGATGGAGACTGAAGGTGGATGGATTGACAGAAGACTGGCCGTATTTAGGCTCATTTTGTCAGCACTCCGTTCCGATCACTAATTTAAATAAAGATTTTTACGAAAGTTAATTTTGTAAAAAAAAACCCCCAACACATGAAACGGCTGAACGATTTTGATAATACATGTCTAAGAACCATCGTTATGAAACCTGCTTTCAAATCGGTTCTCTACCCTTCAAACCGGAACAGCAATGCGAGCCCTACTGCTTTGCGACAGAAATAAGTATGGAGGTAGTACTTCCCTCCCCGGACGAAATTTCACAAAAAAGCTTTACTACTACTAAAATATAAAAAAAATACTATAAAGCCTATTAGAGTGCTTGTATAAAAAAACAGGGTAATTATGATGTGGTACAGACTGGGTACTTTATCTCCGTCCTGCTCAGGTAGATAAATTTTATCTTGTAAACTCTTTCTACGGTCTTTGCGGAAGTTTCGTCATGCCAAGTCATAGACCTATAACTTGATATATAGTCTGTGGGCTAAGTTTTTGACATGGAGGTATATTAGTATGGAGTGAGTGCTAAAATATAAAAGTATTTTTTATTTTAAAAGTGAATTCGGTGAACCTTCAAAAAAAAAATTTGATTCGAATTCGAGACTCTAAAATAAATATCGATTTATCAGGATCGTCGTCGTCGTTTCGTATGAGGTAGTGCTGGCCTCTGGTGTCAGAGTTTGTCAAGCCGCCCGAGGGCCTCTGACATTTTTATCAGGATTAAAAATATCGACGAAATATATCGATAAATTTATGAAAAAATATCGATATTTTATGCCCATACCACAGAATCAGGTAGTCCTTATCTGTGGTCCTTGTCCACAGCTAGCCTCCATGCTCCACGAGGGTCCACACCACAGCCATAGTTTTTTTTATAAACACAGCTGACCACAGACATACAGATGTAGTAAAATTATATTGCAAAGAGGATAGAATAAAATAACTTTAACGGACCAAAATTCAAAATCAAGATGGCATGAAAACGTCATGACCCGTTATTAGCTTTTGAAACAAAATTTTCAGTAAATCCTAATTTAGGTACAAGTTGCAATGGACAAGAAGACAAAGGAGGCTGGCGCTGACAAGAAAAACGAAAACGGCGATTTCAGAAAATTTCATATCAAGTCAAATCGCGAATTCTTCGTGATGAAGGATTCCCAGCCGGAACAAGGGGACTCCGGACAGCAAATCACGAACCACAAATCTAAACCGAACATCGAAAAGCAAAAACCTGAAGTTTTCAAGAGATACAGTGATTCAAGAGACTTGAATAAACGAGATGGCACAATTCAGAACAGGACGTACCTGGATTCGGAAAAGAGAAAACTTCTCCGAGAGAGATATACGCTCAGATTGAGAAATAGTCAAAATTTGATTAAAAATTCTGAAGTTAAAGATATAACTAAAGAAAATAATAAAAGTGGTAAGTAGGTACTATATTATTAATCACCCATAGGTTAGTCCGGGTTGGGTTTAGAATCGTTTGGCAGGAGGAGGAGGGTGGGAGTAGGGGGAGAGGAAGGGGAGGGGTACCCCTTTGCCCCTGGTACCAGTCCCATAACAAGGTAACTTATAGTTTTCGAGAAAAAAAATAAAGAAATTTTTGAGGTTAAGTATGAAATTTTTGAATTGGAAGTGTCAGATGTTACGGGAGTCATCGCCAACTTGCAGGGAGGGTGCAGGAAATTCCAGCCTCGGCCCCCTTGTCCAGGAAACTTGTGCTTTAAAGAAAAATAATAAAGAAAGTTTTACAAAATCGGAACGTAAAATAATAATATTAATGATTTAATTTATGAGTAGGTACCTCTATCTGTAGAGAAGGGATGTTGAAAGAAATAAGAGAGATCCTTTTGAGGAATTAATTAATGTTATAAATTATGGATTTTTTATTGTTGACTGACTGTGTGACTCGGCACAGAGCACCCCGACAATAGTTGGTTAGGTCCGAAAAGAGTGGCAGACCCGATACGGAGCACCCCGACTCCACGTGGTACTGTGCGTCACGCCCCTAGAGTGGATATAAAAACGCGGAGCCAGTAGCTCGCGTGGGAGATCTTGAGTGGAGCAAGCCCGCGAGGCCGAGCGGAGTGAAGGGGGGAGCTGGCGAGCGAAGCGAGCCGGTGACCTCCGTAGCGTAGCAAAGGTCGAGTGGGTGAAGCGACACTCAAGGGCGACCTCGCGAGAGTACTGGCGGGAGCACATACCGGAGTCCGACATTTAAAATATCCATACTTAACAAAAAAAAAAACTTTATTTTTTTCTCGAAAACTGTAAGTTACCTTTGCATAGGAGTGGTACCAGGGGCGAGGGGGTACAAATCCCCAACTCCCCCCCCTCTCCCATCCTCCTCCTGCCAAACGATTGTAAAGTTTTACCAAAATCTCATACTTAACCTCAAATTTTCTTTATTTTTTTTCTCGAAAACTATAAGTTACCTTGTTATGGGATTGGTACCAGGGGTGATTGGGTACCCCTCCCCCTCCACCACCCCCCATCTCCCCCTCCTCCTCCTGCCAAACGATTCTAAATTTTTACCGTTAGTCCCACAACCTGCCATTACCTAGGATCTACTTCATTGAGTAGGTACCTACCTAACTTAAATAGTACCTCTAATAGTTCTATCTCACCAAGTCCGCTCATTTTTGCCTTCTTTGCGCTTAGTTGGCATGCTGACGGTACTCGCTGGCAAAATCTGACGTGAACACATTAAGCACTATTGACCCGGAGCGTGTCACAGTCGAGACTAATTGCTCCTGAGCTAACGCACACTACAACAATGTGCACTATTATACAAAAATAGCCAAACGGACTTTATGAAAATATAATTGTATGGTACTCAAAGTTCCCACGACACAATCCTATGGGGTAATTGCCATAATCAGCACGCTTGGCAGGCAGAGTGGTTATGGCAGTATTGGTGTTGAATACTCATAGGTGGATGCTGCTGCCCTGAAACGTAATCCTTTAGTCGCCATTTACGTCATCCACGGGAGGAGATGGAGGGGTTCATTCAGGTAGGACACACCACTATGTCTAACTAATAAAAACATCAAAATCATTTCAGAGAAAAAACCCGACGACGAACCGGTCGCCAAAGATAAATCGAAGGAATCCTCGAAGAACTCCGTCCAAACGGAACCCAGAACGGAAAATAAACAGGTGAAAGAACCGTTGTGCCAGAGGAAACCGATCGTTAAAACAGTTACCGTTAAGAACGATAGTCGTGTGTACAAAGCGGTTACTTTCGTCGATCATAAACAGCATATGCCGCTGCGGATCAATATCCCTAACGAGCACAAAAAGAAGGGAAACATTATTGAAACAGACAAAGACCCTTTAAAAATAAATTTGAATTCGAGTAACGAGCTCAGTAAGAAAAGAGTTAAAAGGCGAGATAAAAAGCGTGGAGAGACATTTGCAGAATTCTCAGTAAAAGACGAAGACGCTTTCCCAAAAAAGCGCGGTAAAAAACGCAGAGTGACATCCCCAGTGTTACCAGTGAAAGGCGCTTCCCCACCGACGGAGGTGGCGAAATGGGCGCCATCTTGTATCAGCCATCACACGAAGCCGTATTACGAGGCATGGGTCGACACAACACTAGCGGCTATCTCTTCGGGCTCTAACAGGGATAAGCTATTCTTCGACAAGCAACGTTTCATCCAGTCGTTCCAGAGGGCGTTGTACGAGAGGACAGAGCTACCGGACTTGACGTATGAAAATTGCAACGATGAGCGGTACACGGGCCGGATCAAAGTGTCGCAACGGTAGACAGTGTCACTGTCACTGTCAGTAAAACTAACTTTTTTGAATAAATGTGTAAATTGATATCGTAATGAGAGCTTTACATTCTCGAATTAAAAAAAAAAAGTAGTTTGAATTGGCTCTATAGATGGCGCTGACTCAAATGTGGTTCTCAAAATTAACAAATGCATGCAGTCTGTGCTTTTGTGTGATAGTTCACGAAAATATATTACTACGTTGTTTACTTTGACATTTCACTTTATTTTGACAGTTAAGTACAGAGCTGGCGCCATCTATTTTCAAGGGTTGCATGATGTGAAACGGCCGTGAAGACCCCCATTATTTCAAGATTGTACCTCTAGGGTGCGTGCCCTTGCATACAAAAGGATATCAATAATCGGGCCTAGAAACCAGAGCCCTTGATAGACACAGATAAGGCATAGTATTTGCATTTCAGGAAATGATACGTTTCAACTGTGTCTATAATACATCAAGCCAGAAGTTAGGATTTTAGGGATAATTCGACTTTTAATATTCACAAAATGATAAGTTTCGATTGCGTCTTTAATACATCAAGCCAGAAGTTAGGATTTTAGGGATAATTCGACTTTTAATAAGCAAAAAAGTACTTGTCTTCCGTTTCTATTGCGTATGTCTCTAACTTTGAAAAATCAATCTAACGTTTCTCGTTTCGTCTTTTAGCGCTTTTTGTGAGAGTTCGTCCGTGGAAGGACTACCACCGTGGAAGTACTATTTCTGCCGCAAAGCAGTAGTGCTCGGCAATGCCGTGTTCTGGTTTGAAGGGTATGGATGCCGGTGAAATTACAGGCACATGAGAATTTCATATTTGTCTCAGGCTGGCGGGTGCAGTGCAATGCCACATAGGGCGCGTCCTAGGTGGACGTGACCTATGAGGTAATGCATTGTTAAAGGCAGAGGTTACTGCTTAACATCTAAATTTAAATGTAACCCAAAAATTTCGTTCCAGCGGGACTCGAACCCGCAACCTCGCCTGTGGTCGGCGATGCCTTTACCAATTCGGCCATAGAACGAGCTATGACGCTGAAGACGAAATTTGTGGGCACTATCAACTCGGCTATAGTGCCGATGGGCGCCACCTACAGGTGTTTCATTAGAAACCTTCTGTTCAAAGTACGAAATTAGTTCGAAACATTGACAAGAGATGACACCACTGCTATTTCATCAAAGTTTATTATTTTTCAAGTGTAAACCACATTTAATGGATAACATTAAATTTAAATGTAACCCAAAAATTTCGTGCTGAACATCAGCTTGTTCCGTCATTCAAGTTGGTAAAAAAAAAAAAAAAGTATTGGACTTTTAAAGGCTGACAACATAAAAAGAGCATGTATTAAGTATGTTTTATTGCGTGAACAGATCGGTCGTGTTGTGTTGCCTCGTGAGCGCCAGGGCTGCGAGGCGGCGGCGCGGGTCCGCCAGCCAGTCGTAGGGCCCGCGCGCCGTCACCAGCCGCCCCACCAGCCACCGCATCAGCTCCAACTTGTCCACCAGACTGCTGAGCTTGCTGCGGATGAAATACGCCATTGATTTACACCTTCGATCAAGAATACAACTAGATGTCAGTGGCCCTAGTCGGAGTTTTGCAAACACCATCGTAACGATCTAACCTATTTCAGATCGCTGAATCACTGTACCTACGATGGTCATCTTTCAAACAGCGCTGTACGCTAGAAACAACCTAGCATCTTTCGCTACACTTGGGGAGGGCCATAATTACAATACGCGGAACAGGCATACGTTTATGGCGATCCACCATCGGCTGACTAAGACATCGAAGCTGGTGCACATTATGGCTCCCTCTGTATACAATAATCTGCCCGAGAGTATACGAAACGCTATTTCGACGCAGTCCTTTAAGAATAAGCTAAAACGGTGGTTAGTTGAACTAGCACAGTATCAATTTAATTTTCATGACATTGAATATAATAATTTGACATATTGTACAATCATTTGACATTATATTTTGCAATACCATCAGGTATTTAATTGAATCAATGTTCATAATAATAATATATGTTAGCTCTTTAAGTATACTGCACTATTGTACCAATTTTAAATGTAAAAACTGACGTGTAATAATTTTTTACCAATAAATATCTAACTAACTAACTACGATGAACGTAACGACGATCGTACGCGTATAACATAATAATTAGCTATTAATCTGTGCCATAAACGTCACAGATTAATGGCTAGTTACTACGCAATACACGTACACTCGTCGTTACGATGGTGTTACGATGATGTGTGTAAACTCGGACTTTCCCCTCAGGCCTCAGTACCTCCGTTCCGTATCTCTATAGTTGAGTTGTAGACATGGTACAATAAATACGGTTGTAGAGATCCACCAACTTAATCTGTAGGATAAGTTGTTGGATCTAAAGATCGTTTGCAACTGTTTTAAACCTTCTTGTACCTATTATTCTAATGAATTTTTAGTCGTCCAAAGAGAGAGCGGTCAAGCGGGACGTAGCATATACTAAGTCCATGGATGTAGTTTATGGACATGATTAGTGTAATTATTTTATTATATAGAAAAATAATAACTTTAAATAAATAAAATATTGGTAAAAGAATTTATTAATTAAAATTTTTTTAGGTCGGCACTAAATTATGGCCTGGAAGTTACGACTGAGGGTGGGAATGGGTGGGGGGAAGGAGGGTGAGGATAGGTGCACCCCCCAGAACTATTCCTGCGAACCGGAGATGTTTAGTTTTTCCGAAAAATAAGGAAATTTAGGTTAAGTATGACAAAAGTAGGGATATTTTGTCTAAAGGCTATAATTTAAAGAAGAAGATAGTGAATATTCCCGGTCCCACTGCGCGCGCACCACATAGTTCTGTCTCCTGCACTCACCCGTACAGAGGGCCCCTGCAGTCCAGCTCGCTGCGCTCCCGCCGCGCCCCGTGGTCGCGCAGCTCGCTGAGCGTGCGGTCCCACTGCGCGCGCACCGCACAATGCTCTGTCTCCTTCTCCTTGAGCAAAGCGTTCAGATGACGCAGCTGAGACTCGGCGTGTCTGAACTCTTTGAGGCAGTCAATGATTGCTCTGAAAGGGCAATGATGATTATGATCACAAAATAATTACCCCATCTCACCCCGTGGGTACCATGTAACCTAAATAAATAAATATGCTGGACAGTTCACACAACATTATCTAGCCCCAAGCTAAGCAGAGCTTGTGTTATGGGTACTAGATAACTGATATACTTAATATAATACAGTACATAGATCTATATTTTTCATTATACATATAAAATACCCAGAACACCCTGAACAAATATCTGCAGATCGTACAAATATTTGTTCCGAGGCGGGGAATCAAACACAACCTCCTGCGTCGCAGGTGAACCTTCGCCCGCTACGCAATAGAGGTCGTCCACTGTTTGTTTATACATTTGCGAGATTTACGCACCAATTGTAAAATATAAAATTTCATTACTGTTTCCTCTGGATGAGCTCAGGGTCTAGGCTGCTGTCAGGCTCTGTGATGAGTGCCTTCACGGCATGAGCTTGTGTTAGAGACTTTGCAGTTACTTGTTCTACCACCTTCCATGCAGCTGTGTCATCATAGTCTTCTAACACTTTCTCGGCTGTTTGTTCCGGCACTTGACTTGCTGAAACTTCATTTTTATTATTTTACTGCATGATTGACGGAACAAGCCGATGGCCCCACCTGATGTTAAGCGTTAACCTCTGCCTTTAACAATACATTACCTCATAGGTCACGTCCACCTAGGATGCGCCCTATGTGGCATTGCACTGCACCACCATGAGACATAAAGATGAAGTCTCATGTGCCTGTAATTTCACCGACACCCATTTGCTTCAAACCGGAACACGGCAATGCAAGCACTACTGCTTTGCAGAAGAAATACATAACATCGAACAGGCACATACAAAGTCCTGACCCCACACTAGGATCCCCTGTGTCGTGGGTATCAGGAACTACGAGTACCATGCTACCAGAACACCCAGACCCGAACAAATATATGTAGATTTGTCCCGCAGCAGGAATCGAACCTGCAACCTCTCACATCTCAGCCAGCTACTCAACAGCTACTCCACGGAGGTAATCGAACTTGCGCTACAAGTTATATCTGCAAGTTTTGTAAATCCCACGAATATTGATATTACTTACAAATATTTTCATGTTTTTACTCCATTACAAAAAATGATGCCTAGTCTTAAAGCACTTACATCTGAGGAACGACTTCACGAACTTGGATTAACTACCCTTCAGCAACGTAGACAGCGTGGAGACCTAATAGAGAACTACAAGATCCTAAACAACCACTACAGTATACCAGATTTATCACAGACACTATATACCATGAACAATAATATAGGACTCAGAGGACAATCGCTGAAGCTGCAACGCGGGCCAAGTACCAGCAATCCAAGGATGTATATATTGCCTAATCGCGTCGTGCACATTTGGAACCGGCTACCAGACTCAGTGATCAGTGCCCCCTCAGTGAATTATTTCAAAAATAGACTAGACAAACATTTAAAGTGTACTGATAAGGACTAAGATGTACACACAACAGCTCCGAGAGCTGCCTGTGTATTATAAATAAATAAATTACTCTCTAACGACTAACGCCTGAAAAGTCCTATGTTCAAATTTGAAATTTAGGCAGATTTTGACCTGGATTGAGCTTCAAACTTTCATTTAGAAAAACATTCCTGCTGCAAGAGTAGGCTTGTTTGTAATCGTGCTTTCAAGCTGAAATGACGACTAATTTTATTGAAATTGGTCAAAACCTGCATTATAATATAACATAATGTTTAAAAAGTACTAACAAGGTAAAGACTTCGCTGTCAACAGCTTTAGTTTTGATGAAAAAAAAGCTAAATCTTTTGTTTTCTTCGCAATGGTGTCTTCAAACATGTGTCCCATTTTGGCCGAAAATAGCTCAGCGGATGCCGAACGTAAGTCATATTCGAAGTTCTTGCTCACGTCTCGTAGCTCTCTGAATGCGGACATTATTTATATTATCGAAAAACTGTAAATAAATTACTTTGTTTTTGTTTTGTTTTTGAAATATAAGCTGCTAGCTTTGAATTCGGTTGAATTCGTTGAAACTTAAGAACCACAGACTAAATTTGTCTGGCTAGTGCTATTTCACTTAGTTTTTTTTTTTTTATAAGTTTTTACATTTTTGTCAACTTGACCATAGATAAAATATAATAAACCACGTGAGTCTGTCTGTCTCGTGGTCTCTTTCTATATATAATTTTTTTCTCTATGGTCTCTCTCTTGCTTCAGTCTGGTAAGTAGTGATTTGGATGAGTTGATGCAGAAGGGGTGAGTCTGAGTTTTGCAAACACCATCGTAACGGTGAACGTAACACGATCGTACGTGTATAACATAATAACTAGCTATTAATCTGTGCCAAAAACGTCACAGATTAATGGCTAGTTACTACGCAATACACGTACACTCGCCGTTACGATCATCGTTACGATGGTGTGTGTAAACTCGGACTTTCCCCTCAGGCCTCAGTACCTCCGTTCCGTACCTCTATAGTTGAGTTGTAGACATGGTACAATAAATACGGTTGTAGAGATCCACCAACTTAATCTGTAGGATAAGTTGTTGGATCTAAAGATCGTTTGCAACTGTTTTAAACCTTCTTGTACCTATTATTCTAATGAATTTTTAGTCGTCCAAAGAGAGAGCGGTCAAGCGGGACGTAGCATATACTAAGTCCATGGATGTAGTTTATGGACAAGATTAGTGTAATTATTTTATTATATAGAAAAATAATAACTTTAAATAAATAAAATATTGGTAAAAGAATTTATTAATTAAAATCATTTTTAGGTCGGCACTAAATTATGGCCTGGAAGTTACGACTGAGGGTGGGAATGGGTGGGGGGAAGGAGGGTGAGGATAGGTGCACCCCCCAGAACTATTCCTGCGAACCGGAGATGTTTAGTTTTTCCGAAAAATAAGGAAATTTAGGTTAAGTATGAGCAAACGTATTGACAAAAGTAGGGATATTTTGTCTAAAGGCTATAATTTAAAGAAGAAGATAGTGAATATTCGGAAATGTTGAGTCGGATGACAGAGATGACAGTAGGTTCAGGTAAAACACTAGAGAACAGAGATCACCAGCGTGGCCCAGTGAGCCAGAACCTGCGCGCCATTCCTGTGTGAGAACTTAAAGTAGACGGTGTTCTGTGGACAGAACGGAAATCGGATGATAGAGATGACAGCCATGATGATGACGTGTAGCCCCTCCCCTTCCCCACCCTGAAATTCACCCTCCGTAGCAAGTGGACAGATTCGCAACTGGACAGATTCTCAACTGGACAGATTCTCAGGTGGACGGATTAGCAAATGGACAGAGTACAGTCGTGAACAATGAAATATAGGTAGTTAATCAGAACGTCTTAATCTAAAGCCAACCCGACCATTGACGTATTAAGTCCATGAACCCGACCGAGGTATTCACAACCAGCGTTACCGAACCTCCCGATTTTACGGGAGATCTACTGATTTTGTAGGTAGGTACTTCAATTTCTGATTTCCCGTTAAGGTGGTGGTTTTCGCTTGTGGCGCAAAAGTTTTTTTTTTTGTCTTTTTTGATCGTCACAGCTTATCAACACTTCTTCAGGTAGCGAAAACTATGTTGACGGTAATTATATGAGCTACATTAGTCTACTGCTGGATATAATATAGGCATCTCCCAATAAGTGCGGCAAAAAGCTAAGTCCTAAATAAGCCAGAAGCCAGGCCCTGTCAAGGTAAAGAGCCAGGGTAAAGAGCAAACAAAATCGGATTCATTTTTTTTAAGCCTTTTGTTTGATAACAATCCATGACATTAACATCCTGTGTTGAATTTAAATTAGTAATTTAAAAGCGTGCTGCCTATTCTTCCTACAAACTTGTCACTGAGCTGATAGTCACTTTCGGACGCAGACGAGTGGTACGTCATAACCAGTTCCATCCTCTTTGGTTCCTTCGCCGAGCGCTTGCCGTAGGGGGGTTGATAATCATAGCTGTACACTTCTAGAGAATGGTTCGATGGTTCTTCAGCGGGGTTCTTTTTACTCGTGTATTTTCTTTTGGATGCGCTGATCTCTGAGAGTTTTTTAGCTATGGAGCCGATATCATATTGACTTTCATAACTAGAGCTGGATTTCTTCCTAGAAAACACAACATTCCGCCGTTTCAGCATACATTCCGGAGGTCTATAGCCCTCGCGTCTGTTAGCGTAACCCTTCGTCGATCTATCGAAGCTTATAGTTTTGTTTTTCCGCTTAGTTTTAGCGATGACTTTCAAGGCCTGGTACAGACTCTGCGGCTCTTCGAACGACAAGTCGTCCATTCTTAGCTGCTCTTTCAATAGGTTGAGTAAATCCTTCTTTTGCCTTTTTCTGTAGAAAGACTTGCGCTGAGTTAAAACTACGCTTTGAGAATATGGTGCAATTTTTTTCTTTTTATTCGTATAGGCGACCGATTCCGATTTTATTCTTTGTCTTTTCGACGGAAATTGTAATGGCAAATCATTTTGAAGTGGCATGAAAGTTGGAGTGGACTTTATGTAGTCTGTTATCTGCTGATCATTCCACCGTTCTTTGTCATTTATTAAGCAACAAGAGTGTTTCGATGGCTTATGCGTGACGTCATCAACCATTTCTGTAGTGACGTTTAGTTTTCTTGCAACTGATTCGCCCATTTCCAGCTCTATTTTGGAAGATGCAGCGCTTATCTCTGGAGCTGCATCTTCCTCAGCTTTATCGTTATTAACGTCGATTGTAGTCTGCAGTAGATCGATGAAAAAGTTGTACAATTTCTTGTCTGTTGTATGTTCTGATACTAGCGTCGCAGCAGGATCTTGGTCGACCACCATATTCTTTCTCTCGATAGCCTTCCTTCCTTCAGTAACTTCTCTGATTAGATTATTCAATTTGTTAACAATGGCTTCATCATTTTCAGGTTTTACCAGCCTTGGTAGATCGTACAAGTTCATATCATCCTTGTAAGAATACAAAGAAGGTTTCTGCGAGACCGCTCTCTTTGATTCCAGCAATTTAAACTCATCTGTTGGATGTTTGTTATCGTTCAAGTGAGATTTAATATTTCGTTTCTTTTTCTTCTCTTTCTCAATATATGTATCCACTGGGCTCTTTTTAGGTTTCTTTTGGATTTGATCTTTTTTTTCGTTGTTTTCATTTATGGAAGCTGGGTGCTGAGTCCCCGTGGTAGACTTGGATAAGATTGTTAGAACTGAGGACAGGAAACGTTTGCTTCCAGGACGAGGCCGCGGAGGTGGCTTCACAGGTTTTATCTCATCTATTTTCGGCATATTCGCTGAAACAGATAAAAAAGGGTTAAACTTGCTTCCGGAAAGAGACATGTTGTGGGAGACTGAACCCCTCAGTTATCGATTTCGAAAAGCTTTTGATCAATTTCACCTGTAGACAAGTAATAAATTTTGTAAAAATTAAAAAAACCTCAACGCAATGAAACGGCTGAAGCGATTTTGATCAAACATAGCTAAGAATACTCCCAACAAATGCAACTTAAAAAAAACTAAATCGGTTCATCCGTTCGGGAGCTATGAGGCGACACTCGGCGACAGACAGACACACACAGACACGTCAAACTTATAACACCCCGTCGTTTTTGCATCGGGGGGTTAAAAAGGTGCGTGCTCAATTACCGCTTTTTAAATGCTTTTAATTATTTTTCACCTGTTATGGGGTCAAATCTTGCAACTGGATTTTAACCTATCCAACTCAATGGTTGACTAGGTTGTGTGTGAAGTCGACCAACCCGCACTGGGCCAGCGTGGTTGACTAAGGGGGGTTTCAGGGGGTTGGCTATTTTTTTTGGAAAAGTAGATTTTTTGCAAAACTATTGACAATTTGCGATAAACTGTAGTCATTATGAAAAAGAGTAATTTTTGGGAAAGTAGGTAGTCATTTTGGTTAAGTAAACATTGTGTACCTAATCGCTGTTTATCGCTGGGCTATTTTGCGCAAGCGAAAAAATGTAACGTGCCTTATTTTCGGCTATTTTTAGCACGTGCACGGTCACACGAAGCTAATTTTCGCATGCGTAAAAAAGCAGCTATAAATCTCTACATGTGACTGGGGATTTATGTATCTAGCTGTCAGTACGTGTACAGGACGTCTTTTTTATTTTATCATTTCATTTTATAGCCTTTTATTTTGTGTTTTTTTCATTTTTTTTAGTTGTTTTGTGTAATATTTGCGGCATGTTAACGAATGTAGCTCGTTTTAAAGAGCAAGTGAAATGAAATGGAAGTGTATTGCGTGACTTTTCAAACTGGTGGAAATTGTCTGCCAAAGCACAGAATAAATATTAGTACAGGTACTAATATTTGACTAAATTTTTAACCAAAGTACAGTTTTACTAAAACCTGACTCGACTTTGACGACTGGAAGTAGTGTAAGTAACGTAGAAAATTAAATTGAAAATACATAAAAAAAAAATACTTGAAAATGCCCGAGAAAAACAAGGCAAAGATCAGTCATGCAACCAAGATACCTCTTGGTACATAACGCCATCTATGTAAATTTTATGGAAGCTTGCCGGGAAAACAGCTCATTATACTTGAAAATGGCACAAGCAGTATTGGCCACGCCAATTTTATAAAGAAAAAGAAAATAAAAAACCGACCAAGTGCGAGTCGGACTCGCGCACGAAGGGTTCCGTACCATTAACTACAAAAACGGCAAAAAAAACAGGACAGTAAAAAAAAAAAAAAATTGCACGCAAACAGTGGTCACCGATCAAAAAATTGACCCCACAGAGCATCGCTTAACCTACATTTGGAGAAATCACGTTTTTTGTAAGGGAACTCCTTTATATATTTATTTTATTCCGTTTTATAGTATTTTTTGTTAAAGCGGCAACAGAAATACATCATCTGTGAAAATTTCATCTGTCTAACTAACACGGTTCATGAGAATAATCTGGCGACAGACGGACGGACAGATAGACGGACAGCCGAACCTTGTAATAGGGTCCCGTTTTACCCTTTGGGTACGGAACCCTAAAAACATATAGGTGCAGACATCTCATGAACATACCTGATCCTTTCAAAGACAACTTGGTGAGTTTTTTCTCCACAAAGACGCCTTGGTCCATTATTACTGCGGGAGTTCGGAACTCATCATTGCTTTTAGTCTTCTTTCTTCGGCTTTCTGTTTTATTCCTGGGAGTACATGTTTTCGTTGGTATAGCACTATTCGATGATTTCGACTTGATGACCTTAGATTTGGGCTTTTCCATGTTGCGTGATGAGAATTAAGCGTTTGCTTAGTTCATGTTTTATTTAGATTATTGTGCTAACATTTTTAACTCAAATTTTGTAAAATTTACGATTTTCAAATTGTCAGTTTTATTTGGCAAAAACACAAAGAGGGTACATCGAATCTAAGTGCACGGTAGTGTGTCAGCCAAGTCGCAAAAAAAGGGCGACGTGTCATATTTTAGTAAAACGGCCACCGTTTTACTAAAACATGACTGTGACTTTGACGACTTGGAAGGAGTGTATCGTTGCAAATTATATTGAAAATATTGTTGTTTGAAAAAAATATTGTTGAAAATGGCAACTGCACAAGCCGTGCGACGCCAAATTATAAAGAAAATAAAAAAAGACAGTTAAGTCGTTGGCACCTGCCATGGAGTATTTACAGGTGCCATCTTACGGTGAACGAGCCAGACCGTTCACCGTAAGTTGGCACCTGCCATGGAGCATTTACAGGTGCCATCTTTTTTTTTTTTTTTTATACTACTTGAATGACGGACCAAGCAGATGGCCCACCTGATGTTAAGCGGTAACCTCTGCCTATAGACAGTGCATTACCTCATAGGTCACGTCCACCTAGGACGCACCCTATGTGGCATTGCACTGCGCCCGCCACCCTGAGACATAAAGATGGAAAGTCTCATGTGCCTGTAATTTCACCGACACCCTTACCCTTCAAACCGGAACACAGCAATGCGAGCACTACTGCTTTCCGGCAGAAATAGGTATGGTGGTAGTACTTCCCCGGACGAACTCTTTCACAAAAAAGCTCTACTACTACTAGATCTTCTTACGGTGAACGAGCTGTATTATTTGAATTAGGTATCGTCACAGAATAAATAATAGTACAAGAGTATCGTATGTTATAATTTATTTATTTTCAAGGTCATGTAAAAGAACTATAAACAAAAAGAATCCTTAGTCTGTAGGTATATTATATCTGTTGTAGGTAGATGATTGGTAGCTATTTTGTGGAGGTGGACGGTATGCGTTGTTGGAGGATGGACGTTGGTTGTTGGAGGATGGACGTTGGTTGTTGGAGAATGGACGTTGGTTGTTGGAGGATGGACGTTGGTTGTTGGAGGATGGACGTTGGTTGGTTTGCTGCATGTTGGACCAGTTTGGGGTGCCCGAGCTGTCAGCGCACACTGTGCCTTCTATGACGTCTTGAACATTGGCTCTGGAATATAAATAACAACATATTAAGGCAATATATTAAAATACCGAATGGGCGGAGTGAAAACAATAGCTGCAAGAAAGTGACAGCGCTATTGCTCACTTGAACCCGGGAAGAGATGAGGTATAGATTTCTACCGCTCGGAAGTAACTGACGTAAGCAACAAATGATAAAACTTCGTTTTGCTACAAAAGTAGCAAAAAATAAAAAATAAATTCTCTACTATTAAGTAATCTAAGTAATGTGATTATCTACTGAATAGTATAAAAAAATACGCTTTATATTTTCTCTAATTGATGCAAAAAAACGGGTTTCAGGTTGGTTTTAGGAGGGTTAATTTAAAAAAAATAAAGCTATCGAGGAAAGTTTCTCCAATCGTGTTTCTTGTCTATGATTTATTTAGATTACATCCTCAAGTAATTATTGTATTAACATCAAGCTTGTCACCTTTTTTGAGTGAGCGTGTAACGCAACGACTCCAAAATTATAACATATCGTCTTAATTACTAGCTGCGCCCCGCGGTGTTACCCGCATATGTCTCGAACCTGTTGGAATATCAGGATAAAAAATAGCCTATGTGTTATTCCAGGAGTCCAGCTATCTGTGTTCCAAAATTGAGTTTGTTTATACAGCTTCGTATGACGGATCAAGCAGATGGCTAACCTGATGTTAAGCGGTAACCTCTGCCTTTAACAAAGCATTGCCACATAGGTCACGTCCAATTAGGACGCACCCTATGTGGCTTGCACTGCGCCCGCCACCGTGAGACAAAGTTATAAAGTCTCATGTGCCTGTAATTTCACCGGCACCCATACCCTTCAAACCGGAACACAGCAATGCGAACACTACTGCTTTGCGGCAGAAATATGTATGGTGATAGTACATCCCCAGACGAACTCTTTCACAAAAAAGCTCTACTACTACTAACACGTGTAACATGCGATACTGTCATTGAATATTTTGTATGTATTTGTTTACAATGTAGGTAGTTATTTCTGTTGTAGGCACTCGGATTAAGAACTAAAGTGTGTAGGCATGGACGTAGTATACAAGGTACCCCTCTATGGTACTTGGCAAAAACATAAAGAGGACACACCATGAATCTAAGTGCACGGTAGTGTGTCAGCCAAGTCGCTAAGCAAAAGGGTGACATGTCATGGAAAGTCAAAACTAGAGATAATAACTAGGCTCACTTGTAAACATAGAAGTTGTATTCGTTGGGGTCCAGCCGGCCGTATCCGAAACCCGGCAGCGTGTTAAAGATGACCCACACCTCGTCACCCGTCACGTGCAGATCTGAAACACATTGTATATCGTGAGGGAAGTGTACGCTAGTCTAGGGTAGCTCATGTTACCTGCAGGGTAGCTCATGTTACCTGCAGGGTAGCTCATGTTACCTGCAGGGTAGCTCATGTTACCTGCAGGGTAGCTCATGTTACCTGCAGGGTAGCTCATCAGCTTCTGGTCGCTGGCCAGCATGCTGAAGGTGGCGCTGTCGAGCGGGCGCCGCGTGTTCCAGCACGCCACACCGTCCGCGCCGATGTCTGCGTAGAACATCACGCCTGAGGAGTGCAGGTCATGCATGGTGGACTGAGAGTTGCTGCCGCGCTCGCCGACGATCTTGAAACACAAAAGGATATTTATTCCTCAAAAAAAATTACATATCTCATAGAATGCCGTAGCCCGTACAGCCCGTAATAGTATTTCACACCACCTGAGCCTCGAGTCTGCAAATCTGACAAGCAAACTACACGGGCGTGTTGTTTACTCTACACGGATTTTAGTATGGATAATCCGAATAGCGCCCCTAGCGGGCACCTTGGGAACCTCAAATTCCATACTAAAATCCTTGTAGTGTACACCTCACGCCCGTGTAAGCTGCATGTTACATTTGCAGACTAGCTCCTTTGCTCGACAATGTCCAATTACATATCATGCAACCTCAACGTAAAATAAAACATTATCTCTTATGGGATATAAAGTTGTATGAAACTCACTAGGGAATAAAGTGATTTGAATTTGGAACGTCAAATTCGCTTGGATCGTGAAAAACTCTAAATAAAAAGATGTCCATATGGCATTGTAAAGAGGTTTTTTCGAAAATAGAACTGGCCGCCATAAGCAGAACTCAAAAAAAAGGTGCGTTTACAAAGAATGTGAAACAAAAGACTGTTTTTGGTGCTGTGATTTTCAGTGAATTTTAATTGTCTCGCAGAAGGTGTGAAAAGTATAGTATGCTCCTCTGGAATAAAGCCTGTCTTCGTCTTGGGCAGCTTGAACCACCAGATTGTTAAGCGGTAATCTCTGCTTCTAACAATGCATTGCCTCACAGGTCACGTCTACCTAGGACGCGCGCTACGTGACATTGCACTGCGCCGCCCTGATACATAAAGGTGAAAAGTCTCACGTGGCTTGAATTTCACCGGCGCCCATATCTTTACCCCCCTTTACCCCTCCCCTATAGCACTGGCGCTGACTCACCGAGTATCTGGTCCAGTAGTCAGGGTCCAGGTGAGCGGTGCGGTTGTTGTCTCACCGAGTATCTGGTCCAGTAGTCAGGGTCCAGGTGAGCGGTGCGGTTGTTGTCTCACCGAGTATCTGGTCCAGTAGTCAGGGTCCAGGTGAGCGGTGCGGTTGTTGAATCACCGAGTATCTGGTCCAGTAGTCAGGGTCCAGGTGAGCGGTGCGGTTGTTGACTCACCGAGTATCAGGTCCAGTAGTCAGGGTCCAGGTGAGCGGTGCGGTTGTTGACTCACCGAGTATCTGGTCCAGTAGTCAGGGTCCAGGTGAGCGGTGCGGTTGTTGACTCACCGAGTATCTGGTCCTGTAGTCAGGGTCCAGGTGAGCGGTGCGGTTGTTGACTCACCGGGTATCTGGTCCAGTAGTCAGGGTCCAGGTGAGCGGTGCGGTTGTTGACTCACCAAGTATCTGGTCCAGTAGTCAGGGTCCAGATGAGCGGTGCGGTTGTTGACTCACCGAGTATCTGGTTCAGTAGTCAGGGTCCAGGTGAGCGGTGCGGTTGTTGACTCACCGAGTATCTGGTCCAGTAGTCAGGGTCCAGGTGAGCGGTGCGGTTGTTGACTCACCGAGTATCTGGTCCAGTAGTCAGGGTCCAGGTGAGCGGTGCGGTTGTTGACTCACTGAGTATCTGGTCCAGTAGTCAGGGTCCAGGTGAGCGGTGCGGTTGTTGACTCACCGCGTATCTGGTCCAGTAGTCAGGGTCCAGGTGAGCGGTGCGGTTGTTGACTCACCAAGTATCTGGTCCAGTAGTCAGGGTCCAGGTGAGCGGTGCGGTTGTTGACTCACCGAGTATCTGGTTCAGTAGTCAGGGTCCAGGTGAGCGGTGCGGTTGTTGACTCACCGAGTATCTGGTCCAGTAGTCAGGGTCCAGGTGAGCGGTGCGGTTGTTGACTCACCGAGTATCTGGTCCAGTAGTCAGGGTACAGGTGAGCGGTGCGGTTGTTGACTCACCGAGTATCTGGTCCAGTAGTCAGGGTCCAGGTGAGCGGTGCGGTTGTTGAGGGTGCAGGTGCTGACTGAGAACTCCTGCGTGCTGATGAGTGGGTGGAAGTACGCCGTGCGGCAACCGGAGCCGGGCGCCAGCGCTATGCTGAATATGCCGTCACTCCACTGGAAGTTGTGACCTGCCACACATCGTCATCAACGTCAATAAATGAGTTTTTACAAAACTAAAGGAGGTTGGGCAACCGCTGACCCATGTCAAAAATAAATGAACTTTCATGGAAGTAATTAGTACCTACGGTTCTAAATGATGTTTTGTGTCAAATTTTTCTAAAGAACTTGTATATTTTTAGTAGTTCGGAAGCAAACGTTGTATTTCTAAATAATTACATAAAACAACTCATTCCATTTGCGTGAAACAAAACGCAACAAGATTTATTACTTTCCCACAACTTCTACGCAAGAAATTAAATTAGCTTTTCCATTATCTTAACATATATTATCAACATCCAAAAGAATCTCAACTGTACGTTACGTTAGTCAAAAAAGTTGGGTGGGTTAAACTTTAACCCACCCAACTTTTTTGGTGCTTTTGGTTTTGGTTTCCCCGTACATTGTTTATCCGATAAACAATGTACGGGGAGTTGCCCATGTTCTTTGTCATTGCTGACAGTGACATTAATACTAGGTATAAGGTACTAATATTAATTACGCATTTTTTATTTGGACATAATTTTAATCAATTATTCAATGTGTGTACCAACTGAATCGATAATCAATAATTTAAATTATTATGTAAAACCTTGAAAAATTCGCATACCTAATTATTATAGGTTGAATTAGTGGAACTAGATAAATATGAATAAGATCTACATTTGTAAAACCATTTTTCTGCGAAATAAATCATTCATTCATTCATTCATTCATTTATTCATTCATTCATAATAAAAAATACGAAACTACATGAAACTTATTATATTTTTGATATTTATTTATAATTCACACCACCTGCTCAAAATTGTCCAATTACATATCATGCAACCTCAACGTAAAGTAAAGCATTATCTAAGGGATATAAAGTTGTATGAGACTCCCGAGGGAATAAAATGATTTGAATTTGGAAAGACAAATTCGTGTGGAAACTCGTGGAAAAACCTAAGTAAAAAAATGCACGTATTGTAAAGAGGTTTGTTCGAAAACAGAACTGGCCACAATAAGCAGAACTCAATGTAACAGAACAGAAGCCGAATCCCGAGTGAAGAGGCCCATTGCGGCTCTGCCTACCCTTTCTGGGGAAAAGGCATGTGTTGTATGTATAATACCAAAACTATGTCTATGGGTGCGACTAACCTTGTTCCACCAATATGAGCGCAGTCCAAGGTTCGATTCCCAGCTCGCACTGAGAATATCCGCACTTCAAAGGTCCATAGGTCTGTTGATGCTGGATTCACAATAGGTGTCGTCTTCGATGGAGGGGTAAAATGAAACACGTGAGATGGTTCGGAGACGCGTCCGGCCGCGGTACGATGTATGAAATTCGGCGGATCGCGCGCGAGTGTCCCGTATAGTAAATAATAAAAATAAAATAATAAATAATGCTGGACAGTTCACACAACATTATCCAGCCCCAAGCTAAGCAGAGCTTGTGTTATGGGTACTATAAAACTGATATACTTAATACAATACACTACATAGATAGTTATTTTTTATTATACATAGAAAATACCCAGAACACCCTGAACAAATATCTGCGATCGCACAAATATTTGTTCCGAGGCGGGAATCGAACCCGCAACCTCCTGCGTCGCAGGCCAACCTGCGCCCGCCGCACCACAGAGGTCGTCAGAGCACAGCCGCACCACAGAGTAGATAGAAACATGATCTGTTATGGCTCTCACCAGATATGTGCAAGTTGACGGCGCTGGGGTTGAAGTGCAGGTAGTTGTGCGTGACGCGCCAGCTGTCGTTGTCTCTCAGCGAGTACACCACTATGCCGAAGGTGGTCAGGTCCGGGATGTACGCGAATGCGTCTGCGCAGCCATTACTCGTGTCCACGGTTATGGAGGCGAGACCTGGAATTAGGCAATAACAAGTAATTAATATGGTAACAATTAAAAAAACCCTCAACGCAATGCAACGGCTGAACCGATTTTGATCAAACATAGCTATGAACACTCCCGACTAATTCACCTTTCAAACAAACAAAAAAAAACGAAATCGGTTCATCTTTTCGGGAGCTACGATGCCACAGACAGACACACACACACACCCACAGACACGTCAAACTTATAACACCCCGTCGTTTTTGCGTCGGCGGTTAAAAATACATTTATTTACAGAAAGAATAATACAATTACAAGATCAAATAAGTTTTTTGTGAAAAATATGTTTTCCAATACAATCTTTTATAAAATTAGTGATGGTAACCGTGTGCTGATCAAAATAAGCCTTAATACGGCCAGTCTATCCTCGAGGAGTTCCGTTGTCCACCTTCATCTCGCTGTCACCATCATATTGTATTGTCATCGGAACTTGACAGGATGCCTTTCAGCTCAATCCGTTGAAGATAACTGCTTTAAAATTCAGTTGCAAGATTCCACCCGGACATACATTGCAAGTTAAATAAAAGCTTGTAAAATACATTTATTTACAGAAAGAATAATACAACTAATAATATGTAAATAAGTAATAAATAATGCTGGACAGTTCACACAACATTATCTAGCCCCAAGCTAAGCAGAGCTTGTGTTACAGGTACTTGATAACTGATATAGGTACTTAATACAATACATTACATATATATAGATATTTTTTATTATACACATAATATACCCAGAACACCATGAACAAATATCTACAGATCGTACAAATATTTGTTCCGAGGCGGGAATCGAACCCGCAACCTCCTGTGTCGCAGCGCCGCGCCACACAGCCGTCATTGATTGAAAGTGTCTCATAATTTATCAATAGCAAAGCTACGAATGACAATGATAAAAAAAACACTAAAAATCATTGAATGATCATTCGTAGCTATATTCATGATAATTATGTGTCATTTTCAATCAAGACATTGTTAGGTGTTAGGTCTCCTATTTTCTGCAAAATCAGGGTTCGCTATCTCAAGATGTGTTGATGAGCTGCTCTGTGATCAGCAAAAAACACAATCAAATTTTAATTTCGCGCCAGTTTCGAAACGTTCCACCTAGAAATGTTTTTTCATTATGAAAAAGTCCTAAGTATTGGTACTTAGTTGAACTTAGTTGTACAAAGTTAGTAAGTTGAATCATTAAACTAGGGGTCAGATATTCTCGCCGCCACGTGTACCTGTGGGCGTGTTGTTGGCCGGCACGTCAGCTTCCTTCAGCTCGTAGCGCATGATCTGTCGATCGGTGCGCAAGTCGAACACCACGATGGCTGGCGTCTGAATCTGTCGCGGATTTACTGTGGAGGATAAAAAAAATGGCTGATTTATTTATAGTTTTAGCTCCTCTACATGATGGCTTGTGTAGTTCACGTACCTACGAAGAATGATAAGGACTTATTTCCCACTATTGAACGAGAACGAACTATTCCCCGAGATCATCCTTATTAGTTCAATAGTACCATTAGTTCCTTTCGCAAGAGTGAGCGCTCGAGCACTACGTCCGACCGATCACTCGATGCGTCTCCGACGAACACCGAGTACGAACGAACGCCCAACCAACACTCTAACCACTGAACTAACAGTACTAATAGAACTATAAGACTGAACTAGTACATTTGATTGATTTTACTAGTACGGAGCGCTCCGCTCAGTGAAAGAAAGAAAAGAAAGAAAGAAAGATTTATTTTTTATCACACTCACACACCTAATAGAATAACAAATAAAAATAATAGATTGTAAACAAAAAAGAGAAATAAAACACAAAAAAATACCCATATTTTAAACTTAAACATAAAACAAGACCCTACGTGATGGAATGGGTAAAAATGGTCTTTCCCTACGTGTTCGGTTAATCAGGTCCATCCTCAGCTTAGTGACGATACCGACCGAGGACGATATCAACGCTGGTTTTCAGCTTGAACGAGCCTAAGCAGTAGAAGTAGCACAAGCCTACGGACCATCATGCAGGCCCAATATGATGAGCCAAGAGCGTAGTGGTGTCGGATGGCTTATGGCAAGGCAGGATGGCGATGGGATGGCCACGGTGTCGGTATGTCATCCGCATGCCAAAGGTAGTGGGCCAGCGATGGCGGTACGCAACTACACGTGGCCCATTCTTAGTTCTATTAAAATAAATAATGCTGGACAGTTCATACAACATTATCTAGGATAGACAGAGCCGTGCGCCTGCTTTTCCTATGATGAAAAGAAGACGGTGGGATCACATCACGTAGTTCCTGAGCACATTCCCCGATATGTAGCCTATAGAAGATCAAAAGTCATGGAACTAAGTATATGCGCATACCAGGTAGCTCCAGGAGGCCGGTGTCGACGGCCCACAGGCGGCCGCAGTTGTCTGCCCTGGTCCTGTAAATGGAGACCAGACTCCTGGAGGCACGGAGCGAAGGGTAGGGGCGGAGAGCGGGGGAGCGGGACGTGTCTCGCAGGTCTATGTAGTTCAGGGTGGCTGGTATGCCTGGAAGAAAACGAACAAGAAATATTTACAAAATACCGATAACAAATGTTTTTATGTTCTGCGAATTTTAGTCCTGTGTCTGTGTTTTGGAAACTAACATGGTGCTCGTAGCAGTTTCCATTGGCACCCTTTGAGTAAAAAGCCCTAAAAAATTCATGTATTTTCGCTAATTATCTAAAAGTCGAGAATCGAGTTACCTGGTCTTTTATCTAACTTGCAATGTTTAAATGTAAGCTTTTGCAACTGAATTTTAAAGCAGTTATCCTCAACCGATTGAGATGAAATTTTGTATACCGGTTAAGTTCCGATGAAAATACAATATAATGGTGACAGCAAGCTGATCTGATGATGGAGACGGAAGGTGGACAACAGAACTCGTCGATGGATAATAGTAGACCGTGTTTAGACTCATTTCGATCAGCAGACGGTTCCGGTCACTACTTTATAAAAGCATGTAATGAAAAATATAGTTTTCACAAAAGCTTACCATATTAAATTATTTTGCCAAATATGGGCAACGAGAGTATAATTGTACACTTCAGTGCATCAGCACAGAATAAACATTAGTTGACTGAAGTTACTTTGGTTGACTTTTATGCTGGTCTTTATTAGCGGTAAATCATATTTAGTTGAAAAATAGTGGATTAATTGCGAAAATAACGTTCATAGTAATGATAATGTAACAATACAAACCACCCTAAGTGAGAAATTACTTAGGTGCTACTTATTGAAGACTTACCGTATCTCCGTCTAGGCAGTGCAACGAAGAGCCGGTCGCCGACCCTCTCGGCACCCATTGGCACATTGTTGTACTGGATAAAGAAACTGTCCGTTGTCTCTGCAAACAAATAAATAAATCAGCTTTTCTTTCCGGCTGATGATAATGATGATTTGAATTTCATAATTTGGCCCATCTCGTTTTCTAAATCATTTTCGTTGAAGTGACGTGTGATCCGAGAGCTGGCTCTTATCTGGCTCAACACTGCCATGCAATGCGTGGCAATGCAGCCAGAATCTTAGGGACGCTTCCGACTGGTAGTGATTCGGATCAGTTGTATTTAACAAGCTTTTATTTAACTTGACCTGTTTCGTATGTTAGTTAGTTAGTGTGGGACAAATCTTGAAACTGAATTTTTAACCAGATAACCTCTGAAATTTTGCGTAACTGTGAAGTTTCGATGACAATACAATATTATGGCGATAGCGAGCTGATATGATGATGAAGACGGATGGTGGATAACGGAACTCCTCGATGGTTAAGAGCAGTTTTAGTAGTAATAGAGCTTTTTGTGAAAGAGTTCGTCCGGGGAAGTACTACCCATACATACCTGTTTTTGCCACAATGCAGTAGTACATTGTTGCATTACGGTTTGAAGGATATGGGTGCCGGTGAATTTACAGGCCCATGAGACTTTCATCTTTATGTCTCAGGGTGGTGCAATGCAATGCCACATAGGGCGCATCCTAGGTGGACGTGATCTATGTATGAGGTAAGAGGTTCCGCAATTTATGTAGTAAAAAATAGTAGACTTGCCGTGTTTAGATTCATTTTGATCAGTACACGGTTCCGATCACTAATTTTATAAAAGCTTGTATTGAACAATACATTTTTCACAAAACACTTATTTTAAATTTAGTGCATACCTACTTGTATTAGTTGTATTATTCTTTCTGTGAATAAATATTGTATATTTTACACCTACTTACCATTTAGTTTTGTAGGGGTCGACGGATTCATGGAGCCAAAATCATTGCTGGATACATCAGCTAAAAAAGAAGATTTAATTAAAGAGGTATTTAAAAAAAATGCCATACGGCGATGACGAGTGTACATATGTCATGCGCTTACATTTCGGTGTGATTTAAGAATGATATCGAGTCACAAAATGTCTGCAAAATGGTCGCAAATTAACAAAATGCAAATTTTTTAGATCGGATCGCATCTTGTTTTTCAAGCTTTATATTAACTTGCAATTTATGTCCGGATGGAATCTTGCAACTGAATTTTAAAGCAGTTATCCTCGATTGTGATGATATTTTGTATACCTGTCAAGTTCCGATGACAATGCAATATTATGGTGACAGCGAGTTGATGATGGAGATGGAAAGTGGACAACGGAATGTATGTTTGCCCAGGTGGAATCTTGTTTCAGAATTGGTTGCGAGTTCGATTCCCGCTGCGGGACAAATGTTTGTAAATATTTGTAAAAAAAACTACAATTTTTTTTTTCTATTTTTATTTTTGGGAAATATTTGTTCCGGGTCTGGGTGTTATGGTACCAATGGTAAGCGTTCAAATTTAACGAAACGATTCAGTGTTTTTATCTGATGTAAGATGTGGTATCGCACTATGTGCACCACCAACACCAACGTATTGACGTTCAAATGATAATATGAATCTGGAAATAAATATTCGTGGGATGAATCCATGGGATCAATGCGGATGCACCCGATTAGTGCGATACAAAATGTGTAGAACGTGGTTTATTGTGGTTTTGTTCCAATAAGATGTTTTAACTTACTGTTTATATACGGATTTGATAGATGATGATTGTAACTACCGGCGGTACTATACACTGCACAAAATAATTTTGTCATCAACATTAGCATATAGACCTCCTCTGCTGGACATAGGACTCCCCTCAAAGAATTACATAACATGGATTAAAATCATCAATACATAGTTATTACTTGACGACCTCAGTGGCGCGGCGGGCGAAGGTTTAGGTTTAGTTGGTTTAGTGCATTTCTCAGTAAGCCTAATTTTTCGCCTGCGACGCAATAGTTTGCTTGTTCGATTCCCACCTCGGAACAAATATTTGTGAAATCTGCGTATATTTGTTCAGGGTGTTCTGGGTATTTTCTATGTATAATTAAAAATATCTATCTATGTAAAGTATTGTATTAAGTATGTCAGTTATCTAACACCCATAACATAAGCTCTGCTTAGCTTGGGGCTAGATAATGTTGTGTGTACGATCCAGAATTATTTTTTCATTTATTTTATTTATTAATAATTAATATTGCTAAAGAAATCCGTTGAAAAAAAGGGGTCAGTTGTGTGTCGAAATATCTGTGCCTAAAGCAGCCATCTTTGTTCTAATCTATTTCTATTTTAGACGGCTTGCTACATCTGACCCCTTAATGTATGGGGGTCAGGTTTTCCTTCAGCTGTCTGTACCAACTTACTTATTTTCAACAACCAATCAAAAACAATCATATTATTATTTTACCTATATATATAATTTAGTGTTATTAAAACTATCGCTTCGTAACTTTGCCACCAATTAAACAATTTAAGAAAATAATGTACTTTATGTTTTAAAGGTAGGTAAATTCGTCACCAAAAAATTTATGGTAACTAAATTTTTTGGATGAAAAATATCAAATGGAAAATGTCGAATATGAAATATGTCAAAATCTAAATACTTACCATAAATGTCAAGTTACGATATTTGGATGCTTGCTTCGACCAAAGTAAAATAAACTTTGGTCGAAGGATGCTTCTATGTTTGTTATTAAATCACGCCGCAACGGCTGAACCGATTTCGATTAAGTTTGGTAAACAGATAGATTGGATTACGCGAGCGGGGCCGCGGGAGGACACTAGCTTACAATAAAAAAACAATTACATCGTTAATTGGTTATTAATTTAGATATGAACAAATAAATTATTGCAAATATTAATGCTAAGTCATTATTTACTTTGCATTAAGGTACGTCTGTTTCCTTATTGATTGACCTTTGATTTTCCTTTATTTTTACATTTTATTTTATTTATCGCCCTCTGACATTCTATAGTCTAGACAAACTAGATAGAAAATACTTTATTACACATAAAAAAGAAGTACAAAGGCGAACTTAATGCTAGAAAGCATTCTCTTCCAGATTAAGAACCCATAAGACCATTCTGTCGTAATGGTGTATTGCGGAAAAAAGATGTACCGGAAGTGCACAGAAGGGAAATCTACACTATATATAATAATGTAATATATAATAATATTATAAATAGGAAAGATTTGTATTTTTGTGTGTGTGTATGTTTGTAATGAATAAAATCAAAAACTACCGTGCAGATTTAAAAAATTCTTTCACCATTGGATAGCTACATTCACCCTGATTGAAATAGTCTACCAAAGGGGGTTTAGGAGGGGGGGGGGGGGGGGGCTGTTTTTCATCCTGAAACTAATCGTACGAAGCCGGGACGAGTCACTAGTAGAGAATAAGTTAAAAAAAAAAAAAAAAAAAAAAAACTGCCTGGAACATAAAATAAACTAATACGAGTACATATAATTAATATTATTATATTAGGCCTCTGTGGACGCGACGCAGGAGGTTGCGGGTTCGATTCCTTCCTTGGAACAAATATTTGTACGATCTGCAGATATTTGTTCAGGGTGTTCTGGGTATTTTATATGTATGTATAATAAAAATATCTATTTATTTATTTATTTATTTTATTTTAGGAAGACTAACAGCACAAAAATATGTAATGTATGTATGTAATGTATTGCATTAAGAACATCAGTTATCTAGTACCCATAACACAAGCTCTGCTAAGCTTGGGGCTAGATAAAATAGCGAACAAAATAAAAAACATACCATTAATATAATTCTAAAATGAGATTTATAAAATAAAATAATATTACTCATTTTTAACCCCCGACGCATAAACGACGGGTTGTTATAAGATTGACGTGTCTGTGTGTGTGTGTGTGTGTGTGTGAGTGTGGGTGAGTGTGTATGTGTGTGTGTGTGTGTGAGTGTGGGTGAGTGTGTATGTGTGTGTGTGTGTGTGTCTCTGTGTGTGTGTGTGTGTGTGTCTGTCTGTCTGTGGCATAGCATGAACCGATTTTGATTTTTCTTTGTTTGAAAGGTGAATTTGTCGGGAGTGTTCTTAGCTATGTCGCAGAATATATATATATGTCACCGGAAAATAACACGATCCGCAAGTTTATAAATTTCGGTTAGGTTAGGTTGAAAGTTTATAAATTTCCTAGGAAATTTATAAATTTACTAGGTTAGGTTAGGTTGAAAGTTTATAAATTTCCTAGGAAATTTATAAATTTGCGGATCGTGTTATATTCCGGTGACATATATTTAGTATTATTATATTATTATAGTACGAATATATGTTTGATCAAAATCGGTTCAGCCGTTTCATTGCGTTGAGGTTTTTTTTTAATTTTTACTAAATTAATTACTTGTGTCTAGATGTAGACAAAATGTAAGCAGACCATCATGCATTCTTAATTAAGTGTTTCTAAATTGGGGGTAAATAAATAAAATAAATAAATAAATAATGCTGGACAGTTCACACAACATTAACTAGCCCCAAGCTAAGCCAGAGCTTGTGTTATGGGTACTAGACAACTGATATACTTAATACAATACATCACATAGATATATATTTTTGTTATACATAGAAAACACCCAGAACACACTGAACAAATATCTGCAGATCGCACAAATATTAGTTCCGAGGCGGGAATCGAACCCGCAACCTCCTGCGTCGCAGGCGAACCATCGCCAACCGCGCCACAGAGGTCGTCGCAAAACGACTGACGCGAGGTAGGTAGCAACACTTACGTTTATTCCTGTCTCCTTCTTCCTCAGAATTGGGAAAGTAAATGACGTCACTGTAGGTTTGTCTCTTGTTTCTCTCTCTTTCTAGTCCGTCGGATGTTGCGCGGTCTTGGGTAACTGGAATAATTGATAGTTTATTTTATTGCTCCATATTTTTTTTATTTTTTTATACTACTTGTATGACGTAACAAGCAGATGGCCCACCTGATGTTAAGCGGTAACCTCTGCCTATGAACAGTGCATTACCTCATAGCTCACGTCCATCTAGGACGCGCCCTATGTGGCATTGCACTGACCGCCACCCTGAGAGATAAAGATGAAAAGTCCCATGTGCCTGTAATTTCACCGGCACCCTTGCCCTTCAAACCGGAACACAGCAATGCGAGCACTACTGCTTTGCGGCAGAAATAGGTATGGTGGTAGTACTTCCCCGGACGAACTCTTTCACAAAAATGCTCTACTACTACTAAAACCACTGCTTTCGCTTGTGACGCGAAAGTGCAGTGCAATGCCACATAGGTCACGACCTAGGTGGACGTGACCTATAAGGTAATGCACTTTTCATAGGCAGAGGTTACCGCTTAACATCAGGTGGGCCATCTGCTTGTTCCGTCATTAAAGTAGTACAAAAAAAAACACCTCGGTGGATAATAGTAGACTGGCCGTGTTTAGGCTCATTTTTTTTCACACGGCGCCGCGGCGTAACCGTTCACTAATTTAATAAAAGCTTGTATTGAAAAATATATTTTTCGTAATAAACTTATTTCTAGCTAAAAATACCTGTCGAATGTATTATTTAGCACTATAGTTACATCACCGGTCAAATATACTTCATATTAAGCTAGATTTTTCACATCCTAGTACGAACTGGTAGGTAGGTAGGTACCTATACCGGTTTTTGCTGTACCTACATCATTAGCTTCAAGTCTTTTTGTCTTCTTAACCTTTGTTTATCATTTGTCCATGAGATTCCTTGTCGATGCTGTTTATAAGTGCTAAGCTGACGCCACACGTTTAAAAAAATGATAATAATTTTGGTCAGAATCCGGAAATAAATATTCGTGGGATGAATCCATGGGATCAATAGGGAAGCACCCTAAACTTACTTTATAATCCAGTACAATAATATTCAGTTGTAGTGGAAAAACATACATACATTCATACACAAACATATGTTATTATGATATTGTAGGAAATTATCGTAGTTTTACTATAATACTAAGAGATACCTTTAATTGGCTGTATAACTTCAATAACTAAGTAATTTTGTTTTAGAATTGTAGCTTGTTGGTCTTTTCAATAAACACAATAAATAAATAACCTTTTCACACCACCTGCTCGACAATGCCTAATTACATACCATGCAATCTCAACATAAAGTATAGCATTATCTCTTAGGGATATAAAGTTGTATGAAACTCCCTAGGGAATAAAGTGATTTGAATTTGGAACGTTAAATTCGTGTGCAAACTCGCGAAAAAAGTAAAAAAATGCTCAGATGGCATTGTAAAGAGGTTTGTTCGAAAATCGAACTGGCCACCATTTTTTATTATATAAGCAGAACTCAAAAAAAAGGTGCGTTTATAAAGAATGTGAAACAAAAGACTGTGTTTGGTGCTGTGATATTCAGTGAATTTTTATTGTCTCATAGAAGGTGTGTAAAGTGGAGTATGCTCCTCTGGAATAAAGCCTGTCTTCGTCTTGGGCAGCTTGAACCCCTCGCTTCACTTAGGATTCTATATAACTAGAGTCCCTCGTTACGCTCAGGGTTCAGTATGCCGCCCGCAACATAAGACACTACTTTATTCCCTCAGTACTATGGTTTATCATTTAATTTTGTCCATGAGATTCCTTGTCGATGGTTTATCAGTGCTGAGCGGACACCACACTGAGGGAGCACACGTAGGTACAGTATCTGCCAGAATGTAGGTACGTTATCCCAACAAAATAAAAATACTTATGTAACACAATGTTTTCTATATCGAAGAATTTATTAGAATATTTTGATAAATAGGTTAAAGTCTGATTTGATCTCATTATTTATATACTTACATTTATGATTACTTTCAGAAAGAATAATAAAAATAATACAAGTAGGTAGGTATATAAAAAAAACATGTAGCTGTTGTGCTACCTAAAGACCGCTGCTAGCGATCTAAAGATAGCTCAACTGATCCAAATGACTACAGTCAGTCACTTTTAATTATGATATTATTATTTTTTATTTTTTTTTATACTACTTAAATGACGGAACAAGCAGATGGCCCACCTGATGTTAAGCGGTAACCTCTGCCTATGACAGTGCATTACCTCATAGGTCACGTCCACCTAGGACGCACCCTATGTGGCATTGCACTGCGCCCGCCACCCTGAGACATGAAGATTTGTGTATGTGTGTCAAGAGCTTTAGATAGATAAACAAAGACTGTAGGTATACCATCAACGTAAACCACAATAAATCAAGAAGGTCGTCTCTCTGACCACAAATTACCGTTCGACCTTAGCGTAGTAAGAAGCAGACTATAGTCTACCAGTCTACTTTTCATTAGAAACGGGATATTTACCATCAGTTTTAGGGTTCCGTAGCCAAATGGCAACAAACGGAACCCTTATGCATTCGTCATGTCTGTCTGTCTGTCTGTCTGTCTGTCTGTCTATCTGTCCGTCCGTATGTCACAGCAATTTTTTCCGAAACTATAAGAACTATGCTATTGAAACTTGGTAAGTAGATGTATTCTGTGAATCGCATTAAGATTTTCACATAAAAATAGAAAAAAGAACAATAAATTTTGAGGGTTCCCCATACTTAGAACTGAAACTCATTTTTTTTTCATCAAACTCATACGTGTCTTTCTATGGATATGTCTTCAAAAATGATATTGAGGTTTCTAATATAATTTTTTTCTAAACTGAATAGTGTGCGCGAGAGACACTTCCAAAGTGGTAAAATGTGTGTACCACACACCCCCCCCCCCGCCTGTAACTTCTAAAATAAGAGAATGATGAAACTAAAAAAAATATATGATGTAAACTTCCAACGAAAATTGGTTTGATCAATAGATAAATAGATAGATAGAAAATTGCACAACACAAAAAGCAGTACATAGGCGAACTTAATGCTAATTAGCATTTAAAATCAAATTAAAATATTAATTAATAATATTATTACATTATTATTATTATTATTTTAAATTTTTATATTTTTCTCAAAACATTTAAAAATGTTTCGGCAATAAATGAAGTCACGGGCTTATGCCAAATGGTCTTCATTGTCAGTTAGATTTTCATAATTTTTATTATTATTATATTATTTATTATTATTATACCACTCATTTATTAAAAATCTCGTAAAAAAATATATTTTTCACTATAAAGGAATACTATCTACAAAAAATAAATAGTAAAAAACATTATAGTAAAAAATATAAATCAAAACGGGGAACCACCGACCGCGGAGCGAGGCCCAAACGGTCGGGGCTAGGGCTGCAGAGAGAGGAACCTCCTGACTATGCGTGCCGAGTCCAGTTATTATTATTATTATTACTTTTTTGCATCAATCAAATAAATCTAGTAAGTCGTTTTTTTTACTACACTATTATTATCGATCAAAGTTACAACGAACTACAAGAATTTTATATTATGTTACTTGCTGCTACGGAACCCTTCATGGGCGAGTCCGATTCGCACTTGGCCAGGTTTTTTGAGTTAAGCTTGTTCCCAATATTTCAGCACATTTAATATTTAATCTATATATATATATATATAAAACAAAGTCGTGTTAGTTACACCACTTATAACTCAAGATTGGCTGGACCGATGTTAGTTATCTCGTTTTTGGCGGATTCTTCTCCGCTCCGAATAGCAGAATAAGTAATAAAATATCGGGGGGGGGGGGGGGGCTGTTTTTCACCGGGGGCTACCCGTGCCAAGCCAGGGCGAGTCGCTAGTACTTAATAAAATAAACTATTTCATATTGTATTGGATTTTTTAGTTTCTCGCAATCTTAGTGAAAAATAGAGTGCGCACACGACGCTAAAAACCCATTAAACACAGTGTCTATTTACTCCCTCGGTAATATACTAGTTCATTTTAGCCCCTAGTATAACAATGTACTATTTGATAACAAGATTTTATAAAATTTGTGATCGTAACTGGCTGATCAAAATGAGCCTAAACACGGCCAGTCTACTACTATCCATAGAGGAGTTCCGTTGTCCACCTTCCGTCTCCATCATCAGATCAGCTCGATGTCTCCATCATATTGTATTGTCATCGGAACTTGATCAGTTATGCATCATCTGGGCGAACCAGTATAGTCTATGATATCATCGTTATTATCGTCGTTTGCATTAAAGTATAATAAACAAGTAATTAATTTTGGAAAAATTTAAAAAACCCTCTACGCAATGAAACGGCTGAACCAATTTTGATTAAACTAAGAACACTCCCGACAAATTCACCTTTCAATCAACAAAAAAACGAAGTCGGTTCATCCGTTCGGGAGCTACGATCGATGCCACAGACACACACACACACACACACACACACACACACACACACACACACACACACACAGACAGACACGTCAAACTTATAACACCCCGTCGTTTTTGCGTCGGGGGTTAATAAAGTGTTTTTTATGTGTATGTTAGTTTTAAGGTATTTATGTTGCTATGGGTATATTGTTTAGGTTTTTTACAGTTCCCAATAAGCCAGAAATAAGGATATTGATTGATTGATAATAATCATTTATAGTCATTTATTAATAAATTATCATTATACGTCAAAAACATAGTAGGTACAAAACAATAAAATGTGTAAACAACATTTGTAGATATACCTACGTAAGTACAAACAAACAGCGAATAGTTCGAAATACCAATAATACTTAACACAAAATAAATTATTTTATAACTGTATGAAGTCATCATATCTATTCGATAAGCCAGCGATTTAGTCTGAAGCCCAGTTCTCTTATTTATTTTATAACCACACTGCAAGTTGACCGAAACGAGATTGTATTGTAAATTGACTGAGAAATTGGTATTCTGCTCCCTCTTAACAACAATATAATCTACTTTCGGTTCTTGCGACCATATATTAGAGTAGGATAGTGCTACATAATAATTGTAAAGAGTGAAAGAGAGAATTCTCAGAACTTTGAAACATTCAAGTTACTGTCACATTTCGATATAATCACATTCCGCGTTGTATTGTCAGGTGAGCAGAATACCATTTTTGACGTTTGTGACATCGACACTAGATCGTAACATGATCCGAACTTTAATTTGACCATTTTTTATTTCGAGAATTGGGCTTCTGGTCTTGAACACGGTACAGTTCAGTGCATCATTGGGACAGGTTCAAAGGCAGGTTTCGCAACAGCTGTATGTCTGTACATAGGTACATTATTTGGTTATCTGTGACCTCTTTATTGTGTTTAGAGGTACATACCTACTTCATATTTACTCTGAGAACTTGAATAATAATTAAGTATGGGTTTTAGCCATTCGGTAGGTACACACTACTATTGTTATGCATATTTTTAACAGACTTAAAAAAAAGGAGGAGGTACTAAATTGTTTTTTTTTTTTTACTACTAATGTTGCAAACGGTTACCGTAGCCTATGGACACCTGCAATACCAGAGGCATCACACGCGCGTTGCCGACCCTTTAAACATTTACAAACACCCCTTTTGAAGAACCCCATACTGTAGTAGCTTGGGAAAACCTCGGCATCATTCCACAACCTGAGTGTTCGCGGGAGGAAGTGCCTCTGAAACCGCACAGTCCGGGACCACCCTGGCTCTATGTTTGTTGCTTCATATCTCCATCATTTATGAACCGATTTGGAACTGAATTTTTTAGTTGACACGTTACATTTCTAGATTGGTCCCGTATTCATCAAAATCTGGTTCTGATGATGGGATCAATGAGGAATTGAGGGAACTCCTCATATATTGTAGGCACACATAATTTTGGTATTTTCAGCAACAAGTCAAGCATGTGCATTCAGAAAGTGCCATTTGGTGAAGTGGAACTGATGAAGAAGATCAGAGATGGCCATTGGAACTACTCAAATTTCACGGTTGGCGATAAGGGCCACTTTCCGAAATCCGATTGAGCTGAAATTTGGCAAAACTGTCAAGTTCTGATGACAATACAATATTATGGTGACAGTGAGCTGATCTGATGATGGAAACGGAAGGTGGACAACGGAACTCCTCGATGGATAATAGTAGACTGACCGTGTTTAGGCTCATTGTGATCAGCGCACCGTCCGATTACAAATTTTATAAAAGCTCGTTATTAGGATTCCGTAGTCAAATGGCAAAAAACGGAACCCTTATGGATTCGGCATGTCTGTCTGTCTGTCTGTCTGTACGTCTGTCTGTCTGTATGTCACAGGCACTTTTTTCCCAAACTATAAGAGCTATGCCTGTTGAAGTAGATGTATTCTGTTGAACCGCATTAAGATTTTCACACAAAAATAGGAAAAAAACAATAAATTTTTGGGGTTTCCCATTCCTAGAACTGGGGATCGATTTTTGAAAGTCACTGAGTGACTAGAAGTCACGAATGACAAAACTTCATCGATGTCTTTGAAATCACTTTTTACCAAATGTCGTATTTTTGAAAGTCATACCCTGTCTACCATCTTGCAAATATTTCACAGTCGTTGTCTTTGACATACTACGTATCTGTCCATTATTAGTTTGTCTGTTCCACTATACTAAGTCCATGGTTCCACTCACCACAGACAAAACAGTATACTACGTTCGGACCATAGATAATAATTATGTGTGGCTGGAATAGGAAAGCCACAAGATAAAGAGTAAAATTGAGTAAATACTATTCATAAATGTCAGTGCCAAAACAGTTACGGAGTGATTTCAAATCGAGTGGGTAGAGGCACTCGTATTGATATCATAGTATGACAATTTTAGTCAGCGGTGATTTCCAAAAATACGAACTTTTGGAAATCGGTGACTAATAGTCATTTTGCTGACTTCTAGTCACTCGCTGACTTTCAAAAATCGATCCCCTGATAGGTCTTCAAAAATGATATTGGGGTTTCTAATATAATTTTTTTCTTAACTGAATAGTTTGTGCGAGAGACACTTCCAAAGTGGTAAAATGTCCCCCCCCCCGTAAATTCTAAAATAAGAGAATGATAAAACTAAAAAATATATGATACATGTACATTATTATCATGTAAACTTCCACAGAAAATTGGCTTGAACGAGATCTAGTAATTAGTTTTTTTTAATACGTCATAAATCGTAAACCATCCAAGAACTTTTATATTATGTGTAACTTGTTACTTGCTGCTACGGAACCCTTCATGGGCGAGTCCGACTCGCATTTGGCCGCTTTTTTAAAACATAGATTTAATATGTAAATTATAATTTCCACAAAAACTTGTTGACTAAAAACTTTAAACGGTCAGTTTTAACGTAGCCATGTTATTTTCCACGCCATCATAATATTAATGGACCATAAAACGTCTCTGCGGTGACGGAGTCTATACAGGGTTGCTCGAACAGGAATCAAAAGAAACAGCTCTTTTATTTATAACGCGCATACAGCAGCTGATTGGTCCTATTTGGAGGCTTTCTCCTCATAGAGGAGTCAATGTAATTCAATTCAATTCAATTCAATACATTTATTTCAGGCAACAGTGAAAAATGTACATTGTACCTAGACAAAGGCCCATAGTAAAATATACCTTACAACTAACATACATATAAAGATATTTATAACTTAATCTAACACACGTGTGATCGGCGACGCGTCGCGGCCCGGGGGATCACGTGACAGAAGGCCCTTGAACCGCCGGAACTTCACCCCTTTCGGCCAGAAGTCAGGGCTCAAGTAGATCTTGAGATCCTCCGTAGGGACCCTCACCATAAATTAGCTAAAGCTCACATTATGACGAGAGTCCTAAAATGGCACATACCTACTTTACTTTAGATAGATAGATAGATAGAAAACACTTTATTGCACAACACAGAAAATAAGCTAATTAAGAATTAGTATTAAACTAAACACGGAAGTACAATGGGCGGTCTTATCGCTATTAGCGATCTCTGCCAGACAACCTTGGGACGGACTGGAATTATTTGCACGACATAGAACGGTGGCTTAAAATCTGGAATACAAACTCTTAAATTAAAAATAAACAAATATAACAAATTACTACCTAATTTATAAATTACTACTACTTACTTTACTTTATTTTACTAAATTGTATTTTCTCTGTAAGTGAATTTTTAAATTATTTTGAGATAATAGATGATTAAACCGTAGTTCTTACAGTTTTCAAGACGAAAAAAGCATTTTGCAATTAAATTTTGTTTTTAGTGATTTATTTATAGGTTATTTATTGTACTAACATAGTTTAAGTTATTTTTGTGCTAATAACCCTATAATCTCTGGTCTGAAGTAAACGTTTATATAATTATTGACCTTTTATCTGTAAAGTGAACGTACAAAAATGTTCTAGCTGTTCATTAAACATGTGAAAAAATAATACTTTTACAGCTTTTTTCGACTGACAATTTGATTCAACTTCTAAACGACTTAGAATTTTGTACTTTTTCTTTCACTTAAATGTCGGCAAAGACTTTATCTTCAAGTTGAACGTATGATTCTGTGATGCGACGGTTTTTCACGTGACAGATTAATTGTTTTTCGTGATTTTCACTTACTTTTCATTCCGCGAGCGCTATTCTGTCACTTTCTAACTTAACTGAACTTTAATGAGTTAGAAAGTGACGTAATTTGGCTGTTGTATGCACCTGTAGAACGCCCGCGGTTTCGTCCACGTCGAGTTTTTCGGGGGGAATTTCGGAAATTCCTTTCTTATTGGACCTTAGACTACAAAAGGAATGTAGCCCCCAAATTTGTTGGTCTCCAGGGCTTAAGGATTAGGTAGGCTATGCGTTGAAGGTCAGCCAGTCAGTCACGCAAACATTTATTTACCTATTTGATTAAAAAAATGGGGGAGATAGCCTCTGCACTGTGACGTCCTGAATTATATACCTTTATACATACATAATAAACATACATAAACACACGCCTTTTTCCCCAAAAGGGTAGGCAGAGCCTCAGTTGGCCTATTTTCTTCGTGGGTTGCTTGGCACCATCGTGAGAATATAGACCTGACAAGTGGTGAGCTCATCGCCGCTATTGCTTACCACAACTTTCCTCCAGTAATAAGATATTCCCCAGTTAGCAGCCAGGACAAATCTTATACCAACGAATCTTACTAACAAGCCCGGCCCGGCCCTTAGTCGGCTTTTACGATATCCACGGGAGGAGATGGACGGGTCTATTTTGAATAGTAAGCGAACTACTAAGAAGTGGAATACACTACCGTCGTCTGTCTTTCCTGAAAACTATAATCTGGGTCTCTTTAAGGCTAGAGTGAATAGGTGCCTTCTAGACCTTTGTACTCCATCTTCGGCCACATCGTCACTTACCAGCAGGTGAGATCGTGGACAAACAAAGGTCTATCAATGTTATAAAAAAAGAACTGCTCGGACGTGTGTTTTTCAATCTATTCCAACAGTTCTACTTAACCTTAAAGTAGAACCTCTTGGAAGAAAACTTCCACGAGGTTCTATTAGTAGAACCAACAGTAGACCCTCTTGGAACAGACACACAGACGGTTATAGCACTTACGTATATTGCCATTGATGTTGTACGTCATCTGCTTCCAAGCGTAGACCTCAGAGAACTTGCCCACTCGTCTCTCCTGCGTCTTCACGCTGATGACGCATAGTCCAAGTATTACGAACACCAGGTTCATCGTGATCACTGTAAAATAAATAAATAAATAAATCAATCAATTTTTATTTCAGGCTTAATGGAAAATGTACTAAACATAAACAATAAGCTTATAGCAATAAATACCTTAAAACTAACAAACATTTTAATAAGTTTTTTGTGAAAAATATATTTATCAATACAAGCTTTTACAAAATTAGTGATCGTAACCGTGTGCTGATCAAAATGAGCCTAAACACGGTCAGTCTACTATTATCCCTCGAGGAGTTCCGTTGTCCACCAGTCTCCATCACCAGATCTCGCTGTTGATCGGAGTCGGAACTTGACATGTATGCAAAATATCATCCCTATCGGTTGAGGATAACTGCTTTAAGATTTAGTTGCAAGATTCCATCCGCACATACATTGCAAGTTGTAAAAATACTTTATTTTGGTGCACACATTTAGACGGCGACGTATGACGTATGAAAATAAACCCTGTATAAGTTTTTGGTTCTCAGGTAAGGTCGCTAGATGTATCCAGATAAGGTAGGCTGCTTCCAGCAAGCTGGAAGGGATTCCACATAGCCTGAAGACCAAGGTTGCCAATATAAGGTACCAATGTGCCAGAGAGGAGCCCTATACCCAGCAGTGGGTGCACAATGGAAGACCCTCATTTTCAAAACTATTTTTTATAATTTTTGTATGAGCGAAGAGAGTTCTCTGATTCAAGTTGGAAGAATCGGCGTTTGTATGTATGTATGTATGTATGTTTGTCCGAGCATAACTTCCGATCCGTTAATCCGATCTTCATGAAATTTGATTGAGAGGTAGATAGTATTGGTACAATATTCTTTGGTAAGGTTATGAGCTATATCGGTTGGGGGGTTGTTGAGATATTGGGGTCCAAGAGGGGGTAAAAAAATATATGAGAATATTATATCAAATGGGTTGCCATATGAAAGCCCCTTGCTTCGACTTTTCAAAACTATTTTTTATAATTATGTAGTTTTTGAGATATTAGGGTAAATTAAAAATGTAAAAAACCAAAACCTTTAGGGTAGTACTTCCACTAATCCTACAACGCTGAAATTTGGTATGCTTGTAGCTTTTATGACACAAAAAAGTCTAAAATTGAAGAATTTCGAAACTTGTACTCCATAAAACAATAACCAGATTAACATCCATTGTTGAACTCCCGTTTCTAGGAATTTGAACGACGTTGTAGGTCTAACTTTTCGAACAACACGTACTTAAATATTTTTTCAAAACAAATAAGGTAACCTACCTAAATCGCGTGTATTCGCGAGGTCTCAGTTCGGGGCGAACCACTAGTTGTTATTGAATGTACTTGTACTTATTATGAGTCTAAGTTACTTGTTTTGTTTTTTATATTTTATTTACAGAAAGAATAATACAACTAATACAAGGTATGTACAAAATACATATGAAACAGTTGTGCTACCTGAAGACCGCTGCTAGCGATCTAAAGGTAGCTCAACTGATCCAAATTACTACCAGACGGAAGAGTCCCTAAATAGTTTTTTTTTTACTAGTTGATTGACGGAACTAGCAGATGGCCCACCTGATGTTAAGCGGTAACCTCTGCCTATGAACAGTGCATTATCTCATAGGTCACGTCCACCTAGGACGCGCCCTATGTGGCATTGCACTGCGCCCGCCACCCTGAGACATAAAGGTGAAAAAACTCATGTGCCTGTAATTTCAATAAGGGCTCGGTAGATAACTGATGATTTTGAGAATGTTAGGATGGGTACCTACTGTAAATTATACAATTGGAACAAGAAGACAAGCTGTTTCTAGGGTTCCGTAACCAAAGGGTAAAACGGGACCCTATTACTAAGGCTCGGCTGTCCGCCTGTCACCAGACTGTATCTCGTGAACCGTGATAGTTAGACAGTTACAATTTTCACAGATGATGTATTTCTGTTGCCGCTATAACAAATATAAATACTAAAAAACAGAATAAAATAAATATTTATGGGGGCTCCCATACAGCAAACGTGATTTTTTTTGCCGTTTTTATAGATATTGTCATACAGTGCGAAGAAGTGCGAACTAGTACGGAGGGTGGTCACTTGACCGTGCTTATTACCTACTGTAACATTTAGTTACTATGTAAACATACCACTTAAAACTTTTAGTAATAAGTACTATGCAGACGTAGACTATACTATGCAGTATATCGTACTTTTTGCAGACGACACATCTCTTCTATTTAAGGCTGAAAGGAGGGCTACTGACGTAAATATAATTAATGACACTTTAAAAGTAGTTAGCAAATGGTTTTCATCAAATAATTTAGTATTAAATCCTTCTAAAACAAATTGTGTCAAGTTCTCATTGAAATAAGAAACAAACTAGCCCTTATATTATATTGACGAACAATAATATACATTTAGTGGAGTCTACAACATTTTTAGGAATAATACTGGATAGTAAGTGGCAATGGGGACCTCATATTGCAAAACTAGGGGATAGGCTAAGCTCAGCTGTCTATGCAATAAGAGAGGTGCGAAAGCTGACAGACGTGACAACTGCTAGGCTTGTTTATTTCGCCTATTTCCATAGCATAATGAGTTATGGAATACTTCTATGGGGGTCAGCAGCAGATAGAAATGCAGTATTTGTCCTTCAAAAAAGAGCTATAAGAGCAATTTATAATCTTAGCTCACGATCATCGCTAAGAGACGTGTTTAACAACATAAATATAATAACAGTTCCTTCTCTCTACATATATGAAAATATTATGTATTTACGTAAAAACATAGGCAGCTTTAGAAAGCGTTGTGAATTCCATAATATTAATACGAGAAACAAAAACACATTAGTTGATTCAGTATTTAGATTGCAAAAAACAAACAAAAGCTTTATTGGCAATTCAGTGCGTTTTTAGAATAGTATACCCAATGACATTTTAGATCTCAATGAAACCAAATTTAAGAAATGTATTAAAGATAACTTAATCCACAAAGCATATTATTGTATTAATTATTACTTGGACGATAAAAACGCATGGTGTTTGCCAATCCATAGAGATTGGCAGACACCATAATGTGCTGACACTTCCATTTGATACAGCTCTGTGAAGCTGCAACTAAATGACATGTTAGTTAGTAAGTATCATAGAGGAAAGTAATGTAAGTATATTAGTTCTTGACAAGGCTTATTTACGGAAGCTTTATTATTATGACAAGGTATAAAAGGTTTTCTTGTTTTGGCTCAACTGTAGAGTATTTTTTTAACTATAATTTTTATTTTAGATTGGTACCTATCTGACAAAGCCCCTATACAGCTGCAACTAAAGATGTATTAGCTACCTGCCTAATTATATTTTTGATGTATGTATTAGCAAATTGACGAAACTAAGTGTTCTCAAGGTCCCTATGGTTTAAAATAAATAAATATAATATGAATTATATGTCCACCTTGAATATTTTCTAAATGTCATGTCATATTCAATTTGTTCTTTTGTTTTTAGGAAATAAATTATCATTATCAATGGTACGGAACCCTTCGTGCGCGAGCCCGACTCGCACTTGGCCGGTTTTATTTAATTAATTATCTATAACAAATTAAAAATAAATTAAAATAACTTATAATAAATTACTCGGGTCGACTTCTTATCATCAACCTGATTTAAGGAGGGTTATTGATCTTTCTTTAACCACAGAATAAATAATAGTACAAGCTTTAACTGAAAACACACGTTCTGCTCTAAAAAGTATAGCAGATCAATATCTAATGAAACCAAACTCAATGGGTTTACTGTACTTACCAATTACTATGCAGCTATTAGTATTCAAGGGTTCCGTTATCCACATTCCAAGCTCCATCATCAGACCAGCTCGAAGGTACCGTATAATTGTATTGTCAGCGGGACATTATATTTTCAAACTTTCAAATTGATTCGACCACTAATATCTATGCTTTTACGACCAAACCTACATTCAAGTCGACCATAAATATTTACTATAGCTTTTTAGGGTTCCGTAACCAAAAATTACGAAACCCTTATAGATTCATCATGTCTGTCTGTCTGTCCGTGTATTTCACAGCCACTTTTTTCCGAAACTATAAGAGCTAGGCTGTTGGAACTTGGTAAGTAGATGTATTCTGTGAACCGCAATAAGACTTTCACAAAAAAATAGAAATAAACAGTAAATTTTTGGGGTGTAATTCATTACCTCAACATCTTTTTTGAAGATGAATTTTTGTTTTTTTTGAGTTTCAGTTCTAAGTATGGGGATACTTAGAACTGAAACTCAAAAAAAAAAACATCAAACCCATACGTGTGGGGTATCTATGGATAGGTCTTCAAAAATGATATTGCAGTTTCTAATATAATTTTTTTCTAAACCTAATAGTTGCCCGGGAAACACTTCCAAAGTGGTAAAAAGTGTGTCCCCCCCGTAACTTCTAAAATAAGAGAATAATAAAACTAAAATGTATGATGTACATATGTAAACTTCCACCGAAAATTGGTTTGAACGAAATCTAGTAAGTAGTTTTTTTTTAAAACGTCATATTTTGTAAACTATCCAAGTACTTTTATATTATGTTACTTGCTGTTATGGAACCCTTCATGGGCGAGTCCGACTCGCACTTGGCCACTTTTTTTTATTTGTTTCCCAAGATAACGCATTGGAAGTTTTGGTGGCAGAGAACTACATTTATCTCATTCATATCAAAACTTTTCGATTAGGATTTCGTTCAAAATAATAGTTTATCAATGCATCGCCTTAACCGGTAACCTCTGCCTATAACAATGCATTACCTCATAGGTCACGTCCTAGGACGCGCCCTATGTGGCATTGCACTGCACCACACTGAGACATAAAGATGAAAAGTCTCATGTGCCTGTAATTTCACCGACACCTACCCTTCAAACTAGAGCACAGCAATGCGAGCACTACTGCTTTGCGGCAGAAATAGGTATGGAGGTAGTACTTCCCCGGATGAGCTCTCGCAAACAAGCGCTACTACTAACAGGAAAAATCACTTTATTCAAATTCAAGTTTAACTACAAAAAACAAAAACGAAGGTGGAAAAAAACTTACCCAAAAAGAACGACGTAAATTCCCAATAGCTAGGATTCCCTCGAATGTTGTTCTATGATTCCCACGCCCACTTCCCACTGCTGGGAACGGTCACAGAGTTGAAAAGCCTACCTATTTAAATTTACAAAACAAACTATTAATTTGTAATCACCACACGTCTATTCCTCACCTTGTTTATGAAACGACTAACAGAATCAGACGAGCCAAGCAACAAGACAGTGGTGATTCTAAACACCGGCCAAGTGCGAGTCGGACTCGCGCACGAAGGGTTCCGTACCATTATTAGGGTTCCGCACCCAAAAGGTAAAACGGACCCCTGTTACTAAGACTCCTTACCATTATCTATAAAAACGGCAAAAAAATCACGTTTGTTGTATGGGTGCCCCATAAATATTTATTTTATTCTGTTTTGTAGTATTTGTTGTTATAGCGGCAACAGAAATACATCATCTGTCAAAATTTTAACTGTCTAACTATCACGGTTCATGAGATACAGACGTACAGCGGAGCCTTAGTAATAGGGTCCCGTTTTACCCTTTGGGTACGGAACTCTAATACCTAGTGTGTTGGGTACATGCACTCAGGACTGGACTGATAGATACGTAGATAGGTAGGCAGATTGACGACGGATGAACCACGTTTGGTTGGTCTTTGTGACCGACTCTTTACACAGTTTCATGCGAGTAATCTAACATTTGAAGCGCCTTATTTAATATCATAGGATTATTTTTTACATTGAAGTTTAGGCGTACAACATCGAAAAGGTTTTTTTTACATAAAATTATTAAATAAATAATAAATAAATAAAATAAATAATGCTGGACAGTTCACACAACATTGTTGCCCAAGCTAAGCAGAGCTTGTGTTATGGGTACTAGACAACTGATATACTTAATACAATATATTACATTCTAGGTATTTTCTATATATAATAAAAAATATCTTTATTATATATAGAAAATACCCAGAACACCCGGAACAAATATCTGCAGATCGCACAAATATTTGTTCCGAGGCGGGAATCGAACCCGCAACCTCCAGCGTCGCAGGCGAACCTTCGCCCGCCGCGCCACAGAGGTCGTCAATGATTAGAAAAATCTATTTTATTGATACGTACTACGTTGACTAGTACACAGTAGTAGTTTAAAACAAAATTGAAACGGTGCCTTGTCGAGCAGACCTTTAATAGCTATGATGAATGCATACGCTATAAACATCATACCTAAATGTTTTTTTTTTTGTATTGTTAATATTTATTATTTTGTTAATTTCAAATATGATAATTGTATCATTGTTATTAATTAATTACTTTTTATTTATTATGTAAGCTATGAATAGCATAATTTATCGTAATTGATAACATTTTAGCTTCAAATAACATCATTATTTGGTACAATATCGTACCAAACCATATTGACGTGCAATGAATATTGTGAATAAATGACTATTATGACTATTATGACTATTACACCACATTTGCAAACACTACTGTATTCGTTTTGTAATGATCAATCTCCCGCACATAGAAGTAGTAGAGCTTTTTTGTGAAAGAGTTCCTCCGGGGAAGTACTACCACCAAATCTATTTCTGCCGCAAAGCAGTAGTGCTCGCTTTGCTGTGTTCCGGTTTGGAGGGTAAGGGTGCCGGCGAAATTACAGGCACATGAGACTTTTCATCTTTATGTCTCAGGGTGGCAGGCGCAGTAAAATACCACATAGGGCGCGTCCTAGGTGGAATACGTGCCATTTATAAAATGAAGCCACGTGCCTCCTTGAGGGAGCGTTTTAAGGAAATTAACATTCTCACGGTAATATCGCAATACATCTACGAAACCTTATTATATACACATAAACACTTAGATAGATTTATGAAAAAAAGCGACGTGCATTGTTTTAACACGAGAAATAAAAATAAACTGAGTATTCCCAAATTTAGATTAAAAAAAGTAAGTGGGTCTTTTATGGGGAATTCTGTTCGGTTCTATAATAAACTTCCAGAAAGTGCTTCTAAATTTTCGATCCGAAGATTTAAATCTTACATAAAAAATAATTTAATTAAGAAAGCGTATTACACACTACATGACTATGTTAATGATAAAGCCGCGTGGCCTGATGTCGCTCTGCCCCTCGACACCTAATTTGTCAATTTGCAATGTCTGTACCTGCATATAATTTATTACTGATGTGTTATTTATGAGTATATCAAGCGTATTGTGTGCTGCCTTATGAACTTTTGCTGATTCTCTCTATCATCTTACTTTTGACTGCCTACCTAAGTAAGGCTTTTAATTTGGTTTTCCTTTTTTCTTTGAATCAGCTTCCACTTGTTCTCAAGGCACCACACAGGCGCTCCCCACCTAGTAGTAACAAGGATCATCAAAAGAAAAACAGACCGTGTTTGTTGCCTGATTCTTCTAGGTCTGGTTGCGTTGGAACAGGAGTAAATGTAAATTTTATTTTTAAGACGATTCAAAATGATCCTTGTGATTTCAATGAATAAAATACTATTGACTTTGACTTTGTCTTTGACTTTGGACGTGATCTATTCAACTCAATTCAATTAAATTTATTTATTTCAGACATTGTCCATATTTTGTTAGTAGCGCTTATGATAATGTCAGTAGGGAGACACATTTACAATTACAAAATTATATAAAAACATTTTTAACAAACCCAAGAAGAACATCCATTGGTTTGCTACAGGACAGTCCCACCTGTCCGACAACGCGTTCACGATGCGTTCACGCGTTCTGTTCGGGCTTCCACGGACCCTTTCCCTTCGATCTATGAGGTAATGCACTGTTCATAGGCAGAGGGTACCACTTAACATCAGGTGGGCCATCTGCTTGATCCATCTTTCCAAGTAGTATAAAATAAAATAAAAACATAGATGTACTGAAAAAAAAACTCAACTTCACAGTCCTATTTAATTAACTAAAAGTCACCAAATTGACTGAGAAAAAAATCCTATAAATCAGGCATAATATATCCTTGTTGACACGTAGTTTACTGGAATATCGATTACTAATCACATTATGAAATTAAATAAAAAAAACTTCTGCCTATTTCCACGCATTACCCCGGCAGTTTAGCACCATTTATTTAGATGTATAAAGCGTAATTACAAACAAAACATTATATTAATATAAAGTTAGTTCCTTAATAAATATAATTCTGATTAATTATTGGACACAAATAAGTATTTTGTGAAAAATTTATTTTTAAATACAATCTTTTATAAAATTAGTGATCGTAACCGTGTGATGATCAAAATGAGCCTAAACACGGCCAGTCTGCTATTATCCATCGAGGAGTTCCGTTGTCCACCTTCCGTCTCCATCACCAGATCAGCTCGCTGTCACCATCATATTGTATTGTCATCGGAACTTGACAGGTGTGCTAAGTTTCAGCTCAATCGGTCGAGGATAACTTGCTCACGCTTAGGCGCAAAATTCAAAATTTTTGGTGTTTTTTGCTCATTACAGCTCATCAACACTTCTTCAGATAGCGAAAGTTCATTTCGCGAGAACTAGGAGACTTAACACACATGTTTTATGTGATAGTATCTCATAAATATCATCAGTTTAGCTACTTTTTAAGTCTCCTAGTTCTCGCGAACACAACTTTCGCTATCTGAAGAAGTGTTGATGAGCTGTGTGAGCATCCATCTTAAAATTCAGTTGCAAGATTCCACCCGGATTCTACCCAGACAAACATACATGTACATTGCAAGTTAAATAAAAGCTATTGTATTATTGTACTGTATTTATTATTGAGTATCGCTCTATATTACAATAAGTTGCGATGATAAGCGCGTGTTCACAAATTCTCAGAAATGTAAACAGGCTCTTAGTATTGAACACAAATACATAATAGGTATCTGTTTTGTTGGGATGTGCAGCGCGACCGGTTAGATATCACAAGTCACAAGTCATATCGGTCACGCAATACAATACCTAAGTAGGTACCTATACTCTGCCGATGTGTCTTGAGTCTTGATCTTGACCGTTGATTTTGGTTCTACAATCATTTAGCTCAACGTTTTTAGGGTTCCGTAGTCAAAGACAAGGAACCCTTATGGATTCGTCATGTCTGTCTGTCTGTCTGTCCGTGTATGTCACAGCCTTTTTTTTTCAGAAACTATAAGAGCTATGCTGTTGAAACTTGGTAGTTAGATGTATGCTGTGAACCGCATTAAGATTTTACACAAAAATTGAAAAAAAAACAATTATTTTTGGGGTTCCCCATACTTAGAACTGAAACTCAAAAAAACAAAAAATCATCTTCAAAAAGGTCTGCAAAAAAGATGTTGAGGTTTCTAATATCATTTTTTTCTAAACTGAATAGTTTGCACAAGAGACACTTCCAAAGTGGTAAAAAGTGTCCCCCCCCCCCTTAACTTCTAAAATAAGAGAATGATAAAACTAAAATATATGATGTACATTACCATGTAAACTTTCACTCAAAATTGGTTTGAACGAGATCTAGTAAGTAGTTTTTTATTTTTGGGGTTCCCCATACTTAGAACTTAAACTCAAAAAACTTTTTTTCATCATACCCATACGTTTGGGGTATCTATGGATAGGTCTTCAAAAATGATATTGAGGTTTCTAATATCATTTTTTTCTAAACTGAATAGTCTGCGCAAGATACACTTCCAAAGTGGTAAAAAGTGTGTCCCTATAACTTCTAAAATAAGAGAATGATAAAACTAAAAAAAAAATATGATGTAAACTTTCACTCAAAATTGGTTTGAACGAGATCTAGTAAGTAGTTTTTTTTTAATACGTCATTAATCGTAATCCATCCAAGAACTTTTATATTATGTTACTTGCTGCAACGGAACCCATCATGGGCAAGTCCGACTCGCAATTGGCCGTTTTTTTTTTTTTTTTACATTGAGAAACCTTTGACCGCGATCTCACCTGTTGGTAAGTGACGATGTGGCCGAAGATGGAGCACAAAGGTCTAGAAGGCACCTATTCAGGCAGGAAAAACAGACGACGGTAGTGTATTCCACTCCTTAGCAGTAAGCATTATAAAGGTAGAACTTAAACGTTTAGTACGAATAGAGGATGTACTAATGAGGTAAGGATGGATCAACTGTTTCACTTGTATTAGTATATAATGTTATATTATTACTGTCAAAATATGCTTTAAATGATATACTTTTAAATAAGCAATTGGATAACAGTAACAAAGTCAAAATCAACTTCAATATTTTTTGTAATAAAGTTGTTATAAAAGTTCTTCATTGGATCTCCACATTCCGGATTCTACCACATAGCTCCCTCCATAGCCCGCTACACGATAAAAGCTTTTAGATTTTACAGAATGAAACAAGTAATTAATTTTGTAAAAAATTACAAGTTACTTAATAAAACGTACATACACACGCCCTTTTCCCCGAAAGGGCAGGCAGAGTCTCAATGGGCCTCTTTTCACCGTGGGTTGCACCATCGTAGGAATATAGACGTGACATGTGGTGAGCTCATCGCCGTCATTGCTTCCCACTAACTCGACTAACGCTTTCTTCCAGTAATAACACATTCCATAATAAGCTAGCAGCCAGTACAAATCTATGCATAAGTATGTTTCAATACAAATTAAATGATTTCCCCCTTTCTATGGATTATTTTGAAATTCCTGAAAAATATGCATTTTAGTATTCTGTATTTCAAGTACCTCTCTTACATTCTCTTATTAATTTATTTATTATTTATTGATTTATTGTCGTGTATATAAATAAAATAAATAAATAATGCTGGACAGTTCACACAACATTATCTAGCCCCAAGCTAAGCCAGAGCTTGTGTTATGGGTACTAGATAACTGATATACTTAATATAATACATTACACAGATAGATATTTTTGTTATGCATAGAAAACACCCAGAACACCCTGAACAAATATCTGCAGAACGCACAAATTATTTGTTCCGAGGCGGGAATCGAACCCGCAACCTCCTGCGTCGCAGGCGAACCATCGCCAGCCGCGCCACAGAGGTCGTCAAATAGGTATAGGTGCGCCTGTTATCGCTCGTTGTCTGAGCTGACCTTCTGCCGGGTATTGCCGCTAGTCTTTCGGCCTGCCTGCAATCGGTGACCTGGACTACAGTTTTTATCTGGCGTGGTCCCAATGACCTTACTGCAGCGCCACCTACTGGCTGCCAATCAAGTCAATGCAGTGAGTCGGACATGATAAGAGTTACGCGATAGAAAGAAAGAAAGAAATAAAGTTACATTTATTTGTGTCAACAGACAATATTTTACACAAAATGACACACACACACACACACACACACACACCTATACGTGTCCTGACGTCCTTAAGAGGACTATAGTGGTATGTCACCAACCGAGGACCCTCTGAAAAACTAGGTTAGCGACCTCTTAGGGAATTGAGAGTGCGCCAGAAAGAGAAAGAAAAAAAAAACATGACTGATGAGCCAAGTCTTATAGCTCTATCTCAACATTTTTTCGTTTGAATTTCTGTGAACAACGTGGGGTCTTAATTACACGCGAAAACGTTTATAGCGACATCCTTTCGAGGACTTTTGTGTGAGCCAAGCGAGGACCATATCATTTGACCAGGGATGACCATCTGAGGACTCAGTTTAACACGTTTTTTCTTGATCCTTGTACAAAGTGAGGACGTTGTGCTAGATTTTACATGAACAAACTGAGGACGTTTTTCCGGGTAGGGCGTGTACAAAACGAGGACCTTGTAATTTTATTTTAGTTTTTCTTCCTACACTGTTCATAAACAATGTACCTTGCCAGGACGTTTCTTTTTTAAATTCCAACGGCCAATTTAAGTTTGTTTTTACTATTAACCCAATAATCAATTAACCAATTTTTTCAAAAACAATTTACCGGTTAAACTAAAAACAAAGGTTATGGAAATGTGTTTGTTGCCGTGCCTCACGTATGCATGTCAGACATGGCCACACACGAAGAAGACACTGGAAAAATAAGAGCATGGCAAAGACTCGAGAGAAGCTACACCTGGTCATAAGCTGAAGGAAAAAAAAACGTAATTAGAAAAAAGATAAAGTTTGCCTTTATCTTTTTTCTGACGCTGTGAAAAAAGTTCTTCAGCTAAAGTGGAAATGGGCTGGACATGTACAGCGAGCGACAGACGATAGGTGGTCGAGAACTATAACTAACTGGTACCCCATGGACAAAAAGAGACGGCCTGGAAGACCGCATAAACGTTGGAGCGATGACATCGCTAAAGTGGCAGGCATTACCTGGAGCAGAGCAGCTAGAGATAGAGAGAGATGGGGGCAGATGGTGGAGGCTTTTACCGCTCAAAGTGATATTTGCACTGGTTGAGATACCCGATAAACGGATTAACTAATTATTTACAACATATTAAGATAAGTCAATAAATTGTTATATTTAAATACTAGAGTGTAAGAGTAATTAAAGCTTATATTATATTATATTATATATTAACCCAATACACATAATATACAATACCTCGTATAGGTTACGAAGTAAAATGATGCTTTATTATATCATCTTAATTATTATTTATAGATGCCCTACCTAAAATGATGTGTATCAGGTAACACATCATTTTAGGTAGGTAGGGTTGCAAAGATTATTATACTTTCAGCCACTTGACGACATAGGCCTTCCCCATAGAATTCCACGATTAATGGGCTTGTGCCGCCTGCATCCACTGAATTCCCGCAAAGTTATCAGTGGCAAAGATTCATCGAGTGGGGTCTATTAGTAAAACTAAACAATAATACAAATAAGTTGGTTACAAAATATTTACAATATATTTATTTGCCAAAGTTATTCACAAATATGAGGCACTATTTCCTCACTTTCAATATTGTCACAAGAAAGACAAAAATCTGTCTATCTGTCACATCGTTTTTTTTTCTTTAGATTTGGCGTCGCACGTCTTGTACATTTACCATTTACTCACAGGGAATAATCAAGGAATAATCAACTTATTCGTAAATATAAATTTAAAGGTTAGACAAATAAAATTTTATACGAAATATTATGAAAAAATAACTAAAAATGTAGTCAATAATGCAAATTGTAAACATAAACTAATTAATTATTACTCATTGCAGTTGTCATGTTAAAATTAGATATACTAAGTAGCAATTACCTTAGATTTTATTAAATCTAATCTAATTTTAAATTATTTCATTTTGCCCGATGTTGATCTGCTCGCTTCAGTGAACCAGCTACGTTTCGGTGACCTCTTTGGGGCAACCGAGAGTTTTGTCTGTGTGATTATGGATGAGGAATATTCTTTTTTCACTGCTCCTTAATGACCTGCCGATCTCCGCTCTGGGAAGCGAAATCTTCATGTACGCTGATGACGTGGTGGCGATCGTCACTGCGAGGACTTCTGATAGGCTCGAGCAGAGTTTGAATGAAGCAGCAACCGAGCTAGCACTCTGGTTCCAAAAGAACGGCCTTGTGTTAAACATTAGCAAAACACACTTCATTCATTTCTCAATCTCGGGACGCATATCGAAGGACCTGTCAGTGGTCGTTAATGGACTGCCAATAATAGGGGTAACATCCACAACATTTCTCGGATTTGAGATTGACCGTGTCCTTACGTGGGGCTCTCATGTCGGGAAGCTGTGCGCCAGACTAGGTAGTGCGTGCTATGCACTGAGTAGGTTGTCGCACGTGGTTTCAGATGAGGTGTTGCGCATGTGCTACTTTGCGACGGTTCACTCGTTGCTCCAATAGGGCGCGCTGCCGAAAGGGAGCGCGTTTTCCGAATGCAAAAACGGGCTATACGGGCAATTGCACGTGTGACGTCGCGTAGAACTAGCGCAAGACCTCTTTTCAAAAAACTTAGGATCATCACTTTCCCGTCACTCGTAATATTCCAAGTGGCGGTATATGTCCACCAAAACCTGGATTCATTCCCGAAACAGTCGGATATTCACAGCTACAATACGCGCGCTGTCGCGGCCGGCAGGCTGGCGGTGACGCAGCGGAGGCTGGCCCGGTCGGGCACGCTGTCGCACGTGATGGGCCCGTCTGTATACAATGCACTGCCTGGCAAGGTCAAGGACGCACCAAGCTTATCGAATTTTAAACTAAAGCTAAAAAACTGGCTCGTTGAAAAGGTGTTCTACAGTTTTGACGAATTCCGAGAACACAATGAGGTCAGTATGATACAGTAATTAGTATAAATATTTTATTTAGTTTTTTTTGTACCTTTTTATTTTATAATAGGTTTTTACTTATCATTATTATAATGATGTTTTTTCCTAAATTATCTAATAATGTAATAATGTATTTCTAATGTGTGACGTATAATTGAGGTTATCAAGACGAACAACTATCGAAAGTACATCATGAAGGATGGAACGGTTGATATCTGTAGAGCATGTCACCGTCCCGGAGAGTCCCTCAGGCATGTGCTTTCGGTATGCATAGTCAGGAGGTTCCTCTCTCTGCAGCCCTAGCCCTCGACCGTTTGGGCCTCGCTCTGCGGTCGGTGGTTCCCTGTTTAGATTTATATTTTTATTATAATGTTTTTACACTATTTATTTTTTGTAGATAGTATTCCTTTATAGTGAAAAATATTTTTTTTACGAGTATTCTGTATAAATGAGTGAGATATAAATAATATAGCCTTTTTATTTCCTTAACTAACTATTTACATAAATGTTTATATTACAACTATATAGTAGACTTTTTTTAATATAGCTCAGGTCCCTTTCGGGTATAGGTCTCTTTGTCTTTCTTTGTTATTATTGCCTCACTTCTTCTTTTATTATTTTTCAACTTTATATTAAATAGGCTTTTTTCCACTGAGCGCAGTTTGTTTATATTTTTTGCCTCGCAGTATCGTTAAAAATCGGAATAGACATAACCAGGACCTTAGTTTTACTTTATACACATTTCAAGTTATGTGGAGAGAAGCAAAGACACTTTAACATAATAACTCTACAACAAGTAAATCCCTTGTCCAAAGAGCGAACGGTTTATTCCCGGTGCCCACGTTATCTTGCCCACGTCAACGTGGACAGCGGGAAGTCAAAAAATCCTTTCCCGTTGTCCACGTTAGCTGTCCCCGCTAACGTGGACAGCGGGAAGTCACTAAATCCCTTCCCGTTGTCCACCTTATCTAAAGCGCTATCTCCATAGGTTTCAACTACACAAAACTTAAATAAGACATACAAAACATACAAATCAATTACTGAATCAAATTCAATAACATTAAATGTAGGCAGATTAGTACGGTAAAAAGTGAAAAAAATACGTTAATTGCAGTATTAAAGTTATTTTCTCTCATAACTATGTTACAAAATTGCACGTATCACAGAATCATCTTGCAAGGAGTAAGTTCTTTAGTCTCATAGTATTACATTATCAGCTGTCAATCTAATTGTAATAATGTAATGTATCAATATTGTAAGCAGTCTAAAATTCAGACAACACAGGAGCACATGTTTTTAATACTACAGCTGAGATACCGTCTGGCCCGCTATTTTATCCACATCCAGGCTATTTAGCCGCTACATAGAACATACAACTATATACGCTACATACTTTTTGGTGTATGCAAAGGAGATGTTCAGAAGTGGTATAATATTCCGAGAAAATTCTTACAGTTATAAAGTATATTTCAAAAAAAGCTTATTTATTGGGCTACTCGATTATATAAATATTATATTTTATAAAACCTCCGTTTCCGAGAAAATAATAAAAATGTTTTTGAAGGGAAAACATAATGAAACAAACATGCCCCGCCCCAACCACACGTGTTTAATAAATAAATAAATAATGTTGGACAGTTCACACAACATTATCTAGCCCCAAGCTAAGCAGAGCTTGTGTTATGGGTACTAAATAACTGATATACTTAATACAATATATTTCATTTTTTTTATTATACATAGAAAATACCCAGAACACCCTGAACAAATATCTGCGATCGCACAAATATTTGTTCCGAGGCGGGAATTGAACCCGCACCCTCCTGCGTCGCAGGCCAACCTTCGCCCGCCGCGCCACAGAGGTCGTGAAATTGTGTGTGCCACTGGTCGTAATTGTGTAGTCTATGCAATACAATAGTAGTAGAGCTTTTTTGTGGTTGTAGTAGTAGAGCTTTTTTGTGAAAGAATTCGTCCGGGGAAGTAATACCACCATTACCACCTATTTGTAGTACATATTTCTGCCGCAAAGCAGTAGTGCTCGCTCTGCTGTGTTCCGGTTTGAAGGGTAAGGGTGCCGGTGAAATTATAGGCACATGAGACTTTCACCTTTATGTCTCAAGGTGGCGGCGGGCGCAGTGCAATGCCTCATAGGGTGCGTCCTAGGTGGACCTGACCTATGAGGTAATGCACTGTTCATAGGCAGAGGGTGCCAACTTAACATCAGGTGGGACATCTGCTTGATCCGCAATTCCAAGTAGAATAAAAAAAAAAAAGTGTTTTTACTAAAACGAACTACGGAAAAAGCACGCAAATCCTTTACAAACTCAAACAAAACATAACTATCCTCCATGTGTCACTGTCAGTAACGTTCTATTGCTATTTAATAATGTGTCTTGTAAACTTGTTCAAGAACTGAACTGAACTGAACTTAAAATTATTATTTATACCTGATATAAAATGTTATTTATAACATGATTGGAAATATGTAAAATGTAGAGGAGGACATACATCGCCATCTCTTGGGCACGGAAACAAGTTGATAGTGCTATCCCTATCTATTATTCAACACGCAAATATGCCATTTTGTCTTCTTCTGCCTGTGCCCAAAGATATGATGACTAAAATATTCTCCTTGAATGGAATACGTGCTAATACACAATTTACAATCAATTTATCTGTGCCCTGAGCTACCTGAAAAATACAAATGTTAATAAGGAGGCGAGGAATGTAGGTACCTATGCGTATTGCTATAGGTACTATTATCATTATAGGCAGCTCCTATCTATTAGTGAGCTCTCCAATAGTGTAGGTAGGTACCTACTCAGAATGTTTCCTGAACCTATACAGAACGGATAAACTAATAAATGAAGTAATAACGTGACAACACGGAACGAAGGTAGGATACTCCTATGAAAAATTGTCTGTGGTTGTCTGTCTGCCATCTGTCTCGCTAGCTAGAGAGTATCAAAATTCCTTAGTCTGCCTGCCAAAGAGCATAAAGTTCACCTTGTGGGAGTGTTGCAAGTTTTAAACTTTATTTTGAAAAATACAACATTTTAATCAAGTTTTAAAAAAACGGATGTACATTTATTATTGTTCACTAGCTTAAATGAAAATAAAATTTAAAATAATATGCCCTTTCTCCGTAAATAACTATTATATTGCTAAGAATTTCTAGTTAAATTTATACCGGCCTCCATATATTTTTTGGACATCTCCTTTCCTGCATTGAAATTTCGCAACGAGGACAGCTGGATGATGTTTCGCCAGAGGTGTTCAGACGCGATGTTTCCGCAAATTGAGTTGCGAATTTGCTTTATCAACGGTGGCGTGAGCTAGGGTTCCATTTGGTTTCAGCAGTGGGGGAGTGAAGTACGGCTGAAATTAGCTTCAACCGATTTAGCCAGAGTCCAGAATGCTTTACTTCCCAGATGATATGCGGCACGCTTAGCCCCCAAACGGCCAATCCGATCGAAGCGACCCTTTTGTTTCAACTTCTTGCAGGACTTGGCGGCTATGTTAGGCCTTCTTCTAATCCCATGCATCCGAAGTTTTTCTGTTTCTTGCGTCAACCTAGGCTAGATATGCCACATGTTTTTGCGCTTCTGCGCTGGCACACGCGGGACTGAACCATGGGCAAGCATAACCTGAAGGCGAATCATCGGAGAATGGAATAAAGTATTCCATTGTTCTTTTGATCACCTCTGTAATGGCATCAGCACAGACCGTTGGGTCACAAGAAGAAAAGCTGGTTTGGCGCCATGGATAAGAAGCGAAGAAGTGTCACATCTCATTCCAATCTGCCTACACGTAACGCCACATTCACCTACTTCCTTTGTGAAATTACATTTTTACGTGAAATAGTATATTATAGGAGGAGGTATACATGGGTGGTTTTGATTAACATTTTGTATACAAATGATTCGGTCTATGTTATCATAATATATGATAACGTGGACATCGGGAAAGTTTTTTAATTATTTTATTTTATTCCCGTTGTCAACGTTAACGTGGACAAGCTGAACGTGAACAACAGGAATAAACCGAGAGAACGTGTGTCAGACTTTTTCAATTAGTTTTACTAACCGAGGACTTTATATTTTCTTCATACCTATGTCAAGTTATGTAGGAACTAAGCGTGGACTTTTTTGAACACGGTACACATCACCCTACAGCAGACTTGTCCGAAGTGAGGACATTAGACTTTTTGGAGTTGATAAGAATAAATAGTTGAACCAAAACCCTGTACTATTATTTATTCTGTGCCAAAACGTTATATTTTCTTCATACACAGTTCAAGTTACGTGAATACAAGCGAGGACATTTTAACATTGCCCTACAACAGACAAATCTATGTTAAGAAATCACGTACGCACATTATAATGTGGGTCTGGGTACCCATGTATATGTAATTTACCTTCTACCGGCTCCAGAGGCAGAATTTAATTTAATTATTTTAGATTTTTATTTTAAGCTCATTTATTTGTATAGGATGGGCAGCGTTCAGGAAACAACCCTTTATTGACGAACTCTGTAGTGCGTCGGGCGAGTAGCTGGCTGATATGCGAGAGGTTGCGGGTTCGATTCCCGCTGCGGTACAAATGTATGTATGATCTACAAATATTTGCTCCAGGTCTGGGTGTTATGGTGATACTCGTAGTTCCTGATACTTACACACGACACAGGGAATCCTAGTGTGGGATCAGCCTAGGTATTCGGGGTACAGTGAGGTGGTTAAGTGAAGTGAAGTGTCAACTTGCGCGCGTCGATGCCAAAGGCCGGTCATCATCGGGATAAGAATACCAGAAATAGTAGTTGCATAGAAGAATGAAGCCAAAGAGAAATACTTATTTTTAGCTTTCGTTTCCTAACCGTGTTTATTTACTGTGGATCACACAAGCGTAGGAATATAGACGTGAGCTGACTCGGCTTACGCTTTTTATATCGAATGTTAGCCCGGGTGAAAAAAAAAAGAATTTAAAATTCCTACAATAAAATTCACAGCTTTTGACAAACAGATCAAATCATCCATAGATAATGCTGTCATCATAGACGTAGAATTTTTGCTACGCTGAATAGACAAACGAAGCGTGGGAGAGAGAGAAGTCATTTTTAAATCTACCCCGTGCAAGAAGAAATGATACAGCAACAATTGTATTGAATTTGACATGTTTTTGCTTGAGTAGATGCCCATAGCGTCCGGTCTCTTGTGCAGTTTAACTAATTTTGTAATTTTTTTAGTAATCTTACTATTAAATAACAAATATTACTTTGTATGACAATGGTGTCGTGTTCAGTTTGTGACTGTGAAGATACAAGACGTAATAATCCGGGAAAATACACGTTTCTCAGGTAAATAAGAGATTATTGGTAGTTCGATTGTATTGCTTATTTTATCAATTCTGCTTTAGTGAATGACCTAAAAACTAGTTTCATTCGTAGATTAGGACTTTCCCTTATATTTTTTAATAATATTTCGTTGCTGCACCTAGAAATAAACAATATTATAAGTAAAATATAAAAATGTTTGATTACGATAGGGCTTGGCCAAGTGATGACGTCAGAAATATCGATAGTCCTGTTGCAGTCTATATCGTAGTACCTACCTATAAATTAAATTTTTGTCCATCCTAGAATGGAGGTTTAATTTTGTTTGGAGTAAATATGTGTGCTCTGTTAACATTTAACCGTTTTTTTTAAATCTAAAATAACCAGGTGGACATTGAAGTGTGTGTTTTTGTATTGACTATTGAAAAGGTAACTTTAAAGCACCGCGGGTGTTTTTATTGCAGTTTGTGTAGTAGATATTTTAGAGTAAATATTTACGTTGTAGATTATTAAACAAGCCTTTTTCCCCAAAAGGGTTTTTTTTTTACAAAAAATATTGTTTCTTTCTGCTTGATAAAGTAATAGGTAACAAATTAAATTTAAATATACCCCAAAAATTCCGTTCCAGCGGGACTCAAACCTGCACCTTCGAAAAAAATTCTTATCGGTTATAAGAAGAGTGGGATGGACTCAAATAAGAACTCCACTAGGTATCTGCAGCAAAGTTAAAATTTAATTTAATAGGGAAATTCTAAGATCCCACCTAAATAAAACCATAATATTTAGGGGTCAATAAATAATGAAGGTTTATTTATTAACTGCTTTATTTCTCCAAAAGATCCCTTTAAAATAAGAATAAAAATTAGTTTATTCAAAATTGGAATAAGAACCTTATTCTCTTTATGACGTCAAATCTGCCAAACTGTTATTCACGAAAGACTTAATCTGCATTAAGATGTATTTATCTACCATACACATCATGGATGGATGATGAATTCTATCGACAATGTAAAAGTGTTGATCGAGGACAACACTATTTTTAACTTACACGTAGACTTTCACCAACACGTGCACATTTTTTTTTTGTTTCTTCTTCGATCTCTCTTTGTTTATCTTGTACATACTAGATCTATGACTGTCATCGAGACAGCCATTAATTTTTGACACACCTAACATTACCGAAGTCAAATATTATCTTACTGCGCAACCCTGTGACTCGCTCAGCAAGTTCACCGAGCCCCGAATACCAGGGCAGGACTATGTATGTGACTGTTGGGTGTGTGTTTATATCTTCACGTCACAGATACTGCAGAGCCATAACATTAAAGTTTGAATGTTGGAAGTGATAACTCACGGGACTAAAACTTTTTTTTTTTAATACTGGATAGTTAAAATGACGGAACAAGCAGATAGCCAACCTGATGATAAGGGGTACCCTTTGCCTATGAACAGTGCATTTTTATATAGGTCACGTCCACCTGGGACGCGCCCTATGTGGACATTGCACTGCGCCCGCGCACACTGGGACATGTAGATGAAAAGTCTCATTTGCCTGTAATTTCACCGGCAACCCTTCAAACCAGAACACAGCAATGCGAATACTACTGCTTTGCGGCAGAAATAGGTATGGTGGTAGTACTCCCCAGACAAACTCTTTCACAAAAAAGCTCCACAACTACTTAAACGTCAACCTCAACACAAGCCCAAATACGCGCAACGGGCTTTGGAGAGAGCTATGCACACAGATTCTGTATCCGTACCGTAAACGATCCGTAGATCCGTAGAAGAACCAAGATCCCTGACATAGGTCTCAAAATTAGCAAGTTTAAATTGTAATGGGCAGGTCATATATATAGCTCGCAGAACCAACAACCATAACATAACATAACACCCAACAGTCACATACATAGTCCTGATCCCACACTAGGATCCCCTGTGTCGTGTGTATCAGGAACTACGAGTACCATGGTACCTTTGCACTCAGAACAAACATTTGCAGATCATACAAACATTTGTCCCGCAGCGGGAATCGAACCCGCAACCTCTCGCATCTCAGCCGGCTACTCGCCCGACGCGCTAAAGTGGTCGTCAACCACTGGGGAATAATGGTTCTCGAATGGCCAACGTCGAACCGGAATACGCACAGTAGAAAGCCTATCCCTTTTCAATGGGCCAACGATATTTTAAAAGTCACATGAAGTCGTTGCATGCAGGCAACTCAGGACGTTCATTGAGGCATTCTTATTTTAATAGCCAATAGTCCGATATTTATACCACCATCCATTTAGAATGGGTATTACGAGTAGGTAGGTACTCTATGTAAATATAGACGAAGCCGAGAGCGGGTCAGCTAGTAATATAATAAAAGAGCGAATGAGGATCTGATGATTGACCTGGACGGTAGATTACGGAACCCTTGAATGCCTACTTTGTGCTTATCAAATTTGTCTAAATGGGGCAAGATAATCGACCTGGAAGGCGGTATTCGATCACCTCCCAAGCAAAGGTAGGAAGCGTGCAATGCGAAGTTTCAGCACAAAGGTATGGGAAACTTATTTCTATAACATTTTATTTATTTAGTGAAATAGTAATTTGTTTTAAAGTTTTAATTTTAACCTTAAAATCATATATTTTCAGAGACGTATCAATAGAGCCGGAGGTTACCTACTTTCAAACTCACAAAGTTTATATATCTACTTTAACCTAGGTAAAATACAAAAAGTGTGCGTTAGCCAAACGAGGACAGAAAATTTATATAACACACTTGGAAAATTCGCTGTTGTAATATTACTGATCAAAGCGAGGTCGTTAATACACATTGTCCGGAAAAGCTACCATTACGAGGTCTTGTGTGTTAAATTCACACATAAGGCCTCGGAAGGTACAAAGAACATGACAGAGTGTGAAATGGAGTGTATAGAAGGCGATAGTGGCGCCGCCTGGTGGTCACACACTGTCGGGGTGTGAGCATGACTTATCGTGACCAAAACGAGGTTAGGCCAATATTTCCGTTTCAAATATACAATAAGACTCAAAATCGCGCATAAAATACGATGCAATGGTCCGATCGATACGAGGACCCATGAAAAAGACCTCGCTTTGAAAATGTCCTCGGGTGTGCCTTGTGTATTCAATAGCAAGTCCTCGCTTGGTACTTAAGGTCAACACACACACACACAAACACACAAACACAGAAACAAAGAAAGATAAAACTAAGTTGAGCCGTCAATTCCAGTACTTTCGATAAAAACGCTGGTGCTCAGCTCGTACGTGATTATGAAGTTGTAACAATTTTTTCATCAGATGTTTTGTACAAATATGTATCTTGAATAATATATCTAGATACAAGATGAAACTTATTTTTTTTCTTTTACCACTAAGTTCTGTAAGGTTTCAAAAATCAGCTTATTTGCACAATGTTACCTGAACTTTGGATGTTCATAATGTACTTATAAACTGTAAAAGTAAAAAAAAGGGCTTCAGTGGTATCTCACCCATGTTGTCTAGAATCTAAATTACAAGCATTTTATTCACAAACTTGTAAGACTTTCTCAAAAAAACGTCCGTGCTGGAACAAGTTTTAGAATATTTTGCGCGTTTATTGCCGTTTTGCAAGTAAGTAGAGGAATTTTCCGAATTCCAACCAAAGGATCTGGCACTAGCTGTCATTTTACACAGTGCCTCTCTTTCAAAAATTGAATTGTACGAACCTACAAGATTTTAGTTCAAATTGAAATGGGGCCCCCTTGTACCAGCCACGCATCACTGACACAAATTGGCGTCCAGCTCAGCATTTGTTGTGTTGTAGCAACACAACGCTGATCTTCCGCTGAAACCATCTAAGTGAAAAACACGGATGTCTGCTTCACAATAAATAATTATACATAATTAATGAACAAATAATGAAGTATTTAATAAAAATAAAAGACGTGATTGTGATTAGAGAGGTATAACTACTAGGGAGACTTTAGCTGTAGGTTTTTTAATACTACCATTGCAGCAAACAAGCATACATCCCACCTGTTGGTAAGCGGTTACCGTAGCCACTGGACGCCTGCAATACCAGAGGCATCACACGCGCGTTGCCGACCCTTTAAACATTTACAAACACCCCTTTTGAAGAACCCCATACATTTTTTATTTTTTATTTTTTTATACTACTTTATTGGCGGAACAAGCAGATGGCCAACCTGATGTTAAGCGGTAACCTCTGCCTATGAACAGTGCATTACCTCATAGGTCACGTCCACCTAGGACGCGCGCCCTATGTGGCATTGCACTGCGCCCGCCACCCTGAGACATAAATATGAAAAGTCTCATGTGCCTGTAATTTCACCGGCACCCTTACCCTTCAAACCGGAACACAGCAATGCGAGCACTACTGCTTTGCGGCAGAAATATGTACTGTACTGTAGATAGTGTAGTCGCTTGGGAAAACCTCAGCAGGGAGATCATTCCACAAGCTGAGTGTTCGAGGGAGGAAGTTCCTCTGAAACCGCACAGTCCGAGACCACCCTGGCTCTAAGGTGTGCGGATGAATCCTCTGCCGATGGCGAGCGGTGCGGTGAAAAAAGGTTGCTGTAGGCATCATGTCAAACAATTCCTCGGAACAAAACCCATTATACAAACGGTAGAACACGCAGAGAGAGGCAAAGTCTCTCCTCAGACTTGAGGGCTCAATACCGTTCGTGAGCTTGGGATTGTCGACAATTCTCATTGCACGCCTTCTAACCGAGCACTTTGAAATTAGCGCTGAGCGACTTGAATTGCACTTTATTGTGTGCGGGCATGAGTCGCTCGCTATTTATTTACATCATTTAAAATATTAACATAATATTAAATAACCTAACACCCAACAGTCACACACATAGTCCTGATTCGACACCAGGATCCTCAGTGTCGTGGGTATCAGAAACTACGAGTACCGTGGTACCATAACACCCACACCCGGAACAAATATTTGCAAATCATACAATCATTTGTCCCGCAGCGGGAATCGAACCCGCAACCCTTCGCATCTCAGCTGGCTATTCGCAAGACGCGCTACAGAGGTCCAGATTTTGCGGAGTCAACCTTCTGTACCTGTACTATTATGTATTGTGCTCAAACACAAACAAAAAAATCATCAAAATCGGTGCAGCCGTTTAGGAGTTCAGTGACAAAACACATATTTTTTTTTTATATTTTTTTTTTTTTTAATAAATTAAGTTAAATAAAAAAAGAAAAATGAAAATCAGTTCTTTTTTCAAATAGAAAAAAAACAATAACTGGGAATGTTAAACAGTAGGTAGCGAGTCGCGACGTGATGATGGAATCTCTCGCAGCTTCTTCGATATTATCTCATCTCCTGGCTGGCTCAAGGTTCACATGGTGTACCCTTAATTAGGTCGCTTACGTTACCTCTGAAAAAAATAAGTTTATAGAAAAATATAGATTTCAATACAAGCTTTTATAAAATTAGTGATCGTAACCGTGTGCTGATCAAAATGAGCCTAAACACGGCCAGTCTACTATTATCCATCGAGGAGTTCCGTTGTCCACTTCTGTCTCCATCATCAGATGGACTCTGGATCTTAGTCTCCGCTATATGTTGCTCACCTATAAGCCTGAAAGTTCTGCGTTCGATCGAGTCCAAGGCAGCAAGCTGGTGTTTGGCCGAGCCATCCCAAACATAGCAGCAGTACTCCATACCAGCCCGGACTTGTGCTTTATATAGACACAGAAGCTGTCCTGGTGTGAAGTAACGCTTTACCTTATTCAGGATGCCTAGCTTCATGGCAGCTGTTTTTGCCTTAGACTCGATGTAGGAGCCAAAGTTGAGAGTAGGCATGAGTGAAACACCTAAGAGCTCGAGGTGATCTCCTATAGCTACAGGTACATATTGAAATACAGGAACTTGGAGAAACTGACTTATTTTCTTCGAGAAGAGACAAGCCTGCTTTTTAGAGGCGTATAACTTGACTAGATTGGCATCACCCCAGTCGGATACAGCCTTGAAAGTCAAATTCAGACGCTGGTGTGTCTTTTAGCTCCTGAATTGTATTCTGTTTAGCTCTGGCAGTGGAAACATATCTCTCCACAACTGTGCTGTCGTCTGCATACCCAATGATACCGGGCATTAGCAGATCGTTAATGTGCAGCAGAAACAGTGTGGCAGATAGCACAGACTCTTGAGGTATAGGCGTAAGTGAAACGCCTAAGAGCTGGTTTACATAAATACATATACATACATAGACACGCGCCTTTTTCCCCGAAAGGGTAGGCAGAGCCATAAATCACCATCGTGGGATATAGACGTGACATGTGCTGAGCTCATCGTCGCCATTGCTTCCCACGACTGACTCTGCTAACGCTTTCTTCCAGTCAGGACAAATCTTATACCAACGATTTTTTCAAACAAGTCCGGGTAATCCCTTAGTCGGCTTTTACGACATCTAGTTGTAGCAGAGTTTTTTTGTGAAAGAGTTCGTCCGGGGAAGTACTACCACCATACCTATTTCTGCCGCAAAGCAGTAGTGCTCGCATTACTGTGTTCCGGTTTTAAGGGTAAGGGTGCCGGTGAAATTATAGGCACATGAGACTTTTCATCTTTATATCTCAGGGTGGCGGGCGCAGTGCAATGCCAGATAGGACGCGTCTATAGCGTGACCTATGAGATAATGCACTGTTCATAGGCAGATGTTCATCAGGAGGGCCATCTGCTTGTTCCGTCATTCAAGTAGTATAAAAAATAAAATAAAAAAAACTACGGGAAGAGATGTCGTAAAAGCCAACTATTCTTGGGCCAATTCCAAAAACTGGTACCTATTCTGATAACCTCACCTGTGTACGAAGAAGTTGTCTTCGTCTGTATTCAGAGTGGAGAAGACGAAGCGAGGTATTTGATTGACCAGCACCCACACTTCGTCCTTCACTACTTTCAGATCTGAAAATAATTAGGTAGATAGATAGATAGAGTCTTTATTTGCAACTTCAGACACACACATACAAATTACAACAAATAGTACAGTGCACAAGTAAAAATAAACAATAAAATACAGTAAACTAATAAACACAAACAATAATATATACAAAATCCAAGTAAAATGTCTGTGTGTGCTGCAGTACGTCAAAAAGGCCATGGCTCAGCGAGATATTTTGCTCAAGAAGCAAAAACACTGATTTTTAGCCATAACCCGTCGATAGCAAGCAGAACGAGTTTCAAAACAATGTGTTATGTAACTTTTGAAACTATCATGGTTATGTTAATAATTTTCACTAGAAACGGGATATTTACCATGATTTTTGAGTTTTAAATCTTCCCGATATTTCGGCACAGTTGCATGCGCCATGATCACGGGAGCACTAACTAAAGCCTTTGCGAGTAGATATTTTTCATGCAACGGTGCCGAAATATCGGGAAGATTTAAAACTGAAAAATCATGGTAAATATCCCGTTTCTAGTGAAAATAATGTGTTATGTGTACCTAGGCTACAAAATACACAATTACACCGTCATCTGTAATGCCGCAGTATTCATCATCAGCGACAGCATGTGGCATTCCACTGCTGATAGCCCCAATTAGGATGCAGCGACGAACGGTCTGGAGCCCACAGATCTATCTCCTGCGAACTTTAAAGTGTCCATAAGGGTCTTCCTAGTTTTTTTTTTAATACTTCTTGGAATGACGGGTCATGCAGATGGCCCACGCCTCTGTCCATGAACAGTGCATTACCTCACAGGTCATGCCCACCTAGGACGCACCCTATGTGGCCTTGTACTGCGCCCGCCACCCTGAGACATAAAGATGAAAAGTCTCATGTGCCTGTAATTTCACCAGCAACCATACCCTTCAAACCGGAACACAGCAATGCGAGCACTTCTGCTTTGCGGCAGAAATAGGTATGGTGGTAGTACTCCCCCGGACGAACTCTTTCACAAAGAAGCTCTACTACTACTAAAACTACTATAGGTAGGAGCTACCTAGTACCTATAGTACTACTAGGTATACTGCATCGTTAGGCTTTTGTTTGTTTTTAACCTACTTCAGAAACTGTTCGTCTGTTTGTATTTTTATGTATGTTCACCGATATCTCCGTCAATTGTCAACTTTTAAGACATCCACGGGAGAGGAAGAGGTCTATTCTAGGCCAGACACCACGGCACGGAAGTCTAAACTCTGTTGATGATGGTGATGTTGTATGCTTTTTCAGGGTGACTAAGAACTGCTGGTTCACACGCCTTCTCTTCCGAAAGGGTAGGCAGAGCCTCAAATGGGCCTCTTTTCACCGTGGGTTGCACCATCGTGGGAAATAGACGAGCTCATCGCCGCCATTTCTGCCGACGACTGACTGGGCTAACGCTTTCTTTCAGTAATACATTCCGCCAGGACATATCTTATACCAACGAATCTTATCAACAAGTCCGGGTAATTTCTTATAGTCGGCTTTAATACCATCCATGGGAGGAGACGGACAAGTATATTCTAGGCAAGACACCACAAGTCTAAAGGCTGTAGATTATGGTGTTGTTGTATGGTTTCTGGCCTGCTTTTTCAGGGTACCCAGAACCAGAATCAGTGATTCAAACCTATTTGTACCTAGTCAAAACTTTGGAGGTTTTTAAGGTACAATATTCTAATTAACTGTGTAAAATCATAGATTAACTAAACACAATAGACTGCTAATCTCATACCAAGAAAACTTGCATCGATAAATGGTTTTCTACAATGACGCTAGATGTCGCTGTTTTGAATCTGCAATAACGATTGATATAATTTTTACATGTATTTAGAATAGATCGATAAAACTTGTTTTGCGACCATAGTTACATAATTAAAAAATAAATTAGAAATTGAAATGTTGATTTTTATAGAGATTAGGTAATTGGTTTAAAATGCTGATTGAATGAATTTGCCAGCGCTATCTAGAAATAGCCTGGAATTGACCTTTTTTGAGTCACGTTTTCTTGTATGAGATTAACAGTCTATTGTGTTTAGTTAGTCTATGGTAAAATATACTTTGTTTGAAATAAATAAAATAAAAAAACGTACCAGAAATATAGACAAGTTTCTTGTGGTCCTGTGCAGCTATCCCCACGTTCTGAGGAGTCAGTGGCTTGTCCACGTTCCAGCAGAGGATGGCGTCCTGGGCGACGTTGGCGAAGAAGATCGTGCGCGAACCTGAGTGGTAGCCGTGCGACCCACTCTGAGTGTTGGGGCCTTTGTCGCCTTCCATCTGGAATGAGTTACCAAACCAGTCTACTCTGTATATAATCCCATCGGCATAGGCAGGGCAAAATGCATATCTATATATAAAAGAAAGTCGTGTTAGTTACACTATTTATAACTCAAGAACGGCTGAACCGATTTGGCAAAAAATTGGTGGGGAGGTAGCTTAGAACCAGGAGATGGGTGATTTGATATGGGGGGGGGGGGGGGGGGGGGGGGCTGTTTTATGTCCTGCAACTACCCGTGCGAAGCCTGGGCCAGTCGCTAGTGTGTAATAAAATGTAATTGAGAAGAGGGAAGGGGCTTTTGAGCTTCCATCTATGAGGTTTTACCGCTTGGTTGCGAAATATGTCGCTTCAAGAAAAAAAATCATAAATTCCTTTAGGGTAGGCAGCGCATCGACAATACCCCGGGTGTTGCCGGTGTCTATAAGCGACGGTGACCACTTCTCATCAGGTGGGCAGTAGTTTGCCTATTTGTTTCATTTAAAAAAAGGAGAGGAGGCAGTGGAGGTGAAAGGGGGTCAGGGTTTGTAATAGTCAGTTTTGTGAAAAAGTTGGTCTGAGAAGTACTACCACCATAGCTATATTTCTTCCGCAAAGAAGTAGTGCTCGCATTGCTGTGTTCCAGTTTGAAGGTGTGGTTGCGGGTTCGATTTCTACAGGGCAAGTGTTTGCATGACCTGCTATATTAGTTCCGTGTCTGTGTTGTGGTAGCATGGTGCTCGTATAGTCCCTGATACACACGACAGAGGATCCTAGTGTGGGGTCAGGACTATTTATGTGACTGTTGGGTGTTATGTTATTAGTTCCGTGTCTGTGTTGTGGTAGCATGGTGCTCGTATAGTCCCTGATACACACGACAGAGGATCCTAGTGTGGGGTCAGGACTATTTATGTGACTGTTGGGTGTTATGTTATTAGTTCCGTGTCTGTGTTGTGGTAGCATGGTGCTCGTATAGTCCCTGATACACACGACAGAGGATCCTAGTGTGGGGTCAGGACTATTTATGTGACTGTTGGGTATTATGTTATTAGTTCTGTGTCTGTGTTGTGGTAGCATGGTGCTCGTATAGTCCCTGATACACACGACACAGGGGATCCTAGTGTGGGGTCAGGACTATTTATGTGACTGTTGGGTGTTATGTTATTAGTTCCGTGTCTGTGTTGTGGTAGCATGGTGCTCGTATAGTCCCTGATACACACGACAGAGGATCCTAGTGTGGGGTCAGGACTTTTTATGTGACTGTTGGGTGTTATGTTATTAGTTCCGTGTCTGTGTTGTGGTAGCATGGTGCTCGTATAGTCCCTGATACACACGACAGAGGATCCTAGTGTGGGGTCAGGACTATTTATGTGACTGTTGGGTGTTATGTTATTAGTTCCGTGTCTGTGTTGTGGTAGCATGGTGCTCCTGATACACACGACAGAGGATCCTAGTGTGGGGTCAGGACTATTTATGTGACTGTTGGGTGTTATGTTATTAGTTCCGTGTCTGTGTTGTGGTAGCATGGTGCTCGTAGTCCCTGATACCCACGACACAGGGGATCCTAGTGTGGGGTCAGGACTATTTATGTGACTGTTGGGTGTTATGTTATTAGTTCCGTGTCTGTGTTGTGGTAGCATGGTGCTCGTATAGTCCCTGATACACACGACACAGGGGATCCTAGTGTGGGGTCAGGATTATTTATGTGACTGTTGGGTGTTATGTTATTAGTTCCGTGTCTGTGTTGTGGTAGCATGGTGCTCGTAGTCCCTGATACCCACGACACAGGGGATCCTAGTGTGGGGTCAGGACTATGTAGGTGACTGTTGGGTGTTATGTTATTAGTTCCGTGTCTGTGTTGTGGTAGCATGGTGCTCGTATAGTCCCTGATACACACGACACAGGGGATCCTAGTGTGGGGTCAGGACTATTTATGTGACTGTTGGGTGTTATGTTATTAGTTCCGTGTCTGTGTTCTGGCAGCATGGTGCTCTTAGTTCCCGATACCCACGACACAGGGGATCCTAGTGTGGGGTAAGGACTATGTGACTGTTGGGCGTTATGTAAAACCAAAAAAAGTCAATAACATACCACGATTGGAAGGTCCTTATTGCCCTTTATTTTCAAAGCGTCCGTGTACACTGAGAACTCTCGGGTAGAGACCAGAGGGTGGAAGAACAGCTTCCTCCTGCCGTTGGAGTCAGGGTCCGCCAGGGTCGTGCTGAACAAGCCGTCTCGCCAGCTTATTACATGCCCTGGAATAAATAAATAAATATGAATAATTAAATAATGCTGGACAGTTCAAACAATATTATCGAGGCAAAAGCTAAGCAGACCTTACTTTTCACTAGAAACGTGATATTTACCATGATTATTGAGTTTTAATTGTTCCCGATATTTCGGCACAGTTGCATGCGCCATGATCACTGGAGAACTAACTTAAGTCTTTGCGAGTAGATGTTATTGGCAGATATATCGATCTACCCTCTTTCTCACTCTTTTAGTTCTCCCGTGATCATGGCGCATGCAACTGTGCCGAAATATCGGGAACAATTAAAACTCAAAATGCATGGTAAATATCCCGTTCCTATAGTGAAAAGTAAGTACATAACCATGATAGTTTCCAAAGTTAAGCAGAGCTTGTGTTAAGGGTACTAGATAACTGATAATATATAATACAATACATTATATAGATAGATATTTTGTATTATACATATAAAATACCTAGAACACCCTGAAAAAATATCTGCGATCGCACAAATATTTGTTCCGAGGCGGGAATCGAACCCGCAACCTGCTGCGTCGCAGGCCAACCTTCGCCCGCCGCGCCACAGAGGTCGTCAGAGGTGAATATCCCGTTTCTATATTGAAAAGTATATACATAATCATGATAGTTTCCAAAGTTAAGCAGAGCTTGTGTTAAGGGTACTAGATAACTGATAATACATAATACAATACATTATATAGATAGATATTTTTTATTATACATAGAAAATACCCAGAACACCCTGAACAAAAATCTGCAGATCCTACAAATCTTAGTTCCGAGGCGGGAATCGAACCCGCAACCTCCTGCATCACAGGCGAGCCTTCGCCCGCCGCGCCACAGAGGTTTGAGTCGCCTACATCGAATGACTACCCGCTGTTTTAAAAATATCGTTTGTCTTTGGCTCCCACATCGAGTCTAAGGCAAAAGCTGCTGCCATGAAGCTAGGCATCCTGAATAAGGCAAAGCGTTACTTCACACCAGGACAGCTTCTAAGTCTATATAAAGCACAAGTCCGGGCTGGTATGGAGTACTGCTGCCATGTTTGGGATGGCTCGGCCAAACACCAGCTTGCTGCCTTGGACTCGATCGAACGCAGAGCTTTCAGGCTTATAGGTGAGCAACACATGGCGGAGACTAAGATCCAGAGTCTCGAGCACCGCCGTAAAGTTGCATGCCTTTCGATCTTCTATAGGTTACATTTCGGGGAATGTGCAGGAACTTCATGATATGATCCCACCATCTCCTTTTCATCATAGGACGAGCAGACGCACGGCTCGGTACCATCCTTACCTCATTAGTATACCCTCTATTCGTACTAAACGTTTCAGTTCCACCTTTATAAAGCTTACTGCTAAGGAGTGGAATACACTACCGTCGTCTGTCTTTCCTGAAAACTATTATCTGGGTCTCTTCAAGGCTAGAGTGAATTGGTGCCTTCTAGACCTTTGTGCTCCATCTTCGGCCACATCGTCACTTACCAACAGGTGAGATCGTGGTCAAGCGAAGGTCGATCAATGTAAAAAAAACATATGAGTACCTGCAACAGTAAAGTTCAAAGAGTTGGGATCGTGTCTGAAGCTCGGATGGCTGAAGCTCCAACTGTCCATGGCTTTCAATGAGAACACGATGAGCGTCTCCGTGGCCAGGTCATTGATGTACGCGTGGGCGTCCTCACACGAGGCAGGGTCCACCTCCACAGTTATGGAAGTCAGGCCTGTGAAATTACACCAGTCTACAATATCTACATAATATATAATACTAGAAATTTGCCCTGGCTTCTCACGGGTAGCCCCTGGTGAACCCCCCCCCCCCCTCTCCCACCCCTCCCCCCATGTCAATCTTCTGGTTCTAAGCTACCTCCCCACCAATTTTAATCCAAATCGGTTTAGCCGTTCTTCAGTTATAAGTGGTGTAACTAACACGACTTTGTTTTATGTAGGTATATGTATATGCATCGACGTAAATATTTTACTTTGGTCGAAGTATATATGTATATAGATTATCTAGATTAGATTATATATATAAAACAAAGTCGTATTAGTTACACCACTTATAACTCAAGAACGGGTCAACCGATTTGGCTGAAAATTGGTGGGGAGGTAGCTTAGAACCAGGAGATTGACATAGGTTGGGGGGTAGGAGGGGGGGGGGGGGGGGGCACCGGGGGCTACCCGTGCGAAGCCGGGGCGAGTCGCTAGTAATAAAATAAAGAGGAAAGATTTGTATTTTTTGTGTGTATGTTTGTAATGAATAAGATCAAAAACTACTGCGCCGATTTCAAAAATTATTTCATCATTGGAAAGCTACATTCACCCTGAATGACATAGGCTACCAGGGGGGGGGGGGGGGGGGGGGGAAAGGAGAGGGAGGGGGGGGGGGGGGCGGGCTGTTTTTCATCCTGAAACTACCCGTGCGAAGCCGGGACGAGTCTCTAGTCATTTATGAAAGGAACGACAGCTCAAAAAGGGGGTGATGCATGAATATAGCTGGAATGATGAGATCTGCACTGACGTCCATAGAGGTGTTTGCTTGTTTTGGTTTGCATTGCATTGTTTGTTGCTAACCTGGCCCAGAATAACTGACTTACATTTCTTTGCGAGTAATCTATGATTTTAAGCGCCTAATTTAACATCTTAGGAAAATCTTTTAAGTACCTACCTACATTGTTGAATAAGTGTATAAAAAAACTATTTTATTGACATATCATTTAATATATTTGCAAACACTGCTTTGATTGTTTTGTAATGACTAGACATCGGATTATATGCACTATCAAAATGCCAAAATTTGCATGCAAATATGCACTAAAAAAGGGCGAAATATGCATAAAATATGCACTATCAAAAATACATTTATAATAAGAACTTACGTTTATTACATTATCTATCACAATAATTACTTGCTTGCAATAATATTATTATAACAAGTTATTTAATAATACCTTATTTATTTATTAGGTATAATTTTTGTGACAGTAAACAATAACATTTTTTTCTAGGTTTCCTGCAGCAAACTTGTGACGTTTGTCACTTAATATTAATTTTTAGGCTGAAAATGACCTTTCGACGTCAACTGACGTTACAGGACAGAACTTAAAATTTGGCGCCATTTCTGCAGAGACCTCATCAGGCAGAGTTTGTCCGGTGCCGTTGATATAATGCGTTAATTTCCTTTATTCCTTCAAGACCGGGATTTTTATGCGTAACTGCACTTAATTTGCCACGAACCTTTTGCGATAGTGAACTCGGAAGGGCGTTATTCTGTTAACGGCGTAATACAACATGCCTTACTCTGCCAACGTACTCGCATAACTACTGAAATAAGCACTATCAATGAAAAAGTACCAAAATATGCAATAACGCTAAAAAAATAGCATTATATGCATTTGCATATGCAAACATGCAAATGCATATAATCCGATGTCTAGTAATGACCAATCACCAGCACCTAGTTTTACAGAAAAATAAAAACCACTTAACTTCATAGTCCTATTTCCTTTACTAAAAGCACCTAAAAGTTATCAAATTGTATGAAAAGAACCTATAAATCAGGCATAGACTAGAATATGGATTATTGTATGGAGGAGGTAATGTCCTGAACTACCAAAAATCCTCACTATTATGAAGCTACATTATCTATCCCTTGAGTACTTAAGCCATGTGGCGCGGCCTGTATGCGCTCTATCTGGCTATCTACTCCTAGAAACGCCTACGAAAATAGCGAGAGCAACTCTCACGCAAGGATATCTTGTCTTACAAATCTAAGGCAGTGTAAATTAATCACTTTGCAAAAAGCTTTGCACTTGTAATTGTGCAAGATTTCCGGTTTTATTTATCAAGAAAGAAGAAACAAGGCATTCAATTTGCCATTTTTGAAAGATGTCGATTTATTTCGTGTAAAAAAGTTTCTTTTGTTTTTTAATACAACTTAGAATGAAGGAACAAGCAGATGATAGCCCACCTGATGATAAGCGGTACCTTCTGCCAATGAACAGTGCATTATCACATAGGTCACGTTCACCTAGGACGCACCCTATGTGGCAATGCACTGCGCCCGCCACCCTGAGACATAAAGATGAAAGTCTCATGTGTCTGTAATTTCACCGGCACCCATACCTTTCAAACTGGAACACAGCAAGGTATGGAGGTAGTACTTCCCCGCACGAACTCTTTTACAAAAAAGCTCTACTAACTAATAATTATAATGTTTAGTTCCACTCAACTCCGTAACGGTAGAGAAGATTTTGATGACGTTTGGTATATGGATGGATGCTGAGAGAGGGTTGCAGGAGGGGAAACTTGGGGAAATTGCTTTTTATCCTGACCCCAAGCGTGTGAAGAAACGGGCTTAACTACCTGCACTAGTTCTGTCGTTGAGCAGGTCAGTCGGCTTCAGCTCGTATTTGAGGATCCTCCTGGCGTCAGGCGACTCCAGGTCGTACACCGCTATCGAAGGAGGCTGCACCTGTCTCCTGGCACCTGGAACAACACGGGAATGGCTTCTTCAACCCTACTCGATACATGACGAAGTATACATACATTATACATACATACATAGACACACGCCTTTTTCCCCGAAGGGGTAGGCAGAGCCTCAATGGGCCACTTTTCACAGTGGAACCATCGTGGAATATAGACGTGACGAGTGGTGAGCTCATCGCCGCCATTGCTTCCCACGACTGACTCAGCTAACGCTTTCTTCCAGTTAACACATTCCATAAATAAGCTAATAAGCAGCCAGGACAAATCTTATACCAACGAATCTTACAAACAAGTCCGGGTAATGACAAAGTATGATCCTCAATAAGATATTGATTACCTAATTCATTTCAAATGTGTACAGTTTTACCCAAAATATAAGTCGTCGCGATGTACCTGCGCCGTAGACCAATTTATATAGCGCGGGAAAATTATTTCTACCAATAGCAAAATCTTGCGCTATTTCGCGGCAAAATCGCGGCCGGTCATTCATCAGTCGACTCTTAGATGTGAGCGGGACAGAGCTATAATATAATAGCTCTGTCCCGCTGTATAGCTGTTCGGCTACTGCCGGATATCAGTCTGGGCTTTTCTGCGCAAACGAATACAGTCGATCGGACTATTGTTTTGGGTAAAATTGTACCAACCTCTCGGAAAAATGCGCGCTTGTCCACTGCCGGCTGGTACACCGAGACCAGCTCCTCGACCCTCGGAGGCTCTGGGATTGGAGTCAGGAGTGACTGTGAGTAGTAAAGTAATTGGGCGTTCTGGTCCACTTCGCTGTCGCTCGTGGTCCATTCCGCCCAATTACAGAGTTTTTTTTTTTTTTTTTTTTTTTTTTTTTTTTTTTTTTATTATTTTACCTTTTTATCTTTGTCTAAGAGCAGCAGGCGCAGTGTTATGCCAAGGACGCGTCCTAGGGACATTAATAGTACTAACGTAAAAAATGTAAGATGAAAGAGTCTTAACAGTTTAACAATAACATAGGTACCTAACCAGTATTATAACCATAATCAGTATAATGGTTATGCGATAAAGAAATGTATTAGGTTTCATGTCTCACACTTACTCGTTTGTTACTTAGAATTCTGCTGTTATGCTGAGAACGCATTATTGCATGCTGTTAGATGCTCATATAGGTATACCATGCTTTACGTATTTAGCAGGACAGTCCACAGTTCATTATTATTTTAAGTTATCATTGAGAAAGAATGACGAATGAAAAAAATATAAGATGATTATTTTGAAAAGGCAAATAATAAAGGTTTGTAAATAAAAATGTTTTTTTTTTGTTTTTTTTTTTTTTTAAATACTGCTTTGGTTGGTGGATCAAGCAGAAGGCTCACCTGATGCGGTACCCTCTGCTTATGACCAGTGCATTACCACATAGGTCACGTTCACCTAGGACGCACCCTATGTGGTATTGCACTGTGCCCACACTAGGTAACAGTAAACAAAAATGAAAACTAAATTCAGTACCCTCTGCCTATGACCAATGCATAACCATATAGGTCACGTTCACCTAAGACGCATCCTATGTGGTATTGCACTGTGCCCACACTAGATAACAGTAAACAAAAATTAAAACTAAATTCAGCGGTCGCAGTTTTTTTCTCTTCTGGAAATCCAACGAATCTGAGAGTAAATATCTACCTAATATCCTGAAAATGTAAACTTATGGTTCATCGTTACAGACTTATAAATCCATATACGTGTGTTTTGATGTCTCAGGAAGAATCAGGTTAAGTGTAACGAAGTCAACAACAAGTGTGTCCCACAGTAGTGATATTTCTCATCCTCAGCATTATCGTCTTACAGAGTAATTATATTATACATTGGCTACTGCTTATGAACAAACAAAATCGAAAACATATAAGAAGGTTCATACTCATTTACATTCCAAAATATAATAAGAATATACATTTTGTAAGTAAATAAGTAGGTACACTGAACTACTATACTCACCAGTGGTACTTGTATAGATAAGAGACTCATAATTTCACCCTCACTATTGATGATCTCTGTAGCGCGTTGGTAGAGTAGCTTGCTAAGGTGTGAGAGGTTGTGGGTTCGACTCCCTATGCGAGACAAATGTTTTGTATGATTTTTAAATATTTGTTTCGAGACTGAGTGTTGTGTTACCATGGTAATCATAGTTCCTGATACTTACAACGCAAAGAATCCTAGTGAGGAACTAGATGACTGTTGGAGTTATGCTATGTTACTATCAAATGCAAATATTTTCTGCTAACAAACAGCCTATAGCTTGGTTCACATACTCTTATAAAATATAATTTGATCAAACAGTATCAAGGTTGTGAAGTAGGTCTTATTGGATTCTTAGAAATTGTATTATTACTAATTTGATGTTTTGTTGTTATAAGTTGCAGTCAATAATTAAAACATACAGCATTGAAACTAGAGAGATTCTAGACTAGATTTTCTTGACTAGAGTCAAAATATGTATCGTTCTTGTCTAACATTTTATTCCAAAACGTTGTTTATCTGTCCTAGGAATATTTATTTCTATCTCTCTCTCTCCATCTCAACTCATCTCATATAGAGTTTGTATTACGTTAGTGTATACATAACATTTACTTACCAAGCATGGAGATACTTACCTACATAAATGTATCCACAATACACAAAGGTTAGCTGGTAGAGAATGCTTCTTAGCATTAAGTTCGCCTATGTACATTGTTTGTTTTGTGCAATAAAGAATATTCTATCTATCTATATATCCTTCCAATAGGTATTATAATAGGTTGATTATGATACCTAATGATTTACATTTATTTCAAAACAGTAAATGTAAATTGGTAAAGTCAGAACTAACTAGTTTGAAATATATTTTGTATGATGACTACAACATTTTGTGTTCAACAATGTTGCAATATAGCGGCTTACTTTGTCGTCAAATAACAATCAACGAATTTGATATATTTGTTTGTCATGACATATGGTTATTTTATAAAAACGTAGCAACATGGATTATAAACATTTTTATCAGAGGGTGGCATGTCAAAATAAAAAAGCAAGTGAAAATAGGTCAGACAACATTAAATTAGTTTTTTTAGGGTTCCGTACCCAAAGGGTAAAACGGGACCCTATTACTAAGACTCCGCTGTCCATTCGTCTGTCTTTCTGTCTGTCTATCACTATGCTTTATCTCATGAACCGTAATAGTTAGACAAAATGATTTTTTCACAGATTATATATTTCTGTTGCCTCTATAACAACATATACTAATAAACATTTAAGAGGGCTCCCATACACCATACGTGATATTTTGTCGTTGTTATAGATAATAGTAATGATAATGGTGATAATGGAACAGAACCCTTTATGCGTGAGTCCGACTCGCACTTGGTCAGTTTTTCAATGTTCATTAGTCGTCAATTATAACTAACAGCAATGATGATGATGATGATGATGATGATGATGATGATGATGATGATGATGATGATGATGATGCTATTTTATTTATCTTATTAACATTATCTTATTTAAATTCTTGTTTACAATAATTGGTAACGTGCAAAATAAAATATACTTTTTTATTCAACATTATTGATAAAATGTTTGCTATATGTAATTTAAATTTTTGCTTGATCCAGCAAAATTTTCATATAAAAACAGTGTTTGGATTGAATCGAATTAAAATCAGTCTATTCGTCAAGCGATCAGAATCAAGTGCTGTACGAGTGTCATCCCAGTGATTCTCCGCCCGCCCACTGCTGCCACCTGAAGTGCCACCCGCCCAGCTGCACTAGCCGCCTTGCAGTACAACGCTACTACGCTGCTAGTACTTCTGCCTCGACGCAGTCACCACATATTCAAGCATTCTCTACCGCTGCCTACCCACTGCGATATCAACACCATCAACGAAAATGTTCGTAAGTTTACTCTGTTATTATTTGCTATGTTTTGATGACCCCTGTGGCGTGGCGGGCGAACGTTCGCCTGCGACGCAGGAGGTTGCGGGTTCGATTCCCGCTTCGGAACAAATATTTGTGCGATTTGTAGATATTTGTTCAGAGTATTCTGGGTATTTTCTATATAAAAAATATCTATCTATGTAATATGTTTTATTAAGTATATCAGTTGTCTAGTACCCATAACACAAGCTCTGCTAAGCTTGGGGCTAGATAATGTTGTGTGGAACTGTCCAGCATTATTACTTGTATTCTATACTCTGGTTATTCGAGATATTTTTTGTAAACAAATAAACAAATGTCGCACAAAACAGATAAGCCAGCGAAATTTTTAATTTTTTTTGCTTGGATCATGTTTTACTGGTAGTGTAGTGATCCGCGGCTTCTCCTACGACTAACACAAACCAACTACCTACCACTCACATGCCCGCGCAACTTTCATACCAGAAAATATAATGTCCCAAGATGTTTGCGAATTTAGGAGCCGAATTTTACACGGTCTTAAGGCGCGATAGGTTCTCAAATGTCTCTAGAATTTTAAAGTTTTTGATAAGAATTTCCATAGTTTTCTATGAAGAAAAAAATATATGATATTCTTGAGCTTTTTATCTAGTGAAATCAATAATTCAATACAATATTTGAATTACTTCACTCGATAAAAAAAAAAATAACAAATATACCTCCTTTTTAAAATTTAAATGCTATTTTTCACTCACTTCTCTCACGTTTTAATTTTTGAAACATTTGGTTACATGTTAGTTAATATTTGAGTTAGTGAATTCATCAACAAAATTAAACAAAACTTTGAACGTCATTTTTATATAATTTTTTTATACATAAAAACCCGGTATCATAGCGTGAGCTCGCCTTCTTCGCCTCATACAAAAATGTTCGTTGAACCTATAGCGCCTTAACTGCCCACGCAACAATTTGAACATTTGCACACGTCTTTTGTTATTTTGTTCAAAATTTTAATTTTAGACGACTATGGATATATCCTGCGATTAAATTTGATAGTAGAATAATTTTGTCACGTATTAACACCGGTCTGATGAAAGGAAATGCTCGAAAACACAACAAAAAAAAGTTTGAAAATTCAGTTCCCAATTTCGGTACAAATTCTCTACTTTTCTTTCGGTTTTTCTGGAAACTTTTTGCATATTTTTGCTTGATAATTTTGTTAATAACTGAAATAACTCAAAAATATATACCACAAAATATTGATTACTTATCATATCTGTGTTAGAATAACATACCTAGCCTGTTTATTAACCTAATTTAATAAACTTTTTTTATTAAATTAGGAGCACCTATTTTTTGCTACAAAAAAAAATACAAAAATACCTTTCTTTACAAAAAATATCTTGAATCTGAACCAGAGTAAAAAAATAAATTCAATCTGAATCAAAACTTGTGAAAGATTGCAATAAAAATCTGTTTCCAAAATTCTTCAGTCTTCATTCATAACTGAACATAGTTATAGAGGATGTGCGTTTAGGCGAGTGCAACCGCACACCCCCCCTGCATTTGCAGCGATTAGTATACATATATTGTAATGTATTTTATTATTTACAGGTCGGATTATGATTCAGAATACGACAGCTCGGCCACATCAATGCTAGTTGCTCAACCAATCAAGAAGTCAGCGACATCAAAAGCTAAGGTGCAGAAACGTAAGACATCTCCAGCCAGTGCAGCAGCTGCGGGTGTCACCCGCTCTCCTAATCGAGAAGAGTTCCGTTGGTAAATATAACTAACAAACTTGAGTTAGATAGTAACAGAATTTGGGGTGACAAATCACCTTAACCTGAAAACACTTATATCATGTATGTCCCTTGACTCAACGATTTTCATGGACTCTTTCACTCAAAACTATGATTTGTTTTAAAATATAGCATTTCATAGAAATAAAAAAAAAAATACAAGCATGTTGATTGATTAAACAACAACGTTAAGACTGCGCCAACCCTAGGCAGAAATCTTCATACAAAAAAAGTACATGCCGCTTGAAAAAGATTAATAGATAATTTTAAAAACCCTGTGGGTGATCCCTCCATTTTACTGCAATGATTAAATTTATCAAATTTTTTAATTCAATTTTTTTGTCGATAATTTTTTACCCTATTGTTTTTTTGTTTGAGTAATCCCTCGGTATTATCCATGCATATTTTTTTATATGAATATTATACTTGATTTAGTCAGTTCAAAATCTAATCTTAGATTGGTAATTTGCGTTATACCTCACCTTAACAATATCTTTTTCGCTCACAGGAACAAAAAATCAAAAAAAAATATTTTCACCATCTTAAAGGCAGAAGAAAAAACCAGCTCCTCACCAAGCATCAAGGCTCGTGGCAATGCAGTGAATACATCATCATTTACGTCACGAGTCTCCGATGGACAGTCCCGCCGCACCGCAGCGATCAGCGATGGTGACTTCTTCTGTGACCTGAAGTTCTATCGCGTTGAGGACGTTGAAAACACCGACCCGCAAGAAAGGTACAAAAAGGCTTTAACATCGGTTAAATTACGACTAGGTGAACACAGTCCTGAGTGGGAAACTCTGCAAGAGTTGTTTACTACAGTATTTAAACGATTTAAGGACTGTGAACCAACATTTTATTCTAACAGAATCACTTATAAATAAAAACCAATTTTAATGTTATAGTAAAAAAATACATTTTGCTTGTGCTATCTAAAGCTAACAAATATACTTTGCAATATAGATAGTTATACCCATAGATGTAACATCTATGGTTATAGCTAGGATTTTTTATGATGATTTTATGCATTATAAACTAAACTATATTCTAAAAAGTGGTTTTGGAGCTATCAAAAAGCTTTCCAATAAAGATAGCTAGCATTTTAACACTAAGTAAGTATAATATCATCGAAATGCCGTTCTGTGAAGTATGCAAAATAAGTGTATGTAATAGGTTTTGGATTGGGCATTTACGTAGTAATAAACATAGACAAAACAATTTAAGTCAGCCACATATTGATGGGGTTGATACTGTAACCTCAGCGTTTCGGTGTCGAATTGTTTCTTATAGAATATTAGCAAAAGATGAAAACCAAATCAATATTGATATTTTTTTAAACTCAATCCGAGATAAAATAAAGCATGTTTTAGACGAATGCTTACAAAAACATGTATGTATAAAAGCAAACTTTGAGCTTTTCTCAAAGTTTTTATTATTCAAAAATAATGAACAAGAAATCAAATCATTTGGTACAAAAAACACTCCTATCTATAGTAATTATGATTTTGAGTCATTGTTTTTATCGTTGAGGGATACATTACGAACGAAAGTTGATGAATTTCAAGACCGTGATTCGGGTTGGGGTTTTTTGTATTGTATTAGTTTAGAAATAAATGTAAATAAATTTCAACCGCTTGGTGGTAGCTCTTTTATCGATTTACCAAGGTTCATTAAACAAAAAAAAGCTTGTTTAAATATTCGTAACATAGATCAGTATTGTTTCTTATGGTGTGTAGTAGCAGCTCTCTATCCTGCTAAGAAACATCAAAATAGAATAACATCATACCCACATTTTAGTGATGTATTGAACATTGATAATATGTTATTTCCCATGACATTGTCTGATATAAAGGTTTTTGAAAATAATAGTCCGCAATTAAGTTTCATAATTTATGGTCTGGAAAAAAATAAAAAAGTTATTGGTCCACTCTACAATCAGAACAATTATACACTTACTATACATAGAAAATAGTTTAAAATCGCATTATTGTCTCATAAAAAACTTGTCGCGACTGGTGAGAAGTCAAATAACCAAACATAATGGGAAAATATACTTTTGTGATACATGCTTACTGTTTTTTACAACAGCAGATAGTGTGGAAAATCACACGTGTAATGGTATCGTTACCGTGCTACCAAAAAAGGGATCTGTTATAAAATTTAAAAATTTTGATCGGAAGCAAGACGTACCATTTATAATTTACGCTGACTTTGAAACTATGTTGATAGATGTATGCAACACTACACAATTACAAACTGAAGGTACTTATACACATACCATACAAAAACATGTGCCTGTAGCGTTCGCATACAATATTGTCTGTTCTGTCAACCCTTCTTATAATAAATTTGTATCGTATCGGGGATTTGATTGTGTTGACAAATTTGTTTCGTCTCTTTACAAAGACGCTAAGAATATTCATGAAATTTTGTCACAAAATGTGTCTATAGAATTTAGCGTTATTGATGCTATAGACTATGAAAATGCCATTCGATGCCATATTTGTCAGAACTTTTTATTTGGTGATAGGGTTAGAGATCACTGCCATATTACAGGTCAGTACCGTGGAGCAGCTCACAGCTTCTGCAATTTACAGTATAAAGTCCCAAAGTTTGTTCCAATTTTTTTTCATAATTTGGCAGGTTACGATTGCCACTTGTTCATAAAAAAATTGGGGGAAGCACCTGGGTCAGTAAGAATTATTCCTAAAACAAAAGAAAATTACATATCATTTACTAAATTTATTCCAATATCCAAAAATGAATATGTACAATTGCGGTTTGTTGATTCTTTCAAATTTTTGGGAACCAGTTTAGAAAAATTAGCTAAAACGATGAAAACTATTGACTTCATTCATTTAAATCATTTTTTTCCAAATGAATCACAGTTTTCGCTTCTTACTAGTAAAGGTGTCTACCCATACGAGTATATGAACACATGGGAACGCTACAATGAGCAATATCTTCCATGTAAAAACAGTTTTTATAGCTCTTTAAACAACGAACACATTTCAGACGAAGATTATTTACATGCACTAATGGTATGGGATCAATTCGGTATTCAGGACTTGGGACAATATACTGATTTATATTTAAAAACAGACGTGTTGTTGTTGACTGATATCTTTGAAAATTTTAGAAAAACTTGTAAACATCACTATTGCTTAGATCCTGCTTTTTATGTAACTGCACCTAGTTTATCATTCGATGCGATGCTTTATAAAACTGGCATTGAATTGGAACTCATTGATGATTTCGATATGATAAATATGATTCAATCAGGCATAAGAGGTGGAGTATGTATGTGTTCACAAAGATATGCAAAAGCCAATAATGAATTTATCGAAGATTATGATCCGTTGATGCCAGAATCTTACATTGTATATATAGATTGTAACAATCTCTATGGATACAGCATGAGTCAAACATTACCGTTATCAAACTTTAGATTTCTCAATCAAACCGAAATCGATAAATTGGATGTTAACAGTGTTTTAGACGATGATGAGTATGGCTTCATTCTAGAAGTAGACTTGATTTATCCTAAAAATTTACATTGCAAACATAACGACTTACCATTTTGCCCTGAAAAAGATATTCCACCTGGTGGAAAACATCCGAAGCTTATTCCTAATTTGTATGATAAATTTAACTATGTGATACATTACAAGCATTTAAAAATATGTATCAAACATGGTTTAATATTGAGAAAAATCCATCGTGTTATTACATTTCGACAAAGTGCCTACTTAAAACAATATATTGATCTTAATACAAGTTTGCGGCAAAAAGCCACGTCAACTTTTGAACAAGATTTTTTTAAACTGCTCAATAATAGTGTTTTTGGAAAGACGTTAGAAAATAACCGAAAAAAAGTCAACGTTCAGCTAGTAAATCAGTGGATTGATCAAAACAATAAAACAAAAAAACGAAATAGTGCAAAAAACCTAATCGCTAGTCCCAATTTTCATAGTGCTTCAGTATTTACAGAAAATTTAGTTGCAATTCAATTGAAACCCAGTCGTATAGTTTTAGACAAGCCGTTGTATATAGGATTCACAGTACTTGAATTGTCAAAAGCACATATGTATGATTTTCATTATTCAATATTTCAACCATTCTACGGAAACCATTTACAGATGTGTTACACTGATACAGACAGTTTCATTTATCATATCAAAACAAAACAATTTTATCAAGAGTTAAAAATAAATTTTATGGAATATTTCGATACCAGTAATTTTTCTCTAGATAATTATCATGAATTACCAATAATGAATAAAAAAGTACCAGGTCTTTTTAAAGATGAAATGGGAGGGAAAATAATAATGGAATTTGTGGGGTTGCGCTCAAAACTGTACTGTATAAAAAATACCCACACTGAAATAAAAAAGGCTAAAGGAATAAAGGCATGTGTCGTACGTGATTTAGATATGTTAGACTATAAAAACACATTGGAAACTGAAGATATTTTACGAAGGAAGAATATATTATTTAAGAGCATAAAACATGATATATTCACACGTTCAGTAAACAAAATAGCACTCTCTAGTAATGACGATAAACGTTTGATTTCACGTAATAAAAAATCAAGCAGAGCATGGGGTCACGTATCCATTCTTGGGATATGAGTTGATATATCTAGTTTTTACTTTTTTACTATGTTTATATGTAGGTACCCATCGAAAATGTAAGCCTAACTATTAAGTAATGTATTTAGAAAATAAATAAAATAGGTACCTACCTAAAATGTATACCTAGCTATTAAGATCTATATAAATAAACTGTGTGTTTAAATATAGATAACCACCTAGAATGTAAACCTTATTAAAAAGAATTAAATTTTAGTAGTTTTAAGAAAATAAATATATTTTTTGATGATTAAAAACATTGTTATTATTTTATTATTCTTCTTAGAAATCACGTACCTACTCAATTTTAAAATTAAAGTCCTACTTAAAATTATTGTAATCAAACTAAGTAAAACTGACAAGAGAAGCCACAGTAAAAACTTATACCATACATATTTATATTCATTACATGAATCAGAAGCGATAGTAGTATGTTGCAATTATCTTACGCAGCAAATAAGTAACTAAGTAAGTACTATGTAGTTTGTGCGTGTACTTTGCATGAGCTGGTTAGGACATGTCTTAACATGAATTTATCGACATTGCAGAAAATACATTTATTTGATTCATTCTGTTTCGAAACAACGGTGGTAACTAACGTATACAGATTTCAACTATCTAATACTTACGGTAAGTGTATTTACTTTTCAACATAATTTATCTCAATTCAGCTTCAAATTTTGTGTAAGTAAGTGATATAATTACTAGCTCTCGCCTGCGTTTTCACCCGCGTTCTTAGTCTTTATTGTAGGTTTTAATCATCTATATATCTATCAAATAATTTCATCAAAATCGAAGAATAACAAACAAAACTATTCCTGAAGCCTGCTGCTTGCCTGGTACATTGAATAAATTCCTCTTAACCTGTATAATAAACACCTGATAGCGGTTACCGAAACATCCAAACTTTATCATTTATAATATTAGTATATTTTTTATTCTCAGATATGGCTGACTTCTTAACTAAGGATTCTGAGACTCCGGAGGGACTCTTCGGGATAAACACTGAGGATCTGCTATTTCACTGTGCACAAAATCCTGATGAAGACTTCCCGCTGCTCGACTTGAAGACCAAAAAACTAAAGCGACCCAAACGAAAACCAAAAAAAACATTACATTGCGAAGTCCTTGAAAAGCGTCAACGTCGAGTGCAGCGATCTTCATATGTACTAACCCGAGAAGCATGCACAGGGAGAAGATTAATTCAGATAAAAGTAACAGACATAAGTGACACATGTGATAGTGAAAATAACGTGATTTTATCTGCGCAATATGTAGTGAAAGAATTTGTGGACGATATTATGGACAAAACTGAGAGAATTATTAGAGCTATATCAGAAAATATTGCGTGTGATACGTAAAGTTGTGTAAATAAATGAGTAATTACGTAAGTAAATTTAATGTTTCTACCTAGTTCTTAGAGTTATAAAAATAAAATATTTAATAAGTAAAATGATTTTTATTTCAAAAAATAAATATAGTTAAGTAACAAATCCTTAGAATTCATTAAAAAGTTAAATTATTTAAAAAGTTTAGGTAGAAATTTATAAAAATTATTGTCATCACACCACATCTTAATACACAGTACATTTTTTAAAGCACACTTATTCTTATGATTTACACAGTTAAAACTTATACATTTTAATTTCTCATAATCATTATACAATTTAAAAAAATTAGGACTGCCTTTGTCACCTATATCTATAATTTTACAGTTCTGACACAAATCCTGAATCCATTTAATTTTTTCGGTTCCCTTACAAATAATTTTTTTATTATTTAAATATGGAGTAATAGTACGCTTAAACTCTTTGTAGTCAATAAATCCTTCACTCCAAAAAATTCCACGATTTTTTTCTAACCACCGAACTTGCCTTCTTTCATCGTTTGTCAAGTTATTAAATGAGTACGGAGGCTTGACAAGAAAAGTTTGAGTGTATCCATTGATAAAAATTGCAAATTCTTTTATAATAAAGGTGCTTTTTGTATCCTTAAATCCTTGTAGGTCAACGATAACAGTATCAGGATTCATGTTATCTTCTTCACTAAATTGCTAAGTGGTCTGTACTCTATTAGACAGTCATTTAAAATGAGGCAATATGCTGACGTATGATTAGGTATCTCCGAGTTGCTTTCAAGCTCCACACGTACGCTTACTACAGGGCCTGACTTAAGATTTTCACACTGTCTAGAGCAATCGATAACAAAGAGCGGTGCCTTTTCCTTGAACTCAGATGCACTCAGCAACGGTTCGCTCCTGCGTCCGTAATAAGACTGTTGGAATTTTACATATTGTTCATATAATAAAGCAAATTTTTCATCTATAAAATTTACATTAAGACTTTCATACGGATAGTATGTAGAGTTAAGATACACTTTGACATCTCTTAAATTACAATGATCGAAGCATGACATATCTTTCTCTGCTACATTTTTTCTACCGGTCTGTAGACCAATGACTACATATCTCGGCTTTTCTATCTGTGATGAGGTTTTTATTGACCATGTATGCTTAGTGGTTTGAGGTAGCAATGGGTACTCATACAGATCCCAATTTCGAAACGCGAAATTTAGTGGTCGATCTTTTTCTAAAAGCTTCAGTAAACGAACTTTTTCCTTGTCAGACACCTTAATGTGTGGAACGCGCCAAACTAATTTATTTATTATTATGTCTTCAACCACCTCAGTAGATGGAATTTTCAATGCGTTTAAATCGGTATTACTGCGTAATAATATCAATTCATGTTTACAGTTTATGATGATTTTCTTATAATCTTCAGCAAAACCTAAAATATTACTTAGTGGTATTGAAGCTGAAAAACTGCCTCCATGATCCTTTGTACCATCTTTATCCCAACCCCAAGCCTTTGATATTTTAGCTTCATTTTCATTCATGGATAATAAACTTTTTATAGTTGTAGTAATACCAGCATTTTTAATTTTATCTATTTCGACTCCATTAAGCTCATATCGAATATCTTGGAAGAGAAAAAGTAATGGATTGTTTGTAAATTCAAAGCTTGCAACTTTTTGTCTCGTATCCTTTTTGACAATTTTTACTGTTCCTTCCAAATAAAGGGTACTGGCTGATGGTAATATGTATAAATCTTGTTGATTGATCGGAATGCGAACTTCATCATTCCTGTTAAAACTTGTTACGTATGGTTTATACGAATGATATTCAATACCATCTATGGTGTTATCGTATGCTGGAGAACTTGATATGTCTAAAATACTCATTTCAAAAGTCCGATGAATTTTAGAAACCTTTTATTTTCTTTTGTAATTTTTGTTTTTTGAGCTGTTCCTTTGCAGGTTGTCCGATTAGCACTGATGTGTTTTGTTTTCATGTTAGCATATTTATTATAATCAATCATCTTTTCTTCATATGCAAATATATTTGAACTTCTTCACCCCGTAAATTTATCAAATTATTATGAATATCTAATAATCTGATGTTAATAGTACTAACGTTATTTTGATTAATAGGAAAATAAATGATATTTTTAGGTATTTCTATCAGTCGATATCCTGGTGGTACGTTGGGTGCAAATTCATAAATTATGTGGCTTGATTTTCCATTAATATATGAGCCGCTCACTATATCACATTCAACCCTGACCACAGTCGTTGATAAAATGTTAACAGGAAACTGTGACTCGTTTATTATATTTGCTTTCAGAGTTTGTTTACCAAAGCCTAGTAAAGTACCAAGAGAATTTTCTTTTTCAAAATGTATATCCTTTGCACAACACAGAAAAGTTTTCAAAGTGTTATTGTTACAAAATAAACTAAAGGTTGCATTTTTGACTTTCGCTTTTAAATAATCACTGATATCCTGAAGTTCGTAGGCACCTTCCGGTATCTCTATGATTTCATTATGACCATAATGAAATTTATTGTTTTTTGAGTCAATATTAGGAATTGAATTAAATGTAGACAAATACAGCAGAGCACATTCATAATCTCCATCAAATTCTAAAGCAGGATAAAAGTTAGATGATAAAATCGTTGTATTACCGGTTATAGACAGTGTGAAAGACATTATACAAATGAATTAAATAAAACTAGTTCTTAAATTTATACATATTTAATTCGTATAGGTACCTAATCTATTTACATTTATTTTTCCAAAATTTCTGAAGGAACTTTAAACAAAGATGTCCACAATTCGATGTTTCAAATTTTTGATAATTACAATAATTGTATGTTATATTCGTTTTTAAGTATGTAACAATCTCTAACGGAGGTTTTAAATCTCCAAAGCTATCAAAATACTCACAATAATCAAAATACTTTACGTAGGCTACCCAGTGTGTTCCTTCATTCTCTGAACTATCTAAATTAACGATAGCACATTCAATGGCTTTTGGTTTTTTTGGTAATTCATCTCTCATATAAACACCTCTAAAATAGGGTATGAGTCCACAAGCATATTCTAATATGTCAATATTGGTGAGAGCACGATTGGGTAACCTTTTCATTAGTTTTTTGAACTTTTTACATAAAGCCCATTGCCTTTCTTGTAAGGTTTCATATATAAACCTTTCCCTATAGCAATAGATTCCATAATTTGATTGTGCCTTTGCGCCTCTTCAAAGTTTTTTTTAGCTGATTTGTGATCATTTACAGCTTTAGCTATACCTGCAGCTCCTCCAGCTAATGCACCTAATGCAGACAATCCAGCAAAAATTGGTATCAAGGGAAGAATACCACCCGTCTTCGGTAACGGTATGATGCGAGGCAAACGAACTCCTTTATTACTTTTAACGAGTTTTTTTGCAGCAGAGTATGCTATTTGTATAGCTTTAGAATTATTTTTTGGTTTTAGCTTCTTGATACGAGTACTTATAGTAGAAATAATAGATTTAAATGATTTAGTTCCTGCACCATGTTTTACTTTGGTTTTCATGACTTTGTTAACCAACCACGAAGCTATTTTCTCTCCTTTTCCTGCATTCTTGGATTTCATTCGCTGTTTAGCCATGCTTATTAATTCCAAATCAGCTCTGTGTCGATCTTCTAAGTTATTAGAGTTATTATATGCAATGTCGTGTTGCATACATGCACTATCCAACTGATTAACTCCTTTATCACCTCTTATTAATCGTTCTCTTAATCGTGTCCCGGGTCCACAATAATTATATCCAGGTAAATGGACTTCAAAGGGTAAACTATTTATTAAACTATTAATCAGTCCTCCACCTCGCATTGCCGAGTTATTAATGACTGTTTTTTACTACTAATATATAATTTTATAGATTTTCTTACACGATCATAAAATTGTACGTTTTTCGATCCAACAACTTTCACTATCAGGGAGACCTAACCATTTGACAAAAAGTTTGCTTCCTTTTTTTCTTAAAACTCTTTCAATAAGATAAACATTAGGACAGCTAGTTTTCTGAAGTTCCTCTTCATAAAAAGTTCCTAAAATCGGCTGTTTATACATATCTTGAATTACGTAAGTAAAAGGTTTTGAATTATTAATTTTTTTAATACGAAATAGTTCTGTAGTCCAGTTTGGTGTATAACCTTTTTGAAAGCTACTTTTATATTTGCTTATACGTACAACATCTCCTATAAAAAATTTACTTTTCTTTGATTTCATATTTATCATCTGTGAACTTTTTATGTTTCTCATGACTATATCCTGATTTGACTGACTAACTTCGTTCGGCTTATATTTTGTAATTCGATGTATTGTATCATTGTATGTAATCATAACACTTTCCAAAGGCCTCCCAACCCACCTATAACTACCATTAAAACTGAAACATTTATATAATTTGTTTTTTAAAGTTCTAATTAAACGTTCAACTATAGAGGCTTTTTTTATGGAGTATGTAGAATAATGGTTAATTTTATGAAACATCATTATTTTATTGAATTCATCGTTATAAAATTCTGTACCCATGTCTGTTTGTAAATTAATTGGCTGACGATGGGTGGTGACTAAAATTTTATTAAATGCATTTGCTATTTCGGATTTAGTCTTAGTTTTGACTGGAATAGCCCAAGAAAACTTTGAAAAACAATCTAATACTACTAATATATAAGCATAGTTGTTGTTATAACTTTTTAAATTTTGAAAGTCTATAAGATCAGCTTGCCATAAGTCATCAATTCCCTTTAATACCACAAACCGTCGAATAAAGTTTCTACGTGCAGCTTTATGAATTTCATTAACAACTTGTTGCTTACTCATTTTTTGATTTAATGAACTTCTCTAATTCAATCTTTGTGTAGTAGTCTTCTCTAAAATGCTGAATATATTTTTCAATATCCGATTTTAAAGCGTTTAGAGTGTTATAAACTTCTTGCTTGTTTGCAAATAATTCACAGTGCTTATCTACGTATTCTTTGTTAGCTGCATCGTTCGGTCTCAAAGGATTTGTAACACCTGTCAATCTCGTTGATAACAAATCGAATTCATCGTTTTCTGTTTTCATCAATGCTTTGTCAAAGATTTCGAAGAATTCTGGTAATCGCAGTCGTTTATGAATGTGATGACCAAATTTATCCATTTTACTTATGATGAACTGATAGGGGTCAGAGATAAAGTTCAAATGAAACAAAATGATGTATTTCATCTTATTTATCATGGTATAATACCACTCTCACGCAATTCTTCTATAATGCATATGATTTCATTATCCAACCCAGTGTTACCAGCATCCTGAGATGCAATTAATAATTTTAATCTATCGATCAATTCGTTAGGATCATCCCAGTAAACGTAATCAACATTCTTTTTCCATTTCTTTAATAATGGTATCCCTTCTCCTTGGTATAAGTTTGACTGACTACCATCAGTACTTACAGACACTTTACGTAGCTTGAATAGTGGTTTTATTATGTTTAAGTACTTTCGTCCTTTGCTACTTTTAATTGGTTTGCGTGAATCATAGTCTCTTCGATGAACGTTTGTTTCTAACAACATTAACTTATAATGTCTCAAATCTTCTGCAGTGATTGCTGTTGAATCAGGCAATCTTTTGAATAAAAGCTCATTTATTCCAAACGTTTTTTTGTACTTATTTGTACCAACTTGAATGTAATCATTAGAAACCACCACACGTGCTGAACCCATCATGAGCTTACCACGTTCATTTCTCACACCAAACGGAACATTACCCAAAGCTTCAGAAGAAATAGACCACGATGAAATGTTAGAGCTCTGATTAGGTTCACTTGTATCAGCTGATTTGAAAGATTCATCATTCACATCATATTCATATCCAGAACTTTCTGAACAATCATCTTTCTCATCTAACTCATCATTAGAGTTATCATCATTAAATCCAACGTTAGGCTTTCTCTTCTTAAGAGTTGTATCAAAGTTTAATGGACTTAATGTGTTTAATTTAGTTTCATTTTCTTTTACTTTAATAGTATCTTTCTTTTCATCAACTAATTGATTGAGAGAATTTGTAATTGGTTTAAAAACAGTTTCCAGAACATCATTTTTTTCAGTTTCAATATCCCGCATCTTTCGAACCTTTCTTCTAACAGCAGCTGCTGCATTCACAATTTGTCTCTTTAGATTTTTTTCCATGTTTTAATAAACTATAATAATATCTTTTCGATTACTATAGAACACGTTTTATTCTTTGAGTAGTGAAACTGTTACTGAATCAAATTATTATATGCAATAATTATTTATACAACTAATTAAACACAACAAATGTATCAAATTTTTTTCTATAACATCCCTTATTCTTTTCACAATCTTTATTTATCACTAAATAACTATATGGTTCTTTCCATATGTTTGAACACATATTTCTAAATTCTTGCCAAGTCATATCCGCGTTGACGTGTTCATCATATATATGTCTCATATTTATATCATCTTGCTTGAAAAGGACAATTAAATTTGCATTATCTCTTACTAGCTGTTTGGGTATTTTACTGTAAGTCTGATTTAAATAAATACAATCGATATGCTTATGTCTACCCATTGCAAAATAATCACGCATATTATTTTGATTTTCACACGCTACGTCATCAAATATTATTATTGAATCACATTTTGCTGCCTCTGGAGTAAGAACTTCTTCATTTTCACGATATTTAAAAAATGATACACTTGGAACCATTCGTAGAATCTGTTCCAAAAATACATACTTTGGTTGATAGAGAGTTTTCGAATACAAATATAAATTTCTAAATTGCAAACCATTTTTGTGTAGCAGTAAACCAATTACTAAATTAGTTTTTCCACAATTTGATGGACCACATATTATGCAACGTATTGAATTTGGTAAAAGGTTTCCATGTCGAAAATTATGTTTTTCAGAGTCAATGGTAATGTTTTCGAATTGTAACGTTAGCGGTTGTTTTACGAACTTCATCGTGAGAGCGTTTTCGATGGAATGCTCTAAGAGACGTAATAACTTCCTTAAATACATCGGTCAAAGACAATTTTTAATGTAACTTTTTAACAATGTATTGGGCGAAATGGGCCACGGAGCGATAGCGAAGTGGCCCAGAACGCCCATTACATTACTACTACTGTGCATCGCTGTGGCCGAGTCTCCACCGTACCTGGCACTTCAAGCAGTCCCGTGTCCACTACCCACAGGCGATGGCACCTGTCTACTGCCGGCCGGTACACGGAGACCAGCTCCTCAACCCTCGGAGGCTCTGGGATTGGAGTCAGGAGGGGTGACTGTGACTGGTGGCCGGACACGGAGTTCAGGGTTGATGGTATTCCTGAAATAATACAAATACGTTTATTTACTGAAAGAATAATACAACTAATACAAGGTAAGTATAAACCAACAAAAAAATACATATGAAACAGCTGTGCTAGTGCTACCCGAAGACCGCTGCTAACGATCTAATGGTAGCTCAAATAATCCAAATCACTACCAGACGGAAGCACCCCTAAGATGCTGGCTGCATTGCCACGCTGAATGGCAATACTAATGCGTTGAGCCAGATAAGAGAGTAGCTGTAATTAGCGCTGTGCGACCTAAATTGCACTTTATTTTTGACGACCTCTGTGGCGCGGCGGGCGAACGTTCGCCTGCGACGCAGGAGGTTGCGGGTTCGATTCCCGCCTCGGAACAAATATTTGTGCGATCGCAGATATTTGTTCAGGGCACAGTTCAGGGTGTTCTGGGTATTTTTCTATGTATAATAAAAAACATTTATCTATGTATTATATTGTATTAAGTATATCAGTTATCTAGTACCCATAACACCAAGCTCTGCTTAGCTTGGGGCTAGATAATGTTGTGTGAACTGTCGTACATGTTTTTTTATTTTTTTTTATTGTGTGTAGACAAGAGTCGCTATTTACAAGCTTTTAATTAACTTGCAATGTATGTCCGGGTGGAATCTTGCAACTGAATTTTAGAGCTTATCCTCAACCGATTGAGATGATATTTTGCATACCTGTCAAGTTCCGATGACAATACAATATGATGGTGACAGCGAGCATCTAATGATGGAGACGGATGGTGGATAACGGAACTCTTCGATGGATAATAGTAGACTGGCCGTGTTTAGGCTCATTTTGATCAGCACACGGTTACGATCACTGATTTTATAAAAGCTTGGATTTAAACATATATTTTTAACAAAAAACTTATTTTAAATGATTTTGATGTATTCTGTGGTACTGGCGCGTAGTGCAAGCGAGGCAGCTACTCACCGTGTCCTCTCCTGGGAACAGTGACTATGACGTCACAGTACTTGGAGTACACTGCTAGTCCGATAGGCACGTTGTTGTACAGTTACTCACCGTGTCGTCTCCTGGGCACAGTGACTATGACGTCACAGTACTTGGAGTTCACTGCTAGTCCGATAGGCACGTTGTTGTACAGTTACTCACCGTGTCGTCTCCTGGGCACAGTGACTATGACGTCACAGTACTTGGAGTTCACTGCTAGTCCGATAGGCACGTTGTTGTACAGTTACTCACCGTGTCGTCTCCTGGGCACAGTGACTATGACGTCACAGTACTTGGAGTTCACTGCTAGTCCGATAGGCACGTTGTTGTACAGTTACTCACCGTGTCGTCTCCTGGGCACAGTGACTATGACGTCACAGTACTTGGAGTACACTGCTAGTCCGATAGGCACGTTGTTGTACAGTTACTCACCGTGTCGTCTCCTTGGCACAGTGACTATGACGTCACAGTACTTGGAGTACACTGCTAGTCCGATAGGCACGTTGTTGTACAGTTACTCACCGTGTCGTCTCCTGGGCACAGTGACTATGACGTCACAGTACTTGGAGTACACTGCTAGTCCGATAGGCACGTTGTTGTACAGTTACTCACCGTGTCGTCTCCTGGGCACAGTGACTATGACGTCACAGTACTTGGAGTACACTGCTAGTCCGATAGGCACGTTGTTGTACAGTTACTCACCGTGTCGTCTCCTGGGCACAGTGACTATGACGTCACAGTACTTGGAGTACACTGCTAGTCCGATAGGCACGTTGTTGTACAGTTACTCACCGTGTCGTCTCCTGGGCACAGTGACTATGACGTCACAGTACTTGGAGTTCACTGCTAGTCCGATAGGCACGTTGTTGTACAGTTACTCACCGTGTCGTCTCCTGGGCACAGTGACTATGACGTCACAGTACTTGGAGTTCACTGCTAGTCCGATAGGCACGTTGTTGTACTGAATGAAGTACTTCTCACTGTCGTTCAGCTCCTGCTTGAAGACTACTGGACCGGGCTTCCTTTTAATATCAGAGTCCTTTGTATCTGAAGCGAAATAATACTACATTTATTTGCAGAAATAATAATACAACTAATACAAGGTATGTACAAAATACATATGAAACAGCTCTGCTAACTGAAGACCGCTGCTAGCGATCTGAAGGTAGCTCAACTTGATCCAAATCACTGCCAGACGGTAGCGTCCCTAAGATGCTGGCTGCATTGCCACGCTGAATGGCAATACTAATGCGTTGAGCCAGATAAGAGCCAGCTCTCGAGTCACGCGTCGCTTCGACCAAATAATTTTGATAACGCGAAGGGCCCCGGTACCCCACGGTCCCAGAGTTTCAACCCCGAAAGACTCAAATAAGTAAGCTCTATCGAGACTTATATATTTGCGTCTTTTGAGGTCCTCAGCGGAATCTGCCGCCGCACCGGCCCTAACTGAAACTATCTAAGCGAAATTATCTAACATACATAGACACACGCCTTTTCCCCCGAAGAGGTAGGCAGAGCCTCTTTTCACAATGTGTTGCACCATCGTGGTAATGTAAACGTGATAAGTGAAGAGCTCAGCGCCGCCATTGCTTCCCACGACTGACTCGGCTAACTCTTTCCTCCAGTAATAACACATTCCATATAATAAGCTAGCAGCCGCAGGACAAATCTTATACCAACGAATCTTATCAACAAGTGGTAAGGAATAATATAAGTATAGGTAATAATTCGTTGGTCCTGGCTGCTGGCTTACTATGGAATGTAAGACTGGAGGAAAGAGTTAGCCGAGTCAATCGTGGGAAGCAATGGCGGCGATGAGCTCTTCACTTATCACGTTTATATTCCCACGATAGTGCAACCCACGGTGAAAATAGTTCCATTGAGGTTCTGCCTACCCTTTCGAGGAAAAAGGCGTGTGTTTATGTATGTAATTATAATATAAGTGAGAAGGAAAATATTATTTCAAGAAATTAAGTAGGAATACTTAATACTTTTGTTCTAATATAACTTGAAATGACAGAACAAGCAGATGGCCCATCATGCATTACCTCACAGGTCACGTCCACCTAGGACGCGTCCTACGCGGCATTGCACTACGCCCGGCACCTTGAGACAAAGATGAAAAGTCTCATGTGCCTGTAATTTCACCGGCACCCTTACCCTTCAAACCGGAACACAGCAATGCGAGACTGCTTTGCGGCAGAAATAGTGGTGTATTTCCGCGGACGAACTTTTTCACAAAAAAGCTCTACTAAAACAACACAACTATTAAAAGTAAGTATATATAACTAGAAACTCGCCCCGGCTTCGCGCGGGTAGTGTCCGGATACCCCCTCCCTCCCGTACCCCCTAACCCTTCCCCCTTCCCAAACCCCTCATCTATCCACACACCAGATACAAAAACCCGCTAAAATTATTCCCCCTATGTAACATTTTTTTACACGTTGGGTTACATTATTGAAGCTTTAGTAAAGATCCCTATTTTTTTTAAATAAAGCCTATGTCACCCGGGGATAGTGTAGCTTCCCAACAGTGAAATAATTTTTCAAATCGGTTCAGTAGTTTCGGAGCCTATTCAATGCAAACAAACAAACAATCAAATCTTTCCTCTTTATACGAGGAGGGATCAAAGAGCAGTGAGAACGACATACTCCTTGGTATGAAAAAAAATTAATACTGGCAGGCATAGCTCAGATACATATTTGTAATATTAATTAATACTGGCAGGCATAGCTCAGATACATATTTGTAATATTAATTAATACTGGCAGGCATAGCTCAGATACATATTTGTAATATTAATTAATACTGGCAGGCATAGCTCAGATACATATTTGTAATATTAATTAAAAAAAACATCGATTCTCTTTTGTATTTTTCTGAATGTAGTCATTTGTTTGCTTCGTGTCGGAACGTGTTCTCGAAAGAATGTTAACCGACAGTCAGAAACAAAATCGACTTGACATTTCGAAGATATTGTTGGACAAGTTTCAAGAAGATTCTGAAAACTTTTTGTCTCGTTTCGTAACAATGGACGAAACATGGGTCCATCATTTTGATCCCGAGACAAAACAGCAATCTTTGCAATGGAAACGGCCAGCATCACCGACCCAGAAGAAGTTTCGTGTCGTGGCCATCGGCTGGCAAGGTTATGGCCTCAATATTTTGGGACTCAGAAGGGATATTGTTGATTGATTACCTGGAGCGTGGAACCAGTATTACAGGCCAATATTATGCAGCTTTAATTCCCAAGTTGAGGAATGCCATCAAAGAGAAAAGGAGAGGGAAACTTCGAAGGGGCGTGCTGTTTCATCACGAGAACGCACCCGCGCACAGGTCTGCAGTTGCGATGGCTGCCATTCAGCAAGCTGGCTTCGAATTGGTTGACCACCCCCCTTATTCACCAGATCTGGCGCCTAGCTATTTTTATCTGTTCCCCAAATTGAAAGAATACTTAAGGGGAAACAGGTACGAAGACGATAGCGAGGTGATGGATGCCGTGGAGTGCTTTTTGCAGGACCAAGACAATTTTTTTTTTAAATGGATTGAAGCCACAGAAAAACGCTGGTCTCGGTGTGTAGAGAGACTCTGAGACTATGTAGAAAAATAAATTATTAAGTTATCAGTATTCATTATATTCTATCTCATTGTCACTACTTTTTGATCCCTCCTCTTAATTAGTATATAGATAGATGTATGTATGTGTACATACATACATACCTACATACACAAGCCGTGCTGATTCCGGCCTGAGAATAGACCGTGGGGAAACGTAAATACTATATCAGCTGTTTTTTGAACTTTCAGTCGACCTAAGATTATGAATTTATCTCCTAGGTAGGTACTAACAGATCAAAGAGCATGACCTAAAGAATCTAACACAAGTTAGCGAACAGCACATTGCTCGAGCACTAGGTATATATAATACTAGCGACTCACCCCTGCTTCGCACGGGAAGCCCCAGATGAACTCCCCCTCCTCCTACCCCTCCCCCTATTTTATCTCCTGGTTCTAAGCTACCTTCCCACCAATTTTCAGCCAAATCGGGGCACCCGTTGTTCAGTTATAAGTGGTGTAACTAACACGACTTTGTTTTATATTATAGACAACCTCCCCCCCTCCTACCCCCCCCCCCCCACTGGTAGCCTATGTCACTCAGGGTGAATGTAGCTTTCCAATGGTGAAATAATTTTTCAAATCGGCACAGTAGTTTTTGAGTTTATTCATTACAAACATACAAACATACAAAAATAGGTACAAATCTTTCCTCTTTATAATATTAGTGTAGATGTAGATGTAGATGTAGATAATTAATTTATTAAATCAGACATTATTAGGTCCATTATTTGTTAGTATTATTCTTACAAACGATGTTAGAAATACATTAGTTAAAGCTATAAGTTGAGGTGAAAACTCTCATCCGAATCCCGACCAAGCAGACTCCAGTGAGACTACCTACCTGATCTGGACCCGGATAAAAGCCTTCATTACTGGCAGGTCATAGCGATCGGGAATGAGCTGCAGGATGCCGTTGGAACTGCTGCGGACTCTGCTGAGCAATGAGGCAGTTTTCTTACGGATGATGGCGTGAAAACCATCAACCACATACATACACATATACAGGTACATACATACACACACGCCTTATTCCCCGAAAGGGTAGGCAGAGCCTCAATGTGCCTCTTTCCACTGTGGGTTGCACCATCGTGGAGTATAGGCGTGACAAGTGGTGATCTCATCGCTGCCATTGTTTTCCACTTTCCCACGGAGGCGTTTATTGTTGTAAAAAGGTAGCGCCAACCCCAGGCAGATATCTTCATACAACAAAAAACGCCTCGCGTCGCTCGAAAAAGCAGTTTCTATTGAATATCTCGTAAAATATAGATAATTTTACAAACCCCCTATCCTGAATCCTCCCTTGGCTTTGTTGTATTGATTTTATTTATCTAATTTTTAACCTAGTTTTGAGAAACATTTTAAAAAAGAATCTAGCCAAAATTTAGAGGAAACTTTGTTTTTAAGGTTCCGTACCCAAAAGGTAAAACGGGACCCTATTACTAAGACTTCCCAGTCCGTTCGTCTGTCACCAGGCTGTATCTCATGAACCGTGATAGTTAGACAGTTGAAATTTTCACAGATGATGTATTTCTGCTACCGCTATAACAACAAATACTAAAAACATAATAAAATAAACATTAAAGGGGGCTCCCATACAACAAACGTTATTTTTTTGGTTGTTTTTGCTCGATATTGATAACGGCAACAGGTAGACGGTTGAAATATTTACATAATATTTAGTTATAAGTATATTCAGTTTAAAAATAAGTAATTTAATGAAATAAAACACATATTTAAGGGGGCTCTCATACAATAAACGTGGTTTTTTTGCCGTTTTTATAGATAATGGTACGGAACCCTTCGTGCGCAAGTCTGACCTGCACTTGGCCGGTTTTTTTAAATGTTTACCTTTGTTATAAAAAAAAAAAACACAATTTTTTGTTTTTGATTATAAGTAGACTTATTTTGGAAAGTCAATAAGGGAAAGTTGTCTTTTTTTGGAAAGTGGTAATTATGGGAAAGTAGGCATTTGGGGAAGTGTCATTATCATAGTGGTGTCATCATGTACCTAATCTGGTTTATGGTAGCGAAACCTGGGCTACACGGAAAAACCCATGTGCAAAAATACCACACAAGGGAAATTAAAATGACCAGGTGGGGTCACCATTAGGGAAAAGGTGCACAATTAATACATATGGAGGAATTACCAGGTTAATTAAAATTGGGAAATTCAATGGGTGCCATTGCAGGTAAAAATAACTGAAGCCAGACTGAGGTAATCAATAACTGAAGCCAGACTGAGGTAATCAATAACTGAAGCCGGACTGAGGTAATCAAAAACCTGAAGCCAGACTGAGGTAATCAATAACTGAAGCCAGACTGAGGTAATCAATCAATACTTTTATTTCAGGCTTAATGGAAAATGTACTAAACCTAAACAATAAGCCCATAGCAATAAATACCTTAAAACTAACAAACATATATAAAATACAAGCAGCCCCCCGCGGTTTCACCCGCGTAAGTCTCGATCCCGTGGGAATATCGGGATAAAAATGTGCCTATGTGTTATTCCGGGAGTCCAGTTATCTCCATTCCAAATTTCATCCAAATCCATCCAGTAGTTTTTACGTGAAAGAGTAACAAAGACATCCATCCATACAAACTTTCGCGTTTATAATATTAATAGGACTTTATTTTGCGTCCGAAGAACCTCCTAAACTTGACACCTCTCGGCCAGAACTCTCCATTCATGAAGGTCGATAGACGGTCAGTCGGCACCCTCACCATAAAGGAAATAAAATAGACATTATGGCGCAACTCCAACTGCTCGACCCTCATGGTTAGCCCTGTCTTCTGCTTGAGGTACTCCACCACCGCTTCGGGCTTCACGGCGTAGTGAACCCGGGACACGTACAGTGGAGTTGTGGGTACCTCCGCACGCAGCAAGCACGGCTGGTTCAGCTCTGCCGATACGCCAGTACGGCGATTTGGTCACAGAATAAATAATAGTACCAACTGGTATGGTCATGTGATGAGAAGATCTTCGCGAATGACGGAACAAGCAGATGACCCACCTGATGTTAAGCGGTAACCTCTGCCTTTAACAATGCATTACCTCATAGGTCACGTCCAGCTAGGACGCGCCCTATGTGGCATTGCACTGCGCCCGCTACCCTGAGACATAAAGATGAAAAGTCTCATGTGCCTGTAATTTCACCGGCACCCTTACCCTTCCAACCAGAACACAGCAATGCGAGCACTACTGCTTTGCGACAGAAATAGGTATGGTGGTAGTACTTCCCCGGACGAACTCTTTCACAAAAAAGCTCTACTATTACTAAAATACCTAAAAAAAAACTACTATTAAAATACCTAGTTACTACACCGTGTTTTGTCTCTTTCGATCGAATTTGAAACTGCCTGTCAATGCAAAAGACAAAAGACTATGTAGATATTTCAAAGATAAATCGCGTTTTCTGGCATAAGTACGAAGCACTTACATTTTATTCCATAAAAATCCAATCCAATTTGTTTCCAAGAGAAATACTCGTCCATTTTGCCCTGTGCGACATTTTCAACATATTGTAGCAACAAACTCACAAATAAAACACTTAATAACATTGTGCGACCCCTACCAATGAAGATCAACAACTGACTAACTGGTTTGTCAGGTAGGTATCTATAAATAAGCACTAACTCAGGACATCCTAGGTGCACTGAGCATAGTAGGTAATAACTGGTGCGGGCGTGGGCACACATATTTCTTTATACGTTTGTTATACAAGGCTACAAGGCTACAAAGTTGCTATTTGGCGCGAGTATTTGTATTGTACGAGAGCGTGAGGGTTTTTTTTCTTTTTTTTTTTTAAACTTTGATAGACCTTTGTTTGACCACGATCTCACCTGTTGGTAAGTGACGATGTGGCCGAAGATGGACCACAAAGGTCTAGAAGGCACCTATTCACTCTAGCCTTGGAGAGACCCAGATTATAGTTTTCAGGAAAGACAGACGACGGTAGTGTATTCCACTCCTTAGCAGTTCGCATTATAAAGGTAGAACTGAAACGTTTTGTGCGAATAGAAGGTATACCAATGAGGTAAGGGTGGTACTGAGCCGTACGCCTGCTCGTCCTGTGATGAAAAGGAGATGGTGGGATCAGATCGTGCAGTTCCTGGGAGCATTCCCCGGAATGTAACCTATAGAAGATCGAAAGGCATGCAACCTTACGGCGGTGCGGCGCACACTGGGCCGAATCATCAATTTACGATGACAAAAATAAAGTGTAGGTATCCTAAGGTTTTTTTTATGATTATGTGTTATTTCATTTATTTTATGATTTGGTAACTCTTAGAATGTAGAAATAGAGTTTCGAGATGAGAGTTTCATAAAAAGAAAGAAAATACGTTATTTATACTAGCTTGTCCTTAAATTAGAGTATATTATGCTGTGTATTGTTCCTCATCGTCTACATCTATATGATCGGCATCTTCGTTATCGTTATCTTCGTATGACTACCTGGAAATAAAATGGTTTATTTAACAATGGGGCAGACATGGGGACGGGGTTTTTACTTTTTTTAAATGCCCACAGTATGTAGCTTCTAATTCGTTTTAATTTATTGCATGCAATATTGGTAGTGGTAACCACTAAATAAATGCGTAATACATTTAAAAAAAACATATTTTAGAAGATAAATAATTTAAATATTTTATACATTTGTTTTAATTTAATATTTTAGATTTCCGCTAGTTAATTTCACTAAAGGCGGCGTGTCTTTTTTTATTTTTTTTTCGAATGGATTTAAATTCAGTTGACCTCCTGGGGTCATGACTGAGTTACCGGGCTTTTGGTGAGCGCAGAAGGAGCTTGAGCAAATTTTTTTTTTGCTTTCTTTGCAGGTACCTACATAGTTAGTGTAGGGCAACTAGCACAAAGACACCACTTAGGCACGGAGGTAGCGTGTCTTACTGCTATTCTCTCATTTATATATTTTTCTTTGAGCGCAAAATGTTTAACCTCTTAGAGATTGGAACTAGGGGCTCAAGATCGACATACAATTATTTATTTTTTAATGTAGGTAGGTATTTGCCCGCCGTCAACAGTATTTTTAGGCACAACAAAAATATTGTTATCTGTTAATTTGATGCACTTTTTCACTGATATAAAGTTTATGTATATTTAGCACACTATTTACTACGTTCACTGTCGTTTGTGTTAAGAAGACATAAATCAAATAACTTTTTCATTGTTCAACATCACTTTGTTGTCTTTATCTGTACAAAATCTTTGTTTATCAGTAAAGTTAGTATAAAATAACGTTTGTACACTCGATACACGTTACTATTTCTCGATTATAATGAGTTTAATGGTAAAAAAGGCATTTTTTCTATTTATTTGTAACGAAAATAACGGAGCTCAATGTTTACACGTATGGCAGCGCCATCTCTCTGCCAATTAATAGGCATTCTTTGTAAATAACGTGTTTTAATTTATTTGCCACTCCGCAACTTTTAACAGTTTAATTACTATTATTTTGCTTGTAATCTGATGAGTTTGCTGACCGTACATAGATTGCACACTTTCTAGACAACAACACATATTTTCAATTTCAGGACTTAGAGGACGTTTATTTGTTCTCAAAAGTGTGTGCAATATGATTGCACATTAAATGGTAATATCAACAGTTAAGTTAATAGACAAAATCACGATTTTTAAGTATGTGTGCGTCTACTAGTGCGTCAGCACTTTGTTAACGCACACATTCAAATACAATGCAACAGTTTTCGGGGTCTGGGCATATCTACGATATTGAAATCTTTGCTCTATTCATGACTACAAATAACAAACAAATAATTATAATTAGGAGTATGTACCTGATGCTTCATCCTCCATGGAAAAAAACTAGCACAAAACAAACGGTAGTTACTCCGTCAAGATTTAAACGCAACTTACTCTTCTTGTTCGCCGTGGGAGTGAAAGGGACACAACTCGCGTTCGTGCAGCTTTTTGTGTTGCTTTGGTGAGCTTCATTGTTTATATTGATATATTGATTATATTGTTCGTTCATCGAAGAAGATAAGCCAACTGTTTTTGTTAAGATTCTACACTTAGTTAAATTTGATTTTTGTCATCGTAAATAGGCAATCTGGCCTTGTGTGCGGCGGTGCGGTGCGGGTTTATGTGGGAGACGCAGAATAACATTGCAGCCGAACGAAACACACAACTTTTCACTTTACTACAAGTTGTACTATTATTTATTCTGTGACTACAGCAAGAAAAACGGCTAAACTAGTGCAAACGTCGTCCTGCGATTATTTTCAAAATGAGGCGGACGGATACTTGTTATAATTATAAGAGTGCAAAGTTGCGTTTTAACCGCGTGCTCAATTTTGTAAGTGATTCAAAAAATAAGAATCCTGAGCGTTAGCGAGGGAATCAAAAGAGCACGAGGTGAAAAATCTTTGCACGAGTGCGACATGTACCTTTTTATCCCACCTCACCGAAGAAATTACCACTGAGCAGGTAATCACTACGTTGTAGAAATGACTAAATGCAAAAAAAAGTAATACACCAAGATGGTTCAGAGGCTGAGTTTTTAACAAATTAAAAAAAGTGGCCAAGTGCGAGTCGGACTTGCCCATGAAGGATTGCGTAGCAGCAAGTAACATAATATAAAAGTTCTTAGATGGTTTAAGATTAGCGACGTATAAAAAAAAACTACTTACTAGATCTCGTTCAAACCAATTTTCAGTGGAAGTTTACATGTACATCATATATTTTTTTAAGTTTTATCATTCTCTTATTTAAGAAGTTACGGGGGGGGGGGGGGGGGGGGACATTTTACCACATTGGACGTGTCTCTCGCGCAAACTATTCCGTTTAGATAAAAATTATATTAGAAACCTCAATATCATTTTTTAAGACCTATCCATAGAAAACCAGGTTTGAAAAAAAATTTTTTTTGAGTTTCAATTCTTAGTATGCGGTACACCAAAAATTTATTGTTTTTTTTTCTATTTATGTGTGAAAATCTTAATGCGATTCACAGAATACATCTATTTACCAAGTTACATACGGACGGGCAGACAGACAGACAGATGACGAAGCCATAAGGGTTCCGTTTTTAGCCATTTGGCTACGGAACCTTAAAAAGGTTGTATGATAAATTCGGCACCATGGAGGTAGAAATAAATAGGTTTAATGATGTTTTGAATTCACAAACTTAGCGCAAACGATGTTCTAAATTCAATTTTACTTTATCCTCTAGCGGATAAAAACGGCTTTTAGACTCAGATATCGAAGAGCAAAAATGCTCTTTCCGAGATTGGGGGGGATAAAAAAACATTTTTCGAATGGAAAGGTTCGATTTTAAAAACATTTTCCACGCTCGCTGATAAAACGCACTTTTGCACGCAGATTTCGAATGATAAAGAAAACCTGAGGCCGTAGACAAAGTAACATTCTATTAGCGATGTCGCTTGTAGAAATCTAACAGTGTATGAGGTTGACGTCTATCGAAAGGTTGACGGCTATCGAAACATCACGTGGTCTATTGTATTGTATTACGACTGTAGAAATTGAATCGTTTCTAAGCGAATGCCACTTGGCTAGGCCGGCTTTTCGGGATTATTTCCCGCCATTTTTGAAAAGAGACGTTGTCTACTTTTATTTAATTTAATTTCCTAGTGTTTTTAAGAGTTATTTTGTGTAATTTTGGTGGCATTTTAACCAATGTAGCTCGTCTAATAGAGCACACGTGTAGTGAAATGAAATTGAAGTGTAAAGCGTGACTTTTCAAATTGGTGGAAATTGTCAACCAAAGTTTTAGTAAAACGACAACCGTTTTACTAAAACATGTCTTGACTGTGACTTTGACGACTTGGAAGGAGTGTAACATTGCAAATTATAATGAAAATAAACGAATAAATATTAATAATAACTTGAAAAAACGGTAATTACCTTTTTTGATTAGAAAGGTTTGAATTTTAAAAACCTTTTCCATGCTCGCTGATAAAAAGCACTTTTGCACCCAGATTTCGTAATGATAATCAAAACCTTTCCGAGCTTGTGAGCTTGTGTTGAATTATTTTTGCTTCCGTTGCTTCTAAAATGTTGTCTTGGCTACCAACCCAAACCTACAGGATGTTTTGAAATGTTACTGCAAACATCATAATCTAGATGTTTTTGCACCGTGCGAAGTTGTTTGGCACACAGAAGAAGGTTTGGCATGTTTGCGGAAAGCAGAGTTGATGGCTTCCATAGCATCATGCGCAAGAGGTGTGCGTCAACGAGGGGAAGGGTCCGTGGAAGCCCGAACAGCATCGTGAACGCGTTGTCGGACAGGTGGGACTGTCCTATAGCAAACCACTGGATGAGCCTGCATGTTGGGTTTGCTAAAACGATTTAATTTAATTTAATTGTGAATGTGCCTACCTAATAACATTATTATAAGCGCAACTAACAAAATATGGACAATGTCTGAAATAAATAAATTAAATTGAATTGAATTGAATTGAATTGAATTAAATTGAATTGAATTGAAGCTCTGACGCTACCGATTGCTAGAACAGGGAAACCGAGATTGGAGCGAGCCGTGAGGAGTTTTCCTAGTATCATTTTAGCATTATTTATCTGTCGCTAGATGGCGTTGGTGACAGTTTTGGTAACTGAAAATATTACAAAGTAAAAAAATAGATTAAATAAAACACCAGCTGTTATTAAAGAATATAATTTACTTTAAGTAGGTAGTATGTTATAAAGTTATTTGTGTACAATTTAAAACAAGGTTACTTTAAGACACACATTATTTGGCATGACGAATCACTTGGCACTGGTATGCGGCAAACTTGAAATCTGAAATGAAATTACATAGCAAATTAAAACAGCGCTATTTTCTAAAGAGATTTTGTCCGACTACTTTATAATAGTGAGGCATAGCGAAGCTGCCTTGCTTCAGTAGGAAGGGTAATGAGTTTGGCTTCTATGTATGTATGTATGTATGGTGGATCGTCTCGCGTGAGGCGTGAAATTATAATTTTTTGGTGTATTTTGCCCATTACAGCTCATCAACACTTCTTCAGATAGTGAAAGTTGAGTTCGCGAAGTTTTTACTTAACACACATTTTTAAGGTGTTTTTTGTTTAAGGGGATCGTAGCTAAATTGATGATATATGCGATACCTACTATCAATTAGGTACAACATGTGTGTTAAGTCTCCAAGTTCTCGCGAAATCAACTTTCGCTATCTGACGAAGTGTTGATGAGCTGTAATGGGTAAGAAAAAACAAAAAAATATAATTTCACGCCACAATCGAGAGCATCCACCTTAATGAGAAACAGGTCCTGACAACCATGGACAACAATTCATTGTCCAACTGCAATGCAACGTCAGGATTTGGGTCACAGCTGGACTTAATGAGAGACAACTTGTGATATTGCCCATTATCCAACACTGGACAGTATCAGGAGTTGCCTCACCTGTTGGGCTCAAGGTGAGACAACTCCTAAGATTGCCCCCTGGTCAACTGCTGTACAACGTCAGGATTTGGGTCACTGCTTGGACACAATGAAAGACAACTCGTGACATTGCCTATTGTCCAACTGTTGTGCATTGTCAGGTTGCCTCACTGCTAGACGCAATGAGAGACAACTCCTGAGATTGCCCACTGATCAACTCAAAAATCAAAAGTCTCACTAACAGGCTCCTTGAGAGACAACTCCTGATATTGCCCAGTCCATAGCAAGGTTTCATTAAGAAGACTTACAGTTTATACCAATCGGCTGTGGGACATGCCAACGTCGCGCCAGGTTGTGAAGTACTGCTTGAAGATGGCTGGTTCCGTGAACTGAAGAACCTTCTCAACCTTCACCTGAGGACATTTGTGATAAAGTCTTTAAAAACCCCATTGGTATATTGTCAGCGTGCCAATGCAGACCGCATCTCAGGGACGCTTCCGTCTGCCAGTAGTTTGTACATTTAGGGCGATTGCAAAGGTCTAACAAAACCCAAAGTATTTCAGGTACCATAACAATGAACCAGGAATCACATTGTGATTATATTAAGGTACAAAATTATAGATAATATATTCGTCTTTCGAGATAGCTAATGAAAACTAGGCAACTTTATACAAATATAAAAATAGATATACGTCCAACGCAAGAAACGCAAGAATCGCTGAAAATTACGAAAATTGGGGTCTGTATCGTTATAGCTACCCATTATGGGTACCAGTATAGCTAAATCCACTGCCTATTTTAAAGTGAAAACTAAGTTTTAAAAATAAAATAAAGTCTCCTTTCAGCAAAATATCCTATCTACAATATTTAAGGTACTTTCCCTTCATGTCGCATAGTGTTGGGACGCCCTGCGCTGCGACTCGAGAACTTTTGAATTTTTTTTTGGCGTGGAATTATTCATATAAAAAAAACCTATGTTAATATTATTCAAAATTATTGTATTGTTTTGAGTTATCTGACTCCAAATAAAACTATGCACAAACCCAAGCCGGGTACTTCTTGGCAGCAAATAACTCCTGTGCTTTGCTCATGGCTTCAGCCTTCTCCGCGGCCGTGGCTCGTTTCCCGATCCACACGTAGATGCTCCCACTGATGGTGTCCAAGATGTACGCATCCTGTATTAAACCATAATAACAACACTAAGTTATTTTACTTTAAAATACCTTTTGCAAAACAAGGTTTATAAAACAACTAATACTCAAAAATCATGGTAAATATCCCGTTTCTAGGTAGTTAGTTAGTTATTCATTTATTCACTTAAATATATGGTAATTACAATGTTCTTAATAGATATTTAGTTTCACATATTTTTACTAGTTACTGCTAGCGTGCAAATATTTAGTAGGTATACCTACTTTCAAAATCAATACAATATAATTATGTCAACGGGTACTAGGTATCAAATTAATAATTTTTTATTACATTTATGCTTCAACCAAAGTAAAATAAATTTACTTTGATTGAAGCATTTATGTCTAGTGAAAAGTATGTACCTACATAACCATGATAGTTTCAACTAGGAAATTTTAGTTCATACAAGTAATTTTGATATAATTTTCGCTATTAACCCACTGCTTTATTCAACTAAATATCATTTGCCGCAAATAATGACCAATTTATAAGACAAAAACAGCTATTTCAGTGTAAAACAGAGGTCTCCCGTGATTAAAGGGGTCGATATGGGCACGCGGGCTGAGTTGACTAAAAAAATATAAATAAATTTCGTAGTAGACATTACAGCCCGCGGGCTGAGTGAGGTGTGGGCTGAGTTGACCAAACAATCACCAGGGCGCTTGCAACTGTGCCGAAATATCGGGAACAATCAAAACTCAATAATCATGGTAAATATCCCGTTTCTAGTGAAAAGTATGAACAATTCCGTCAATTAACTATAATCTGGGTCTCGTCAAGGCAGGAGTGACCATGTCAGCGTCGAAGGCAGTGGCCTCTTTCTGTGAGACCGTAATGGTTCGGAAAGAGGCCGCTGAGCGAGAGGCGGCGGCGGGGCGTTGGCAACGGCCGCCCCGCGCTGCCTGTCCCCCAGTAAAGGGGGTGTGTGGTAGCCACCGAGCAGGGGCCTTTTCGGGTCCGCGGGTGGTTGGAGTGAGGGCTCTGAATGCCTGTATGCGGATCCCGGGAAGGCAGCGTTGAGAAATCGGAAGGGAAGGGAACTTGTGCCAAGTTGTCGCTGTGAGCACCAGCGAGGGTGTTGGGCGTGACTATGGAAGTCATGCCCGGCACTGTGCTCAACAGGCAAATGCGAGAGGGGCACCGGTGCGTTCCGTATGGAGATCCCGGAGCCCCTTGACATGCATCGAGGCCACCGGGGTGTTTTTAGTGAGTCCACGAGTCCGTGAACCTCACATAAGGCACCCTCAATGTGTTAGGGTATCTAGTAGCAGATTTTAAACTCGTTTAAAAAAAAGAGTGACTATTTAAGCCCGAAGCGGTGGTGGAGTACCTCAAGCAGAAAACAGGGCTAACCATGAGGGTCGAGCAGCTGGAATCTCGCCATGATGTCAATTTTATTTCCTTTATGGTGAGGGTGCCGAATGACCGTCTATCGACCTTCATGAATGGAGTGCTCTGGCCGAAAGGTGTCAAGTTCAGGAGGTTCTTCGGACGCCTGACACGAGACACCGCGCAGGTGCGTCATACGCCTACACGTGTCTAAATGATAGTCTAGTCTAAAAGTGTTTTTTATATGTATGTTAGTTTTTAAGGTATTAATGTTGCTATGGGCTTATTGTTTAGGTTTTTGTACATTTTAAATAAGCCGGAAATAAAGATATTTGTTTTTTTATATGTTCTGTACCGTTTGCTGTAGCTGCTCCTGTCTGAACGGCCTGGGCAGCGCTGTGACCTTCACTCTTCCGGTGCTGTCTGACACCTCCGACAGAAGAACCGACGTCTCTTCCTTCTTTTCGAAAGCCTGTAAATTGGGGAAATGTTGGTATGTTAATGATATACATATAGATACACGCCTTTTTCCCCGAAAGGGTATGTGAGCTGAGGCCTGATGAAAAATGAGGATTAAAGGAGGCCTAGTGAAATGGGCCTCTTTTCACCGTGGGCTTGCACCATCGTGGGAAATAAATATGCATTGTTGTGTTTCGGTTTGAAGGGCAGGTGTCGGTGAAATTACAGGCACACGAGACTTTTCATCTTTATGTCTCACGGTGGCGGGCGCAGTGCAATGCCACATAGGGTGCGTCCTAGGTGGACGTGACCTGTGTGGTAATGCTTTGTTAAAGGCAGAGGTTACCACTTATTAACATCATGGGCCATCTATATGTTCCGTCATTCAAGTATTTATTATTATTACGAGGGTGTGGCGTCCCACTGTAGGGCAAAGGCCTCCCTTCCCTCCTTCCATTCGTCTCTATTGTTGTCTATTTGGGAGCAATCCTTCAAGTAGGTCATCCCGCCATCTCCATCTGGGCCTTCCACGTGGCCGCTTCCAGATAGCTGACGTCGATCAAAAAGCTGCGAAACTTAAGTGGGACTGAGCTGGGCATGTGTACCGTATGTCAGAAGAACTACGCCGAAGACCACGACAAATTGGATACCATTCAAGTACTTAGAAAAAAAATATGTCTTAGGTGAATGTGTTTGGAGCGCTTGTTCGGTGTAGGACAGATTCTGGATTAGACAGATTCGAAATTAGGCAGATTCGCTACTCGACAGATTCGTGAATTGGACATATTCTTTTTTTTTTTTTTTTTCAACAGATTAGCTATACGGTAGATACTGAACACTCGTGCACAGAGGTACTGATCTGATCTGTCCAATCCAGAATCTGTCCTGCACCGAACAAAGGATTAGCCGGTCTACCATGAACATAATAGAGGCTAGAGTTAGAGTTTAGTTAGGCTAGACCTAGAGTGAATAGGTGCCTTCTAGACCTTTGTGCTCCATCTTCGGCCACATCGTCACTTACCAACAGGTGAGATCGTGCTCAAACAAAGGTCTATCAATGTTCAAAAAAATAAAAAGTTTATCTTCATTGCTACAATCTGTCCTTTAATCATATTGTTGTGCACTACCTACTATTGTTTTCCACATTACACAAAGGTTAGCTGGAAGAGAATGCTATCTAGCATTAAGTTCGCTTATGTACAATACTTATTAAGTTGTGCAATAAAGGATTTTCTATCTATCTATCTATGAACCGTAATTCCGATGTTTCGGACCGAAACTTTATATGATTCGTCCCATGAAACACTTATTCCGAAACTTCATATGATTCGTACCATGAAACACTTATTCCGAATTTTCATATGATTCGTACCATGAAACACTTATTCCGAAACTTCATATGATTCGTACCATGAAACACTTATTCCGAAACTTCATATGATTCGTACCATGAAACACTTATTCCGAAACTTCATATGATTCGTACCATGAAACACACTTATTCCGAAATTGGGTCCAATGACGAGCCCTGATGATATCCTCTGAGCTTACCTGGTCATCTCCGCCGGCACTCTCATCAGGCACCAGGTCCTTGGCTCCGGAGCCAAGAGCTGTGAAGAACCTCTGTATATCATTTTCGCTTCCATATTTGTCTGTAATGGAAACCAAACGATAAGACCCTCACCACTCAATCGAAGAAATCGCTATAAGCGATAAGACCGCCCATTGTGCATTTCTGTTATTTCTAGGGTCCCGTACCCAATGGGTACAAACGGGACCCTATTACTACGCTGTCCGTCCGTCTGTCCGTCTGTCACCAGGCTGTATCTCTTGAACGTGATAGTTAGACAGTTTAAATTTTCACAGATGATGTATTTCTGTTGCCGTTCTAACAACAAATACTAAAAAATAGAATAAAATAAATATTTAAGGGGGCTCCCGTACAACAAACGTGTGTTTTGCCGTTTTATAGACAACTAGCAGCGCCCCGCGGTTTGACCCGCGTAATTCTCGATCCCGTGATAAAAATGTGCCTATGTGTTATTCCGGGAGTCCTTAGCTCCATTCTAAATTTCATGCAAATCCGTTCAGCCGTTTCAGCGTGAAGAAGTAACAAACACACTACACACACACACACACAAACTTTCGCCTTTATAATACTATATATAAATAAATAAATAAATAAATAAATAATGCTGGACAAGTTCACACAACATTATCTAACCCCAAGCTAAGTCAGAGCTTGTGTTATGGGTACTAGGTAACTGATATACATAATACAATACATTACATAAATAGATATTTTTTATATTTTACATAAAAATATACATAAATATTTTATATTTTATATACATATATATATATATATATATATAGCGTGAGTGTGATAGTGTGATGGTATTGAACCCTTTGTGCGCGAGTCCGACTTGCACTTGGCTGGTTTTTTGTTAGTTAGTTATGTTTTGTATATATGTGTGTTATTGAATGTAAAGAGTTAATCTATCTACATATATATATATGTATCACTCAGCGCTCAACAATTTGTGCGAACCAAAACAGGCACAAAGCGCATACAAAAAAACAATTGTTTAAAATTTTCGAAAAATACTTTTTCCAGGTAATTCATAGTTTCTTTATTAATTACTAATAATAATGTAAAAAATTGGTATGTCTCGTAATTAATTCAAACAAACAAAAACATGATCATTTTAAATTAATAATAGTAAGTTCCAATTCAAGAAAAACTAAAGTAGGTAGGTAAGTACATAACCACTAATAAGTACCTAAGTCATAACTTGTAATACGTAAAACCTAATGAAGTAAGCTCGTTACAATCACAGAATGACTGCTCCATAAGCCACTTATTGAGCCTATTTTTAAAAGATTGTGTCGATGGTGCGTCTGTGATATCAGCTGGACCGTGGATCGATTTTTCGCCCCTATAAAACCCCCCTTTTCGAGAACGTGATTACAAATAAATAGACAACTACCGGGGCTACCCGTGCGAAGCCGGGGCGAGTCGCTAGTTTATAATAAGTATAGGATGATCATACCGATAATCTCGACTCGTCCGCGCCCATGATGATCCTGGTCCCTGATCTGATTGGCTACTGAGATGGCCTTCAGTTTCTCCACGTTCCTCGCATGCTCTCCGACAAGCACCAGGATGTCACTATCTTTGTCCAGGATGAACACGTCTCCTGAGTTCATTGATGAGATTTGAGGGTCCACCTGCGAATTCAAGTATTTTTGGGATGAAGTAAGCAGATCCATATAAATTCGTCCTATTACATACAGGAAAAGTATATGGATCCAGAGCTATAATTAGATAAATATAAGTATTCGATATTTAATTCGTAACCTAAACAAAATACATTTATTTACAGAAAGAATACATACATACATAGACACACGCCTCTTTCCCCGAAGGGGTAGGCAGAGCCTCAATGGGCCTCTTTTCACTGTGGGTTGCACCATCGTGGGATATAGACGTGACAAGTGGTGAGCTCATCGCCGCCATTGCTTCCCACGACTGACTCACCTAACACTTTCTTCCAGTAATAACACATTCTACAATTATCCAGCAACCAGGACATATCTTATACCAACGAATCTTATCAACAAGTCCGGGTAATCCCTTAGTCGGCTTTTACGACATCCACGGGAGGATACGGAGGGGTCTATTCTTAGGCCGGACACACGGCACGGACACACACAGAAAGAATAATCCAACGAATACAAGAGACTTTATCTTTGGTGCGTCGACATGGTGCAGGATAGTATTATTTTATCTTTGGTGCGTCGACATGGTGCAGGATAGTATTATTTTATCTTTGGTGCGTCGACATGGTGCAGGATAGTATTATTTTATCTTTGGTGCAGGTATGTTCTTTACCTTGGCAAAAGATGGTATTACTCACAGCCACTTACTAGCTCAATATTTATATTTAAAAAAACAGGCTTACTGATAAATGCACTAAACCTAAACAGTAAGCCCATATCATCATAAATACCTTAGAAACTAACATACACATAAAAAAACACTTTATTTATTACTTAATCTAACACACGTGTGTTCGCCGACGCGTCGCTACCGGGGATCACGTGACAGGCGTCCCTTGAACCGCCGGAACTTCACCCCTTTCGGCCAGAAGTCAGGGCTCAAGTAAGTCTTCACATTTTCCGTAGGGACCCTCACCATAAATGAGCTAAAACTCACATTATGACGAGAGTCCAACTTCATGACCCTCAAACCCACTCCGGCTTTCTTCCTGACGTACTCCACCACCTCTGCGGCTTCACGTGGAAGTAGACGCGGGACACGTACATCTGCGTAGTGGGTACCTCTGCTCGGAAGTGCTGCTCACTGGATACAAGAGTACCACACTGGTTCCAGCTAGAGGGCTTCCGTTCCGTTTCGTTTATGCCAACTTCCAAACGGTATCACTAATCCTGGCCAACCAGAGACCTTAGCTTGGCTCACAGCGTGTCAGATAGCGGCCCTAGATACACATACCTCCCGCACCCTAACGTTCCTCTTGCCCTTGACTTGTATGAGACGCTTGGTCGCGCCGGCGTTGGTGACGACGTGGTTGAAGCCGGATGGGTTCCCTCCAGCCAGGTAAGTCAGTGCTGGAATTGGACAATCCAGGTTAAAGATCACACACCTGATGGAAATATGTGGAGGCGTGTGAGGTCTGCTCGGCCTGGGATAGTGTCGATGGTGCATACACGGTGAAAAGAGGCCCATTCGAGGCTTACTAACCCTTTCAGTCAAAAAGGCGTGTGTGTTATGTATGTATGTATCATTATATAGCATACAAATACATATACATACATCAACAGTGTTTTTCAACCTTTTTCATGATGCGACCATGGATGATGATATGAAAAAAATACTTTTGGACCCCTCGGGGGTTGAAAAACACTGATATAAAGCATCTCCTCATGTGTTCATATTTTTAAAAAAATAACTTAAAATGCCTAAAGAAGCTTCTGTTTACATAGTTTACAATTGGAATTTTGTCACCTAAACCAATAATCGTATTGACTTTAGGATATTAAATAACACAACGACGAAAGGACCTTGTTTTTTTTAGAAAATTACTTTCTTTATGATTTCCTTTTACTTTTATTTGCGTGAGCGCTTCTGTCTCTTTCTGACTTACCTGAACTTGAATGAGTTAGATAGTGACGGAATGATGACGTCACTAATTCCAAGCTGTATGTAGACAACTAGCAGCGCCCCGCGGTTTCACCCGCGTAAGTCTCGATCCCGTGGGAATATCGGGATAAAAATGTGCCTATGTGTTATTCCGGCAGTCCAGTTATCTCCATTCCAAATTTGATGCAAATCCGTCCAGCCATTTCAGCGTGAAGAAGTAACAAGCACACACTCACACACACACACACACGCACAAACATTCGCATTTATAATATTAGAAGGATAATGCCATCATCCATTAGGTACCAGTCTTTGTTTGGATGTCTAATGAATACTAATAGCCTTCAAGAGCATATTGAGCCATATTACCGGCCGTTGTCTGGTCAATTATGTTGTTTACGACCATTTTCCGAGCTCCATGTTAGGAGGAACGGCTGTGGAGATTCATCATCATCATCATCATCATCATCATCATCATCATCATCACCATTAGCTGGTAGTACACCGTTTTTTTTTCTACTTGGATTGACGTATCAAGCATATGGCCAACCTGATGTTAAGCGGTACCCTCTGCCTATGAACAGTGCATTACATCATAGATCACGTCCACCTAGGACGCGCCCTATGTGGCATTGCACCGCGCCCGCCACCCTGAGGCATAAAGATGAAAGGTCTCATGTGCCTGTAATTTCACCGGCATCCATACCCTTCAACTGCGAGGCAGAGTATACGGAGGCCTGCAATGCTCTAGGGCTTTACCAGCTGGTTTGAATAAGAAACTTACGGCTGGAGAAGTATCCCAAGAAGAGAGGGCTTTCATATCCCTCCGTCTCCCTGTGCTGCACGGCAGCGCCGCCGAACTTGTCATCGAGCCCGACCGTGAGGATAGCGGCCGCGCCCGACTCGTCCTGTGTAGACTCGCTGCCGATCCAGTAGTGGATGTCCCACGAGAGCTTGTTCTTCTTGTCTTTGTTCGTCTGAAGATACAAGTTAAATGTATCATAAATGCTCTCATTTGATACAAATTGATGCAATTACCACCAAATCGTACCTATAGATACGGCGAATTGAAAATGTTTTCGTGTTTTTACGTATCTTTTGTATGAAAAGATCAAAAACCCAACAATACTTTAAAAACCAAGTGTATAGACATGATACTAAAGTGTTTTATTTCTCACAAATAGCTGTAATTCCGTAGATTTTAGCTCATATGTAGATGTGTATATTTTAGTCAATTTTGTGAAAAGGGGTAGGTAGCTTTTCAATTTACACAAAATCTAGAAAGAATTTTAGAAAACCCCACAATACTTTTATTCAACCTGAAGTGTTCTTTCTTCTGATCTAAATATTGTTAAGAATAAAGCTAAATTCGGGAAATTCTTGGCTTTTCAAAACACCACTTTTCAAGGGTTTTCACAGACTAGCCCCTTAAGGTGGATGCTCTCGGTTGAGGCGTGAAATTCCATTTTTTTGGTGTTTTTTGCTCATTACAGCTCATCAACACTTCTTCAGATAGCGAAAAATGATTTCGCGAGAACTAGGAGACTTAACACACGTTTTAATTGATATTAGTATCTCATAAATACACACTACATGACTATGTTAATGATAAAGCCGCGTGGCCTGATGTCGCTCTGTCCCTCGACAACTAATTTGTCAATTTGCAATGTCTGTACCTACATATATCATATTATTGATGTGTTATTTATGAGTATATCAAGCGTAGTGTGTGCTGCATTATGAACTTTTGCTGATTCTCTCCATCGTCTTAATTTTGACTGCCTACCTAAGTAAGGCTATTAAGTTGGATTTCCTTTTTTCTTTGAATCAGGTTCCACTTCTTGTTCTCGAGGCACCACACAGGCGCTCCCCACATAGTAGTAAGAAGGATCATCAAAAAGACAGACCGTGTTTGTTGCCTGATTCTTCTAGGTCTGGTTGCGTTGGAACAGGAGTGAATGTAAATTTATTTTTTAAGACGATTGAAAATGATCCTTGTGATTTCAATTAATAAAATACTTTTGACTTTGACTTTGAAATATAGCTAACTTTGAAGTTTAGCTACGATCCCCCTAAACACATTTTTACAGTGTTTTTTTTTATTTAGGGGGATCGTAGATAAACTGATGATATTATGAGATACTATCAATTAAAACATGTGTTAAGTCAGTCCTAGGTAGTTCTCGCGAAATCAACTTTCGCTATCTGAAGAAGTGTTCATGAGATGTAATGAGCAAAAAACACACAAAAAAGGAATGAATTTTGCGCCACATCCGCGAGCGATCCACCTTAAGACGATAGGTATGTTAAAATGTTGGAGTCGTTTCGTTACATGCTCGCTCAAAGCTACTAGCAAAGAGACGTTATCAACAGGTCTAAGCCATCATACCTTGAGTAAGACGTACGCGTCACCCTTGTAGAACTGCCCGAACTCCTTTTGGGCTACCGGGACAGGTTCAAAGCTCTGAAAAAAAAAAATTGATCAAATTAATTTGTCGTCAGTCAGTTTTTTGCTCGACCACTTTTCTCTTGAACCATACTAGGTACACAATAAACAATAAAACCGGCCAAGTGCGGGTCGGACTCGCGCACGAAGGGTTCCGTACCATTATCTATAAAAACAGCAAAAAAACTCGTTTGTTGTATGGGAGCCCCCGTAAATATTTATTTTATTCGGTTTTTTAGTATTTGTTGTATAGCGGCAACAGAAATACATCATCTGTGAAAATTTCAACTGTCTAACTATCACGGATACACAGATACAGCCTGGTGATAGACGGTCAGACATACGGACGGACGCGGAGCAATAGTAATAGGGTCCCGTTTTACCTTTAGGGTACGGAACCCTAAAAAGTGACCAATAGGTACTAGGTATAGCTGCTTTAACAACAAATAATGCAATCAGATCAGAGCGTTGCAGTGCGACTTTTTTTTGTAACATTGATAGACCTTTGTTCGAGCTCGATCTCACCTGTTGGTAAGTGACGATGTCCGATGATGGAGCACAATCATCTAGAAGGCACCTATTCACTCTAGCCTTGAAGAGACACTGATTATAGTTTTTAGGGAAGACAGACGGCGGTAGTGTATTCCACTCCTTAGCAGTTCGCATTATAAAGGTAGAACTGAAACGTTTAGTACGAATAGAGGGTATACTAATGAGGTAAGGGTGGTACCGAGCCGTGCGTCTGCTCGTCCTATGGTGAAAAGGAGATGGTGGGATCAGATCGTGCAGTTCCTGGGAGCATTCCCCGAAATGTAGCCTAATAGAAGATCGAAAGACACGCGACCTTACGGCGGTGCTCGAGACTCTATGTTGCCATTATGTTGCTCATGCTCACCTATAAGCCTGAAAGCTCTGCGTTCGATCGACTTGCGTGTCTAGAGGCCTAGACCGATGTAGGTCTGTGGTATTGATGGTGCTAGTCACGATCGTCTGAGATAAGAATGCAGTAGTTACCTTGATCCTCCATATTTCGACTCCTGCTTGTCTTCCTGCGTTGGTGAATGCGGTATGGACCCTGGCCTTAGTTCGGGCATCCTGAAAATTGGAATGTTATGTGATTTCTTCGTAACGAGAACATACGAGGGCGACACTGAAAGTTCTTAGGACAGGCTACTTCTAAACGATATAATAAAAAAATAAGTGTTTTTTTAATTGAACTCTTTGCTAATTTATTGTGTATGTCTTCGATCAAGAATACAACTAGATTTCGGGTCATGTACAAAATCAAAGCTAAATACCGTCCGCATGGGTATTATATATACTTATATTTATGAAATCAACCTTAAAGAGCTACAAATAAAGTTCTCACAAATACAAATAAAAACTAAGAGCTCAGTTTTCAAGTGAGCTGTTATTCACTAAGACGTATTTTTTGCGCCGACCTGACATCTAGTTGTATTCTTGATCGAAGGTGTATTGTATGTATTTAATTCATTTGTCATTTGTTTTACGATTTGGCGTCAAATTGAAAATTGTCTGTGACACGTCAACATTAATTTAACGCAAGAAAATTTTCGTGCAATGTTGTTTTATGACTTTCGAAGTCATTTAAGTCAACAAGAAAGTTATGATATACTTCGATTGGCCTTTCACGATGAAGCCTCATTAGTAGAGGATCCGCACTAGAGACGACCTTCACCCATCTGTTTAATGGATGAAAAGTATTTTATATCAAATTTAATATATTAGAAAATATATCTCGAGTGGGCTCTCTAAAAATTCCTGCCCAGACTATGATTCGTTAAAAATTTAAAAACCAGGCAAGTGCGAGTCGGATTTGCGCACGAAGGGTTCCGTACCATTATTTATAAAAACGGCAAAAAAATCACGTTTGTTGCATGGGAGCCACGTTCAATATTTATTTTATTCTGTGTATTTGTAGTTAAAGTGGCAACATAAATACATCATCTGTGAAAATTACAACAACAACTATCACGGTTATTAAAAAAGTTTTTTTTTAATTATTATTCATAGTCTGGACAGGAATTTGTTAGACAACCCACTTGAGATGTATTTTCTAATATACAATTTCATATAAAAATTGAATCCATTAAAATGATGGCTGAAGGTCGTCTCTAGTGCGGATCTTAGACTACATCTCGTGCCACTGCTTACAACTGGTCAGGACTTACATTAGGTCCCATACTAGGATTCTCTGTACCTTCAGGAACTACGTGTGCCATTTTTTTTATACTACTTGGAATGACGGATCAAGCAGATGGCCCACCTGATGTTAAGCGGTACCCTCTGCCTATGAACAGTGCATTACCTCACAGGTCACGTCCACCTAGGACGCGCCCTATGTGTCATTACACTGCGCCCGCCACCCTGAGACATAAAGATAAAAAGTCTCATGTGCCTGTAATTTCACCGGCACCCTTACCCTTCAAACCGGAACACAGCAATGCCTTGTACTATTATATATGTGGCAATGCGAGCACTACTGCTTTGCGGCAGAAATAGGTATGGTGGTAGTAAGTACTACCACCATAAAAAAAGAGAAAGAAAAGAAAGAAAAAGAAAGAAAAAGAAAGAAGAGAAAGAAAGATGTGAAAGAGTTCATCCGGGGAAGTCCCCGGACGAACTCTTTCACAAAAAAGCTCTACTAATACTACCATGATACTATTAGTATCACACAGACCCGGAACAAATATTTTCAGACCATAGAAGAAATTATTTTCAAAATGAGGTGGGGAACTCTGACCTAGGTCAAAAATAAATGAACCCTTTATGGAAGTAATTAGTACGGTTCTAAATGTCTTTGTAAGTTCTTTATTTTTTTTTAGCGATGCATCCGATACCGATACCGATTTATCGGCGATATTTCGGGTAAGCCGATATATCGGTATCGACGATATTTCGGGTTAGCCGATATATCGGTATCGACGATATTTTTATGACCGATTCATCGATACTTTCTATATTTTAAATGTAGTGTAAACGAGCGTGTTGTCTCGTCTATTTCGTTGTAAACGAGGCACGAACTATTGTAATTCTCTCAAAGAAGAAGTTGATAGATACCTGAGGTATCACAATATATCGAGAGATGCAGACCCATTCGTTTTCTGCCGCAATTACGTCTTATACCCAAACTTGAAAAAAATTATCTTTAGTTTCCAAGTGAGTTCTGTCGCATCTGAGAGACTATTTTCCAGCGCAGGTCTTATTCAAACAGACTTGCGAAATCGCCTTTCTCCGCAAAACTTAAGATTACTTTGTTTTTTAAATAAAAATCTTATTAATGTTAATTTTAATTACTAAAATTTATAATAATTATCTAATATCGACCTATGTAACTACTTTTCATATTAATAAAAAAAAACCGACTGGTGATTTATTTATTTTATCTACATGTTTGAATTCACAATTAACGTATCGGTATCGGAATCGGTATCGCCGATATTTTTATTAGAGTATCGGTATCGTATCGGCGAAAAGGCGTATCGATGCAACCCTAGTTTTTTTTTTCTAAAGAACTTGTATATTTTTAGAAGTTGGGAAGCAAAAGTAGAAACAAAACGCAACAAGCTTCATTACTTTCCCACAACTTCTGCAAGAAATTAAACTAGCTTTTTCATTATCTTAATATTATTATCAATACCCAAAAATATCTCACCTCGCCTCGGAACAAATATTTGTGCGATCTGCAGATATTTGTTCAGGGTGTTCTGGATATTTTCTATATACAATAAAATATATCTATCTATGTGTTCGATAAATTATACAGGACATCTATGTAATTATATTGTATTAAGTATATCAGTTGTCTAGTACCCTTAACACAAGTCTGCTTAGCTTGGGGCTAGATAATGTTGTGTGAACAGATCAGCATTTTTTTTGTTTTTTAATCTCAACTATACGTTACTTTAACAAAAGTTGGGTCAAACAATGTATGGGGAGTTGCCCATGTTCTTTGAAACTTGTCTGTTGTGCTAGGTGTACAGTACCTTATCAGTGAGGGATGTGATGGGCCCAGACACAGATTGTTGCCGCACGGTGGTACGTGCGATGGCGCAAGCCACGCATGCTAGCAGCACCAGAACCTTCAGGTAACCCATTCTAGAAATTATAAGGTATGAATTATCTTCAACATCATCAATCATTAGGAGTGTCCGACGTTATAAAACCCTCCGTCTCCTCCCGTAGATGTCGTTAAAGCTGACTAGGGGATATGAGCTAGGTGCACTTGCGGTACCTATCTATCTTGATATATGGTCTGTGTACAGAATAAATAATTACTATACGAACCTACTTACCTTCAATTTTTTAATGATAATATTTTGGTTTCGGCAATGTTTTTTTCAAGGATAATTGTTATTTTTCCTCAATTATAATAAAATCTAGCTACTTATGTAGGCATGACGAGGTAGGTACCTAGTTATAGCCGTATACAATGAGTGTCGTACCTACGTATGAGTAATGCGTACCTAACTTCCTTCCCGAGTCTGAGTAACAAAGAAATCAAGGTAAGCTGAGCTGATGTCCTAACACAATGTCAGACCCACTATGAGTCACACACAATGTACATAGGCAGATATTTATAAGTAGGTTAGTAGGAAGGAGTCTGACTATAGGCTGTGATGATGTTGAGACAGACGATGACAACAGGTGAGATCGCGGTAAAAAAAAACAAGGGACTATCACAGTAAAAAAAAAAAAAGTTTGCCGCAAAATTACAAATCTTAGATTTGATTTTTAACAGACTAAATCAAGACTAAATCAGACTAAATCAGACTAAATCAGACTAAATCAGACTAAATCAGACTAAATCAGACTAAATCAGACTAAATCAGACTAAATCAGACTAAATCAGACTAAATCAGACTAAATCAGACTAAATCAGACTAAATCAGACTAAATCAATCAATATTGAAATTAAAAATATGTATGAATACTACATTATAATTCCGAGGGATCACTCTACCAGAAACAAGATAGGACAATATTTTCTCGATAGAAAAAATAAACCAAAGTTACGTCTATTTTTTGCCTAGATTCGATTGTTTATTAAAATGGTGCATATTACGAGTATTGGGTAAAAAATTAGATTAAAAAAAAAATACAGCAAAGCCAAGGGGCTTTGTAAAATTATCTATATTTTACGAAATATTCAATAAAAACCGCTTTTTCGAGCGGCGCGAGGTAAATAACGGACGTAATCGGCGACGACGAATTTTTGTGAATTTTTAACTGGATCACTGACGCCTCATTACCTTCTTCGCACACGTTTTGCCTGAAGATCCGGGTACTGACATATGTGAATTGAAGCACTGACGCGTCACTGTAGCACTGATACGGACCTGTGCGGACGCGTTGTCGGATCTGTGACTTTACTGATAAGTATGTGTGATCGGTCTAACGTCAAAACACTCCGTAATATCATTATCACGGGTTTAAAAACATTGAGTTAACCTTTACACCTCTGCTTTATGTATTTCTTAACTGATAACGTCATGAAATCAGTGTTCACAGACATATGAACTGATGCAGGAGGTAGGCTTGTTTTTGCGGTGGATGAACACGCTTGAGGCGCGAAATTCAAATTTTTTGGTGTTTTTTGCCCATTACAGCTCGTCAACACTTCTTCAGATAGCGAAAGTTGATTTTGCGAGAACTAGGAGACTTAACACACATGTTTTAATTGATAGTGTCTCATAAATATCATCAGTTTAGCTACGACACCCCTAAACAAAAAAAAACATTGTAAAAATGTGTATGGGGTACTTGATTTAGTCTGTTAAAAATCAAATCTAACATTAGGAATTTTGCAGAATACCCCACCTTAAGTCATTGTTTCATAGTGCCGTAGTGTATTCGGCCTGTGAATAAACCTCTACGTCTCCTCCCTTGGATGTCGTAACTAAGGGTTACAAACAAATACTGCGATCGTTGATCCGCCTGCCAGGAGTGGTGAAAATGGCAAATTGACATCAATGGACATCTTTCCGCTGAGAATTGTCATTCAAGGCTCATTTGACGACCTCATACCCCCCCCCCCCCTCCTCCCCCCCATAAGATTGTTTTAAAATCAACCGATTTCAAAACCGTCTTCCAAACTAGATCACATTGTGATGTATTATGTCATCTAAGGGTCAAGCTACATCGCGTCATGACTACTTTGTGACAGTTATCTGAACCATTTGGAGTATATTTTGTAACCCTCGACTAAAAAGGGGGGTTTATAATTATTGTTATATGTTGATAAAGGTTTTTTGTGATGTGATCCGTAACAAAGCACTGGTACCTATTCCGATAGTAGACTATATGCCTTCAAAAATAAAATAAAGTTATAATAGAATAGAATAGAATATTCTTTATTGCAAACAATGTACACAGGCGAATAATAAGTTTTTTGTGAAAAATATTTTTTTCAATACAAGCTTTTATAAAATTAGTGACCGTAGCCGTGTGCTGATCACAATGAGCCTAAACACGGCCAGTCTACTATTATCCATCGAGGAGTTCCGTTGTCCACCTTCCGTCTTCATCATCAGATCAGCTCGCTGTCACCATCATATTGTATTGTCATCGGAACTTTTTTTTTTTTTTTTTTTTTTTTTTTTATACTACTTGTATGACGGAACAAGCAAGAGGCCCACCTGATGTTAAGCGGTAACCTCTGCCTATGAACAGTGCATTACCTCATAGGTCACGTCCACCAAGGACGCACCCTATGTGGCATTGCACTGCGCCCGCCACCCTGAGAAATAAAGATGAAAAGTCTCATGTGCCTGTAATTTCACCGGCACCCTTACCCTTCAAACCGGAACACAGCAATGCGAGCACTACTGCTTTGCGGCAGAAATAGGTATGGTGGTAGTACTTCCCCGGACGAACTCTTTCACAAAAAAGCTCTACTACTACTACTTAAACTTGACAGGTATGCAAAATTTCATCTCAATCGGCTGAGGATTTTAATTAAAATTCAGTTCGGCTTTAAAATGCAGTTGCAAGATTTCACCCGGATTCCACCCGGACAAACATACATACATTGCAAGTGAAATAAAAGCTTGGAACATAAAATAAATATGTCTCATTACCGACTCGCCATTTAAATTTATATATTTACAAATAAATAGTATTTTTTAATATGTGTTTTTACTATTGTACATCCTCTCATGGTTTTCATTGTTTTTAAAAGTTAACAATTTTTTTTTTAAATATATACATTTATTTACAGAAAGAACTAATACAAGGTAAGTACAAAATAAATATGAAACAGTTGTACTACCTGAAGACCGCTGCTAGCGATCTAAAGGTAGCTCAACTGATCCAAATCACTACCAGACGGAAGCGTCCCTATATTACTATACCTATTTACTATAATTTGTATACCTAACATTTTAAATAAAAAATTTGCTATGCTTACCTTTTATATTAGGTATATAATGTATGTTTAGACTATCTGGCGGACGCTGTACGTATAACCCTGTAATTGGTATGCATATCTGGATTTGACTTAATATGACTATCGTCATAAACTCTGTGAGCTATTCTGTTAAGTGTCAAGTCCTGCACGCTGATATGTGTATTGTTGGTGTATTTTTTACTGCGCCAACCCAGGCAGAAAGCTTCATACCAAAAAAATGCCTCGCACCGCTCGTAAAAGCGATTTTTATTTAATATCTCGTAAAGTATAGATAATTTTACAAAACCCTACAGATACCCTCAGCTTTATTGTATTTATTTTATTTATCTAATTTTTTTACCCAATAACATGCACCATTTTAATAAATAATCGAATCTAGGCAAAAAATATACGTAAATATGTTTTTTTTATCGAGAAAATATTGTCCTATCTTGTTTCTGGTACAGTGATCCCTCGGAATTATAATGTAGATTCATGCATATTTATAATTTAAATATTGTACTTGATTTAGTCAGTTAAAAATCGAAGCTAAGATTAGGAATTTTGCTGCATACCCCACCTTAATAAATAAATAAAATAGCTCAACCGTGAACATATAACAAATGTGCTCAGCATCCAACAAAGATTTACGCGTCCTTAACGTTTTTATCTTATCTCAGACGTGACCAAGTATTCATTTAAACATCACGTTGTCAGTTTAATTATTATAAACAAATATTATAACTCAAAAGAACATTCAAAACTTACTCAATAACTATGAAAACATGAATTACAATTGTTTTGGAGTAAAAATACTTATGTAGTAATATACTCACGTTACGCCTTTCTGAAGCTATACCCCTCCAATTGGTCTTTACTCGAGAACTTCAAAACAACTCTTGCGCACAGCTTGAAACCTATTGAATGACTGACCAATGCGCAGACGTCCAAGTGGATTAATGGTTAAATGTCAGACTATAACTGGTTTTATAGCAATATGTTAGAGATAATTGGGATATAATATGCGCACGCGGCTTCGTTTGCTCAACAACTGTGTCCGTATTCCTCGAGGAAACGAGTTCCTTCGACCTCTATAAAGTGTTTGGTTCATCGAAAGGGGGCATTCCTCTTTGTTTGGTTCATCGAAAGGGGGCATTCCTCTTTGTTTGGTTCATCGAAAGGGGGCATTCATCTTTGTTTGGTTCATCGAAAGGGGGCATTCCTCTTTGTTTGGTTCATCGAAAGGGGGCATTCCTCTTTGTTTGGTTCATCGAAAGGGGGCATTCCTCTTTGTTTGGTTCATCGAAAGGGGCATTCCTCTTTGTTTGGTTCATCGATAGGGGGCATTCCTCTTTGTTTGGTTCATTGAATGGGGGCATTCCTCTTAGGCCCTAAAACCAAAAATCGGTGAAAGGTTTTGTTTTTTATTTTTGTAAATGACGGAACAAACAAAGGGCTCACAATGGCTCACATCTACCTCACATAGGTCACGTCCACCTTTGCGTCATTGCACTGCGCCCGCCACCATGTGACATAAAGATGAAAAGTCACATGTGCCTGTACTGACACCGGCAAACTGGAACCAGCAATGCGAGCACTACTGCTTTGCGGCATAATTAGGTATGGAGGTAGTACTTCCCCGGACGAACTCATCACAAAAAAGCTATGCCTACTACTACTAAGGTATTGTATGAAGTTCAACTATTGTAACAAACAAACTTATACACACAACTTTTTTTAGGTATTAGTTTCGTTCGAATATGTTGCATAATGATTCAAGCAGGTCAGTCCTTTATCAGTTAGATGGTTATTCTACTAAATGAGTTTGTTATAAATTCTTAGAAGTAAATATTGATAATAGTAAGATTATTGAGAATCTGCAAAGATCACATGTAAACAAGTCGCATTCTTTTACAAGTAATTTTTATAGACCCCTCCGTCTCCTCCCGTGGATGACGTAAAAGCCGACTAAGGGATTACCCGGACTTGTTGATAAGATTCGTTGGTATAAGATTTGTCCTGGCTGGTAGCTTATTATGGAATGTGTTATTACTGGAAGAAAGCGTTAGCTGAGTCAGTCGTGGGAAGCAATGGCGGCGATGAGCTCACCACTTGTCACGTCTATATTCCACGATGGTGCTACCCACTGTGAAGAGGCCTATTGTGGCTCTGCCTACCCTTTCGGGGAAAAAGGCGTGTGTCTATGTATGTATGTATGTAATTTAAGGTGAATGATATCGCTTGAGGCGCGAAATTCAAACTTTTTGGTGTTTTTTGCTCATTACAGCTCATCAACACTTCTTCAGATAGCGAAAGTTGATTTCGCGAGAACTAGGAGACTTAATACACATGTTTTAAATGATAGTATCTCATAAATATCATCAGTTTAGCTACGATCCAACACATTTTTACAGTGTTTTTTTTTTGTTTAGGGGGATCGTAGCTAAAATGATGATATTTATGAGATAATATCAATTAAAACATGTGTGTTAAGTCTGCTAGTTCTCGCGAAATTAACTTTCGCTATCTGAAGAAGTGTTGATGAGCTGTACAATGGACAAAAAACACCAAAAACTTTGAGTTTTGCGGCACAAATGAGACCATACACCTTTATATAAAGTAATGTAAAGTTTTTTTTTTATCCACAATGTACATACAACTCCCGTCGTCAGCGTTCAAACATAAACTATTGAAAAAAATTAAATGGCAGGTCGGGCCGTTTTATAGATACGATACTTATTTACGAAAAAAAACCGACTTCGAAGTAAGGAATTTATACAATATTTTATAATATTAGTGATCGGAACTAAACGCGGTTAGTTATTTTAAATGTTTATATTGTAGTTGTTGCAGAATGACGCACAACAAATTCGATAGCCATTTATACAATATTTTATAATATTAGTGATCGGAACTAAACGCGGTTAGTTATTTTAAATGTTTATATTGTAGTTGTTGCAGAATGACGTACAACAAATTCGATAGCCATTTATACAATATTTTATAATATTAGTGATCGGAACTAAACGCGGTTAGTTATTTTAAATGTTTATATTGTAGTTGTTGCAGAATGACGCACAACAAATTCGATAGCCATTTATAGTAACAAACAACTCATTAATAATGTTCTGCGAATTATGTGATTAACTTGGAAGCTTTCTCGGATTTAATTATTATATATTCCGTTATTTATAAATAAATTTATTTACAGAAACTGTAATACAAATATGTACAAAATGAATATAAAACATATGAAACAGTTGTAGAAGGTAGGTACATGGAGACCGCTGCTAACGATCTAAAGGTAGCTCAACTGATCCAAATCACTACCAGACGGAAGCGTCTCTAAGATGCTGGCTGCATTGGCACGCTGAATGGCAATACTAATGCGTTGAGCCAGATAAGAGCCAGCTCTCGGTTCACACGTCGCTTCAACCAGAAGCCCTGAAATAATTTTGGAAAAGCGAAGGGCCCCGGATCCCCACGGACCCAGAGTCTCGACCCCGACAGGCTCAAATAAGTAAGCTTGCATATTTGCGTCTGTTGAGGTCCTCAGCGAAATCTGCCGCCGCACCGGCCCTAACTGATGCATGTCCCGGACAGATGAGATGTCGCAAGGGTATCAACGCATGTAGCGTCCCACACCAAAGGCCTACCCTTCCCACGGAACAAGAGTCATGCCATCAGGCTGCATACCATCGTCACGTAGCAGACCATTCGGTTCTAGAATGGCTGGAATGTTAACGCTGGTAGGGCCCGGCGAATGATATCATTAAGGCTAGCGTGGCGGGACAGCCTACCTGCAAGCCTGGTGCACGATAATCCGTGGTGACCAAGCAGATCAACAGCAGTACCGCACTGGCAGTGATTAGGGGCACAGCACCCTGCACCCAACCGTAAATAAATTGGTTCCAAAGTAAAATGAACTTATGATATGATCCACGATTATTTTGAATTTATAATACTAGTGATCGTAACCGTGTGCTGATCACAATGAGCCTAAACATGCCCAGTCTACTATTATCCCTCGAGGAGTTCCGTTGTCCACCTTCCGTCTCCATCATCAGATCAGATCATCTGTCACCATCATATTGTATTGCAACGGAACTAGACATGTATTCAAAATTTCAGCTCAATCAGTCGAGGTTAACTGGTTCAAAATTAATTGGAAAGATTTGGTCCTACTAACTAACATACTAATACCTACAGATAAACAGTATAGTTTTTAGTAGTAGTAGAGCTTTTTTATAAAAGAGTTCGTCCGGGGAAGTACTACCACCATACCTAATTCTGCCGCAAAGCAGTATAGTGCTCGCATTGCTGTATTCCGGTTTAAAGGGGGTGCCGGTGAAATTACAGGCACATGAGACTTTTCATCTTTATGTCTCAGGGTGGCGGGCGCATTGCAATGCCACATAGGGCGCGTCCTAGGTGGACGTGACCTATGAGGTAATGCACTGTTCATAGGCAGAGGTTACCGCTTAACATCAGGTGGGTCATCAGCTTATTACGTCATTCAAGTAGTATAAAAAACAAGGTCAAGTTAACTAAAAGCTTGTAATTAGAGCCCTGATCCCACACTAGGAAAGGTTGCCTGGAAGAAATCGCTTTCAGCGATAAGGTCGCCCATTATACTATAATTTGATTTAGTTAATCCTTTTTTTTATTACTATGGTAGCAAACAAGCGTACGGCCCACCTGTTGGTAAGCGGTTACCGTGGCCTATGAACGCCTGCAATACCAGAGGCATCACACGCGCGTTGCCGACCCTTTAAACATTTCCAAACACCCCTTTTGAAGAACCCCATACTGTAGTCGTTCGGGAAAACCTCAGCAGGGAGATCATTCCACAACCTGAGTGTTCGCAGGAGGAAGTTCCTCTGAAACCGCACAGTCCGGGACCACCCTGGCTCTAAGGTGTGCGAATGAATCCTCTGTCGATGGCGAGCGGTGCACAGTCCGGGACCACCCTGGATCTAAGGTGTGCGAATGAATCCTCTGTCGATGGCGAGCGGTGCACAGTCCGGGACCACCCTGGATCTAAGGTGTCCGAATGAATCCTCTGTCGATGGCGAGCGGTGCACAGTCCGGGACCACCCTGGATCTAAGGTGTGCGAATGAATCCTCTGTCGATGGCGAGCGGTGCACAGTCCGGGACCACCCTGGATCTAAGGTGTGCGAATGAATCCTCTGTCGATGGTGAGCGGTGCACAGTCCGGGACCACCCTGGATCAAAGGTGTGCGAATGAATCCTCTGTCAATGGCGAGCGGTGCACAGTCCGGGACCACCCTGGCTCTAAGGTGTGCGAATGATTCCTCTGTCGATGGCGAGCGGTGCACAGTCCGGGACCACCCTGGCTCTAAGGTGTGCGAATGAATCCTCTGTCGATGGCGAGCGGTGCACAGTCCGGGAACACCCTGGCTCTAAGGTGTGCGAATTAATCCTCTGTCGATGGCGAGCGGTGCACAGTCCGGGACCACCCTGGCTCTAAAGTGTGCGAATGAATCCTCTGTCGATGGCGAGCGGTGCACAGTCCGGGACCACCCTGGCTCTAAGGTGTGCGAATGAATCCTCTGTCGATGGCGAGCGGTGCACAGTCCAGGACCACTCTGGCTCTAAGGTGTGCGAATGAATCCTCTGTCGATGGCAAGCGGTGCACAGTCCGGGACCACCCTGGCTCTAAGGTGTGCGAATGAATCCTCTGCCGATGGCGAGCGGTGCACAGTCCGGGACCACCCTAGCTCTAAGGTGTGCGAATGAATCCTCTGCCGATGGCGAGCGGTGCACAGTCCGGGACCACCCTGGCTCTAAGGTGTGCGAATGAATCCTCTGCCAATGGCGAGCGGTGCACAGTCCGGGACCACACTGGCTCTAAGGTGTGCGAATGAATCCTCTGCCGATGGCGAGCGGTGCACAGTCCGGGACCACCCTGGCTCTAAGGTGTGCGAATGAATCCTCTGCCGATGGCGAGCGGTGCACAGTCCGGGACCACCCTGGCTCTCAGGTGTGCGGATGAATCCTCTGCCGATGGCGAGCGGTGCACAGTCCGGGACCACCCTGGCTCTCAGGTGTGCGGATGAATCCTCTGCCGATGGCGAGCGGTGCACAGTCCGGGACCACCCTGGCTCTCAGGTGTGCGGATGAATCCTCTGCCGATGGCGAGCGGTGCACAGTCCGGGACCACCCTGGCTCTAAGGTGTGCGAATGAATCCTCTGCCGATGGCGAGCGGTGCACAGTCCGGGACCACCCTGGCTCTAAGGTGTGCGAATGAATCCTCTGCCGATGGCGAGCGGTGCACAGTCCGGGACCACCCTGGCTCTCAGGTGTGCGGATGAATCCTCTGCCGATGGCGAGCGGTGCACAGTCCGGGACCACCCTGGCTCTCAGGTGTGCGGATGAATCCTCTGCCGATGGCGAGCGGTGCACAGTCCGGGACCACCCTGGCTCTCAGGTGTGCGGATGAATCCTCTGCCGATGGCGAGCGGTGCACAGTCCGGGACCACCCTGGCTCTCAGGTGTGCGGATGAATCCTCTGCCGATGGCGAGCGGTGCACAGTCCGGGACCACCCTGGCTCTCAGGTGTGCGGATGAATCCTCTGCCGATGGCGAGCGGTGCGGTGAAAAAAGGTTGCTGTAGGCATCATGTCAAACAATTCCTCGGAACAAAACCACATTAACATTATTAACATTAACACTTTTTTTTTTATACTACTTGTATGACGTAACAAGCAGATGGCGCACCTGATGTTAAGCGGTAACCTCTGCCTCTGAACAGTGCATTACCTCATAGGTCACGTCCGCCTAGGACGCGCCCTATGTAGCATTACACCGCGTCCGCCACCCAGAGACATAAAAATGAAAAGTCTCATGTGCCTGTAATTTCACAGGCACCCATACCCTTCAAACCGGAACACAGCAATGCGAGCACTACTGCTTTGCGGCAGAAACAGGTAAGGTTTTAGTACTTCCCCGGATGAACTCTTTCACAAAAAAGCTCTACTACAACTAAATGAAACTTACAACTTTATTATACGAATGGTATAATAAAGACTCTGGGTCCGTGGGGTACCGGGCCCTTCGCGTTTTCAAAATTCTTTCAGGGCATCTAGTCGAAGCGACGCGTGACCCGAGAGCTGGCTCTTATCTGGCTCAACGCATTAGTAATGCCATTCAGCGTGGCAATGCAGCCAGCATCTTATGGACGATTCCGTCTGGTAGTGATTTGGATCAGTTGAGCTACCTTTAGATCGCTTGCAGCGGTCTTCAGGTAGCACAACTGTTTCATATGTATTTTGTACATACCTTGTATTATTCTTTCTGTATAATAATAAATAAAATAAATAAATAATGCTGGACAGTTTACACAACATTATCTAGCCCCAAGCTAAGCAGAGCTTGTGTTATGGGTATTAGATAACTGATATACTTAATACAATATATAACATAGATAGATATTTTTTATTATATATAGAAAATACCCAGAACACCCTGAACAAATATCTGAAGATCATACAAATATTTGTTCCGAGGCGGGAATCGAACCCGCAACCTCCGGCGTCGCAGGCGAACGTTCGCCCGCCCCGCCACAGAGGTCGTCAAATAATAAACTGTTAATCTATGTATCTATTTATCTATTTATCTATCTATCTATCTATCTATCTAGGATCCCCTGTGTCGATTGTATCAGGAACTAGCAGTATCCTGGTACAATAACACAGACACGGGTTTAGGGGGAAAAATAACAACGTGAAAATTATTTATCAATATTTAATTAGTTATTTCTTAAAATATTATTCGAGTTATGAACTTGTGCGTGTGTAAGTCGAAAACATAAATATTAGATACAGTACATTATAAAGTACACCCAGCACCGCTAATTGCTCACCCCCTACTCCCCACGTGCTAACCAAAATTGACCAAATAAAGGGCCAAATAAATAGATATTTTAACAAATCGCCTTAACATTTAACTTCTATTACTATTTTAACTCAAGTTGTGTATTAATTAGCACTAAGCTATATTTACGTGACAGAAAACATAGAAATGTCTACCAATGTGATAAAAAAATCGTCTTTTGTCTCGCAGTACCACTAACTATTATATAATCAGTAGCGCGGGGGTATAAAATTAGCCTTGCTGTCTGTACCAGGACTAGTTAAACATGTAAATTTTAATTCCAATCTTCGAAATACTGCTTGAACGCCGTCGGCTCCCCTCCCTCGGGAATTTTGGAAACGTGTACCTGAAAAAGGGGGTTAAAATAAAATAGTTGGTATTAGAAACACATACCACACGCCTATTTCCCCGAAAGGATAGGCAGAGCCTCAAATGGGCCTCTTTTAACCTGGTTGCACCATCGTGGGATATAGAGGTGACAAGTGGAGAGCTCATCGCCGCCATTGCTTCCCACGACTGACTCGGCTAACGCTTTCTTCCAAGTATACGAGTATAACACATCTTACTCCGAGTAATCCCTTAGTCGGCTTTTACGACATCAACGGGAGGAGACGGAGGGTTCTATTCTTAGGCTGGACACAACATGGTTATAAAAAAACCGGCCAAGTGCGAGTTGGACTCGCGAACGAAGGGTTCCGTACCATTATAAATAAATAAATAATGCTGGACAGTTCACACAACATTATCTAGACCCAAGCTAAGCAGAGCTTGTGTTATGGGTACTAGTTAACTGATATACTTAATACAATACATTACATAGATAGATATTTTTTATTATACATAGAAAATACCCAGAACACCCTGAACAAATATCTGCGATCGCACAAATATTTGTTCCGAGGCGGGAATCGAACCCGCAACCTCCTGCGTCGCAGGTGAACCTTCGCCCGACGCGCCACAGAGGTCTTCGGAGATTATCTATATAAACGGCAAAAAAAAAAACAAGTTTTTTTCCATAATCAGTACGCTTGGCCGGCGGATTGGTGATGACAGTATTGATGTTCAGTAGTGATTGCCTAAGTGCATGCTATCGGTTTGAACGACATCCGCGTGAGGAGACGGGAGGTCTATTCTTAAGCCGGACTTTTACATACCCAGTCAGGATATTCGCTTGTTTTTAAATATTGTTCAGCCTTTTTCATAGATTCTGCTTTTTCCTGTAAAAATATAATATATTTTAATTATGTTTACAATATTTTATGAAAAATCTAACTTTAAGAGTTTCTAACGGTAGTGTCGGGGGGGAATAACGTCTCAATCAAAGACCTACAATTACATCAGACGCTAGATAACGCAAGTGCATCTACTGTGCGTGTCACATTGCCTGTCCGAAGTAGGTGCAATGCACCTATATTAGCATTTACAGTTCGCTTTCGGCCGTCTTCGCGATAGCACGTCGGATGTTTATAGATACGTACGAATACGACACACACACAGAACATACACAGAAGGTACACCGTGTGTCTGTGTCTGGGTGAACATACACAGAAACACGCCTTTTTCCACGAAAGGGTAGGCGGATTCTCAATGGGCCACTTTTCAATGTGGGTTGCACCATACGTAATAAGAGGTGAGCTCATCTCCGCCATTGCATCCCATAATGAACTGTAAAAATTCTTCGACATCAGCTATCCGTGTGAATGGATATAATATATCGTAGCATAGAAGGTGTACAAAATAAAACGGCGTGTTTTTGCGTGTTTGCGGAGTCTATCCTGATATATGGTCTGTGGTACCTTTTCATTGGAGCCTCGTCCCACCCACACGTAGATGCCGCTGTAGCTCCCGGTGTCCAGGATATAACATTCCTGAAAACAAATATTGAAAAATAACTTTTTTTTTTTTGTTAACCTATGGTGTCCCACTGCTGGGCAAAGGTCTCCCCCAAAATTTTCCAGTCATCCCGGCCTTTGGCAGTTTCCTACCACTCCTTCTGGTAAGCCTCGAGATCGTCCCGCCAACGCCTTCTCGGCCGGCCCCGTCGTCGCCTTCCGTCTTCAGGCACCCAAGGAATTACAACGTTCGCCCACTTGTCGGGGTTCATCCGACTGACGTGGCCAGCCCATTCCCACTTGGGCTTTGCTGTCCTGCTCCCCACATCAGCAATGCCCGTTATTGAACGCAGCTTGGTGTTCCGCACTCGGTCGATGCGTTTAAGGCCGAGAATGCTGCACTTTTCTTTAAAATTTCTAAATAAACAATAAGCTTATATGACATTAGTGAACGGAACGGTGTGCTGATCAAAATGAGTCCAAACACTGCCAGCATTAATCATCGAGGAGTTCCGCCTTTACAAACGCCTTTTTCTCCAAAGGGGGTTAGGCAGAGCCTCAATGGGCTTCTTTTCACAGTGGGTCGCACCATCTTGGAATATAGACATGACAAGTGGTGAGCTCATCGCCGCCATTGCTTTCCACGACTGACTCTGCTAATGATTTCTTCCAGTAATAAAACACATTCCAGCCAGGACAAATCTTATACGTACCAACGAATCTTATCAACACGTCCGGGTAATAGTTGGCTTTTATGACATCCACGGGAGGAGACGGAGGGGTCTGCTCCTAGGCCGACACCACGGGGACAAGATAAGATAAGATAATACCTTCGTGTTGAGCAGATCCTGTGTAAGTGGAGCCGGCAGCTTCGTGATGCGGATGCTGCCCGAGCTGTCAGATATCTAAGATAATACCTTCGTGTTGAGCAGATCCTGTGTGAGTGGAGCCGGCAGCTTCGTGATGCGGATGCTGCCCGAGCTGTCGGATATCTAAGATAATACCGTCGTGTTGAGCAGATCCTGTGTGAGTGGAGCCGGCAGCTTCGTGATGCGGATGCTGCCCGAGCTGTCGGATATCTAAGATAATACCGTCGTGTTGAGCAGATCCTGTGTGAGTGGAGCCGGCAGCTTCGTGATGCGGATGCTGCCCGAGCTGTCGGATATCTAAGATAATACCGTCGTGTTGAGCAGATCCTGTGTGAGTGGAGCCGGCAGCTTCGTGATGCGGATGCTGCCCGAGCTGTCGGATATCTAAGATAATACCGTCGTGTTGAGCAGATCGTGTGTGAGTGGAGCCGGCAGCTTCGTGATGTGGATGCTGCCCGAGCTGTCGGATATCTAAGATAATACCGTCGTGTTGAGCAGATCCTGTGTGAGTGGAGCTGGCAGCTTCGTGATGCGGATGCTGCCCGAGCTGTCGGATATCTAAGATAATACCTTCGTGTTGAGCAGATCCTGTGTGAGTGGAGCTGGCAGCTTCGTGATGCGGATGCTGCCCGAGCTGTCGGATATCTAAGATAATACCTTCGTGTTGAGCAGATCCTGTGTGAGTGGAGCCGGCAGCTTCGTGATGCGGATGCTGCCCGAGCTGTCGGATATCTCTGATAGTGAGGCCTCCTTGCTCTCGCCACGTTCGAACTCCTGGAACGAACATACGTACAAACATTACACTACGAGAGTTTGGCTTCCGTTTCCATGTAACACCACAGATACGTACCACACACACCACATAACAGACAGAACTGTGTTTCTGTAAAAATAAGACAGTTGACGGATATTGCAACGGCCAGAATAGTATATTTTAGTTATTTTCACTCCCTCACGTCATATGGGATACTACTCTGGGGAAATACAGCAGATGCAAATAACATATTTGTGCTTTAGAAAAGGGCAGTTAGGGCCATATATGGAGAGCTTTTTTGTGAAAGAGTTCGTCTGGGGAAGTACTACCAACCACCGTACCTGTTTCTGCCGCAAAGCAGTAGTGCTCGCTTTGCTGTGTTCCGGATTGAAAGGTATGTTTGCCTGTGAAATTACAGGCACATGAGACTTTTCATCTTTATGTCTCAGGGTGGCGGGCGCGGTGTAATGCCACATAGATCACGTCCACCCACGTGGTGTACCCTCTGGTACCGCTTAACATCAGGTGGGCCATCTGCTTGATCCGTCATTACAAGTTGTATAAAAAAAAATTTAACCAGAAACAGAAATAATTTTATATTACCCAAAACTAACTAAAACGAACTAAACGAACCAGAATGTTTAAATTCAATGAACTAATACAAACCTAATGATTTCTTATAGATACAAAGTACTGACGGGCATTGCTGGGGGAATAGTGGAATAAGCCTTAATTTTGTGCCTATTCGATAACTAAAGATTGAATTGAATATAGTAATCCTAAGTCAGCCGTGGCATGAGTGCATATCGGCTGTGGAATGTTATGCCGATATGTTTGTTTATATTATGATGAATGTGTATGTATGCCTACTTTTTGACGGTTGTGAGTACCTAGTCAAACCTTTCGAGGTTTTTAAGGTTGTTCCTCGTGGTCAGCTAGGCACGACAGCGTCAATAGATGGCGCTGTTGCCAAATTTTGAAGTATTTTATGTATTTATGAATTAAAATGTGCATATTATGTCATAACACTAACGTTCACGCAAATGGTGGTTTATTTGCTATGTACCTAGCTATATTTCAGGTTATTTTAGTCTCTAGTTTTAACATACTTGTGCCGAGCAAATTCCGAGCAATATGAAAGCCTACTCACGCACACAGTCAAGGATATTATTGTATTAGAACTATAAGCTAATTTCGGCGCGCGAATTTCAAAATAGTTGGACTAGCGGCTTGGACTGTCGACTCAGAACTTCTGAACCCACGTTACTGCGTTCGATTCTATACTGCCTATATTTTTTGTATTTTTTTTTTACTTTTTTTTTGTGAACCAGTGACTAGATCTCTCGACACTAAAACCACAGTACTGGGTTCGATACCAGACTATTTTTTTTTTATAAATGTTTTTGTAATGATCTACAAAATACACTGATTCTGCTTCAGCCAATATTATGTTTGTGAAGTGAGTGTTGTGGTGTGTCCTTATTTCAAATCAAAAAGTAGGTACTCGATTCTTAACCGACCTCAAAAAATGGAGGAGGTTATCAATTCCAGAGTTTTTTATTATGTTTGTTACCTCATACCATTTACGTAACGATTAGGAAAAAAAATTACATGATATACTTCCAGATTGGTGCCATTTTCATTAAAATGTTTTTCTGATGATGGAATCCATGAAGATTGAGGGAACTCCTCAAATATTATAGGCACACATATATCAATTTCGGTATTTTCAGCAACAAGTCAAGCATTGCATTCAGAATGTTTTTTGTTTTTTATACTACTAGAATGACGGAACATGCTGATGGCCCACCTGATGTTAAGCGGTAACCTCTGCCTATGAACAGTGCATTACCTCATAGGTCACGTCCACCTAGGACGCGCCCTATGTGGCATTGCACTGCGCCCGCCACCCTGAGACATAAAGGTGAAACGTCTCATGTGCCTGTAATTTCACCGGCACCCTTACCCTTCAAACCGGAACACAGCAATGCGAGGACTACTGCTTTGCGGCAGAAATAGGTATGGTGGTAGTACTTCCCCGGACGAACTCTCACACAAAAAAGCTCTACTACTACTATATTTCACGGGTGGCAACAATGGTGTCTCCTGCGATATCCGATTGAGCTGAAATTTGGCATACTCGTACCTATCTAGTTCCGATGACAGTACAATACTATGGTGAAAGCGAGCTGATCTGATGATGGAGACGGAACGTGGACAGCGGAACTCCTCGATGGATAATAGTAAACTGGCCGTGCTTAGGCTCATTTTCATCAGCACACTAATTTTATTAAGTCTTATACCTGGACTTGTAGTTAGCTTGTAGTTCCTGACTGCTAGCTTATTTCAGGAATGTATTATACTGGAAGAAAGCATTAGCAGAGTCAGTCGTGGGAAGCAATGGCGGCGATGAGCTCACCACTTGTCACGTGTATTTCCCACGATGGTGCAACCCACAGTGAAAAGAGGCACATGAGAGGCTCTGCTTACTCTTTCGGGGAAAAAGGCGTGTGTCTATGTATGTTTTTATGTTGTATTGGGTATAAATTCCTAGCTATGAAGTAGTTTTTCAGGGTTCCGAAAAAAAAAAATACGGAACCCTTATGGATTCGTCATGTATGTCTGTCTGTCCGTGTATGTCACAGCCACTTTTTTCCGAAACTAATTTTCACACAAAAATAGAAAAAAACAATAAGTTTTTGGGGTTCCCCATACTTAAAACTGAAACACATTTTTTTTTCATCAAACCTGTGTGGGATAGGTCTTCGAAAATGATATTGAGGTTTCTAATATCATTTTTTTCTAAACTGAATAGTTTGCGAGAGAGAGAATGATAAAACTAAACAAAAAAAATGGTGAACATTACCATGTAAACTTCCAACGAAAATTGTTTTGAAAGAGATCTAGTACGTAGTTTTTTTTAATATATCATAAGTTGTAAACCATCCAAGAACTTTTATGTTATGTTACTTGCTGCTACGGAACCCTTCATGGGCGAGTCCGACTCGCACTTGGCCAATTTTTTTTCTAAAGATTTATTTACTTTCAGCTTTTATTGATAGATCATCAACTGAAGTCCACGGCTGGGCATAGGCCTCCCCCATAATATAATGCACATAGAAACTTTATTTTACGCCGCATAAATGGCTATTGCTTTACAAAGCACAAGTAAGGCCGCACGTAGAAACTGTTCCCATCTATGGCACGGGGCACCCAAGTACCAGCTGCTTCGTTTTGACTCCTTACAGAGAAGAGCCATTAGCATCATCGGTGACCCCAAGCTCTCCGATACTCTAGAACCGCTTAGCCAACGCAGAGCTATCGGATCTCTTTGCGTGATCTACCGCCTCTACAACGGGGAATGTTCTGACGAGCTTTCCGATCTCATCCTCGCATCGAGATTTTACCATCGCTCTTCCCGGCACCGTGACAAAGCTCATCCGCACATCATAGAACCCTGGGTTTCTCGAACGACTCGTTTCTCGAGATCATTTCTTCCCCATAAAGTACTATTATTTATTCTGTGCCTATAAACTATGGAATGAGCTTCCATCTGAGGTTTTCCCGTGTCGTACATGTCGTACGTAACCATGTTTTATTTCATGAAAAATGGTCATAAATTCCTTCAGGGTAGGCAGCGCATCGACAATTACCCCCAGTGTTGCCGGTGTCTATAAGCGACGGTGACCACTTCACATCAGGCCGTATGCTAGTTTGCCAATTTGTATCATAAAAAATAAAAAAAAAACTGCCAAGTGCTAGTCGGACTCTAGCACGAAGGGTTCCATACAATAATCTAAAATTAAAATTAAAATTACACGCAAATGTACCAGCCATCACCCAATCACGCAACAGGGGGACAGATCCAACTTTTTTGTTCTAACTGTCACCTTAGGGGGGACAGATCAGTGTGACAAATGGGAATAATTCGTCGCGCTCCATTTCCATTATTGTGATGTCTTGAGTTTGAGAAATAAAGCCGACGAAGTAACAATTCTTCATTGAGGAAATCCGCAGTTGACCCTATTTTCAACAAGTTTTTTTTTTTTTTTTTTTTAACATTGATAGACCTTTGTTTGTGCACGATCTCACCTGTTGGTAAGTGACGATGCGGCCGAAGATGGAGCACAAAGGTCTAGAAGGCACCTATTCACTCTAGCCTTGAAGAGGTCCAGATTATAGTTGAGTTAGTAATTAATTTTGTAAAAATTAAAAAAAAAACCCCAAAGCTGAACGGCTGAACCGATTTTGATCAAACAAAGCTAAGAACACTCCCGAAAAATAAACCTTTCAAACAAAAAAAAACGATTTCGGTTCATCCGTTTGGGAGCTACGATGGGACAGACAGACACACACACACACAGACACGTCAAACTTATAATACCCCTTCGTTTTTCGTCGGGGGTTAAAAGAGAGGATAACCCATTCAATAAAAATTAATTATATTATTTTTAATTTCGAGGCCTTTGCGACTTGCGAGACAATGAGGGAAAGGATTGCATTTCAAAAAGGCTAATTCTCCTTAAAAAAAAAGATTGTTAATTTGTATTACACTATGTATAAAATATTTATCTTTTTTATGTTTTTTTATTTATCTTCACTATTATTTTGTATTTTTTAACCCCCGACGAAAAACGAAGGGGTGTTATAAGTTTGACGTGTCTGTGTGTGTGTGTGTGTGTCTGTATGTCCCAACGTGGCTCCCGAACGGATGAACCGAAATCGTTTTTTGTTTTTGTTTGATAGGTGTATTTGTCGGGAGTGTTCTTAGCTTTGTTGGATCAAAATCGGTTCAGCCGTTTTATTTCGTTCGGTTTTTTTTTAAGTTTTACAAAATTAATTCCCTGTAAATATGTAAACTTTGTTGTTTTGTTTGTTTGTTTGTTTGCCAAGCTGCGGTGAAATGGCTAGTACAGTATAAACACAATTACCTACTAGTAATAAATTAGTGCTTAGGAACGTACCATCTGGACTAGCGCCTAGAAAGGAATGGAATCGCTTCGAAGCGAATGTCTTTTGGCTAGGCCGGCTGATATGCATTGCATGCAAATAATATTATGGAAATTAAAAAAAAAAGTGGCCAAGTGCGAGTCGGAGTCGCCCATGAAGGGTCCCGTAGCAGCAAGTAACATAATATCAAAGTTCTTGGATGGTTTACGATTTATGACGTATTAAAAAAAAACTACTAACTAGATCTCGTTCAAACCAATTTTCGTTGGAAGTTTACATGGTAATGTACATTTTTTTTTTAGTTTTATCATTCTCTTATTTTAGAAGTTACGGGGTTGGGGGGGGGGGGGACTTTTTACCACTTTGGAAGTGTCTGTCGTGCAAACTATTCAGTTTAGAAAAAAGTTATATTATAAACCTCAATATCATTTTTGAAGACCTATACATAGATACCCCACACCAACGGGTTTGATGAAAAAAAAAATTGAGTTTCAGTTCTAAGTACTAATACTTAGAACTGAACCCCCATTTTTTTTTTGTTTTTTTCTATTTTTTTGTGAAAATCTGAATGCGGTTCACAGAATACACCTACTTACCAAGTTTCAACAGCATAGATCCTATAGTTTCGGAAAAAAGTGGCTGTGACATACACGAACAGACATAACATGTCATAGTAAGATGAACTCTTGTCTTCTAAGCAGGAGGCAAAATGTTCAATACCCACCCTGGGCCTGCATATCTGAACCTTCCGAAGACCCTAACTCGCAATTATAATGAATAAGACCCCTAGGAATCATTTCAACGAATTTGTTTGAAGATTGTAGTTTCACCTACCTACACAGAACTGACTTCGACTGAAACAAGGCAATACTATGTTTTTTTTTTTTAATATTGAATGAGCGAAGCGAGTTCTCTGATTCAACTTGGAAGAATTGGCATTTGTATGTATGTATGTATGTATGTTTGTCCGAGCATAACTTCCGAACCGTTAATCCGATCTTCATGAAATTTGATTGGGAGGTGATAGTATTGGTACAATTTGTTGGTAAGGTTATGAGCTATATCGGTCGGGGGGTTGTTGAGATATTGGGGTCCAAGAGGAGGTAAAAAAAAGTGAGAATATCAGATCAAATGTGGTGTCATATGAAAGTTCCTCGCTTCGACATTTCAAAACTATTTTAGTTTCTGAGATGTTAGGGTAAATCAAAAATGTAAAAAAACAAAACCTCTAGGGTACTTCCACTAATCCTACAACGCTGTTTTTTTTACGTTTGTAGCTTTTATGATACAAATACTGGGAAAAGTCTAAAATTTATGAATCTTGAAACTTGTAGGTACCTACTCTATAAAATAACAACCAGTGTATAACATTCTTTGTTGACCTCCCGTTTCTAGGAATTTTAACGACGTTGAAGGTCTAACTTTTCGAACCACATGTGGATGTACATAGATATTTTTTCGAAATAAATAAGGTAACCTACCTAAACCGTGTGTATTCGTGAGGTCTCAGTTCAAAAAACCTTGTGCGTAAATATATAGGTAATTATGATCAGCTAGTAGTATTTAATTTAATTTTTACGTAATTAAGATAATATTATATTTGTCTGTAATTTCTGTCTAGTTGTTTGTAATTTAATTTTCTCCCATTATTTATACAAAGTTCATATGTAGAGACCTTGCAATGCATTGCGGCCTCCGGCTGTCTGGCTGATTCGCATACACATGTCCAATCCTAAATGTTTGTTTTTCTAATATTTTCTATCCGAGCTAATTATGATATGACAGATCGAAGCGGCAACAGCGCTTAGCCGGCGTAAGTCACGAGCTGACAACGTCGCGTGTAAGTGACATGTTACTGTTATCTAATCTGCGGCTATGTGTGTGACACTGTCAGTGTACACTCACACACTGACATAAATGAACTAAAATTTCGATGTTATTTTCGCTATTAATCCACTGTTTTCTTCAACCAAATATGTGTTGACGCAAATAATGACCAATATAAAAGCCAACAACAGTCATTTCAGTGTAAAATTATACTCTGTTTGCCCATATTTGTGCTAATACGTTTGTATGGAAAAGCGACCACCTTAAGGTACAATATCCTAATGAACTGTGTAAGTTATATTGAGAATGAAAAAAAAAAACAGTGTAACTAACCTCATCATCTCCTCCTTCAGTGGCTTCCGCGACCGAGCCCTGGTCCCCGGAGCCGAGCGCCTCGAAGAACTTAGCCAGGTCTGGTTCATCTGAGTCTTGCTCTGGAATATAATGATTACTACATTACAAGACTATCTGCGTGGTTCGATAGCTGACCCACCGTACGTGGGGTAGGCGCTCCAGTTTTGAGAAACACAATAAAAAAGCTTAGAAATGTTTATCTTCTTATAATAATGGATTCTGAGGAGTGCTCCAAAAAAATTTCGCCCATGTAAGTGATATAATTATTTATTTTTAACACGCTTTTATTAGCTTGGGTTGTATCTATGTATGTATGTATGTATGTATGTATGTATGTATGTATGTATGTATGTATGTATGTATGTATGTAACGGAATCTTTGAGCATAATTTTCACCAATTTCCACAAGTCTGATTAATTTGAAACTTTGCATACGTATCAAGGACCGATGACAATGCAATAATTTGATAACAGTTTCCCGTTATCCTTATTAGGACCGCCAGGATTAATATATTCTTTTATAGATCCTCTGTAGTAAATGATGAGATTGCGAAATGATTTGTGAGAAATTTCAATACCACATGTCAACAAATAACTAATTGATAAATCGAACTAAAAAATTAAAAATAAATAATAGTTTAATAAAACTAAAAAAAAACACGCTTTTATAGCTAACCGAACTAAAAAATAGAAAATAATTTTCAATTTCAAAATCTTATCTATCTTATCTATCTATCCATGTCGCATACTCTTCGGACGGCCTGTAGTGACGAAACTAAGTGTTCTCAAGGTCCCTATGGATTAAAATAAATAAATATAAAATATGAAATATGTATACCTTCATTAACTAAAGCTAGGGCCAAACCGACGCGATCAGCCTGCATCCACAGTGGCGTGCACGATGGCGATTAAGACAATGGATCGCCACCGTGCACGCCACCGCGGACGCGGGTTAACGCGTTGGTTTGGCCTTAGCTGTAAGTGTGTCTCACCTATAATCTGTATTTGCGCTCGTCCATTATGGTCCTGGTCACGAATCTGGTTGGCGACGGTGATAGCCTTCAGCCGCTCTACACCCTTGGCCTTGAAATCAAAAGATATTCACTTTTATAACATACCAGAAGCTTACTCGGCTTCGCTCGGGTAGTGTCGGGATCTCCCTCCCTCCCCCATCTATCCACACACCATATACAAAAACCTGCTAAAGTTATTCCCCCTATGTTAATTTATTTTGCATCTTGGGTTACACTATTGGAGTTTTAGTAAGGATCCCTAATTTTTTTGAAAATATTATATAGCCTTCATCACCCGGGGATACTGTAGCTTCCCAACAGTGAAAGAATTTTTCAAATCGGTTCAGTAGTTTCAGATCCTATTCAATGCTAACAAACAAACGAACAAACAATCAAATCTTTCCTCTTTATTATTATACTAGCGACTCGCCCCGGCTTCGCACGGGTAGCACCCGGTGAAACCCCTCCCCCCTAAGACAATCTCCTGGTTCTAAGCTACCTCCCCACCAATTTTCAGCCAAATCGGTTCGTGCGTTCTGGAGTTATAGCGTCAGGAAGGAAAACCCGACTTATTTTTATATAGTACAAATTTTACCAAGGATCCCTAATTTTTTTCAAAATGAAATGTAGCCTATGTCAAATTGGAAGAATGTAGCATTCTATTGATGAAAGAATTTTTTAAATCGGCCCAGTACTTTTTGAGCCTATTCATTACAAACATACAATCATACAAAAATAGGTACAAATCTTTCCTCTATATAATATTAGTGTAGATGTAGATGTAGATTAGTATAGACTAGCAACGCGTCCCGGTTTACGTGTAGTGTCGGAATAACCCCCCCACATAAAATACCATCAAAATCATAAAAACAATCCCCCTTCTAGGTATTTTAAACGATAATACCAAAACTTAACCACAACCAAAACTGTTACGTTATGCACAGTTCGTATCGAAACGTTTAATAGTAGTAGAGCAGTGAAAGAGTTCAGCCGGGGAAGGACTACCACCACTATTTCTGCCGCAAAGCAGTAGTGCTCGCATTGCTGTGTTCCGTTGTGAAGGATATGGGTGCCGGTGAAATTACAGGCACATGAGACTTCATCTTTATCTCAGAGTGTCAAAGTTCGATTTTTAAGACGATTCCTAAATGCCCATTTTAGAATTTTTGTCTGTCTGAAAGATGGTCTCGAATAGGCTCCGAAACAGCTCAATGGATTAAAAATAAAATTTCAGGGCTTTAAAAAGGAATTTTCCGTATCGATATCTTGCAGGGTCCAGAAGATAATGAATGTAGCGGACAGAGCTTGTTTAATAAAAGCCGCAGGTAATTACCTTCTCTCCGACGTATAAGTAGATCTGGTGGTCCACATCCAGCACGAAGCAGTCACCTTTGTTCAGCGAGCCGAAGGATGGGTCCACCTGGAACAGGATATTTCATTAAACGAGCTAAAGTATGGGTCCACCTAGTAACCTAGTAGAACCTAGTAGACCTAGTAGGGTTTAGTAGTAGTAGAGCATTTTAGTGAAAGAGTGGGTCCGGGGAAGTACTACCTCCATACCTATTTCTGCCGAAAAGCAGTAGTGCTCATATTGCTGTGTTCCGGTTTGAAGGGAAAAATTAAAAATTGGTAAAATTACAGGCATATGAGACTTTTCATCTTTATGTCTCAGGGTGCAGTGCAGTGCCACAAAGGGTGCGTCCTAGGACGTGACCTATGAGGTAATGCACTGTTAAAGGCAGAGGCTACCGCTTAACGTCAGGTGGGCCATCTGCTTGTTCCGTCATTCAAGTAGTTAAAAAAAAACCGGGAAGAGAATATTTAATTGAGTGAGCCAAAGGATGGAATCCCTTTTCTTTTTTGTTTTTATTTTACCAAAGTGGCAATAAGCATACTGCCCAGCTGTTGGTAAGCGGTTACCGTAGCCTATGGACGCCTGCAATACACACATGCGCGTTGCCGACCCTTTTAACCTTTTCAAACACCCCCTTTTGAAGTCTGTAGTCGCTTGGGAAAACCTCAGCAGGGAGATCATTCCACAAGCTGAGTGTTCGCGGGAGGAAGTTCCTCTGAAACCGCGCAGTCCGGGACCACCCTGGCTCTAAGGTGTGCGGATGCATCCTCTGCCGATGGCGAGCGGTGCGGTGAAAAAAGGTTTCTGCAGGCATTAGAAGATGCTATTTAATTAGGTGAGCTGAATCAGAACCAAGACCAAGACCAAGGAATTCAACCAATGTGTTCTGCCCATTCTCACTTATGGAGACGAAACATGGCCACTCACAAATGAGCACGTAAATACTATAAGAGTTGCTCAAAGAGCCATGGAGCGTGCCATGCTAGGTATCCACCTCGTGGACCGTATACCAGCCGTCGAGATTCGACGCCGGACTAAGGTCGAGGATGTAGGTATACGGATTGCGAGGCTCAAGTGGAGATGGGCGGGACACTTGGCAAGGCGAGAGGATTACCGATGGAGCAAAGCAGTCACCGAATGGAGGCCGAGAGATATGCGGCGGCCTCGAGGCTACCACGTGCCCGATGGTCAGACGATATTGTGCAGGCAGTAGGAGAGCAGTGGATCCGGCTGGCACAAGATCGCCAGGAGTGGCGTTATAGAGAAGAGACCTTTACTCAGCAGTGGGTGTTACCGGCTGAATAGATAGATAGATAGAACCAGAACCTGTTTGACTCTCACGTCCCTCCTGCCCTTGACGTGGAACAGCCTCTTCTCGGAGCCAGGGTTGATGGTCACGTGACTGAAGCCGGACGCGCGGCCGCCGTCCATGTATCTGATCGCTGGAACAAGAAAGAAGTATTTATTACTCACTGGCAGTGGTATGTCCAGCCTGAGACGACCACTCTGTTTCCTCCCATGGATGTAGTAAGAGCACACTAAGGGATTACACCAGGGTATATAGCCAGCAGCATTCAGCGGAGAACTAACACCAACACTGCAATCAGCACTCCGCCTGTCTTCATTTGGATCAGATCCCTCTTCATCGTGAAAAGTTCAGTCTCGAAACGTCAGCAATAACGTAACACTAGTATTAAAGATAGGAAAACGCTTTCCTAACCTCAACCACCTCAACACCGTACGCTTCTCTGTCACACTAGTGTGATGGTGAGGAAGGAAATTTCTTCTTCGTAACAAGGAAAACGCTTTCCTAACTTCAACACCGTGCGCTTCTCTGTCACACTGGTGTGATGGTGAGGCAGCAAATTTCTTCTTCGTAACATTAGTTAAAGATAGGAAAAGGGTTTCCCTAAAACCAAACTTATGTATCACACAAACTTTACAATGGAATTAGCATTCCATAAACTATAAACGCCACTATAAAATTGACTACAATACAGTCTTTATCTGATAAGCTAGCTCCAATATTTTGGAAGTTATTGAGGTTTCTGTTACCGACTCGCTTTCTTAGCGGTCCAGTGTATATACACCCCTATTCCTAATATACCATAAATAAACCTGGATAAGATAAAGATTAAATCTATGCAAAAATGTTACCAAATAACAATTTCCAGGAATATCCATAAAAAATGGGAACAATTGGTCAAAATTATCCAAGTTATTAATTCAACGCGTCACGCGTCATCGTACAAACTCAAGCACGAGTATTATTTCCATTTTATTCGGATTTTGTCAAGAAAACAAATGCCTATATCTTTTACAATTCCATAAACAAAACATTACTCAGTTTTTTTTATTGTATATTTGGAATAGTGGTGTAGAAATGCTCTAGGGTTAGTGTAGATTGTTTACCTGGCTGAAAGTACTCCAGAAACTGTTTGGACTCATAGTTCTGAACTTCTCTGTGCTGTATAGCCGCCCCCTGGAACTGCTGCTCGTCCAGGTTGACTGTGAGGATAGCAGCTGCACCAGCCTCGTCCTGAGACGTCGCAGACCCCAGCCAGAAGTGCACGTCCCAGGTCTTGCGCGAGTTATTGCCTATCGTCTGGAAATAAGAGGGGTGTTATAAGTTTGACCGCTATGTGTGTGTGTGTCTGTGGCGCAAGCCTCGTCCTGAGACGTCCCACGTCTTGCGTGTGTTATTGCCTATCCTCTGAAAGTTTCATTGTTTTGTTTGTAACCCCAGACGTAAAGAGATCGATACGTAGATAGATAGATTAACACTTTACTGTACACAAAACAAAACACAATAGGATTATACCCTACATTTTTTCGGTGACGAATTTACCCGATGACGAAAGAACCCTAACCCTAACTATGTTTAAAACCCCTACCCTATTGGGAATTTTGCGTTTATATTTCTTCCTTTTTTAAATTCTGTTCTTTTTTTACAAGCTTTATTATTATTATTAACTTGCAATATATGCCCGGGTGGAATCTTGCAACTGAATTTTAAAGCAGTCCTCAACCGATTGAGATGATATTATGTATATCTGCAAAGTTTCGATGACAATGCAATATTCTGCAGTGCGTCAGGTATGTTCAGTGAGGCGCACACTGATGGCTTTCACGTCATCTAAAAGAGCTGTGCGTCTCTCATGGCACGCCTGCGTGGCAGCCCTAACACCATTCTAAACACCTTGGCAGATAGGTGGGACTCTCCGATTTTGGGGCACTGGATAAGCCTGCATACAACATTTTTTAAGGTGCGGTGCCCCGGTATCTGAGGGTCCCTTGTGTCTGCGTATGTATTTATTTGTTGTATTTGTTTTTGTTGTGTTGTTTTGTGCTTCCTTGTTGTAATTTGATATACTTAAATAATAATTTGTAAATTGTGTGTTTTTAAAATTTAATAATGTGTCTTTATCATATCTGTGTGAAGTTATGAGCTATCAGCCTGAAATACGTGAATTTGAATATTATGGTGACAGCGAGCTGATCTGATGATGGAGACGGAAGTGGACAATGGAATTCGTGAATGGATAATAGAAGACTGGCCGTGTTTAGGCTCATTTTGTTCAGCACACGGTTACGATCACTAATTTTATAAAAGATTGTATTGAAAACAATATTTTTCACAAAAAACTTATATTATTACCTACCTATAAGAGACGTATGGCAACCCTATTTATGGTGTTTTGTGAACGACCGGTTTGAGACGAGGTCAGACAGGCGCCCCCTAGTGATAGTGACGTCATACCTAAAGGTTACATGGGGGTCAGGTCAATACAATTCAAATCTACAGGGATACGAGGGTCGTTTGTGATGTCTGGCTTTATGGCTAGGTTTAGCAAGCTTTTATATAGAAGGAAGTATGTATAGTATAGATATACAAGTATTCTCACAAATTACTCTCAAGCTACTGCTAAGACATACCGTTATTTAAGGATGTGGTAAAACCAAAAAAAGAGGTTTTCACCATGTAACTTAATGTGTAAATAAATAAAAATAAAATAAACAAATAATGCTGGACCGTTCACACGTCATTATCTAGCCCCAAGCTAAGCAGAGCTTGTGTTATAGGTACTAGATAACTGATATACTTAATACAATATATTACATAGATAGATATTTTTTATTTTACATAGAAAATACCCAGAACACCCTGAACAAATATCTGCGATCGCACAAATATTTGTTCCGAGGCGGGAATTGAGCCCGCAACCTCCTGCGTCGCAGGCCAAGCATCGCCCGCCGTGCCACAGAGGTCGTCAAGTCAATAAGTTTGTAATAGAAAAATCGTTTTTCACACCACCTGCTCGGCAATGTCCAACTACATATCATGCAACCTCAACGTAAAGTAAAGAGTTGTATGAAACTTCTGGAAGTAAAGTGATTTGAATTTGGAATGCCAAATTCGTGTGAAAACTTGTAAGCACTCAGAGTAAAATAAGTCTTTTGTGAAAAATATTTTATGAAAAACTTTTGTGAAAAATACAATTCTATAGCTTTTATAAAATAAGTGATCGTAACCGTGTGCCTAAACACGGCCAGTCTACTATTATCCATCGAGGAGTTCCGTTGTCCACCTTCCAACTCCATCACACCAGCTCGCTGTCACCATCACATCAGCTCGCTGTCACCATAATATTGCATTGTCATCGGAACTTGACAGGTATGCAAAATATCATCTCAATCGGTTGAGGATAACTGCTTTAAAATTCCTCCTGGACAAACATTGCAAGATTCCACTCAGACAAACATACATACATTGCAAGTTAAATAAAAGCTTGTAAAATGGAAGGTTTACTTACTTTTAACACGATGTAGGAGTCTCCGGAGTAGAACTTGCCATGGTCTGAAGCGGGCACGGGCACAGGCTCAAAGTCCTGAAATATGGAAGAATTCAAACATATTATAATACAGCCGCCTGACTTACTGACTGACCTACTGCTGAGTATAGGCCTCTCTTACTGACTGACCTACTGCTGAGTATAGGCCTCTCTTACTGACTGACCTACTGCTGAGTATAGGCCTCTCTTACTGACTGACCTACTGCTGAGTATAGGCCTCTCTTACTGACTGACCTACTGCTGAGTATAGGCCTCTCTTACTGACTGACCTACTGCTGAGTATAGGCCTCTCTTACTGACTGACCTACTGCTGAGTATAGGCCTCTCTTACTGACTGACCTACTGCTGAGTATAGGCCTCTCTTACTGACTGACCTACTGCTGAGTATAGGCCTCTCTTACTGACAGACCTACTGCTGAGTATAGGCCTCTCTTACTGACTGACCTACTGCTGAGTATAGGCCTCTCTTACTGACTGACCTACTGCTGAGTATAGGCCTCTCTTACTGACTGACCTACTGCTGAGTATAGGCCTCTCTTACTGACTGACCTACTGCTGAGTATAGGCCTCTCTTTGCCAATGCCATTTCTCATGGTCCCGTGCCATGTGCCTGTAATTTCACCGACACCCACTCTTCAAACCGGAACACAGCAATGCGACCACTACTGCTTTGCGGCAGAAATAGGTATGGAGGTAATACTTCCCCGGACGAACGCTTTCACCAAAATGCTCTACTACCCACTTTTCTGATGTTCTTGGCATATTACCTTAGAAGAAGTATCTGACTTGAAAATCCTCGAATTGGATTGGAATCGAATTGGATTGACCACAATTGTAAATAATGTAACATAATAAACAAAATGCTATAACTTCTTCATCATCATCAGCCTACAGAAGTCGACACTAAACTTTACGACGATGCTCTGGTTTTCTTGCAATACTCGTACCACAGAATGAGATGGTAGCCTAACGGTTCAATAATACAACTCTGAATCCAACGATACCGGGTTCGATCCTAGGCTCCGCACCAATGACTTTTCTAAGTTATGTGCGGATTTCCATCGCTCTGTGCTTCGGAGGGCACGTTAAGCTGTCGGTCCCGGCTGTTATTGATTAATAGCAGTCGATAAGCCATGTCAGAGGCCCTCGGGCGGCTTGACAAACTCTGACACCAGAGGCCAGCACTACCTCATACGAAACGAAACGAAACCACAGAATAAATAATAGTACACGATACTGCAATATTCATGACGCACTTGAATAGATTATTTTGAGCAAAGATTTCAAAAATCTTTGATTTTGAGATGATAACTGACTTCACAAAAGGAGATTAATTAATACGCCAGCTACTTATTGAGCGAGCGATTTTTATAATTTTTCTAACTTATGTAGTTTTTGAGATATTAGGGTAAATCGAAAATGTAAAAAACCAAAACCTCTAGGGTACTTCCACTAATCCTACAACGCTGAAATTTGGTATGTTTGTAGCTTTTATGACACAAATACTGAGAGAAGTCTAAAATTGAAGAATTTCGAAACTTGTATTCTATAAAACAATAACCAGTATAACATCCACATTGTTGACCTCCCGTTTCTAGGAATTTGAACGACGTTGTAGGTCTAACTTTTCGAACCGACAAGAACGTTAATTTTATGTGGATGTACTCACTTACCTACATAGATATTTTATCGAAAGAAATAAGGTAATCTACCTAAATTGCATGTATTCGCGAAGTCTCAGTTCGGGGCGAACCACTAGTAGTACCCGATACTGCCATACGACCTCTGAGGCGCGGCTGGCGATGGTTCGCCTGCGACGCAGGAGGTTGCGGGTTCAATTCCCACATCGGAACAAATATTTGTGTGATCTACAGATATTTGTTCAGGGTGTTCTTCAATGTATAATAAAAAATATCTATCTATGTAATGTATTGTTAAGCATATCAGTTAACTAGTACCCATAACACAAGCTCTGGCTTAGCTTGGGGCTAGATAATGTTGTGTGAACTTGTCCAGCATTATTTATTTATTTATTTATTTATCATGACACTTGCTAGATTATTTTGAGATGATAACTGACTTCACAAAAGGAAATCTATTAATTCGGCAGCTACTTATACTAATTGGTAGTTTAGGTAATATTAAGTACCTACTAATAAACTAATAGTACGTACTATTACTTAGTACTAGTACATTCTAGTACTAGTAGTAGTAGTACCCATAACAATTTACTAATTTATTAATTTATAATTTATTTTTATGTAATAATTTACTAATTAATTAGTAGTATTTACCCGTGCTTAGTCCTATTCAAAGGTTCTTAGAAGTCGTTTAGAAAGGTAAATAAAGTGGGTAACCAACCTACATCGCGTGTATTCACGAGGTCTCAGTTCGGGGCGAACTACTAGTATATTTAATAAAATCTCTAAGACAATAGAAAAACCATGCTCTAATTTTCTATATTACAAAACTGTTTCGTTTGGTCCGTTTTAATTGAGTTTCGTTACTAGCTACAGCTAGAAGAACACTTTTCATTGTTTCATAATCAATTACAAACAAGAATTTACTAATTATCTATCGGAAAAATTGTGTCAAAAAACATCTTTTTTTGAGAAAATGCCATATAACATAGGGCAACTGGCAACGCATTGGCAATGCCCCTGGTGTTACAGATGTCAATAGGCGACGGTTACCGCTTACCATCAGGCGGCGCGGGCGTAAGCCAGTTTGTCGAGACATTACATTTAAAAAACCTATCCACAAAATATTATTTTAATTTGTATGATAACGATCATTAATAGCATAAATATATATTATATGCTTATCAGTACTACCTAATAATTATATTTAAATTGATAATATTTAATGTTTTTACAAATTAGCAAGCACTGATTAGGAAATTAACACACAATAAATGCTAATTAAATTAAATTAATGAGAAATCATTACATTATTTGAATAGAAGGTATATGCGATGGGTATGTATATTTGAACTCAAACTTATCAAAAACATCACCAGCCTCGAGACGTCTACTGCTGGACGAGCCCCCACCCCTACCCCCCACCCCTCCCATAGAACGCAATGGAGGGATTCGCCATAATCACACGCGTGGCGGCGGAATGGAGACACCACATACGGCGAGATCGTAGAAACTATGAATCGGCAGGTAATAAACCAATTATATTTGAAAGTGATGTTAGGATTTGTTATGTTGTGATTTGTTATGTTATGATTTGTTATGTTATGATTAGTAAATCATGCAAAAATTAGGTTCCGCAGCGTGAATTATACAATCATAATGGTACAACATATGAAACAAGGTATATAGTAGTTGAGCAACATATGGCGGAGACTTAGATCCAGAGTCTCGAGCACCGCCGTAAAGTCGCATGCCTTTCGATCTTCTATATATTACTTTTCGGGAAATGCTCCCAGGAACTTCACGATCTGATCACACCATCTCCTTTTCATCATAAGGATGAGGCGCACGGCTCGGTACCATCCTTACCTCAATAGCATACCCTCTATTCGTACTTAACGTTTCGGTTCTACCTTTACAATGCGAACTGTTAAGGAGTGGAATACACTACCGTCGTCTGTCTTTACTGAAAACTATAATCTGGGTCTCTTCAAGGCTAGAGTGAAGGTGCCTTCGAGACCTTCGTGCTCCAACGTCGGCCGCATCGTCACTTACCAACAGGTGAGATCGCGGTCAATCGAGGGTCTACCATAGTTTAAAAAAACCCAGACTATTAAATCATATCCCTCGTTTGCATTAGTCGGGTAAAAACATTTACTTAAACACCTGCCGATGGAAATTGCACATCGCGGTTACGTACTATTTACTGGTCTATTTACGTAAAACACATTTTATTGTTGAATCGTAAATTACAAGATGTTACACTATTTACGACGTCAAAAACGAGTTGAGTGAGATCAAGTTTATTTTAGAAAGATCTAGTCTTGGTTTAAGATGTTGAGAGAAATATTTTCTCAGTTTAATTGATACAGAGTGTAAAAAGACTTGGAACTAGGAACTTGTGAACTGGTGAGCATGGGGTCGCCAATGATTCTTAAGGCTCTTCTCTGTAGGGAGTCAAAGCGCTGATAGACCCTCGTTTGACCGCTATCTCACCAGGGGCCCAATTCTCGATTCATGCGATATTTGTAGGATATGATATTATCATATCACTCCTTTTATCTATGATAGATATTGAGCCTGCAACAAAATGCGTATTACATACGATAAATATCGCAGGAATTGTCCAAATATCTATTGAATTTAAATATCCGTATTCTCGTGAAGTCACTGTAGATAAATATCGATCGTATATCAGTAGATATGTATCGAGTGGTCAGACGCACTCGATAATGTTATATCTATCGAATTATCAAACACAAAATGAAATTCAACAACAAATATTAAGTCTAGGCTTAAGCTCACCTTTGTGCATATCTTTTGTAATATTTTATTTGTTATTATATCCGTGTACAGTGGCGGAATTAAAAAGTTCGTCAGTTTTCAAAGAAATCCCCTTAGTTTGTCACGAGCACATATTACCTTTTCCAACTATCCTACGGAGCAGACTGCTGTATAGAAAACCATAATTTAAATGTTTATTATAAAGATCAAAATCGCACACCTTTGATCAGTTGCTTGTTTATGTTTGGAACTATTTTTTTAGGGTCACGTATCCAAAGGGGCCAAATGGTCTGTCTATCACAAGGGTCTAGAGTGGCTAAACCATTGAACTATTCATATTTCTACTATGTATGTAAACTGACACAAACCAAAAAATTATAATTTAACATTATTTTGAAATTGTTATAAGGGTGGCTTCCGTACAAGTAAAGGTGAGGAGGTGGGAAGGGGAAAATAAATTTGTCGTACCCCAGCATGTGGAATATAATTTAGAGCTTATAAGTGCATATTAACACTGTATTTTTATCAACGAAAATAATGGAAAACAAAGGCATGAGGGGCCGCTAAAGTCAGTTTTTTTCCAAATTTTTTTAAATAAGTTCTTTTTAATTTGTAAATATGCTACTTATTATGAATATTATACCAAAAAAATCTAATGTTTTAGAAATTAAAACCATTCAAGATATTTCTCATATTTATATTACCAAGTTAAGTATAAAAGAAAATTCTTGGTAATACCAACAGACTTAATTTTGCGTATGGATTAACTAAACGGAACCACAGATTAGGTATATAATAGTTACCATGACCGACGGAACCCTGAATGCGCGAGGTCCGATGCGCACTTGGCCAGTTTTTTATTGAGTTAGCCAGAATTTTTGTAATTTTATTCGTAGACTGTGTCTGTCATTCAGTCGCTGTTAATAGGTATCCATTGTCGTGGTAACTGAAGGATAATTTTCGTAATATTGACACAACACAACAGTATGCTTTTTGCATTGAACAATCAAAAATAGGCCCTAAGGTGACGAACGTTCTCATTTCACTACTGTACAACAAAGGAATTTCATTCAAAAATCATTTCAATAAACAGATGTACCTAAATGTTTACATGTTACAACCGGATTTTAATAAATTACGAGTACATGCCATCACTCCGGTCTAATTCTGCGATATTTGTTGGTTATGATATTATCATATCACTCCTTTTATCTATGATACATATATCGATCCCGCGACAAAGAGTGTATTCTCGAGGACAATAGATAAAAATGCTAATAGATATAATCCGACCAGTATAACTTGTCGCGACTTGTAGCTGCCATTGCGTGGCGCTGCTTGATACAGATTATGATTATTATAATTTTAGTTCCTCAAAAGCGCCACATATGTAGTAACTATTATCTAATCTGTGGCACCACCGTCAACTTATCACGTCACTGTAACAGTAAATATTATCACTATGTTCATTTAATGCTTTCACAAAAAGAATACAAAGTTTTGTCATTGCCAACTGGCAATAACTACATGTAGGAAGGAAGATGAATGAAAAAATCGTGGGAGCAGTGGCGCAAAGTAAGTAAACATGCAATTAACAAATAAAATATAACAATATACCTATATGTACAAAATAATATCGATTGTTCCTGACCACTCAATGCATATCTAATGATCGATACTTATCTACAATGATATCTCGGGAATACAGAATGTTCAATTCAATAGATATTTTGTCAATTCAATAGATATTTATCGAGTGTGATATTATATCTATTTCCCGAGAATCACCCCCCTGTTGGTAAGTGACGATGCGGCCAACGTTGGAGCACGAAGGTCTAGAAGTCTATTCACTCTAGCCTTGAAGAGACCCAGATTATAGTTTTCAGGAAAGACAGACGACGGCAACTTGTTCCATTCCTTAGCAGTTCGCATTACAAAGGTGGAACCGAAACGCTTAGTGCGAATTGCGGGTATACTGATGAGGTAAGGATGGTACTGAGCCGTGCACCTGCTTGTCGTATGATGAAAAGGTGATGGTGGGATCAGATCATAAAGCTCCTGGGCACATTCTCCGATATGTAACCTATAGAAGATCGAAAGGCATGCGACTTTACGGTGGTGCTTGCGACTCTGAGTAGTAAGCGCTGAGTTGGCGTGATATAGGTAGGTAGGTACCTACTGTTTTGCACGACTAAGCACTCCAAAGTTTTTATTTATTTTATTTTATAAGACGATTCAAAATGATTCTTGTGATTTCAATGAATGAGATACTTTTGACTTTTAAAAATATCTAAGATAATTTTGATGAAAATTACATCATTTTATCAAACAACCGGAAAAGTTGACCTGACTCAAGACTAGGTGTCGCCACTACGCGCTATCGGTTTATTCCTTGTCGGTGTTGGATCCCTAAGAAATGAAGGCATGTATGAAATTCTCGTGACATTACAAACTCACCTCTATTCTCCATATTTCTAGGCCTGCTTTCTGCCCAGCATTCACAAACGCTTGATGTACTTCTGGCATACTCTGCAAAGTTAAAAATTTACTTTCAGGCATTTTATGATATTTGAACATACCTACAACAAGATACAACAGTTATATAGATACCTATACACTAGAAGCTTAAAAAAAAACCCGGGATGTGTCTGGCCCAAGAATAGACCCCTGCGTCTCCTCCCGTGGATATCGTAAAAGCCGACTAAGGGATTACCCAGACTTGTTTGTAAGATTTGTTGGTATAAGATTTGTAATGATTTATAATTAATAGGGAATGTGTTATTACTGGAAGAAAGCGTTAGCCGAGTCAGTGGTGGGAAGCAATGGCGGCGATGAGCTCACCACTTGTCACGTCTACTTCCCACGATGGTGCAACCCACTGTGAAGAGGCCCATTTGAGGCACTGCCCCTTTCGGGGGAAAAGCGTGTGTCTACGTACGTACGTATGTATGTAGGAACTCAAAAAATATAGTATGACAAAACATGATATGACATTTAGGTACAATTATAGATGTCCCGTTTTTAATGGCTTCTGTGGAATATTTCCAACAACTAAGCCAATGTGAAGTTCCTATATAACTACCAAATTAACTGTGGGTGTGGTTCTAGCGCAGCACGCATGCGTTTGTAATCGCGTAATGAAACAGGACGTAGCTCTCTCCGTAGTTCTTCAGGTGACTTTATGTTCACTACGAGTATATAATATTCAAACGAAACTCAAGAACGCCAAAACCTACGTTTCGCCGCGTGTAAAATGTAGGTACCTAGGTACATCTAAACAAAAAAATGGTCAGCCGTCTTCTTCTATTGTCTCGCAAAAGAAAGAGACAAGAACACAGCCATTAACATCGAGCCTGCCGTGTCCTTGGTCTTTACTTTATGATGTTTCTAATTTTAGAATTCAGCCAGACAGAATTGGTCTAACATAGGTGAATAACCCAACAATGATGCCAAAAACTGCCAGTCTACTATTATCCGGCATATATGAACAGCCCATTGCCACTTCAGCTTGCTAATCCGGTGGGCTATGTCAACGACTTTAGTTATCTGTCGGATAATCTCATTTCGGATTTTATCTTTCAGAGAAAATCCGAGCATAGCCAGCTCGTTGTGCAACCTTGAACTGGTGGATTAGCCCTGCCGTGAGTGTCCACGTCTCGGCACCATAGGTCATTACTGGTAGGACGCACTGATTGAAGACTTTAGGGCTAAGCGAGTTCTTGATTGGAGACCGCGTCTAGGCAAACAAAGCGTGGGGCGCCCTCTGGCTAGGTGGAGCGATGACCTACGAGAGGCGGCGGCAGAAAGTGGATGAGAAGAGCCGAACACCGGGCTCTGTGGCGCGTGTTGCGAGAGGCCTATGTCCAGCAGTGGACTAGTGTAGGCTGATGATGATGATGACTATTATCCATCGAGGAGTTCCGTTGTCCACCTTCCGTATCCATTACCAGATCAGCTCGCTGTCACCTGTTCCCGATATTTCGGCTTAGTATTACACAAACTATTCAGATATTTCGGCGCAGGACTATAGGTATCACCCAGACCATAATAACGAAACGAAAGACACCTTATTCATCAAAATCGGATGAGTAATTCAGGCGCTTCGGGGAACACACGTAAATACAAACATACATAGACTACTAAAAACATAACCTTTCCTTTAGGCTTTGCCGTAGTCGGGTCATTATTCTAGAGCCTTATTTACGAATTGTCTATGACATTAACACTTGCAGAAATGTCCTTACCGGTCTCCTCCGACTTTCGTTACCTAGGGTCACTCTTACAGGGGGATAGTGGGATTGACCGGGACGTAACGCATCGGATCAACTCAGGGTGGATGAAAGTACGGTCTCCCATTGCCTTCTATAGCATCGTGCAGATGTGGATCTCTACTGGCTGATGATGATGATGATCTAAAGTCACCTCTGAGAAGCACTAAGTAGGTACAGAAGCGACAGACAGACAGCTGCAAGTTTGTATACCTATTTGTTTGATGTGTGTTTAGTGACTTGGTATATTGTCGTAGTGTGTTTACAAAAATAATAAGACTTCTCTGTCTCCTCCCGTGGATCGTAAAAGCTGACTAAGGGGACACACACCAGGGGATTGGCTCCAGCATCAACCTGAGTACCTAACATCGACACTGCGATCACCAAACCGCCTGCCAAGCGTGGTCCGTTTTCAAATCAAATCGTTTTCTTAGACTCCGTTCATTATGCATACATACATAAACACACGCCTTTTTCCCCAAAGGGGGTAGACAGAGCCTCAATGGGCCTTTTCACAGTGGGTAGCACCATCGTGGAATATAGACATGACAAGTGGTGAGCTCATCGCCGCAATCGCTTCCCACGACTGACTCGGCTAACGCTTTCTTCCAGTAATAACACATCCATAACAAATCTTATACAAACGAATCTTATCAACAAGTCCGGGTTAATCCCTTGGTCAGCTTTTATGACATCCACGGGAGGAGAAGGAGGGGTATATTCTTAGGACAGACATCAAAGATTTCAATATCGAAATCTTTCCCAGACACACCACAGGAAGCCGCCCATTTTAACGTACAGAATAAATAACTTAGGGCGCGAAAGAACAATGTACTTATTTTTTAACTTTGCATGCTGTAAAGCTGATCATGGCCTGTACCTTTTAATCTTTATTATCATCTTATGTACCCATAATTCGCATAATAAATGATTGATTGATTTATTGATTCATTGAAAGAACATGGGCAACTACCCATACATTGTTTGACCTAACTTTTTTGACTAAAGCACTAAAGTAACGTACAGTTGAGATACTTTTGGTTATTGATTATTATTATCAATCTTCGATAAATTTTATAGAATAACCAAAAGTTGTTAAACTGAAAAAGCTAATTTAATTTCTTGCGTAGAAGTTGTGGGAAGCTTGTTACGTTTTGTTTCACGCAAATTTATTGAGTTGATTTATAAAATTAATTAGAAATACATCTTTTGCTTCCCAAATTCTAAAAATATACGAGTTCTTTAGAAAAATTGCACAAAAAACAACATTTAGAACCGTACTAATTACTTCCATGAAGGGCTCCATGGCTAATTTATTTTTATCCTGGGTCAGCGGTTGCCCGCTTCCTTTCCATATTTGGTTGATTGTGTACCTACTAGTGACTGTACGAATGACTCAATGAATGATGCGTACTATTAAAGACTCTGTGTCTATTTCTGGCTGTCTACAGTGAATCTACACTGTCAGTCAGCTGTGTCCAAGGCCGTCTCACGCCAATGGATGTGAATTTAGCGGACTGTTTGTTTGTTTGAGCAGTGCAAGCCGGGACGGTTTGAAAACATTGACCGAACTGAATGCACTAACAAGGAAAGCTACGCAACCTTAGAGAACTTAAAAAAATTGTCTGGCTGGACATCATTTTTTCTTAGCGCTTTTTCACCTTTGGAAACATCGTAAAATCGCGTATTAAGAACAACATGTTTATTATTATTTAGCAAGCTAAAAGTTTTGAAAATTAGTTTGAACCTATGAAACATCCATTAAGAAAATTTTGAAAATTCCTTCGAACTTAAACCTAAAATTTTCACTGTCGACTCTTTTTTCGGTAACTTGTAACGAAGAATGTTGTGTAGTAGATTAAACGTATGCAAGAGCGATTCAAGACGATCATGTTGTAAAAACAAAAAAAAACTTACTATTATACAAGTTGTGTTTTTTTTAAGTTGCTCTTGTAGAGAATATGCATATACACATTTGAAAAATCATAACTTCTAAACTACTAAAAATCGTGGAACATACATGGAGTATTTTCGGATACGCCCAGGTGAGATGGATGAATCTAAAATAAAAAACGTTACTTTTTGGACCAGCCTGTATAATCAAAGTGTGTAACTCAAGTTATGTCCATAAAATTCGGATTTTATCAAGAAATCGAATGGTCTATTAATTGATTCCATTCTAAAAAAAAAACACTTGTTAATTGAATTAGTACCGAATACTTAACATCATGATTTTTTAATGGTATATATTTGGAATAGTTGTGTATAATAAGCTAAACTAAGTTAGCTAACTAACGTGAATTGTGCTTCCGCTGAGTTTCAGGCCAATTCAAGCAAGGATCCGTCAGTCCACACCACACGTATGACGTTACGGTTCTCTCTTTGTGTTGGTAACACCAACTCGTAATGCTTAAAATTAGCGCGATCGAGTGTGCAGTTGGCAACGCGCTCGGATCTCCAGGATGTGCACCAATAGGGACTAATGGCGACATACCGTGAGGCAAGCTACATCATTCGAACAAGTAATTAAGTAAAAATTAAAAAAAAAAACCCTCAACGCAATGAAACGGCTGAACCGATTTTGATCAAACATAGCTAAGAACAATCGCGACAAATTCACCTTTCAAACAAAAAAGAAATCGAAATCGGTTCATCCGTTCGGGAGCTACGATGCCACAGACAGACACAGACAGAGACGTCAAACTTATAACACCCTGTCGTTTTTGCGTTTCACGAAATCTAGATATTGAATCTAGGTATACTGTATACCTACCTAGGTACATATTAAAATTTTCGTGACCTACAAAGTTTCTTCCGTTCATACCCAGTCTCACCAACTGGGGCCGATCTAGGATTACAACTTTAAATTTTAGGTTTAACTTAAGTTAAATCCATGAAACTTGCTATGTAAGCCTTTGGGTCAGGAAATAAAAAAAGACGTGCTTTAATAATTTTGCAAATTTATCCCTTGAGGTGAAATTTATCACTTGAGGTGAAATTTATCACTTGAGGTGAAATTTATCACTTGAGGTGAAATTTTGTATGGTAATTCCCTTGATAGTTGGTAGGTATATAACCTAATTCTTGATGGAAAATTACGTGTTCATCGTTTTTAGAAATTCAATCCAAGGGTATAAAAATTTGCATTTTTAAGGTTTTATTTTTTTTAAATTGTTCTACCTTTGTTTGAGCACGATCTACCGGTTGCTACGTGACGATGTGGCCGAAGATGGAGCACAAAGGTCTAGAAGGCACCTATTCTCTCTAGCCTTGCAGAGACTCAGATCCCAGTCCTATGATGTAATTTCAAGTCCCAAGTGGACGTGGTCACGAGGTGATTGCTTGCTAGTGATCCTAGTGGTGCTTGCTTTTTATTTCTTTATATATTAACTGAGAGGTAGAAATTCACCTCTTATAAAAATATATATTTGTTCCTGTACTTACATAAAGTATGCTATGTACACCTGAATCGAACTTTAGAAAAAGCGGTTTTTTATTGAAGATCTCGTAAAATACAGAGAATTTTACAAAACCTCTAGAGTTAACCCTCGGCTTTTTAGTATTAATTTTATTTATCTAATTTTGTATCCAATAATATGCACCATTTTAATAAACAATCGAATCTAGGCAAAATTAGACGTTATTTTTTTCTTTCGAGAAAACATTGCCCTATCTTGTTTCTGGTACAGTGGTCCCTTGGAATTATATAGTGTAGTATCTATGCATATTTATAATATGAATATGTACTTGATTTATAGTAACAAGTAATAAATTTTGTAAAAATTATAAAAAAACCCTCAACGCAATGAAACGGCTGAAACGATTTTTATCAAACATAGCTAAGAAAACTCCAAACAAATACAACTTTGAAACAAAAAAAAAAAAAAAAACGGTTCATCCCATGGACGTATACTACGCCCGTGGTTCATCCGTTCGGGAGCTACGATGCCACACACACACACACACACAGACACACACAGACACGTCAAGCTTATAACACCCTTTCGTTATTGCGTCGGGGGTTAAAAATCAAATCTAAGATTGGTAATTTTGCGGCAGACACTCTTGAAGTATCGACACATCGTTAGGTACTACGAAACTCACCTGTGAACGTGACCTATGAGGTAATGCACTGTTCATAGGCAGAGGTTACCGCTTAACATCAGGTGGGCCATCTGCTTGTTCCGTCATTCAAGTAGAATAAAAAAAAAAAAAAAAAAAAAAAACTGGCCATGTATGGAAGGGCCTTACCCATACAAAAAGTCCGATAACACACGTAGTCACAAAGACCAACTGAAAGCAAAGCGAACTGACTCACTCACTTTATAAGCTTCAAAACTATCGTTACTTGTGCTAATATTTATTCTGTGCTATCGTTCCCTAAGGCCCGTCCATAAGTAGGTACACAAGTTTATTATTAATATTCATTAACTAACAACACACAAGGACAAACACATTTTTAGACGCAAATATCCTCTATCTTATCTAAACCATTACAATAACTCTACATATATTTGTTTATGAAACTAAAAATATGATGAAAACGAACGTGAAAAAAATCCTTGTCAAGCGATTATAGTAGGTACGTATAATACATAAATAGGCAAACACCTTTTTCCTTTTTCCCCGAAGGGGGGTAGGCAGAGCCTCAATGTGCTACTTTTCACAGTGGGTTACACCATCTTGGAATATAGACTTGACGAGTGGTTAGCTCAACGCCGCTATTGCTTCCCACGACTGACTCGGCTAACGCTTTCATCCAGTAATAACATATTCCTTAGTAAGCCACCAGCCAGGAAAAATCTTATACCAACGAATCTGATTAAAAAGTCCGGGTAATCCCTTAGTTGGCTTTTACGACATCCACGGGAGGAGACGGAGGGTTATATTCTTAGGCCGGACACACCACAGTATTTATAGCACCACAGCAGCAAATATAGTACTAGAATTTACGCTTTAGATTGTACTTTGGTATACACTTTTGACCGTCGTGTCCGGCCTAATAAAACACTAGTAATAGAAACATTTAGTAGTAGTAGAGCTTTTTTGTGAAAGAGTTTGTCCGGGGAAGTACTACCACCATATCTATTTCTGCCGCAAAGCAGTAGTGCTCGCATTGCTGTGTTCCGGTTTGAAGGGTAACCGCCGGTGCCGGTGAAATTACAGGCACATAAGGCTTTTCATCTTTATGTCTCAGGGTGGTGGGCGCAGTGCAATGCCACATAGGGTGCGTTCTAGGTGGACGTGCCCTATGAGGTAATGCACTATTCATGGGCATTGCAGTGGGCCACCTGCTTGACCTGTCATTCCAAGTAGTATAAAAAAACACCCTTTCGTCTCCTCCCGTGGATGTCGTCAGGGACTGCACCAGGGGATGGGCAGCAGCATCCACTTGAGTACTTAACACTAATACTGCGATCCAAGCGTGCTGATTATGGCAAACCCCCCATTGCATTCTGTTGGGTAGCAATTGACGACCTCTGTAGCGCGTTGGGCGAGTAGCCGGCTGGTGTACTTGGCTGGTGAAGCTTGGTCTACTTAACAGAGCGAAGCTGTACTTCACTGCGGGGCAAAGGCTGCTTCTCTATAAGTCGCAAGTCCGGCCCCACATGGAGTACTGCTGTCACCTCTGGGCAGGAGCACCTGGCTACCAGCTTGGACCTTTTGACTCGGTTCAAAGGCGTGCAATGAGAATTGTCGACAATCCCAAGCTCACGAACGGAATTGAGCCCTTAAGTCTGTGAGGAGAGACTTTGCCTCTCTCTGCGTGTTCTACCGTTTGTATAATGGGTTTTGTTCCGAGGAATTGTTTGACATGATGCCTACAGCAACCTTTTTTCACCGCACCGCTCGCCATCGGCAGAGGATTCATCCGCACACCTGAGAGCCAGGGTGGTCCCGGACTGTGCGGTTTCAGAGAAACTTCCTCCCTCGAACTCTCAGGTTGTGGAATGATCTCCCTGCTGAGGTTTTCCCGAGCGACTGCAGTATTGGGGTTCTTCAAAAGGGGTGTTTGGAAATTTTGAAAGGGTCGGCAACGCGCGTGTGATGCCTCTGGTATTGCAGGCGTTCATAGGCTACGGTAACCGCTTACCAACAGGTAGGCCGTAAGCTTGATTGCTACCTAGGTAGTATAAAAAAAAAAAAAAAAAGTTGCGGGAGGTTGCGGGTTCGATTCCCGCTGCAGGACAAATAAATAAATAAATAAATAATGCCGGACACAGTTCGCACAACATTATCTAGCCCCAAGCTAAGCAGAGCAGTACACAGTATTAGTTATGTCAAAAATGGATAATTTTAGTATGAGAAAAAGACAAGACCACTGAATGACAAGCACCAGCGATGGTGGCGCCCTCTTAGATTAGTTTTGCCTGTGGCTCCCCATTACATTTTAATAATAATATATATTTTGCTGGACAGTTCACACAACATTATCTAGCCCCAAGCTAAGCAGAGCTTGTGTTATGGGTACTAGATAACTGATACAACTAATACAATACATTAAATAGATAGATATTTTTTATTATGCATAGAAAATACCCAGAACACCCTGAACAAATATCTGCGATCGCACAAATATTTGTTCCGAGGCGGGAATCGAACCCGCAACCTCCTGTGTCCCAGGCCACCCTTCACCCGCCGCGCAACAGAGGTCGTTTGTATGATCTGCAAATATTTGTTCCGGGTCTGGGTGTTATCATGTTATGGTACCACGGTACGCGTATTTAATGAATCCCATGTCCCTTCACCTACGACATTAAAAACTATGAAATTGTAAAAGTCAAGTCAAATAGTACATTATGGTACTAGTGTGTAATGTTGGTGATTACCGCTGAGGCGCAGGTGAGGGTCTTAAGGGGCCCCCTCCTGATTTGAACTAAAATCTTGTAGGTTCGTCCAATTCAACGTTTGAAAGAGAGGCACTGTGTAAAATAAGAGCCAGTTCCAGATCACTTGGTTGGAATTCGGAAAATTCCACTACTTACTTGCGAAACGGCAATAAACGCGCAAAATATTTATAAAACTTGTTCCAGCACGTACGTTTTTTTGAGAAAGTCATACAATATTGTAAAAAAAATGCTTGTTATTTAGATTCTACACAACATGGGCAAGATACCCTGGAAGCCCTTTTTATACTTTACAGTTTATAGGTACATTATGATCATCCAAAGTTCAGGCAAAATTGTGCAAATAAGCTGATTTTTGAAGGACTAAATAGAATATAGTGTTAAAAACAAAAACTTTTTTCACGTATCTAGATATATTATTCAAGATACATATTTGTCCAAAACATCTGACGAAAAAATTGTTACAACTTCATAATCACGTACGAGCTGAGCACCAGCGTTTTTATCGAAAGTACTGGAGTTGGCTGCTCTTAAGAGAGCCGAGGACGGTAATCATCAATACACACGTGTATCATACGACGTTTTTCATCACACTTGTGAAGAAAACAATAATAAAACAGAAATACACACTCTGTGTAAATGTTCAACTGTCTCTATAACTCACTTGTGAATAATAGCAATGAAAAAGTCACAGTTTGATTACAGGTGTAAAACAGAAATACACACTCTGTGTAAATGTTCAACTGTCCCTATAACTCACTTGTGAATAATAGCAATGAAAAAGTTACAATTTGATTACCTACTGGTGTCATTATGTGCCTAATTGCGGTGAAATTAGAGCCACTTTATAAGCAAGTGTGTTGAAAAGTATTTTATTCATTGAAATCCCAAGGATCATTTTGAATCTTCTTATAAAATAAATTTACTCCTGTTCCAATGCAACTAAACCTAGAAGAATCAGGCAACAAACACGGCTCAGCTTTATTTGATGATCCTTCTTACTACTAGGCGGGGAGCGCCTGTGTGGTGCCTCGAGAACCAGTGGAAAATGATTCAAAGAAAAAAGAAACCAGTATACCAAGTTTCGTACAGATCGCTTGTAAAATACGACCTGTAGGCTTTGATTTTAAAACCAACAAATAAAAACTCTAAGCCTGTAGAGGAGTGCCAACAAACAGACAGACGAAAGCAAATTGAACTTGAAGCAGAGACGCTTCGCTCGCTCGGTCAATTAATAACTAATTTATTAATTTTGCAACGACAGTCATAGTAAATTAGAAGAGGTATTTCGGTCACCTTGTAATTTTATAAAAACCAGATCAGTTCAGCTTTAGAAAGCTCGGAAAAACTTACGTATCGCTAAAAATATGCACGTTCTAGATTTATCTTAGTAGGTACCTACTTCGCTTCCTATTTAAAACTGCCTAAAGAAACAATATATAGTAAGATTTTTGTGAAAAATATATTTTTCAATGCAAGCTTTTATAAAATTAGTGATCGTAACCGTGTGCTAATCAAAATGAGCCTAAACACGACCAGTCTACTTTTATCCATCGAGGAGTTCCGTTGTCCACCTTCCGTCTCAATCATCAGATCAGCTCGCTGTCACCATCATATTGCATTGTCATCGGAACTTGACAGGTATGCAAAATATCATCTCAATCAGTTGAGGATAACTGCTTTAAAAGGTTCAGTTGCAAGATTCCACCCGGACAAACAACATTATAAAAGCTTGTAAAAAACCATGGATTTATTCTTCTTCTCTTCTTAAAATGAATTCTAATTAAAGGAGAGCTACAAACAATTTCGCCAATGTCAAGTGATATAAATGTATTTTTTGAAGTCAAGTCGTCAAGAGTCTCTGTCAAGTCATAACCCAGTTCAGATAGTGGCAGAAAAACCAAGTTTTTACAGGAAAAGTCCACCATTACGAAAAGACACGCAATACACTTAAATTTAACTACATCACACATGTGCTATTTATCCAAGTTACACCGGTTAAAATGCACCAAAATTACACGAAATAACTCGAAAAAACACATTAACATGTAACTAAATAAATAGGACGACGTTTCTTTCAAAAATGAGCCCATAGTTTATATTATTATGCATTGAAAAATCGTCAATGTTTCACAAAAACAAATAAACAAACGCTCACCAGTATTTATAGTAGGTACGTCAGATCCACACACACTAAAGGCGCCGACTGCCGCCGCTTGCCGGCTCGGCTACTCTATACTCAACACAATGACAGTTATTTACTGGGGAGATCTAAAACTCGGCATGTGCTATGTAGGTTACGCTTGCGTAGCGGAGCGTGATGTAATTCGCGATAACAGATTGTAGCCTAGTTATTAGAGCCTGCGAGGTATTAAGAGGCAACTAGCCGCCAATTTCCATCACTATCTAACTCAGTAAAGTTCAGATAAGTTATAAGGAGACGGAATTGCTTCTGAAACCATCTAGATGTTTGTATTTTCTGTTATGGAAATGATTCTGAGATGGTTCTGTAAATAAATCCTTTTTTTACAAGCTTTTAATTAACTTGCAATTTATGTATGTATGTCCGGGTAGAATCTTGCAACTGAATTTTAAAACAGTTATCCCCAACTGATTGTGCTGAAATTTTGCATACCTGTCAAGTTCCGGTGACAATACAATATGACGGTGACAGCGAGCTGATCTGATGATGGAGACGGAAGGTGGACAACGGAACTCCTCGATGGATAATGGTAGTCTGGCCGTGTTTAGGCTCATTTTGATCAGCACACGGTTACAATCACTAATTTTATAAAAGATTGTATTATAATAAAAACACAAATTTATTTACCTACTAATTTATTTTAATTTTGAGTTATATTTAAGCTTCCTACGTTACAAATTAAGTGACAACCAACACTGTGTGAACAAACAACAACGTGTTAACAGTTCCACGCTGTTTATGAATGGTTTAAGCATTTTGCTGATACAAAACTCCATACCGCGTTTCTAATTACCTCAAAAAGACTCGATTCACAGCGTATTTTTATCTCAACAGAGGAAAACAATTCTATCAGCAGATTTTAATTAACCATTAGTAATGCAAGTGATGGCAACTATCCAACACGATTACCAGTTTTCAGTTCAATGTATTACATCAATAATTACGATCTCCTGAAAACTGTGTTGTCATTTCACTCTCATCTCTCATGATATTTCACTCTCATCTCTCATGATATTTCACTCTCATCTCTCATGATATTTCACTCTCATCTCTCATGACATTTCACTCTCATCTCTCATGATATTTCACTCCCATCTCTCATGATATTTCACTCTCATCTCTCATGACATTTCACTCTCATCTCTCATGATATTTCACTCTCATCTCTCATGACATTTCACTCTCATCTCTCATGATATTACACTCTCATCTCTCATGACATTTCACTCTCATCTCTCATGATATTTCACTCCCATATCTCATGATATTTCACTCTCATCTCTCATGATATTTCACTCTCATCTCTCATGATATTTCACTCTCATGTCTCATGATATTACACTCTCATCTCTCTTGATATTTCACTCTCATCTCTCATGATATTTCACTCTCATCTCTCTTGATATTTCACTCTCATCTCTCATGATATTTCACTCTCATCTCTCTTGATATTTGACTCTCATCTCCCATGATATTTCACTCTCATCTCTCATGATATTTCACTCTCATCTCTCATGATATTTCACTCTCATCTCTCATGATATTTGACTCTCATCTCTCATGATATTTCACTCTCATCTCTCTTGATATTTCACTCTCATCTCCCATGATATTTCACTCTCATCTCTCATGATATTTCACTCTCATCTCTCATGATATTTCACTCTCATCTCTCATGATATTTCACTCGCAGCTCTCTTGATATTTCACTCGCAGCTCTCTTGATATTTGACTCGCATCTCTCGTGATATTTCGCTCTCATCTCTCATGATATTTCACTCGCATCTCTCTTGATATTTGACTTGCATCTATCATGATATTTCATTCTCATCTCTCATGATATTTCACTCTCATCTCTCATGATATTTCACTCTCATCTCTCATGATATTTCACTCGCAGCTCTCTTGATATTTGACTCTCATCTCTCATGATATTTCACTCTCATCTTTCATGATATTTCACTCTCATCTCTCCTGATATTTGACTCTCATCTCTCTTGATATTTCACTCTCATATCTCATAATATTTCACTCGCATCTCTCTTGATATTTCACTCTCATATCTCATGATATTTCACTCTCACCTCTCTTGATATTTCACTCTCATCTCTCATGATATTTCACTCGCAGCTCTCTTGATATTTGACTCTCATCTCTCATGATATTTCACTCTCATCTTTCATGATATTTCACTCTCATATCTCATGATATTTGACTCTCATCTCTCTTGATATTTCACTCTCATATCTCATGATATTTCACTCTCATCTCTCTTGATATTTCACTCTCATCTCTCTTGATATTTCACTCTCATCTCTCATGATATTTCACTCGCAGCTCTCTTGATATTTGACTCTCATCTCTCATGATATTTCACTCTCATCTCTCATGATATTTCACTCTCATATCTCATGATATTTCACTCGCATCTCTCATGATATTTCACTCTCATCTCTCTTGATATTTCACTCTCATCTCTCATGATATTTCACTCGCAGCTCTCTTGATATTTGACTCTCATCTCTCATGATATTTCACTCTCATCTCTCATGATATTTCACTCTCATATCTCATGATATTTCACTCGCATCTCTCATGATATTTCACTCTCATCTCTCATGATATTTCACTCGCATCTCTCATGATATTTTACTCTCATATCTCATGATATTTCACTCGCATCTCTCATGATATTTCACTCTCATCTCTCATGATATTTCACTCGCATCTCTCTTGATATTTCACTCGCATCTATCATGATATTTCACTCTCATCTCTCATGATATTTCACTCTCATCTCTCATGATATTTCACTCGCATCTCTCTTGATATTTCACTCGCATCTATCATGATATTTCACTCGCATCTATCATGATATTTCACTCGCATCTATCATGATATTTCACTCGCATCTCTCATGATATTTCACTCGCATCTATCATGATATTTCACTCGCATCTCTCATGATATTTCACTCGCATCTCTCTTGATATTTCACTCGTATCTCTCATGATATTTCACTCGCATCTCTCATGATATTTCACTCTCATCTCTCATGATATTTCACTCGCATCTCTCATGATATTTCACTCTCATCTCCCATGATATTTCACTCACATCTCTCTTGATATTTCACTCTCATCTCTCATGACATTTCACTCTCATCTCTCATGATATTTCACTCGCATCTCTCTTGATATTTGACTCGCATCTCTCTTGATATTTCACTCGCATCTATCATGATATTTCACTCTCATCTCTCATGATATTTCTCTTGAAGTAATGAAAAGTAGAAGTTTAGAGAACAGAATAAAGATACCAGCTCATAAATCAGCGCTGCTCCACAAAAGTTTATTCTGTATGGCTTACATAATATATAATAAGCCGCCTAGAGAAATTAAAGGACAAGAGAGTTTTCAAATGTTTAAGAATAAATTGAAGTTTTTCTTGACTTCTAAGGCTTATTACTCGATTAACGAATATTTGGCACACAAAAAACATGTTATTTGAATTACTATTATTTTATATGAAAATGCTATTCAAATTTATAATCAAATTACTGTTTTATAATGATATTGCATGAATTTAATTAATTACTTCCTGACCTACTCATTATGTTAAAATTATTTGTTGTTTTTTTTTTTAATTGTATGCCTTGACAAGGCGAAACATGGTGGTACTTTCTCTTTTTAACCCCCGTATAAAAACGAAGGGGTGTTATAAGTTTGACGTGTCTGTGTGTCCCATCGTAGCTCCCGAACGGATGAAACGATTTAGTTTTTTGTTTTGTTTGAAAATTGAATTTTTCGGGAGTGTTCTTAGCTATGTTTGATCAAAATCGGTTCAGCCGTTTCATTGCGTTGAGGGTTTTTTTAATTTTAACAAAATTAATTACTTGTATAACATCTTGTAAACCTGTGTTTCGGACAAATAAATTATCTTATCTTATCTTATCTTTCTCTTTGTACACTAGATACCGCTTTCCAGTAATTCAGTAACATCAAACAAAACAGCGGGAACCACGCACGGCTGAGATGCACCTGGCATTCTGCCATTTCAAGATTTTATTAACTTCTGTGTAAATGCTTATAGAACTAGGTAAGAAATATTATTATTATAAACCAGTTTGTCTTCCTGTCTTGCGTTAGATGTTAATTGTCGCATAAAAATGCCATAATTATGTTTAATATTACAAGCTTCTGAATGTAGGTATGTATTATATATATGTTGCAGCAAACTGGTTCAATTCAATTTAAAATTTATTTATTCAGTCTTGTTACCAATTATTGTACAGTAGGAAAAGTCAATTTCTACATAGGTACCTGAATAATATTCTGAGAATGACAGTTAAAAGAAAAATAAAAACCGGCAAAGTGCGAGTCGAACTCGCGCACGAAGGGTTCCGTTCCGTACCATCTGTAAAAACGGCAAAACAAACACGTTTGTTGTATGGAAGCCCCCTTAAATGTTTATTTTATTCTGTTTTTTAGTATTTGTTGTTATAGCGGAAACAGAAATACATCATCTGTGAAAATTTCAACTGTCTAACTATCACGGTTCATGAGTTACAGCCTGGTGACTTTAGAGCATTGCAGGCCTCCGTTCCGTGTTGCTCGATGCTGGTGACAGACGGACGGACGGACAGCGAAGTCTTAGTAATAGGGTCCCGTTTTACCCTTTTAGGTATGGAACCCTAAAATTAACTTAACTGGCTCAAAGCATGAGTATTGCCATTCAGCCTGGCAATGCAGCCAGCGTCTTAGGGACGCTTCCGTCTGGTAGTGATTTGGATCAGTTGAGCTATCTCTTGTACTATTATTTAGTCTGTGGCCATAGTGTGTCTGTATGTATGTATGATTTTTTGTTGACACGTAACTCTAAGAAATATTTATAGGAAAACAACAAGTTCTAAGAAATATTTACCTACGTTCAGTTCAGGTAAGAAGGTAAGACCAGAAAGCCCAAAGATGTGTGAATGAAGCCGGTAAGGTGAAATGTTTCACAAAGATGTGTGAATGAAGCCGGTAAGGTGAAATGTTTCACAAAGATGTGTGAATGAAGCCGGTAAGGTGAAATGTTTCACAGAGCCAGACAACAGCTATATTACGTCACTATCTAACTCGGTAAAGTTCAGGTAAGTAAGAACGGGGCAGAACATAGAGCACGCGAAACAAATAGTGAGCGAAAAAAACGAAAAACAGTAACTGTCTCAAGAAAATGACTATTTTAAATAATCTTAACTTATGCTTTTATAAATCTATAAAATTGCCTTTAACATTGTGAAAGAATCATTAAAATAGCTTCAGGCGTTTGGAACCAGCAGGCTTTTTTGTAAACTATAGGTAACTTTGGATTTTTTTCCTGTAAAACGCAACAGCAAATAAAAAAGAAACCTTATTTTCCTATTTTTTAACTATATTATACCTAGGTACTATATTTTTTTATTATTTGGGTCTTTGGGTCATCCTTTTAGCAGAAGTAGGCTTTTGATAAGTCTATATTGCAGTTTTGGGTCTATTATCTATTATTATAAGTATATGTGTATGTTCAAGGTTGCACAGTGAGCCATGGAACGAGCTATGCTCGGAGTTTCTCTGAAAGATAAAATTTGAAATGAGATTATCCGACAGAGAACTAAAGACATTGCCATAGCCCACCGGATTAGCGAGCTGAAGTGGCAATGGGCTGGTCATAATATGCCGAAGAACCGACAACCGTTGGAGTAAGTGAGTTCTTGAGTGGAGACCGCGTCTTGGCAAACGTAGCGTGGGGCGCCCTCTGGCTAGCTGGAGCGATGAGTACGAGAGGCGGCGGCAGAAAGTGGATGAGAAGAGCCGAACACCGGGCTCAGTGGCGCATGTTGGGAGAGGCCTATGTCCAGCAGTGAACTAATGTGGGTTGAATATGATTTATGTGGAAAGATTTTAACCATAAATATTCCCATATAGATACGTTACGTTCCTCATTGCCATTCTTTAGAGCAATGGGGCAGATTACGGATGTTGCAACGAGTTGCCCTGACACCATTTTTGTGTACATCGCGGTTAATCTAACACATAAATGCGGGTTATAGTACAGTTTATGGGTTTATTAGGGTAAAAGCAGACGGAGCGGGTACACAAGCCACATACATACATGCGGGTATACATGTTTGACGACCTCTGTGGCGCGGCGGGCGAAGGTTCGCTTGCGACGCAAGGGGTTGCGGGTTTATGTCCCGCTGCGTGAGAGATGTTTGTATGACCTGTTCCGTGTCTGTGTTGTGGTACATAGTGCTCGTAGTTCCTGATACACACGACACAGGGGATCCTATTGTGGGATCAGCAGGGCTATTTTGAAACAATCGAAAAGGTTTCCGATCCGGATTCCATTTCAAATCCGATGGAGTTCATAAATGCGAATCTAAAACCGTCGGATTGAACGTCGGAAGCTTCCGACCACGCTTGACGCGGATCGTAAATAGTTAAAAATGAAAGGTTCTTAGAAGCGAATCATCTTGATTGAACACCACTCACGTTTGCTTGTCAAGCTAATTTCAAAAAATACAATATTTGTATGATTTCGAGTTACACTTGCAAATATATGTCGGAAAGTTTCGAATTCTAATGTCAAAGTTTTCGATATCGGATATTTAGAATGGCATCTTTCGGAATCTCCGTCCGGAATTTCCGAATCCGCTGTTGGAAGGCTTTTCGAACGTTTTAAAATAACCCTGCAGGACTGTGTATGTGACTGTTGGGTGTTATGTCTGTTGTTAAAATACGGTGGTGCCAACTCTGATCCAGCTCGACATAGGATGCTCTCTCTTTTCGACCAGATAGTTGCTGCCCATCCGTGTTTATTTGAGTTTTGACCAGATAGTTGCTGCCCACCCGTGTTTATTTGAGTTTTGACCAGATAGTTGCTGCCCACGCGTTTTTATTTGAGTTTTGACCAGATAGTTGCTGCCCACGCGTGTTTATTTGAGTTTTGACCAGATAGTTGCTGCCTTTATTTGAGTTTTGTTTCTCTCTCAGTTCGGACACGTTTGTGAAGCAATGCTATTGATCAATGCTACTACATAAATGTCTATTCTCATGTAAATAACGCTATAAACGCCATTCTGTTTATTTTGGCTAAAGATAACGAATTTTTATGTGAATCTATCGATCAGTTGTGCCCTTTTCTATGCCCTTCGGACTGGCATTTAGGTTACTGTTTGGGTGACGTCATAATAGCCAAAGCATCACGCTTTTATTAAACTGTTTTATTTAGCTTGCCATGTTTGTTTTTTGAGACTTTTTTATTTGACGACCTCTGTGGCGCAGCGGGCCAAGGTTGGCCTGCGACGCAGGAAGTTGCGGGTTCGATTCCCGCCTCGGAACAAATATTTGTGCGAACGCAGATATTTGTTCAGGGTGTTCTGGGTATTTTCTATGTATAATAAAAAATATCTATCTATGTATTATATTGTATTAAGTATATCAGTTATCTAGTACCCATAACACAAGCTCTGCTTAGCTTGGGGCTAGATAATGTTGTGTAAAACTGTCCAGCATTATTATAGCATTATTTTAATTAATAACCCATTCCCTGTTGACCGATTGATAAGAAAGAGTCGTGTCAAGCGTACCCGCGCTATATACTCGTAACCAGATACTGCCACTCCAGGAAAGAAGGACAATACCAGACATATGTACTATAGTTAAAATAGTGCAGTGTGCTATAGATTCTCCGCATCTCCTCTCACACTTTTTACCACTTTGGAAGTGTCTCTCGCGCAAACTATTCAGTATAGATAAAAATGAGATAAGAAATCTCAACATCATTTTTGAAGACCTATCCATAGATACCCCACACGTATAGGTTTGATGTTTTTTTTTTTGAGTTTCAGTTCTAAGTATGGGGAACCCCAAAAATAATTGTTTTTTTTTCAATTTTTGTGTAAAAATCTTAATGCGGTTCACAGAATACATCTACGTACCAGGTTTTAACAGTATAGCTCTTATAGTTACGGAAAAAAGTGGCTGTGACATACTCGGACAGACAGACAGACATGACGAATCCATATGGGTTCCGTATTTTTTTTTACGGAACCCTAAAAACTGGTTGACTTTCCTGAACTAGATCTGTTTGACTCTGAGCCAGCCTACTTCAGGCGCGTGCTTTCTGACCATTGGTTTGAATTGGTTTGATAACTCTTTATATTTATATTTATAACTCTAATGTAACTTTGTAGTGTAACTTTTCTTTCTCTTTTTTAAGTTTGGATTATTATATTTAATTGTTAAGTATTTAAGGCGAACAAGTTTTTTTTTCTAAATTCTTATATGTGAAGACAGGTTAATGGTTATTCGTTTTTATAATTGTGATTTATTAGATATATACACCGTTTGTTTTCTGAATAAAATCATCATCATGATCATTAATCATCATCTTTCTGTCCAATATTGTATACAGGGTGTCTCATATTTAATGGATAATCCAGCAAGACCATAAAGGGGGGGAAAACGCCGCTCAGAAAAAAAAAATAAAAATAAAAAATCTTTAACAGTCCTGGAAATACGACACTTTAAAAAAAAAACTAAAGTTGCTGCCTATACGCACATTATTGGACACTACAACCACAAATGGAGGTTTTTTTTTTTTTTTTTCTGTGAAATATTCCTGAATGTTGGGCCTTGCTAACGTCCTACCCAATTCATGACCAGCTATTGCTGTTTTTTTTACAAAAGGTTTTAAAAAACCAGAATAGCAAATGTCTGTTTTTAATGTCTAAGTTTGAGCACCTCTGGTGAAAAAAAAAACGTATAGTGACCTGGGTGGCCAACAATTTTGAAAACATGCCTACTTTATGCGATTTCTAAAACGGTATTACACGCGATATTTTTATTTGAAAATTATTAAGTTATTGCTAGTTATGTATCAAGAGCCCTTCTTTGCTAGAACATAAAAGTTAAAAATAAAATATAAATGTATTTAAATGTTTCTTTTGGTATGTAATAATTGAAACCACAATTTGAGCATGATGTAATCTTTATTTTTTTTATTACAATAGGTGTTCGAATTGCCTACCCCCTACTCTAATACAAGCTCTGCACCGTCGGACAAAAGATCTTTTCAGCAGTCGCGTGTACCTGCGCTGTTCAATCTCTTGAGCCGCTTCCTGAACGCGCTGACGCAGTTCTTCGATTGTTGTGGTTGCTTTTTTGTACACTTTTTCCTTAAGGCAGCCCCAATAAAAAAAGTCCAAGGGGTTTAGGTCAGGCGACCGTGGTGGCCATAAAATTGGTCCCAAACGGCCGATCCACCTGTTGGGGTATGTTTCGTCCAGGTATCTTCTTACAGACACAGCGTAATGTGCTGGACATCCATCATTCTGTAACCATATTATTTGTCGGATCGCTAAAGGCACTTCTTCTAATAATCCGGGCAGAACATTTTGCAAAAAATTTAAATAGCCCGGCCCATTTAAGTTGCCTGGCATTTCGTATGGGCCTATAATTTTGCCATTTAGTATCCCTGTCTAGTAGTTAATTTTGAACTGGTATTGTGATTTATCCTCACGTATCAGATGAGGATTTGTCAACTGCCAGCTATGAAGGTTGTGCAGGTTCAAAAAGCCGTCTCTTTTGGCCGAAGATTCATCGCTCCACAAAATTCTATCAAAAAACTCCGAATCTTCTTCAATTTTGTCTAACATTAGGCGACAAAAAGTTACTCTTGCAGCAAAGTCCCTTGGCTGCAGAGTTTGCACACGGGTGACATGGTATGGGTGAAATTTACGCCGTTTCAATATTCTATGCACTGTCGACTTTGCAATGCCTTCGCGTCTTGCTATATCTCGAACAGAAATTGTAGAGTCTTCTGCGACTTTATTGAGCACAATGTCCTGGGCGTCAATTAACTGGGGTCTTCCTTCACTTGTACCACCTAAGCCACGACCAGGAATCCTTCCTTCTAAATAGCAGCTGTGCACTCTAATAAATACGCGGTAATCAGGGTGGCGTGCATTTGGGTATCTCTCCCGATAAAGTGCTGCGGCTGCACTGGCGTTTCCACCACACTCCCCATAAAGGAAATGCATATTGCAATACTCCTGAGCTGAGTACTGTACACGAGGCATAGCAGTCTCTTGAGTAGCGCCAAACAAGATATAATACTGAAGCACCAAAACCAGTCCAGTTGAATGCAGAGTCGTTGTAAACAGCACAGAAAATAGTCCAACCGTAATGCACAAAACAAAGTCCGAAAGAATGCCGAGTAGTCGTGATATCGAAAGTAAGCCGTGAGAACCGAAAATGCACATGTGATGTCGGGAGAATCAAGATACGCACTAAAATCACTTATCTAAATATCAGTCAACCACGTAACAAATCCTAAACACACAAAGGGATAGGGAAGCGTACCTGTTTATCCCTCTTACTCGCATGCGGCCAAATATTGTTATCTCTCTCACACAAGCACTTGTGTGTGCGTCATGCACCCAGAAAGAATTTCGACCATTATTATTACCACCTGTTATTACCTGTCTCAAGTCAGGTAGCAAGTAATGGTCTATCAGCCAGGTCCGTCTGATCCTCTGCACACGTTTTAAAACGTATTTAGGTAGCTATTATTGATATTATTTGCAACTTTTAAAAATATTAAATTTATGAAAAATACGTTTTTAGTGTGTCACATAGCAATATCTTAATAATTTTCAAATAAAAATATCGCGTGTAATACCGTTTTAGAAACCGCATAAAGTAGGCATGTTTTCAAAATTGTTGGCCACCCAGGTCACCATACGTTTTTTTTTCACCAGAGGTGCTCAAACTTAGACATTAAAAACAGACATTTGCTATTCTGGTTTTATAAAACCTTTTGTAAAAAAAACAGCAATAGCTGGTCATGAATTGGGTAGGACGTTAGCAAGGCCCAACATTCAGGAATATTTCACAGAAAATAAAATAAAAAAATCCTCGATTTGTGGTTGTAGTGTCCAATAATGTGCGTATAGGCAGCAAATAATGTTTTTTTTTTAAAGTGTCGTATTTCCAGGACTGTTAAAGATTTTTTATTTTTTATTTTTTTTTCTGAGCGGCGTTTTCCCCCCCTTTATGCACTTGCTGGATTATCCATTAAATATGGGACACCCTATGCCCCCCCTAATGTATTCCAGTGGGCTCTGTTCCCAGTATAACGACTCCACTGGCGGCCAGCTACGTGTTTAATGTCATCGGTGCATCGTGCCTTCGGCCTGCCTAGTCTCCGGCCTCCTATCCAAGGTCTCCACTCTGTTATCCTGCGGCTCCATCTGAATACGAGCATAGCTTAATAAATTCCAATCATTATTTTTTCTATAAAACTACGTGGAAAAATCGAATTAATTTTTGAAAATATTGATCGGGCACAGTAAAAACAGACCGTAAGTGGCATTATTGAGGTTTTTAAAAAAAACATTTTATTTTTTCCCTTAGCTTTGTACAAAAACTGATGATGGACAACTATTAAGATAATCTTAGAAGTACCTGATGACCTGTGATGTACACTTTCCGAACTTTGGGTACACCAGCGTTCTCAGTTTCGCCGATAAACACCTTTAGTTCTGACACAGAATATCTAATAATACAAGTAGTTCTGATCACAATACAATTATGTGTACGTATTCAGTATTGTAAATTCGTAGTACTATAAATTCAAGATAGCCGCCGCCACAAAATGGCAGATTGTAGGTATATTTTTTCAACTCCCTTCCCCTGGGTGTCAAATGAAAGGGCTTGACTAGTAAACGACAGTACCTACGCCATGAAAAAAAAACTAATCATAGATGGCCGCCACCACGAAATGGCAGTGTATACATTTTAATAACCCCTCTATCAAATTAAAGTGCTTGACTAATAATAATAAGAATAAGAATAACTACAGTGCACCATGAAAAAAAACCAAGATGGCCGTCACCACAAAATGGCGGAAACATATTTTTAGGATTATGTATTGAGATTGCAACAAACTGACAGGAAAGAAACCTTGTAATTATGAGGCAATAAATTAATATATTTTAGTACACAACTTTCTTTTCAAACAACTACTTAATTAACTTAGAAAATATGCCTATTTTTATAAGCTTCACTTTTAGCTAACAAAAAATGTAATCAAAACTTGGAATTTAATTTTCGACCACTTCCCGATATCCGATTGAACTGAATTATGGTGAATGCGAGCTGATCTGATGTACACCCCCCGTCCCTCCCTACCCCTCCCCCAATAGTCGGGGGTTAAATAGCAGTGACGCAACGACAGGATAGGCAGCAGCATCCACCTGAGTACTCAACACCAACACTGTAATCACCAATCCGCCTGCCAAGCGTGGTGTTAAGGCAAATCCCCCCATTGCATCTATGGGGGAGGCCTAGTCTGCAGTGGAAAATGTCGAAAACTACTTGGCCGGACTTGCTACTAAAGAATTATAAGAATTAGTTATGGAAATGTAAACCTTCTAAAAATGTGCCTTCTGTAAACAAATAGCAAAACATGAAGGTGATTGCTACTTCTAACATGGCAGGCGTTATTGAATGAGTTGGAACCTACGGGCTTCGGACCAAAATAAAAAAAAGCGGTCAACTGCGAGTCGGACTCGCCCATGAAGGGCTCCGTAGCAGCAAGTAACATAATATAAAAGTTCTTGGATGGATTACGATTAATGACGTATTAAAAAAATCTACTTACTAGATCTCGTTCAAACCAATTTTGAGTGAAAGTTTACATGGTAATGTACATCATATATTTTTTTTTAGTTTTATCATTATCTTATTTTAGAAGTTATGGGGGGGGGGGGGGGGGGGGAGGACACACTTTTTACCACTTTGGAAGTGTCTCTTGCGCAAACTATTAAGTTTAGAAAAAAATTATATTAGTAACCTCAACATCATTTTTGAAGACCTATCCATAGATACCCCACACGTACAGGTTTAATGAAAAAAAAAATGTTGAGTTTCAGTTCTAAGTATGGGAACACCAAAAATAATTGTTTTTTTTTTAATTTTTGTTTAAAAATCTTAATGCGGTTTACAGAATACATCTACCTACCAAGTTTCAATAGTATAGCTCTTATAGTTTCGGAAAAAAAGGCTGTGACATACACGGACAGACAGACAGACAGACAGACATGATGAATCTATAAGGGTACCTTGTCTTTGACTACGGAACCCTAAAAAGGATGGACGGGCCTTACCTGGGGGTTAGGTTCGTAAGGACTAGGTTGCATAACGACTATAAAAGCTTAGTTTCATAGTGCCAATCTTCGACCAAAGTAAATTTTATTAACGTCGATGGTGCCAATAGTACCTAAGTAATTTCATAGTAAGTCACAAGTACAACACAAAAAAAAGCGATGGTGGCCTAACGGTTCAATAGTGCAACTCAGAATCCAACGATACCGGGTCCGATCCTAGGCTCCGCACCAATGACTTTTCTAAGTTATGTGCGGATTTCCATCGCTCTGTGCTTCAGAGGGAACGTTAAGCTGTCGGTCCCGGCTGTTATTGATTAATAGCAGTCGATAAGCCATGTCAGAGGCCCTCGGGCGGCTTGACAAACTCTGACACCAGAGGCCAGCACTACCTCATACGAAACGAAACGAAACGAGTACAACACACTTGTCACTCGTTGCCGTCACAAAGACCGACTGAAGCGAAGTGAGTGACCTTTTTTTAGCTTCATAACTATCGTTCCCTATTTTTATTTTGGTTGAAGCCAAGCCTACGGGATATAATATATAATTAATCTATGTATAATGAAAAATATCGATCTATGTAATGTATTGTATTGTACTTTGTATCCATAACACAAGCTCTGGCTTAGCTTGGGGCTGGATAATGTTGTATGAACTTGTCCAGCATTATTTATTTATTTATTTTTTATTTATTTTAGTTTAGCTACCTTTAGATCGCTTGCAGCGGTCTTCAGGTGGCACAACTGTTTCATATGTATTTTGTACATACCTTGTATTATTATTTCTGTAAATAAATGTAGGTATTAAATTGTTATTTATTTGCTCTTGTGAAGCTCGTTATAGAGCTAAGTGTGGTGGTTCTGCTGGGGGGGTATGGACTGTGAAGGCTTCCTTCAACTGTACCGAGTGACTTCGTTATCAGTTCACGCCGAGCCTGAAGGCTTCCTTCAACTGTACCGAGTGACTTCGTTATCAGTTCACGCCGAGCCTGAAGGCTTCCTTCAACTGTACCGAGTGACTTCGTTATCAGTTCACGCCGAGCCTGAGGGCAAGTGTCTAGAAATCTATATATATATAAAACAAAGTCAAAGTCAAACCTTTGGAGGTTTTTAAGGTACAATATTCGAATTAACTGTGTAAAATATTTTATGTATGCTAAAAAATAAAATAAAAAATAGTTATCTGGTGCCTAGCTTAGCTTGGGGCTAGATCGAAGGGCTGGATAATGTTGTGTGAACTGCCCAACATATTTTTTTTTTTTATTCGATATTTGCTTACCGATCTTGTATGTTCCATTTCGGGGAATGCTCCCAGGAACTTCACGATCTGATCCCACCATCTCCTTTTCATCATAGGACGTGCAGGCGTACGGCTCAGTACCACCCTTACCTCATTAGTATACCCTCTATTCGCACTAAACGATTCAGTTCTACCTTTATAATGCGAACTGCTAAGGAGTGGAATGCACTACCGTCAGCTGTCTTTCCTGAAAACTATAATCTGGGTCCATGGAGCAAATACCCACCCAGGCTATGGCTTTGCAGCATCCAGGGGGGGGGGGGGGGGTTCTATTCTTAGGCCGGAAACGCAACAGCAATATAATATTTACTTACTAAAGAAAAGAAAAACGGACCACAAAAATTTCGTTCGGAATTTAGTTTAGGTTGAGTTCGGAGTTTTTAGATGAGTTTTCTTGTCATCAAGACACAAGGAACCCTTACGGTTTCGCCATGACCGTCCGCCCGTCCGTCCGTCCGTCTGTCTGTCTGTATGTTCGTTTGTCTGTCCGCGGCTTAGGTCAGAGACCTACAGAAGCTATAATTTGATATTTTTGTTAGATCCAAGTGTGTGTGCATGTGTGTGTGTGTGTGTGTGCATGTGTGTGTGTGTGTGTGTGTGTGGGTGTGTGTGTCCTGTCCCTCCCATGACAGATAAACGGTTATTTTTGAAAATTAATTAAAAACATTTATTTAGTTACTGAAAGAATAATACAACTAATACAAGGTAAGTACAAAATAAAAAAAATACATACGAAACAGTTGTGCTACCTGAAGACCGCTGCTAACGATCTAAAGGTAGCTCAACTGATCCAAATCAGTACCAGACGGAAGCTTCCCTAAGGTGCTGGCTGCATTGCCACGCTGAATGGCAATACTAACGCGTTGAGCCAGATAAGAGCCAGCTCTCGGGTCACGCGTCGCTCAAATTAATTAGATGAAGTTGTTAGTTGTGTAAAACAGGAAAGCCTCCTAAGTCCGCATATTGTGACGGGCAACAGAACCCTACAGTGCGCGTGAGTTGACACGCACTTGGGCGCTTTTTTACTTACACCTACCCAGTTATCTTAATGCAGAATATTTCCGTATCTACTTTTTTAGGGTTCCGTACCCAAAGGGTAAAACGGGACCCTATTATTAAGGCTTGGCTGTCCGTCTGTCTGTCTTTATGTCTGTCTGTCTGTCTGTATGTCCGTCTGTCACCAGGCTGTATCTCATGAACCGTGATAGTTAGACAGTTGAAATTTTCACAGATGATGTATTTCTGTTGTCGCTATAACAACAAGTAGGTACTAAAAAACAGAATAAATTAAAAATTTAATGGGGCTCCCATACCAAAAACGTGATTTGTTGATGTTTTTATAGATAATGGTACGGAACCCTTCGTGCGCGATTCCGAGTCGCACTTGGCCGGTTTTAATTTAATAATATTAACTGATAAAAAAAAAAGTTATTACTGGAAGAAACTGTTAGCCGACAGTCATGGTAAGCAATGCCGGCGATGAGCTCACCACTTGTCACGTTTATATTCCCACGATGGTGCAAAGAGGCCTTTTGATGCTCTGGCTACCCCTTAGGGGAAAAAGGCGTGTGTCTATGTATATATGTATGTATAATAAAAGATAAAAATGCACTGTCTAGAGTTGCAGTCAGCCTGACTACGGAACAACATAACATTAGAATAAAATCTTAAATTGTGAATGAAAAAGCCGTCAGCAATCAGTAAGCGGCCGTAACCTTGCCATTTTTATGCACATATTATTAACTGACCTACCACAACATCTATACAGTCACAACGTCGAGAACCAGGGGCAAACCAGGGCGTACCTACCGACGGGGGCAGAGCCACATAGGGTGCGTCCTAGGTACACGTGACCTATGTCAAATCAAATCAAATCAAATATTTATTTCTACAGAAAAAACTTATACATACCACTAATTACTAACTTAACAAACTTACTAACTAAACACTGCTTAGCTGCCTCTAAAGTGCCTAGTTAAAATAGATAAAATTAGGTAGGCAACAAATCAAATCACTATTCTAATGCATTTATCTATTTATAGGTAGGTTTCTAGGCAGAAATATTTGAATATGTGATTATGCACTGTTCATAGGCAGAGGGTACCGCTTAACATGATTGATTCGTCATATAAATAAAATAAATAAATAAATAATAAATAATGCTGGACAGTTCACACAACATTATCTAGCCCCAAGCTAAGCAGGGCTTGTGTTATGGGTACTAGATAACTGATATACTTAATACAACATATTACATACACATATATTTTTAATTATACATAGAAAAACCCAGAACACCCTGAACAAATATCTGCGATCACACAAATATTTATTCCGAGGCGGGAATCGAACCCGCAACCTCCTGCGTCGCAGGCCAAGCTTCTCCTGGCGCGCCACAGAGGTCGTCAAGTAGCATAAAAAACACAATTATTTAATTTCACTTCCACCCAACGAAGGAAATTTGGGGGAAATAATTCGTGTATAAGCGAATTTTGCAATAGGTGTTGGGAATGGTGTTTTAAACAACATACTGAAAGTACTGAGAGGGGGTGTAAAAGTTTTTTTTTAGTTTTATCAAAAATATCTCGTAAACGGTGGCCCATAGCAAAAAAAAACTGTTACTTAAGTTATCTGCATAAAATTTTCTATAAGTACAAACAATTCTAAACGCTTTTTAGCTAGGATCAACATTTAATGAGATATGGCGGGAAGAACATGGTCAAATAAAAAAAAACTTTTTTCCCCTAGATGAAGAAATGCTATTTTTTCTTCGCTCTGGTACGACGACGGTCTTTTTGAGCAAGAGGAGTGAAAAAAAAACAGCCCGAAAGCTCCATCAGTACTTTCAGTATGTGGTTTAAACCACCATTCCCAAACAGCTCTGGCAAAATTCACTTATACACTAATTATTTCCTCTATCGGGACTTTTTTGGTCTCCGTTGGGTGGACTATACACTTATGTTCTTTAAACGATCTATATTGGTTAAGTGCCACCAAAATAACAAAAAAAAACATAAAAAGAAATAAAATAAAAGTAGACGACTTCTCTTTTCAAAAATGGCGTAGAACCCCCAGGAAATACTTGCCCCCCTAGGCCAAAAGCTGGGTACGCCCATGTAATATAATAATATGATATAATATAAAAGCCTTTATTTCTACTAAAATAATATACATTGGAAAAACTACATACAAAATTTAAATTAACTATGTACTTGCTATATTTAATTTTTGTCTTTCTGTTATCGTTATTCTTTTTCCATGTTTCCTTTTTATTTTGTTTTATGTAACAGTTTTCTTCTTCTACTTCTTCATGTAACAGTTTCCTATTTCGTTTCTTATGCCTAGGTAGGTAATGTATTGCTGACTGTTAGTAGTCGCCTCTTCGGCGTAGGCCTCCCCCAAGTATCTTTTATTTCTGCTTTTTTCCCACTCGTTTTTTCTTATTTATTTATGTTATTTTTTGTTTTCTCTTATTTCTGCGCTTCGTTTCATGGTTTCGTTTTATACTTTCCTGTGTTTCCTAGTTTAATTTGGTTTACTTAGGGGGTTTTGGTCATACTCCTCCACGGTGACCGGCCGGCTTGGAGGAGGTGGAGGGGACGCTACTTGTTTTATGGTTTTTCCATCCACGTCATCTCGGTTTGTCCCGCGAAAATAGTTCGTGATGTTTTTAGTTTTTTTCTTCTTAGATGCTTGTTTGGTTCTTTTTTCTTTGCTAGTGTTTGTGACTTCGACATGCTCTGGCGATTCTGACATAAATCTTTTGTTCTTATTTTCGGTATTTGCAGTGAGGTCCATCGTCGCCAGTGTCTTTAGGGTAACAATTTTATCGTAATGAAGAGCCACCCGTTTCCCTGAATTCAGTTCTTGTTTATTAAGCACGTCTTGAAGTTCCTTTCGTTTTTGAAGTACGTTTGGGGGGTAATCCTCTTTGATGTAGATTCCAGAGTTTTCTAGTGTTTTTTTCTTTCTGAAGAGCTCTATTTTCCTGCTCTTTGTAGAAATTGTTACAACTACAGGTCTGGTTTTGTTGAATTTTTTCCCTATTCTTGTCACGGTTTCAACTTCCCATTTTTGACACGAAATTTTCATTGTACAATTGATGATATTTAACATAATTTCCAAAAGTGCTTCGTAATTTTGCTCTGTTTCATCGACTCCAAAAAACACATCATTATTTTTTCTTACTTGTTTTTCCAAGAAATCTATTGTGTTTTGTTGCCGTTCGATTTTATTTTCAAGTTCAATTGTTTTCAATTCAATACGACAAAAAAAATCATCTATGTTTGTGTTTATTGCTTCCTTTATATTTTTCGCCATATCTTTCATGTCCTGTTTCTGTTTTGCGAGTTCTCCTTGTATGCTTTGCAACATTTTTAAAATTAGTTCCATACTTTTTACTTCTAATGCCAGCTAGCGGGGAATAGCGTAACTAAGATTGAAGATGAAAAACCTGCTTATGAATTCAAATGTGATCGTTCATAGATGGCGCTTATTCCAATTGATATTTGCGGACGTATAATATTGGCATATAGTATGTCGTTTGATTTTGAGGTTATTTATTAACTCCAATTTCACCCAGAAACAAATTATAGCAGTTTGTTCTATCTTCAAATAGGTACCACAGTATAGTAGACTAACCTTCTTCAATTTGAGTGTATCTAGGTCCGTATGCAGTAATCCCAGTGTAATTTTCTTTGCAAGTGAAGTCCGTTACAAATTGTTTCTTTGAAGGTTTTGTTCCAAAAATACGGATTCCGAGGATGATAACAACTTTTAAGACGTTTCACTACTTGCTTCACAAAATTAACACTGTTTGAGATATAGTTTTTGGGTCTTTTCAATTTTAATTGCAAAAGTATCACAGAGCCGATGTAAACATGAGCACAGTAGCGCCACTTCATGCATGTACTACACTTTTAATGTTACGTCCAAAGATGGTGTCACTGTCTTTGCACAAAGAAAAGTTTACATGAAAAAGTTGGTAGGTACCTATACCTATTGTTTCCGCTCGCAGAGTTATCTTTGCCAGGCGTTTTGTATCTACTTCCATGTTTTGTACGTAGCTTGTCTTAACAGAGGGCGAAGAAGTATAAAATATTGTAATATTCATGAAAAGCAGCGGTTTTCCTTGAATCCATCCATTATTAAAACCGTGTGATATGAAATTCAATGTATTGTAATAAATCGTTGCAAAAAGTGAACACGTAAGTTTTATCTACAAAATAGACAGTCGAAATCGAAGTTTTATCTCTTTATTTTTCGTGTTTTGAATTGAAATTAATATTTATAGTTTAGTTTGGGCACCATCTATTGTTTGCTAATGTATCTTTCTTTTTGGTATTGCTACTCGGCACTAGATGGCGGATGTATCCATTTTAATTCTAAGGACTTCCATGGTTGGCTAATGCGTTGTATGACAGGCCAGTAGGTACACAGAACACTGCATCCTAGTAGTCAGTGGTTCGGTATCTCATTGTGTGAAATAGACGTGGCAAGTGGTGAGCTCATCGCCGACATTGCGTACCTACCACGACTGACTCTGCTAACGCTTTCTTCCAGTAATAACACATGCTCGTGTTAATTTAAAAAGTACCTAATGGAAATGCCCGGCTGGACAAGCTTCCATGAAAGCGGAGCAAGACAATGGATGGTAATGTTAGAAAGAAAAGTGTTTGCTTGTGAAGGAGGTGACAAAGAGGTGAAATGTCAGAAAGCGCGCATTTCTTCGCGAGGGGTTTACACGGGTTTGTACTGTCAGCCATGTTGCTAATTATAACGACCTCTGTGGCGCGGCGGGCGAACGTTCGCCTGCAACGCAGGAGGTTGCGGGTTCCATTCCCGCCTCGGAATAAATATTTGTGTGATCTGCAGATATTTGTTCAGGGTATTCTGGGTATTTTCTATACATAATAAAAAATATCTATCTATGTAATATATTGTATTATCGTTGTTCATGTGGCAGCGACGTCGATAAGTATGGGACCCATGGTATCTCCTATCAAAAGAGTGCTGGCAGGTTTTTCCGTCACGGCTCCTTAAATGATATCGTGAGACGGGCCCTTGACACTGTCAATTTACCCAGTGTCCTTGAACCAGTGGGCTTAGCCCGTAATGATGGCAAAAGGCCCGACGGTATGACCTTGGTTCCCTGGGAGCGGGGGCGAGCCCTAGTGTGGGACGTCACTTGTGTTGACACATTGGCCCCCTCTCATCTCAGAGGAACAATCACCAAGGCTGGAGCCGCGGCGGAGGCAGCAGAAAATGCTAAGCGGCGCAAATATCTAGTCCTCTCCGATGACTACATTTTTGCGCAGCTTGGTGTAGAGACTTTGGAACCATGGGGCCCTAGTACTGAGACATTTAAAAAAAAAAAACACCGTTACTCATTGACGCCGCTGGTGACAAGAGGGCTGGCTCCTTCCTGGTGCAAATAATTTATTTGTCCATTCAACGTGGGAATGCAGCCAGTGCTCTTGCCACCTTGCCCTATGAACCAAATTGATTGTGTACCTACTTAGCTTATTTTTTTTTAAGTTACCCCGTAATTTAAGTCTTTTGTTATAAAATAAATATTAGTGTTTAAAACTGTGCAAAAATATATATATAGACAGGGTAGTGAATTTTTTTGGCCCCATAAGAGTAGCTACCTTTTATTTTGTAGTTTGAAGGTTTTGTTCTTAGGAACCTTCTGTTTGATTTTGATGAAAAAAATATTGCCATTTTTAGATTTTTGAAAAAAAGTACGGTTCGCCCATAAAATAACATTTGTCAAAAAAGACAAGTTTATCTTTATCGACTCTATTATATGTTATGTATATATTATATTTTCATTGAATTGAGTTATTACTTATGTGAAATAACAAAAACTAACCAACTACCACCTTGAACTAGCTTTTGTTGTAGTGTTCATAGCCATGATATTTTTTATGATTTAACTTTATCACAATTCATGAATCAAACAATGTTAGAGAAATGCAAAGACGGATCTCAATCAAACGTGTGCAAGAATTTAGAAAACCAGCCAACACACGCTTCGTTAACTGCAATCCTCTACTGAGATATGTAAAGCCTTTATGCAGTAAAGCCAAAATCCCTAAAAATACAAGGCCGGAAAACTGACTTTTGTGACACAGTAAATGCAGCAGAATATTTTATGACGTTGCTTGAACCCCTAGCATGTCTTGTGTATGGCATGATGGAGCCAGTGGACGGAAACAAGAAGATATTATGAGTTGCTATTACCATTTCATTATTATCAAGTACTGTGATGTTAAATACATTATTTGGATTGGATAACTGCAGTGCTTGAAACAAAAACTGGCTGTTGTTTCGCTAACGTGGACAAGGAGCATATACGACCGGTCAAGAAAATCGATACACATAAGTAAGCCATAGCAGAACACCTTTTGGAATCTGGCTCAAATCATTGGATACACAATCCGAGCTACACAATCCGTAGGTAATTTCAACAGAGCGACATTACATACCAAGAATGGTACAAGAGGCAATTGAGATTACCAAGTTCAGAAATTTCACTAGAGAAGATGGTTTTCAATTATCTGGAATATGGAAGTAAAAGAAACAAGACGGTTAATACATCATATATAATACTATTATACACAGTTATCAACATCACACCACTATTTAAATAAGTCAGGATAAGCTAAGTACTCCTCTAATATATCTATATAGGTACATATAATTTAATGCGGGTAGACTCTATACAGATAGACTTTAATACCGGGACACGTGTTGTCGCGACGACGATCAGTACCTATGCATAATGCCGGGAGCTCCGGCCGGCAGCCATCAGTTCGAGTCCCGTCGCAGTCCGCAGTTCTGTCGGTCGTTTCCGCCTTTTCCGAGTCCGCTCCGATGCTGCCAACGAAACCGAGTGCGACAACAGAAGCCTGTGGTGAGAATATTTAAGAATCAAAAAGTGTGGAACCAGCTACGCGTCTGGATACCGTTAGTGTTGTGTGTCGAGGTGGAGTTAAGTGTGACAATGAAACCGATGGCAGTGGTATCGTTCGTAATAAAAGAGTGAGAAAGAGGGTAGATCCATATATCTGCCAATAACATCTACTCGCAAAGTCTTTAGTTAGTGCTCCCGTGATCATAACGCTTCCAAATGTGCCGAATAATCGGGATCAAACAAAATCTCATAAACCATGGTAAATATCCCGACTTACATAATTACAGTTAATTAAGGTTACAGTCAATGATAGGTAGACTCTAGTTTTTTTTAACTGATATTGTCGTAACTTTGAGGCTGATTTTGCAGGTCTATCTTGTTAATAAGAGTTTTAGTTTTGGTAATAATGCAGCCCATTTTAGTAATTTTACTAGGTCTCTATTTTGACATTAAAATAACATATTTTTGTTGACGTTTTTTTTTACAATAACTTCTCGCTTGGCGATATATTATATTTTTTAAGATTATATTAAACAAATTGCGATTATATCCTACGTTCCTACATAGTATTGTGTGCGTTTTGTTTTTACTAAAATATGCACAGCGAAGTCCATGAGTGGATTTAATTTGTACAAAAAAATGCAGCTAAATAAGTATATACAGCAAAAATGTTACGTACTGTTAAATACTAAATTTTGTTTTATTAAATCACGATTTTCCCATTTCAATAGATTGTATAATATAGGCAATAGTTACACTTAGCTGTTCAATTTACAACATATCATGAAAATGTAGACAGTATTTGCCTCACTGAAAAACCGGTAATATAAATTGTTTATCCTAAGACTGTGTTTAAGTCTGCTAAAATGATTAAGTTTAAGGTTTTAAAACAATAAATAAACAGCAAAAGGCCTTAAACGTTGTTTTCAAAAATGAAATTTATGAAATTTTAAGTACCTAGTATGCAATTCAAAAAGAAGGCTATATGATTTAACTGTTTTTTTGCTACAAATCTGTAAGTAACTGTGAATAGTCCTTCAAACCATCATACTGTTTCAATAAAATACAACACAACAAGACGGCTGTACTTCAGCTGGCTGTTTTTAAGTTTTTTGGTCACTTTTTGAAATAGATAACCTTCACAAAAACACAAAAAGTTAAATAAAAAATCATATTTTTTTTGTGCTCTAATGTAATTTATACAAAAAAAGCTTAAAAATAGACAAAAAAATGGTATATCAATAAAAACTGAAAGTCTTCTAAAAGTCTAGAAACAACAATTCCCACGTTTTTGCTCGTAGCCAAAATTTTGGGTTTGTCACTTAGCGGCCTTTTAATAATCGGACGGCAGCACTACTATCGGAGAATATCTAACAGTAGGTACATTAGCAGTAGATACGCTATTGGACAAGTTCGAGTTCAACGGCACCGTACGGCGGCACGGCGTTCAGAGGCGTAGTAGATACGCCGGGCGGTGCCGATGAAGTAGGTACGATAGTAGGTACGGAGTGTTGGTTATCTGTGGGGCGGATCGCGCGCGCGGCGGGGCCAGTTGCCGCCACTGCGTACGATACTGAGCCGCTCGCTACGGACATAGGAGACGTAGGTAGGCTCTAGCCTACTTATGTGTGAGGTTAGTAGTAAGTACCTACCTATACTTAACTACTTATTTACTTTTCGGTCATAGGTATCGTGAAATAATATAGTAATCCGAAATGTGGAGATCCATAGGAGAACCATGATCACCGACATAGCTCTCACTATAGGCAAGTTGAGGCATAGTGCGTAGGTATAGCTCACAAAACTGAAAAACCGTTGGGGAATAAAGTTTCTCGAGTGCAGTGCAGTGTTGTGTTTTGTGGCACTATGCCTCAACTTGCCTATAGTGAGAGCTATGTCGGTGATCATGGTTCTTATATACGCACTTTTTGAACATGTTTCAGAGTTCATATCGAGATAGCATGGTTCATATAGAGTTCGCAGGAGGTTGCGGGTTCGATTCCCGCCTCAGAACAAATATTTGTGCGATCGCAGATGTTTGTTCAGGGTGTTCTGGGTATTTTCTATGCATAATAAAAATATCTATCTAGGTATGTAATATATTGTATTAAGTATATCAGTTGTCTAGTACGCATAACACAAGCTCTGCTTAGCTTGGGGCTAGATAATGTTGTGTGAACTGTCCAGCATTATTTATTTTATTTATTTATATCTTAAAAACGGTAAGTCGTATGGAAAAAATGCATCATGAAAAGAATAAAATACCTACTCATGATGAAAATGATGATTAGTTTCCATAAAAAACAGCTTAGCAGCCCTTTTGCCCAATCATTAGGGCTGAGGTACAATGAGCACATAGGTAAACTTTCCCAAATAGATATTAGGCCAAGACTAAACGTCGATCGATCAGTCACTGTGGGTTGACCAGTTATCAACTTCTGGAAGAAGCTGATTGGTGATCACAGTATTGGTGTTTAGTACTCAGGTAGATGCTGCTACCCATCCTCTTGTGTAATCTTTTTACGAAATAAACAAAGGAGTCTATTCTTAGGCCGGACATACGAGAAAGTCAAAGTCAAAAAGTATTTCATTCATTGAAATCACAAGGATCATTTTGAATCGTCTTACAGCAGCGTCTTACAAAGCACAGCGAAGTCCTACCTGACCTACTCATTGTGTTAAAATTAATTGTTGTTTTTAGGGTTCCGTACCCAAAGGGTAAAACGGGACCCTATTACTAAGGATCGGCTGTCCGTCTGTCTGTCTATCTGTCAGTCTGTCACCAAGGCTGTATCTCATGATTGTGTTTTTTTTGCCGTTTTTATAGATAACGGTGTCACCAGGCAATGAAATGGTGAACCGTGATAGTTAGACAGTTGAAACTTTCACAGATGATGTATTTCTGTTGCCGCTACAACTACTAATACCACTAATACTAAAAAATGGAATAAAATAAATATTTAGGGGGCTCCCTAAAGCAAACGTGATTTTTCCAAATGTAGATTAAGTAATAAACTGTCGAGGTTAGTTTTTGGATGGTAGACGACTTTTTGCGTCCAATTTTTATTTTCATTTTTTTACAAACGTGTATTTTTTTGCCGTTTAATAGATAATGTTATGTTCGTGTACGAGTCCGACTCGCACTTGGCCGGTTTTTAAGTTATGTAACATGTCATTCCTAATTTATTCCTGCTAAGGTAGTTGAAGTTTCAAGAGTTTTCGACGAGCACAGGGACGAGAGTGCATTCCCTATCTATTTCAGTTTACCGTTGACCTAAACCTTATGAACGTTCTAGCACTGGGTTTAAAACCTGTCCGCCATCGCGTTTGCCATCAATGGCGTGGAGCTGCTGTACCTCGAACAACGTGGTGACTGGCTGGATCCTGCTGTGCGGGCTCTTCCTCTGCGACCTTCTGCCCATCAAACGTGAGTGAATCCATCCCATGACACCTACCTCCGCATTAAGAGTCTACCCATAACTCGACCTTAGCCTTAATTTACAGTGAGATGGCACTGTAGTTCAATGCTCAACATAGGGGCTAAAAAATATAGGCAAAATAATGCCATGACGAACGCTCTGTCTTCAACCGCTTGAGAAAAAAAAAGCGGCCAAGTGCGAGTAGGACTCGCCCATGAAGGGTTCCGTAGCAGCAAGTAACATAATTTAAAAATTCTTGGATGGTTTACGGTTAATGACGTATTAAAAAAAATACTACTTACTAGATCTCGTTCAAACCAATTTTCGGCGGAAGTTTACATGGATAATTTTCATCATATTATTTTTAAAGTTTTATCATTCTCTTATTTTTTAAGTTACAAGGGGGGGGGGGGGGGACCATTTTATTACTTTGGAAGTCTCTCGCGCAAACTATTCAGTTTAGAAAAAAAAATGCTTACTAAATAAAAAAATAAGGACGCTTCCGTCTGGTAGGGATTTGGATCAGTTTAGCTAACTTTAGATCGCTAGCAGCGGTCTTCAGGTAGCACAACTGTTTCCTGCAACGCAGGAGGTTGCAGGTTCGATTCCCGCCTCGGAAAAAATATTTGTGCGATCGCAGATATTTGTTCAGGGTGTTCTGGGTATTTTCTATGTATAATAAAAAATATCTATCTATGTAATATATTGTATTAAGTATATCAGTTATCTAGTACCCATAACACAAGCTCTGCTTAGCTTGGGGCTGGATAATGTTGTGTGAACTGTCCAGCATTATTTATTTATTTATTTAATATTTATACGTATTTTGTATATACCTTGTATTTGTTGTATAATTCTTTCTGTAAATAAATGTATCATATTTACCAAGAAAAATATGATATTAGAAACCTCAATATCAATTTTGCGGAACTATCCATAAGTATAGTATGGGATTGATGAAAAAAAAAATTGAGTTTCAGTTCTAAGTATGGGGAACCCCAAAAAATTATTGTTTTTTTCTAATTTTTGTGTGAAAATCTTAATCCTGTTCACAGAACACATCTACTTACCAAGTTTCAACAGCATAGCTTTTATAGTTTCGGAAAAAAGTGGCTGTGACATACGGACGGACAGACATACTGACAGACAGACAGACATGACGAATCCATAAGGGTTCCGTATTTTGCCAGCTGGCTACGGAACCCTAACAATCTTCCTTTTTCGATAACCAATGGTAGGTAAGTACTATTTTTTTAACAACCAGATGGCCCATCTGATGTTAAGCGGTAACCTCTCCCTTAATTCGGGGACATACAGGATTTTTTTAATTCCTGTATTCCGAATTTGGATTCGGGGACAAACAGGAATTGACAATTCCTTTTTGTCCGCGAACGGGGACAAATCCGGGGTCAGACAGGAACTTTAACATTGTATTACCACATAGGTCACGTCCACCTAGGACGCACCCTATGTGGCATTGCGCCCGGCGCCCGCCACCCTGAGACATAAAGATGAAAGTCTCATGTGCCTGTAACTTCACCGGCACCATTATCCTTCAAACCGGAGCACTACTGCTTTGCGGCAGAAATAGGTATGGAGGTAGTACTTCGCCGGACGAACTCTTTCACAAAAAAGCTCTATTTCTACTCAACTTCTTAGTACTAACCTATTTTTTAATTTTTTTATACTGCTTGAACGACGGAACAAGCAGATGGCCCCACCTGATGATAAGTGGTCCCTCTGCCTATGAACAGTGCATTACCTCATAGGTCACCTCCACCTAGGATGCACCCTATGAGGCATTGCACTGCGCCCGCCACCCTGAGACATACAGATGAAAAGTCTCATGTGCCTGTAATTTCACCGGCACCCTTACTCTTCAAACCGGAACAGCAATGCGAGCACTACCGCTTTGCGGCAGAAATAGGTATGGTGGTAGTACTTCCCCGGACGAACTCTTTCACAAAAAAGCTCTACTACCTACTAATTATATTATTATACTATTAATTAACCTAACCTAATTATAATATTTATCTGTTTACGAATCGGACGACCAGTGTGTAGTCTTAGTGTAGGACGGCCACCTATACTCGATGGGACCGATAATAATGTTGTGACAGCTGCAGGAATTTGGTCAATGGAGGTGGATTAAAACCTTTTGTCGTGGCATTATAAGTATAGAAAGATCCTATGGCCAGCAGTGGACGTCTACCGGATGATGATGGCTCCACACGATTTATTTATTTATTTATTTATTTAGTAGGAAAACCAACAGCTATATATAAATACATAAAAAACAGAGTTAAAAAACAAAAAGCCAATTACAGGTTTTCACGTGTAGATAGCATAATAGAAACTAGTCAACATTGTAAATACATAATTAACTAAGGTACGGTTACAAAATAAACTAAACTACGAAAAAGACTGCTGAGCCGCTGACGGGCTGAGCTTACACTCGTGGAGAATAGATCCAAGTCCATCGGTTTACACAGCTTGTTGAATTTGATGCTTGCACGTTGAAGAAATGCATTTTGCCTATAGTTTGTATTAACAATAGGAGTATATGACGGATAATAAGATCTTGTACATATCGGTGGAACGTTGATAATGATTTTACTCAATAGCTCGGGACTGTTTATAGTGTTCGAGGTTATTTTCAGTAAAAATGATAGATCAGCGACTTCACACCGCTTAGCTCGGGGAAGAATATGGAATTTCCTACAAAGATTAATATATTCGGAAGAACTATAAGGAACTCTAAGGCGGAAACAAAGATATTTAATGAATTTCATTTGTATGCGTTCAATTCTATTGATATATTTATCATAACAAGGGTTCCAAATTTGAGACGCATATTCGAGGATATACTTAGGTAGCTAGGTATATACGTACACTATTCATTGTAAGTAGGTATAGCGTAGCTCCTATGGCCAGCAGGGGCTCACGTTATCGATCACTAATTTCATAAAAGATCAAATAAATAAATAAATAATGCTGGATAGTTCACACAACATTATCTAGCCCCGAGCTAAGCAGCGCTTGTGTTATGGGTACTAGATAACTGTTATAGGTACTTAAATGCAATACATTACATAGATAGTTTTTTTTTTATTATTCATAGAAAATACCCAGTACACCCTGAACAAATATCTGCAGATCGCACAAATATTTTTTCCGAGGCGGGAATCGAACCCGCAACCTCCTGCGTCGCGTTTTAGATGGTATTTAAAAATATATATTTTAACAAAAACTTGTTTTTACAGGATTTCCAGTACGATGGCGACCTGTGGACGCTGACCTGTCACCTGTATTTACCTGCTCTATCGTCTCATATCGTACAGCTTATTTTGAAGACTACTTTATTGTTGAACCGGTTTATTCAGATTATTTAATAATTAGCTTGTACTGTACCTACTGAAAATAAACTGTTTGTATTTGTGAAAATAACAAAATTCGTCACTATTTAATAATTGTATCTCGCCAGCAAGCCGAGTGTCACTAGCTGATGAAATGTCTCAGTTGGCATATCTGAAGCCCAATTCGCATAATAAAAAAATAGTCAAATTAAAGTTCGGATCGTGTTACGATCTAGTGTCGATGTCACAAACGTCAGAAATAGTATTCTGTAGCACTATCCTGCTCTAATATATGGTCGCAAGAACCGTAAGTAGATTATATTGTTATTATGAGGGAGCAGAATACCAATTTCTCAGTCAATTTACAATACAATCTCGTTTCGGTCAACTTGCAGTCCGGTTATAAAATAATTAAGAGAATTGGGCTTCAGAGCTCATCTTGCTCAAAGTGAAATCAAACTGAGCTGAAGTGAAGCAACATACAACACAACATTCATTATTCTGCCAGTATGAATGAAACCTTACGTATCTAAATTAAGTTTTGTATATCTGTGTGTTATTTAATCGTTAATCTACAATAAAGAGTCTAAGTATATATCTAAATATAACAACAAAACAAATTATAGTACAGTAATCGTGAACTACATCACATTTCTAACGTAAATATCAACGTCCATCCCTACATTGATAAAATTAAATAAATAATATTATTTTAGAAGGCATAGTAGATGTATATTTTAGTTTACAAGTACCATTGCGACGCGACGCTTGCATGGCGAAAGTTAGTACCTAAATAACTAAATTAAGTCTCGAAAGAGCTTACTTATTTGAGCCTTGCGGGGTCGAGACTCTTGAGTCCGCGGAGTACCGGGGCCCTTCGCGTTTTCAAAGTTCTTTCAGTGCGTCTGGTCGAAGCGACGCGTGACCCGAGAGCTGGCTCTTATCTGGCTCAACGCTTTAGTATTGCTGTTCAGCGTGGCAATGCAGCCAGCATCTTAGGGACGCTTCCGTCTGGTAGTGATTTGGATCAGTTGTGCTACCTGTACCTAGATCGTTAGCAGCGGTCTTCAGGTAGCACAAATTTTATTTTTTTTATTTTTATTTTTACAATTTTGGGAAAACTTACAGCTAAACACAAATATAATGAAACAATGGGTAAGTACTTAAAGGCTAATTACAAGTTTCCACGTATAGCAGTTAAAATTATACAAAACAGTCCCTAAATGTAGACGGATTCCACAAAACAAATAAGTAGGTACATTAATAAGTACCCATTAAAACTATTGCTTTAAAAAATATAAGTCACTCGCCAAGCGTTTCATACGCTTAGCAGTAGTATTATAAAAGTCTAGTTCATCACATTTATCTACCATTATATTAAAACATCTGCTTGCTCTGTTGACAAACGCATTTTTTCTATAATTGGTCCTAGCCACAGGCACGTATAGGAGTTGCGGCCTACGTAAGGAAGCAGTATTTGTACGCATACCAATCTGTTCCAACAGCTCCGGACAGTCCACAGAGCCATTAGCTATGTTCAATAAAAAGCATAAATCAGCAGTCTCCCTACGTAAATTTAGAGGAAGAAAATGGAACTTACGGCATCTATCAGTATAATTGGATAAGAAAATCTTAGCCCTAAATTGAATATGCCGCAGGAAACGTTTTTGAATACGCTCGATCCTCGATACGTATACGTCGTAACAAGGGTTCCACACCTGTGATGCATATTCCAGGTGGCTTCGAACATATGCACAATAAAGAATTTTGAAGGTCTTAATGCTGGAGAACTCGGACGACATTCTGAGGACAAAGCCCAGTGCTCGAGATGCCTTTTTAACAATGTTATCAATGTGCTGGTCAAAAAGAAGTTTATCATCAAACGTTACACCTAAATCCCGAATAAAAACAACCCTGGTTATGTACATGTCACGAATAACATAGCTAAATTTCAGTGGAAATGGTTTGCGGGTATAGGAACAGACGTAGCACTTTGATACATTTAAGTCTAGCTTGTTTCTCAGACAATATGATTGGAACCTGTACAAGTCACTCTGTAAACAGACCGCATCTTCGGAACTACGTATTGGGCTGAAAATTTTCATATCGTCTGCGTATAATAAAATTTTGGAGTGTTGGAAACATAAATGGACATCATTAACAAATATAGCGAAGAGTAGAGGTCCCAGTAAAGAACCCTGAGGTACACCAGATGGGACACTCATGAAAGAGGAGGAATAGCCACTCAGTACTACCGTCTGACATCTATTGCGTACATAAGAGGAAAACCAACGATATAAATTGCCCCTAATCCCTATGAGTTGAAGTTTTTTTAGTAGCATTATGTGGTCAATTCTATCAAAACATTTAGTGTAGTCAGTGTAGATTACGTCTACCTGAGACGGTTCAGACATATGCTCGGTTAGGAAGTCACTACAAAGCAAAAGATTAGAAGTAGTGGATTTACCTCTCATGAAGCCGTGCTGACTTAAGTTGAGATCTTGTTTAATAGCCGGGTAAAGTTGTCTATGTACGATTTTTTCTAAAACTTTGGCAAACAAGCACAGTTTAGAAATAGGTCTATAATTTTCTATTTTATTTTTGGGTCCTTTTTTATGGACCGGAGTTACAAAAGCACTTTTCCAAATATCCGGTACTATTCCCTCCGTAAGAGAACGATTATAAAGAAGAGACAGCGGTAAAGTTAGGCTTCTGGCACAATTCACAATGAAGATGGCGGGTATATTATCCGGTCCTGCCGACTTATTCAGATCCAGTGTTTTAAACAATTTAAAAACATCCTCCTCCAGAACTTCGATCATACCTATGTCAGAGGATGATGTACAAACTTCAGGATTTGTAATTATAGGTTGTGTACATGAAGTGGGTGAGTTATTCAGAAATGTTGAATGAAAATATTCACCAAACATGTTAGCAATCTCACCTCTCTTGTCTGAGGAGCGTGTACCATACTGAAACACTGATGGGTACGCGTTGGATTGTTTCTTACTCTTAACGTAAGACCAGAAAGCTCTAGGATGTTTCCTTATGTTACTTTCAATGTTCTCCATGTACTGATTATAAAACTCACTTTCCATCACCCTAGCTCGTTCCCTCAGGATTAAAAAGGATTCGTAATCATGCTTATTGCCATATGTTTTAAATTTGCGGTGGAATTTATATTTCTCTTTGAGTACTTTAATCAGTGGCTTCCTATACCACAGCGGATATTTACTAGACGATGTAACATTTTTAGACGGTATGTAAGTGGTGCGCAAATCGTTAATAGTGCGATACAAGAGTACAACTGCGTCATCTAGTGACCCAGTACTTAAGAGCTTGCACCAATCTATGCCACCAAGTTCACTGCAGATCGATTCATAGTCACCATATTGGTAAATGAACTTGGTGTATGAAAGTGGCTTAATAATACTATACTGTACAAAGTCCGCCTCACAAACAATAGACTTATGATGCGGGTCCTCCTTTACCAACGGAACTTCACAGCGTTTGATAGATACGTCATGATTGGAAAAAACTAGATCCAGAATACGATCACTGCTGTTCGCAAATGAATTATACTGCAGCAAGTTACAAGTAATAAGTTCATCGAAAACTTCTATTTGGTGGGAGCCCAAAATATTTCCCGGATTTAGCGACATACCATCATCACTAGGCGTCCACAAAATCTTAGGTAAGTTGAAGTCGCCAAGAATTATAAATTTATCGAGCGGATTAGCTAAGACGATTCCAGATAGATTTTTTGTAAAGTTGACTAATTGAACAGACATAGAGTTACCTAAGTTTTCGTCACAAATGTAGACTACACAGATATGGATCTTGTAACTAGTTTTGTGATTCTTGTCACGAATCGATAAGGAAACCCATATATCCTCCGCTGAAGAGGACCACTCCCTGATACACTCAGCGGCGAGTTCACGGCGTACAGCTATTAGTACTCCGCCACCCTTATCTTGTTGCAACTCGAGATAATTCCTATCGGATCTCCAAACTAAGTAGCGATCATCAAATAACTCACTGTCCACAACAGAACTATTCAGCCATGTCTCAGTAATACATACAATATCGTAAGCACTAATACAAATATTTCTATAGAAGACAGGAGTCTTAGTACGTAAGCCACGGGTATTCTGATAATAAATACTAACCGGGAGCATTAATAACAGTAAGGTTTTTTAGCGCAAGAATAGGCATAAAGAGCAATGTAAAATATGAATAATTGGTATGGTAGATCAATAACAAACTTTGGTCTGTTAAAAAATGCGGTTCATAGATAAAATTGTACTGAGTGACAGAAGTGCAGCAAAAATTAAAACAATGTAATAAATGACACAAAAAATACGGTAGCAAACGGTCAGCTGACTGGCCGGAGCAGGTAACAGCGATAAGCGAACAATAGAACTGGGCGGAGCCACCTCCTCTCAACGCACACAGGCGTAAAGGCAAGGCAGGAGTCGACAACATTCGGAAGCAGATGTGTAGAAAAGCTAAGATTTTAAATAAAATATTTACTATGACTATATATGGAAATAATAAACGCAAATTTAAAGTTTCTTTAGATCTGACTCTGACCTGATCACGATCACAGGCGAGGTTGGATTTTTCCGCACACATATCTTGCAGCCCTTCACCCATGTGAAGGCAAACCCCCGATCCTTTGCAAGTGACTTGGTCTTGTTGAGGAGAATCTTGTTTTCCAAAGTCAAGTGATCGTTGACGTAGATCTTAATATCGCCTCTTAGCCCCAGGTCCACAGGGGTGGTGATGCATTTCCTAGCTGCCGCAACAAAGTCATCTTTTACGTATCTGCTATGTACAGCCACCACTATGTTCTTGTTCTTACTGTCATTTCTCATAGGCACTCTCGCAATATAATTTATCTGTTCCCTTGGTATGGAACACTTTATGTGCGACCCAATCTTAGAAATGATGTCGAAGAGATTTTCCGAATTTGAAACAGGAACTCCTTTCACTTCGATGTTATTCAGTCGAGATCTCTGTTCATTATCCCGAAGTTGAGATTCGAGGTTTTGTACACGAACTTGGAGATATTCCACATCATTTTTGGTCTTCTGGAGAGACTGAATGTCCTTCTCCATCCCCAATATTTTATCAGAGAGTGCCACAATCTTACGATCCACGAAATCTATTGACGTCTTGATCTCCGTCAATTCTGGTTTGATAGATTTAAGATCAGCAAGCTGAGACTTAATGCTGTCTATACTTTCACTGAGGCCCGGCAGAACGGCAACTTGTAGAGAGAGACGCTTGAGCTCACTGAGGATGGACTCCATATCAGTCGGGGTGGGAGACTTGGCCACCGTCGCCTGCGACGGAGGGCACAGCGGACTCGCCGACCTGGAGTTCTTACACGCAGAGCACTTCCAAGAACTCTTCCTGTCACCCAATTTACGGTATCCAGCCTCGGTAATACCAGAACAAGGGAAGTCAAAACGACACTGACATGACGAACACTTAACTCCATCTCTGCACTCCTCGTCACAACTCTTGCATTTGAACATCGTGATAATCGCAATAAAAATACTAGGCACCGAATAAATAGGTATAAGTTTTAAATGTTTACGACCGCTGAAGAATATCGCAACGCAAAAAAGATCGAGTGTAGCGTGCGCGCGGTCCGTCGTCTACGGGCTGACTCATGATTTAAAAAAAAAATTGTACATACCTTGTATTTGTTGTATTATCCTTTCTGTAACTAAATAGTAAATAATTCCTAAGCTCATCTGTAAAAACTATTCGCGTGTAGTGTTCCACAATACCAAAAAAGATGAATGAAAACATGTTTTTTTATATCATGTTGTTATTTTGTAACTTGACAATACAAGCTGTTTCTCGTGCAATATATACTTACTACAATTAACGTTGTTCCCAATAAGTAAACGCGTAAAAAAAAAATACGTACACCTACGTACTTAGATTTGGTATTATTAAAAGGGTTTTTTGCTGGTGTCATGTTCAATAAATTACAACACGGTGTCTATTTAATTTGTATAATCGTTCTAAGAACCTGTTGTGATTCATTGTCTGTTGCAAATGTATAGAAAAAAATATTGTATTAAAGTAATATTTATAATTTTTCCAAGATTTTATTGTTATTGTTCCAAATTGTGAATAATAAACTTACCAAAGTAGACGTAGATAGGTACTATGCGAATCCGAATAATATCACTAGTCTTATCTTTAGATGATTTGGGTGGCAATCAATTACAACACGGTGTCTGTTTAATTTTTATAATGTTTCTAAGAATCTATTGTAATTTGTTTATATGCTCCAAATGTAACAGAAAAATGATTGTATCGAAGTAACTTCTTATGTTTTTAGGATATATTTGTAATTTTTTACAGTTCTAAATATACAGAAATATACGTGAAAGCTCTGAAGTTTAATTTATACCCAAAATAATAATTATTATGCAGGCTAAAACTCAAATAAGAAACATAATAGCCCCTGGGTCCTATTTACGCAGTCGTGTATGTTAGTTCCACCAAATTCCGAAATGTCCAATTGACCTCTGGGGGCGCCACTTGCCATATTATATTATCGTATATATATACAAGTTCATATTATCTGTTGCATTTACAACTAGCAAAGTTTTTAGTTCCTCAGTAACGCTTCTTTCTATGTATATAGGTAGAGCTGTTCTGTGCGCATGGCAAAATGGCGGGCGGACGGTCAGTGCCAACCATAGATTTAGTATATGTACTAGATCTACAATCAGAGATAGAAGATGGAACCAAAAAAAATATGTGCACGTGTTGGTGAAAGTCTATGTCTGAGTTAAAAATAGTGTTGTCCTCGACCAACACTTTTACATTGTCGATAGAATTCATCATCCGTCCGTGATGTGTATGGTAGATAAATACATCTTAATGTAGATTAAGTCTTTCATGAAGAACAAGTTTGGCAGATTTGACGTCATAAAGAGAATAAGGTTCTTATTCCAATTTTGAATACAGTTAATAAATAAACCTTTATTATTTATTGACCCCTAAATATTACGGTTTTATTTATAGGTGGGATCTTAGAGTTTCCCTTTTAAATTTAAACTTAAAATGTTTGCTGCATATACCTAGTGGAGTTCTTATTTGAGTCCATCCCACTCTTCTTATAACCGATAACCATTTTTCTCGTAGCAAAGGATTACTTGGAAATCTGAAAGCACAAAAACATTTTATATAAGCCGTGCTACGCCAATATAATTTTTCATTCTGTTACTTTATCTATAGACAATTTGTTACCCCAAAGTTTATTATTTTTCAAGTGTTAACCACGCTTTATGGATAACATTAAATTTAAATGTAACCCAAAAATTCCGTTCTAGCGGGACTCGAACCCGCACCCTCGCCTGTCATCGGCGATGCCTTAAACAATTTAGCCATAGATCGAGCTATGACGCTAGAGACGAAATTTGTGGGCACTATCAACTCGGCTATAGCGCCAAGTTGATAGTGCTGTATCTACAGGTGTTTCATTGGAAACCTTCTATTCAAAGTTCGAAAGTAAAGGCATCGCTGATCACAGGCGAGGGTGCAGGTTCGAGTCCCACTGGAACGGAATTTTTGGGGTATATTTAAATTAAATTTGTTACCTATTATTTTATTAAGCAGAAATAAACAATATTTATTTATAAAAAATAAAAAAAATATACCCTTTCGGGGAAAAAGGCGTGTGTATTAATCAACAACGTAAATATTTACTCCAAAATATCTACTACACAAACTGCAATAAAAACACCCGTGGTGCTTTAAAGTTACCTTTTCAATAGTCAATACAAAAACACACACCTCAATGTCCACCTGGTTATTATAGATTTAAAAAAATCGGTAAAATGTTAACAGAGCACACAAATTTACTCCAAACAAAGTAAACCTCCATTCTAGGATGGACAAAAATTTAATTTATAGGTAGGTATAGTGCGCGTCATGTAAAAAGAACGCTGGTGGTCAAGCTTCTACAGGCGTTCCAGCGTTCTTTTTACATGACGCGTACTATAATTGTACATTATTTGTAGTAAACTAGATAGGCACTCATTCAATGCATAGTTATACATCTCTCAAATAAGTAGAAAAGAAAGTAATCTCTTAAAAAGAACGCTGGAATGCCTGAAGAAGCTTGACTGGCGGTCAAGCTTCTTCAGGCGTTACGTTACGTTCTTTTTACATGATGCGCATTATACAACGATATAGACTGCATCAGGACTATCGATATTTCTGACGTCATCACTTGGTCAAGCCCTATCGTAATCAAACATTTTTATATTTTACATAAAATATTGTTTATTTCTAGGTGCAGCAACGAAATATTATTAAAAAATATAAGGGAAAGTCCTAATCTACGAATGAAACTGGTTTTTAGGCCATTTACTAAAGCAGAATTGATAAAATAAGCAATACAATCGAACTACCAATAATCTATTATTTACCTGTGAAACGTGTATTTTCCCGGATAATTACGTCTTGTATCTTCACAGTCACAAACTGAACACGACACCTTGTCACACAAAGTAATATTTCTTATTTAATAGTAAGATTACTAAAATAATTACAAAATTAGTTAAACTGCACAAGAGACCGTCCGGTATGCGCATCTACTCAAGCAAAACATGTCACATTCAATACATTGTTGCTGTCACTTTTCTTCTTGCACGGGGTACTTTTAAAAATGACTTCTCTCTCGCACGCTTCGTTGGTCTATTTAGCGTAGCGAAAAAATTTTACGTCTATGGTCAAAACACGTCCTTCTAGTTGCTCACTGCACTCGTCCGTATAGGTGGTGTTCATTGGTCGGTATGCAAAAGAGGATGGTGATTGGTGACACATACGCGGTCGCGGTTTCTTTGTTTACTTGTCTTGGTGGGTGTCTAAGCACACTGCCCGACGAAATACAGTCTGAAACTAGTTCGGATTGTAGGGGTTTTTCGAACTTGTCACCTTTCATAATCATTACAGGCATTATCAATCTGTTCATGCAGCATGATTATGCCTAGGTACAGTGCCACCAACTTACCTGTAGAATGATTCGAAGGCGCCACCATTGAAAAGGGTGGCCACCTATTAAATAATTTGCTGCAATCGGTATAAACATGGTTGTAAACGGACCTGACGAAATTGTAAGAATATTTTTTTTGTTTAGTTATTCATTACTATAAAATTTATACATAGATAAATGTTTCAGTAACAGGTAATCTGATACATAGGCTACATATATATAAATGTATTTTAAAGCACATTATTTCAGGGTTACAAATATTATGTGTTCAAAGTGCTTTTATGCTTTGAACTACAGTCTAGAAACAAAACATTTATGTAAAAATCTGTTATCTGAGTAATTTTTTTAGTCAAATAAAATTATTTTAAAAATACTTTCATGATCAATATGCCAGCCTTTTAGTAATAACTAAATTAATTAAAATATTGTTATATTATAACCTTATTTTTCGTTTATTGAAAACTTTTCACACAGTAATTATGATCAATGGAAACCGAAGTATGTGAATTAATACCATAATATGGTATTAATTCAGAGTATTAGACATAATAATATGTATGATCGAGTGGTTAAATTCCACTTAGGTATTTCCTCGAAATCTGAGTCACTGTCACCTGTCAATATCGCTGTCAGAGCCATTGTCTAAATTGTCAATAAAAGGCTGATCTAAATATCCGTCTTTTTGACGATATTCCCACGTATGCACAATATTTCTGTCATTCGGAGGCATCAATAGTAGATACTGAACGCTTTGGTTACTAGTTGCGGCATATTTTTATTTTTTGCTCTATGTTTACGTCCGCTACTTTCCTTTTCATGGAACTCCATATCATCTATATGGGATTTAGGTCACAGTGATAATAAAACAAAAACACAACACAGACAATATAAAATATTTAAAACGATTCGGGAATTTATTTAATAATAATCTGGTATCACTGATCTGTAGCGACTGACACTAACAGCGAAGTGACGTTTTCAATAGTTTCAGTTTTGGCCGTTCTACAGATAAGTTGGTGGCACTTTAGGTACTTAATACACAATGTTGTAAACTTTATTTTGTTCTAGCATGTACCTATTCATAATTTAATTTTGTAGTTCGAGTGCAACCTATTTCTAAGCAATACTACATTAATTTGTACTTTACTTTACTTTTACTTTTACTTTGTTGTAAACCTTTATAATAGCTAGGGCAAAGTGAAAGACATAGTTATAAAACTAGAATTGTATGTATATTATTATTAAAAAATGACTCATACCATCATCTGATGGTTAGTTCAGGTTTTGCATTGCATGCAATCATAAATTTAGTATATGTACTAGATCTACAATCAGAGATCGAAGATGGAACCAAAAAAAATATGTGCACGTGTTGGTGAAAGTCTATGTCTGAGTTAAAAATAGTGTTGTCCTCGACCAACACTTTTACATTGTCGATAGAATTCGTCATCCGTCCGTGATGTGTATGGTAGATAAATACATCTTAATGCAGATTAAGTCTTTCATGAAGAACACAGCTTGGCAGATTTGACGTCATAAAGAGAATAAGGTTCTTATTCCAATTTTGAATACAGTTAATAAATAAACCTTTATTATTTATTGACCCCTAAATATTACGGTTTTATTTATAGGTGGGATCTTAGAGTTTCCCTTTTAAATTTAAACTTAAAATGTTTGCTGCATATACCTAGTGGAGTTCTTATTTGAGTCCATCCCACTCTTCTTATAACCGATAACCATTTTTCTCGTAGCAAAGGATTACTTGGAAATCTGAAAGCACAAAAACATTTTATATCAGCCGTGCTACGCCCATATAATTTTTCACTCTGTTACTTTATCTATAGACAATTTGTTACCCCAAAGTTTATTATTTTTCAAGTGTAAACCACGCTTTATGGATAACATTAAATTTAAATGTAACCCAAAAATTCCGTTCCAGTGGGACTCGAACCCGCACCCTCGCCTGTCATCGGCGATGCCTTAAACAATTTAGCCATAGATCGAGCTATGACGCTGGAGACGAAATTTGTGGGCACTATCAACTCGGCTATAGCGCCAAGTTGATAGTGCTGTATCTACAGGTGTTTCATTGGAAACCTTCTATTCAAAGTTCGAAAGTAAAGGCATCGCTGATCACAGGCGAGGGTGCAGGTTCGAGTACCGCTGGAACAGAATTTTTGGGGTATATTTAAATTTAATTTGTTACCTATTATTTTATTAAGCAGAAATAAACAATATTTATTTATAAAAAAATCAAAATAAATATACCCTTTCGGGGAAAAAGGCGTGTGTAATAATCAACAACGTAAATATTTACTCCAAAATATCTACTACACAAACTGCAATAAAAACACCCGTGGTGCTTTAAAGTTACCTTTTCAATAGTCAATACAAAAACACACACCTCAATGTCCACCTGGTTATTATAGATTTAAAAAAAACGGTAAAATGTTAATAGAGCACACAAATTTACTCCAAACAAAGTAAACCTCCATGCTAGGATGGATAAAAATTTAATTTATAGGTAGGTATAGTGCGCGTCATGTAAAAAGAACGCTGGTGGTCAAGCTTCTACAGGCGTTCCAGCGTTCTTTTTACATGACGCGTACTATAATTGTACATTATTTGTAGTAAACTATGTAGGCACTCATTCAATGCATAGTTATACATCTCTCAAATAAGTAGAAAAGTAAGTAATCTCCTAAAAAGAACGCTGGAACGCCTGAAGAAGCTTGACCGCCAGCGTTCTTTTTACATGATGCGCATTATACAACGATATAGACTGCAACAGGACTATCGATATTTCTGACGTCATCACTTGGTCAAGCCCTATCGTAATCAAACATTTTTATATTTTACATAAAATATTGTTTATTTCTAGGTGCAGCAACGAAATATTATTAAAAAATATAAGGGAAAGTCCTAATCTACGAATGAAACTGGTTTTTAGGCCATTTACTAAAGCAGAATTGATAAAATAAGCAATACAATCGAACTACCAATAATCTCTTATTTACCTGTGAAACGTGTATTTTCCCGGATAATTACGTCTTGTATCTTCACAGTCACAAACTGAACACGACACCATTGTCATACAAAGTAATATTTGTTATTTAATAGTAAGATTACTAAAATAATTACAAAATTAGTTAAACTGCACAAGAGACCGTCCGGTATGCGCATCTACTCAAGCAAAACATGTCAAATTCAATACATTGTTGCTGTCACTTTTCTTCTTGCACGGGGTACATTTAAAAATGACTTCTCTCTCCCACGCTTCGTTTGTCTATTTAGCGTAGCGAAAAAATTCTACGTCTATGGTGCCAACAATCAAAATTAAAAGTACTCTGTGGTCAGTGCTGCCACCTTGATTTTGAAAAACGGGCGAGCTAAGTGATTTTGTACAAGCTAGAAAGGGCTTGATACATGGCCTGCCTGGGTCGTTTCAGCTTTTTCGTAAAACGAAACGACACGGTTTTATGACTTAAAAAACAGTTCTAAAAAAACAGTTTTTTTCTACATTCCAGACAATTAAAATTAATCACACTTTATATAAACTTCTTCCAGACTTACCAGTTTCAAAATAAAAAAGCACCGCGCGCGATGCATTTTAAACGGCGCGCATGCGTTCTTAAAAGCCTAAAAATTAAGTTTCTATAAGTTTCTTCATTCGACAGCCAAATAAGTATTAAATTCATATACAAATAGGATTCATTTTTTGCCTATTCGTGACGTCAAAGCAAAAGTAGTTGCTTATTTATAAGTAACTGCTATTCTTTATTCATACGATAATAGTCCTTAATCCTATAGATTAGAGTATATTTTATTTGTATCTGTCGCACGTTGTTTCGTCGCAAGTCGAAAAAACACTTTTTATGAATTTGTTACTTGACGTATGAATTAAATGACGCTACAATTAAGAATCATTTTACCCTTTTCGTAACGGCAAAGCAAATGTAGTTATTTGTAACTGGTTTATTCTTCATTCTATAATAGACTTAATTGCAATCATTTAGAGTATATTTTATTTATATCTGTCAGAACACTCTCACGACCGACAGTTTTTAGCAAAACTTAACGAACATCATGTGAACGTGTTCTGATAGATCTATCTAAAATAATTATACTCTACCTTTATTGAAATATGGACTAATAACGCCTGCGGCATGAACAACAAACAAGCTCTGAGAAACTACTTTTGCTTTGAAGTAGCGAATAAGGTATAATTAATCTTATTTGTATCAGCAGTCAATAAGCCATGTCAGAGGCCCTCGGGCAGCCTGACAAACTCTGACACCAGAGGCCAGCACTACCTAATACGACAAGCAAGCAAGCAAGCATTCATACTTAGCTGTTGATTTCGAAAAAGAATGAAAGAACAAAAACTGTGTTGCTTTTACGTTCGTTCTAAAAAGAACTTATGTTGGATAGTACAGAAGCAGTTCGTCCGTTCTTCACAGACAAACTGTTTTTTAAAACTGTTTCTGAAAAAAACACCCAGCTCTCATAGAGCTACGCGGCTACCGGCCAACCCGGCTAGATAAAGCGAATTTTGCCGCCAAAAAAGGTGCTAAAAATTAATACTTTTTACTACAATACTAACTGAACTATCAATTACAAGTTTTATTTATTTCAGCAATACATTTCTTAAAACAATGCCAAGGGGGCCTTTCGATTATTTTTTCAAATTATTTTTCTTAAGATTTTTAACGTTTTTTTTTGGGATTTTTGCTCATATTCCTTTCGCAAGCGCTATTCCGTCACTTTCTAACTTACCTGAACTTTAATGTGTTAGATAGTGATAAAAGGTCAAGGTCAATGGAATATATCGCGCTCTTAAGTTGGGCTTATATTAGCCACTTGTATGAATCTTATAATTGGCGTTCCAACCAAATAACGGATTTGGGCCATTGTTGGAAGTGTCTTAAATCGCAGTTCTGTTAGTTTAATGTACGAATTCTTTTGCTGGGATTTTAACCAAAACCGTAGTTTTACCACCATTTTTTATACGTTGTAAAGTTTGTATTCAACGTTGGAAATTATAACCACAAACCGTAGTAGGGCCTTTGTTGGCAGTCAGTATGATGTTACGTTGGAATCTTAGCCAAAACTCTATGGTGGGCTTATATTGGCCACTTGTATGAATCTTATATTGACGTTCCAACCAAACACACCGGAGTAGGGCCATTGTTGGAAGTTTGTATGAGTTTTCTGTAGGGAACGCAGCCTTAGATCGCAGTAGGCCCTCTGTTGGTTGATTGTACGAATACTCTTGTTGGAATTTCATCCAAAAACTTAGAACGGGCCATTTTTGGTAAGTCGTTTGTATTCAACCTTGGAAATTACAACCACAAACCGTAGTAGGGCCTTTGTTGGCAATCAGTATACATCGAGCAACACGGAATGGAGACGCCATCAAAGGCATTCCCCGCTGTAGTTCCCCTCTAAATTGAATGCCCTCGAGGGCATACAGCTTATAAAAAACTAGCTGTCGCCGATCGCTCTGTCAGAATGAATCGACTCGCGTGGGAGATAGTGCTCTAAGAAAAATGCCGAATTATTCAGTTTTATGCTGTAAAAAAATTATTGGATCATCAAATTTACAAAAAGATAGTGTTTCCTTTCACATGTACCTGAATTTCAATTAAATTATTATAACATATTGCATGAAAATTGACCAAGTAGCATTAAGCCGTATAAAAACAAAAGTGGCCATCTCAGATTTTGTAATTTTTGAGTTCGTGTTCGGGGTAAAATAATAAAACTGAACGGTTTAACAAAACAAACCGTGAATATTTTATTCAATAACACTGGTTCACTCTTCACTGCGACTGCACTTCAGTACACTGGTCGTTCATTACTCTAAAATCACTGCCAAGTTACGTGATTTATTCGCAATGAAAGCCAATTCCCTTACGAATGCTCGCTCTTCAATCGAGCTTAATCGTGTGACACAGGGGCGACATAAAAGTGACCAAAAGCGTAGATATAAATGTGTATAATACATCAATGTGCATTTCAGGATTTATTCTGCTGACGTAAACATGTATATAACGTGTAATGTCAGTAAGCCAAGATGTGGATGATTACTTAATATCCTTAATTACTAAATACTATTCATTAAACACGTTCGACATCATGTGACATGTGGAATAACGTGTATTTGTGTTTGATGGCTATGTAACCACTAACTAACCGGTAACTACTAACTACTACTACTTCGTGTCACGGGCTCTTTCTTGGTTCACTGACCAGCTTGAGATATAGTGTCCCTGAAAGGGGCCTAGTGACCAATGGTGAAAGAACCAGTATGGTAAAAGGATTAATTGTGCCTCGCAGAGGTGTATGATGATATGTCAACGTAAATGTCATGTGTTATATTTAAAGAAATAGAATTAAATTAGACTACTATTAACAACAAGTGCAACATGAAAAAGTTTGTACATTTGGGAACTTTGATTACAAGAGATGGCAAGCATGAAGATGATATTTAAATGAGAGTAAATTCTGGAAACCAGGTGAACTTAACGCCTTATTATCAGCCGGAACGTATCCAAAAAGGCACGACTGGATGTGCATAGAGGAGTGTTAGTGCCAAAACTAATGTATGGTGGTAGCGAAAGTTGCTAAGGCAGAATAAACATGAAAGTAAAATAAATGCACTGAAGATGAGAGGTTTGAGAAGTATGTATGGTGGACTTTGAGAGATAGAATAAGAAACTGTGTGTTAAGAAAGCATTGTAAAATGAAAGAGCACGTGTATAGTGACAAGGATTGAGAAAGATATGCTTGGATGGTTTGGGTTATTGGTTAAAGGATGAATGATAGTAGATTGACGAAACTAGTTCATAAGATGAGCATGAATGGGACAGTTGGAAGGGGGAGACCTCGGTGAAGGTATTCAGACTAGATCAGGGTCGATCTGGAGCATGGCCAGGCCAAGAGCGCCCTTAACCAATGAGCATATATGAAGAATGTGATGCGAGTGAATCAAGCAAAACAGGTATGCCAGGATCGTAGCAAGTGGAAATACATGGTCTCTGCCTACTTCTCTGGGAAACAGGCGTGAGTTTACGTATGTGTGTATGTATGTAACATTATAAATGCAAAATTTTCTAAGGGTTGGATGAAATTTAAGAACGGCGATAGCTGGACCACTGGAATAGTTTTAAATTTTATTTAGATGTTCCCACAGGATCAAGACTTATGCGAGTGAAACCGTGGGTTGCTTCTAGTTTATAATAAGAATAAAACTGCGTGGTTAATTTGATCAAAATCGGTTATATTGATCATACTTAAATAACTTTACTCTTTTCAGTTAAAAGTAAATAAAGATGCTTTAAAAAAATCGTTGATCGCCAATTGTTAGGTTACTGTACAATCTTCGCACGTTGTGTTTGCCTATAATGAGGGGTTTTCACGACCATATCAAATCATCTATAAACCCTTGAAAATAGATGTCGCTGCTGTGTACTTAACTGTATAAATAAAGTGACATGTAAAAGTCAACAACGTAGTGATATATTTTTGTGGTATTTTGTTACTATCACACAAAATAACAGACGATGCATTTGTTAATTTTGACAACCACAGTTGAGTCAGGGCCATCAATTGACCCAAATCAAACGATTTTTTTTTTATTTGAAAATGAAAGGCCCTTATTGGTTTCTCCTGTAGCTAAACATAGGTATATAGTTTGTACCTCATATATACATGTGTGTAGACTGTTGGTAACCATAATAAAAAATAATTAAATAAGCAACTGCTAACAATAACAATAACGTTAGCTGAGTCAGTCGTGGGAAGCAATGGCAGGGATGAGCTCACTATTTGTCACGTCTATCTCCCACGATGGTGCAACCCACTGTGAAAAGAGGCCCATTAAGGCTCTGCCTACCCATTCGGGGAAAGAGGCGTGTGTCTATGTATGTTTGTATGTAACAATAACAGCCTCAATGCACACTGAAATAGCTTTGTGCTCATTTAACAGTTTTTTTTTATTTCTCAAAAATTCCTGAAAGTAAGTTGCCCGTGTTTTCTTATATACTACTAAATTAGTGATGTGCTACAATAATAAAGTAGATTTTTATCGATAAAATAAATGTTCGTTTATTATGTTTTACAAACTATTGAAATTTGATTTATATTATTCGGGAGACGCCATAGCCTAACCTAACCTAACTTTCTAACCGTTAATCCAATCACCATGAAGGTATTGGTATGTAACAAGGTAGGTAACTGTTATGATTTTAATTTGATATTATTCATTTTATGCCATAATTTGACGCCGTCTGTGGCGCGGTGGACGAAGGTTCGCCTGTAACGCAGGAGGTTGCGGGTTTGATTCCCGCCTCAGCACAAATATTTGTACGATCTGCAGATATTTGTTCAGGGTGTTCTGGATATTTTCTATGTTAATACAAAATAAATATCTATGTAATGTACTGTATTAGGGATATCAGTTATCTGGTCCATAACACAAGCTCTGCTTGGCTTGGGGCTAGATAATAATGTGTAAACTGTGTCCAACATCAAAAAATAAAATAAAAATAAATATATATTATTGAGAACTGGTGAAAACCAAGGTGAAAAGAAGCCCATTTAAGGCTCTGTCTACCCTTTCGGGGAGAAAGGTGTGTGTCTATGTATGTATGTATGTAAATATATATATATATATATATATATTTATATATAATGAAATTCACAACAATGTGAATGGTGAATGTTGAATGGTACAATGTACAAGAAAGCACCATCTTTTCGAAAATTCGATATTCCAGACCTTGATTTACAGCAGAAAATGTAACGATTCGGCATTTTAGTATTTGTAGCACTGTCACACTTTTTACTCTATGCGTCACACGATCGATTTAGTCTGACAGAGCAATCGGCCCATCATGATACAATTTTATTACTAGCAAAAGCAAAACATGCAAGCTTCTTTTCCTTGATTTTTTATATTTAAACACAGACATGAATTTAAATTACTATGTTAAATTACAACGGATAGTTTTTAAAACAGTTAGTAAAACAGTTTTACTAACGCGTATGCCCAAATGAAATTGTGCATAGCCAGAGGGGAACGCCTTCACTTGATGTCGCCCCCCGCCGCGACCTCCTCGTGTCTCTCTCGTGTGACCTCCAGCGGCAGCCGTGTTGCTCCAAGATATTACTAGCTAGGCTTGCAAGGGCTTCCAAGTTATTTTTACTAGTTTTTTCATGTGTGAACTTACATAGACATGAATTTAAATTACTATGTGATATTACAAATCTAGAGGTGTGATAGTTTTTCGTAAAAAGTTGCATGCCTACCTAGGTTGTGGGATACGTGATCACGATAAATTAACAAAAGCATTTCCCAGTTTGAACTCGTTTACTCCTTTTCAAGAAAAGTCGTGTCATGAGTGTCCGTCCTGTGTCGTGGGATTTTCCTATTCAAATCCTATTTGATTGACAAAAGAATTAAAAAAAAATATAGCTAGGAATAATTTTTTCAACGCGATATTCTGTTCACTATATATAGCGCTAAGTATTACTTTACCTACCATCGTTTAGCATCAACATAACTTAATACACCCAACACATACCTACATAGTTCTGATCCCAAACTAGGATCCCCTGTGTCGTGGGATAATCATGCCTGAAATAAAAAAAAAACTATTTATACATTTTAATGACTAATCTAGTTTTTTGGCACTTAGGATCATGATTTTTGGTTTTTGACAATAACAGTGAATGACAGATATATATAATACATTGTATATTTCGAGGCCAGAACCGTCATGGATTATGTAGGTTAGTAGGAAGACGGGAGCTAAGTAAAGCGTTTTTTCCTTTTCTTTCCTTTCGTCTCTTTTGACTTGCCCATAGTTTTATGAAATTATTGTAAGCTTTGAACAAAATTCTAATTCAATTTTCCCAAGAACTAATCATCTCATGAGTTGTTGTAAAGTAAGGTTGTACCTGGGGTACTCAAAATTTTCTTGATTTTTCTCTATACTCTAAGTTTCCGCGTTTACCCCCTCTCTCTCCAGCCTACTACTACCTTTTACTAATCTAAAATATCATAGTTATCCACAAAATGATCTCTATGCTATCCTCGAAAAGTGGGGCGGTTCCGCAACTCCCCCTTCACAGAGAGCGTTCAACCCCTCCCCTCATCCCTAGCCGCCCTTAAATCCTTTAAATGACCCTTGGTGGTAGGCAAAGTAAGTTCTTACCAAAAAGTTATCGATACTATTCATTTATCGACTTGAGTGCTGGAAGTCCCTAGAACGGATGTTACTGTCAATTTTGTGACATAACATGATGTTTGTACACAGAAAGCATCTATGTGTGTATAAAGATTTTTGATGTGTTGCTGTTTATAGATGTGTGCGTTTATAGCGATAGAACGACTGGTTACAAAAGTGTGCATTAAAGTTTAAGTGAGTGCGTGAAGCCCCCCCCCAAATATTTCTGAATAAATATGTATCGGTTGACAGCTCTATGGCGCCTCCCCTCCGGTACGGAGGCCTGCGTTGCTCGATGTCAGTATATGGTTGTTGGAATCTTAGCCAAAACTCTATGGTGGGCTTACACGTCACCGTCTTCACGTGTAATCATTAAATAAGTTTGTTAGATATAAAATATGTATGTTAGTCTTTAAGGTATATATTTCTATGGGCTTGATGTTTAGGTATAATTTATTGTACATTTCCCATTTTAGCCCGAAAAAAAATGTATTATTATTATTATTATATTAAAAAACGTTTCAGTTCCACCTTTATAATGCGAACTGCTAAGGAGTGGAATACACTACCGTCGTCTGTCTTTCCTGAAAACTATAATCTGGGTCTCTTCAAGGCTAGAGTGAATAGGTGCCTTCTAGACCTTTGTGCTCCATCTTCGGCCACATCGTCACTTTCCAACAGGTGAGATCGTGGTCAAACTAAGGTCTATCAAAGTTAAAAAAAAAAAAAAAAAAAAAAAAATTGCCCACTTGTATGAATCTTATAAGTGGCGTTCCAACCAAATAACGGAGTAGGGCCAATGTTGGAAGTTTGTATCAGTTTTCTGTTGGGAACGCAGTCTTAGATCACGGCAGGCCCTCTGTTGGTTGATTGTAAGTATTCTATTGTTGGGATTTGAAGCAAAAACGTAGATAGGGCCATTGTTGATAAGTCGTTTGTATGAAACGTTAGAAATTACAACCAAATAGCGCAGTATTAGGTTGTTGGGTATTGGTATAAAAATTATCGCAGTAATTATTACGTTGGTTATTTGTTGGCTTATTGTAGAATATGACACTTACGATCTCCCAACCTGTTCCCGACTGGTTGGTCACCGTTGGCCTACACAAAATGCTACTAGGGTGAGCGGGCTTGCGCTGAGATAACTCAGAGGGGGCAGGGGGTGTTTGCACAGGCTCTCTTAGAAATAGTGTCATTGGACTCACCCACACTGTCCCGCTTCCTGCGGGTTTCGGGGATCGGCATGCTGCGATACTTCTCGAGCAGCAACGCCTCCTCGTCCGATGGGGTAGGCTGGTCGGAGAGGCCCTTCTCTTCCTCTTCTAGGGCGTTCCGTAGTACTCCGAGGTACATAGGTGGCAGGCATTTGCTCTCAATGAGCCGCTGGAGGATGATATAACTCTGCTCGATCTGCCTCTTCGGAGATAAGGGCTTCATCTTCGGCGGGGGTTTTTTTTTTTTTATACTACTGAATGACGGAACAAGCAGATGACCCACCTGGTGTTAAGAGGTAACCTCTGCCTATGAACAGTGCAATACCTCATAGGTCACGTCCACCTAGGACGCACCCTATGTTGCATTGCCCTGCGCCCGCCACCCTGAGACATAACGATGGAAAGTCTCATGTGCCTGTAATTTCACCGGCACCCATACCCTTCAAACCGGAACACAGCAATGCGAGCACTACTGCTTTGCGGCAGAAATAGGTATGGTGGTAGTACTTCCCCGGACGAACTCTTTCACAAAAAAGCTCTACTACTAACCGCGGTTGCGGTTTTCTTGGGGGTGGGGGGACATGTCCTTCTTCGGCGAAGCAGAGGGCACAGAGGTGCCGGTGGCTGTCTTTTTCTTTTCATAGAACCTGTCTAGGATCCTTTGTTGGTCAATCTTCGAGGCCCGCGAACGCGAGCGCTCGCGGCTCGAGCTTGAGGCTTCGGCAGGGATGCTGCGGGGCAGGCCGTACGGCGGTCTTGCTATACAGTGGCGTAAGAGTGTTTTTCGGTCGGTTTCTATAATAGAGTGTGCGAGTCCGCGTATCTAGGTGATTTAAGTTGTGCTCGAGGATAGACAGCTTTTAGTCTTCTCGATATATATACCGACGGATAGTGTTGAGAACCTAATTGAATTTACAGACTGTTTGAGTGAGATAAGTGCAGTGATAGACAGCTGTGATATTGATTCAGTTTTCATGCTGGGTGACTTTGATGCTCAACCGAGCACACTGTTTGGTAAGGAACTTATGAACTTTTGTACTGAACTGAGCTGGTCATGTGCGGACATTAATATTTTAGGGCTATCGTCAGGCACTTACACTTTTATTAGTGATGCGCATGGCTCTTGGTCGTGGTTAGACCATGCAGTTACAACTGAAGCAGCTAGAGGGGCGATTGTGGATATTCAAATTAATTATGACATCTCATGGTCTGACCATTTTGCTGTAGAAGTATATTGTAATTTAAATATTACTAAGCCAAAAGTTATAGACAAGAAATCTATACCGAATACTGTTGTGTGGGGAGAGAGGGACACGTTACAGTCGAAGCAATACTGGAAACTATGTTCATCCAAGCTTCGGGAAGTAGACTTCCCATCGGAATTTAGTAAATGTGCTGATACTAGCTGTGATATTTTAGAACATAGGCGAGTCGTAGATGACATTTATAGTGCAATTGTGAAAATACTGAGTGATTCCGCCTCTAAATGTCATATTTTAAATGCTAGAAAAGGTAAAAGGAAGGTACAGGTCACAGGATGGAATAAGGTTGTAGCAGAGGCACACAGGGAGGCTCGGTTGTGGTTCCAGGAATGGGTATCTTTTGGAAAGCCGTCGTTTGGTGCCATTTATCATAAAATCAGTGTTTCGCGATGAAATTTTAAATCTAAACTTAAATGGTGTCAGAACAACCAGACCCAGATAAAAATGGATATAATAGCGACACATCATACTGCCAAAAATTTTAGCAAATTTTGGAAGGAGTCCAATAAGTTGAACCCGAAGCCGAGCGTTCCTGTGAGTGTCGAGGGCATTAGTGAACCCGTCCAGATTGCCAATATATTTTGGGAACATTTCAGGGTGGAGTCTCCGCTCGGGCCTGCGGCTGCAGGGTTGGAGCATGGAAGAGTGCCCGTAGGGCAACAGTTTGTGCGCATCACAACGAAGGAAGTGGCGCTGGTGGTGAAGAACATGAATCGAGGAAAATCCCCAGGCCATGACTCACTGAGTATAGAGCACTTGCAACATGCAGGTTTTCATCTACCTAGGGTGCTCGCAATGTTGTTCACCTTCTGCGTTGGGCATTCGTACTTGCCTGAGGAGATGATGAGGACTGTAGTTGTACCTATAATTAAGAACAAGACTGGAAACGCCTCCAGCTTGGTCAACTACAGGCCTATATCACTCGCCACGGTGATTGCTAAGGTGTTGGATGGTGTGATTGACACACATTTGGGTAGAGAGGTGAAGCTGCATGACGCTCAGTTCGGTTTCAGATCTGGGCTGTCCACTGAAGCTGCAGTGCTAAGTCTCAAACACACCGTCCAGTACTACACCAGCAGAAGCACACCAGTCTACGCCTGCTTCCTCGATTTGTCGAAGGCGTTCGACCTTGTGGCTTATGATAAGTTGTGGCAGAAGCTGTCCAGTGATACTGGACTCCCCTGTGAACTCATATCATTTCTTAAATACTGGTATGGCAATCAGTCTAACAATGTTAGATGGTCGGGGTCGTTATCGGACGTGTACAGGCTGGAGTGCAGGGTACGGCAGGGCGGCCTGAACTCCCCAAGACTCTTCAACCTGTACATAGACTGCCTGATCCGTGAGCTCAGCAGCGCCCAGGTTGGCTGCTCGATTGACGGGGTGATTTTTAACAACATAAGTTACGCCGACGATATGGTGCTGCTGTGCCCATCGATCAGTGCTCTCAGGAGGCTGGTTAAAATCTGTGAGAGCTATGCGGAGGCCCATGGGCTCAGCTCAGATATAATGCAAGCAAAAGTGAGTTGATGGTGTTCAAGGCAGGCTCAAAGAGCTATGACCCTGTCCCACCAGTCACACTAGATGGCAGTGATCTTAAACGAGTTTCACGCTTCAAATATCTGAGTCATTGGATCACCGAAGCACTTACTGATGACGTAGATATGGAAAGAGAGCGCAGGGCATTATCCGTCCGAGCTAATATGCTGGCCCGTAGGTTTGCGCGTTGCTCTAGGCATGTTAAAACAACGCTTTTTAGAGCATACTGCCAATCATTTTATACATGCAGCCCATGGGTAAAGCGTACGCAAAAATCTTGGGATGCCCTGCGCGTCCAGTACAATAATGCGTTCAGGGTGTTGATGGGTTGCCGCGCTGTTGCAGTGCATCAGGAATGTTTGCGGACGCAAGAGTTGGTGGCTTTGCAGCGATTATGCGCAAAAGATCAGCGTCCCTGATGCGCCGTGTGCGCGATGGCTCCAACAGCTACCTGCAACTCATTGAAGGGAGGCTGGATACGGACTGTGCCTTCATGGAGCGCTGGACAAGGGAGCATGTCATGCTTTCTTAGTCCAGTGTTTCTTGTGATATACGGTGAGTTGTATATTTTAGTAGTATAGTAATCATATTTATTTAACCAAACTATGGACTATTCCTTATATGTTGTGTATTATTTGTGTATAGTCTGAAATAAAAAGTATTGAATTTAATTGAATTGAGGCGCGGCTGGATGGTCCGCTGCGGGGTACTTCGGTGTCCGACGAGTCGGCCACCGAGTTATTGCGAGGGTGCGGGGGAGGGAAGCGGCCGCGGGCCGATCCCTCTCCGGAGGGCGTTTTTTTTTTTTTTTTTTTCCTCGACCCGACATTTTGGGCCCCGTATAATATATACAGGACGTCAAACTGCGGCCCGAGGTACTAAGTGTCTATTTCACTACACGAAAAACAACACGAGGGGAACAAGGGCGAGGGGGGGGGGGACCTAAAAAGGTCCGTGGGCAATCGCCTTGACGCGCGACCAAAGGACGCCGAGGCGATTCACCGGCACCGCGATGCCTACCTCGGGGCTTTTGAAGGGGACCGAGTTCGGCGGTTCGCGGCACGGGCTACTGTCTCGGTGTCCGGTAAATCTTGTGACTAGGTGATCCCCACACTTTAACTACTCATTAAAGCGGCTGACTCGGCGACCGTTTTCACATTAAAACGTTGCCGAGTACGCGAAACTATAGGGTCCGTGCGCGCGGTATCGTACGTTTTTGTCATTCGTGATTTCTAGTCACTCAGTGACTCTCAAAAATCGATCCCCAGACGATTTCTAAGTAGTCTGTGGTTTGTAAATTGGTTCTAGACCTATCTACGGTAGGCATAGGCATATCGATACGGTTCTGCATAGGTAAGGTATACCTAAATAATTTTAATTATGAAATTAAATAGTGAATTTGCTACATAACAATAACGTGTTTTCTTTCGACATCAGGCTAACCTCCTCGGCGCGCGGCGTCCAAATAAAAAGCAAAGCACCCATCGTTCTTCAAATTTAGATGCAAAAATACTTAAAGGACTCCTTTTGTACCACTAAATATTAGAACTCGGCATTTTTGTTGGAAGTCTTTCCGCGGCCAAGTTATTCGGTGAATAGATAGATAGATAGAAAATACTTTATTGTACACCTTAATAGCTAATAATACAACAAAAAGAAACAAACTTAACTATATAATTAAACGTACAATGGGCGGTCTTATCGCTTAGCAGCGATTTCTTCCAGACAACCTTTGGATGGAGATAAATTTATAAGTTAGGAAGAATGGCCTGGGGTGTATGTATATTATAGATACAAAAGAAGGGAAGAAATAATTAAAGACAAAATACCTATCTACTAACTAAGAACATAAACTTGTAAAAACTACTTAAAATATTACAATATTACACATGCATACCATAAAAACTTACACTACAATAAAATAATACATACAGATACATAAATACATAAATAAATATATATATATATACATACGTACTTATACTGAAGTGAAGGGAAATAATACTATAAGAAGAAGCGATTACTACCTACGACATTTCTGACAAGTAGAAGATTTTAACTCGGGCTTTAAATGTGACCAGGGATGGGGCTTTCCTAATCGAGACCGGCAACAAATTCCACAGGCGTGCTGCCTGAATCGAAAAGGAACTACCGTAGAAGCCAGTTCTGTGTAAAGGAATACTGAGCAAAAGATTTTCTAATGATCGAAGTGGTCGGGAATGGGAACTATGAAGGAACTCAAATCGTTCCTTCAGATAGGAGGGAGTCAAAGGGTTATGCAGAATGTTATAAAGCAAGGAAAGGATGTGAGTATTCGGGCGAAGACGGATAGGGAGCCACTTGCGCTTTACACGAAATTCAGAGATGTGGTCAAACTTACGTAACCCGAAGATAAATCTGATGCAGACATTTTGGAGACGCTCAAGTTTATTCAGCTGGTCTTCCGTGAGGTCAGGATAGCAGGCATCAGCATAATCAAGAACAGGAAGAAGAAGAGATTGTGCAAGCGCAATTTTGGTAGCGGTAGGTAGAAAATTACGCAGCCTCCTAAGCGATCCCGCAGTTGCAAAAAACCTCCGACTTACAGCCTCCAGCTGTGGGCCCCAGGACATGTCACTGTCTATAAACACCCCCAGGCTTTTTACATGATTACTAATAGGAATAGCCACACCGTCAAATTCAACTTGAGGGAGAGTAGACCAATCAATTTTAGCAGCAGTACGTGAGCTGCCTACTACGATAACTTGCGTTTTACTAGGATTTATGCGAAGACCATAGGCCTTACTCCAGTCATGAATACGAATAAGGTCGTTATTAGTGCGGGCGAATGCATCTGCCAGATCATCATGTGGAGCGTGAGTGTAAATTTGGAGATCGTCTGCATAGAGATGGTAGGAAGAAGTGAGTTGGTGTGAAATTGAATTGATAAAGAGAGCAAATAAAAGAGGAGATAAGACGCCACCTTGCGGGACACCGGCAGATGTAGAACACCAAGATGAGAAGAAGTCATCAACTCGAATCCGCTGCCGACGCCCGTGCAGATAATTGCGAAACCAGTCAATCACCGATGGAGATATGTTAATTGAGCGCAGTAAGCCAAGGAGGATGTCGAAATCAACCGTGTTGAAAGCATTGCTGAAATCTAACAAGGTAAGAACAGTAAGTTGTCTGTTTTCCATACCCAATCTAATATCATCTGTAATTTTCACTAGGGCAGTAACAGTGCTATGACCGGGTCGGAAACCAGAGTGAAGAGGATTGAGAAGGTTATGATTACAAAGGAAGGAGCTAAGCTGGTTGTGGACGAGACGTTCAAGTACCTTGGAAAGGAAAGGGAGAATGGAGATAGGACGATAGTCGGTAAAAGGAGAAGGTTTGGATTTTTTAGGCAGAGGAATAACGTGCGCTTCCTTCCAAACCTCGGGGACAACACCCGAGTTAGCGGAATAGTTAAGCAGATGACAAATCATTGGAAGTATTTCATCAATGACAGGAATAACCATATTCCGACCAATGTTGTCACCACCCAAAGCATTAGAGGAAATTGAGAGAATGCTCTTTTTAACATCACATGCAGTAAATTGACTAAAAACGAAAGAAGGGTAGTTAGGAGTTGGCAAAGAAGAAAGATAGTTCAGAGTAAAGTTTTTATCACCCAAATCCATATTGGATGATGACGAGAAGTGGTTGTTAAGAGAATCGATGTCGAGGTCTTTAGAAATCGCATCACTACGCGACTTACCAACTCCTAAGGTTCTAAGAAATTTCCAGACTTTGGCTGGATCTACGTTTGAAACAGAAGCATGAATATGGCGACGTTGTGCATCCACTCACACTCTATTGCAGCGAATCCGAGCAAGAAAATAATTATCTATATTGCCGTTATTTGGTTATTTGGTTTTATTGACAGCTTTTTTATGGATCAATAATTTAATTTCATCTGTAAGCCAAGGGGCCGGCCGATGTTTAATTTTGACTTACGGATCGGAGCATGGGTGTCAAAGAGTTGCGTTAATGTTGAATTAAAGATCGAGATCTTGTCATCAATAGTATCAGCCACCATTACTGGAAACCAATCTATTTTCTGAGCATCAGATCTTAATTTATCTACATCCATACCACTAAAATTGCGCTGCAGTAGAATTTTGGGCTTTGGTTTTGGAGGACGAACTTTATAAGAAAGAAAAATGAGATCATGGTAGGAGAAAGCGTCAGCTGGGCATTGTCCGTGCTTAGCAACATGTTTTAGGGATGAGACTAAAATTAAATCAAGAAGAGATGGATTACAATTTGGAAAGTGATGCGTAGTGCCTAGAGGAAGGATATTCATGTTGGTAGACTTGACAATAGATTCAAGGCAGGAAGTACGAGAGTCTTGTTTCACCAGACATGTATTAAAGTCACCCATTACAATGGTATGACTGTACGAAGGCATAAGGTCTTCCAAGAGTTTTTCAAAGGATGCGAAGTAATTAATGTGTAAGGAAGGGCTATAGTAGATACCGAGAAGAATTTTGACATGATAAAGCACAATTTCAATAAAGAGATGTTCGCCAGAGTTAGATGGGGGAGGCTGTGTAGACAAACTTACAACTGAAAAAGAAATATGAGAGCGCAAGTAAATAGCTACACCGCCACAACCTCTACCAATCCGGTCGTTGCGTATCAATGTAAAACCTGGAAGAGAGTATAACGTTGAAGGGAGACAGGGTTTCAGAAAAGATTCGGATATTAGAATTGCATGAATATTTTTACAAGCAAAAGAAGCTAGCATACTAGGGAAATGAGCCGGAATACTCTGAGCATTTATATGGACAACATTGAAGTTTTTCGGTACGTCTGAAAAATTACACAACAGCAAATCAGACAGGGATGGAATACTTGAAAAACTATCATCACTGCTCACATTTGAGCCACGAGAGGTGATAGATACAAAATCGTCACTATCGGTATCGCTTATAGACATAAATAAATAAAAATAAAATAAAAATACAAATATTACTAGCGGATACTATAATATAAAAAGAATAAATAAAATAAAAAGTTATAAGTTAATAAGACTAACCCGAACTCCACCTGCCGGTTGTATTTCTGGGTAACTGCACAAAAAAAATTATTATACAATCGCATGCAAGAAAAAAACTAATACAAAAACAATTTAAATAACTAGTAATACATTAATAACGGAATGGAACGCAAAAGAAAAACCTTGTTGGCTCAAAAGACCCGAGTCCAAGTCACAGAAAATTTGACAGTGATAGATTGATAGATACAGGTGACAGACAACTAAACTTCAACTTCAAGTCATACAATACAAAGTCGGAATTCTCGCTCGGAATCTGAAAGTGTGTGATAGTGAGTTACTATGCTAGTCACGTGATAATCGAATACAAAAAATAAAATTGCATTGTCGTGGGTATGAACTACGAGTGCAAATCACAAAACTCGAGCCAAACAAAGAAAAACTACCTCACGCGCGCTCCGCAGTCCGCCATCGCAATGCTACTTCTTCGACGACGACGACGACGCGGTCTACTAGTTTTATATAACGACTTTAATGTCACCTCGCAGTCCTTTGGCGAGAGGGGTAGGCCCGGCGTCGCTACTCCTTTGACGCCAGACAATTTTTTTAAATTCTCTTATGTTTCGTGTGATTTTAATGAAGAATAAATAAAGGTAAAGTTATAAGTGTAGGAACTCAGTGAATGGAGGCAGCTCAAGGCCTGTCGTCAAGCTCGTGGCATTCTATGGGAGAGCAGTCCAGCAGTTGACATTCATATCGACATTGAAGGTCGAGCAAGAACGTTTTACGCTGCATGTCATTATTCACGACGTTTTTATTGTTTAATTGAAAACAATCTATGATTTTAATCAGAAACAGCATAAAAATTAGTAAATAATAACTGAATAATTTCTTTGGTCAAGGTCAAAGCGCTGCAAAACAAGTCTTGTTATACAAGTAATATTTTTAAAACGAAAGCTTCGTCAAGATATTGTAAAACAGAATTTTATTTATTTCATTTTTAAAGTTCTTCTAATTGACAGATATTGTCACAGAAGCAGTTACCACACAAATAAATAAGAGCATTATTTCTATCAAGTACGCCCTTTCATTGAATTGCCCCACTTGCCTGGTATTATATTTTTACCTGTGCTACGGCGTAGACGGCAGTTGAATGTCGCCCGCTACGCAGAACACCCGCTACGAATGAGCTACGCGGTGTTCTACAACTCACTGAACTAACTTTACGAAGTTAGTTTTAATAACAGATAGTAAATAACAAATAGATAACAAAATAATATTACACTAGTACAACTAGAACCAAAGAATAGAACAATTTAATACTGAATAAAGAAATAAGCGTGTCATAGCTTATTATAAGTTAAAGTATAAAAAGTAGTGATAAGTACTGAATTTATATTTAAAACTGAAGTGACAAACAATTAATTTATTCATTATGTGTTTGATGGCCAATATTGAAGCAAGAAAATTGTAATTATGATCCGAGAAACAGCAAAGTTTTTATGGTGAGTAATGATACAAATATTAGCTATTTTTTTTATACAACTTGGTATAACGGATCAAGCGGTTGACCCACCTGATGTTAAGTGGCACCCTATGCCTATGAACAGTGCATTATCACATAGGTCACGTCCACCTAGGACGCATACTATATGGCACTGCACCCGACACACTTTTTTTTTTTTTTTTTTTTTTTTAATACTACTTGGGTGACGGAACAAGCAAGAGGCCCACCTAATGTTAAGTGGTAACCTCTGCCTATGAACAGTGCATTACCTCATAGGTCACGCCCACCTAGGACGCACCCTATGTGGCATTGCACTGCGCCCGCCACCCTGAGACATAAAGATGAAAAGTCTCATGTGCCTGTAATTTCACCGGCACCCTTACCCTTCAAACCGGAACACAGCAATGCGAACACTACTGCTTTGCGGCAGAAATAGGTATGGTGGTAGTACTTCCCCGGACGAACTCTTTCATAAAAAAGCTCTACTACTACTAAACAAAAACCCTACTACTAAAACTACTACTAAACCCTGAGACATTAAGATGAAAAGTCTCTCAAGTAGTGAAGTTGTTAGTTTTGTTTCTTTTTGTTCGTATTATTATTTATTAAGGTGTACAATAAAGTATTTTCTATCTATCTATCTGTCTCATATGCCTGTAATTTCACCGGCAACCATACCCTTCAAACCGGAAAACAGCAATACGAGCACTACTGCTTTGCGACAGAAATAGGTATGGTGGTAGTACTACCCCGGACGAACTCTCTCACAAAAAAGTACTGTTTAGCACGGTTTAGCACTCCAAGCTTTTTGGAAGTCAGCGCAGCTTTTGCTTCGAGATGACTCCCATATTGGACCTCATTAGATATCTCATTAGTTAGTAGAACGACGGAAATTACCTAATCCTGGTACTTACTAGCCTGTACCTATCTGTGGCCAGAGGCGAAGGGCTGGAAAGTGGGCATTAGGGGGTCAGTGAACAATCCTTACGGTTCGATGTAATATCTGGTAAATACCTGGATACTAAGTAGAGCCATGAGCCGGCATGAATCCGGCCATCCCGCTGCAGAACCTGCGTAGACGCATGTACGTGTGCCGAGAAGTGAGCGCGCCTTATAGTTCCAGTACATTGAATAACCGCATCTTGCATTTTAAATCTATGGCTATGTCAGTTCTTGGTTCAGATATTTTGTGGTTATAGTGCCACCATCTTATCTGTAGAATTATTCGAGGGCGCCACCATCGAAAAGGGTGGCCACCTAAATATAAATAAATAACTTAAATACACTTAAATATTTTGCTGCAATCGGTATAAACATGGTTGTACATGGACCTGACGAAATTGTAAGAATATTTTTTTTTAATTATTCATTACTATAATATTGATACATAAATAAATGTTTCGGTAACAGGTAATCTGATACATAGGTTACATATATATATAAATGTATTTTAAATCACATTATATCAGCGTTACAAAAATTATGATAAGTTCAAAGTGCTCTTATGCTTTGAACTACAGTCTAGTAACAACATTGATTATAATAATCTGTCATTTGAGACCGGTGTACCTAATGCGTAAAGGGGCTTAGTCACGTTATGACTACTCATAGGGTGAAGTAGACATTATAGTTATTTAGATCTGCACTATTGGTTAGAAGAGAGGAAGGCAAATAGATTCATAGACATACAGGGGGGGGGGGGGGGGGGGGGGGGGCAATGCCACTCAAAAAAGAATTTTCAAAAAAAGTCATGGAAATACGACACTTTGAAAAATAAAAAATAAATTGCTGGCTATGCGCACATTATTGGACACTACAACCACAAATTGAGGAATTATCAATAGTTTTTTTCTGTGAAACACCTATTTCTAAATGTTGGGCCTTGCCCACATGCTACCCAATACATGACTAGCTGTTGCTGTTTTTTTTACAAAAGGTTTTAAAGAACAAGAATAGCAAATGTCTGTTTTTAGTGTCTAAGTTTGAGCATCTCTGGTGAAAAAAAACGTATAGTGACCTGGGTGGCCAACCATTTTAAAAACAAGCCTTTCTTATGCAGTTTCTAAAAAGTACTACACGCGATATTTTTGTTTGAAAATTATTAAGTTATTGCTATATGACATACTGGAAACGTATTTTTAATAAAATAAATATTTTTAAAAGTTTCAAATAACCTCAATAAAAACTACCCAAATACGTTATAAAACGTGGACAGAGGATCGGACGGACCTAGCTGACTAACTTGCTACCTGGGTGCATGACGCTCGCACGACACGTGCTTGTGTGAGAGAGGTGAACACTATTTGGCCGCATGCGAGTAAGAGGGATAAACCGGTACGCTTCCCTATCCCTTTGTGTGTTAAGAATTTGTTACGTGGTTGACTGATATTTAGATAAGTGATTTTAGTGCGTCTCTTGATTTTCTCGACATCACATGTGCAATAAGACCCAAGGTAGCAAGTTATAGTCAGCTAGGTCCGTCCAATCCTCTGTCCACGTTTTATAACGTATTTAGGTAGTTATTATTGAGATTAACTGGAACTTTAAAAAATATTTATTTTATTAAAAATACGTTTCCAGTATGTCATATAGCAATAACTTAATAATTTTCAAATAAAAATATCGCGTGTAATACCTTTTTCGAAACTACATAAGGTAGGCTTGTTTTTAAAATGGTTGGCCACCCAGGTCACTATACGTTTTTTTTTCACCAGAGATGCTCAAACTTAGACACTAAAAACAGACATTTGCTATTGCTATATAAAACTTGTTCTTTAAAACCTTTTGTAAAAAAAACAGCAATAGCTAGTCATGAATTGGGAAGCATGTGGGCAAGGCCCAACATTTAGAAATATTTCACAGAAAAAAACTATTGATAATTCCTCAATTTGTGGTTGTAGTGTCCAATAATGTGCGCATAGGCAGCAATTTTTTTTTAAAGTATCTTATTTCCTGGTAATATTAGATAATATTTAAAAAAAAAACTGTGTGGCATTGCCCCCCCCCATATGCACTTTCCGGATTATCCATTAAATATGGGACACCCTGTTTATGTATATATATATATATATATATACACCTACCATAATCATGATAAATGATGTTGATGCAATTACCTCCAATGTTGATAATGAGATCAATGCTGGTGATTCATACTTGGTTGACGATGCCACGGATTTTTGCGAACTCAACCTTTAAATTAAATCCAAGAGCTCCTTGAAAGTTATCTTGTAAAATATCCGTAGTGTTAAGAAGAATCTGGACGATTTTTCAGTACTTCTTACAAGAAGTCAGCTTAGCTATGATTTCATAGTTTTAATGGAATGTTGGTTACAAAGTAGCGGTCCTAAACCGGCTTAAGAGCAATACTCTGCTTCTCATACTTGCAGACACATTAATCAAAACAGTGGGGTTATTGTTTATGCCCGCAATAATATTTCTGATGTTTCTATTTACGAGCCAAACTTAAGTGATGCTGATAGTCTGGTAGTAAAAATCGGCAAAGACTATGCATTTATCTGTGTATACAGATCCCCATCATTCTCTTCAATTGCAAATTTCCTGGCCTCTCTTGACGAACTGCTTACGAAATTTAAACAAATACCTAACATATTCATGCTCGGTGACTTAAATGTGGATATAAGTAATGCTTCAGCTGATAATAGGTCTGATGACTACTTAGATCTACTTGCAATACATGGGTAACTGCCAAGTCACACTTTCCCCACCCGAATGGAAAAATGCTATGATCATTGTTTTGTTAAATCTAAATCAAAAGTAATGACTGCCATTTGCAGATCATGCGTTACTGATCACAGATGTCTTTATCTCGTTATTCCTCTGTCGCAGGCCCTTGCTAAAGCTCAAAAATCTTTTAGCAAAATAAACTATAACAATGCCCTGGAATTAATATCAAAGGTAAATTGGAATGCTCTTCTAATAGAAAAAGATCCAAATAAGCTTACTGAACACCTAGTTAATACAATTAATAATGTTGTTAAAAATTGTACGCAAACATTTTCTATACCTAATAGAAAACAAACCTTTCAAACCTGGATCACTTCTGGATTGCTACGGTGCATGAGATTCCAAGACACTTTGCATCGAATTTGAATTCCCTAAAGATAAGTACCTAGAAATTACGTACAAGCGTTACAGAAACCACTGTAACAATATTCTACATGATCTAAAATTTAGGTATGATAGATCCGACCTACACGATGCCAAACATGATATTAAAAATACTTGGAAAGTTATAAAGCGTGTCTGTTGTCTTAATAACAAAACAGAGGCGCCTAATGAACTTCTAGAACCTGAAATAACACACTATGAATCGGCTAACACTGTTAATAACTATTTCGTTAACGTAGGTGGAAATCTAGCTGCAAACTGCAATCTGTTTATTCATTTAAAAAACAATTAAAGAAAAATTTGCTAGAATCCCAAAAACTACCCACGGACAAGGCTGGCAGTCGTTTTAATCCTCAATTGTAATTGCTGATAGTGAAGTGTGTTTTTAATGAGAGTATCTCACAACAAGCTGACAAGATGACAAGTTTATATTATTTAGGTTTATAGTATAGTATAGTAAAGTAAGTTATTTAATAGTTAATGGCATTGTGTACCGCAGCAGCCACTATGCGCTCGTATGTGCGGCCACGGAAGACCAGCGCTATGGCACTAACTCTGCCATAGCACATGCTGAGTGGTTGCCTTTTTTGTAACTTTGATTTGAACGCCTACTTTAAATATTCGAATTTGTTGTATTTGGTTAAGAAATAAATATATTTTTATCTTTTATCTTTATCTTTATCAAACATTTTAGAAAACCTAAACATGACCCAAGATGGCTTGGTACTAAAATACGTACCCAAAAACACTCAATTAAACTCCTTTATGCTGTTGGAAACTGATGAAATTGAAATTAACTAAGTAGTGGCCTCTTTGGAGAACACTTCGTCAACTGGTTGGGATGGCATATCTTAAAGAAATGTATTGGCGTCCTTATCGCTATCCTATTAGTTATCCGATAACTTATCTTTGCAAACTGTGCCTTTCAACTGGTGTCTTCCCTAAATTACTAAAGGAATCAGTTGTGGTTCCAATCTTTAAGTCAGGGGACAGAGACAGTATAATCAATTACCGCCCAATATCTTTGCTACCAACTTTGGCCAAGATTCTGGAAAAACTTAATAACATACGTGCTAGTTAAATATCTGGAGGCAAACAATATTCATTTTCAAAACCAATATGGGTTCAGAGGAAGAAGATCGACTAACGATGCAATCGATACTGTTGTCACACATCTAGTTAATAACCTAGACAAGAAACAGAAAAGTATTGGAGTCTTTTTGGACATAGCCAAGGCCTTTGATACTGTTTCTGTTCCACTGCTATTAAGAAAGCTCGACTCTATTGGAGTACGTGGTGTTCCTTTGGATCTATTTAAAGACTACTTACACGATCGTTTCCAAACAGTGAGGCTAGGTAACTCTTGCAGTTCGAAACAATCTGTGAACTTTGGGGTTCCACAAGGATTCGTTCTAGGACCAACACTATTCCTAGTATATTTGAATGATCTTTGTAACACCGAACTACCTAACGCTAAAATAACATCATTTGCTGATGACACTGTAATAATATTTAGTGGACCATCATGGGAGGACGCACGCATAGCAGCCGAGAGTGGAATGCGCATAATAATCAATTGGCTTAACAATAACTTATTAACACTTAACCTATCCAAAACTAAATACATAACATTTTCTATTTATAACAACTATCAGCCCAACCCAGACTTCTCATTCAAAGTACATACTTGTTCTGGTGACAGCACCCTTTGCGGTTGTTATACCTTATCAGCTACGGATCGTATAAAATATCTTGGGATTACTATTGATCAGAATTTAAATTGGAAACCTCAAATTGATACACTCAAGACACGTATTCGGAAACTTATACACATATTCAAAAAAATCGACACCTTAAAGATGAGTCAACAAATAAAACCGTTTATCTGACACTATGCCAATCAATATTAACTTATGGAATCTCGGCCTGGGGAGGTGCAGCAAAGACCAATTATTGGGCAATGTTACGCGCCAACACAGAATGAATATGGCACCACAGATAATGTCATTCGGCAACACATTTAGAGCCTCGTAACGCCATCTATTGACGAATAGCTGAACCTGTGGCTTTACCCATAGAGTAAAGATGTGTCAGAGAAGTATAGCGGGAGCCTGCTTTTTGTGATACCTTCCGTATCGCCCTTTGGAAGTACCGGCATTATTTAATCCCAACTTCTGACACCAATTTTTTACGAGCTAGGGTTCAGGATAAAATAAACTCTTAAAACACCGGTGAACAAATTAACACTTTTTAATAAAGCAATCCAAAGAGCACAAATTCACACTTCCTTTAACCACGCTATCCAAAATTATCACTCTCACCACTTTACTTGCACTACACTACGCTGTTCTAAATTATCCCTCTCAGGTCTCTTGATTACTTCACACTCTTAGCTAGGAGTCAACTGATCCCCACGAATGAATTTACGACTTTATATACGAGCGTCTTAGAGTCTCGAATATTCTAACAATTACGAGCAATCTGTAGAAATGTATACCATCGTCTAGAACTATCGGGAACTATATCTATCCTACTCTAACAACAGGATAGCAGGCTCCCGCTACACTTCTCTGACACATCTTTACTCTATGGATAAATCCACAGGTTCAGCTATTCGTCAATAGATGGCGTTACGAGGCTCTAAATGTGTTGCCGAATGACATTATCTGTGGTGCCATATTAATTCTGTGTTGGCGCGTAACAATATAGATTTATTTATACGTAGGTACAAAATGCACCATACTTACCATACCATACTTACCTACAATATATTTTATGTTTAATTTATTTTATGAAAAGCTATTATAAGCTGTTATAAGATTGTACACACTATTCAATAAGATTTTTCGGCTCTGCAGAAACTTAATACTGCAGACTAGTGTTTGTATGGGAAGATAATCATTACCTCGCCGTAACACAGTTTACAACTAGCATGGGAGGTAAAGATTTCCAACTGTATAAACTTACACATACCTTCACTTTTATTATAAAATTCTAATTGTTTGATGTTTAGCGTTGTAAGCATACAACTGTTTTATGTTTTTTGTTGAAAATAAATTTATTCTTTATTCTTATTCTTAAGATGTCCCCTGCGTTATACTCTTAGTCTATGTCCTGTGTACTCCCAGGGGTAGGGGAACCCTAGGGGTCCCATTTTAACCTCGAGGTCCTGAAAATATTATGCTCTCGACCACTACACCATGAAATGACCTTTGAAATGCCACCATACTCAAGGGGTCCCATTTGAACCTTGAGGTCCTGAAAATATTTTGACTCAACTAATACACCAAGAAATTAACTCTTAAATCGTCGAAATACGTTGAATTTTGGCTAAAACGTAAAGTGTATTTATTTACGTTCCCATATCTTTTTTAGTTACATTTTAGGTACTGCTGTAACATAATGCTTGTTACTTTTATTTAAGGAATCTACCTGTGAATTTAATAGTATCTACTACCAATGGTTTCCAAAATACGAAGCATTCTAGTTTTACATTAAAAGCCGTTTTGGATCTGTAGAGTAAGTCGTAATTCCTCCTACAACACCGTTAGTCTCTCACTAGCTCGGCAATGCCCACGTGTATCTTGGTAGTAACTTCACCTGTACTCTCGCCCTTGGCTCGCGTTACAGTGACCGTTCCATACCAACACAGGAGCACACAAGACAGCGCATGTATGCCATAGATAGAGCATACACTATATGCCTCGATACCACGACAGAATGTATTACCAGCCTACACAATTTGAATATTAGCACTGATTCTTGTGATCCTTTGATAATATTTCTAGTAGGGCAGAATTTGGATACAGAGTCATTGAAAGACTGGGAAGAATATGCGCAGAAAGAAGACTGTGAAGAGATGCCAACATGGGATGAGTTAAAGAAGTTCTTATCATCTACGTTTTGCACTCTTGAACTCATTGCACCTATTGCGACTCCAAAGGAGAAATTACAGACCCACAAAGCATTCCATGTCACATCTGAAGAAACATTGGAAGATTTCAGGACCGCGGTATTCCACGGGGTTGTGGGTCCAGTTTTGATTTTGGTCTTTTAGTCACCGGGGATTACTAGTGGGGGTTAATGTTTGTCTAGATTGCAGGCGCCACCAACGCCTAGTGAGTGTTGGATTCTGTAAATAATACCAAAACTGAGGTGGAATTGGTTGTAATGTATAATCGGTAACGTTAATAACACTAATTAAAGTCCTTTCTGTTCTTGGGATCCCTTACAATTTGTGCTTATTATGGACTTCTTGCAATAGGTACAATAAAGTGAACCGTAGGGGGCCAGCCTATGGTTCTTCTAGTTCTAAGCTAATAAGCTGAAGGCTTTCTTATAATCAAATTATTCTACTGAGAAAGTTCCAAGCTTGTGTTACACCGGGCTTGATTCCTCCGTTGAGGTGAAATAGTGTTGGAAAGACCTTACAAGTTGTCACGGGGATTAGCTAGGCAACACCTCGCTGGTCTCCACGCCGGGGGAGTACGACCCGCGTTCTGCAAAGTAAGAGTAGTTCTAAACATGGAAGCGACATCTGTGGAAGACAGAAAGTTGTCTGTGAAAATGAGAGAACTCGCTCGCTTAGGGGATTACTGAAGCTTCCTTACTTGTCGCATTCCAACCATGGATAAGGAAGGAGACGCTACTACGTCACCGGTGTCGAGTGAGATTTCTCATGCGACCTTAAAACGTGAAACAAAACACAGTTCTCATCACCAGATCAATGAGCCTCGCATAATTGAGCGTCAGAAGCCAAAACAAAGCAATACTCACTGATGAAATTAGATAAATTCTTTCTATATTTTTAAGGTTCTTGCACTGGTAATATTTCCAATGAAAAAGAATTGACAGTTCGCGACCACAGATGACGTTACAATCCTTCTTGAGTTTGGCCGATAGACCTACGGTGTTACAGCGAATTTCTAATAAATAAACATTAATTTGTAGGCCGAAGTTGCTGTCCACTTCTTTTCCTTTCTTTTCTTCATATCATGGCTTCTGAGGAGTGCTCCAAACAATTAATGTGCGAACGCAAACGTCCGAAGATCGCGTTCTGTCAATGTCACTGTCTATTGTACGCAAAATGTTATGATGATGTGATATGTTTGCTGAATACTTCCACTCCAATTTCCATAGTGGCTCACCTGGCCTATTTCAACCTGACGTTTCCCTACAACTTACATCTTGCGCTGTTAGAGGTATGGTCGAAGTTATGGAAGGCAAAGTTTTTCATCTTTTTAAGACCCTTGATGTGAATAAATCAGCGGGGCCTGACAATATCCCTGCCATTTTTATAGTAAAGTGTGTGAAAAGCCTGGTTTTCCCCCTAACTTTGTTGTACCGGCGTTCGCTTACCGAAGGTTTTATACCGGAAATATGGAAGTCGGCTTACGTCACTCCCATCCATAAAAAGGTCCCAAGAACGATGTGGAAAATTACAGGCCGATTTCTAAACTATGTTTATTTGCTTAGGTTTTGGAAAAAATCGTTTACGAGCAGAGGGGTAAGTCCGAGTTTACACACACCATCGTAACGATGATCGTTACGGCGAGTGTACGTGTATTGCGTACAAACTACTATTAAATTTAATTACACTCTTCACGGTACACCTCTTTCACGAGTAGATACAATCCGAGAATTAGGTGTATCTTTTGATACCAAACTACTCTTTGACATCCATATCGATAGCTTAGTAAATAGGGCATCCAGAGCACTTGGTTTCGTTTTGCGAATGTCGCCTGAATTCACTGACATAAAGACGTTTAAAATTTTGTATTGTGCATTTGTACGCAGTCTATTGGAATACGCCTCTCCAGTGTGGAACCCGTGCTACGACGTCTATACCGCAAGGCTTGAAGGCATTCAGAAAAGGTTTTTGCAGTATTTGCAGTTTCGTGCTAAAGTTTTCCTTCCCGACTATCTGACGAGATGTCGTAAGTTTCACTTCCTCCCCCTATATGAAAGAAGGAATATTTCTGATCTACCCTTCCTCTTCGGCATAGTGAATGGCTCTGTGGACTGTCCTGAGCTACTGGAACTGTTGGGATTGTGCACTGGCGGAACAGCGTTGAGGAACCCTAACTTGCTGTACGTACCGCGTGTCAGAACGAACTACCGTCAGAACGCTTTTATTATCAGAGCATGTAATTCGTTCAACACATTGGCGAAAGTGAATGTCGATGTTGATATTTTCAACACCTCTGTGGTTAAGTTAAAACGTATGCTTAATGATAATTTCTTTTTGGGCTGCAATGTGTCTAGTCAGCGTAGTGTGTAGGTACTTATTTATTTATTTTTCTCTAAATTCAACTCAACAATGTAACTATGTAAGTATTTATTATTGTTTAATATCTTTATGGTTTATTTTTCTTTTGTCATCTACTGATTTTTAGTTCTAGATTATCTATTTAGTAGTTTATTTGTAGAAACTTATAATTAGCCTTCTGGTTTTTAACATGTTTAAACATGTTATTTTATATATAAATACCAAAGTTTGTGTTTAGCTGTTAGTTTCTATAAAATTGAAAAAATAAAAATAAAATAAATAAAAGCGTGTCAAAAAGTCATACCATAGAGAAAATGTGTCATACGGAAAATCATAAACAAAGTTTTGCAATGGGAATGATTGTGAAGCTAAATGTGAATTTTACAGGTAACCCTGTAAGAGAAATGACTAAATAAAGGTCGTGAAATGTGCTCAGCACTGTAATGTATCTCACTAAGAACCTGTGACTTCATTTGGATGAGAATTAGTAGTTGCAAATTTCGCCAGCGTCAGACGATGTGAAAAATTTAACTCAATCAAAACACTACGAGTATGTTGTAGAGCTAAATAATAGAAAAACCATGTCGCGAAATAAACACGAAACACTGCCCTTACTGTCCCGTCTCTGAAATATCATAATAAGCTAATAAGCTGTGCTGAAATATCCATCCTGTATATTTCAGCTCAATCTGATTTGGGATAAACATACAAGGCTGTACCGAGAAGTTCTGTTTTGGAAAAAATTAATAAAAGCAATTTGAATGGATTAATAAATAAAATCAAACAAGAATGAACTTTCAAGGCAGCCCACGAGTTTTTAAATATACTCGTAGAAAACAAAAACAAATAAAGAGAATGGCATAATTAACCTTGCAGTCATAAATAAATGTTTTTCAGTTCCTCTCGCGGAAGTTCAAAAATAACCTGTCATCACCCCAAGATTATTTAATTTGTTGAACGTGCCTCCTGACGTGACGTATTCAATTGGAATACTTATAAAGCCTGGTTTACTTACGAGGAAGTAAATAAGGAGTATATAGGCTACTGGAGTTTAGCTTCTAATATTATGGGTGCTTACTGCGTTTTTGTGAATCAACCTAGAGGTAAAAATACAAAAAAAAAATGCGTTTTTTTAACACTTATAATGATACAGTTCTAAGATCACCGACATAGCTCTCACAGATGAACAATGTACGAGATGTTATAGTATTCGAAACTATATGAAATTTCGTTTCCTTCAATACATTTTCTATCTAAACTCGTACTAAGTCCTCTGAATTAGGAAGTTGAAGTGGTAATGGGCTGGCCATATAGCTCGCAGAACTGATATCCATTAGGGATTAACAATTCTCGAGTGGTGACTACAAACCGGACGACGCAGAAAAGGAAGGCCGATGAGGCTTGAGAGGGGTCTTGATGGACATTATAAATGTCACAGGAAGTCGATGGAGGCGGTTCAAGACCATTCGTTGTGGCATTCTATGCGAGGCCTATATCCATCAGTGGACTTCTGTGGGCGGATGATGACGATGATGATGACGAATGATAACATTTGTGAAAAAATAAGGCCTTTTTAATCGTGTACAATTTCACTCACAATTCCATGCAAAAATAAGCCAAGTCGAGCGGAGTGTCTAACAAGCGATGGCACAGTTAGCTGTCTGCTGTTTGAGCAGGTCATTGCACCGTGTGAACTACCCTTAATTCAGAGATATTAAGTGTAGGATAATAATAAAGCCTCCAAAAACAAATCCCAGCTCACTGCTTGCACGCACTATAACACAATCTGAGCTGCGGTAAAATTAGTTACCTAAAAAAATACTTATTTAACTGTGTAATAGCTACCGACAAAAATAATCAAAAATAGCAAACTAAAATTTATCACGACCCTGGTTTAAATAATGAACCTCCGAATAAATTACTGAACTTCCGAAAGAAATACTTACTTTCCGAAAACTAAACTGAGTTTGCGAAATCATATACCTGCTGCTGCAAGAGTAGTCAGGTTAAAAATACCTATCATATCCTATCGATAGTATCCTCAATACTGGAATGTATCCAATACAACACCAGGCAAGCAGCAGGCGCAGGAGTAGTTTTGTTTGTTAGTCTTGCTTTTGATGAAATTTGGTAGGTATATAGATAGATCAAAACCTGATCTAAAGGAGAATAACGCGGGTGAAACCGCGGGCAACAGCTAGTACTTAATAATGGGTATTGTTTTTTTTGTTTTAACTATCAGTTGAAATGAAAATTACGACATCAAACGCCCGAAGTTTGCACTTCAGGTAATGTCGGCTGTTTCGTGATTGGTCACTGCGCTCAACGCCATGTGTTCATTCAGACAGTGTGGGTGTACCCCCAGTGCAAAACTGCACGCCAATATACACTTCTGGACACATCTATTGGCCCACCTTGCATTTTCAGTTTCGTTTAGTCCTAGCTATAAATTTATATTAGGTCGAGCAAAAAGTTTTTATACAGTTTTGAACCAGGCACATTCATAATTTTATTCAATGGTCTTTTTTTAAATTTCGAACTCAGAATTTAAAGTAACAATAGACAATTTGGAGCCTGTTCGTTGATATCAAACAATCGAATACTAAGAAAACTTGATTTTATTGGTTTACTTGGATTTAATTCTTGAAAGTGTGATTTTTTTCTTTGGTTTTGCAACAAACATTACTTATTCTTAACATTAAGGTGAGGTTCTATCAATAATCTATGGATGCTTTGCCTGAAGTCGCCGCCCAAGCTGTGGCACTTATCCAGGCCGGACACAGCCAAATAAATGTGAGTGCACAACTTAATTTAAGTCGATCTGCGGTCCGAAATGTTTATCGGAGGTACCTAGAGACTGGCGGCTTTGTTCGTCGCCAAGGAAGGCCACGATCTCGGGTCACAACTTAAAGGCAGGATCGATTCATCGTGACGACCAGCTTGAGAAATCGTCACCTTACCTCCATTGAGATACAAAACCAACTTCGCGACTTCCACGGAGTATCTGTGAGCGCTCGAACTGTTCGGAGAAGGTTAAAAGAACGCGATATGGTACCACGCAAGCCAGCTAATGGCCCCAAACTAACGCGAGCCCACCGAACAGCGCGTCTTCATTTCACGCGCACTCATTTAAATTGGACTCAGCAGCATTGGAGCCGTGTTCTCTTTTCTGATGAGTCTAAAATTGCGTTACATGGCAATGATGGAAGGAAAAAGGTCTACCGACGTAAGGGATAGCGTTTTGCACAATGCTGCTATGAAGAGAGGGTTGCTTATGGCGGTGGCTCATGGACTGTCTGAGGCGGTATATCCGCGAGCGGCAAAACTCAACTTGAGGTTATTACGGGACCACGGCTGCCAACATTAAATGCTGAAAGGTACATTCGTGAGTGATTAGAACCTCACGTGATGCCATACGTGGACCATGTGGGCCCAAATTTCCTTTTTATGCATGATAATGCAAGAGCCCATACGGCCGGCATCGTCAGGGAATATCTTCGGGATGTAAACATCACAGTTATGGACTGGCCAGCCCGAAGCCGAACCCGAACCCGATTGAGCACATGTGGGACGAGCTAAAAAGACGTGTTAGGGCTCGTCAGCCAGTTGCCCAGACGATGCAGGAGTTGAAAACTGCCATAGAAGAGGAATGGGAGATGATCCCTCAAAATTTCATAGAGCGGTTGATAAACTCTATGCCTAATCGTATGAGAGCTGTCGTAGATGCCCATGGAGGCAACACGCGTTATTAAATTAATCCTTTATTTGATAAAACATGTTTTTTAATCAAAAATCAACTGCCTTCATCAAGGCGCATACCCGACTTGTTAGGCGTAGCACCATGTTGTGTGGTATTCTGAATTCAAAATTTAAAACAATACGATCGAAAAAGATGGTAAAATGTATCAGGTTTAAAACTGCATCAATAGTTTTTGTTCAATCTAGCAATCATATTAAAGTAGGGGCCATAGAAACCTAAACTCTAAGGTGGGCCAATAGATGTGTCCAGAAGTGTACAATGTAATATTGATGACTCATACTTCAAAATGAGTGAAAGTCCAACATAAGTGACAAGTGATCCACCACGTGGGAAGGCAAGCGTAGCCTGGTAGGGTCCGCAGCGAACCAGAACTGACACCTGCACGCCAATTCTGCTGTAATATTGGTGGATTTAAGCAAACTACATATAAGATTTAAGGTGGATGCTCTAGCTTGAGGCGCGAAATTATTATTTTTTTGTTGTTATTCCCCATTACAGCTCATCAAAACTTCTTCAGATAGCGAAAGTTAATTTTGTGAGAACTAGGAGACTTAAGACTGCGATCCCACCAGACAGAAATCTTCATCCAAAAAAAACGCCACGCGCCGCTCGATTTTTATTGAATATCTAGTGAAATTTAGTTAATTTTAAAAAAACCCGTAGGTGAACCCTCTGTTTTATTGTACTGATTTTATTTATACAATTTTTGATCCAATAATCTGTACCATATTGTCAAACAATCGAATCTAGCCAAAAGTAAGAGGTAATTTTGTGATTATTTTTTATCGAGAAAAATTTGTCCTATCGTGTTTCCGTCTAGGTGATCCCTCGGTATTATAATGTAGTATCCATGCATATTTTTAATTTGAATATTGTACTTGATGTAGTCAGTTAAAGTCTAATCTAATATTGGCAATTTTGCGTTATACCCCACTTTAACACAAAAGTTTTAATTGATAGTATCTCATAAATATCTACGATCCCCCTAAGCACATTTTTAGTGTTTTTTGTTTTGTTTAGGTGATCGTAGGTTAACTGATAATATTTATGAGATACTATCAATTAAAACATGTTTTAAGTCTCCTTAGTTCTCGCGAAATCAACTTTCGCTATCTGAAGAAGTGTTCATGAGCTGTAATGAGAAAAAACATTCCAAAATAATTTAGTTTTGCACCACAAGCGAGAGCATCCACCTTATTATAAAACCATACTTAACCTCACATGTTTAACATGTTTCTTTATTTTTTTCTCGAAAACTACGCACCTCTGGCGGTGTGGGGGAAGTGGGGGGCAACTCTACCCCCCCCCCCCCCTCCCCCCTCAGTCAAAATCTCCACTCCCCTATCAAGGCGACTTGTTTTAAGATACTTACAAAGTTTATTATTTTATTTGCAAGCTCAAAAGACAACAAACTATTATTTATTTATTTATTTTATTTTATTTTCAGCCCATATTGTCCCGCTGCAGGGCAAACGCCTCCCTCCCTTTTTTCCAGTTCTTTCTGTCCCTTGTTGCAGTGGACCAGTCTGGTAGTCCAACTCGACACGCCATCTCCGTGGTGGTCTCCCGCGCGGGCGTCTTGCGTTAGGAACACAATCAGTTGTGGATTTTGCACATAGATCTTCCGACATGCGGAACGTGGCCAGCCCAATCCCACTTGAGCTGGGCTTATTTTTTTCGTTTCGAGGCAGTGGTCCAACTGCTCTGTCCAATTAGTTGGACTACGGGCCTTTACTAGGGGCCGTGGTTCAACTATCTTTGCAGTTTGACCACGACACCATAGTAGAGTTCCCAGGTCCAATTAAAACAATTTCAAATAATACAACTGCAAATGTAACATTTCATTATTTTTTTGTAACAGGCGTAAGATTCAAATCGAGAACGACGACTATATAAGAGAAATACAACTTCAAATGATCAAAGGTGAAATAACTATAGGCCATGCTTTAGAATAATTACAGTGATATATTATTATTACAGAAACAACTATGTTGTTCCAGTTTTGTTTTGTTATTTTTTTAAGAGAAAAGGACATTACTTTAAGTTCTGTATTAAAAACGTTGTTAAACTAATTATTTAAAAAAAGGTGCTGTGGTTACAATTATTGCAGTTGTATTATTTGAAATTGTTTTAATTGGACCTGGGAACTCTACTATGGTGCCGTGGTCCAACTGCAAAGATAGTTGGACCACGACCCATAGTAAAGGCCCGTAGTCCAACTAATTGGACTCAGCAGTTGGACCACTGCCCCGTAACGATTTTTTTCTGACATCTTTGTTTGCGAGCGCAGAATTGATTTTCTAATTTGGTCTGTTAGTCGGACACCTAAAATACTGGGCTCCATAGCCCGCTGGCACACCTTGAGTCTGTACCTTTGCTGAATTGTCAAAGACCAAGTCTGTGCACCGTATGTGAGGATGGGGAGGACGCACATGTCCATGAGTTTGCGTTTAAGGCATAGAGGAAGTTCGCCTTTCATTAGATGTTTCATCGACCAATATCTCCTCCAAGCCTCTTCGGTACGTCGAGCAACTTCTTTATCTTGTCGCGCTTGGAAGGAGACAATTTGTCCAAGATACACATGCTCATGGATATATTCGACCTCGATCCCATCAACGTATAGTCTACGTTTTGTGCTGTTGGTAATTAGCTTGGTGTTTGACATATTCATCGCAAGTCCAGTGCCGAGGCTGGCTTGGTTCAGATCATTGAGCATGCAGCCTAGTTCCGCGGCTGAGGAGGAAAACAAAACGATGTCATCGGCGAAGCGGCGATTTGTCAGCCGCCGCTCCCCAAAGACAATCCCTCTATCAGCCCAGCCCAGTGGCAATATTTTAAAGACTTCCTCTAGTGTTGCTGTGAAAAGTTTTGGGGAAAGCGGATCTCCTTTTTGAATTAGGACGGAAGGACCAGTGGATGATAGTTTAATCGTAGCTGTACTATATCTATAAATATTACGGAGTAAATTGATGTAGGTAAGTTCAATATTTTGGTTAGTAAGGGAATCGAAATGGAACTATGTTTGATACTATCAAAGGCCTTGGAATAGTAGATAAATGCTAAATAGATAGGTAAACTAAATTCAGCATGTTTTTCTATCAGTTGATTGAGAGAGTGAAGATGGTCTGTGATTGAAATGCCGCGGCGGAAGCCAGCTTGTTCGGGATGCTGGTATACGTCAAGTTTGGCAGATATACGGTATTCAATGACTTTATATAAATGTTTTATACAAATGTGAGATGAGGCTAAATAGGTCTGTAGTTGGTATATTATTGTAGTTTTTGTGTAGTTGGTGATATCGGACTTGTCACCTCTCTTGTGAAGAAGAATGACATTGAATGACAGAATGTTTAAAGGAAATTGCCGGACTGAAGTATTGAATTAAAGAAGTTTGTAATATGAGGAAGTAGTGCACGTTCACCTATTTTGAGGGCTTCGGCTTATACTAATATTTATTCTGTGCTTCGGCGGTAATGCTGTCTTCGCCAGGACTTTTACTGTATTTCATGCTACATAGCGCGCGATGAACTTCTGAGCCCGTCATTGGCGCTATGTTTTCTGAGCAAGAATACACGTTAGTATTAGCCCTTGAAGAACCTGTTGATGTGTCCGAGTAGAGAGAGCTATAGAAGTCGGTACGAATGTCTATGATTCTGTCTCGCTCACCATGTTTAATTTATGGTTTTTGTTTTTCCATGCTTTGTGTTGACGTTTTTTTATTTTTTCTAAAGCTGTTTTTACAAGGTTCATATTAAAATTTCTGATGTCACTACGTATGTTTCTTTTAACAGATTTATCGATGTCTTTGTATGTGGGCGTGTTATTATAACTATAAGTAAGTTGCTTCTCTATCAGTGGGGTTATTGCGTAGTAGACTGACGTTTGATTTCGATTTCCAGTTTGCTATTCATTGCGCAGCGTGTTTTAAATATTTCTGTTCTTGTAAAAAAGCTAAAACACACTGCGCAATGAACAGCAAACTGGTAATCGACATCAAACGTCAATCTACTACGCAATACCCTGGCAGGTCTTTTGTGTGTTTACTCAGCTTGTGGTGTTTCTTCTTGCCTGCTTTTACTTTTAAACTAGCTTTCTTTATACAATTTTTAATATAAATATATTGAATTTCTAAATTATCTGAGTCTGTATCTAAAACTTCAAAACCACTGATCAGCTCCTAGTTAAACTGATCCTGGCTTGACGTAAGAGTAATTGTATCTATAAGTTTAATACTATTCTTGTTCATTTACATTCTTTAGATTTTAAGATGAAATTTTGCAAAGATACGAAGTGGTCGTACATCTAATTTTATTAATTGTTTCTAAAGGATCTAGATTTTAAAACTATGGTGGCTCGTACCACATCAAAAATAATTGCGTCAAAATAAAACGTGAGGTATTTAGAAGATAATAAACTGTTATTTCTTTTAACTGATTGCTATCCTTATTAGGACTATGAAAGTTACTTCGACCTATTTGTGAATTTGGTTTAAATAAAATAAACACTGAATTTAAAATGTCTTATTATTTCAACTGATATATAGTTCACAAACTTGATAGGTGGGTAATATTAAACAATACGACTTTATTAGAGCGCGGTGGAGTGACGACTGGCGTAAGTACATACATGTACTAACCTCGTAAAGCCAAACTGCAAGTATGCAATTTCATTAGTGTGCGTGATGACGCTACATCAACCTCCCCCTTTTTGAAAATTTTGAACATAAAAGTTATACAAAACAATTCAAAATTAAAAACAAATAAATCAAATATTACCAAGTCTTGAGTACATTCCTGTTAATAACAGTAAGAATCGCTGACTAGCGTTCTGAGTAAGTTGAGCGCTTGGTTTATCGCCCGGACGCAGGTTGGATATACAAAGGCTGGATACTATTACAATTACAACGTAATGCTAACTAAGTACTCAAGTTGTTTACAATATTTCTTAGAACTATGTTCCTTGAATGTAATTTATGAAGACAATGAATTATAATTTGAATACCAAATTGATATCGGTCTGTAATAAAAATGAATTCTATTATTAAATTACAAACTAAATTTAATAAAAAATCTGTTACAGTATTTATTATAAGTAACATGTTAAGGAGTAGCTTATATTACGTATGCTATAAAAAAAAACATTACGTAGGAATAACTATGTTATTAATGCGTAAGAGTGTAAACTAATTTGGTTGTCAACATTACCACCACACTGTGCAATTATTATCTCATCGCTCTTTCCCATAACTAATGAATGACACATTTTGAAAAAATATTTCAACTTTAAAAGAACTGTAAGTAGATAAGTGGTGCTTTAGCGAAAGCCGATAAGTAAATGATAATTGAAATTCAATGAATGTATTACATTACTTAAGTAGGTACTTAAAAAACTGCTTATTACTCTAATTACTCACTCCTTTATATGAGCGCTACATATCAAAGCAAACAGATTGTTAAACTTATATATAAAGTAATTAAAAATACCATAATTTGTAAAATAAATTATTGTATGCACATTGCAAAAATACAACTCTATGAATTGCAAGGCCATCTTAATATTAATTGCGTAAATGCAAGCTCGCTATGTAAAAATAAAGCTACACTGCACTGAATTTACACGCAAAAAATAATATCACCGTGATAACTTTAAAACCACACTATGTAGAGTAGAAACTTCAATGAAGTAGAACCCTGCTGGAAAGACAAAAGCTAGGCTACCGCTACGACGTAGGTTGATTTCCTTTGACTGGAAAATCATCATCACGTAATGATGATCGGCTGTTCCAATGGGCTTCCCAAGATGGATAAGACCTGGCTGTACCCGATGCGTCATCCGTATAGTAACGCGTCGCAACCGTACCATATAGGTGTTCTATTGTTACCTCCCGAGGCGTGGACTTCGTCAGGAGGGAGTCGCCACCTGATGCTGGAACTATGTTTCTGCTCACGTAGTTCGGACGAAGTCGCGAGCGGTTAAGCTAGTTAAGACGGACCAAGTCGCTAGCGGGCCACTACTATGCGACCTTATGTGCGCACAGCTATGCGAGGACTTCATCAGATCCTTACATAATGTAGATTCACTACACTCTACACTCATCTCACTACATTCATACACTACAGTGGGTAAATTATGACAATATTTTTCACCGCCCCGTCGTACGTTTATGAGCCGCCACAAAAAATTAGAGAGTTCGGGGTCACCAATTTAACTGATTGCTATCCTTATTAGGACTATGACAGTTACTTCGACCTATTTGTGAATTTGGTTTAAATAAAATGAACACTGAATTTAAAATGTCGTATTATTTCAACTGATATATAGTTCACAAACTTGATAGGTGGGTAATATTAAGGCGATATGTTAAAATACCGAATGGGCGGAGTCTAGCCAGAAAACAATAGCTATAAGACATCGACAGCCCTATTGCTCACTTGAACCCGGGAAAAGGTGAGGTATAGATTTTTGCCACTCGGAAGTAACTGACGTAAGCGACAAATGATAAAACTTCGTTTAGCTTCTAAAGTAGCAAATATAAAAATAAATTATCTATACCTAATTAATGTAAGTAATGTGATTACCTACTGAATAATATAAAAAAATATGCTTAATACTTTCTCTAGTCAAAGGAGGGACCTAAAAAGGGCTTTAGAAGAGCCAATTTCAAAAAATAAAGCTATCGAGAAATGTTTCGCGAATCGTGTTTCTAGTCTATAATTTATTTAGATTACATCCTCAAGTAATTACTGTATTAACATCAAGTTTGTAACCTTTACTGTTACTGAGTGAGCATGAAACGAAACGACTCCAAAAATTTAACATAGCGTCTTAAACAATACGACTTTATTAGAGCGCGGTGGAGTGACGACTGACGTAAGTACATACATGTACTAACCTCGTAAAGCCAAACTGCAAATATGCAATTTCATTAGTGTGCGTGATGACGCTACATTCTTTACCATAAAATCATTTTTAGATTTATATCCGCAATTCATAGTTATAAAGTTATTTCATAGGATATAAAGTTTTGAGGTTAGTACCTAAAAAATGTATTCTTCAGTATCTCAAGGTCAGGGAAATATTAGTTTTTTATGGACCTAGCCTTCATAAAGGATGTAGGTATTCACATCCGTTTGGTTTTGGATGAGAGCGTTCCCATCGTTGGCATATTTACCACTCAGGTAGGTAGTTACAATTGTGAGGACACAGATATATCAAGCATTCTTTCATTATTTAAAATGTATACATAAATAAGCGTGACAGGCAAGAAGCCGACTGAGACGAGTGGGGTCTATTGGTAAAAAGAAACAATAATACAAATAAGTTGGTTACAAAATATTTAAGATTTACAATAATTATGTTTATTTACAATAGCTAGGTATTCACAAATATGATGCACTGTTTCCTCATTTTCTTCGTACACGTGTCACGACGCGGAGAGGTGTCCATTGAACGCCAAGTGGTTCAGAGTAGAGTTGAGGGCACACGCGCACAGGGCAGATCCCCCATGAGATGGACTGACCAAATCAAGACAGCTTTGGACAGTACACTGCATAAATTCACCAGGACGGCAGCGGTACGAGACGGGTGGAGAAGGATTATAAAGCCAGTGACGACCACGACCGCAGGTTTTCTCCCAGAGAATTAATTATCCATCCCGTAGAGCGAGAATATTCTGTCTACGATCCATTCCAAGAAAATATCGTGACAAGAAAGGCAAAGAAGCTGTCAATCTGTCACGTTGTTTATGTTTACTTACACCAAGAAAAATAACTACTTTTTAGCAAAGAGGTCTAATTCTTGAGTCCGTTTAACTAAAAATTCCCTCTCATGTGAATAGCTAATAACCAAGTAGAAGTGACTTACACCGGATAACCGAACGATTACGATCGGTGTTGCCTCTCCCAACACGCGTCACTGAGCCCGTGAACTGTTAGAACATTGTGAAATTACATTTTGGCAAGTAATGAGACACACCTAGATAAAAACGATTTAATAGTTGCCTACGTGCGCTATTCATACGTATGTTAAACTTACATGGTACGGGCTTGAAACAGATATTATGGAAAAGACGTGTGGTGACATACGGATTTTTGTATAGGAACTCAATAAGCGCCCTTGCACTTTGACACATTGGGAACTTCAATTACAATACAAAAAATCGTTAAGAGATACATACATACATAAACACACGGTACTTACTTGTTTTTTATTATCTAGGCAGCCATTCAAAAACTATTCGGAGAGCCGTTGTCGGTCGTTTCACGGTACGCACTCCTTTACCGATCATTGGCCGAAAAGTTCTGATGATGACGTCATAGCGTGAGTCAAAAGCTTTCAAATAAAAAATGCTTGGGAAAAATTACATAAAATCGTAGTTTTTTCAAGATATTTAAATATGGTTATCACTAGGTTGCTTATCATAATAATTTAAGCCCGAGAAATTATTATTATCTTCATAGGTAATTAGACGGAGCAAATGATTATTATAATACATGATTAATCATGTAGGAATCAGGGGGTTCAAGATAATGCTACCTGATCAGACAAAAGCTAGTTATACATGGCGCTTAAGGTGGTTGCTTTTTCATACTAACGTGTTTTACCAAATATGGGCAAACAATAGCTAATAGCTTTTCGCTATTAATCCACTCTTTTATTAATTTAAATATAGTTTGACGCAAATAATGACCAATATAAAAGCCAACAACAGTAATTTCAGTGTAAAATTATACTTTGTTTGCCCATATTTGGTAAAATACGTTAGTATGAAAAAGCAACCACCTTAAGTAGCTTTTGTTCTTTTATATAAGTTGTTTTTAGTCAACCGAACACTAGTTAATGAGCGGGCATTGCGACGGCGCGAGCCGCGGCATGCTCTGTACTACCGCGCCGGTCTGCAATGATTAGAAAGATGACTTAGCCGGCGCGAGTGAGTAGATATTTAGTGCATTTTATTACATTTGAGTGGGTCACAAGCGCCAGTGTTATTTCTGTAGTGTCTAGGTATATGTTTTTTATGTCCCTTGGTTGTGGCGGTAGTTTCTATGCTCAAAAGGCTCAAAGCGAATATTTTCTCACTGATATCCGTTAACTCCTGAAATGGCCGCAGGACTTCTGTCGTGAAATAGAATATGCACATTTTTTCAAAGACATTTCTGATCACAGATCTATAAGTCGTGTTATGCCGTAGAACTTGAGCATTGCGGCCTCCGTATGCCGTAGAGGGAGTAACACAGCGTCAAAACCTCCTACGTGTTATGTCATTTTTGAGCATAGACTACAATAATTTCTGTTAGTCCGAGGGTATTCCGAGGGTCATTCATTGGCTGTCACTGGTCATTGCTTTGCAATGGCGGCGCACAGCGACGGAAATAAAAATTACGAAATACTTTTAAACATTATTTTAAGATGGCGGATTTGTGTAAATCTAAAGAAAATATTTATGTAATTGAAAAAGTATGGGTAAGTTTATGAAATTTGTTTGGTTTTGACGCAATTGGTTCGAAGCCTCGGCAAGATCCTTTGTAATTATTTGTTTATTGGAAGTTTGACAGCAGTCTATTTCATTCTTCGTAAAGCCGTCCATTGAAAACCAAGTCCATCTGCTTTGAGGTTTTATTTTTATCGAAAAAGGAGTTGCTGATACTTAGACTTTGTCCAAATGCAAAGTTAAGAAGTCATTTACCGCGATCGTTTCTATCTCCCAGCCCAAAAGGTCCAACGACTATCGGGTTGTCTGCTGGTTCTCCTTCCCCTAACTTGTCATTAAAGTCGCCTATCACCATCGTCCAAGTTCCTCGATGTTCGTCGCATGCCTTATTTAACAAGTTATAGAACTCTTCGAGTTCTTCGTCTGAGCATTTTGAATGGGGCGCGTAAACTTGGACGAATGTCCGGATTTTATTTTCTGAAATTTAAAATTTAAGTAAAGCCACAGAGTAAGGAATAATACTAACGTACAACAGAGAGACAATCTTAGTACTACGATCGTTGCCACGATAAGTCGCGCAAGAGCAGCGCCCGTGGCGCGCGCTCGGTACTAACGTACTAATATGCATTCTTACTTGTTTTCTTAACAGCGTACTAGATGGCGCTTCTCTCTTGCCTTCTTTACAGCGCACTAGATGATACTTGAGAAATCAAGCGTATTTCATCACATCATATCATAGAGTAACACGTTAGTATTCTTACTACTCTGTGGAGTAACTATCGAAATATTATCGTATAATTTTATTCTTTTTTTGCTGCTCCGAAACATGGTTTTATTTCAACGCCATCTATGTGTTTCTTGACCAAACTTAGAACCTTAGAACCCAATCAAAATGTTTCGGTTAGAAATTGCTAGATGTCAGTAAAAACATTGAAAAAAAAAAACTATTTTTTAACGATTTTTGTTATTTTATTAGTTAAAATCACATAAAAAGTCTTCTAGAGGTACTATTTACGCAATGCCGTCAAAAAAAGTGAAAAAATAATCTAATTAATGTGTTCAATATTCCTAGCGATACCAGTACTGCCATCTATCGATATTTTGTGTGAACTTATTCTAAAATGTATGGAATTAACCAGACCTGGTAAAGCTATCCTATCGGAGTAAGTAATGAACTCAAAGAGAGACCTAAGCCCTCCTATACTTACACCTTGAACTCTCAAGGCCAACTTTATTGCAGTAATTGTGACAGGGTATTTAAGACTAAGTTCAGTCTAGCGAGCCATATTAGGGCTCACGCTAGGAAATAAAATAAAAAAATATTAGTTAGGGTCGCCGTAGACGAAATCGATGACCGATGATGATATATATATTGAGGGTTGAGTGATAAAACCAGATAAATGCAAAAATCACGAAATTCTGTTTTAAATGCCCACATAATCAAAATTATTCGTTCTTCTTGGTAATGTAATCCAATAAACTGTATTAAAAGTGTAACACAATAAAATACCGATCAAATAACCCAATATGTGCATAGTTTGATTATTATTTGACCTCTGAGGCGCGGCGGGCGAACGTTCGCCTGCGACGCCGGAGGTTGCGGGTTCGATTCCCGCCTCGGAACAAATATTTGTGCGACATGCGGATATTTGTTCAGGGTGTTCTGGGTATTTTCTATGTATAATAAAAAATATCTATCATGTTATTATATTGTATTAAGTATATCAGTTATCTAGTACCCATAACACAAGCTCTGCTTAGCTTGGGGCTAGATAATGTTGTGTAAACTGTCCAGCGTTATTTATTTATTTTATTTTTATTTATTTATTTTAGTTAAAAATCATATATATAGCGACTTTTAGGGTATAGTTTGTATATTGGTTTAGTTGAAGAAAAAAATGTATAATTATTGGTATTTATTGTTCAAGTATTCAAGTTCGTTATGGACCTAAATAAACCCGATAAGTATTTATAACGGATTTTAACACCTAAGATTAATACCCAGTAAACAAAATTTTGTTAAAATTAAAATCTGTTATAAATACTTATCTGGTTTTAACTCTACATGTTTCTTGTATTAGCACACGCATATGAAAATATGAAATTCAATAAAAATAAATAATGTGTTTTTAACTGAACGATAGCTTAAAAAAACATGCATAAACAGTATTTTTTCCTAATAATAAAAAGCCACAAGAAATAAAACTATTTATTTTACTTTGTGTTCAAACCCGAAAAGTGTGCCGCCTACTAATTTACTAATTCTAGTTTTTTGTAAAAACTAAACATATTAAATAGGCAAAAAATATAAAAGCACATGAGATTTTTCTTTTTTTGTCTCAGGGTGGTGAGCGCAGTGCATTGCCGCATAGTGCGCGTCCTATAGGTGGACGTGACCTATGTAATAATGCACTGTTCATAAGCAGAGGGTACCACTTAACATGGTCTATCTGATGTTAAGTGGTAACCTCTGCTTGTTCCATGATTCCAAACTTTCGGGACTTGGCGGTACACATAAAAGAATTGGAAAATATTTAATGATAAAGCTAAATCTGAAACCGACGTTGAATAGTTTAATAAAGAAATAAACGTGATTCAAATTTGTTTTTTAGGGTCCCGTACCCAAAGATTAAAACGGGACCCTATTACTAAGGCTCAGCTGTCCGTCTGTTACCAGGCTGTATCTCATGAATCGTGATAGTTAGACAGTTTAAATTTTCACAGATGATGTATTTCTGTTGCCGCTATAACAACAAACAATAAAAAATAGAATATTATAAATATTTAAGGGGGCTCCCATACAAAGAACTTGTAATTTTTGCCGTTTTTATAGATAATGTTGTCGCCAGGGCTGTATCTCATGAATCGTGATAGTTAGACAGTTGAAATTTTCACAGATTATGTATTTCTGTAGTCGCTATAACAACAGATATTACAAAATAGAATAAAATAAATATTTAAGGGGGCTCCCATACAAATAACTTTTTTTTCTGCCGTTTATATTGATAATGGGGTCGTCAGGCTTTATCTCATGAACCGTGATAGTTAGACAGTTAAAATTATCACAGATGATGTATTTCTGTTGCTGCTATAAAAACAATTACTAAAACATAAAATAAAATAAATATTTAAGGGGGGCTCCCATACAACAAAATTGATTTTTAGCCGTTTTTAGGGTTCCGTAGTCAAAGACAAGGAACCCTTATGGATTCGTCACGTCTGTCTGTCTGTCTGTCTGTCCGTGTATGTCACAGCCTTTTTTTCCGAAACTATAAGAGCTATACTGTTGAAACTTGGTAGGTAGATGTACTTTGTGAACCGCATTAAGATTTTTACACAAAAATTGAAAAAAAAAAACATTTTTGGGGTTCCCCATACTTAGAACTGAAACTCAATTTTTATTTTTCATCAAACCTATACTTGTGGGGTATCTATGGATAGGTCTTCAAAAATGATGTTGAAGTTTCTAATATCATATTTTACTAAACTGAATAGTTTGCGCGAGAGACACTTTCAAAGTGGTAAAAAGTGTGTCTCCCCCCCCCCCCCCCCCCCGTAACTTCTAAAATAAGAGAATGATAAAACTAAAAAAAAATATGATGTACATTACCCTGTAAACTTCCACTGAAAATTGGTTTGAACGAGATCTAGTAAGTTGTTTTTTTATTTTTGGGGTTCCCCATACTTAGAACTGAAACTAAAAAAAAAAACATCAAACCCATACGTGTGGGGTATCTATGGATAGGTCTTCAAAAATGATATTGAGGTTTCTACTATATTTTTTTTCTAAACTGAATAGTTTGCGCGAGAAAAACTCCCATATAACAAACGTGTTTTTTGCCGTTTTTATAGACCAGGCTGTATCTAATGAACCGTGATAGTTAGACAGTTCAAATTTTCGCAGATGATGTATTTCTGTTGCCGCTATAATAATAAATACAAAAAAATAGAATTAAATAAATATTTAAGGGGGCTCCGATACAACAAACGTGATGTTTTTGCTCGATATTAATAACGGCAACAAGAAGACGCTTGATATACTCACAGAATATTTAGTTTTATATTCACATCAAAAATAAATAATAAATAATAAATTAATAATAAATAATTAAATTAAAATAAAACGAATATTTAAGGGGGGCTCGCATACTACAAACGTAATTTTTTTGCAGTTTTTTCTAATAATTAAGCCTACAAGAAGCAAAAATTTAAATGTTAAAATCCGATAAGTCTGCCCCCCAATTTACTAATTTGGATTTTTTGGAAAATCTAAACATATTACACAGACAAAAAAATATGAGAACTATTTTATAAATGTATAATCTTACTACGTAACTAGGTAATTTTCCCATAGTTTATTTATAAAACAAGTTTTTATAGCCAGCAAACTTCAACATCAATTATCTCGAAAGTAACTTTTTCCTACTTATCGGGTTTTATCACTCAAACCTCGATATATATATGTCGGATCGCTGAGCTCATCACCATCGCTTCCGCTAGACGATAGCGGGTAGGATGCCAGTGACTAGCCACTCAGTTGCTCCGCGCAAAAAGTGGGGCGCGGTAAGTACTCACTTCGAACCGCCAGGCGGGCGCGTGAAGGAGTACTTACCGCGCCCCACAAGAACTTGATTTACGGTTCAAGGTAGCATGATTTTTATAAATGAATGGTTGTTTGGAGTAGCTAGAAGATAAGGCTTCCTATTACAGTTGTTTTTAGAGTCGGATCTGTTGAAAAATAATTTGAAAAAACGAGTTTGGTGTTGACCGACGGAAAAACAGGGCAACAGAAAAGTCGACGAAAAGTTCATATTTTGTCAAAAATTTTAAGGGTTCCCGCATGATCATACTATCATTCGAAAGAGCTTAAAACGTAGATTAACAAAATAGAACACTTACATCTTATTTCAAAGTTTGTCAACAAAACACTCACTGATGCACCAACACAGTTCACAGATTCTATCAAAATATAGAAAAGTATTCAATAGTTTATGGTTCGGAATGATTTAAAGTGCTGCCTGTATTTTTTCCCATAGATGGAATACATTTGTACGCAATAAAAACATGCGATCGAAAAAAAAAAAGAAAAAAAATGCACTATAAGCAATCTGTAACAAAAGAAACATGAGCGAATCAGCCTACAAAATATGTGTAACCTGAGAAACTTAACCGATCTAGCGGCTAGCAGTAGTGTATCCTTTACCATGATTTGCTTAGAAACTTTAATCACAGAGATAGTGGATTTACAAGCGTGCGCACAAGGTGAGGACTGAACATTCACTGTGCCGAGCCGACTCTCCGACCGACCACCACAGCGCAAGGCTGAAAAACAAGGTTCGGGCAAACCGAGTGCGACCGAGTGCGCCGCTCGTAACCCCACTCGAACAATCATGTTCTCTCTGGTAGTAAATCAGTTGAGCGTTACAAAAAAAACAACAATTAAACATCTTAACAAAACTTATTTCTCCATTCATACAAATTCAATAGCAACGTGCCGTCACGGCCGTCCTGCGCATTCACACGTCCTCGTGTGTTTCATCATCATCATCGCCATCTGTGACAGAAGTAAAAAGATGCTACAGCATTTTTTCACGCTCGGCCATACTGACATTTACCAACTTGCCATTAGCTACTGAGTTTACTACTCGTACCACACATATCAACTGCCACACAGATTGATTTCCACACAGATAAATTGTCACACAGATCAATTGTCACACAGATCAATTGCCACACAACTCAATTGTCACACAGATCAATTGCCACACAGATCAATTGTCACACAGATCAATTGTCACACAGATCAATTGCCACTCAGATGAGTTGTCATACTGGACAATAATTATCACACAGATCATATTGTTGTTTCCGCAAATATTTTACCCGAGATATTTTTCCATACAGTCACATAGATAAATATTCTCAGGAATAGTATTTAAGGGATATATTTCCCTATATGTAGAAGGTCAAATAATACGAACCTTTACGTGAACCGAATATATTCCACGATTATATTTCTGTAAAAGTTATCGATGTGAATGGCTGGAGGTGACTGAGGCTTGCTTGTGTGCCCCCACTCATAATACAATCTCGATTCAGCATTTCTGTAGCGACGTACACTGCTACAGTAATCTCACCCTTACATAAATTTAAAAAAAATAAAAATAAGTGTAGAACATAAAAGTCTTAACATAAAACATAACCTTCCTATTACAAAGTTGGCTAAATAACCACTTTGCTTACACTGCGTTCTAAGCACAATCGTATTTTCGCAACATTGCTACCTTACGATGTGTGTGTTTTATTAGCAGATCCGATTACGCGCTACGTGCCGTAATCCAAACAATAAAAGAAACAGTTCTAACTAACAATTTATGAACTCATTAGGTATAAACGGTAACTGAATCCCCCGAATAATCCAAAAAAATACAAAATTACAATAATACATTAATCAAATCACTGAAAAAAAAACTGTTTCATTTTTAACTGACTCTACTGAATGTTAAAACAAAAGTGTGTATCTACAAAGAATATCTAAGTGTAACTACGACTTATTCTAACTCGTTTTTATTTTACGATACTGATTATACTTACTACATTCAAAATATTTCAAAAATACAATGGATACTTTTACTTATTTCCTTGCCTACGTTCATTCATCGCTTTAATGCTTTGCCATTCTTCTATAATCGTGTGCAAAAGGCACACAGGAATGTGCATAGTTGCAAGATCGTGCACGACGCGACAGCTATGCCCTGGCGCCGTAACATGAGCTTGCATTACAAACTGACCTACTTTTATCTGAATTGATAAGACTTAGACTAATCCACATGTGAAAATAAAATAAGACATGTTACTGACATAGGTTATAAAAAAAAAAATTTTACAAAAAAATATCTCAAAAACTATAAAAAAATGTTCCAAAAATTAAAACTTGCAATTCATTTACCACAAAATTAAATACCTTCTCGAATATGTTTGACGCGATGCGATGCAATGCGACGTTTCGTTTTACCAAATGCTACCATGTGCATTGTAAACTAATTGCTACGTGCATTTTATCGCAATGCTATCCTTCTTTTATACAAACCAAAAAATATTATTCATACAATTTTAAAGTTACTAACAAATGAACTAAATGCTTCACAAATGCAGATTACGATGAAGTTGTTTCTCTTCTAAGCATTCGCACGCTAGCTCGCCGTAACGTATCTAATTACGAGCGCTGCGAGAACAAAACAATGGAAAAGTTTTATTAATATAAACCTGTTGTTGCACTAACAAATATTCGATACGATGCGATGCGATGCTACTTTTCGTTCTACCAAATGCTACGAGATGCATTGTAAACTAATTACCATGAGCATAATATCGCAACGCTACGAAATATTACATTTAAATACAATCTTTCGATACACAAAATTTTTGTTTAGAGAAAAACATACAAAAATAACAAAAAAGTGTAAAAAATCAAAAATAGTACACACAATTTATCAAATAGCAAAAAATACAGTAAAATAAAACCACAAAATAAAATAAAACTGTTGTCGGACCTGAATATTATGTTTGACGCGATGCGATGCAATGCGACGTTTCGTTTTACCAAATGCTACGAGATGCATTGTAAACTAATTGCTACGTGCAAAACATCACAACGTTATCAAATTAGAATTATAACTTTGATTCACTGATTCTACGATTCACTGATTCTATAACGAAATCTTTCTTCTCGTACGCTCACGTACGCCGATGATGATATCTTCTTCTACACCACAGCACCATAGCACCTTCTCTTCTGCGTTAAAAACTCTCTTGGGCCTCTAAATAGCGTGAAATTGATGCCAGTCACTTGCAGCAGTGGGACTGAGCCTCCTCGAAGTCCAGCACTGGTCCTCCGGTGAGCATCCTTCAACCGGGCATAATCCATAGAGTGCAGCTGGATCATCTCGTTCCGCTCCTGAACCGCCAATACTCTTTACAAAAAATACGCACTCTTAATCAGGTCTTCTGGATGGTAGCTGTGAGTCTTCTGCTGAAGTCATTTTACCGCGCCTTCCACGCGCTTCCGTTGTTCATGTGGCATTGTTACGTCATCGTGATGCAATTTTGAATCTTGTCTTTTGTTTTACCTCCCGATGCGTGGCTTTCGTCGGGAGGGAGTCACCTCTGGCTCACCAACATGCGTTCAAAAATCGAAGTCTGGGGTCACCACTTTAAGGGATATATTTCCCTATATGTAGAAGGTCAAATAATACGAGCATTTACGTGAACCGAATATATTCCACGATTATATTTCTGTAAAAGTTATCGATGTGAATGGCTGGAGGTGACTGAGGCTTGCTTGTTTGCGCCCACTCGTAATACAATCTCGATTCAGCATTTCTGTAGCGACGCACACTGCTACAAGTAACTAATCATATGGGTATTCTACTCACTTTTGCCGTCATCGGCACATCCAAATACAGCAGCATCCAATTCTAGTGGAACATAGCAGTCTGGGATGGCACGGATACGGTTATGTGCATACTGATCAGATAAAGACACATGTTCGCATCAATAACACTCATCTCACCCATTCATTCATAAGTTGTGTGATTGATTGATTTAATTTCAACCAACTAAATAATTGTTATTAAATGTTATTATGGTTAATAACTATTTATTTGTTATTCAAATGTATCTTAAGTTCAAAATTCATGAATTTGATTTGTTTTGATTAGATTTTTGTGTTTGTTTGATCATCATTTAATAAAGTTAGGTATTTTAATAGTTATGGCTACATAATACTAAGTCCCTGGAAGGTAAGCAGAACCTACAACACAAGTCGACTTGACTTAGTGTAGGTTCTGTCTAACATACTTTAATAATATACAAGCCATTAATTTATGGTTTATTATTTGTAATTTATATAATTTGTATGTGCTTGAAATGAAAATAAATTACTATTCTATTCTATTCTACTTATACGTTAGATCAGAGTTTAAGGCTTTTACCAGACTTGGTGGTACCTGTCACCATCAAGTACCTGAGTCACTAAGTAAGGACCTCTGTATTTGGGTTCCAATTTAGTTCGATTCCTTTCCAGTTTTTCTCAAAGTATTTGTTGTATATTATTTAAAATTTTGTTAAAATTGTATTTACTTTTATGATAATATATTTTATACAAGCCATTCAAAACACTGCTTGATATATAATGTAGTAGCAGTGTTTTGACTTCCTGATTAACGACTGGCTGCGTCATTTGATTCGACCAATCTAAGCCGGCGGCGCCACTATCGCAGAATACCGCCGGCCATGATTGGAGGGGATAATGACAGGTAGTGCGTAGCTCCCGGCAGCTCAGTCAGTCGATCGTTGATTTTGGGAAGAGCAAGTTGTCTCATAGAAAAAGGGATGAAGTGTTTTGACTTCCTGATTAAAGACTGGCTGCGTCATTTGATTCAATCAATCTAAGCCGGCGGCGCCACTATCGCAGAATACCGCCGGCCATGATTGGAGGGGATAATGACAGGTAGTGCGTAGCTCCCGGCAGCTCAGTCAGTCGATCGTTGATTTTGGAAAGAGCAAGTTGTCTCATAGAAAAAGGGGTGAAGTATTAGTGAAACACAAGAAGTATATACAAGATGAGTATTATCCGTTTTTACTTATTTATTTCACAACCCATCCTAGTAGACGCATTCTCTAGGGTAAAACTGTTGGAGTTTTTAGACGTGCCAACATTTCAGAAGTGCGATTCGAACAAAGAAATATTAGATATTACCGGTAGTTTTTTTTTCTTTTTACCCTGATTACATTACTTTGCGTTAAATAACGATGGGCCACATTGCATCATCTTTGAGTTTTAGCTGTCTTATTATACCTACCCTGATAATATTTTTAAATGAATGCACGTGTCTTTGTATCTATCTCTTGGAATCCTGCTTAGTGATAAAGAGCCTAGCTGACACTAAGTGATATAATGAGCCAAGCAGATTCAAGACCATTAATTATCACTGCCCACACAATTAACTTTAAAACTTCTTTAGCACGTGTTGATACATTCACTTTGCGAGTTATGTTCTTCCCTACAGTTCCACTGATCGGATGAGGCTCAGTTGTAAATCTCGCAACATGAAGCTCCAGCCAGAACGCTAGCAGCCCAGGCCAACCAGCGTGCCAGCAGAACCAGCCTGCACGCCTGCAGCGGTGCCACCCAGCGTGCCAGCAGCCCAGCCGGCGCACCAGCAGGCCATCCAGCGTGCCAGAAGCAGAGCCAGCCAGCATGCCTGCAGCCATGCAGCAGCACAGCCAGCCCACCAGCTGACCTGCCAGCGTGCTGCAGCCGAGCCAGCCAGCACGTCGCAGCCGAGCCTGCCAGCGCGCCAGCAGCTGAGCCGTTCAGCGCGCCAGCTTGTCAGCCTGCACCAGCAGGCCATCCAGCGTGCCAGAAGCAGAGCCAGCTAGCATGCCTGCAGCCATGTAGCAGCACAACCAGCGCACCAGCTGACCTGCCAGCGTGCTGCAGCCGAGCCAGTCAGCACATCGCAGCCGAGCCTGCCAGCGCGCCAGCAGCTAAGCCGTTCAGCGCGCCAGCTTGTCAGCCTGTGTGCCAGCAGCAGAACCAGGCAGCACACCACCAGCGTGCCAATGGCAGAGTCAGCCAACATGCTTGAAGCCACGCAGCAGCCCAGTCAGCGCACCAGCTGTCCAGTCAGCGCACCGCAGCCTTGCCGTCTAGAGCAACAGCAGGCCAGCTAGCGCGTCAGCAGCAAGACCAGACAGGCCTCCAGCTCGTGTGCCAGCAGTCAACCAGCGTGCCAGCACCTGTATCAATGAGCACGCTAAAAGTGTCCAGGCTGACGAACACGTAAGCAACCATAGGTCACGGAGTACGACGTTGGTATCTTTATGCAAAATGCCATCAGGACTGTTGTCCTTCGTTGGTTTCGATTTACAAAATGCCATCAGGACTGTTGTCCTTCGTTAGTTTCGATTAACCAAATGCCATCAGGACTGTTGTCCTTCGTTAGTTTCGATTAACCAAATGCCATCAGGACTGTTGTCCTTCGTTGGTTTCGATTTACAAAATGCCATCAGGACTGTTGTCCTTCGTTAGTTTCGATTAACCAAATGCCATCAGGACTGTTGTCCTTCGTTAGTTTCGATTAACCAAATGCCATCAGGACTGTTGTCCTTCGTTGGTTTCGATTTACAAAATGCCATCAGGACTGTTGTCCTTCGTTAGTTTCGATTAACCAAATGCCATCAGGACTGTTGTCCTTCGTTAGTTTCGATTAACCAAATGCCATCAGGACTGTTGTCCTTCGTTAGTTTCGATTAACCAAATGCCATCGACCGGACTGTTGTCTGGCTTTACTAAAGTTCTAACTGGAGTAACAATGATAATAATACATTTATTTCATCTTACATGGAAAATGTAAGCACTATACAATGTCCGGCGTTGGCAACACTACGCAGAATGCCTCATGGACTAATAACTATTAATAATCCATTCATTTCAGCCTACATGGGAAATGTGAGTATCTCAATATATTTTTCCTGCACAATAAATCCATTGAAGTATATACATTGTTGGCTAACATACATAATCTTATGCTCAAAACTATTACTTTACATAATTTGAGAGATTTTGTATCGTTATCGCTTCTATATTCCTTTTTAATAGCTACACATGTGAGCTTTAGAGCAGCGAATTACGAAACACATTCCGCTAAGCTTAAACTAGTTATCATTTTGAAGTAAACATATGATTTCTTACTGGCTTCTCTACAATAATTTATATATATCATAATCAGGTCGTCTGGAAGAAATCGTTTCATCGATAAGACCGCCTTTTGTAACATATTATACTGTAATTGTTATTTACATTATGTTGCAATAAAGAACTTTGAATTGAATTGAATTGAATTGAACTGAATCATTCATAATAATAATAATATATAAAGACCGCGAGGTTATTTTTGCAAAAGATACATGGGAAAATTATACAGCTTTAATGAAAGTTTTTACGAAGTTTTGTTGAACAAATAAAGAAACAGCTTTTTTTCTAGTGAATTGAAATTGAATTTTTACAAATACGACGCATTTACTAAATTTTTGTTGCGATTTCTTGGATGATGTCAAGAATTGAATCGATAAGCAAAACTGAATGAATAAGCCTGAAGACATATGAGTGCGATCAATTTGACGCGGAAGCTGCTAATCTAGTAGCCCTACCCTCTGAACCAAAGTCAAGCGTTGGTACTTTTACGAAATACCTATGTAGCTACCGAAATAGCAATGCCGAATATAGGTAGATAAGTAAATCTTACTCATCGTAACTTCGGCTCAACTCCATTCAAAGTTATAAGAAATTCTAGTATGCAAATAACTGACAGGCATAGATACTTAATGTTTGTAATAAACATATCAAGTTAAGATTGGTACAACAGAATATAAGTACCTACTAAATCTACACCACCACCACCATCTCTACCTACTCTTATGCCCATTTCTAACTACCAATACTTGTTTATGGAAACCTATCACGCGTCAAATAAAAGTTGAGTACCTCAACAGACACAAGTTCCTATGTTTTGTTTTGGTTGTTGAACTAATTTTTTGTTGGTGGAGTATTTGTAAGTGAGTAGTCGAAAGCGAGATAAAATCAATCAATCTTGTGTCCAAACTATCTAAATATCGTCTTTGAAAATGAGACTGTTCGGTAGATAACTTTGTTTTTGTTATTTGTAGACTCGTATTGCAGTAGCGATGGGAGATACATGCCACGTAAACATGTCCTTCTGATACCTATCTGTTTTGGTTTTCTAAAACCAATTTAAACTTAAAACTGTTTTTTCTACTATCTACTACTTCATACTTTCTAGTTGTACACACAACACCCCTCCTAATTCTACACTCGCAGACCAATTATATCAAGATGGACGCTGCAAACGCGTTGATTTATATGAGGCCGAGCGTGCCGTTTTATATAGAGCCTTCTGTATTGCGAAATATCTTCATTCGCACGGCTGGCTGGAAGAAGAGTTCTTACAGCTCGTTATTGCGCAATTAAGCGCCGACTTGTTGTCGCGGGGACGGTCACAAGCGTACTAATTTGAGGTTCACTAATAGGTGCATTGCACCTATTTCAGACAAACAAAGTGACACGCAAGGTGCACCTACGCTATCTAGTGTAATATAAGATCTGTGGCTACATTAGTTCTATGGCCTTCTTGTGAACAGTTATTTCACTCATGAACTACCATCATGCAGCACAATAACATTTTTACCCACGGAGTAATTATGGAAATAAATTAAATCTAGTTTGGTTCTCATGATAATCATTTTAATAGTAAAAGTGTAATGTTATTAATAACAGCTGACTTAACACCTTGCTACTGTGCGTCGCTCCACCTGGATAGTCGGCAGACTCCTGGGAGATCACGTCCCTCTGAATATATTTTTTGCTATTTTAAAAATGCTAAATATTTTACAGCACTTCATTACTAGAGAATGGTAAATAAACCGTATAATGCTAAAATATTAATTAAACCGACAATCACTCCTGGAGATTTACATAAGGTACATACATTTGATACAACGAAATGATAGATTATCAATAAGTAAATCGTAAAAGCCTCAAATTAAAATCAAAACTGAAACCAAAACTGGAGGAGTCAGATCTAACTTACGTCATTTCTGATTGCTTTATAGCTCACACTTCTTAACATTATCATAGGTATTGGCGATAAGGGTATTCCTTGCCAAACAATCATAGACTTAACTACTATTTATAACAAAACGTTTTATTGAATCCATTTACCATAGACAATTTCAATTAAATAGTTAGTTCCTTTTATGATAACTTTAAAAAGGATTTAATTCAAGTAATAATTTCGGTGCAAAATAAAATATATACGATGATTACATCAATTCAGCGTACAGTACAAAGACCTAAATTACAGTAAATATACTTTTACAGTGCATCTCGAGACACTGCTCGGCTGATCAATCAAGCTGCTAAACAAGTAGCTTTTTAACTTTTCAAATGGGTTCACCTTAGTATTTCAGGCAATCGCAGCTATCAAAAGCTGGCTTTTAGGCTATTTTCAGCTGGTTTTGGGATGGCTATTATTAGGATTATTATGATCCATAGATAGCGTATATATTAGATCCTCATTTGGAATTCTGGTAGTTCATGGATATTTGTTTTCTTTATACAATTTGTATCTATGGAGTGTTGCTCCACGGTAGATACGCATGCGGGTAAATGATACATTCTAGTTTGGTGTTGGAGTCAGTTAGACCCAATAAAATAAAATAAAAATACCTAAACATCTATTTTCAGTAATAGCCTTCATTGCAATTGGTGCTGGTGAATTCCACAACTTCAGCGAGAACATCCAAGTTTAATAGTTGTGGCTTGATGGAGTTCACATTTATAGCAACTTTGGTGCTGCTGCATCACAAGGCTTTGTAAAGTATGGACCTACATAATACTTAGCTAGAGATCGATTGAAATATAAAACGGTTCAAACGATTCTAATAGCATTTAATAACCATAAATTACAGTTAAATATACAGAGTCAACATTTGATATTGGATAAGTGTGGCCGTCTTAAGAGGCGATTGGTACAAAAGAAAACAGTGATTCTTGTTTAAAAACAATAATAATATCTGATTATGTTTATCAAAACGCCACCTGATTAACGAGGTGCTCACTAATAAGTGACCCAGTAGTTTATTATCTCTAAATAAATTAAAATTGCTCTTAAATCAAATAGATACCCCGTTCATTACAATGTTCTATTCTTTCTCAAAGCACAGCATTGGCTAAAACAATTATAATCAACATAGTTTTAATATTGAAATATTATTCATAAAAACGCCTTTACTGTATTATGGAAGATGGGTTTAAAAACAAACTAAATTATAGAGACTTTCTAAAACGCAAAAAGGTCAATAATTTCTCCTAAAATTCTCTACACAGATTTTCTCAAACCATTTTATATATTACATGTGCTGACACAACTGCCAAGTCTTCAAACGCATCGTATCCTGAGCCAAGTGTTCAAACGCGAAGACGTTCAAATGTAACACCGCATCTCAGCCTATCATACGAAGGCACCATAACGCGACGGTGGGAGAGTCCAATGGCAGGATACTGGGTCAAGTCATGACGAGTGCTTGAATGAAACTACAAATCACATAGGACTTCTTCGTTTGACTGCGAGTCAAACTAAGCAGACTGGCGTGTGTTTCCTTATTCATTATTCCATAGATTCTTAGTAAATGTTCAACAAATATCTCTTTAAATCCAGTAAAGTTGTTCACTAGCCTAAACATGTTGCTTTAAGTAAACAGGTTGAACAGGTATTCTTGTTGAGACCAGCAAGAATTAAAGCCACCTTGAAGTATTCAAATAATCGACTAGGTACAAACATTTCAGAATATATATTTAACTTTGTCGTACCCTAAAAACGATTTTAAATGCTTCAAAATTAATATTTAATCAACATGATAATAGCTACAATATTCTTTCTTTATGTTTGAAGCACGTCATAATAAGCATCATAATTAGAATTTTTGACTATATTATGTTATTCTATATGTATGTTATTAAGTTTTGGGCATTCCCTACGTGAGAAAGCTATTTTATGCTATAAGAAAATTATCCTGCACTGTCTCACCTTAATTATTGTAAATAATATTTTACTATACATAATTTCTATAAACACAACTGATTTCACTTTGTAATAGATTTAGAACTTATAAAATCATTATTATTTGTAACCTAAAAGCACGAGGGCGTACTTAAAAGTTTGAATGGCCGACTGTTGTATATTATTTAAAATTGTGTTAAAATTGTATTTACTTTTATCTAATATATAAAAGGCAATGTCCTGACTGACTGACTGACTGACTGACCGAGGTCCAACGCACAGCCTAAACCGCTGGTCGTAGAGACTTGAAATTTACAGGGTGTGTTCGTCTCGATGCGTAGGGTTGTACTAAGAAAGGAATTTTGAAATTTCGCTTGCTAAGGGGTTTAAAATGCGGTTCTAACGTAAAACAAAAATGCTCTGTATTTCGGAAACCGTTAGTAGTAGAACCCTGAAATTTTACATGGAGATTCCTCAAATAAAATTAACAAACACTTATTACAGCGATTCCTGAAATTTTCCTGAAAAATGGCAGAAGAACGTTTTCTTTGTAAAAAAAAAAAAAAAATAATAGTTTTTACAACGCACAGCCTAAACCGCTGGTCGTAGAAACTTGAAATTTAGATAGTGTAGTCCTTTTAGGGTGCAAAAGTGTACTTAAAAAAGAATTTGGAAAATTCGCTCCCTTAGGGGTCTACAAAGGGCTTTTAATGTATACACTTTGAGTTTTTCAGCGCACAGCCTAAACCGCTGGACCTAGATACATTAAATTTGGAGGATGTATTCATTTTTGGGTGTAGGGGTGTACTAAGAAAGGATTTTGGACCCCTTATTTATTTATTTATTTTATTTAAAGAATGCATGTGAATTTTCAAAATTCCTTTCTTAGTACAACCCTATGCATCAAGACGAACACACCCTGTAAATTTCAAGTCTCTACGACCAGCGGTTTAGGCTGTGCGTTGGACCTCGGTCAGTCAGTCAGTCAGTCAGTCAGGACATTGCCTTTTATATATTAGACGAGATGACCCACGCGAGACTTCGTCCGCGCGTAGTTTGAAAACATCTCCGGCGCGGCGTGCAGATAACCAACTTAAACATCAAACAACCAACCACCCCGTGAAATGACTTTTGAAACCACACCGCACTCAAGTTTTTCTATGTAGGGGTCTTATTTTAACCTTTATTTCCTAAAAATATTTTAATCTTAACAACGACATTGTGAAACGGCCTTTGAAACAACACCAAACTCAAGTTTTTCAATTTAGGGGTCCCATTTTAACCCTGAGGTCCTGAAAATATTTTGATTTCAACAACGACACCGTGAAACGACCATTGAAACGACACCATACTAAATTTTTTCAATTTGGGGGGGGGGTCCCATTTGACCCTTGAGGTCCTGAAAATATTTTGATTTCAATAACGACACAGTGTAACGACCTTTGAAACTACACCATACTCAAGTTTTTCAATTTAGGGGTCCCATTTGAACCTTGAGGTCCTGAAAATATTTTGATCTCTATGACTACATTGTGAAACTAACTTTTAAATAGTAAAAATACGCTGAAATCTGGCTAAAACGTAAGGTGTATTTATTTAAATACAAAACGTTCCCGTGGCTTTTTTCAGCAAAATTTTCAGGTACTGCTTAAACTTACATCATCTAAATTTCATGTATCTAGGTCCAGTGGTTTAGGCTGTGCGCTGCAAAACACAAAGTGTATACATTAAAAGCCCTTTATGGACCCCTAAGGGAGCGAATTTTCCAAATTCCATTTTAAATACACTTTGAAACCCTAAAAAGACTACACTCTTTAAATTTCAAGTCTCTAAGACCAGCGGTTTAGCCTGTGCGTTGTAAAAACTAAAGTTTTTTTATTTTTTTACAAAGAAAACGATCCCCTTAATTGAAAAAAATAAGTATGGTGTCGTTTCAAAAGTCGTTTCATGTTTTCATTGTTGAAATCAACATATTTTCAGGACCTCAGGGTTAACAAGGGACCCCTAAATTGAAAAAATTGAGTATGGTGTCGTTTCAAAAGTCGTTTCACGGTTTCGTTGTTGAAATCAAAATATTTTCAGGACCTCAAGTTTCAAGTGGGACCGCTAAATTGAAAAATTTGAGTATGGTGTCGTTTCAAAGGTCGTTTCACGGTGTCGTTGTTGAAATAAAAAAAAACAGGACCTCAGGGTTAAAATGGGACCGCTAAATTGAAAAAAATAGTATGGTGTCGTTTCAAAGGTCGTTTCACGTTGTCATTGTTGAGATCTAAATATTTTAAGGACTTCAGGGTTAAAATGGGACCCCTAAATTGAGAAGCTTGAGTACGGTGTCATTTCAAAGGTCGTTACACGGTGTCTTTTTTAAGATTAAAATATTTTCAGTACCTCAAGGTTAAAATAGGACTGCTAAAATATTTTAAAACTTGAGTATGTTGTCGTTTCAAAGGTCGTTTCACGGTGTCGTTGTTGAGATTCAAATATTTTCTGGACCTCAAGGTTCAAGTAGGACCCCTAAATTGAAAAACATGAATATGGAGTCGTTTCAAAGGTCGTTTCACGGTGTCGTTGTTGAAATAAAAATATTTTCAGGACTTCAGGTTTAAAATGGGACCCCTAAATTGAAATAATTGAGTATGGTGTCGTTTCAAAGGTCTTTTCACGGTGTCGTTGTTGAGATTCAAATAATTTCAGGACCTCAAGATTAAATGGGACCCCTAAATTGAAAAACTTGAGTTCGGTGTCGTTTCAAAGGTCTTTTCACAGTGTCGTTGTTAAGATAAAAATATTTTCAGGAAATCAAGGGTAAAATGTGACCCCTAAATTGAAAAACTTGAGTGTGGTGTCATTTCAAAAGTTGTTTCACGGGGTGGTTGTTAATGTTTAAGTTGTTGTCTGCACGCCGCGCCGGAGATGTTTTCAAACTACGCGCGGACGAAGTCGCGCGCGGGTCATCTAGTGATAATATATTTTATACCAGCCATTCAAAACACAACTTGATATATAATGTAGTAGCAGTGTTTTGACTTCCTGATTAACGACTGGCTGCGTCATTTGATTCGACCAATCTAAGCCGGTGGCGCCACTATCGCAGAATACAGCCGGCCATGATTGGAGGGGATAATGACAGGTAGTGCGTAGCTCCCGGCAGCTCAGGCAGTCGATCGTTGATTTTGGAAAGAGCAAGTTGTCTCATAGAAAAAGGGGTGAAGTATTTGTGAAACACAAGAAGTATATACAAGATGAGTATTATCCGTTTTTACTTATTTATTTCACAACCCATCCTAGTAGACGCATTCTCGAGGGTAAAACTGTTGGAGTTTTTAGACGTGCCAACATACATAATCGCCAACATTAAAATTACGAATTTTTGACTTACCAAACCTTGTTTTTTTTCAGTAATGGCACTTTATCTATAGCTCGGGCTGTATGCTCTGTATACCTCAGACAAGTTTATAGGTTGCTCTTCTTCGTTAATTGAAACAATAATGTTAAGTGGTTGGTTATTTTCCCCATAAATTGAACTTCAGGTAGTGCATCTTGCCAAGATCTATTATTTTCGGTTTCAATAACAATTTTATCTCGTTATATAACATATATAAAAAGTTATACTAAGCTCTTTGCCGTCAGACCTCAAAGCCGCATCGCTAATTTTGATCATTAACTCAGAGCCTCTTATGTCATCACATGAATAATTGTACAGAAACACACATTAGATCTCAGAGCCTCATTTACGCATTCACACTAAAATAAAAATGGGTCTGTCTATGAGTTCAGATAAAAATACTTAATGTTTAATTTAAAAAAAAAAATGTGATTAAATTCACAGAAATTAATCATGATTAAGATAAAGTTTACGCTTGTTCTCAACCCTAACTGGCCTATCTCGAGTCATTGAACTAGCAATAAACGTCTCGGTGGGGTTTAATTTTTTCGCGAATTTGCTAAATGACTCTACTGGTACGTACACAATACTACAACTACAATGACTTCAACTAACTCGGTAACTAACAGTACTGTGCATCTTAGTAGACATAGTAAACTGATAATTGCTAAATTGTTAGCATTTAATATTTTTGATCCCGTTATAAGTACTATAACGCAGTTAACCGACGAGCCTGTAGTTAGTAGTATTACTAATGAGGACACACAAGCAGAAGGGTCAGCTGACAATATTTGTTTAAACTGACGAGTCCGACAATGAGAAAGCCAGGCACATTACACGTAGTACATCAAAATGTGCAAGGCCTTCCCAGCAAAATATTAGAATTATAATTATTTTTAAACATGTTTATTGTAGATATCATGTGTGTTACTGAACACTGGTTATTACAATTTGATTTACTCCCTTATTATGAGAATTATAATATTGTAAGTTCATTCAAACGCAAGAATGCCATACGTGGCGGTTCCTTAATTGTTGCTCGAAATAATTTAAAATGCAAAGAACGTAAAGATGTTGCAAATCTCACTATTGAGAGGACTATTGAGCTGTCGTGTGTTGAGCTTGAGCGGCATATCATTGTGAGTGTTTACCGTCCCCCTGACGCGGACTTCGCGTTATTTGAATCCACTGTGGAAGAAGTATTGCTTAAAACTTTTGGACGTAGTAAAATGTTAATAGTCTGCGGAGATTTCAATATAGATATTCCTGTGAATCCTCTATCTGAGAGAATTCTTAACTTATTTAAATGTTTTAATTTACGTCACCTTTTCGAAGAACTTACAAGGGTGACACTTACATCAGCCACCTGTTTGGATAATATATATTGCAGTAGTGTTCCAATTGATAAAGCAGTAATTAAACATTTCACCTCGGATCATTACAGTCCCAGTGCTATATTTACTTGTAATTTGGTAGATGAACCTAAGGAATTCACTTATCGGCTTATCACGGGGAGTCGAATTATGAAGTTTCAGAGCAGTATTGAACTTAAAATACCCCTTTTAACATGCGTAGATGATCCAAATGACCTTTTTACCTCCTTGTTAAATTTGCTAAATGAGCAACATACTGAGATATTTCAGTTAAAAACATGTATAGATAAATCTAATGTCGGGTTAGCTGATTGGGCGACACCCGGTATCTATAGAAGTAGGAATAAATTATATGATCTCTATGCGGCTGGGGATTCAATGTTGCATGACCCATGTTTATTTTGTATATAAAGAACTATTCAAATACTTTTAAAAAAGTTTGTGGTGCAGCAAAATCATTTGAGAAAAAAATAGAAAAATCATCGAATAAAATTAAGGCAACTTGGAAATTAATTAATAACGAAACAGGTAAATCTAAGCCACGCAATAAGCTGATGAAATTAAATATAAATAATACAATATTGACAAAAAAGATTGATGTCGCGAATGCCTTTGACAATTTTTTCTCTAAGTCATTTAGTCATTTATAGTCATTTATTGATCATCTGCCTCTGGAGCATTTACTTTGTTGGAACTAAGTGTTGCTAAATGTGAGATCGCGTTTAGCTTTAGATACGTAAATGCCGATAGTATTGTTAAGACATTTAAGTCACTTAATATAAAAAATACTGAAGATCTTTGGGGAATATCCACAAAGGTGTTAGGTATTATAATTATTGATATTGCTCCATGCTTAGCCTACATTTTTAATAGATGTGTTGACGACGGAATCTTTCCAGATCTTATAAAACATAGTAAATTAATTCCTTTGTTCAAGTCTGGAAATGCAAAAGATCCAGCTAATTATAGGCCAATTTCTATATTGCCCGCGTTAAGAAAAATCTTTGAAAAACTTATTCCTACTCAATTATTGTTACACTTTAACTTCCACAGACTACTTCATAGTCATCAATTTGGATTTACCAAGGGTCGATCAACAGCTGATGCTGGTACCATGCTTTTGGAACACATATTTCAAGCATGGGAAAACTCGCATGACGGGATCGGAGTATTTTGCGACCTATCCAAAGCATTCGACCGCGTGAGTCATGCTACTCTAATTTTGAAGTCAAAACATTATGGCATCCAAAATCAGGCAATTAACCTTGTAAATTCTTACTTATCCAGTAGAGTACAAAAAGTTGACGTTGGTGGTGAAAGGTCTTCAGGATCGTCTATTGTTGTGGGAGTGCCCCAGGGTTCAATACTAGGCCCATTTCTATTTTAGGTATACATTAACGATCTCCCTTTTTATGTTAAAGACATATGTGATATAGTTTTATTTGCTGACGATACGTCTTTAATTTTCAAAGTTGGTTGGTCAAAAGCTAATAACGATGATGTAAATAAATCACTATTGCGAGTTCTTGTTTGGTTCACTGTAAATACCTAATCTGTTGCTTAATTCGTAAAAAACTAAATGCATTAAATTCACTTTGCCAAATGTAACACATTACCCAACTAATATTAAAGTAAATTGCGAGACACACAATCTTGTAAACTCTACTGTTTTCTTGGGACTTAATATTGATGCAAGTTTGCAGTGGGGACCACAAATTGAGACACTTGCGGGTAGACTTAGTTCCGCTGCATATGCAGTTCCTACGATAAGGCAGCTTACTGATGAAGCTAAAGCTAGGCTAGTTCATTTTGGCTAATTCGATAGTGTTATATCATATGGCATCATACTGTGGGGGAAAGCAGCAGACATCCAAGCAATATTTGTTTTACAAAAACGGGCAATACGTGCCATTTATAAAATAAAGTCACGTGACTCCTTGAGGGAGCGTTTTAAGGAAATTAACATTGTCACGGTAATATCGCAATACATCTACGAAACCTTATTATTTACACATAAACACTTAGATAGATTTATGAAAAAAAAGCGACGTGCATTGTTTTAACACGAGAAATAAAAATAAACTGAGTATTCCCTAATTTAGATTAAAAAAAATAAGTGGGTCTTTTATGGGGAATTCTGTTCGGTTCTATAATAAACTTCCAGAAAGTGCTTCTAAACTTTCGATTCGAAGATTTAAATCTTACATAAAGAATAATTTAATTAAGAAAGCGTATTACACACTACATGACTATGTTACTGATAAAGCTGCGTGGCCTGATGTCGCTCTGCCCCTCGACACCTAATTTGACAATTTGCAATGTCTGTACCGGCATATAATTTATTACTGATGTGTTATTTATGAGTATATCAAGTGTAGTGTGTGCTGCCTTATGAACTTTTGCTGATTCTCTCTATTATCTTACTTTTGACTGCCTACCTAAGTAAGGCTTTTAATTTGGTTTTCTTTTTTTCATTGAATCAGCTTCCACTTGTTCTCAAGGCACCACACAGGCGCTCCCCACCTAGTAGTAAGAAGGATCATCAAAAGAAAAACAGACCGTGTTTGTTGCCTGATTCTTCTAGGTCTGGTTGCGTTGGAACAGGAGTAAATGTAAATTTATTTGTTAAGACGATTCAAAATGATCCTTGTGATTTCAATGAATAAAATACTTTTGACTTTGACTTTGACTTTGATCAGGATGTTTTAAACCGGCAAACGGCAACTCAGCGGCTTTCCAGTGGGGCAATGGTCGACTGTATTGCACCATGCTTCGGCATCCACATTGGCATCTGCTTTGTCAGACAAGGAGGCGAGTCTTCTTTAACTGGTTCATTCCCAACTTCTGATGTCGGATCGCCGAGCTCATCTGCATTGCTTCCGCTTTACGCCATGGGTAGGATGCCAGTGACTAGCAGTAGTGTATCCTTTACCATGATCTGCTTAGAGACTTTAATCACAGAGATAGTGGATTTACGAGCGTGCGCACAAGGTGAGGACTGAACATTCACTGAGCTGAGCCGACTCTCCGACCGACCACCTCAGCGCAAGGCTGAAAAACAAGGTTCGGGCAAGCCGAGTGCAACCGAGTGCGCCGCTCATAACCCCACTCGAATAATCATGTTCTCCCTGGTAGTAAGTCAGTTGAGCGCTACAAAAAAAAAACAACAATTAAACATCTTATCAAAACTTATTTCTCCATTCATACAAATTCAATAGCAACGCGCCGTCATATATATATATATATATATACAGGGTGTAACATAATATCCCTATAAGCCCGGGGAGGGGGTATTTCTACACATCATGGTCAATAACTTTAATTCTACTACTTTTTAAATTTCGAAGTTTTTCATTCATGAAATGCCTCGTAAAAATACTGAAATTCCTCCAAAAACGTACGTAAAACCACATGAGGACGTTACGGTACGCTAGGGTACCTTGCGTGGGGCTGCCTCATGTTCTGTTAGGTACATTTTTGGAGGAATTTCTAGAAGAATTTCAGGATTTTTACGAGGCACTTCATGAATGAAAAAATTCAAAATTTAAAAAGTCGTAGAACTAAAGTTATTCACCATGATGTGTAGAATACCCCCTCCCCGGGCTTATATGGATATTATGTTACAGCCTGTATATTTGTTTATTTTCTATTGATTAGTTAGTCTCAGTCATCGGTAGTAGTATATTATATCGATGGTCTCAGTGCCATAAGTCATCGCTGGCAACCATCGAGCACGATACGGAGGCCTGCAATGCTCTAAGCTTGCAACACGCACTCGTTAAGGTGGGGTATAACGCAAAATTACCAATCATAGATAAGATTTTTAACTGACTAAATCAAGTACAATATTCATATTTAAAATATACAGGGATACTACATTATAATACCGAGAGATCACCCAGACAGAAACACGTTAGGACAATATTTTCTCGACAAAAAAAGATCACAAAGTTACCTCTAACTTTTGGCTAGATTCGATTATTTGTCAATATGGTACCGATTATTGGGTCAAAAATTTGATAAAAAGATCAATACAATAAAACGGAGGGTTCACCCACGCGGGTTTTTTAAAATTATCTATATGTCACGAGATATTCAATAAAAACCGCTTTTTCGAGCGGCGCGTGGCGTTTGTTTTGTATGAAGATTTCTGCCTGGCGGGCGCGCAGTCTTCGTCGCTCTGCGCTCTATGATGACGACCTCTGTGGCGCGGCGGGTGAAGGTTCGTCTGCGACATAGGAAAAGGAATAATACTATTAAAACTTCCGTGAGTAATATTCATAATTGAAAAAACCGGTAATAGCTCACGTAGGTACTCGCCGGGAAGCCGTCGCGTATACTCCTTGAGGAAGGGGGTATTAAGTCCCAGAAACTCGAGTCGGGTGTTTGACTCGTAACAAGTACCTACGTGAGTTATTACCGGTTTTTTCAATTATTCAGGAAAAGGAAGTTGCGGGTTTGATTCCCGCCTCGGAACAAATATTTGTAAGCTCTGTAAGTATTTGTACAGGTTGTTCTGGATATTTTCTATGTATAATAAAAAATATCTATCTATGTATGTAATATATTATATTAAGTATATCAGTTATCTAGTATCCATAACACAAGCTCTGCTTAGCTTGGGTCTAGATAATGTTGTGTTAACTGACTAGCATTATTTATTTTATTTGTTTATTTAACTAACAGCAGTTCTAAATATTTAGTAGACTGTTGTGTTTCGTGCGGGTAGTTTAATTATATTCATACATGCCTGTAGTGGAAATACAGGCGTATTGTATTTAGTTCTGGTAGGTTGCATATTACCCGACTACTGCAAAGCAAAAGAAGTGTTATGTTTTTTTTTTTTTATACAATTTTTTTTTTGAATGACGGAACAACCTGATGGCCCACCTGATGTTAATCGGTAACCTCTGCCTATGAACAGTGCATTACCTCATAGGTCACGTCCACCTAGGGCGCGCCCTATGTGGCATTGCACTGCGCCCGCCACCCTGAGACATAAAGATGTAAAGTCTCATGTGCCTGTAATTTCACCGGCACCCTTACCCTTCAAACCGGAACACAGCAATGCGAGCACCACTGCTTTGCGGCAGAAATAGGTGTGGTGGTAGTACTTCCCCGGACGAACTCTTTCACAAAAAAGCTCTACTACTATACTAAAAACACTATATGTAAGTAGTGTAGTGATTGAGACTATATGTAAAAAACTTAATCAATTTTCATATGCAATGTACAGTGGTGGAATTAAAATGTTCGTCACCTTAGGGCCTATTTTTGGTTGTTCAATGCAAAAAACATAGGTACTGCTTTACCGACATAGTATTGCATTGGTACTGTTTTACCGACACAGTATTGTCAATATTACGAAAATAACCTTCAGTTGCCATGACAACGGATAGTAGCAACGATTGAATGACAGATAGTCTACGAATAAAATGACAAAACTTCTAGCTAACTCAATAAAAAACTGGCCAAGTGCGCATCGGACCTCACACATTCAGGTTTCCGTCGTATAAACTATTATATAATTTGTGGATCCGTAACAAATGTAAAAGTTATAAATTGCCTAAGTTTAGTTAATCCACACGCAAAATTAAATCTGTTTGTAATAGAAATATGAGAAAATTCTCAAAATGTTTCTATTTTCTAAAATATTATAATTTTTTGGTAAAATATTAATAATAAGTTTGTAGAATATTTTAAAAAAACTAGTTCCTGGGTTAAATGGAAATTAAATTAAACTTAAAAAATACAGTCTTATTCTACTTAATAAGCTCTAAAATTATACTCCACGTGCTAGGGTACGACAGATTTATTTTTCCCTCCCCACTTTAACTTGTACCGGAACCATACCTCAAAATAATTTTTGGTTATTATTTTTGGATTTGGGTCAGTAAGATACATAAATAGTACAAATATGAATACTACTATGGTTTAGCCGCTATAGACCCGTGTGATAGAGAGACGGACAGACGGATGAGCGAAGGCAATAGGGCTTCGTTTGGCCCCTTTGGGTACGGGACCCTAAAAAAGTCGTTCCAAACTTAAACAAGCAACTGATCAAAGGTGTGCGATTTTGATCATTATAATAAACATTTAAATTATGGTTTGCTATACAGCAGTCTGCTACGTAGAATAGTTGAAAAAGCGCGACAAGCTAAGGGGATTCCTTTGAAAACTGACGAACGTTTTCATTCCGCCACTGTACATGCTCCGTGAAATTATTAATCAGCCTGCTGTGACGACGGCTTACCACGGACATGTTGAATCTGTTTTGATTTTGTGGTAATATTATAGGGTAATTCTACACTGAAAGAGTGAATATTTATAAGTCAGAAGAAATGTATCAGAGCCATAAGTAAACTTCATAAAACTGATAGCTGTAAGCAATACTTGACTGAACTGAGAATTCTAACATTACCTTGTTTGTATATTTATGAAACAGCTACTTATGTAAAAACTAATATGGGCCTCTTTGTAAACCGGAAGAGCAAACGGTACATCAACAAAATCTGTTTTCCTCGTAATAAAACTGCCTTGTACACAACAACAGTGTAATCTGTATGGCTGTACGTATATATAATCACTTTCCTAAATCTATATTGGATGCCCCTAGCTTGAATGTGTTGAAAAAACTGCTTATAGAAAAGGCATTTTATAATTCAAAAGGGTATTTACTAATAAAATAAATAAATAAATAAATAATGCTGGACAGTTCACACAACATTATCTAGCCCCAAGCTAAGCAGAGCTTGTATTATAAATAAAATAAAATAAATAAATAATGCTGGACAGTTCACACAACATTATCTAGCCCCAAGCTAAGCAGAGCTTGTGTTATGGGTACTAGATCACTGATATATTTAATACAATATATTACATAGATAGATATTTTTTATTTTACATAGAAAAATACCCAGAATACCCTGAAAAAATATCTATGATCGCACAAATATTTGTTCCGAGAAGGGATTCGAACCCGCAACCTCCTGCGTCGCAGGCCATCCTTCACCCCCGCGCCACAGAGGTCGTCAAACTAGACGATAAGAACTTGGACTAATGTAATTTTCTAATGTAATGTACTTTGTTTAATGTAAATCTGATGTATGAAATTAATTATAATGTCACCTGTATAGGTATCTACTAAATTGCATGCGTGGCCGGTGGCCGTGTTGCTTTCAGTTCATGGGCTTATACGTCACACTTAATTCAATAAGTCAAATGTAATTTATTCATTGAAATCACAAAGATCATTTTAAATTAACTTACTTCTTAGAATATGGCGGTAGGTATAGTACTATTATTTATTCTGTGGTATAACGTAATTATTCAACCAATAATTATTCAAATTGTCATGGGATTTTAGCATCAAATTAAAAAAGGCTTCATGGGTACATTCCAAAAACATAATTATCATATTAGTACTATCTTTGTACTGAATTGAATGCAGGGAGGACCCGACTAGACGAGTAGTTCCTGTTTGATCCATTATAGCCATTACCTATAATTGTTTGATCCATTACCTATAATTTTGTACCTGACTGATCCATTGTCCAATGAATCAATTTAAAATGATTATTTTAATTAGTTTTTAGGGTTCCGTAACCAAAAATTACGGAACGCTTATAGATTCGTCATGTCTATCTGTCTGTCCGTGTATGTCACAGACACTTTTTTCCGAAACTATAAGAGCTAGGCTGTTGAAACTTGGTAAGTAGATGTATTAAGTGAACCGCATTAAGAATTAAAAAAAAAAACAAACAGTAAATTTTTGGGGTTCCCAATACTTAGAACTGAAACTCAAAAAATTTTTTTTAATCAAACCCTTACGTGTATCTATAGATAGGTCTTCAAAAATGATATTGAGGTTTCTAATATATATTTTTTCTAAACTGAATAGTTTGAGCAAGAGACACTTCCAAAGTGGTAAAACGTGTACCCCCCCCCCCCCCCCCCCCCATAACTTCTAAAATAAGAGAATGTTAAAACTTAAAAAAATATATGATGTACATTAACATGTAGACTTCCAACGAAAATTGGTTTGAACGAGATCTAGTAAGCAGTTTTTTTTTTAATACGTCATAAATCGTAATCCACCCAAGAACTTTTATATTATGTTACTTGCTGCTACGGAACCCTTCATGGGCGAGTTCGACTCGCACTTGGCCGCTTTTTTATTCCTGTTTGATCTATTAAGGATTTTTCAAAGAACTTTGGTACAGTCAAGCTACAAATATCTACTTGTATACAGTGTTATTACTAAGTATTTAAACAAAAAAACATTGATTCATTGATTTCGAATGAAAAATCTCAAATAAATACCACTCGAATTAAAAATCTCGAATGAATAATTGCGAACCAAAAATCTCGACTATAAAATTTCGAATGAAAAACCTCGAATAAAAAATCTCAGAAGAAAAATCTCAAACGAGAAATTTCGAACGACCAATCTCGAATGACAAATCTCACATGTAGAATATCTAATGAAAATCTCTACTTAATGAAAAATCTCGAATGATATATATCGAATGAAAAATCTCAAACAAAAAATCTCAGTAAAAATCTTAAATGAAAAATCACGAATGAAAAATCTCGGATGTTAAATCTCGAATGAAAAATCTCGAACAAAAAATTTTGAATGAATAATCTCAGACTAGAAATCTCTAACGACAAAACACGAACGAAAAATCTCGAATGACAAATCTCACATGAAAATATCTAAAGAAAAATCTCTACTTAATGAAAAATCTCGAATGATATATATCGAATGAAAAATCTCAAACAAAAAATCTCAGTAAAAATCTTAAATGAAAAATCACGAATGAAAAATCTCGGATGTTAAATCTAGAATGAAAAATCTCGAACAAAAAATTTTGAATGAATAATCTCAGACTAGAAATCTCTAACGACAAAACACGAACGAAAAATCTCGAATGACAAATCTCACATGAAAATATCTGAAGAAAAATCTCTACTTAATGAAAAATCTCGAACGATATATACCGAATGAAAAATCTCAAACAAAAAATCTCAATAAAAATCTTAAATGAAAAATCTCGAATGAAATATCTCAAGTGAAAAATATGAAATGAAAAATCTTGGATGTAAAATGTAGAATGAAAAATCTCTAACAAAATATCTTGAACGAAGTTTTTTTAATGAATAATCTTGGAAAAAAATCTCTAACGAAAAATCTAGTCAAAAAAACTAAAATGAAAAATTTCGAATGAAAAAACGAATGTTTTTTTTAAAATTCAATTCTCAAATTATAAATTTACGACTATGTAATTATATCTCTAGAAACAGTTTTGGAATACATATACTTGGGACAATCCATCGGTATGGAAAATCACATAAAAACTGAGATTGGGCGACGAGTGAAGCTTGGTCGGGTTAGTTTTGGCAGTATGAAGCACTTATTTAAATCAAGTATGCCGCAACACCTAAAACAGCGAACTTTTGAGCAGTGCACACTGCCAAAGTTAACGTACGGTTGCGAAACGTGGGCGATTACCGACACGAACATGTGTAGGTTAAAGGTAGCGCAATGGAGAGGTCGATGCTACGGCTATCCCTGCGAGATGAAGTGTGAAATCAGGAGATTCACAGACGGTCCAAAGTCACGGACATTGGGAAACGCATCTCACAATTGAAGTGGCAATGGGCGGGACACCTCATGCGCTGCACGGATAATATATGGAGCCGCAGGATAACCGAGTGTAGACCTTGGGTAGGAGGCCGAAGACTAGGCAGGCCGAAAGCACGATGGACCGATGACATTAAAAACGTAGCTGGCCGCCAGTGGAGTCGTGATACTGGGAACAGAGCCCACTGGAAGAAATTAGGGGAGGCATATATACAATATTCCACGGAAAGATGCTGATTAATGATGATGATGATGATGATGAATAAAATCTCTAACTAGGGAAATAACATTTTCGGTCCATCTAGAGAGATTATTAGGTAGTAGACATGCGTCGGTTCGGGCATTTGCAATACCAAAATTATCAGATTACAGAAGTCCACTGCTGGACATAAGCTTCCCCCACAGAATACCACGACGAATGGTTTTGAGTTGCCTCCATCCACAGCCTTCCTGCGACGTCTATAATGTCTTTGGTCCATTGGAAGGGGGCAAAAGAGGAATATCTTTTGCGTCGTCTGGTTTGAGGTCGCCACTCGAGAACCTTTCCTCCCCAACGGTTATCAGTACTGCAAGCTATAATGCCTGCCCATTCAAATTCATGCGCGACTTCAAATTGCTTGAGAGCTATGTCGGTAATCTTGGTTCTTTTATGGATCTCATTCCGTTTTCGATGATTTTCGATTGTATAAATAACATGTAATATTGGAGATAGGTACTTAGTTTACTTGCTACATAATTGTGTACACATTTTCAGTGCAATACTAGTACAAGGGCGTATGAATATAATGAGATGAGTTAATGGAGGTTGCATTAGGTGAAAGCAAGGCTGATAGATATGCGACAATTTTGTTATCTCACTTTACCAATTTATCTTGAGCCGTGATTTAATGCTGAATTTAAATAATGCATCATACACTGCTATTTAGCGATGAAATTTGATTCGGTCTGTTTTATACTTAATTTTTTGTTGTTTTCCCCACACCAGTGTAGAAAAGTACGATATTATGAGAGTATGGAAATTAAAAGCGATGGCCAAATTGCCTCCCTATACGAGGAAAAACCCCTAGAAGATTGACTAGGAAAACTAAAGTATGTTTGCTTCATTTTCGATTTGTACCTATTTTGTGTTTTTATTTTGCTAGTCTATAATTATTTCTATAGAGAAAGAAGTTTCAATTGCTTTCACTCAATATGTGTAATAAATGCCACCCACACCAAACATTCCACCTCATACACACTCCATGAACACAAAAAAATACACACATGTCAAAACAGACAAGAACTGTATAACTAATAAGCTTTAACAAATCGTAATATAATCTATAGGTATCTACATAATCTTATCTTTATGTCTGTTATTTTATTTTAACACTCTTTATACATTTATATAATTATTATATGTATATATATTAGTGTCCACCCGCGGCTTCGCTCGCGTTCTACCAGGGTCAAGGGTAGCGTATAGCTCAATCCAGGTCATATTAATTGGTCGCGCCAAGTATATCGTGGGAATGTTTCCCACGGCTGGGAATTTGAGTGGACTGTGTTTTTAAATTAATAAAACTGGTGCTAGCAAAACAACGGGAAGGAGGTGAGAGATAAAGGAAGCAGAGCTACTCACGGTCCAACAGCAGTTTCTGGAGGCTCTCTGGAGACCAGCGCCGGCACCAATTCAGGGCTTCTTATCGCACGACCATAGGTTAAAATGTTTATGAAGATGTATGATGCATCGGTATATATCACAACGTCTTCTACGCGGTAAGCATAGGACAGCACTCGCGGCAGAAGTACACAATTATATATTAAAGGGTGAAAAGTTCAATGCATTATATTTGAGTGAATTATCGGCTGGTTAGTAGCGCGTACAGATTTCAACTGTCATTTTTGACAGGAGAGGGCGCGATGTCGCGCGCCGTGTGGCTTGCTGTTAATAGCCCTGCATTTTTATAAGGTGGGGAAATTGGATATAGGAAAGCACCAAAATATATAAAATTAGGAACTTGGCGTTACCATCCACCCCCCTTAAAGGGTCACCTTTAAGAAACTCTCATAAGGCGAAAACAAATATGACTCTATGACTCTATGACTCTATGAATCTAGAGAAGACGCGCAATGCGTATACATACACATTGAGAAGTGTGTAGAGCTACGGATATATATATATATATATATTAATATGTTTAGTAGAATCAAATATAAATAGACTTTATAACCTAACTTAATGTTAAACTACGAAGCTATATTTTACTTTTATTGCGTTGGAAGAGGGCATAAACGAACGACCGGACGGAGGTAGGTTTTCCCGTGGATTCTCACAGTCGCTACGCGTATGATACCGTCTTTCGATGGATGTACTTTCTCTACAACTGCTAAAGGCCAAGCTAGAGTCGGTAAGGCATCGTTATACTCTTCTCTATGAAATTTATAGAGATCGCGAAGATATGAAGCAGCACCTTGAAAGTTTATAGTAACGCTGTTCATAACTTCCACAGGTCCTCTTGGAGAGAGAAACCTCTTAAACGTAGCAAATAAACTAGTAGTACTAAGAGAGCTTGCGACCTCGAAGTGAGGAGCTCTCGTGGTGTGACGAGTAAAAAGGGCGATATACGCCTTCTGGCTATGTTCACCACGGCGGCGTACAGGTTTAAAAGCAATCGGGCCTGCAACATCGCAGGCGGCGAAAGAAAAGGTTTTTTACAGCTGGACGTGTACAAGTATCAGACAAATCAGCCATAAGCGGATAAGTTGGGCGTGGCTTCAGTCGAACGCAAGTGTTGCACATATGCACTCCTTGCCTGACAATGCGGCGTCCCGACAAGATCCAGTATTTTAGACGGAGTAACAACATTAGTAACTCTGGTCCAGCATGTAAGTTCTTTATGTGGTAATAATCGATGATCATATTGATCACATGGCCACTGCGAGACAGTATGACCGGATGTATTTTTGCAAAGTCAAGTCCGGAGTTGACGAGGCGACCGCCAACGCGAATCAGACCATCGTCATCTCTGAAAGGTCTCAGGTGATTAAGCGCCGGAGAGCAAGGTTTATTATTTTGAATAGAGGAATATTCCTCTGCAAAATATTGATTTTGTAGAGCGCGAAGCATTCTATTTCCTGCGAAATTTAAATCATCAGCAGTCACTGCAGTAGTGATGCGACGAGGGAGTAACTTTGCAAATTTACAGACGTATACAATTATACGTAGAAGCTTGCTCCATAAAGAACAGCGGAGAGCAAGGTCGTGTAGAGCGCACTGCTTTACAGACGTATATTCTGAGTGCGTCAAAACCTTTTGTTCGGATATGTCTGCAATAGGCTCACCGTTTAGGCTCCTAAGAGGCCACTGAAACGGATTTATTGGGGCCAACTGAGGCCCGTGGAGCCACAGAGAGTGGGATACAAGTTTCTCAGGAGTAACGCCTCTGGATAAAATATCTGCCGAGTTCTCAATACCCGGACAGTGGAAGAAGTTGTTAGGCGGAATATTCTCCGTTTTCTGAACAACGCGATTCGCAACGAACGTCTGCCACCGGTGTGGCGTAATCTTTAACCAATATAACGCGACTTTAGAGTCGATAAATGCATGTGTAGCCTTGATTTGGATGCCAGCATAATTATTATCTTCCAGCAGAAGTTTTGGCAGCAAGACTCCACCGAGTAGCTCGAGGCGCGCAATAGAATGCGGCTTAGTCGGCGCGACTTTACTTTTCGCACAGACAAGCCGCACGGTATTACCAGCGAAAGAACTTACGTGCAGATAAACTACACCACCGTAAGCTGCCGTATTGGCGTCCGACAGACCCAGGAGAGTGACTTCACAGTCTTTGGACACGCCCACATGACGTGGTATGCTAATTTTATTGAGAGCCGGTAATTTGTCGCTTAGCTGTCTCCACATCTTAATGATGTGCGGCGGCGCCGGGGTATCCCAATCCAGGTTCAGTTGCCAAAGCATTTTAATTATTGTCTTGGCGTATACGACCGTAGGAGAAACAAAACCCTCGAAACACAGAGAACGCCGATCCGCTTCGCGCATAATAACTTGCAAACATTGCTGGCGACAATCTGCTGTCAAAGTGACTGCGTGCAGACTGAAGTTCAAAATAATGTTGAATATAGGTCGCCTTGCAGGTTCGGGTCTGAATGCAGAATATCATTTAGTGACCGTCCGGAGCTGGAGCGGCTACTTACATCCAGGACTATGCGGAGCTTAGTCGAGTGTTCGTCTTCGCGTAGGACTCTCGTCTGAGGGATCACGAAAACAGGAACTGGGTCTCGATGTTCGTACGGAGGCGCGCGAGATATATAGTCATTCGCGAGATAATCTTTTGTGACGTCATCATATGCCAACCTCGATTTAGGTGAAGCTTCGAGCTTGAATCGTTTCCGAGCTGTATCTATAGAATTCCCGAGGGAATATAAATCCTCCTTAAAGGGCAGGCCAACAACGTATCTGCCACTAACAGGATCACTTGTAGTAGTCGAAGTGTAGAAGTCTTCGCATTCAGCATCGACTGGGTGTTGAACGGAAGCGGAAGGAAGCTCTTCGAGTTCCCAGAAACGCCTGACTAACGAGTCAATAGCGGACGGCTCTTGAGCGAGGCAACATGTCAAGGCCGCGTGAGTATTAATTGTAGGTATCGTGGGTGCACTACCCATAAGTACGTATCCTAACACCGTGCGCAATGCAGCGGGCACCGACGGGTCTCGTGACGCATGTACGTCATCGGAGAGAAGTAAGTGGGGGAATAGGGAAGCTCCTATCAAAGCATCAACTTTGCTAGGTATACCGAAGCTTTCGTCAGCGAGCGGAATACCTTTCAGGTGTGTCAGGCTAGTCGTATCTACGACAGCCGTAGGTAAAGGTCAGTGACCTTATCAACAACAAGCGGCGAAATATTGAAGCTAATGTTGTCGTCGAACCGAGAGTAAAACTTTAAATCAATCGAGTTGGTTTGAATAATTTTCTCAGTACCACCGAACCCCTTTACTATCGTACGTTCAGCATTATGTACTTTAATACCAAGTCGATTGCAACATTCTTTCGTTATAAATTCGCATTGAGCGCCCGTGTCTAAAAGTAAACGTATAGTTTGTCGCGTACCTTTGTTATTATAGACTGCAACTTGCGCTGTAGATAATAAAATCGTAGGCTGTTTAATATGCGCAGTTTCAATGTCATGCGATAAACCAGTGCTACGAGTATCGCCTACACTCGTAGTACAAAGTGCTACGCCAGACCGCTCGCTTGCTACGTGCGATGACGTAACGGGAGGCGGGGCGTTGGGTGACTCATTTGCGCGCGACGCCTGCGCCGGCAACACCTCAGATGGTGCCGCGGGAGCGTGAGCCGGTTGCAATGCATGGCTATTTAATTGCCTCGCGCGCTCGAAATGTAAGCCAGTATGATGCTTGGACTGACAGACACGACAAACGGATGAGCTTGAACAGCTGGACACCTTGTGGCTGAGAGACAGGCAGTTCACACAAGCATTGTTATCTTTTACGCATTTAAAACGCTCTTGCGGATTTAATTTATTGAAGTCTGCACACTTAAATAGATACGTATTTGTTATATTCGTGCATAGACACTTGGAAGGCTTATCAACCGTGTTTACATAAGCTTGGTACTTAGGCGCGGTGTCAGATGTACCATTTGATTTTTTATTATTTTTTATTTGACGCGTATTTGAACCAGAAGTGCTTGCAGCGGAAGTACGCTCGAATATTTTAGCACGAGTTGCTATGAAGTTGACAAACTCGTCGAAGGTAGGCATTTTATTACCGTACCTAGTCTCAAACGCACGAACCGATTCTGAGTCTATCTTCTTTATAGCTATATGCAATACGATCAGGTCTGTTAGGTTATCTAACTTTAGGTTCTTCAAAGCACTAACGGCGCTGGCAAAATGATCACTGAAGGAATCAAAGTTAACAGCGGAAGCCACTTGAAAAGGTTTAAAGTCAAACATCTGATTTAAATAAGCAGACACTAACATTCGCTTATCGTCGTATTTATTTATTAGTGTTTGTAAAATCAGCTCATAATTTTCTGCGCACGGGCTTATACCTACGCACGTGATCCTGGCCCTGCCAGTCAGTTTAGGTAAAATTTAAGTAAAGTTAAGGTAAATTTCTCGGCATCGGTAAGCGATGGATTATCGTGCACTACAGTTTTAAATGTCGTATAAAACATATGCCAGGATTTTATATCACCATCAAATTCTGAAATCTGAATAGGTGGGAGTTTAGGCTTAGCTTTTAGCAGTGCGGCAGATGCATTCTGGTTCTCCAGTGATGAACCAGAACATTGTGAATGAACCCGCTTGATCCTACTATACAAAGTCTCAAAAGCGTACAGACTTTTGTAATCAGGCTTCTCGGTTGGATCTAATTCCAACAAGCGATAATTATATTCATCTAAAATCTTCTCAAATTTTTCACGTAAGGAATCAACCTGTGAAGATCCGTCAAGAAAACGTTCCCTCTTATCGACGTTCGTACTTATATCATACTCAGAAGACTGATCATAGATTCTCTGAATTATTTCAAATATTGCTTCACGTTTAGCAAGTAAGATACATAATCTAGGATCATCAACATCATAACAATCGCTAAACTTAGGATCTAATTTTGGCGGCATTGTGATAACGTTCAATAATCAACAGGAATATCGTAAACAACTAAATACTTATAGGTAGGTACCTAGAAAACGTAAGCGGCGCAAATAAGCTGCAGCGATGTACCTATTGTGTTGCTACGCAAAGTCAAGTTATAAGGAATCGGACAAACATACACAGCCAAAATAAGTTGGTTGTGTATTATGTACCTATACGGTGAGCGCGCGGTATAGACGCGCTGCTCCACTAATTGGTCGGATTATACCGAACGTTCGAGAACGGAGCGAGGAGACGTACCTATAACATTATTTTTTCTACGAGATTTAGAGGGTAGGCACACTGTATCGAGATATGTTACAATTATGTTAATTATACTTATATACTTTATTATTTATGTAAAATATATATTAATATGCGTAGATAAATAATATACCTAGCTGGGGAAACAAGTAGCTCAGTGCTACGAGTGAAAATATGCCAATATTTTAGGCTGGGAAAATAGGTGACGCAATGGCACGCTATTTGTACGAATATAATTACACTCGCAATGAATGTAATTCACTTATTAGAGCCTATGAGAGTATTCTAATAAGGGAGGTTGGATCTATCAGGTTCGTATAGGACCACTTTTATGGTCGCGCCAAGTATATCGTGGGAATGTTTCCCACGGCTGGGAATTTGAGTGGACTGTGTTTTTAAATTAATAAAACTGGTGCTAGCAAAACAACGGGAAGGAGGTGAGAGATAAAGGAAGCAGAGCTACTCACGGTCCAACAGCAGTTTCTTGAGGCTCTCTGGAGACCAGCGCCGGCACCAATTCAGGGCTTCTTATCGCACGACCATAGGTTAAAATGTTTATGAAGATGTATGATGCATCGGTATATATCACAACGTCTTCTACGCGGTAAGCATAGGACAGCACTCGCGGCAGAAGTACACAATTATATATTAAAGGGTGAAAAGTTCAATGCATTATTATTTGAGTGAATTATCGGCTGGTTAGTAGCGCGTACAGATTTCAACTGTCATTTTTGACAGGAGAGGGCGCGATGTCGCGCGCCGTGTGGCTTGCTGTTAATAGCCCTGCATTTTTATAAGGTGGGGAAATTGGATATAGGAAAGCACCAAAATATATAAAATTAGGAACTTGGCGTTACCATTAATAATAAATTAATTTGGAAAAATTATTCTCTTTAGGGGTAATAAAGGGCTTTTATTGTATACACTTTGCGTTTTGCAATGCACAGCTTAAACCACTGGACCTAGATACATGAAGCTTGGAGGATGTATTCCATTTTGGGTGTAGGGTTGTACTTAGAAAGGATTCTGGAAAATTCACGCTGTTAGGGGGTCCAAAACGGCCCGGAGTTACCCGTGTTTTCTATTATACTACTAAATTAGTGATGTGCCTCAATAATAAAGTAGATTTTTTATCGATAAAATAAATGCTCCTTTACAAACTATTGAAATTTGATTTATATTATTGGGTAGACCCGTGGCCTAACCTAACCTAACTTTCTAACCGTTAATCCAATCACCATGAAGGTATTGGTATCTAACAAGGTAGGTAACTGTTATGATTTTAATTTGAAATTATTCATTTTATGCCATAAAATGACGACCTCTGTGGCGCGGTGGGCGAAAGTTCACCTGTGACGCAGGAGGTTGCGGGTTTGATTCTCGCCTCAGAACAAATATTTGTACGATCTGCAGATATCTGTTCTGGGTATTTTCTATGTTAATAAAAAATATCTATATATGTAATGTACTGTATTAAGTATACCAGTTATGTAGTACCCATTGTAACTTCCCCCTCTCATCACACTACCCCACTTACTAATTTCTTAACCTCTCAACTCTCGCAACCCTAAACCCCACAAATACTATAACTACTGACTGCTCTTAAACTTAACTCCCGTTTTCCAACTTTCTTACATGAACGTATCTTTGATATGCTCATCATCTTAGTTATGGGTTTGTTTGATTCAATACTTAATTATTTTGGCCATGGTGATCGTCTAGTTTTTAGTGGTAGGACCGTACGTTGTGTAATTGTAGTAATTCAGGTAATTTTAAGTTATTTATGTCAAGACCTTACAATACCTAGTGGAAACCTAACTAAACTTATCTAACGAATAATGAATAATATCGAAACTACTAAAATATAAATTCTATATTGATTAATTTTAAAATATAATTTGATTAACCTAGTTTATCCCAACGTTATTAATTTTAGATTTTATCCTAATCTATAACTACAGTTCAAAGACTTCCTCGCTATACTATACTTATAAAATTTCCTAACTTACCTAATATAATACCTATAAACAAACCTATTTAAAGTCTTTATCCTAAAGTTCACTCCAACATAATCTAATTAGTATGAACGCATCACAGAGTGAAAAGAGATGTATTATCCTCATAATAACAACATAACAACATAAATTATCATGATTAAAGCAAAGGACTTAGCAAAAGTTTGTTAGTCAGTCTGTATAGTCTTGTACTGGGACACTTTAAGGGCCGCACAATAAAATTGTGCGCGACAGTTCATCCGACCTCCCCTCAACTGTCTTTCCGAACCTCGCCATAAATAAATATTATAAAATATAATGACGTTAAGGGACAAATAAACATTCATACAGGAAAGTTATTATTCCAGAATGTTTGTATAAAAATGTATTTCAGAATTTAAAATTATATTTAATATAAAAGTCTTAATTTTGAGACTCATATTAAAATAAAGAACTTTATTGACCTTTATAGACTCATTTATGCTTTAAAAGAGGATCCACAAACTCCAATGGTCCATGACACGTTCAAACTTATAAATTCTTAGAGGCTAAAACCTCAGATAATGAAAGATTAGGTATATTTATAAATACCACTTAGTCAAGTGTCTAAGATTCAAACTTGACTTAAGACTCATTTGGTCATCAAGCATTTTAGCCTAAATATTTATTTATTAGATGGAAATAACGGTTATAACGGTATTCATAAAATTACTCGAATTAACCTAAACGAAAGTCTTACCTTAATACCTACAACATCTACGAGTTCTCTTACTCGAACTACCTAATGGTTTTATTGTTAATCTATTTTTATTAGAACTAGCAGTGAGGAGGGTAGCTCGCGATCTTCCATCAACTCTTCTAACCTCGGACTTGCCTTTACGGAAGGGCCCCTAAGTTCTAATAATAACCTAACATTCTACGGAATAAGAACAAGAACTACCTTGAAGTTAAATATTTTATTTTATATTTAAACGAACTATCAGTGAGGTGGGTTAACTCGCGATCATCCAATCACTCTTCTAACATGGACTTGCCTTCACGGAAAGGCCCCTAAGTTCTAATAGTAACCTAACATTCTACGGAATAAGAACAAGAACTACCTTGAAGTTAAATATTTTATTTTATATTTAAACGAACTAACAGTGAGGTGGGTTAACTCGCGATCATCCAACACTCTTCTAACACGGACTTGCCTTCACGGAAAGGCCCCTAAGTTCTAATAGTAACCTAACATTCTACGGAATAAGAACAAGAACTACCTTGAAGTTAAATATTTTATTTTATTTTTAAATGTACTAACAGTGAGGTGGGTTAACTCGCGATCATCCAACACTCTTCTATCCCCGGACTTGCCTTCACGGAAAGGCCCCTAAGTTCTAATAGTAACCTAACATTCTACAAAGCCTAGTAGAAAATAAACTAAACTTCAAATAAAGCTCGGTATTATAAAACTCTTCTGAATAATTTAAATAAATAAAATACAGTCAAAGTCTGTCTTTACCTTTACAAGAAACTAATTTCTGTTTTAAAGAATTCCCCAAATAAAACCTTGGAACATAATAAAATAGCATAGGAAAGAATTATCAATATTTGATATAGCAGATTAGGGACTTCAAGTTCCTCCTTCTATTCTAGTCAGGATTCACTTAGCACGGCTCTTGCTAGGCTGAGTATAATCATGAATATCAAAAACGATTTCTTTATAGCTTTTGGTAAAACCCCAGTTACTTATTTGTTTCAAACTTAATAATTTTGTCACAACAAAATAATCCAAAATCACAACTTTTACTTTTTAACAAGTTTAGATTTACTAGCTTATTATCTCAAAACAAGATAGTTTAAAAATGGAACTTCTGAATCCAATTCAAAATTCAAAACTATTCTTTGAATATAAATTATGATAGTAGATATCCTGGTTTGTTACATCAGGTCAATGTCTCAAGAGTCACTCCCTTCTCTGGTAGAGATCATCTTCAGTACGGCTTTGCTTGACTGGAGTATAACCGTTAATAACAAAATTGAGTTCTCTTTCATCTCAATAGATATCACTATGTAAAATTTGTGAATTATTTCTCTCCAATTAAATACAGAAGCTCACTATTTCAAAATAAGTTGGATTTTAGATTTAATCGATAAGTAAGATTCACATTAAGCAATAGACTGCAAATATGAAAAGGAATTTCTATCAAGATATAAACCCTAACTAAAAGTTACGTGAAAACTAAGGACAAGTTTCTAGATTCAATTTATCAAAGAAAGGGTAAAAACTATTAAGTAAAATCATTAAAGTAATTATACTGCTTTGAAAGACTTCTTTATTAATTCAAACGAAAACGTAAACGCAAACGTAAATGCAAACACAACACAAACGCAACATAGACGTCAACGCAATTCAGCGTAACGTAAACGCAAACGTAAGCGTCAATGCTAACATAAACGCAACATAAACGTAGACGAAACAATAAACGTAAACGCAAACGTAAACGCAAACGTAAATGTAAACATAACACAAACGCAACATAAACGTCAACGCAATCAAGCGTAACATAAATGCAAACGTAAGCATAAATGTAAACACAAACGCAACATAAACGCAACGTAAACATAAAGTATTTTAATTATTTTTATTACTTTTACTTAATTTATTTTATCTGTAAAGTACACACAAGCCATCAATTTAATCAATAAGACACAACATTACAAAAGTTATAAAAACAATTGACTTACCAATGATTCTCCAAGCTCCGACTGTGTCCTCTGGCTTCTCGAAATAAAGTGCCTTTTTCACGTTAAATGTTCTCAATTTATACAAAACCTCCTAACGGCGTCAATATCGGCGTCATTATCGGCGTCATTATCGGCGTCATTATTGGCGTCATTCAATTATTAGTGTAACTAACGGCGTTACTATCGGCGTCTTTATCGGCGTCATTAACGGCGTACCTATCGGTGTTGCTATTGGCCGGTATCGCTAACGGCGTCTTTATCGGCGTCATTATCGGCGTACCTATCGGTGTTGCTATTGGCCGGTATCGCTAACGGCGTCTTTATCGGCGTCATTATCGGCGTACCTATCGGTGTTGCTATTGGCCGGTATCGCTAACGGCGTCTTTATCGGCGTCATTATCGGCGTACCTATCGGCGTTGCTATTGGCCGGTATAGCTAACGGCGTCTTTATCGGCGTCATACGATTCCAACAGCAAAGGTCATTCACTCCACTCAATTTCTATTGTTTTATGTGTTTCTTACAGACATTCCAAATTCTCCTAACTTCAAGCACTTTAAAACGATTAAAATATTATGTGTTTCCGCGAAACGGAACGAAGTGGGTAGATCTCGACGGCGGAGCGATTCTTAACAGTTTCATTATGTATATAATTTTTAAATACTGAATAATTTCAAGTTGTTTATTTATTTTGTTATTCCTAGCATGTTTTACTTGCTAGATTTCTTGAACTGTGCAACATTTTAACCTTAAATATGTTTGTGAAGTAAACAAATCATCAGTCAGCACGTATGATTAGTTACACCATCACACAAGCTCTGCTTGGCTTGGGGCTAGATAATCTTGTGAGAACTGTGTCCAGCATCAAAAAATAAAATAAAAATAAATATATATTAATGAAATTCACTTAGGTACAATGTAAAAGAAAGCACCATCTTTTCGTAAATTCGATGTTCCAGACCTTGATTTACAGCAGAAAATGTAACGATTCGGCATTTTTTTATTTGTAAGCACTGTCACACTTTTTGCACTCTATGCGTCACACGATCGATTCAGTCTGACAGAGCAATCGGCCCCCATCGTGATAGAATTTTATTACTAGCAAAAGCAAAACATGCTTGGTGAGGGCTAGCAAGTTTTTTTTCCTTGATTTTTTATATTTAAATAATCTAGACATTAATTTAAATTACTATGTTCAATTACAACGGATAGTTTTTTCGTCAAGTTTACCACAAAATCGCATACGTCGTGGGATAGTAGAGGACTCGCTTCGCTCGCCCTAATGATTGGATGAAAACAGTTTTACTAACGCGTATGCCCAAACCTAGGTTGTGGGATACGTGATCACGATAAATTAACAAAAGCATTTCCCAGTTTGAACTCCTTTTACTCGTTTTCAAGAAAAGTCGTGTCATGAGAGTGTCCGTCCTATGTTGTGCGATTTTCCTATTCAAATCCTATTTTTCGACGGACCAAAGAATTACAAAATAATTAAGCTAGGTATAATTTTTCAACGCGTTATTCTGTTCACTATATAATGCGCTATGTATTAAATAAATAAATAAATAAATAATGCTGGACAATTCACACAACATTATCTAGCCCCAAGCTAAGCAGAGCTTGTGTTATGGGTACTAGATAACTGATATACTTAATACAATATATTACATACATAGATATTTTTTATTATACATAGAAAATACCCAGAGCACCCTGAACAAATATCTGCGATCGCACAAATATTTGTTCCGAGGCGGGAATTGAACCCGCAACCTCCTGCGTCGCAGGCCAAGCTTCGTCCGCTGCGCCACTGAGGTCGTCCTGATTACTTTACCTACCATCGTTTAACATTAACAAACTTAACACACCCAACACATAATAGTTCTGATCCCACACTAGGACCCCCTGTGTCGTGGGATATGAGTGTTTTTTAGGCCTGTTTAAAAAAAAAGAAGAACTATTTTTACATTTTAATGACTAATGTAGTTTTTTGACAGTCAGGATCATGATTTTTGGCTTTTGAAAATGACAGTGACTGACAGATATAATACTTGGTATATTTCGAGCCCAGAACCGATATGGATTATGTAGGTTAGAAGGAAGACGGGAGATAAGTAAAGCATTTTTCCTTTTCTTTCTTTTCGTCTCTTTTGACTTGCCAGCCCATAATTTTATGAAATTATTGTAAGTTTGAACAAAATTATATTTAAATTTTCTCAAGAACTAATCATCTCATGAGCTAGTGGTTGTACCTGGGGTACTCAAAATTTTCTTGATTTTTTCTCTATACTCTAAGTTTCCACGTTTACCCCCTCTCTCCAGCCTACTACTACCTCAAACTAATCTAAAATTTCATAGTTATCCAAAAAATTATCTCTATGTTACCCTCGAAAAGTGGGGCGGTTCCGCAACTCCCCCTTCACAGAGAGCTTTCAACCCCTCCCCCCATCCCTAGCCGCCCTTAAATCCCTTAAATGACCCTTGATGGTAGGCAAAGTTAGTTCCTACCAAAAAGTTATCGATACTATTAGTTTATCGACATGAGTGCTGGAAGTCCCTAGAACGGGTGTTACTGTCAATTTTGTGACATAACATGATGTTTGTACACAGAAAGCATCTATGTGTGTGTAAAGATTTTCGATGTGTTGCTGTTTATTCATGTGTGCGTTTATAGCGATAGAACGACTGGTTACAAAAGTGTGCATTAAAGTGTAAGTGAGTGCGTGAAGCCCCCCCCCCCCCCCCCCCAAAATTTCTGAGTAAATATGTATCGGTTGACAGCTCTATGGCGTCTCCCCTCCGGTACGGAGGCCTGCGTTGCTCGATGGTTGGTACCTATTTATACTACTTGGTTATGGTCTTACCTACATAAACATGTGCAAATGTAAACTAAATTTGGCTCTCAAGATTAATATGGCTAGTTTACACAAGCTTAGTAGCTGGTAGGTACTTACACTAAAATCTGCGTGTAAACATGCTGATCAGAAAAGTGTTGCAAAAGGCATGTAATATGAGGTACCTACTAAAGTAGGTAGGTACTTACTAAAAATGAAATGTGTAACTTTTAAAAATAAACAGAATTTAACATTTGACTACGTTAACATGGCAAGCATCACTATTCATTATTTTTTAGCACTATAGATACACGGCAGCGTGTCAGCCAAGTTCGGAGGATCAATATCTCTGAACCAGAAAGTACTAATGTGTGCAAATCACCTATTAATATATTATTAATAACGGCTCCAAAAGGTAGAATATCAAGTTATGCACTAGAGTTTTCTAAATAATGAACCCAAATTGGAATGGGTAGTGTCTTTTTATATGGTTGCGGAGTTGCAGATTATCATCGATGATACAAGTATAGATACTTATCTCTTTGAAGTTGAGATGGTTCATATTCACAGTGTGTGTACAGCGACGGTTATTGTTAAAGTCTGAAAGTAGTTACTGGAATTAATATGCATTAAAGAAAAACCTAGGAAATATCTAACTAAATGACGTAGTGCGAAATGGATGCCATTGCTGCATCCGCGTGTCTCTCCTCATACTATCAACTTCAGAGATCCAAAATTGTCTCATTATGGAGTATGCTTTACTGCCAACTTGTAGTTAAATTAATTAACATGAAAATGTTTGGAAATTAACACATTGCAATTAAATTGTCATTCTGTTGGAAAAATAATACATTTATTTACAGAAAGAATAATACAAGGTATGTACAAAATACATATGAAACAGTTGTGCCACCTTAAGACCGCTGCAAGCGATCTAAAGGTAGCTCAACTGATCCAAATCACTACCAGACGGAAGCTTCCCTAAGATGCTGGCTGCATTGCCACGCTGAATGGCAATACTAATGCGTTGAGCCAGATAAGAGCCAGCTCTCGGGTCACGCGTCGCTTCGACCAGATGCCCTGAAAGAATTTTGAAAACGCGAAGGGCCCCGGAACCCCACGGACCCAGAGTCTCGACCCCGAAAGGCTCAAATAAGTAAGCTCTGTCGAGACTCGCCTATTTGCTGTCGAGACTCGCATATTTGCGTCTTTTGAGGTCCTCAGCGGAATCTGCCGCCGCACCGGCCCTAACTGATGTCCCGGACAGATGAGAATTATCTGTTATCATTATATTAATTATCATTCTGTTTATCTGAAAATGTATTTAATTCAAGGGCTTACCATTTAATTGGTTGCAAGAATGTTGGTCAAAGGCTTACCATTAAATTGGTTGCAAAGAGGTGTACCATTCAATTGGTTGCATATAAATTGACCAAAGGCGTACCATTAAATTGGTTGCATGTTTATTGACCAAAGGCTGACCATTAAATTGGTTGCAAAGAGGTGTACCATTCAATTGGTTGCATATAAATTGACCAAAGGCGTACCATTCAATTGGTTGCATGTTTATTGATCAAAGGCTTACCATTAAATTGGTTGCATAAAAATTGACCAAAGGCGTACTATTAAATTGGTTGCACGTTTATTGACCAAAGGCTTACCATTAAATTGGTTGCACGTTTATTGACCAAAGGCTTACCATTAAATTGGTTGCATGTTTATTGAGCAAAGGCTTACCATTAAATTGGTTGCAAAGAGGTGTACCATTCAATTGGTTGCATATAAATTGACCAAAGGCGTACCATTCAATTGGTTGCATGTTTATTGATCAAAGGCTTACCATTAAATTGGTTGCATATAAATTGACCAAAGGCGTACCATTAAATTGGTTGCACGTTTATTGACCAAAGGCTTACCATTAAATTGGTTGCACGTTTATTGACCAAAGGCTTACCATTAAATTGGTTGCATGTTTATTGACCAAAGGCTTACCATTAAATTGGTTGCAAAGAGGTGTACCATTCAATTGGTTGCATATAAATTGACCAAAGGCTTACCATTAAATTGGTTGCATTGTAACATTACAAAATTATTTAAAAACTTCTAGAACATTCCATACTCACACAAGTAGGTTATTGACAAAAACTAACAGACAATCCTTACTCACACATGCATAGTGTTTATGATGTAGCTCTCTAGCGGCTATAAAACCCTACGCACGTAAGTGCCGCATTCATTCAACTAAAGCATCGCGCTAATTAACCACTACAAACTAAGTCTTTACGCCCATTCTGGTGAGTTTATATAAATATACCACACTCTAGCTAGCACTGTATAATCAGATCTGTCTTATCTTTATTTTTCTTAATGTTGTAATTCTAGCATCACACTTGAGGCACGTCCACTTGTCTACTACTATGTCTGTCCTTCTGACTAACTAGTTCTTAATCTCTGTTGTAAACCCTAGGTGTAATAAGGTTGAAAGCCACGTACTGCCTACCTCACAGCCACCAACCGGACTCACCAGCTACCTGCTGTCTACCAGCTGTCTCCAGCCCTACCTGCTGCTACCAGCCTGCCACGATCTACCTCGCAGACAAGAGGCGCGCTCTTCATCATGACGTCTAGACCACGTGCTTCCGATCTACAGCTCACAGGACAGTACCGTGGAGAGTCCACACCTGTTCTTGGGTTCCGTACTACGCGTGTCCAAGTGTTCTTTTCTACAAGCGTGACCTTTTGAGACATATTCTACTGCTGAGATTGAGACCCTTGATCAAACCCCGGCCCATAGCCGTCTGGCCTTCTGCCTGCTACTCTGGCCCTCTGCCTGCACTTCTGCCTGCACTTCTGCCTTCAGCATACTACTAAAGACTAAGTATAACGAACTATTAAGTGACCTTATTGTTAGCATTTTAAGTTTAATATATGTATAAAAATACCCTATTCGTTTATCTACCTTCTCCTAGCTCTTCTATCAGGTAGGATAGGAACCTAAAACCTAGACTACCTACCTGCCCACGGCTGCACCGTGACAGCATGTTTATTGACCAAAGGCTTACAATTAAATTGGTTGCATGTTTATTGACCAAAGGCTTACCATTAAATTGGTTGCATATAAATTGACCAAAGTCGTACCATTCAGTTGGTTAGATGTTGTTGACTAAATATTATATGTTTATAATTCAATTGGTTGCAAAATCGCTGATATTTCCAACAAATTGAAAACTAGTTCAAGATACCTTTCTAGCGAAGCAAGCTTCTGGTTGAAACACGTGGAGTGTGGGTTCAATTCCCACTGTGTGATCAACATTGTTGCGAGCGTTCGCAAATATCAGTTGGCTACCAGTTTGGAAGTTGGTGCCATGGTTAATGTAAAATCATTTAAATACCTATAAGACATGGGACCTGGGACTGTAAATGAATATTGTGCGTGTAGTGTGGAATTACAAATTAAATCAATCATGCTAAGCAGTGTTTTACGCCGAGTCGGCTAATGCTTTACAAAGCACAAGTTAGGCCACACGTAGAAACTGTTCCCATCTATGGCACGGGGCACCCAAGTACCAGCTGCTTTGTTTTGACTCCCTCCAGAGAAGAACTGTTAGAATCATCGGCTAAGCTCTCAGATACTCTAGAACCGCTTAGCCAACGCGGAGCCATAGGATCTCTTTGCGTGTTCTACCGCCTTTACAACGGGGAATGCTCTGGCGAGCTTTTTGATCTCGTCCTTTTTGATGCGGGGGCATCGGGATTCCACCATTGCTCTTTCCAGCATCGTCACTGGGCTCACACATCACGAAGCCCTAGGTTTCTCGTACGACTCGTTTCTCGAAATCGTTTCTTCCCCGTACTTACAAACTATGGAATGAGCTCCATCTGAGGTTTTCCCGCTTAGTTAAGAAATGTGTCGTTTCAAAAAAAAAACACGTTCATGGGTTTTTTCGGGGTGGGCAGCGCATCGACAATGCCCCCGGTGTTGCCTTATCGACGGTGACCACTTTTTACATCGGGTGGACTACGGCCCAGATCACGAGCTGGTTGGCCTATAATATTGGTTTCATTAAAAAAAAACTGAGACCTGTAGACATGGAAAAAAACGTAGCGCTTGATAAGTTTTACCTAGAGGTTGAATGTTGAATCAATCTTTTTTGTCTTTCATAGACGTTATCTAGAGAAGCCCCCTGGCTGAACAGAGTTTTACGTGAACCACTGTTCATTAATCAATAAATTGTCTATGAATAATCCACGGCTGTCATTTTGACGTGGGTTTGACTTCTCATTTAAAGAAGAGAAGAAGAAGAAGATTTTTTTCAAGGTTTCATTGCCGCGAATTACTTAACGAGTTAATTTGTTTGAGTGTTAAGGTGGATGCGCACGCTTGCGGCGCGAAATTCAAATTTTTTGGTGTTTTTTGCCCATTACAGCTCATCAACACTTCTTCAGATAACGAAAGTTGAGTTCGCGACAACTAGGAGACTTAACACACATGTTTTAATTGATAGTATCTCATAAATATCATCAGTTTAGCTATGATACCCCTAAACACATTTTTACAGTGTTTTTGTTTGTTTAGGGGTATCGTAGCTAAACTGATGATATTTATGAGATACAATCAATTAAAACATGTGTGTTAGGTCTCTTAGTTGTCGCGAACTCAACTTTCGTCATCTGAAGAAGTGTTGATGACCTGTAAAGGGCAAAAAACACCAAAAAATTTGAATCTCGCGCCGCAAACGTGAGCATTCACCTTAATTTAGTATTGGCATTCAATTTTTAAACTTTGCAAACATGACTGCTAATACAACAAAATATTTGCTAGCAAAAATATCATTTTCAGCTGAGGAAAAATAAAATAAATAATAAATAAATAATTCTGGACAGTTCACACAACATTATCTAGCCCCAAGCTAAGCAGAGCTTGTGTTATGGGTACTAGATAACTGATATACTTAATACAATATATTACATAGATAGATATTTTTTATTATACATAGAAAATACCCAGAACACCCTAAACAAATATCTGCGATCGCACAAATATTTGTTCAGAGTGCGGGAATCGAACCCGCAACCTTCTGCGTCGCAGGCCGAGCTTCGCCCGCCGCGCCACAGAGGTCGTCAGAATTATTAGTGTCCCTGTTGGTACAGGAAAAAGTCATCGAAGATAAGCGAACTAATAAATCTACAAATAAGTTAAAAACAGAGGCTTGGGAACGGGTCACCAAGCGATATAACAGCAATGGCTTTGTCCATAAGGTAAGGTGCTATTTCGTATCTTCAACTTTGCTTTTTAAGTAGGTAAATCTCCACTAAACCCACGAGACTCTCGTGGTGTTTATCGCATCCCAGTTATTTTTTACTTAGAAACCCTTATTGTGGTCACGACTTTTCTTACTATTACTTATCTACCTATTTATATTCAACAGCGAGAAATATTGCAACTAAGAAGATGCTGGGAAAAAATAAAAAGGCAGACCAAGGACGGTCGGTCTAAGGAAATAACACATAGAATGGCAACAGGCGGCGGTAGCCCGCCACCACCTAGTACAGATTATGTACCAGGAGTGGATGAGGTGGCACCGCACCTGATGTATGAAATCCAAAGCACGGTGGATAGTGACACCATTTTTGAAAATGATAGGCAAAGTAGGTACCTAGCATTAATATTGCTTTTATTGATTTACAATAGGTCATATTATAAATCCTCATGTTACTTTTGAGGTAGGTACTGGTTGAGATGGTTCATGCCTTTCAGCAAGGCAATCTATTATTAAGGAGGCCTGTGTCCAGTAGTGCATATCCACCAGCTGATGATGATGAATGGAATGAATTTGCTGTGATTTGATTTGATGAATGTTACTACATAGGTACATTTATCTGAAATATATGATTGTTATTTTACAGATAAAAACATTCTGAGAACACCTTCTCCAATCTGGCAAGAGGCCATGCCGGATGATCCTGAAGTAACTGTAACTGTCGCTAGTCAAGCGAATCCATCAGCCATTTCATTCATCTCTATGATGGAGGAAGGGAGGAACATAGAGATACCTACACAACTCCCAACAACACCAATCCTGCTGTCCACACAGTCGGGTTTACCAAACCGCAATCCATCGGTCCGTAGACGTTTAGGTAATAAAACCTTTATCCTTTATGGATTTAAAGCTAGATTACCATTGAAGGGTTTAGGAGGTTCAACTGCTTAGGTGTACTTGTTTCTAAAATGTTTTTAAACGACTCATTGTTTATTTTCTTTCAGCACCAAGCACAGCATCCGATGTGATTTCAATGAGGCAAATTAACATCATTCAAGAAAGAGAACAACAGCAAGAGCTCTACTGTTTGCGCCCCTCTATACTAGAAACAGAAAGAGAGAAAACTTCTGAAAATTACCGCCATCATCGAGAAATAAATAGAATCAAAGAAATAATGGAGATAGAAAAACTGGAACATCAAAGGGCGCTATGGAAAATTGAATTGGAGCATGCTTTACAACCAAGGAATTAGGGTAAGGCTATCTTATTGAAGATTTCCCCCTCAACAACAAAAAGGTGGACAATCCTTAATGCATCCCACAGTGGGACGAGTTGAGATGAAGCTTGCTTTACGACCTACGTCCAGTAGTGGACATCCACCGACTGATGATGATGATGACTGAAATTAATTTGATGTATTTTGTTTTGGAAACGGAAACTACGCGAATATTATCTCAGTTACAGATCTGCCGTCATATATCTTGAAGTGGGAGCTCATGGCGTGATGCCATCTCTAACTGACAAGACAGAACCACTACGGGAGCCAAATTCCCGTTCTAGCAAATACAAGGAGGCAGGAACGCATTAGCTTTTCTTGATCAGTTATTATGGACATCAATTAATGTATTGAACGACCCTAAGCTGTTTGTGTTAAGTGTTTTAGATGTTAAGTGAAGATATATTTAATTTTTAGAAGGTTTTCTTTAACACTGATTTTCTTTTTCCTTTTCATAGATAGGATGGGCTAGAGTAAAATCAGTGGATTAAGTGTTTAACCTCACCCGTGAGCCTTAATCAAAATAATCACCATTGTTTCTATAGATTTGATTTTTTAAATAAAAAAACCATTTAAATTTGCTAAGATTATTTCATTTAATTTCCCTAGAATAGTACCTTATCAAATAGGAATCTAGGCAGGTTAATATTATTAGGTAAATAAAACATTGAGTTCAGATAATAGTACCAACCAACATTTAATCTATCTCAAAGATTTCAAATAGTTGATCTATCTATACTGATTTTATTCAGATAACTATCTACCTGGGAAGTAACTAGAAGAGCACCCTTGTGAGAAAAGTAGATAATTAAAAAGGCTAAAATCTTGATTAGAATCGAAACAAGTTGACTTTGCATATACCTATTTAAATATCTGATCAATCTGTTGGTTTTTTTTTTTTTTTTTTTTTTCTAACACACCTCTGACTTTATCAGTGTCTTTAATTCATCGGAAGGGTTTAAGACGGGATTTTTTATTGGTAAAACCGTATCCATTGGGATAATAAGTGTCTATAAAGGCTAACATCATTCTTATACAATTTAAACAGAAGTCAATTACTACCACTTAGTTTCTATTTTATTACAGAACTTTAGAAGACAGTTTTATATTGGGTACTAAGCGGTCCTAATTTGGGTTACAGGGTACTTATATCTCGTTCATTTTTATATCCTTAAATGTTACAGTTACTAATTTTATATATTTACAATTTATTAAAGCTATTTATTAATCATAATTTTATCAATTTACAGGGCTTGCAAGTTCTGAAAAAGGTGGTAAATTTTCTTGTTCTTATTTCTTATACAATTTTTCATATTTTTCTTATAATAACAGAAAATACATAAAGATACAAAGATAATACACAAAGATACAACATACATTTTATATCTTTATCTATTTGATACATATTTTTTACTGAAATGACTGTTATTGCTAATTCCTTTATATTCTATAATATAAGTGTTCAGCAAATTTATACATCTTTATTTCTTCTTATTACTATATTAGCTATGTCTGTACAGTATTCTATAAAATCGTTCCTTATATATTTATTGCTTATATAATCCTTAACATTTTCTACTTTCAGTTCTATTTCCAATTTTTGCTCAGCCTCATATCTTCGTTTGCCAAAAACTGGGCACTTAAATAAAATGTGCTCCACTGTTTCCATTTTAGCTTAGCAATCTGTTGGTTGGATACTATAGATTAGAGCTTAGTATTACATAACTCAATCATAATTTAGTGAAAACAATCTTTATTCATTATGTTTCAGTGTATTAGCACTATGGCTTACAATATACTTATGGCCAAAAACTTTAAATTTCAAGTGTTGTCCGCTGTTGTCTGTCTGCAGGCTGCATCTCACAAACCGTTACAGGTAGATACTTGTTATTTTCAGTGTGAGAGCCTCTTGGAAATCACAGCAAATGCTGTATTTGGTGCTGAAATAAAATAAACAATGATACACATTTAAAAACAAGAACAAGAAAAATCTTAGCAGTTGAACATAATAGGCCCTTCGAAGGCAATCCAGCTTTACACCGCTGAATCATTACAGTACGACTCATGAAAAATGTCTGCTCATAATTCCACTTCTTACTGCAAACCCAGAAATACTGGCCCCGCTAGGAGTTTCAGCTGGTTGGGGCATTACTCTTTGGGGGTTGACTGGAGGCTGAGGATCTTGATATTTAATTGCAATATTGTGTAGAACTGCACAAGCTACTATTATTGTAGGCACTCTCTCTATTTTGTTTTCAAGCTTCTTATGTAGGCAAGGAAATCTTCTTTCCAAACCCCAAACAGCCTTTCTACTGTATTTCTTGTTTTTATATGTGCTTTACTGTATCTTTCTTCAGGAGAATCAGGAATTGGGTTGATGATAGGAGTCAGTAAATAAGGTTCACTGGCATAGGCACTGTCCCCGAGCAGTTTTCCTTGGATTAACCCTTCTTCAAATCTTATTTTAACGGAGCTGTTGTTAAATATCCTACTGTCGTGTTCCCGTCCAGGCCAACGTGCAACAATGTCATATATCTCTAAATTGGGTCCTCCAACCACCTGTAACAAAATATATACTTACTAAAATGAAATACAAATTATATGTCTTTATCTAATTAGGTACATAACTTTATTGTTTTACCTGGACATTCACTGAAAAGTAAGATTTGCGATTTCTATAAATCTCAGCAAATAGGTACTCCACCAGGGTTATTGTGTATGCAGCCAATAACTTCTGGCATTCCAGCTATTGCATAGAACGCTTGATGAACAGCATCACTCTCTGGTCCAGGTGTAGGAAATTTTACATATTGACCCAGCAGACTGCATAATATTGTTGATACACGCAAAACTATGCGACACACCGTAGGCTGAGATATGAAAATCATATCTCCGCATACTGTCTGAAATTAAACAAATACCATATTAATAATAATAATGAACGTTGTATAATACCTACTTGTGCTTATTTGTGTTTATATTTTTGTTAGAAGAGTGTTATCTTCAATCAGAAGGTAGGTAGGTACTAACCTGGAAACATCCTGTTGCATAGAACCGAAGTGCTCCCAGAAGTGGTGGTACCAGAGGTGGTATCGGTAGCCCTCGGTTAGAATTCCGCTTTAATTCGTCAGCGAAAAGAGGCATTATTTTATTTTATTTTATTTTATTATATTTTTTTTTTTTTTTTTTATTATATATGCACAAACTGTTTCCTTCGCAAATCTGTATCTTCGACAAAATTCCATATCGCTGTAGAATTCAGTGGGGTTGAGATGATTACGAATATAACGCTTGGGCACTGATATAACTCGCATTTCACGCAAGGCTTCATCAGCTATTAAATTATTTAATAAAATCAAGTCATTTTCTAACTCCATTTTATAAAAATCACAAGAATTACGTTTTATCATAGGCTAGGGGACTGTTTGGTTGACGAAATTCGGCCAGCCAGCATCCAGCCCCTGACAACTGTCAAAATAGGGGTTTCTTTTGTCTATGAAATGCATAAAGGTTGGATTCGTCACACAGCGCTTGAATCGTCCCCTAGGGGAGCCCCTATCTTGACTATGAATTCGGAGGTTAGTCACAATGAAGTTATGAATAAATAAATGGTCAACAGAAGATTATATTGAGTTCAGAAAAATACCAATTATTTGGATTGTCATTCAGGCTTCCGGCATAGTGCTGAAGTTTAACTTTGGGTCCTATTATGATGTTATGCATAGTTCACTCTCTGCGCCCTGCTATCGGGCATCAGACGATCGGTTGAGTAACAGTTGTGTCTAGTCCAGACTTTCATATCCTATCGGATAGTTGTTTTATCTCTAAAGGGATTGGTTACTGAGATCTCTACGTTAGGTTACTCAACGACACAACGTAAATAAAGTCTACACCACGTGCAGTGGGTGTGGTAGTCAAGTTGATGAGCAAAGGCTTAGTAGCTGTTCGAGAGCTGCAGTCTGAACAGAGCTGCGCTAACCCTCCTTGTTGGAAATGAGAAAAACAAATTAATATTTAATTAAATATTTATAAAATATTTTGATAAGGAAGGGGTTGTAGTGTATGTGCCTGAATCATCTGTGAGTCTGTGGCATTCTGTGGCTGACAGAATATGACTGTGCCTGCTTCCAAGCAGAGACGGTAGAAGGGACAACAAGACATTAGTCAATGGTAGGAGCCAGTCCGTGATGGCTGCGATACCAAGATAATGGTTGGTGTTGTGGAGATTGAGGATCTGTCGAAGCCGCTAATAAAGAACCAGGAATACTTACATTGTGGTGTACGGGTGTACGACACAACAAATAGGAATAAATATAAACACATGAGAAGGAAGTGTATACGTCATGTTAGCTATATAGATGTAGTTTGATTATTATAGTTAGTTTATTTAGTTTCATGTAGTTCAAGTAGTAGAAATAAATGAAGTAGTAGAATACATTTATTTTATTTATTTTATTTATAGCTTGACAAAGAGGCCAGGTGGCCTTAAAAACTGATCACAAACTAGGTGTTGCTCCGATCGAGTGTAGAAACGAAGTGAAGTCACTCGGCTGTCGGCCAGGGCTCCACCCTGTCGTCGGTTATCTTCGTGTACGACACGCTTGGCTGAGTCAACGCTGGCATCAGTTTCGCGGGGATAACAATTTTTTATTATATTTTATTTCATTATTTATTTCCGCCGCACAGCGGCGCCATCGCATCGCAATGCAATATCGAACAACACGGAAAAACTGAACAATTCGGTATTTTTCTTGGAGCACTATCTCCCACGCGAGTCGATTCAGTATTTTTCTTGGAGCACTATCTCCCACGCGAGTCGATTCAGTCTGACAGAGCGATCGGCTACAGCTAGTTTTTTATAACTTGTATGCCCACGAGGGCATTAAACACGAAGGGAAACATAGCACGATACATATCGGTTAACAGCCCTATGGCGTCTCCCCTCTCCGGTACGGAGCATCGAGCATACGGAGGCCTGCAATCATGAAGTTATTGGTTCAAGCTTCTTGCCTGCAATGCTCTCAGCAATGCAATGACCAATGACAGCCAGTGACTGACCCTCACAAACATAAAAAAACAAATTACAAATGATTATGCTCACAAATAGCATAACACGTAGAAGAAGATTTTTTAAAGCTGTAGTTACATTTTCTTACCTTAAAGAGTTGTGTTCGAAAATGGCTTTAAAAAATGTACCTAGTTAGTCCATTTCACGACACAAGCTCAGAATATATAATAGTACAAGTGCACAAGTCGTGCGGCCGTTTGAGGAGTTAACGGATATCAGTGAGAAAATATTCGCTTTGACCCTTTTGAGCATAGAAACTAGAGCCGCAACTAAGGGACATAGATAGATAGATTAACTCTTTATTGCAATTAAGACACAGAAACAATACAAAAAACAATAATATCATTATAAAACAGACAAAACAATGAGCAGCCTTATCGCTGAGAGCGATCTCTTCCAGGTAACCTTTGGATGGAACGAACTGAGCAAAGCTATAATGAACGGCAGTGTACCTACAAAGCTATTATGAACGGTGGTGTACCTACAAAGCTATAATGAACGGCGGTGTACCTACAAAGCTATAATGAACGGCAGTGTACCTACAAAGCTATAATGAACGGCAGTGTACCTTCAAAGCTATAATGAACGGCGGTGTACCTACAAAGCTATAATGAACGGCGTGTACCTACAAAGCTATAATGAACGGCGGTGTACCTACAAAGCTATAATTAACGGCGGTGTACCTACAAAGCTATAATGAACGGCGGTGTATCTACAAAGCTATAATGAACGGCGGTGTACCTACAAAGCTATAATTAACGGCGGTGTACCTACAAAGCTATAATGAACGGCGGTGTATCTACAAAGCTATAATGAACGGCGGTGTACCTACTAAGCTATATTGAACGGCGGTGTACCTACAAAGCTATAATGAACGGTGTTGTATCTACAAAGCTATAATGAACGGCGGTGTACCTACAAAGCTATAAATAGCGGCGGTGTACCTACAAAGCTATAATGAAAAGCTAGCTTTAAAATCCAAAACTTCTACAGATTACTGGCACTTGTCTTTTAAGATTATAAAGTCGATTGGGGCTGAACTAGTTGCGCCCCTCACTTATATAGTTAAGAATGCCTTAGAAACTGGAATTTTCCCAGACTCATTGAAACTAGCCAAAGTAATTCCGCTTTACAAGAAGGGTGATAGCTTGGATGTACAAAATTACCGACCCATTTCACTTCTTCCCATTTTCAGCAAGGTAGTTGAAAAGGTTATGTACATTAGATTAGAGAAACACATTAACGCTAATAATTTATTTAACTCTAGACAATTTGGGTTTCGGAAGTCTCTTTCAACAATTGACGCAATTTCGGTTTTAATGAAGAGTGTTCTAAACCATCTTGAAGCCAAAATGTTCACGTATGGTGTTTTCTTGTTCTTGTTGGGCGCTGATGCTGCTACACAGAGCAGTCAATTCCAGTACTTTCGATAAAAACGCTGGTGCTCAGCTCGTACGTGATTATGAAGTTGTAACAATTTTTTCGTCAGATGTTTTGTACAAATATGTATCTTGAAGAATATAACTACGTACGTGATGTTTTTTTGTTTTTTTTTGTTTACCTCTGAATTCTGTATAAGCCTTCAAAAATCAGCTTATTTGCACAATTTTACCTGAACTTTGTATGTTCATAATGTTCTTACAAACTGTAAAAGTAAAAAAAAAAAAGATCAGGTATCTAGCCCATGTTGTGTAGAATTCAAATTACAAACATTTTTTTCACAAACTTGAAAGACTTTTTAAAAAAAACGTACGTGCTGGACCAAGTTTTAGAATATTTTGCGCGTTTATTGCCGTTTCGCAAGTAAGTAGCGGAATTTTCCGAATTCCAACCACAGGATCTGGCACTAGCTCTCATTTTACACAGTGCCTCTCTTTCAAAAATTGAATTGTACGAACCTACAAGATTTTAGTTCAAATCGAATTGGGGCCCCTTAAGCAGCATCAACGTTTAAATATGTATCTTGCTCACATTGTAAATTTACTCCGAATAAATAATTTTTACTTTTTTTTTTTTTTTTTTTTTTTCTGTGACCTATCTAAGGCCTTTGATTGTGTCCACCATGATATCCTCCTAGCCAAACTTGAGCTCTATGGCCTAAAGGGTAAGGACTTAACTCTATGTCATTCATACCTAACAGCCAGAAGGCAAGTAGTAGATGTCAATGGAACAAGTTCTGAGGAAGGATTAATCAAGTGCGGTGTCCCACAAGGATCAATACTTGGTCCATTGTTTTTTCTCCTCTATATTAATGATATTAGTGCCTGCATATTGGATAATATTGAAATGATTATGTTTGCTGATGAAATTTCTCTGGTGGTACACTGCTGTGGCGACGAACCTCTATAGAGGTTTTTGACGCAGAGGAAGAAAAAGGGTAGAAAACGAATGTCAGTTGGGTTTTGCATGATTTTGAATATTAAATAATAAATTGTTAAAAGTCTTCAGTTCCGCCTATAATTTCCCACTGCGTGACTCTAAATTGGTGACCCCGACGTGATGAATAAGGGACGTATATTATAGTGTGGAGCATATGTGGATAGATGTGGAGCTTATAGCATTGCGGGATTCTGTACCGGAGATGTTGACCGTTGTGCAGACGAGGCTAGCACGGGGCTGCCGGCGCTGTCCTGTCGCTGTTGCTGTCGCTGTTCCTGTGCCGCTTCGTCCCGTCGTGTCCCGTTCCGGCGTTGCTGTGTGATCTGCTGTGCTGTTGTGCTGTACCTACCTACCTACACATGAGACAACGTGTTTTTGAACTTATTATCGCCAAGTGATCATTGTGCGCTGTGGATAGATTGTGCCACAGGCAAATAGTGTGACTATGCGCTGTAATTTTTATACTTTATAAGTATCTACGTTTATCTATGTAATCATTGAATGTGAAAAACGTGTAGAAGGACGTCGCCTCATCTCACCTCCACGGATCGAAATTGTTGTAATTTTTATTTGATTTTAGATGTACCGCTATGAATGAGGGCGAATTTGTACAGGCGTTGTCTGGTGTTGGTGGCGTTAAGTCTGATTTAGATGGTTCAGGCGGCAACGATGACCTGGGAAATAAAGGTAATGTTATTATTAACAGGGTGTCGATCCGCACCCCACCTTTTTCTAATGATCGTCCTGCCTTGTGGTTCGCCAGTCTAGAGGCGCAGTTTGCGATTAATTGTATATCGCAGGAGATCACGAAATATAATTACGCCGTGGCGCACTTAGACACGTCTTGCACTCGTGAGGTGGAAGATATTATTTTAAATCCTCCAAGGGACAGACCATTTACAATTTTAAAAGATGCAATAATTTCAAGGTTCTCTGATTCTCGTGAACAAAAAGTGCGACGTTTGTTAGAACAGGAACAGATTGGTGACAGAAAGCCATCTTCTTTCTTGAGAAATTTAAGGTCGTTAGCAGGACCCGAGTTTCCAGATGACGTTCTCAAGACAATCTGGATGGGAAGACTTCCGAAGTATATACAAACGGTTCTAGCTGCTCAGCGTTTGGAATCTATGGTTGAGCTCAGCGAGTTAGCCGATAAGTTAATAGAGATCAACTCGCAGTCGACGTCACTCGTATGTTCTACGCAAGTTTGTGAAACTATGTCTCATCCAGATGTCCACGAGCTTACAAAGAAAGTTGACGAGCTATCTCGCATGGTAGCTGCACTGACGTCAACTCAAAGCGGAAGTAGTGGCACGAGTAGCTATAAAAGTCGTAGTCGTAGTCGATCTCGATCTAGGAATGTTGATTTTTGTTTTTATCATGACCGTTTCGCGGCCAAGGCGCACAGATGTGTGTCTCCCTGCAAATGGTCTGGTCCACCACCAAGTAAACAGGGGGAAGTGAGGAGCAACCGTTAAAGGCGACGACTGGTTGCTCAGCAGTAAGTCGCCGACTATTTGTGGCAGATCGGTCTTCCAACATGAAATTTTTGGTGGACACCGGTTCTGATATATGTTGCATACCCAAAAGTTTTGTAAAGGGAAGTATACAGCAACCTGTAACCTATAATTTGGTTGCAGCAAATGGCAGTACTATTCATACTTATGGGGTGGTTGAATTACGCCTGAATTTAGGGCTTAGGCGCGACTTTAGGTGGAATTTCGTGGTAGCGAATGTTGAGACTGGTATTATTGGCGTAGATTTTTTATCGCACTATGAGTTAATGCCTGATTGCGCTCAAGGCAGACTGTGTGATGCGAAGACGGGTTTATCCTCTTCCGCAAGCTTTAATACAGCCACGCAGACGAGTATTAAGGTTGTATCTCTTCCTGACTCGCCATTCACTGCTATCTTGTCTAAATATCCTAGTATTACGCGACCACCTGGGGCACCTAGGGAGATCAAACATAATACCGTCCATTTTATTAACACAACGGAAGGTCCCCCAGTAACGTGTCGTCCCCGTCGTCTAGCACCTTCAAAATTAGGTATAGCTAAGAAGGAGTTTGAAGATATGGTCTTGGCTGGTACTTGCCGACCATCTAGTAGTTGTTGGTCATCCCCTCTTCATCTAGTACCTAAAAAGGACTCATCGTGGCGTCCTTGTGGGGATTACCGCGCACTGAACGCTCGTACTATTCCAGATCGTTATCCGGTGCGTCATATTGGTGACTTTGCTCATAATTTGGCTGGATCTACTGTGTTTAGCACAATAGACCTGGTCAAAGCTTATCAGCAGATTCCTGTTAATCCAGCTGATGTCTGCAAGACCGCAATTATTACTCCGTTTGGCTTGTGGGAGTTCATTTATATGACGTTTGGTTTGTGCAACGCTGGACAAACGTTCCAACGTTTTATTGACGAGGTAATTAGTGGCCTAGATTTCTGTTTCGCATATGTTGATGACATTTTAGTGTACTCTAAAGATGAGGGCACTCATGCCCAGCACCTGGAAACCTTATTTAGGAGGTTACAAGACTATGGCGTGGTCATTAATACGACTAAATCTGTGTTTGGCGTAGAGGAGGTATCCTTCCTCGGTTATCGCATTAATGCGGCAGGAACACGTCCCCCTGAGGACAGAATTAGTTCTTTGATGGAACATCCACCGCCTAAGACTGTGCAGGGCATGCGTAGGTTTATAGGTATGCTCAATTACTACCGTCGGTTTTTGCCTAACACTGCGAAATTTCAAGCCCCTTTGATCGACGCAGTGACCGCTATTCAAGGCAAGGGTGCGAAACCTTTTGTTTGGAATCCTGTATTGGAGGAGTGCTTTGAGGTGTGCAAAAAGAGTTTGTCGTCAGCTACGATTTTAGCTCATCCAAACTCATGTGCTATTCTTGGGCTATTCACTGATGCTTCTGGTACTCATGTGGGTTCATGTCTTCAGCAGCGTGTCAACGAACAGGATGATTGGCAACCTTTAGCCTATTTTAGTAAAAAACTCAATTCTAAACAGGCACAGTGGCCCGCTTATTATAGGGAGCTTTATGCCGTTTATGAAAGCATTCAGCATTTCAGGCACATATGTGAGGTACAGCATGTGACTATATATTCACGGATCACAAGCCGTTGATTTACGCTTTTAAGCAACGACGTGAAAAGCTGCCACCTGTTCAATTAAATCAGTTATCTTTTATAAGCCAATTTACAACGGACATTGTTCACATAAAAGGTGTTGACAATATAGTTGCAGATGCTATGTCTCGCATCGAGAGTATTTCTTTTGAAGAGGATTATGCCGCACTGGCGCAGTCTCAGGATTCTGATGAGGAGTTGGCTCGTATTCGCAGTGACTCGTCTTTGAAGTTAGAGCCTATCCACGTTTCAGGTACAAATAATACTGTTCTTTGTGACATTTCTACTGGCCGGCCACGTCCTTATCTGACGCCACCATTTAGACGGGCTGCATTTGATAGTTGTCATAACCTCAGTCATCCTGGTGCGCGGGCTACCGCTCGCTTAGTGACTGACCGTTACGTATGGCCTAGGGTTAACGTTAATTGTCGCCAGTGGGCGCGTTCTTGCCTTCGTTGTCAACGCAGCAAGGTATCTAGACACGTTATTTCTCCCCTTGGTCAGTTTAACTTACCATCGAATCGATTCTTGCATGTTCATCTGGATATAATTGGACCATTGCCTCATTCGATGGGTTTTAACTACTGTCTAACTGCAATTGATAGATTTTCGCGTTGACCAGAAGTATGGCCTTTGTCTTCTATTACGGCTGATAACGTAGCAGACGCATTTGTATCTGGTTGGGTGTCACGTTTTGGGGTACCTAACATCGTAACGACAGACCAAGGTCGTCAGTTTGAGTCCGCTTTGTTTCGCCGCCTCTTGGATGTTTGTGCCACGAAACGTGTTCGCACAACCAGTTATCATCCCTGCGCGAACGGTATGGTAGAACGTATGCATCGGCAGCTTAAGGCAGCCTTAATGTGCCATGCTAATACTTGGGTCAAGGCGTTGCCTTTAGTTTTATTAGGCATGAGGACGGCGTTGAAGGAAGATATTGGTGCATCCTCTGCAGAAATGGTTTACGGGGAAACTTTGCGCTTACCTGGTGAGCTCATAGTTCCTCCAACAATTCCTAGAAGTTCAAGCGATGCTTTTGATTTTGTTGCCGACCTGCGGAGCCGCATGGAGGCTCTGCGTCCTGTTGCTGCTTCACGACACGGTCAGCCATCATTTTTCGTTCACAGAAGTTTGGCAACAGCGTCACATGTTTTTCTTCGCGACGATTCTGTACGGCGTTCACTGCAACCTCCATATTTTGGACCACATCGTGTTATATCGAAGGGTGAGAAGACTTTCACTTTGGTCGTTAATGGAGAGGAACGAACGGTTAGTGTGGATCGCGTGAAACCTGCGCATGTGGATCCGACATTTGCAGATGGTGCATCTTCGTCGCCGCTTGCGCCGGCGCCCGTGGGGGTTTCGCCTGTTTCGCCGTCACCGCCTGAATTATTACCAGAGCCGTCGCCAGTTGTTTTTACCCGTTCGGGGAGAAGGGTTAAATTTAGGGATGTGCTAGACCTATAGTTATGTTATTATGCGACGAACCTCTATAGAGGTTTTTGACGTAGAGGAAGAAAAAGGGTAGAAAACGAATGTCAGTTGGGTTTTGCATGATTTTGAATATTAAATAATAAATTGTTAAAAGTCTTCAGTTCCGCCTATAATTTCCCACTGCGTGACTCTAAACTGCAAAACAAAAGCTGACAGTGTGAAGCAAATAAATGAGTCTATAAGTAGGTTAAATAGATGGTTCGTTTGCAACAACCTTTTACTAAACATAAATAAGACCAATCTGATACATTTTTCTCTTAGAAATCAAATCATGAAGGGTACAGAGTTACCTATTAGCAGCGAAAACTTAATGCTGCGTCCCGTTGATAGCATTACTTTCTTAGGTCTTAAACTTGATGCCAATATTACATAGAAAGGTCATATTGATCATCTGGCCAAAACATTGAGTTCTGCTTGTTACGCAGTCAGGAAAGTAAAAGAATTTTGTGGCCTGAATGCAGCCAAGTCTGTGTACTTTGCGTATTTTCATAGCTTGATGACCTATGGCATACTAATCTGGGGAAATGCAGCCAACTCAAAAAGAATATTTATACTGCAGAAGCGTGCCGTCAGGTTTGTTCTTGGTCTCAAACCGAGGCATACGTGCCGTGAAGCGTTCAAGCAGTTGAATATTCTTACGTTTGCTGGGGCTTACATCTTGCATTGTCTACTATATGTCAAAAAAAACTACAGTGATTTTGAAACTCTATCTGCTCATCACAGCTATGGTACAAGACATGGTGGCAGGCTTAGTACTCAAAAATTTAGGTTAAGCAAATCATCTAAAAGCTTCTTAGGCACTGGTGTAAAACTGTACAATAAACTTACCGAAGAAGTACAAAAATTAAGCTGCCATTCGTTTAAGAGAAGGATTAGAAGTTTACTTTTGCATAAAAGTTACTACACTTTGGCAGAGACCCTTAATGATGTTAATTTTGGTCTAACTGTGTCCTAGTTTTTAGTTATTTATTTACTATGAATGTATTTTGTATTGTTGGTATGTTTTTTTTTTATATGTTTAGTTTTTTTTTTTCACCCATCCAATTATTTACATTTTTGACAAGGCCATTTTACAGCCGCAATTTTATTTTATACTTTAATAGGAGTATTGTTTAGTCTATGACATGGCAATACTATTTTCAGACCACTGATAATTCAGATAGTTTTTTATCTATGTTATTACCACAGAGTAACTTTAGTTTATATGTTATTTATTACCACAACGATAGATAGTGTCTGACAATGACAAAATTTTGATTGCTTATTTTATTTGTTTTTTGTGTTGTCTGTAATTTGATAGATTTATATTAATGAATGTCTAGATGAATATGTACCTACAATACTTGTATTTTGACGTAACTAAGTGTTCCTTTGTGATCCTATGGTGGAAATAAATGAAATGAAATGAAATGAAATGAACGGCGGTGTACCTACAAAGCTATAATGAACGGCGGTGTACCTACAAAGATATAATGAACGGCGCAGTGTACCTACAAAGCTAGAATGAACGGCGGTGTACCTAAAAAGCTATAATGAACGGCGGTGTGCCTACAAAGCTATAATGAACGGCGGTTTACCTACTAAGCTATAATGAACGGCGGTGTACCTACTAAGCTTTTTTTTTTTTTTTTTTTTTTTAAACTTTGATAGACCTTTGTTTGACCACGATCTCACCTGTTGGAAAGTGACGATGTGGCCGAAGATGGAGCACAAAGGTCTAGAAGGCACCTATTCACTCTAGCCTTGAAGAGACCCAGATTATAGTTTTCAGGAAAGACAGACGACGGTAGTGTATTCCACTCCTTAGCAGTTCGCATTATAAAGGTGGAACTGAAACGTTTAGTACGAATAGCGGGTATACTAATCAGGTAAGGGTGGTACCGAGCCGTGCGCCTGCTCGTCCTATGATGAAAAGGAGATGGTGGGATCAGATCATGAAGTTCCTGGGAGCATTCCCCGAAATGTAACCTATAGAAGATCGAAAGGCATGCGACCTTACGGCGGTGCTCGAGACTCTGGACCTTAGTCTCCGCCATATGTTGCTCACCTATTAGCCTAAAAGCTCTGCGTTCAATCGAGTCCAAGGCAGCAAGCTGGTGTTTGGCCGAGCCATCCCAAACGTGGCAGCAATACTCCATACCAGCCCGGACTTGTGCTTTGTACAGACTTAGAAGCTGTCCTGGTGTGAAGTAACGCTTTACCTTATTCAGGATACCCAGCTTCATGGAAGCAGTTTTTGCCTTAGACTCGATGTAGGAGCCAAAGTTGAGAGTAGGCGTGAGTGAAACGCCTAAGAGCTCGAGGTGATCACCTATAGCTACAGGTACATCTCGGAAGACAGGAACTTGGAGAAACGGACTTTTTTTCGCCGAGAAGAGACAAGCCTGCGTTTTAGAGGCGTTGAACTTGACTAGATTGGCATCACCCCAATCGGATACAGCCTTGAGAGTCAAATTCAGACGCTGCAGCATCTCATCTCTTAACTCCAGAATTTCATTCTGCCTAGCACGCGCAGTGGAAACGTATCTCTCCACAACTGTGCTGTCGTCTGCATACCCAATGATACTGGGCATTAGCAGATCATTAATATGCAGCAGAAACAGTGTGGCAGATAGCACTGACCCCTGAGGTACCCCGGCATTTATAGCCATTTGATCCGACGAGCAGCCGTCAACAACTACTCGAATGGATCTTTCCCTCAGAAAGTCTGCGAGCCAGGAGCAGAATTGAACTGGCAGACCGTAAGCAGGAAGCTTGCCAATAAGGCTAGCATGCCAAACCCTGGCAAAGGCCTTCGAGACGTCAAGTGAAACAGCCAGTGCTTAACCATGCTTCTCGATGGCCTCACTCCAAATGTGCGTGGCATACACAAGAAGGTCCCCAGTAGACCGATTTCGGCGAAATCCGTATTGGCGATCACTGAGGAGGTCGTTACCTTCGAGGTATGCAAGGAGTTTCCTATTCAGCACACGCTCCATACATTTACATAGCAGGGAGGTGACCGAGATAGGGCGGTAGTTCGAAGGGTCAGCACGACTGCCTTTCTTGGGCACTGGCTGCACGTTAGCGAGCTTCCAAGACTTGGGAACATCACCAGTTTTCAAAGAGAGGCGGAAAAGTCACGTTAATATTGGAGACAACTTAGGGGCACAGGTTTTTAACACTACGGCCGAGATACCATCCGGACCGCTAGCTTTATTCACGTCGAGACTACGTAGCGTTTTGAGCACTTCCTTTTGCTGGATGTGAATTTCTTGCATAGAAGCCCCGCACCGAGGAAGGCTGGGTGGAATTTCGCCAGAGGTGTCAAGACGCGAAGCCTCCGCAAATTGATTGGCAAATAAATTTGCTTTCTCAACCGCAGCGTGAGCTAGGGACCCGTCTGGTTTCAGTGGTGGGGGGAGTGAAGGGCGGCAGAAGTTCGCTTCCACCGACTTAGCCATAGACCAGAAAGCTTTACTTCCCGTAGGGTATGCGGCAAGCTTAGCCCCCAGACGGCCAATCCGATTGAAGCGAGTCTTCCGTATCACCTTCTTGCAGGACTTGGCGGCTTTGTTAAAGGCTTTCTTCTTAATCCGTGCATCCGAGGTTTTACCGTTTCTTGCGTCAACCCAGGCTAGGTATGCCGCACGTTTTTGCGCTTCCGCGCTAGCACACTGAACAGGACTGAACCAAGGGCGAGCATTGCTTGAAGGTGAAGCATCAGAGAATGGAATAAAATACTCCATTGCTCTTTTGATCACCTCCGTAACGGCATTCGCACAGACCGTCGGGTCACAAGAAGAAAAACAGGTTTGCCGCCAAGGATAAGAAGCGAAGAAGTGTCGCATCTCATCCCAATCTGCCGACTTGTAACGCCACACTCGCCTACTACCTTTGGGTGAGGGATCGGTTGGCGAGTATGAAGATACCTCACCACACAGTGATCAGATGAACCCAAAGGGGGCATCACTGATACCGAGTGGCGATCCGGCTCGTTTGTCAGCAGAAGGTCCAGGCAGTTGGCTGTGTGGTCCTCAACGTCCGGAATTCTGGTTGCCTCATTGACCAGCTGAGTGAGATTTAGCGTGAGTGCAAGTTTGCACGCCTCTCTCCCAGCATGGTGAGACAACTGGTAAGGGAACAGCCACTGTTGGTGGTGGGCGTTAAAGTCCCCTAGAATCACCAGTTGGGCATCAGGATAACGTTGTTGGGCCACATCCGCCGCTTCACAGATGTAATTGAACAACCTGGTTGTCTCGTGGTCTCCGGAGTGCGATCTATATAAACCAGCATAGATGATTTTATCCATGCCGGAGTCCACCAAAGTCCATAGAACGGAGAAATCGGGTTCTTCAAGGTCACGAAGACGCAAACAACAAATGTCCTCCCGGACAAATAAACAGATACCAGCTTTGGATTTAAAGTTGTGCTCCAGAGCATAGCCTGGGTATGTGAGGTATGCTGTATCGGGAGGACATTGAATCTGTGTCTCCGTGAGGAATAATAAGTGTGGCTTGGCGGTCTCTAGGTGGTGGTGGACCGGATCGAGATTGGAGTGCAGTCCTCGAATGTTAGAGAGGTGCACTTGAAGCGAGAGGAAGTGCTTCCGCTGTAGAAACGACTTATTATTTTTGGACTTTTTCATGATGGTTTTAAGAGTGATAGGTTTGTGGGAAAAACGGCTGTTGAGCGAGGCACTGGTCAGCGAAAACCTAGAGATAAAACAGCAGGCACCTGCGCCAGTGGGAGACTAGACTGGAGACTGCGGGGACGCCCGAACCCCCCCAGGAATGGCCATCGGGTGCTCTCATCCGGTCGCCAACCGGCACGATGGAGCATTCTGGGATTTTTCGCGAGGCGGCGGGGCAGCCTTTCATGAGTGGCTAACTCACTAGTTGGGCCCCCTACAACCTGCGGTCGGCCAGCGGAGAACCGTGCTTCGGATCCCGCTACCCTCCAAGTCTAGCCACCCGGCACACTTGCACAGCTGCAGTCTCTAGAACGCACATGCTGAATCCAGTGCACGAACTGCTCAAACCCGTCACTTCCACGATGGCTACACTGGACATCAGTCCGAAACACGACAATGTCGCTTCACGGACTGGCTTTGTCCAGTGGGTGGTGACAAGCCACGGCCGAAGCCTACCACCAGAAATGTTGCTACCCGTTTGGCACCACCCAGAGATCACGTGTAGGGACGCAAGGGTATCTTCCTACGGACGCGGGTAACTTCGATCTCCAATAATAATAAATAATGATAATAATAAAGCTATAATGAACGGCGGTGTACCTACAAAGCTATAATGAACGACGGTGTACCTACAAAGCTATAATGAACGGCGGTGTACCTACAAAGTTTTAATGAACGGCGGTGGACCTACAAAGCTATAATGAACGGCGGTGTACCTTCAAAGATATTCAAAAGTAATAAGAGATAAAAGATCGAATAAACTAAAAACTTAGAGACCTTATTACCTATATAGAATACGAATACTTGTATACTTATAGAATAAACTATTACATTTATTTACAGAAAGAATAATACAAGGTATGTACAAAATACATATGAAACAGTTGTGCCACCTGAAGACCGCTGCAAGCGATCTAAAGGTAGCTCAACTGATCCAAATCACTACCAGACGGAAGCGTCCCTAAGATGCTGGCTGCATTGCTACGCTGAATGGCAATACTAATGCGTTGAGCCAGATAAGAGCCAGCTCTCGGGTCATGCGTCGCTTCGACCAGATGCCCTGAAATAATTTTGAAAACGTGAAGGGCCCCGGAATCCCACGGACCCAGAGTCTCGACCCCGAAAGGCTCAAATAAGTAAGCTCTGCCGAGACTTGCATATTTGCGTCTTTTGAGGTCCTCAGCGGAATCTGCCGCCGCACCGGCCCTAACTGATGTCCCGGACAGATGAGATGGCGCAAGGGTATCAACGCATGTAGCGTCCCACACCAAAGGCCTACCCTTCTCCCACGGAACAAGAGTCATGCCGTCAGGCCGCTTACCATCGTCACGTAACAGACCATTCGGTTCTAGAATGGCTGGAATGTTAACGCTGGTAAGGGCCCGGCGAATGATATCATTAAGGCTAGCGTGGCGGGAAATCCTACCGGCAGCCCTGGTGCACGATAATCCGTGGTGACCAAGCTGATCAACAGCAGTACCGCACTGGCAGTGATGAGGGGCACAGCACCCTGCACCCAACCGTAAAGAAGTTGCAATACGGAAAGAAACTGGATCCATTAAAGTACCAATATTGTGTGATGGAAGTGCTTGCAACCAAAACCCTGACTCCCATTTGGAAACGGCCAGGAGACGAGCACGAATGGAGTGGAATACACTGCCGTCGTCTGTCTTTCCTGAAAACTATAATCTGGGTCTCTTCAAGTCTAGAGTGAATAGGTGCCTTCTAGACCTTTGTGCTCCATCTTCGGCCACATCGTCACTTACCAACAGGTGAGATCGTGGTCAAACAAAGGTCTATCAATGTTAAAAAAAAAAAAAAAAAAAAAAAAAACGATCTGTGGAGCTTGAGCACGTTTGTAACAGACAATTCCGCGTCAGCTCGCACAGAGGCCCGTCCCATTGCCGTTGAGACGAAAGAGATTTGGGGGAAGTAGTATCGGGGCAAGCACTATGCCAAGCATTTCGAGCCTCGTCTAAGTATGAAATTTTGAGAGTGTTGCCAGAAAGAGCCACAAGAGAAGGAGATATAATTTTATTAACCAAAGAACAAGTGCTATAGACGGAAGACAAGAACGCTGGTAGGGCTACACTTGAAATTGTACGAATACCTAAGCCTCCTAATTTAACAGGAAAGGAGGCTTGGTACCACGCCCTGGAGGCTAATTCTCGGATTGTAGAGATTATGTCTAAATTAGAGATAATGTCGAAGCATGAATGTCTACAAAAAATGTGACGAAAATGTCACAATAACCATCAAATCGTATTAGATAAGAATGATTTTGGTCGACTTATGTCTATTGTGACATTACGAGAATAGCAAATTAAGATTTTATTCGACATTCGCCATCTTTTTTCGACATATGTCTAATTCGACTTAATCTCTAAAGCACGAGAATTGCCCTCCTGTCATCTAAATCGATATTCAAAACCGACGATAACGTGTTCTTTATTATATTGTCCAAGCCTTCCACCAGCTCACTGTGTTTCCACAGTTGACAACATTTTAAAGCATTTGTAAATTTTGGCACAAAAAGGCAAAACTTTATAATTGTAAAAGCCATATGGGCGTTAATTTTGAGCAATCGGTCGGAAATTCTCATAAAATTTTGAATTTCCTCGTCTACAAATGCCGGAAAAGACCTTCAAGAATAGGTGAACCAAGGAGGCGAAGCGAACATTCATCTACAACTGTAATGTTTGAGAATAAACTAATATATATACCAACATAGCTCTAGCAATAACTATGAAATAATCACACTAATCACACTAATATTATAAAAGCGAAAGTTTGTGAATGTGTTAGTGTGTTTGTTACCTCTTTACGCTGAAACGGCTAAACGGATTTGGATGAAATTTGAAATGGAGGTAACTTGACTCCCGGAATAACATATAGGCACATTTTTATCCCGATATTCCCTCGGGATCGAGACTTATAAGAGACTATCAACGTACAGCCTAAACCGTAAGACCTAGAGACCTGAAATTAGGAGGCCATGTTCCTTTTATGATCTAGGGGTGCACTAAGAAAGGAATATCCGATATTAGCTCTCTAAGGCACCGACGTAAATAAAATGAATGGACGGGCCTTAGGGAACGATCCTAGGCTCCACACCAATGACTTTTCTAAGTTATGTGCGGATTTCCATCGCTCTGTGCTTCGGAGGGCACGTTAAGCTGTCGGTCCCGGCTGCTATTGATTAATAGCAGTCGATAAGCCATGTCAGAGGCCCTCGGGCGGCTTGACAAACTCCGACACCAGAGGCCAGCACTACCTCATACGAAACGAAACGAAGGGAACGATAGTTTTGAAGCTTCTAAACAGACCTAGCTAGTACACTTCGCTTCAGTCAGTCTTTGTCACGGCAACGAGTGACAGCTATGCTGAAAAATACCAAAATTAGATACCTTGGTGATACAATGCCTTCCTGTGCTTTTCTGCAAGTGCAAACAACACAAGAAATACAAATAAAGCTCCAGGCATCGCATTTCATTCGTAAGTAAAGGTTTTGTAATATAATTTTCATCAATTGATAAAAAACTTATAAATCGTCGTGTAGTAGGAAAACTACATAAGTAACACATTTTGCGAAATCGACTTTATTGCATGGCCCATACATGTCGATGGACACGTCTTGCTCTAGAGGACGAGCGACAAGGAGGACGCCCCAGGACATTATCTCAATGTGGGGAACATTCAACAACAACTCTGAATGATAGTTAACAGACACAAGTTAATACTCGTAGATAGTTTTGATTTTAGTCGACATACCTTTTTCTTTTTGATACTTAGAATTATTGTGTTCCACAAATTGATTTCATTTTGTTGATTTTATAAGCATTAGTCGTATGATAAGTTTGTTATGTCACTTACTTTGAATTTATAAGTCTGCTAAAATAATGTAGGTGGTTCAGTAGTTTTCTAATATTCAGTCTTGATAAAAAGAAATGATTATGAAGACGACCTCTGTGGCGCGGCAGGCGAACGTTCGCCTGCGACGCTGGAGGTTGCGGGTTCGATTCCCGCCTCGGAACAAATACTTGTGCGATCCGCAGATATTTATTCAGGGTGTTCTGGGTATTTTCTATGTATAATAAAAAATATCTATCTATGTTAATATTGTATTAAGTGTATCAGTTGTCTAGTACCCATAACACAAGCTCTGCTTAGCTTGGGGCTAGATAATGTTGTGTGAACTGTCCAGAAATATTTATTTATTTATTATAAGTTGTTTTTTTTTTTTAAATGTATTTTAATATTATTTAAATCTATACCCATGGATAGGATTGTCATATTCAAATAAGTAAATAATAGATAATTTCATGATTTCACTATTATGGGAAAATTAAATAATGGCACTTATCATTAGCTTTTTGAACCTCAGTGGAGATCATTGACGAAGGAAAACTAAACAATTGACATGCAAAAATAAATAACTGCATCAATTATTCAAAACTTTGGCGAGGGAAAAATACATAGTCGTTTTTTTTTTTCTCTTAATCAAAAGAACTAAAATGTATTATCATTAAATTCAAAAATAGATACAGTATCAATCTATAACATATCAAAACACGGACTGCAAAATTAGTTACGATAAAAAAGTTATTGCCATTTTTGACGAAATAAAACAGTAAATCGCGTTTTTCTCGCGATTTTGGTTTTGTTGTTGTTATTAGTTGTTTAGTTTTCCAACTACAGCGACGAAATATTTGACAAGACTTCACGCATGATGGATGGTCCAGTACAGACTGCAAAAAAATCTGAAGCCTAAGGGGTATCGTATAGATTTAGAATTGTAATTTGCATTATTTACGTCAAAACATTGCTAAGCACGTCGCTTTAGGTAATTGCATATAATATGTAATGGCATGTTAATTAACTTTATAGCTTTCCAAAAGAAATCTAAGGTAAACAAAAATGGATAGAAGTCATAAGACGAGCAAGAACAGACGACTTTTGGAAGTGGAATACATTTTCCCGTATTTGCTCTGATAATTTTCTACACAATGAATTTTATACGCCAAAAAACGGTTAGTAGTAGTAGAGCTTTTTTGTGAAAGAGTTCGTTAGGGGAAGTACTACCACCATACCTTTTTCTGCCGCAAAGCAGTAGTGCTCGCATTGCTGTGTTCCGGTTTGAAGGGTAAGGGTGCCGATGAAATTACGGCCACATGGGACTTTTCATCTTTCAGGGTGGCGGGCGCAGTGGAATGCCACATAGGGCGCGTCCTAGGTGGACGTGACCTGAGGTAATGCACTGTTCATAGGCAGAGGGTACCACTTAACATCAGGTGGGCCATCTTCTTGATCTGTCATTCCAAGTAGTATAAAAAAACTCATTGTGCAAAAGTCTTAAAACTGCACTCTGCAGTTTCTTAAATACTGGAATTTTTATACATTTATGTTTCCGTACGATTTTTATGATATTTTCTTAGTTTATTGAGTGATGAAAAATATATTTTTCACAAATTGATTGAGCTGAAGACCTTAGGTGGACTTGCTTTTCTATTGATTTATATTGTGTATGTTTGAGAGCTGAAAAATAGATACGTAACTACATAAAACAGAAGGGAACCATGTATTTTTGTAAAAGTTTCATTCAATAATTGCATTTTTTTCGGCGATTTTTTGTACTATAAACCTTCTGAAATAACTTTAGAAAACACATTGCATCTGTTAAAGTATTAAGTATTAAAAAAATACAGTTTTTAAGAAGTTCAATAATTTAATTTCACCTAGTTTATTTACAAGACCGCCAGGAGTGGCGCTATAGAGAAGAGGCCTTTACTCAGCAGTGGCTGGATAGATAGATAGATAGATAGATAGATAGATAGATAGTTTATTTGTTGACCGTACCCTAAATCCGAATTGTCTTATTTTTCACGGACGTTTTGTATGGGTAAGGCCAGTCCATTTATTTTATTTTGGTCGAAGCTCTAAGGGGTCCAAAATGGGATTTTAATATACATCAAAAATGCTCTGTATTGCAGAAACCGTTGGTAGTAGAACCTTGAAAATTTTAAAGGAGATTCCTCAATTAAAATTAACAAACAAGTATTTCAGCGGAACCTGAAATTTTCCTGAAAAACGGCAAGGGAACGTGTTCTTTGTAAAATAAAAATACTTTAATTTTTACAACGCATCTGGTCGTAGAGACTTGAAATTTGGATAGTGTGTTTCTTTTAAGGTGTAAAGTTGTACTAAGAAATGAATTTGGAAATTATATTCTCTTTAGGGGTAATAAAGGGCTTTTATTGTATACACTTTGCGTTTTGCAATGCACAGCTTAAACCACTGGACCTACATACATAAAGCTTGTAGGATGTATTTCTTTTTGGGTGTAGGGTTGTACTAAGAAAGGATTCTGGAAAATTCACGCTGTTAGGGGTCCAAACGGCTTTGAATGTAAAACTAAAACGCTTCGTGTATCGGAAACCGTTGGTAGTAGATACTTTAAAATGCACAGGTAGATTCCTTAAACAAAAGTAGCACATATATATATATCAGCAGTACCTGAAATTTTACTGAAAAAAAGTATGGGAACGTTTTCTTTGTAAATAAATATACTTTACGTTTTACCCAGATTTCAGCGTATTTCTACGATTTAAAAGTTAGCTTAGTTGGTGTAGTAGTTGAGATCAAAATATTTCTAGGACCTTAGGGTTAAAATGGGACCCCTAAATTGAAAAAACTTGAGTATGGTGTCGTTTTAAAGGTCGTTTCACGTTGTAGTAATTCAGATCAAAATATTTTCAGGAACTCAAGGTTAAAATGTAACCCCTAAATTGAAAAACTTGAGTTGGGTAAAAAAATATGAGAGATACTCTTATGTATTACCAGTCAAGGGAAAAACCAGTTTAAAAATCCACGCACACTTAAGTCAAGCAAAAAACCAGTTAAAAAATCCACACAAGCTTAAGTCAAGCAAAAAACCAGTTAAAAAAATACACAGTAACCAGTTAAATAAATCCAAACAAAAACCAGTTAAATAAATCCAAACAAAAACCAGTTAAATAAATCCGCAAAAACCAGTAAAAAAAACCAGCTACCGCAGCGATTGCTTTGCTAAATATTTAGGTAAATTAGAGACATAAAAACACACACATAAGTCAAGCAAAAAACCAGTTAAAAAAATACACAAAAACCAGTTGAATAAATCCACACAAAAACCAGTTAAATAAATCAGCAAAAAACAGTAATTAAAAACCAGCTACCGCAGCGACTGCTTTATTTGTTAAGGGTGTTCTGGGTATTTTCTATGTATAATAAAAAATATATATCTATGTTATATATTGTATTAAGTATATCAGTTATCTAGTACTCATAACACAAGCTCTGCTTAGCTTGGGGCTAGATAATGTTGTGTAAACTGTCCAGCATTATTTATTTATTATTATTATTATTATGTTACTGCTATGCTAAATATTATTTATTTAGTTAGCATACACACACACTTTTTTTACACACACTTAAGTCAAGAAAAAAACCAGTTAATAAAAAGCCTGACCGACTGTCTGACTGACTGACTTTAGACTCCTAGAGACTTTAAATTTGGAGGCTATGTTCCCTTTATGGTCTAGAGGTGCACTAAGAAAGGAATTTCCAATGTTCGCTTTCTAAGGGGTCCAAAATTGGTTTTTAATATACAACAAAAAAGCTCAGTATTTTGGAACCTTGAAAATTTAAAAGGAGATTCCTCAAATATAATTCAAAATCAAGAAAATTGGCAGGGAATGTTTTATTTGTAAAAAAAATGTTTGTACAACGCATAGCCTAAATCACTGGTCGTAGAGACTTGAAATTTGGAGAGTGTATTTATTTAAAGGCTTAAAGATGTACTAAAAAAGAAAATTATAAAATTGTCCTCTTTAGGGGTCCAAAAAAGAGCTTCTAATATGTATATTCTTTGCGTTTTGCAACGTACAGCCTAAACCGCTGGACCTAGATACATGAAGTTTGGTGGATTAATTTCTTTTTGGGTGTATGGTTGTACTAAGAAAGAGTTTTTGAAAACCAACTTGGAAGGGGTCGAAAACAGCTTTTTATGTAAAACTAAAATGTTTCGTATTTCGGAAACCGTTGGTAGAAACTTTAAAATTCACAGGTAGATTCCTGAAATAAAAAAGCTAAGAATATGCTTCAGCAGTATCTGAAATTTTACTGAAAAAAGGTATGGAAACGTTTTCTTTGTTAATATATACACTTTACGTTTTAGCCAGATTTCAGCGTATTTCGACAATTTAAAAGTTAGTTTCTTGGTGAAGTTGTTGAGATCAAAATATTTTCAGGACCTCAAAGTTAAAATGGGACCCCTAAATTGAAAAAATAGAGTATGTGTCGTTTCAAAGGTCGTGTCACGGTATTGTAGTTGAGATTAAAACATTTTCATGAACTGAAGGTTATAAAGTGACCCCTAAATTAAAAAACTTGAGTATGGTGTCGTTTCAAAGGTCGTTTCACGGTGTAGACGTGACGTTGTATTGTCATACAAAATGTAAGAGACACACTTATATTTTACCAGTCAAGCAAAAAAAAAAACAGCGAAAAAATCCAGCTACCGCTGCGACTGCTATACTCACTAATTGACACATAAAGTAAAAATTTGAGACACATCAAAACACACACACTTAGTCAAGCAAAAAACCAGTTAAAATAATCCAGCTACCATAGAGACTACTATGCATGCTATAAATATTAACACATAAAGTTAAATTAGGGACACGTAAAAACACACAAACTTAAGTCAAGCAAAAAACCAGTTAAAAGATCCAGCTGCCACAGCGACTATTATGCACACTATAAATATTGACACTAAGTTAAATTAGAGACATGTTAAAACACAAACTTAAGTCAAGCAAAAAACCAGTTAAAAGATCCAGCTGCCGCAGCGACTATTATGCACACTATAAATATTGACACTAAGTTAAATTAGAGACACATAAAAACACACACAATAGAAAAGCAAAAAACCAGTTAGAAAATCCAGCTACTGGAACGACTGCTATGAGTGCTATAAATATTGACACATAAAGTTAAATTAGAGACACATATAAACACACACACTTAAGTCAAGGAAAACACCAGTTGACTAATATCAAGCTACCACAGTGACTGCTTTGCACGCTATTAATATTGAGTAGAGATATACATAGAAACACACACACACACACACACACACACACTTAAGTTAAGCTAAAAATTTCCCCTTGAAAGTGGTCGTCTCAGTCACTATAAATAAACAAGGACAAACGTTAAAAGTGGCAGGTATTCACCTGGGCAGCCCTGATGTACTGCAGTAGATTTCTGATTCTACACCCAGGCACAATTTAGTTTTTTTCCGTGCTAAGCATGTCGCAAACAGCTCATGCTAATGACCTTTTCCAATAATGTTTTCCATGAAGTAGGTACCTAAACGACTGAGTTGCGAGCTTGGACTTCCATGGTTGCGAGCGACGAGTTCTGTCAGCTAGGATCCATCAGGAACTACACATTCTCATCGTCTTAAAACTTGATCCGTTTTTCTTCGATGTCGAGTGGTTGTCTGGACCGCATGTGGCTGGTGCATACGCGTGGATAGTGAATTAAAGAATTGTATTTTTTCTATAAATCTGTTAAACCGCGGGTGAAACCGCGGGGCTCAGCTAGTAATAAATAAATAAATAAATAAATAATGCTGGACACAGTTCACACAACATTATCTAGCCCCAAGCTAAGCAGAACTTGTGTTATGGGTACTAGATAACTGATATACTTAATACAATACATTACATAGATATTGTTTTTAATTATACATGGAAAATACCCAGAACACCCTGAACAAATATCTGCAGATCGTACAAGTATTTATTCCGAGGCGGGAATCGAAACCGCAACCTCCTGCGTCGCAGGCGAACCTTCACCCGCTGCGCCACAGAGATTGTCACTATACATAGAATCATCATCATATCAACATATAATCACATATATATATATACATAGAATACATAGACACTACAAAAATGAAACTTGCGCTTGTGACTCACTCAAATGTATTAAAATGCACTAAATACCTACTCACTAACGCCGGCTAAGCCATCTATCCAATCATTGCAGACCGGTGCCGCGGCGCTGCCGGTCGGTAGTACAGAGAATTCCGCGCCTTACGCCGTCGCGATGTCCGCTCATTACTGTTCGTGTGGAAATCCCAACCCTTCTGTTTATGGTCTATGGCATAATTTGTACTCTCATAGATTACTAGAATGCTACGCATTATACTCTGTGTTTACGACTACTGAAATAATAAAAATGTGAGAAAGTCGACGAAGTTTTTATGGAAAATCCTTAAATAAAGCCCTGCAGATAACCCGATATCAACGAACGAAAAAGAGGTGGCAGGAGCCCCACATTATGGCGACCGTGGAAGAAAAGGCAGATATTGAGGTTACAGCCTGCAAAAGGGAAAGAAAGGTAACAAGAACGTTATTCACAAAGAGCGCCCACGTGCTCGATGATTTTCTCGAGAATGACGATAAAGCTTCTCCAATAATGTTAGCGGCTCAATATACAAAAGTTCATGAGCTTCATATGCAACTAACAGAATTAGATCGCGAGATCAGAAAACTATTGAGAGACAGCGATGAGGTTATTTTAGAGAACGAAATGGAAGGTGCGATGGAGTACAGATCTCGCTGGATTTTGCTAGAGTTAAAATATAAGAGCAGAAATAATGCAAATCCGATCGCAGATATTAAAGAAAAACGCAATTTCCAACTTCCAAAAATAGAATTCATAACATTTTGTGGCGATTTAAAGGGCTGGCTTCCATTTTGGGGTCAGTTCCAAAAGATAGACAACGATCCTCATATAGACCAGCATGATAAATACCAGTACTTGCTACAAGCTATGAAAGATGAACCAAAGACACTGGTACAAAGTTTTTCTCCGACCTCCTACAAAGAATGCTTAGATCAACTCAAAGCAAGATATGCACGGGAAGAACTGCTGATTCAAGTCTATGTTCGTGAACTTTTAGGAATGATAAATAAAATGGAAAATACCAACCTAACTACATTGTTCGATAAAATCAGTGCCATGCTAAGAGCATTAGAAACCCTTGGAGTTACAAAAGATAAATATGCAGCATTTCTACTCCCAATGGTAGAGTCGGCACTACCAAAAGAGCTCCTACAAGTTTGGCAGCGAAGTAAAACAGACAACACAGACATAAGTACGGAGTTGGGTGGCTTGTTGACATTTGTTAGGAAGGAGGTTGAAGGTGAGCAGCGTATATCATTGGCCAAGAGGGCTTTTGACGGCGTAGAGAACAGACATGCTGCATCAGAACCAACAGCGGGTTGTTTACTAACAGGCACCAATGGTACCGACTCTAAGAAAACCACATGTGTGTGGTGTGACAAAGATTCTCACAGTAGTCTGGAATGCTACAGAATGCAAAAGATGAGCTTGGATGAGCGAAGAACCCATCTGAAACAAAAGAAAGCCTGTGCTATTTGTTTGAAGAAAGGACATCACCCGAAAGTTTGTAAAGCAGCTGTAAAATGTATCATATGTACTCAGCGACACTCCGTGGTCCTCTGCACTGGACAGAAGCACAAAGCTAGCGAAAGTGCTCCCAGAACTAGCCAACCTGCTCCACACACTGATGCTACCAGTGCTACGACAACAGCAATGGCAAGTGATGAAACTTCAAGCACTAACATGTCTGCGGGTGGTAAGCAAAATACAGGAACAACCTTACTACAAACGGTATCCGTCCTGATCTGCAACGGCGAGAAACAGGTGAAGGTTCGAGCTATGTTTGACAGTGGTGCGCAGCGCTCATACATCCGGGAGGAGGTTGCACGAAAGCTCAACATATCTGCTGTGGGTAATGAAACATTGTCTCACACTTTATTTGGTGGTGTAGAAATAACTTCTAAACAATACAAGGTATATGATTTGAATGTAACAATTGTAGATAGAACATTTTCATTCCAATTGACTGCTCTAGGACAGACATGCATCTGTAAAAATATTCCCAAATATACACAAAATAACCTGTCACACTTACTCACCAAACACAAGATAGCACTTTCAGACAAAAATACACAATCAAATGATATTGATTTACTTATAGGTGCTGATTTTTCTGGTTTGGTACTTACAGGTGATATGATCAAATTACATGACTCGCTGGTTGCAATAAAAACTAAACTTGGTTGGACCCTTCAAGGGAAAACTACAGATGTACCAAGCACACACATGCAAGCAGCTCATGTTGCAATGTTTTGTTCTGCAGACATAACTAATTTTTGGTCCTTGGAAACTTTAGGTATTCGTGACCCGGCTGAGACCAAGACCAAACAGCAGAACGAAGAGGAGGTGCTGGCGACTTTTGAAGAGAGTGTCACAGTCAACAAGGAGGGCCGGTATGAAGTCATTCTTCCCTGGAAGGTAGGTCACGATGAATTACTAAATAACCTCGATGTAGCCTCACGACGATTACAGTCTGTAACAAAAAGATTAAAGACAAACAACATGTATGAGGACTATGATAAGGTTCTTACCGAATGGCGTGATAAAGGAATTATCGAGATGGTACCGGACTCCAAAAAAGACAAAGAATCTTCACATTACTTACCACATCGACCCGTTATAAAAGAGAAGAGTCTAACTACACGAATTCGACCTGTATTTGATGCCTCGGCGAAAGATAGACATGGTAAGTCATTGAATTTATGCCTTAGCAAAGGAGTCAATATGTTGGATAAGATTCCTAAATTACTGAATGGATTTAGAAAAGGGGCGATTGGAGTCACTGCTGACATATCAAAGGCATTTTTACAAGTGTCAGTATTACCAAAAGATAGAGATATGTTGCGATTTTTGTGGTGGAATAATGAGGGTGATATGATTACTTACCGTCACTGCAGAGTGGTGTTTGGCTTGACTTCCAGTCCATTTTTGCTCTCAGCTACTATCCAGCATCATTTAAAAGAGGTAAGTCAAGACTTGAGAGGTTCAGCTGATATTTTAGCCAACTCATTCTATGTAGATAACTGTCAAACAAGTTTAGACACCGAAGAAACAGTCAGAAAGTTTGAAACAGAAGCCAAACAAATAATGAGCCAGGCGAAGTTCGACCTCACACAGTGGACAATAGCTCCTCTCTCAGATCTGAAGAATGATGCTGTGGTCTCAGTACTTGGCCTTGAGTGGCACAGTGCAGAAGATCAACTGAGCTGCAATATACATGAACTACCACCACTATGTGAAATAGGTAAGTTTACCAAAAGAAACCCACTATCACTGACTCAAAGGATTTATGATCCGATAGGCTTTACTACAGCAGTGACATTGGTACCCAGATTAATACTACAAGAAACATGGAGTCGAAAAATAAACTGGGATGAAGAAATACCAGATGACCTGAAAAGGAGATTTATTAGCTGGTATGAATCGTTACATCATTTAAAGCAGTGTAGGATACCACGACGACTCACAGCGACTGCATTTGATGAAAGTTCATTACAATTACATATGTTCTGTGATGCCTCTTGTGATGGAATTGCTGCGTGTGTATACTTAAGAGCTGAAACAAAAGATAATATATCAGTAAGAATAATTTCAGCAAAATCTCGAGTAGTACCCCCAGAAAAGATAACTATTCCCCGCCTAGAATTACTAGCAGCCTTGATAGGGTCTAGATTAATGGCAGAAGCACGCAAAGACATAAAATTGGAATCTAAAGAATACTGCTGGACTGACTCTAGTGTAGCATTGTGCTGGATTAAAAATGAGCTACCATGGAATACATATGTAGGAAATCGTGTAAAAGAAATCAGACAAAATACTAATCATGATAACTGGTCTCACATTCCAGGCACGTCAAATCCAGCTGACTTGACATCCAGAGGCTGCGACGCGGCCCAACTACTGTCTTCCCGTTGGCTGGAGGGACCTTTATGGTTATACGCCGCGCCCGAGGAGTGGCCAAAGTCGCCTTTCAGCATGGATGAGACAGAGGCTAATCGTGAGCTAAAGAAAACAGCTGTTTGTAATACAAACATAAGCCCAACTGAAGGTATGACAAGTCGGCTTTCCTACTTTTCCAAGTATAGTAAAACTATTCGATCAGTGGCATGGATACTCAGATTTGCGCACAACGCTCGTCATGAAATAAAGATTAAAGGCGAACTAAGCTATAAAGAATATGAAGAAGCTGAAAAAAGAGTAATTAGAATTATTCAGACCGAAAACAGGGATTACATAGAAAAGAAAATTCAAGGTCTTACACATTTCTATGATAAAGATGATCTGATAAAAATTAAAACAAAACTTTTACTCGCCGACGTTCCAGAGAGCACGAAGTTTCCTGCAGTGTTGCCGGCAATCAGCTCCCTTACGCGCAGACTGGCCGAGCAGCGACACACACACCTACAACACGCCGGACTCGGTACGGTACTAGCCGATTTACGTACCAGGTACTGGATAATAGGTGCGCGACACTTACTTAAGTCTGTCATCGCCAATTGTAACATATGCAAACGGCATAGAGCCAAAGCGACGCGAGCGCCTCCAGCTCCACTTCCCGTAGAACGCACCCAGTGTACTGCTCCATTCGAGATAACGGGAGTCGATCTGGCGGGCCCCTTATACCTTCGTGGCGGCGAGAAGTGCTGGATAGTGCTGTACACCTGCGCCGTCTATCGAGCGGTGCATCTCGAGGTAACAAAATCTCTTTCAACTGAATCATTTTTAATGACGCTACGCCGCTTCATAGCACGTAGAGGTCGAGTCAATATTATCATCAGTGATAATGGGACAAATTTTGTTGGCACAAAAAACTTATTGTCTAATTTAGACTGGGACGAAATCCAAAGACATTCCACAATACAACGCATAAAATGGAAGCTGAACATACCTACAGCGAGTTGGTGGGGTGGTTTCTGGGAAAGGCTTATCAAAATTCTGAAGGACCTACTGAAAAGAGTCCTCGGGCAGTCATCAGTCACGTATGTAGAGCTTGAAACAATTTTATGTGACTGTGAAGCAACAATGAATGGACGCCCATTAACTTACATTGAAGATGATAAAACAGCCTCCCTGGAACCCTTAAAGCCTAACAGTTTTTTACAACCGATTCCTCAGACTGATGTCACTGACCTTGATATGATAGATATGAAAAGTCTAAACAAGAGACTGCGCTACCTACAAAAGTTAAGAGAAGATTTTAGACAAAGATTCAAGACAGAGTATCTGACTACTTTGGTTCAGAAAGGAAAGGAGAAGCAAGATAGTCTTAAAAAGGGAGATATAGTTTTGATTGAAACTGAAGATAAGAGAGTTAAGTGGCCTTTAGGAATAATAGATGAGATTTTTTCAGGTCGTGACCATATTTATAGAACAGCCAAGGTGAGAACATCAACCGGCTATAAGGTACGTCCATTTCAACGTTTATTTAAACTCGAAGTTTCTGATCCTGAAGCGGAGTTTCCTGATCTTAGGGTAGTACCTACCATTCATGTACCAAAAGAAGATGAGACAAAGTCACAGACGGTGCCAGTTGTTCCCCATTCTCAGGCACAGCCGACGCAAAAGGAGGTCAACGAGACGACCACCAGGTCAGGGCGCGTTGCTAGGTTGCCTAGTAGGTATCTGATTTGAGGTATGTACTTTCTTGGTTTTATTAGTTTTGTCTTCCCAGAGTCGGTTGTATACCTATTGTTTTTCATACACACATACACAATACATTGATCATTACATCACTATAAATATATAAAATGTTTGCATATCTGTCCTAGTTAAGTTCTTTGTCATGTAACTTAAATGATAATTTTATAAAAGATAATTTTGTATTGTGACTAATGTTTGTGTAATATAAATACCTAAGATTATTTTTGATCTTTATATTATGTTAAGATACATAACAATTTATGTGTGTCTAAGATTTTATGTGTATTAATGATTGCTGTGTAACAATTGAGACTACATAATAATATAATTATGATAATTCTATAGATAGTAGGTACCTATTGAAATTTGTAACTTCACTGAATTTTAGTTTACTTTGATAATTAGATAGTATTGAAATATCGTGTTGTTAAGGGTAGGTAAAGTCTTGATTGTAAGTATTAAAATATAATGTTGACATAGGTACATTCATTTGTTAATATTAGGTATCCATTTTTTCTGGGTGTGGAGTGTGTGGAAATCCCAACCCTTCTGTTTATGGTCTATGGCATAATTTGTACTCTCATAGATTACTAGAATGCTACGCATTATACTCTGTGTTTACGACTACTGAAATAATAAAAATGTGAGAAAGTCGACGAAGTTTTTATGGAAAATCCTTAAATAAAGCCCTGCAGATAACCCGATATCAACGAACGAAAAAGAGGTGGCAGGAGCCCCACAGTTCGGTTTACTTAAAACATGGTGCATATGTAACTTTTCTCTCATCAGGGTAGCATTATCTTGATTCCTACATGATTAATCATATTATTAGTATTATAATAATAATTTACTCCATCTAATTATGAAGCCTCAGTGAGCGTCGGACTTAAGATGAACATGTCCAAGACAAAGGTGATGACAAACCATCTGTCTCGCATACCCAACATCACTGTAAACGATCACAGGATAGATGCAGTTGATGAGTATGTTTACCTATGATTACCTTATCGTTTATCTTTTGGCCGGGGCTCACAGATGAGAGAGATCACGAGGCGTAAACAACTGGGGTGGGCTGCTTTTGGTAAGTTGGGAGACCTTTTTAAATCGAAAATCCCTCAATGTCTTAAGACGAAGACATTCAACCAATGAGTTCTGCCTATTCTCACTTATGGAGCCGAAACATGGCCACTCACCAATGAGCACGTATATACAAACGGTAAAACGTTCCTCTTCCGGTTTTCAGGTAAATTTCAGGAATCGCTGAAACACTTGTTTATTATTTTTATTTGAGTTATCTCCTTGTAAAATTTCAAGGTTCTACTGCTAAAGGTTTCTGAAATACAGAGCGTTTTTGTTGCATATTAATAGCACATTTTGGACAGCTTAGAGAGTGAGTATCGGAAATTCCTTTCTTAGTGCACCCCTAGACCACAAAAGAAACGTACCCTTCCAATTTCAGGTCTCTAGGACTTGCGATTTAGGCTGTGCGTTAATAGTCAGTTGAGGCCCTCGGGCGGCTTGACAAACTCCGACACCAGAGGTTTCTAAACACACTTCCAACTTCCAAGGAAACAAAACCACAGCAACACAAAGTAAGTTTATGTAAACTATTGTAAACAAACAATGAATACGTGATTAAGACGCCATAGGTTCTCAAATGTGTCTAGAATTTTAAAGTTTTTGATAAGAATTCTTATAGTTTTCTATGAAGAAAAAAATATATGATATTCTTGATCATTTTATCTAGTGAAATCATTAATTCAATACACTATTTGAATTACTTCACTCAATAAAAAAAAAACACAAAGATACCACCTTTTTAAAATTGAAATCATGTTTTTGACTTACTTCTTTCACGTTTTAACTTATGAAACACTTGGTGTCATGTTCATTTTGATTTAAATTAGTGAAGTCATTAACAAAATTTAGCAAAACTAAAAGGGATTTTTTTATATAATTTTTTAAACACAAATATAAGTACCAGAGCGTGCGCTCGGCTTGCTCAGACCGGTCGCAGACCGCATCGAGGCAGGATCTGTGTCAATTTTCCCGCCATCGGTCACGTGACTACGGATGAAATGGAAACTATCAAGTCAGGCTACTCGCAAATCATAATTATGAAAAGAGCCAACATAGGTACTTGTACTATTATTTATTCTGTGACAAAGGTAAGTAAAAGTAAACCTAGGTAAACAAATACATTATCCGATTTGTTTTGCAAATAAACTCTGACTTCATACTGTTACTTTAGATAGCTACATACCTAGTAGGAGTAGAGATCTGGCCAAAGAAATTACCTCTCCGTCCCCTCTAGTGGATGTGGGATGTGCTGTGGTCTGTCTGACCAAAGAGTTGACCCTCCGTTTCTTCCCGTGGAAGAGAGCTGTGGTGTTTGTCTGGCCTAAGAAAATACCTCTCCGTCTCCTCAAGTGGATGTGTGAAGTGGTATGTCTGGCCTAAGAGTAACCCTCCGTTTTTTCCTATGGAAGAGTGCTGTGTTGTTTGTCCAGCCTAAGAAAATACCTGTGCGTCACCTCACGTGGATGTGTGCAGTGGTCTATCTGGCCTAGGAGTAGACCCTCCGTCTGTTCCCGTGGAAGAGTGCCGTGATGTGTGTCCGGCCTAAGAAAATACCTCTCCGTCTCCTCAAGTGGATGTGTGAAGTGGTATGTCCGGCCTAAGAGTAACCCTCCGTTTTTTCCTATGGAAGAGTGTTGTGGTGTTTGTCTGGCCTAAGAAACTACCTCTCCGTCTCCTCAAGTGGATGTGTGAAGTGGTATGTCTGGCCTAAGAGTAACCCTCCGTTTTTTCCTATGGAAGAGTGCTGTGGTGTTTGTCTGGCCAAAGAAAATACCTCTCCGTCTCCTCAAGTGGATGTGTGAAGTGGTATGTCCGGCCTAAGAGTAACCCTCCGTTTTTTCCTATGGAAGAGTATTGTGGTGTTTGTCCGGCCTAAGAAAATACCTGTCCGTCACCTCACGTGGATATGTAACGTGGTATGTCCGGCCTAAGAGTAACCCTCCGTTTTTTCCTATGGAAGAGTGCTGTGTTGTTTGTCCAGCCTAAGAAAATACCTGTGCGTCACCTCACGTGGATGTGTGAAGTGGTCTATCTGGCCTAGGAGTAGACCCTCCGTCTGTTCCCGTGGAAGAGTGCCGTGATGTGTGTCCGGCCTAAGAAAATACCTCTCCGTCTCCTCAAGTGGATGTGTGAAGTGGTATGTCTGGCCTAAGAGTAACCCTCCGTTTTTTCCTATGGAAGAGTGTTGTGGTGTTTGTCTGGCCTAAGAAAATACCTCTCCGTCTCCTCAAGTGGATGTGTGAAGTGGTATGTCCGGCCTAAGAGTAACCCTCCGTTTTTTCCTATGGAAGAGTGCTGTGGTGTTTGTCTGGCCAAAGAAAATACCTCTCCGTCTCCTCAAGTGGATGTGTGAAGTGGTATGTCCGGCCTAAGAGTAACCCTCCGTTTTTTCCTATGGAAGAGTATTGTGGTGTTTGTCCGGCCTAAGAAAATACCTGTCCGTCACCTCACGTGGATATGTAACGTGGTATGTCCGGCCTAAGAGTAACCCTCCGTTTTTTCCTATGGAAGAGTGCTGTGTTGTTTGTCCAGCCTAAGAAAATACCTGTGCGTCACCTCACGTGGATGTGTGAAGTGGTCTATCTGGCCTAGGAGTAGACCCTCCGTCTGTTCCCGTGGAAGAGTGCCGTGATGTGTGTCCGGCCTAAGAAAATACCTCTCCGTCTCCTCAAGTGGATGTGTGAAGTGGTATGTCTGGCCTAAGAGTAACCCTCCGTTTTTTCCTATGGAAGAGTGTTGTGGTGTTTGTCTGGCCTAAGAAAATACCTCTCCGTCTCCTCAAGTGGATGTGTGAAGTGGTATGTCTGGCCTAAGAGTAACCCTCCGTTTTTTCCTATGGAAGAGTGCTGTGGTGTTTGTCTGGCCAAAGAAAATACCTCTCCGTCTCCTCAAGTGGATGTGTGGAGTGGTATGTCCGGCCTAAGAGTAACCCTCCGTTTTTTTCTATGGAAGAGTGCTGTGTTGTTTGTCCAGCCTAAGAAAATACCTGTGCGTCACCTCACGTGGATGTGTGAAGTGGTCTATCTGGCCTAGGAGTAGACCCTCCGTCTGTTCCCGTGGAAGAGTGCCGTGATGTGTGTCCGGCCTAAGAAAATACCTCTCCGTCTCCTAAAGTGGATGTGTGAAGTGGTATGTCCGGCCTAAGAGTAACCCTCCGTTTTTTCCTATGGAAGAGTGCTGTGTTGTTTGTCCAGCCTAAGAAAATACCTGTGCGTCACCTCACGTGGATGTGTGCAGTGGTCTATCTGGCCTAGGAGTAGACCCTCCGTCTGTTCCCGTGGAAGAGTGCCGTGATGTGTGTCCGGCCTAAGAAAATACCTCTCCGTCTCCTCAAGTGGATGTGTGAAGTGGTATGTCCGGCCTAAGAGTAACCCTCCGTTTTTTCCTATGGAAGAGTGTTGTGGTGTTTGTCTGGCCTAAGAAATAACCTCTCCGTCTCCTCAAGTGGATGTGTGAAGTGGTATGTCCAGCCTAAGATTAACCCTCCGTTTTTTCCCATGGAAGAGGGCTGTGGTGTGTGTCCAGCCAAAAAAAAACCTCTACGTCTCCTCCCGTGGATGCAATGAGCATCACATCAATGTACTAATTCCACCTATTGCATTAGGGTACGATTTTCAATGTTAACTACATTTTGATTACTAGGACAGAAAATGTATGGTAGTAAATGTGTTACCGGCTACCACCATCCAAAGGGCGTCGACGATTTTGGCATAGTCGTCAGCCACCATTTAGTTTTATTTTCAAGTTAGTGGCGCACCTTGAAAACTGTACATAAATGGCTAGAGGATACGGCTTATTCGCAAAACGTCCACTTTTCATAATGTACACCGCACTTTTGGTCCAGTACCCTTAGTACGAGAATTTGACAGTATTCGAAACTATATGAAGTTTCGTTTCCTTCAATACATTTTCTGACAGCGTCCTTAGTTTTCTCCTCGTTTTCGCTAGGGGCGCTGCTAGTAAATGTATGGAAGGAAACGAAACTTCATATAGTTTCGAATACTGACAAATTCTCGTACTAACCCCCCTGACCAAAACAGTTCTTTGAAACGGTGACCGATCGGATCCGTTCAAACGACGCGTCCTACTGTTTTATGGGAAAGATTACAGAAAAATGTAACAAACAAAAAAAAATAGAAGGCTGCTCTATAATGGCTTTTTTAAACAGACTTGTCTGACTAGACTTTGGTTAATTAAAGTCTTTTACCAAAGTTAACACTCGAAAATTTTGTTTATGCAGAAATGTTGCCAGCATCTCGGTGAATATACGAAAATCCTAACTTTTTTCAAAACCAAGATGGCAGATGGTGTGGCGGCCATTTTGTTAAATGGTGGAATATAAAATTTACAAATTGAAAAAAAGAGACTGTGTGCAACACTTAGCTTGATGACTTGTATAGGGCTGTTGTGTGGGAGGACAAGTGGTGTTGCCAGGTGGAAATATTTTCCCCGTTTTTAGGGCAATTTCTTAGATTTTCTCCAAATATATATAAATAATTACGTTTTTGATAATAAAATGTATGTGGTATTATGAAAGAAGCCCTTAAAAATAACCTTTGACTATATAAATTTGTATATTGTTGGTAACCCTGGGTGGAAACGGTGCTTGTATAATCGAGAGACTGAAAAAAACGATAGTAACGTTCGATTGCGAATAAATCATCAAATTTGCAGTCAGGTACGTATGTAAGTGAGTAGGAAGGTAACCTGGCAACCCTGCGTAAAGGTAATATAAGAAAAAACTAATATGGGTGTCGTTTTTGAGTAATTTGTAGTTGCTGATTACGAATATTACTTAAATTTTTTGGTTACGTGGGTAAGTTAGTAGGTAAGCTGGTAACCCTATAAAATGGTAAGATCAGAAAAAACTAATATGGGTGTCGTTTTCAAGTAATTTGTGGGTGCTGATTACGAATATTACGTTAGTTTTCTCTCTTCAAATTAACTTTGCTGTAGCTTATCGAGCTAACGAGACCAGCGTGACACGAAGTGGAACGATTCCACTGAGTGGAACGATGGTCGAGTGAGTGAGATAAACGAAGAGGCGACATTCGTATTAATTAGTGCAGGAGCATGTACAGGTACAGGTATAATTACAGGTACAGGTACAGGTACAGGTACAGGTACAGGTACAGGTCAAGGTCAAGGTTAAGGGTCAAAATCAAAGTAGATTTATAGAGGTTCGTAGGCGTTGGAAGGAGTTTGTAGGGTTTGTAGGATTTTGTAGGGGTTTGTAGTGTTGGTAGGGTTTGCAGGGGTTTGTAGAGGTTTGTGCATACACGCGAGTAAGCGGCAAAGGAAAACTGTACGCCAGCTGCAGCACCTCACGCACCACCGACCCACTAGTTATTGTGCTATGGCTAGAGGATACAACTCATTCGCAAAACGTCCACTTCTTGTAATGTACACCGCACTTATTCTCAATATGACCACTTCGCATAACCTCCACTTCGCAAAATATACACTCAATTTTTTTGCTCAAATAGACTAAAGGAGATGTCCAAAAAATATATGAAGGCCGGTATAAAAATAACTAGAAATTCTAAGCAACATAATAGTTATTTACGGAGAAAGGGCATTAATTATTTGGCTATCAGCTAATGAAAAATAATAAATGTACCTCAGTTTTTTTAAACTTGATTCAAATGTTGTTTTTTTTCAAAATAAAGTTAGAACTTGTAACACTCCCAAAAGGTGAACTTGACGCTCTTTGGCAGGCAGACTAAGGAATTATGATACTCTCTAGCTAGCGAGACAGGCCGCAGACAGACAACCACAAAGAACTTTTCATACGACTATCCTACCTTCGTTCCATGTTGTCGCGTTATTACTAATACTTCACTTATTAGTTTATCTGTTCTGTGTAGGTTCAGGATACATTCTAAGTAGATACCTACCTACACTGTTGTAGAGTTCACTAATAGATAGGAGCTGCCTGTAATGATAATAGTACCTTTAGCAATATGCATAGGTACCTACATTCCTCGCCTCCTTATAAACATATGTATTTTTCAGGTAGCTCAGGGCACAGATAAATTTATTGTAAATTGTGTGTTAGCACGTATTCCATTCAAGAAGAATATTTTAGTCATCATATCTTTGGGCACAGGCAGAAGAAGACGAAATAGCATATTTATTTTATGTGCGATCGCAGATATTTGTTTAGGGTGTTCTGGGTATTTTTATGTATAATAAAAAATATCTATCTATGTAATATATTGTATTAAGTATATCAGTTATCTAGTACACATAACACAAGCTCTGCTTAGCTTGGGGCTAGATAAAAAATGTGAAATGTGTAATGTGAACTGTCCAGCATTATTTATTTATTTATTTATTACACACGTGTGGTTTTGGCATGTTTGTTTCATTATGTTTTCCCTTCAAGAACAATTTTATTATTTTCTCGGAAACGGAGGTTTTATAATATATAAAATTTATATAATCGAGTAGCCCAATAAATAAGCTTTTTTTAGATATATTTCATAACTTCTGAAATTTTCTCAGAATATTATACCACTTCTGGACATCTCCTTTATTCGCAATTCGCAATATGTACACTGGACTTTTCATAAAATGACTTCAATTTTATTTTTTTTGAGTTTTTTTATTTTAGACTTTTTACTTTTTTCATATGATTACATTTTTACTTCTTGGTTTTAAAAGTAAAATATAAATACAAGTAAAATGTAACGAAAGGTAAAAAAGTTGTAATTTCCACCAGGCAACACCACTTGTTCTCCCACACGATAGCCCTTTACTAGTCATCAAGCTCCGGTGTTGCCCGCAGTCTCTTTTTTCAATTTGAAAATTGAAAACTTTACGATTCTACAAGATGACCACCAAACAATCCGCCATGCGCCATCATGGTTTTTAAAAAAGTTGTGATTTTGCACCCTATATACACCAAGATGCTTACAACATTTCTATATAAACCAAATTTTCGAGTGTTAACTTTAGTAAAAAACTTTAATTCACCAAAGTCTAGTCGGACAAGTCTGTTTGAAAAACCCATTTTAGAGCAGCAATCTATTTTTTTATTTTTTTTATTTTTTTCTTCTATCTTTCCCAAAAAACAGTAGGATGCGTCGTTTGAACGGATCCGATCGGTCACCATTTCGAAGAAAGGTTTTGATCAGCTTGGATTTTTGAAATGACAGATTTTTTCCCGAGTCTGATTAAAAAACTAAACACTTTCCTAGAACATGACCCATCACTAAAACGACTCCTTCTAGGAGAATAACGATGTCAATGAGTCAGTGAGCCAGTAACCCATATCCAGCTTTTTTGAAAAAAAAAATAGTTTGAAAAGTGCGGTGTACATTATGAGAAGTGGATGTTTTGCGAATGACCCGTACCCTCTAGAAAATGTAATTTTTTTAAAGTGCGCCTCTAACTTAAAAATAAAAGAAAATGGCGGCTGACGACTATGCCAAAATCGTCGACGCCCTTTGGATGGTGGTATGGTATGTATGTTATGTATGGTAGTAACACATTTACTACCATACATTATCTGTGCTAGAAATCAAAATGAGTAGTTATTACATTGAAAATTGTAGAATGATATAGGTAGAATTTGTAGATTGATGTGATGCTCAATGCATCCACGGAAGGAGACGGACTGGTATTTTCTTAGGCCGGATACACATCACGGCACTATTCCACGGGAACAGACGGAGGGTCTACTCTTAGGCAAGACAGACCACTGCACACATCCACGTGAGGTGACGGACAGGTATTTTCTTAGGCCGGACAAACACCACAATACTCTTCCATAGGAAAAAACGGAGGGTTACTCTTAGGCCGGACATACCACTTCACACATCCACTTGAGGAGACGGAGAGGTATTTTCTTTGGCCAGACAAACACCACAGCACTCTTCCATAGGAAAAAACGGAGGGTTACTCTTAGGCCGGACATACCACTTCACACATCCACTTGAGGAGACGGAGAGGTAGTTTCTTAGGCCAGACAAACACCACAACACTCTTCCATAGGAAAAAACGGAGGGTTACTCTTAGGCCGGACATACCACTTCACACATCCACTTGAGGAGACGGACAGGTATTTTCTTAGGGCGGACACACATCACGGCACTCTTCCACGGGAACTAATGGAGGGTCTACTCTTAGGCCAGACAGACCATTGCACACATCCACGTGAGGTGACGCACAGGTATCTTCTTAGGCCCGACAAACACCACAGCACTCTTCCATAGGAAAAACCGGAGGGTAACTCTTAGGCCGGACATACCACTTCACACATCCACGTGAGGAGACGGAGAAGTATTTTCTGAGGCCGGAAACACATCACGGCATTCTTTCACAGGAAGAGACGTAGGTGCTACTCTTTGTTCGGACAGACCACTGTAAACATCCACTGGAGGAGACGGAGAGGTAATTTTTAGGCCAGACACCACGACACTCTTCCACGGGAAGAGATAGAGGGTATACTCTTTGTTCGGACAGACCACTGTAAACATCCACTGGAGGAGACGGAGAGGTAATTTTTTAAGCTAGACACACACCACGACACTCTTCCACGGGAAGAGACGGAGGGTATACTGTTAGGTCGGACAGACCACTGCACACATCCACTGGAGGAGACGGAGAGGTAATTTCTTAGGCTGGACACACACCTCTGCACTCTTCCTCAGAAAGAGACGGAGGGCCTACTCTTAGGTCGGACAGACCACTGCACACATCCACTGGAGTAGACGGAGAGGTAATTTCTTAGGCCGGACACACACCTCTGCACTCTTCCTCAGAAAGAGTCGGAGGGCCTAGTCTTAGGTCGGACAGACCACTGCACACATCCACTGGAGGAGACGGAGAGGTAATTTCTTAGGCTGGACACACACCTCTGCTCTCTTCCTCAGAAAGAGACGGAGGGCCTACTCTTAGGTCGGACAGACCACTGCACACATCCACTGGAGTAGACGGAGAGGTAATTTCTTAGGCCGGACACACACCTCTGCACTCTTCCTCAGAAAGAGTCGGAGGGCCTAGTCTTAGGTCGGACAGACCACTGCACACATCCACTGGAGGAGACGGAGAGGTAATTTCTTAGGATCGAATCATGAGGTACTTATTTTGTTTATGGAACATCTGATTTTCTGCCACAATTAGATACCTTCCTGACGATCCATTTTTATAGGTAATGTGATTATCCAAATATCCAACAGAAATAATAAAAAAACTTACGTAAAAACTCTTGATTATTTATTTATTACTAGCACTAAAACTTATTATTTTTTGTGCGCATATTGTACTACTTTATGACCGTATGTGCGAAAATAATAGCAAGGCGCCTTAGAGAGTTTCCACACTATCCGATGCGATACCGTTATCGGCCGTAATTTTCATACATTTTATCGGTCTCCAATATCAGATACCGACAAAATGTATGGAAATGTGTTCCGATAAGGATATCGGATCGGAAAGTGTGAAAACGCTCTTACCCGCCGATAGAATTCGGGTCATTGAACTCGGCGCATCCTGCGTCCCGCTCAGTGGGCGGGGCGACCCCGCGTTCTTCACACCCTGACATAAAAATTTTCGTTGGCCCTATAGCGCCTTAAAAACGTCAAACTTTACGGAAATATCCGTCTCATTTCAAAAGCGGGTGTATAAGAGAGATAGAAGTATATAGTATGAAGTTCGTTCAATCGAGCTATACAATGGTCGACATCGTGTAAACTTCGTTCGGAAACTTTAGCCCATACTGCCGATTACATAGTAAACTACAAAGTACAGCGAACCAACCAAAACTATGGTTGTTTCCGTAACTTGTAAACTCGTACTAGAGGTACTGCACTACCTCATACGAAACGAAACGAATAGTCAGTCAGTCATTCAGTCATTCAGTCAGTAATGCAACGATTTTATATATATTGATAGCGTTATTGACTTCCACTTGAAAATCTTGAAAATCTTTGCTTATGTAAAGTAGTTTCCACAAATTTAACTATTATTACTAGCGTCACTATTACAGGTATTGTCAGTTTCTATAGGGTGCCGATCGAAGAGTGCCGGTCTGAACAAGCCGAGCGCTCGCTCTGAAACCTATATATAAAAAAATGGAGAAATATAGAAAAATTATATAAAAAATGCCCTTTACAGTTTTGTTGAATTTTGTTGGTAACTTCACTAACTCAAATATTAAATAGCATGTTACCAAATGTTCAAAAATTAAAACTTGAGAGAAGTAAGTGAAAAATACGATTTGAAGTTTAAAAAGCTGGTATCTCAGTGGTTTTTTTTATCGAGTGTAGTAATTCAAAAAGTGTATTGAATAAATGATTTCACTAAATAAAAAGCTCAAGAATATCATATACTAGCAGCGCCCCGCGGTTTCACTCGCGTAAGTCTGGATCCCGTGGGAATATCGAGATAAAAATGTACCTATGTATTATTCCGGGAGTCCAGTTAGCTCCATTCCAAATTTCGTGCAAATCCGTCTAGCCGTTTTAACGTGAAGAAGTAACAAACACACTCACACACACACAAACTTTCGCATTTATAATATTAGTGGGATTGTTTTCTTCATAGAAAACTATGAGAATTCTTACCAAAAACTTTAAAATTCTAGAGACATTTGAGAACCTATCGCGCCTTAATGTGTCGAACATTCTAGAATACTAAGGTCAATAAATAAATGAGGGACGAGACAGTTGCTCCGTGCGCATAATAGTTGCTCTAGACGAACATTGATTCTGGAGCACTCGCCCGGACATAACGCCCGTAAAATGTAAAGTTGAGTGAATATAATTCTTCCATTTTAATTAAAAAGACTCATCAACGCTCCCCTTAGATAACTACGTTACTAGTCAGTCAGTCAGTCAGTCAGTCAATCAGTCACGCAACGCCCCGCGGTTTAACCCAAATAAGTCTCGATCCTATGGAAAAATCGGAATAAAAATGTGCCGTTTTGTTATTCTGGGAGTCCAGTTACCTCCATTCCACATTTTATCCAAATCCGTCCACCCGTTTCAGCGATCGCATAAGAACACCAATTAAATTAAATTACCTTCATATCATATTTTAATTTGGTGTTGTCAATTTTGTGTAATTTTATTTTTAAACCCCGACCTAAAAACTAAGGGGAGTTATTATTTTTTTGTTTGAATGGTGAATTTGTCGGGAGTGTTCTTAGCTACGTTTGATCAAAATAGGTTCAGCCGTTTCATTGCGTTGGGGGTTTTTAATTTTTATAAAATTAATTACTTGTAATTTGTAAATTTTGTGACATTCATTTATTTAATTTTGTAGTATTTCTGTTCGTTGTGCTATTCCGGGAGTCCAGTTATCTGCATTCAGATTTTCATCCAAATCCGTTCAGCCGTTTCAGCGTGAAGAAGTAACAAACACACAAACATTCGCATTTATAATATTTAGTTATTTATTTATTAACCATATCGTTACATTTCATAACATTGGCATGTCAAATTGGTACATTTTAAGTTTAATACTATATAATTTTTTTGTTTGATTCATTTCATTTCATTTTTCATTTATTTATTTATTATCTTTCAAGCACACAAGTTCCAAATAATTTAACAATCAAATTTTAATTTTAAAAATACATTATGGCTTGGTTTTCTTTTCAATATGCTATACAGCACCTACACTAAGTCGTAAGGACTTGTGTTGTAGGTGCTGATATCCTTCAGGTATTAAAAACAAGCGTAGCCATATCATCACCATCGTACAAATTTCTGGTAAGTGTGCACATTAATTTCCCTCTACTATACAATATTCCTTTTAAATTATTTTAATTTTATAGGTAAATAACATCAATTCAGTAAGTTTCATAAAGTCAGTTTCTCCAATTTCCTGTCTTTCGGGATGTACCTGTAGCTATAGGAGATCACCTCGAGCTCTTAGGCGTTTCACTCACGCCTACTCTCAACTTTGGCTCCTACATCGAGTCTAAGGCAAAAACTGCTTCCATGAAGCTGGGTATCCTGAATAAGGTAAAGCGTTACTTCACACCAGGACAGCTTTTAAGTCTGTACAAAGCACAAGTCCGGGCTGGTATGGAGTACTGCTGCCACGTTTGGGATGGCTCGGCCAAACACCAGCTTGCTGCCTTGGACTCGATCGAACGCAGAGCTTTCAGGCTTATTGGTGAGCAACATATGGCGGAGACTAAGATCCAGAGTCTCGAGCACCGCCGTAAGGTAGCGTGCCTTTCGATCTTCTATAGGTTACATTTCGGGGAATGCTCCCAGGAACTTCATGATCTGATCCCACCATCTCCTTTTCATCATAGGACGAGCAGGCGCACGGCTCGGTACCACCCTTACCTCATTAGTATACCTGTTCCGTATTGTCAAGTTTGAATTTACCGCTTGATTGCACAAAACAGTTCATCTCTAATTAGCTAAACTTGCATCCAATCTGAAGCTCGGTTTGGACCCCGAACGCGCGCCGGCCAATCATAAGGCTGTCTGCTACAACGACGCATCTCCAAAACAAGATGGAGATTATCACTTGGATTTGAGTTCGAACGATTCAACATTTTTAACTGCAATATTTTCAAAACTAGCACAAACCATCAAATTTTCTACCAGTGCGTGTTACATTCAGTGGGGCGCCCCCTGTTACCCAGTGGTGCCTACAAGCAGAACACCAGGTTAGTCCATTCCGCTTTTCTTCAGTTTTGGATGTAATACAATAATATTATCAAAGTGTAACTTCCCGCTACATATTTTGGACCTTCGACGCCGGATTTTACGGTTCCAAGGTGTTTTGTGCTATCATGTTGTGTGTTCTCTAGTTCAAAGTAGGTATTATAGTTACAACATTCCATAGTTTACCTACTTGTTACGTGGTGAAAAGTGTAACGGTTCAAAGCGACCTTTGTCATTCTGACGAGTTTTTCATCCGTATTTTATCAATATAGTGTATAGTTTTTCGATTATACCTTTGCGTACAGTGATTACCTAACTATTATCTACATATTTCAAGAATTACCTGTGTGAAATACTCATTATTAACAAAAAATTACCAACTTTTACTTGTTGCATTTATATCCGGGGGTAAGTGGTGGCGATACAAAGCGTACATAAAAGCTTCAAACATCCATTTCGTTTAAAAAATAGATTCATACACATATAGGTACCTACACACCCTTCGGCATTTTCGTGCATTTCACTAGTTTATAATACATAGCAGTCGAGTACTACGTAGGTACATATACACACTCATCGGCATTTTCGTGCATTTCACTAGTTGATAATACATAGCAGTCGAGTATTACGTACAAGACTCGTACCTATTGCAGCTAACATATTGTCTGGTATTACGTACAAGACTCGTACCTATTGCAGCTAACATATTGTCTGGTATTACGAACTAACAATATTATTACTATTTTTGATTTCAAATTAATGCGTCATTAAAATTAAAGTATTTATCGCATAGCGTGTCTATAAAGCGTATTACCTACGTGCTAGATGCGATACCTGTGACACCTACCGACCTATTAGAGTTTAATCCTATTTGTGAGGACATCTGTTGTTCATAGTGTTGTAGGATATACCTATATCTACGTCCTAAATTTATTTGACTAGTTCAAGGTCACGGATTTGAGTCCTTGCGAGACTTAACTCGTTAACGTGTCAATCTTATCCAAGTAGGTACTTACGTACTGAGTACCTAGGTAGTTATGGAATTCGAACAGCTTGCGTTTGAAAGAGATTTATGCCTAGGTAGTTTGCAACGCATGGTTGACTATTCAAATGATGAGGCGGAATTTTGTGTGCGAGTTAAGGAGCTGAACTCAATCAAAAAACAGTTTTTAGCCGTGCAGCTTAAAATTGAAAAGTCTTTAGCAAAATCAGGTGAATTTAAAAGAGAGGAACAGTTAACCATACGCGAGCAGTTTGATGATTTATACTATAAAATTCAAGTAGTTGCAGATCGAACAAAAGAAATAAAACGTAAACAAAGCCTTGCGGCCGCCACCGTGCCAACATCTATCAGTGCGTCGGCTACGAAGTCACGCATAAAACTACCTACGCTGACATTACCGACATTCCACGGAAACCTTACTGAATGGAATGCGTTTTATGATTTGTATAAATCGTTGGTGCATTCTAACGTAGATTTATCAGATGTTGAGCGTTTTCGATACTTACTTTTGTCTTTGAGAGGTGAACCCTACAATCTTATAAAATCGATCCCGGTTACAGATGCAAATTATATCAATGCGATTCAAGTACTTTTGAATCGGTATGAGAATAAACGTATTATTGCAACAAAACACTTGGAAAATATTATCGATGTTTTACCAATGTGTGAGCGTAATACTGAACAAAGTTTACGAAATGTTCTAAATGTTTACCATGAGAACCTAAACGCTTTACAAGCATTGGAGCTGCCAGTTCGTGAATGGAGCTTCATTCTTTTAACAATTTTGCTTAGAAAGATAACACCTGAAGTCAGGAGACGTTTTGAATTATCCTTGACGTTATCATGTGAGATTCCACGGGTGAGTGAACTTTTAGACTTCCTAGAAAAGGAGTTAGCTGCGTCTGAAGTGATGACGTCATCAACGAGAGGCCAGGCGCTAAGCAGCGCGCGCGCTCCTTACGCAACAGCCGGTTCGCTACCGGCGCGTCAGCCAGCCTCGGCGGCCGCCACTGCCGCGCGCAGTGCCATCGCGCGCTCCTACTCTGACGCTCATTGCTCAGCAGGATCGGCGCAAGCAAATTCAGCGCAAGTTCAACGCTCCATGAGTATTCACGCTGCGACTGCTGCTACAAAGGACTACTCACATAAGTGTATCTTTTGTAAGGATAGTACACATGTTTTACATAAATGTGAACAATTTAATAAAATGAATTTAACTGAACGCAAGCGTTTTATTATAGAAAATAGAGTATGTTTCAACTGTTTGTTTTCTGGACATGCTATAAAGGATTGCAAATCAAGACATAACTGTCGTATCTGTTCCAAGCGTCATCACACTTTACTACATGAGGACGTACATAATGTTGCGCTTGCGAGTGAACATCTATCTTCCCCCGAGAGTACGCGTTCGATAGCGGAACAATTTCCCCCCGAATATAAGCCCGCCAAATCGGTAGCGGAATACGCCTCTGAGCAAACGAGCTTAGTAGCGGATGCAACATCAATGCCCACACTATCTGCACATAGTGCATCGAAAAATGACAAAAATTGTACGGTTTTGCTTACCACCGCGCTTGTTAATTTGCGTCCAATGGACTCTGGTCCCTATATCCCGCGTCCAGTGCGAGCCCTCGTGGACCAAGGCTCTCAAGCTACGTTGATCACAGAATCATGCGTCCAGCGTTTGGGTTTGCCGCGATATCATACAAAAACGAGTACAACGATCACGGGAATAGGTGATAAGAATGAACAACCGCGGGGACTAGTCATTTGTGAGGTTACACCTCATAATAAAAATGAACCCAAGCTTTATATCGAAGCACTGATCTTACCAAAAATCACTTCCTATGTGCCGTCAATTCCAAGCTCGTTCGAGCAAATATCTCACATAAAGAACTTACCCCTCGCGGACCCGGACTTACGGTCTAAGCGTCCCGTGGAGCTCCTTCTAGGATCGGACTACACAGACCGAATCCTCCTTCATCATAACATCAAAGGCCCTTATGGTACTCCAGTGGCAATCGATAGTATATTTGGTTACCTGTTAAATGGCAGGATTTCTCACTCTCTCCCTATGCAACTTCATACAAATTTGAGCACATGTCAACTTGACATCCAACTTCAAAGGTTTTGGGAAGTTGAGTCGGTACCTGAAGAACAATCACTAACGAAAGAGGAGAAACTCTGTGAAAGCATTTTTATCAAAACTCATACACGTGATACAACGGGAAAGTATACAGTTGCACTTCCATTCAAGGAAGACGTTCCTCCTCTCGGTGACTCTCGTGAGATCGCACTATCACGCTTACACAAACTTGAAAGGCGACTCGAACGCGATCCTGCATTGCGGGTGGAGTATTCTAAAGTTATTCAAGAGTATTTGGACATGGGGCATATGGAACCTGTCACAGATCTGACCGCCAGTGACAAGACACCGTACTATATTCCTCACCATTGCGTGGTGAGAAAAAATGCGGCTACTACTAAGCTTAGAGTCGTTTTCGATGCATCTTGCAAGACAACGTCTGGACGCTCTTTAAATGATAACCTTCTCGTTGGTCAGAAGCTTCACCAAGACATAACAGAAGTTTTACTAAAATTTCGCTTGAAAAGGATCGTTTTTACGGCAGATATCAAAATGATGTATCGTTTTATAAGTTTAAGACCACAAGATCGCGATTTTCAACGCATATTGTGGAGAAATAGTCCGAACGAAAAGGTACACGAGCTGCGTCTCAGTACAGTAGCATTTGGCGTTACTTCCTCGCCATTCCTCGCCCTTCGTACATTACGGCAGCTGGCCTTCGATGAGGCATCTTCTTTTCCACGTGCATCACAGGTGCTCCTGAATTCGGTATTTGTGGATGACGCAATAGTGGGTGCAGATACTCTCGAGGATGCTATAACGCTCCAACGCGAACTCACCGCCATATGCAAGGCCGGCAGTTTTGAACTGCGAAAGTGGACGAGCAACAACTCAGATTTCTTAGCCTCACTGCAGATAGATGAACACAATAAGGATGAAGCACACATTCTTTCAGCTCTTGACTTCGACTCTTCGGTCAAAGTTTTGGGCCTAAAATGGAATCCCAAATCTGATTCGTTTTCATATCAAGTGGAAATCCCGAGTACAAAATGTACGAAGCGTATCATGCTTTCTGAAATTTCAAAAATTTACGATCCTATGGGATTTCTCAGTCCAATCACAGTATTTACGAAGCATTTAATCCAACTTCTGTGGGTTGCTGGTACTGCTTGGGACGAAGCCCCACCAAAACGTGTGTCGGAGCTTTGGCTTTCGTTCATATCAGAACTTAACATATTACAAGAAATTCACCTACCACGTCACGTGCTTCCCAACACAAAAGAGATACAAATACATGGATTTTCGGATGCCTCTGAAAAGGCATATGCGGCATGCGTATACCTTAGGGTAATTGATTCAAATGGTACTTTACGAGTCCATTTACTTCTCGCAAAAACAAAGGTAGCGCCTTTGAAAAGAGTTTCGCTTCCACGCCTGGAACTGTGCGGAGCACTTCTCTTATCTAAACTCATTGAAAAAATAATGCACACCTACGGTAATATTGTGTCAATCAACGAGGTCTACGCTTGGAGTGATTCTTCGATCACTTTAGCCTGGCTTCGATCGCCACCTCACGAGTGGCGTACTTACGTATCTAATCGCATAACTGAAACTACTACACGCGTACCTGCAGCACAATGGCGACACGTTCGCTCGGAGGACAATCCCGCGGATCCAGCATCCCGAGGTGTCCTGCCTTCCCAGCTGAATCAAGACCAGTGGTTTCACGGACCCACTTGGCTATCAAAACCTCAGTCTGGATGGCCAAAATCAAATGTTGATCAAAAAACCGATGAAGAACGCCGTAAGCATATAAACTTAACGTCTCGTGAAGAAAAACACAGTTTTATATCTACGTTCATAGAACGATTTTCGTCACTACCCAAATTATTACGGGTTTTTGCATTACTCATGCGATTAGCCACCAAATGTCACAAGACAAAAAAGGATGATTCTTCTAACAATACAGTCCACTTAATCAAGTCTCATATAACAGTTCAAGAAACAAGAGCTGCTCTTAAAAGAGTAGTATTTCTCGTCCAGCAAGAAGAATTTGCTGATGACATATCGCGCATCAAAGACGGCGATAACTGTTCAAACCGTTTACAAAAACTTAAGACCTTTATTGACGCCGCAGGACTTGTCAGGGTCGGCGGTAGGATAAAACATGCTCAAATTTCATATGATGCTAAGCATCCTATTCTCTTACCAAAAGGTCACGCCATCACAAACTTATTAATTGATCATTATCATATTACTCATTTGCATGTTGGCCCTCAAGCATTACAATTTCTAATAGCCCAAACATACTGGATTATATCAGCGCGTAACGCAATTAGAATGAGAACCCGACGGTGCGTCCGCTGTTTTAGGACTAAACCCATTGCGCCGCAACCAATAATGGCTGCTCTGCCAGAAACAAGAGTAAGCGCTCTTCGGCCATTTCTGCATGTGGCTGTCGATTTTGCTGGACACTTCTTTCTGAAGTCTGGTCCAACACGCAATGCAAAATTACTTAAGGCCTACGTCTGTGTCTTTGTGTGCATGTCAACCAAGGCATTACACTTAGAACTTGTACCTGACTTATCTACCGAGTCATTTCTTAACGCCCTACGACGATTTATTTCGCGCCGCGGATTATGCACCGACATTTACTCCGATAATGGTAGAAACTTCGTAGGATGCAACCGCTATTTAACAGAACTTTCAAACTTTCTTAAAAACGAACAAAATCAAAATGAAATCCACAGAAAAATCTGTCAACTGTCGATTACTTGGCACTTTAATCCACCCTACGCGAGCCATTTTGGCGGCCTTTTTGAAGCGGCTGTAAAAAGCATGAAAACACATCTCTATCGCGTTATAGGGAACCTAACACTCAATTATGATGAGTTCAACACAATCTTGTGCCAAATTGAAGCAATCTTAAATTCCCGGCCTATCACGAGCCAAAGTAACGATCCTGCGGACCCGCTACCACTCACCCCAGGACATTTTCTAATTGGGGAACCATTAACTTCATTACCAGAATTCGATTGCAGTTCCGATAATCCGTCACGTCTTGTACGCTGGCAAATAATCCAGCAAGCTATCCAACACTTTTGGAAACGTTGGAGCGTAGAATACCTTCAACAACTTCAACAAAGAAGCAAATGGTTTCGCAACACTTCAGGCTCATCCCTCAAAGAGGGCACTATAGTGGTACTAGTAGATAACAAGCTACCCCCGTTGCAGTGGCGCTTAGCGAGAGTTCATAAGTTACATCCCGGGGATGATAAAGTAACACGTGTAGTAACTGTACGCATTGGTAATACATACACAAAAAGGTGTACTACAAAAGTTTGTCCTTTGCCTACTGATTAGGCTTTCAATGTAGGTAGTCACTTAGTTATTAGTTTACATTTCTGTTGTCATTGTTGTTGTGTTTATTTTTCTTTAAAATAAGTAAGACATTTTAAGGTCGGCGGCATGTTCCGTATTGTCAAGTTTGAATTTACCGCTTGATTGCACAAAACAGTTCATCTCTAATTAGCTAAACTTGCATCCAATCTGAAGCTCGGTTTGGACCCCGAACGCGCGCCGGCCAATCATAAGGCTGTCTGCTACAACGACGCATCTCCAAAACAAGATGGAGATTATCACTTGGATTTGAGTTCGAACGATTCAACATTTTTAACTGCAATATTTTCAAAACTAGCACAAACCATCTAATTTTCTACCAGTGCGTGTTACATTCAGTGGGGCGCCCCCTGTTACCCAGTGGTGCCTACAAGCAGAACACCAGGTTAGTCCATTCCGCTTTTCTTCAGTTTTGGATGTAATACAATAATATTATCAAAGTGTAACTTCCCGCTACAATACCCTCTATTCGTACTAAACGTTTCAGTTCTACCTTTATAATGAGAACTGCTAAGGAGTGGAATACACTACCGTCGTCTGTCTTTCCTGAAAACTATAATCTGGGTATCTTCAAGGCTAGAGTGAATAGGTGCCTTCTAGACCTTTGTGCTCCATCTTCGGCCGCATCGTCACTTACCAACAGGTGAGATCGTGGTCAAACAAAGGTCTATCATTGTTAAAAAAAAAAAAAAAAAAAAAAAAAAAAACATAGTTAAATAAATAAATTAAATGATTAATTAATTAAGCATGCATTACTAAATTGAAATTAATATTATAATATTTCTAAACAAATTAAATTAAATGAGAATTATACTAACATAAATATATGATTTTTTTACAGTGCTGTTGAATGAGATAGTTAGATAGATGTGGGTATAAGTGTTGCATGGATATTTGGGTGTATTATGTATCTATTAATTCATACTGCAACTTTATAATTAATACCCAATTTTAATGCAAAACCTTTAATAACTCCTCAGTCTCATAATAATTCAGTGTTATCAGCCAATTATTTATTAAATATTTACAGTCAGCCTTATTATAGCTGACCAAGTCCTGGATCGCATTGTTTGCTTTATTATAAAGAAATGGACCAAGAAAGATTTGCTGACGCTGCACAGTTGCAGAGTGTAATTAAGGGGTCAATTACATACAGAAAATACAGAGCTACATTACCGGTACGGAGGCCTGCGATGCTCTAAGGGAAAACTACATAAATCGTTAAGTATTAAGCAAAAAAAAATTAGCATTACCAAAAGCAAATGCTACAATAGCTTATAATGGAATGGCGGTAAGCATAAGTAAACTGATAATAGTATTTTTTATCAACTAAGGGTTTCAGCCTAAACAACGCATAATTAGCGCTTGCAAGCCTTTTGCATATTTTGTCTATATGGCTATCATAGGATAGAGTAGAATCTAGTGTGCAACCCAAAAATGCAACTTCCCGGATGGTATTTCCGGATGGTTATTAGTAGGAAGTAGGATTCAGGACGCACCAGATTATAATTAACTACCGAGCTTTATTGTTAAAAAACTCTTCCACTTAACTAAATTCCGTGTATCTTTGTTACAGATATACTTACGCTTCAAAATTGAACAAGCTACACAACTGGGACTTCCGGGATAAAGTTCTGAGCAAGAGGTTATCTTGATGCCACTTAGGTAAATAAAAAAGGAAACCAGAGAAATAATTTTCCATTAGGTTTCAAGCGTGGTGTTTGTTGTTTCAGAAAAATGCTACACGAGACGAAACGTGGAGGAAAATCGACTGAGCATTATCACATCGAAATTGAGACTCTCGATTAAACTTCTTGCCTCACGTGAAACGTAGCAAGAAACACTCCAAACTGGAACAAACATCCACACACGGTGACTCTAATTTGACATTAGTAAACTACACAGAGTCATACGACGTGATGAGTGATGAGAGAGACGCCTGCGCCATAACTGATGGGCTGCAATACCCGAGAAATTTCGGAATAACGCATGCAGTACCCAAATGGGAAGCGATTTGCACGGCTATAGTGCTCACATTTATAATAATCACAACGTTACTTGGGAATATTGTCGTAATCTTCAGCGTATTCACATACAAACCTCTCAGGATCGTTCAAAACTTCTTCATAGTATCCCTAGCGGTGGCTGATTTGAGTGTGGCAATATTGGTTCTCCCGCTCAACGTAGTTTACTCGATCCTCGGACATTGGGTGTTCGGAATTTACGTGTGCAAAACGTGGCTCACTTTAAATATAATGTGCTGTACATCGTCCATTTTAAACATATGCGCGATTGCTCTAGATCGATATTGGGCTATAACAGATCCCATAAACTATGCGCAAAAGAGAACTTTACAGCGAGTGTTACTTATGATTGGAGGAGTCTGGGTCCTCTCTCTACTCATCAGCTCCCCGCCCCTTCTGGGGTGGAACGACTGGCCTGATGTGATCGAGCCGGATACCCCTTGTCGGCTGTCGTTTCTGCCAGGTTTCGTCATATTCTCATCTTTGGGATCGTTCTACATACCGCTAGTTATAATGACAGTAGTGTATTTAAAGATTTACTCAGCCACTAAAAAAAGACTGATAGACCGTGCAAAGGCCACTAAAATCAGCATGATATCTAGGGGCCAAAACAAGTGTACTACAAAAAATAACGCGCAAATCGATAATGACCATGACTCTGTGAGCCCCGAAGGTGATCACAACGAACATCAAGGAAGCATACGATTAGTGTCTGAGGACAAAAAGAAAATGAAGACAAGAAAACTAACCCCAAAAAGGGAACAAAAGAAGCGGTACCGGAGTAGGGATGACAAGGCGCAGAACAAACTCATTATACCGGTAATAACAAACGAAAATTTTGTCATTGATCATGTGGGGGGAAATAGGAACAAGACTTCTGAAAGCAACTCTAAACAAGAAGAAGATTTGATAGAAGTAAACCAAACGGTGGTTATAAAGGCGAAAGAGCCTCCAAAGGTTAATCAACAGAATACTGTCCACCAGTTTATAGAAGAGAAGCAGCGGATCTCCCTTACACGAGAGAGGCGCACGGCGAGGACTCTGCGAATCATCATGGGAGTGTTCGTAGTCTGCTGGCTTCCATTCTTTCTGATGTACTTAGCGATACCCCTCTGTGCGAGCTGTTGCCCCTTAAAGAAAATTATAAACTTTACAACGTGGCTTGGATACCTAAATTCTACGCTTAATCCCATCATCTATACAATGTTCAATGTAGATTTTAAAAGAGCTTTTCAGAAGCTACGGAATAAATACATTTATAAGTAAAAAATAAAATAGTAGGTTGTATTAGTTTGTTTCAGAAATTTAGATTTCTAAAACAAATCGATTTCTTTTTTAAGACGATTCAAAATGATCTTTGTGATTTCAATGAATAAAATACTTTTTGACCTTGACTTTGGGAGGTTTTACAGAACAAATACTTACAACTACTATTTTGAAAGAACGTAAGTCTGTTTACAATCAAAACATTAATGTACAAAAATTAACACGAAATAAACTAATTTTAAGGTCAAAATAAGATCGATTTACAACATAAATATATAAAGGCATTTGGCGTTATACAACCCAATAAAAAATACTCAGCATACACATGTTACATGCTCAACATGTACCTAAACTGCTGACTTGAAGGAGAGTGAAATAGCAGCCTTGCATTTTCAATGCCCGGCCGATACAACCCTAGTGCCAATTCAGCAGTTGCAGTTTTACTGGGAATATGGAACTGGAACATGGTGTCGTCATTCTATCACTGGTACCTACATTGACCAGTCGTAGACTCTGTTAATTTTAACTTAGAATAACTTACCTTTCATACGTAACTTGTAATAAAAAAATAAAGTACTTTTAAAAGTCTTTTGGTTTTTTTAACCATTGGCTGTGGCTATCTTTATTCACACGACAAATGTTTACGTGTGTAAATAATATTTATTGACTAATTTAACACTAATAAATCAAATATCGTTCAACGTTCACGAAATGCGACGACTAATGTACCTACATACATACATATTTATCTCGGTTCGTTGTTTAATATTTGTAGTAAAAACTGTAATATATTTAGATGGTTAATTAGCACACTATAGTACCTATGTTAAGGTGTTATAAAAAAAAACACAAATAGAGTTAAATATTGTTTTTCATCGTATCCCTTTGTAATAAGACGTGAGCCCTTATTTGAAGTGTTTTAAGTACGATTTGTAACTTGTTGACTCATTTTGTGAAAATTATTTGTTTGACGTGTACCTTTTGTATGATTAAATGACTATCTGACTATCTGAAAGGGATATTGTAAACATGTCATCTGAATTGTCACGTCTATATTCTCACGAATGGTACAACCCACTGTAAAAAGAGCCCCATTGAGGCTCTGTCTCCCCTTCGGGGAAAACAGCGTGTGTCCATGCTATGCATTCAAATAAAATTGATCAGTAACATCAATTTGTATTTTTACTATCTTCTGTTTTCATAAATTAATAATTTCTAAGATCGTGAGTGACCAAGTCCCACTGTTCAATCCATCGATTGAAATATTCTAGTCCGTGTAATATGAATAGCAGCCTCAATCAATTTAGCCTCTGATTTAAAGTTTTAACTATTTCTGTCAATGAAGAATGAATGGAAGGAAATAACTGACAATTATAATAGATTAGACTGCTATTGATATTACGGGCATAAGTGTGTAAAAACGATGTTTTCTTTCATAATTTTGTCATTTTGATTATATAAGTGTTACATCTTACTGACATTTTATCACAACACTCATAACAGCCACAAACATAGTCCAGATCCCATACTGTATCGCGGGTATTAGGAACTACGAATGCCATGATACCACACCCTGACCAGGAGCAAATTAAGCCCAGTGTTTCCTAAAAAAACGGCAGTTAACGCACCGCAACGTCAAACGCAAAATATCTCAAGTGGTCACGTGGTCGGTCGAACGTAGAGCTTTCAGGCTTATAGGTGAGCAACATATGGCGGAGACTAAGATCCAGAGTCTCGAGCACCGCCGTAAGGTTGCATGCCTTTCAATCTTCTATAGGTTACATTTCGGGGAATGCTCCCAGGAACTGCACGATCTGATCCCACCATCTCCTTTTCATCATAGGACGAGCAGGCGTACGGCTCAGTACCATCCTTACCTCATTAGTATACCTTCTATTCGCACAAAACGTTTCGGTTCTACCTTTATAATGCGAACTGCTAAGGAGTGGAATACACTGCCGTCGTCTGTCTTTCCTGAAAACTATAATCTGGGTCTCTTCAAGTCTAGAGTGAATAGGTGCCTTCTAGACCTTTGTGCTCCATCTTCGGCCACATCGTCACTTACCAACAGGTGAGATCGTGGTCAAACAAAGGTCTATCAATGTTAAAAAAAAAAAAAAAAAAAAAAAAATTATTATCACATTATCTACTTTGCCCGGACTTGTAGGCGTATTTTGTTGGAAGAAGTTATGTCCTGGCTGTTGGCTTTTTTAGGAGTGGTTTTACTGTATCGATAGTTCAGAGAAGGAAAACTTGACACAAACCCGGCTGGGTCTAAGTTGTAAAGCACCTGCAACCGAACCGACACCGCACGTATTGACTCGTCATTCCTGTGGGTCCTGTCGGTAAGGTCGAGAGGGTAGCGTAGGTTCCTGGGAAGGCCTACGGTATCAAAACTATGTCCCAGGCAGTGTGGCGTCAGTGGAGAGGACACTCTACCTACTTCAGCTTGCTGAGGAGTGGATAACAACACGGGGAGTGGCAGTGACATGTTATAAGCGCACGCAGATAGACGTGAGCGCAGGCGCCAGGGGTCACTCTCGTCAGTGAGAGGGTCCATCGTAGGCCCATTGATTAGTTAACGCCCGCTTCAAGCCGGGCAGCCCCCGGCCAGTAAGTTACTAGTCCGTCTCGGTGCTGTCTTATTTCCTTTGGGTGTGGGGAAAACTAGGATAAAAACTAGACAGGCGGTGCCGTTACTTGTTACACCTGCAACTAACAAGAAGAAAGAATACAACTCCACCAAAAAACTTATCCATGCGATTTGCAACATGAGATGTCCAAACTATGAGGACAGGCTTCCCGGACACCTGTGGAAGTTTTATTCGGGACTTAAACCTTTGCAAAACAGCTGTCATAGACACTGAATTATTTAAACCTAATATAATGATAGCGGCTCTTCAGGAGACTAGGCTGCCAGATGATATCCCTTCGTGAACTTCAGATCACATTCTTCTGAAAGGGTACAGGGAACATATTGAACATACGTGGAGTTGGATTTGTGATACGAAATAATTTGCTCAATTCTGTTGAAGGTCCACGAGGAATTTCAGAACGTTTAATGGTTCTACGCATGATGACATCCAGTGGATATGTTACCATTATTTCAGCTTATGCACCTACTTTAAACTCAACACCCCAAAAGAAAGATCAATTTTACGACCAATTTACTGAAACGGTGCGTTCGGTGCGTTCAAGTGATCGCCTTATCATCCTTGGTGATCTCAATGCTCGAGTAGGTAATGACACGGTAGCCTGGCCAGACTGTCTTGGTAATCATGGCGTAGGGAATATAAATGAGAACGGTCAGCGCCTCTTGGAGTTTTGCTCCCAAAACCTAAATGCTTTATAAACCTACTTGACATGTAACAATAATCTGTTATAATCATGAGCTAGAACTAATCAACCCTCTGGCCCACGTCAACCCCAGAGTCAATGAATGATCCAGTATGAATCAACCAAAAAATCAGCTGGCTATAAAAAAATTAAAAAAACGCAACCGATTTGGTTTCGACCGTGACGCAAGCGAAATCCTCGGCTCCCCGAATTCCGCGACGCGAGTATTCCCCAACCCCCGCGGGTGTCACCGACGCGATTGCGACGCAAAGAAAATCAACGACTCTCGAATTCCGAATCTACCTAATCACACGACGCGAGCAAAATCCACTACTTCCCGAATTCCGAATTTGCGCTCTGCCACCACCGCACGCGAGGCAAACAAAATCCGCGACCTCATCATCTAAGTAAAGTGATTAATATCTTATCTAATAGAGTACAAAAAGTTGATGTTGGTTGAAAGCCCTTTTGATCGAGTTACCTTAGACGCGGACTTTGGGGTTAACTATTGATATGGGGGCGTCACAGTGAATCATATCCCTAAAAAACATAGTCATACTCAATCCCTTTCCTTTTTCAAACCATCAGTCAATTGTAATGTAAGCATTATTCACTCGGTATTGTCTGCCATAAATTATAAAAGTTGAATGCACGTTGTACTGCACGGTGTATTATACTTGTTATTTAAATAGATTGTTTTATTATTTTCATTATATCCCTTACAAGCAACATATGTAATCAACATGTCATTGTTTCATTTCAATCATCCTTTTACTGCAATATAGCGGCCGGTCCAAGTGGATGTGGGATATCAAGTTCTGTTACTAACTTTTCACACCACCTGCTCGACAATGGCCAATTACATATCATGCTGCCTCAACAAAACGTAAAGCATTGTCTCCCAAGGGATATAAAGTTGTATGAAACTTCCTAGGGAATAAAGTGATTTGAATTTGGAACGTCAAATTCGTGTGGAAGTTCGTGGAAAACTCAAAGTAAAAAAAAGCCCATATGGCATTGTAATAAGGTTTATTTGAAAATCTAACTGACCACCATAAACAGAACACCAAAAAAGGTACGTTTACAGAGAACACAGACCAAGAGTGTACAACAAAGAATGTGAAACAAAAGACGGTGTTTGGTGCTGTGATTTTCAGTGAATTTTTATCGTCTCGCAGAAGGTGTGAAAAGTGGAGTATATGCTCCTCTGGGATAAAGCCTGTGTTCGTCTTGGGTAGCTTGACCCCTCGCTTCACTCAGGACTCTATTTAACACCCTAGAGTCCCTCGTTACTGTTGTGTCATTCAGAAATATAAATGTGGGTATTTTAATAAATAAAGAGTCAGTCGATACTGAGCTGTTGGTCGTTTCACTTCATGGTGACAGCGGTGAATTAAATATCGTCGCTGCGCATGCAAATTCCGCTATGTAAAAAAACCTAACTTTTCAGGAGACGCCAAAAACTGTTTTTTTCACAAACGAGTCATAAAATTTAAAAACTAGGTATGCAAATAATTAGACTTGGTGTAGATACATTAAAAAACAGTGTTTTTTTTCTTTTTAATACAATACTCTAGGTGCTGGAATTTTTTTCACCCGATTTTGCCACATAGATGTTTTTTTTTTGCGCCCTAAATACCGCTTTGTGACTTTTCGTCACATGACGGAATTATTCTTCTACTAGATATTTATTTAATTGGGCCTACTTAAAACACATAGCGTATTTACCAAACGATTTGTAAATAGTTAAACTAGTTTAAACTAGTTTTTTGAGGATGAAAGTTACCGGCGTCTGTAGGGAAACACCCTCGCGACCCTACACGTGATCCTGGGTGGTGCTAAAAGGGCATCAACATTTCTGGTGGTAGGCTTCAGCCGCGGCTTGTCACCACCCACCGTACAAAGCCAGTCCGGAAGTGACAATGTCGTGTTTCGGATTGATGTCCGGTGCAGCCATCGTGGGACGGGTCTGAGCAGTTCTTGCACTGGACTCAGCATGAGTGCGTTAGAGACCGCACTGGTGCGAGTGAGCCAGGAGGCTAGGCTTGGAGGGTAGCGGGATCCGAAGCACCGTTCTTCACTGGCCGAATGCAGGTTCTAGGGGGCCCAACTAGTTAGTCAAAGGCATGACGCCATGATGATAGTCACTCATGAAAGGATGCCCCGCCGCCTCGCAAAAATCCCAGAATGCTCCATCGTGCCAGTTGGCGACCGGATGAGAGGACCTGATAACCATTCCTGGGGGGGGGTTCGAGCATCCCCGCAGTCTCCAGGGTAGTCCTCCACAGGCGCAGGAGCCTGTTTTATGTCTTTTGGCTCGCTGACAAGTGCCTTGTTCAACATATTTTCCCACAAACCTTAACTCACTCAAAAAACCATGAAAAAGGCTAAAATCAATAAGTTGTGATCACAGCGGAAGCTCATCCTCGCGCTTCAAGTGCACCTCTCTAACATTCGAGGACTGCACTCCAATCTCGATCCGGTCCATCACCATCTAGAGACCACTAAGCCGCACTTATAATTCCTCACGGAGACGCAGATCCACTCTCCTCCCGATACAGCATACCTCACATACCCAGGCTATGTACTGGAGCACTATTTTAAACCCAAATCTGGTATCTATATTTATGCCCGGAACGACATTTGCTGTCTGCGTCTGCGTCTGCGTGACCTTGAATAACCCAATTTCTCCGTTTTATGGATTTTGGTGGACACCGGCTCAGATAAGATTATCTACGCCGGTCTATATCGATCACATTCTGGAGATCTCGAGAAAACCAAGTTGTTTAACTACATCTGTGAGGCAGCGGATGTGGCTGAAAAACGGTACTCTGATTACCAACTGGTGCAACTGGGGGACTTTAACGCCCACCATCATAATAGTGGCTGTCCCCATACCAGATCACTAAGTCACTAACCTTGCTGGGAGAGAGGCGTGCAAACTTGCACTCACGCTAAATCTCACTTAGCTATGAGGCAACCAGAATTCCTGACGTTGAGGACCACACAGCCAACTGCCTGGACCTTCTGCTGACGAACGAGCCAGATCACCACTCAGAATCAGTCATGTCTTCTTTGGGAACGTCAGATTACTGTGTGGTGAGGTCTGTATCTTCATACTCGCCACCCGATCCGTTGCCCTGAGGTAGTAGGCGAGTGTGGCGTTACAAGTCAGCAGATTGGGATGAGATGCGACATTTCTTCGCTTCTTATCCTTAGCAGTAAGCCTGCTTTTCTTCTTGTGACCCGACGATCTGTTCTGATGTCGTTTTGGAGGTGATCAAAAGAGCAATGGAGTATTTTATTTTATTCTCCGATGCTTCACCTTCAGGAAATGCTCACCCAAGGTTTATTTCCACGTGTGCTAGCGCCAGAAACGCAAAAATATGTGGCATACCTAGCCTGGGTTAACGCAAGAAACGGTAAAACCTCGGATGCACGGATTAAGAAGGAAGCCTATAACAAAGCCGCCAAGTCCTGCAAGGAGGTGATACGGAAGGCTCGCTTCGATCGAATTGGCCGTCTGGGGGCTAAACTTGCTGCATATCCTGCGGGAAGTAAAGCTTTCTGATCTCTGGCTATGTCGGTGAAAGCAAACTTCAGCCACCCTTCACTCCCCCCATTACTGAAACCAGATGGTTCCCTAGCTCACGTTGCGGTTGAGAAAGCAAGTTTATTTGCAACTCAATTTGCGGAAGCTTCGCGTCTAGACACTTCTGGCGAAACTCCACCTCGTTCCTCGTTGCGTAGCTTCAATGCATGAAATTCGCATCCAGCTAAAACATATCTCTGCAAACTCTAACTTTAATACCACCTTCTCTTGGCAAAGAGCAGTCAACTCCAGCACCTTTTCGTGTCGATATATCATTTTCAATGGCTTTACGTCTTTTTATCATTTGTCTAACTGCCACCAAACCCAAAACGTGGGCTTTTTTGGCTTCCCAAGATGACGGAGACCAAAAATGAATCGAAAATGTCTCTTCGCCCTTGCTCATTGACAGAACCGCAAATAAAGTACCTTACAGAAACGCCGACAGCACCATGATTACAAGGAACTGCTTTTAGCTGCCTTTGAGTCTTCTAAGTCGGATCATAGTTCCCCCTGCCTCATATTCTTATTCATACCATCATATTCTTTGCCATCTACATACTTATAGAACTTTGTTATACTTTCTCTTGTTCTTTAAAGATATCTACTATATAACTATATCATTGTTGTCTCACTCACGCGGCGTCTGTTTGAGAAACCCGCTATGTGCCGGTGCCGGGCGCAATTCCATTAGACTCACTCAGAAGTAAAATTGCGCTATGTGTCTATTGCGCACATAGGGCCATTTGCATTACTACATTTGGATTAAATTCACATAGCTGAAAATGCTATCTCCTAAACCAACAGAGATGCTAAAAATCGGGGTTTGCAGGCACACGCGCCTTTGAAAATTGAACAAAATGGCATTAATAACAGATTTTAAAAAAAAAACACATAGCGGAATTTGCATGCGCAACGACGATATTGTTTAATTGAATAGTAAATTGTGCATTATCGGAGTTAAAAGTAAAAATCAACAAAAAGTGTTCACAATTCAACTAAAACAATGGAACATGCGCGGCTGAGCTATCGTTGGATGGAGGTCCGGCGAATCGCGCTGACGCGTTGAGAAAATGGCTAAAACTTTTTCAAGTATTTCTCAAAGCGTTGGGAGTTTATTAGGAAACGAAGGATGTGCAAGCCAGTTTATTGATCAACCTTATTGGTCTCGAAGGTTACGACATATTCCTCACTTTCAAATTCAGTTCGGAAAGTGAAAAAATTTAATAATACAACGGCCATTTTGGAACGAAACCCAATACTACGATGGTGAGGTCCAAGTTTTTCACGAGAAACCAAGAAGAGGGAGAAAATATCGACGAGTACGTGACAGCTTTAAAACTTCTGAGCCAGCAATGCGAATTCGAACAGCTGGAGGATAGCTCGATTCGTGATCGCATCGTTTGTGGCGTTCGAGAAAGTAACGTTCGTGATTGGTTACTACGTAGTGAACAGCTCACACTCGAGAAGGCTGTAGTCATATGCCAATCGAACGAAATTACCAATGAGGAATGTCGTAAAATAAAAGGTGTTAAGTGCGAGTCGAAGAGTGTGTCGGTGGATGCCGTGGGGAGCTCGCGAAGAGCGTGGCGACGCACGCCTGGCGGCGCCGGTGGCTGGGCGCAGTAGCGCAGGCGCGGGGCCACTGGCGTCTGAAGCGGCCGCGCAAGCGCGCGCAGCATGTGGGCAGCAGCAGCGGCGAAGGCGGCGGCACCTCGCAGCCTGCGCGTGATCAGGCGTGTGCTGCCTGTTCGACTGCATATTGTGATGGTGGATTCCGTTTCCCGGCGAGAAATGTGACGTGTTTTTTGTGCGGTAATAGAGGTCACTATCGAAAAACGTGTACATTGAATAGATCCAATAGGGTGTTCCAGGTACATGAAGAAAAGGAGGACGATCTATACTATATCTCCTCTGTGGGTGCTCCGAATGATTCGTGGTCCGTGGACAAATGGTATGAGACTTTAATCCTTATAAACAACATGACAAAACATCTGTTCAAGTTAGATACCGGCGCCGATTTGAATGTTATCTCTAAAGATAATTACCTAAAGTTAGGTTTTACATTGCATGACTTGAGTCCGGTCAAACCCAAAGCGATGTCTTATTGTGGGGGTTTGTTGCCTATTGTGGGATCGTGTGTTATGAAATGGATGTATAAAAATAAGGAGTACTGCATAAATTTTGTTGTATCTTTTTTTTTTTTTTTATACTACTTGGATGACGGAAAAAGCAAGAGGCCCACCTGATGTTAAGCGGTAACCTCTGCCTATGAACAGTGCATTACCACATAGGTCACGTCCACCTAGGACGCACCCTATGTGGCATTGCACTGCGCCCGCCACCCTGACACATAAAGATGAAAAGTCTCATGTGCCTGTAATTTCACCGGCACCCTTACCCTTCAAACCGGAACACAGCAATGCAAGCACTACTGCTTTGCGGCAGAAATAGGTACGGTGGTAGTACTTCCCCGGACGAACTCTTTCACAAAAAAGCTCTACTACTATCTGATCATAATTGTGAAAGTATTTAAGGCAAACATGCCGTGGATGAAATTAAATTAGTGCAACGGGTATATTGTATAAATATAGACAACTATGGTGATTTGTTTGAAGGTCTCGGGCGGGTACCGGGGCATTATACCTATAGACAAAGACTCATCTCCTTGCATTTGCCCGGTGAGAAAAATACCTATTAGCATGAGAGGGAAATTGCAATAAGAAAGGTGACTCACCCTACTCCTTGGGCGAATGCTATTGTAGTAGCGGCTAAAAAAGACGGTAACATTAGAGTTTGCTTAGATCCACGACCACTCAATAAAATCATACGTCGTCAACATTTTCCATTGCCAACTTTAATGGAAATAGCTACACAGTTGAAAGGGGCTGAATGATGGGTTTTGGATGATTTCGCTTGATGATGAGAGTGCAGACTTGTGTACTTTTAGGACTCCATTCGGGAGGTTCCAGTACTTACGGCTACCGTACGGGATCAACTCAGCTTCTGAGGTTTTCCATTCAAGAGTAAAACAGCTGCTTGAAGGGCTAGAAGGGGTAGACTCATTTATAGATGATATTATTGTTTGGGGCTCAGATGAGAGTGAGCATGATGAACGCCTGAAAGGATTAATGTACAGAGCAAGAGAAGTAGGCATAAAGTTTAATCGCGAGAAATGTGTGTTTAAAGTCTATGAGGTTACGTATCTGGGACATAGGTTTAGCGCTGAAGGAATGAGAATAGACGACAGTAAGTTGAAAGCCATCAAAGATATGCCGTGCCCCCAAAATAGACAAGAATTAGAAAGATTTTTAGGAATGGTGAACTATCTATGTAAATTTATTCCCAACTTTTCTGAAAAGGCAACTCCGTTTAGGAATCTATTCAAGAAACAAAATGAATGGGTGTGCGGAGCATGTGAGGACGAAGTAGTGAAAACGTTAAAGAATGATTTGTGTAGCGCGCCAGTGCTAGCGCTGTTCGCGGCCGACGAGCCGGCCGTGGTATCGGTGGACGCCAGCTCGCACGCGCTCGGGGCGGTCTTGTTGCAAAATGGTCATCCAGTAGAATTTGCCTCCCTCACTCTAACTGAAACTCAACAGCGATGTGCTCAAATAGAGAAAGAGATGTTGGCTATTGTCTTCGCGCTCGAAAGATTCCATCAGTATGTATACGGCAAAAGTGATGTACTCGTAGAAACTGATCATAAACCTTTAGAACCGCTATTTAAAAAATCCTTAAGTGCTGTTCCGGCTAGGTTACAGCGCATGATGCTCCTTGTTCAAAGGTACGACTTTTCCGTCATGTATAAACCGGGAAAATACATGTACGTAGCAGACGCGCTGCACTTCCAGAATTAATGCATGACAGAGTTTCGGATGAGGTTTAGATTCAATCCTGTTTTTTAATAAAAAAAACGCGTCTTTTAGTGATGAGAAAATTAATTTAGTAAGAGAACACACAAAATGAGATGTAACTTGTCAGTTGCTGATTAATAACATAAAAGAAGGTAACAGATGAAAGAGTGAGGTTGTAACTAATCAAACGTGCTGACTGATTATTCGTTTACTTCACAAACATATTTAAGATTAAAAATGTCGTGCAGTTCAAGAAATCAAGCAAGTAAAACATGCTAAGAATAACAAAATAAATAAACAACATGAAATTATTCATTATTTAAAAATTATATACATAATGGAACTGTTAAGAATCGCTCCGCCGCCGCCGAGATCTACCCACATCGTTCCGTTTAATATTTAAAGAGCTTGAAAGCTTGAGCTTGTTAGGAGAATTTGGAATAATTTTCACTAGAAACGGGATATTTACCATGATTTCATTCGTTTTACGTTTTTCGTTTCTAGTGAAAATTATGTACATAACCATGATAGTTTCAAAAGTTAGAATTTGGAATGTCTGTAAGAAACAAATAAAACAATAGAAATTGAGCGGAGTGAATGACCTTTGCTGTTGGAATCGTATAACGCCGATAGTAGCTCTGGTAGTGGCACCGATAATGGCACCGGTAGTGGCACCGGTAGTGGCACCGATAATAGCACCGATAATGGCACCGGTAGTGACACCGATAATGCACCGATAATGGCAGCGGTAGTGGCACCGATAGTGGCACCGATAATGGCACCGGTAGTGGCACCGATAGTGGCACCAATAATGGCACTGGTAGTGGCACCGATAGTGGCACCGATAGTGGCACCGGTAGTGGCACCGGTAGTGGCACCGGTAGTAGCACCGATAATGGCACCGGTAGGAGGTTTTAGGGGTTGGGTTTAGAATCTTGCCGCACGAATTAAGGGGGGAGAGTGGGAGGGAGGCATGGAGTGGGGTAGGGGACACCCCCCCTATAGTGGGGATGTGCGGAAAATAATAGTTTTGGAAAAAAAAATAAAGAAGTTTTGAGGTTAAGTATGAATTTTTTGTGAGGTTAAGTATGAAGTTTTATAATTGGAAGTGTCGGACTCCGGTATGAGACTCATAATCGACTCAGGGCATTCCGACATGAGTAGGTTAGGTTCAAAATAAGTGACAGAACCGACACGGAGCACCCCGACTCCACGTGGTCTTGTGCGTCACGCCCCTAGAGTGTATATAAAAACGCGGAGCCAGTAGCTCGCGTGGGAGGTCCTGAGCGGAGCAAGCCCGTGAGGCCGAGCGGATCGAAGGGGGGAGGTGGCGAGCGAAGCGAGCCGGCGACCTCCGTAGTGTAGCGAAGGTCGAATGGGTGAAGCGACACTCAGGGGCAACCTCGCGAGAGTACTGGCGAGAGCCCATACCAGAGTCCGACACTTCCAATTATATAACTGCATACTTAACCTCACAAAAATAACATACTTAACCTCAAAACTTCTTTATTATTTTTCTCCAAAACTATAAGTTTCCGCACATCCCCACTCTAGGGGGGGGCGTCCCCTAAGACCCCCCTCCCCCCCTCCCCCCACCCTCCCCCCTTAATTCGTGCGGCACGATTCTAAACAATACCCCTTGGAAAATCATTGGTAAGTCAATTGTTTTTAAAACTTTTGTAATATTGTGTCTTATTGATTAAATTGATAGCTTGTGTGTACCTTACAGATAAAATAAATTAAACTAAAGTAATTAAAGTAATTAAAAAAAAAAATATACTTTGCGTTTATGTTGCGTTTATGTTTACATTTATGCTTACGTGTGCGTTTATGTTACGCTTGATTGCGTTGACGTTTATGTTGCGTTTGTGTTATGTTTACATTTACGTTTGCGTTTACGTTTGCGTTTACATTCATTGTTTCGAATACGTTTATGTTGCGTTTATGTTTACATATATGCTTACGTGTGCGTTTATGTTACGCTTGATTGCGTTGACGTTTATGTTGCGTTTGTGTTATGTTTACATTTTACGTTTGCGTTTACGTTTTTACAAAATCACAATAATACAGAGTTTTACAATACAAAAAAGCCGGCACATGTCATCATTATGTTAAAAGAGTGGCATAATTTACGAGTTTGCATGCGTAGCTCACATTAGGTATCAAAGTAAATGGATCCGAGCGTAATTTTAGATTCTTGAAATCAATTTACGTATTCCACCCCAAATACAATACAACCCCGTTCCTTGTATCTTTCAAAGCCTAGCCCCATTATCAACAACTCGTTTGTTAAGGTTAATTTTCCATTATTCATTACCTAATCCCATCCTCGTCGCCATATGTTGTGTCGTACACCCGTACACCAAAAGTAAGTATTCCTGGTTCCTTAGTAGCGGCTTCGACAGATCCTCAATCTCCACAACACCATCTTGGTATCACCGCCATCACCGACCGGCTCCTACCATAGACTAATGTCTTGTTGTCCTTTCTACCGTCTACATGGAAACAGGCACAGACATGTTCTGTCAGCCACAGAATGCCACAGACTCACATTATGATTCAGGCACATACACTACACCATCAAAATTACGAAGTGGAACCACAAATAACGCGAGCGTAGCCGCGGGCGTTAGCTAATAAACTATATCCTATAAGCACGTATTATGTAGTGTATATTTTGTTTATCCGCAATTTTTTAATTCTATTATCAATATTTTTCGCAGCGCACGCGATGTAAATAATATTTTGGGTAATTTTTTACACCTTGGGTTACATTACTGGAGTTTTAGTAAGGATACCTAATTTTTTTGAAATATAGTTTAGCCTTAAGGTGGTCGCTTTTCCATACAAACGTATTAGCACAAATATGGGCAAACAGAGTATAATTTTACACTGAAATGACTGTTGTTGGCTTTTATATTGGTCATCATTTGCGTCAACACATATTTGGTTGAAGAAAACAGTGGATTAATAGCGAAAATAACATCGAAATTTTAGTTCATTTATGTCAGTGTGTGAGTGTACACTGACAGTGTCACACACATAGCCGCAGATTAGATAACAGTAACATGTCACTTACACGCGACGTTGTCAGCTCGTGACTTACGCCGGCTAAGCGCTGTTGCCGCTTCGATCTGTCATATCATAATTAGCTCGGATAGAAAATATTAGAAAAACAAACATTTAGGATTGGACATGTGTATGTGAATCAGCCAGACAGCCGGAGGCCGCAATGCATTGCAAGGTCTCTACATATGAACTTTGTATAAATAATGGGAGAAAATTAAATTACAAACAACTAGACAGAAATTACAGACAAATATAATATTATCTTAATTACGTAAAAATTAAATTAAATACTACTAGCTGATCATAATTACCTATATATTTACGCACAAGGTTTTTTGAACTGAGACCTCACGAATACACACGGTTTAGGTAGGTTACCTTATTTATTTCGAAAAAATATCTATGTACATCCACATGTGGTTCGAAAAGTTAGACCTTCAACGTCGTTAAAATTCCTAGAAACGGGAGGTCAACAAAGAATGTTATACACTGGTTGTTATTTTATAGAGTAGGTACCTACAAGTTTCAAGATTCATAAATTTTAGACTTTTCCCAGTATTTGTATCATAAAAGCTACAAACGTAAAAAAAACAGCGTTGTAGGATTAGTGGAAGTACCCTAGAGGTTTTGTTTTTTTACATTTTTGATTTACCCTAACATCTCAGAAACTAAAATAGTTTTGAAATGTCGAAGCGAGGAACTTTCATATGACACCACATGTGATCTGATATTCTCACTTTTTTTTACCTCCTCTTGGACCCCAATATCTCAACAACCCCCCGACCGATATAGCTCATAACCTTACCAACAAATTACCTACAAATTCAAATTCTTACCAAAAAACCTTACCAAAATCTGGACTAAGTTATTTTTGTTTGTATAGTTATCACAATATTGTAATTGATTAGTAGTATTAATGAATTGATTAAGAATTAATTTAACCAATGAATGTAATAGAGACGTACCTATTTTAAAACATTTGCATGCTTGTGAAGCAAGAACATGTGCTCCTCACTACAACATAAGGCCTTCCATGTATCCTACCATGTTCTAGCAAATAAACTGATTTCATTTCATTTCATTTCCTTTCATTTCATTTCATTTAATTTCATTTCAATTGTACCAATACTATCACCTCCCAATCAAATTTCATGAAGATCGGATTAACGGTTCGGAAGTTATGCTCGGACAAACATACATACATACATACATACAAATGCCAATTCTTCCAAGTTGAATCAGAGAACTCGCTTCGCTCATTCAATATTTAAAAAAAAAAAACATAGTATTGCCTTGTTTCAGTCGAAGTCAGTTCTGTGTAGGTAGGTGAAACTACAATCTTCAAACAAATTCGTTGAAATGATTCCTAGGGGTCTTATTCATTATAATTGCGAGTTAGGGTCTTCGGAAGGTTCAGATATGCAGGCCCAGGGTGGGTATTGAACATTTTGCCTCCTGCTTAGAAGACAAGAGTTCATCTTACTATGACATGTTATGTCTGTTCGTGTATGTCACAGCCACTTTTTTCCGAAACTATAGGATCTATGCTGTTGAAACTTGGTAAGTAGGTGTATTCTGTGAACCGCATTCAGATTTTCACAAAAAAATAGAAAAAAACAAAAAAAAAATGGGGGTTCAGTTCTAAGTATTAGTACTTAGAACTGAAACTCAATTTTTTTTTTCATCAAACCCGTTGGTGTGGGGTATCTATGTATAGGTCTTCAAAAATGATATTGAGGTTTATAATATAACTTTTTTCTAAACTGAATAGTTTGCACGACAGACACTTCCAAAGTGGTAAAAAGTCCCCCCCCCCCCCAACCCCGTAACTTCTAAAATAAGAGAATGATAAAACTAAAAAAAAAATGTACATTACCATGTAAACTTCCAACGAAAATTGGTTTGAACGAGATCTAGTTAGTAGTTTTTTTTTAATACGTCATAAATCGTAAACCATCCAAGAACTTTGATATTATGTTACTTGCTGCTACGGAACCCTTCATGGGCGACTCCGACTCGCACTTGGCCACTTTTTTTTTTAATTTCCATAATATTATTTGCATGCAATGCATATCAGCCGGCCTAGCCAAAAGACATTCGCTTCGAAGCGATTCCATTCCTTTCTAGGCGCTAGTCCAGATGGTACGTTCCTAAGCACTAATTTATTACTGGTAGGTAATTGTGTTTATACTGTACTAGCCATTTCACCGCAGCTTGGCAAACAAACAAACAAACAAAACAACAAAGTTTACATATTTACAGGGAATTAATTTTGTAAAACTTAAAAAAAAACCGAACGAAATAAAACGGCTGAACCGATTTTGATCCAACAAAGCTAAGAACACTCCCGGCAAATACACCTATCAAACAAAAACAAAAAACGATTTCGGTTCATCCGTTCGGGAGCCACGTTGGGACATACAGACACACACACACACACACAGACACGTCAAACTTATAACACCCCTTCGTTTTTCGTCGGGGGTTAAAAAATACAAAATAATAGTGAAGATAAATAAAAAAGCATAAAAAAGATAAATATTTTATACATAGTGTAATACAAATTAACAATCTTTTTTTTTAAGGAGAATTAGCCTTTTTGAAATGCAATCCTTTCCCTCATTGTCTCGCAAGTCGCAAAGGCCTCGAAATTAAAAATAATATAATTAATTTTTATTGAATGGGTTATCCTCTCTTTTAACCCCCGACGAAAAACGAAGGGGTATTATAAGTTTGACGTGTCTGTGTGTGTGTGTGTCTGTCTGTCCCATCGTAGCTCCCAAACGGATGAACCGAAATCGTTTTTTTTTGTTTGAAAGGTTTATTTTTCGGGAGTGTTCTTAGCTTTGTTTGATCAAAATCGGTTCAGCCGTTCAGCGTTGGGGTTTTTTTTTTTAATTTTTACAAAATTAATTACTAACTCAACTATAATCTGGACCTCTTCAAGGCTAGAGTGAATAGGTGCCTTCTAGACCTTTGTGCTCCATCTTCGGCCGCATCGTCACTTACCAACAGGTGAGATCGTGCACAAACAAAGGTCTATCAATGTTAAAAAAAAAAAAAAAAAAAACTTGTTGAAAATAGGGTCAACTGCGGATTTCCTCAATGAAGAATTGTTACTTCGTCGGCTTTATTTCTCAAACTCAAGACATCACAATAATGGAAATGGAGCGCGACGAATTATTCCCATTTGTCACACTGATCTGTCCCCCCTAAGGTGACAGTTAGAACAAAAAAGTTGGATCTGTCCCCCTGTTGCGTGATTGGGTGATGGCTGGTACATTTGCGTGTAATTTTAATTTTAATTTTAGATTATTGTATGGAACCCTTCGTGCTAGAGTCCGACTAGCACTTGGCAGTTTATTTTTTATTTTTTATGATACAAATTGGCAAACTAGCATACGGCCTGATGTGAAGTGGTCACCGTCGCTTATAGACACCGGCAACACCGGGGGTAATTGTCGATGCGCTGCCTACCCTGAAGGAATTTATGACCATTTTTCATGAAATAAAACATGGTTACGTACGACATGTACGACACGGGAAAACCTCAGATGGAAGCTCATTCTATAGTTTATAGGCACAGAATAAATAATAGTACTTTATGGGGAAGAAATGATCTCGAGAAACGAGTCGTTCGAGAAACCCAGGGTTCTATGATGTGCGGATGAGCTTTGTCACGGTGCCGGGAAGAGCGATGGTAAAATCTCGATGCGAGGATGAGATCGGAAAGCTCGTCAGAACATTCCCCGTTGTAGAGGCGGTAGATCACGCAAAGAGATCCGATAGCTCTGCGTTGGCTAAGCGGTTCTAGAGTATCGGAGAGCTTGGGGTCACCGATGATGCTAATGGCTCTTCTCTGTAAGGAGTCAAAACGAAGCAGCTGGTACTTGGGTGCCCCGTGCCATAGATGGGAACAGTTTCTACGTGCGGCCTTACTTGTGCTTTGTAAAGCAATAGCCATTTATGCGGCGTAAAATAAAGTTTCTATGTGCATTATATTATGGGGGAGGCCTATGCCCAGCCGTGGACTTCAGTTGATCTAAACTGAATGATCTATCAATAAAAGCTGAAAGTAAATAAATCTTTAGAAAAAAAAGCGGCCAAGTGCGAGTCGGACTCGCCCATGAAGAGTTCCGTAGCAGCAAGTAACATAACATAAAAGTTCTTGGATGGTTTACAACTTATGATATATTAAAAAAAACTACGTACTAGATCTCTTTCAAAACAATTTTCGTTGGAAGTTTACATGGTAATGTTCACCATTTTTTTTTGTTTAGTTTTATCATTCTCTCTCTCGCAAACTATTCAGTTTAGAAAAAAATGATATTAGAAACCTCAATATCATTTTCGAAGACCTATCCATTGATACCCCACACAGGTTTGATGAAAAAAAAATGTGTTTCAGTTTTAAGTATGGGGAACCCCAAAAACTTATTGTTTTTTTCTATTTTTGTGTGAAAATTAGTTTCGGAAAAAAGTGGCTGTGACATACACGGACAGACAGACATACATGACGAATCCATAAGGGTTCCGTATTTTTTTTTTTCGGAACCCTGAAAAACTACTTCATAGCTAGGAATTTATACCCAATACAACATAAATACATACATAGACACACGCCTTTTTCCCCGAAAGAGTAAGCAGAGCCTCTCATGTGCCTCTTTTCACTGTGGGTTGCACCATCGTGGGAAATACACGTGACAAGTGGTGAGCTCATCGCCGCCATTGCTTCCCACGACTGACTCTGCTAATGCTTTCTTCCAGTATAATACATTCCTGAAATAAGCTAGCAGTCAGGAACTACAAGCTAACTACAAGTCCAGGTATAAGACTTAATAAAATTAGTGTGCTGATGAAAATGAGCCTAAGCACGGCCAGTTTACTATTATCCATCGAGGAGTTCCGCTGTCCACGTTCCGTCTCCATCATCAGATCAGCTCGCTTTCACCATAGTATTGTACTGTCATCGGAACTAGATAGGTACGAGTATGCCAAATTTCAGCTCAATCGGATATCGCAGGAGACACCATTGTTGCCACCCGTGAAATATAGTAGTAGTAGAGCTTTTTTGTGTAAGAGTTCGTCCGGGGAAGTACTACCACCATGCCTATTTCTGCCGCAAAGCAGTAGTCCTCGCATTGCTGTGTTCCGGTTTGAAGGGTAAGGGTGCCGGTGAAATTACAGGCACATGAGACGTTTCACCTTTATGTCTCAGGGTGGCGGGCGCAGTGCAATGCCACATAGGGCGCGTCCTAGGTGGACGTGCCTATGAGGTAATGCACTGTTCATAGGCAGAGGTTACCGCTTAACATCAGGTGGGCCATCAGCATGTTCCGTCATTCTAGTAGTATAAAAAACAAAAAACATTCTGAATGCAATGCTTGACTTGTTGCTGAAAATACCGAAATTGATATATGTGTGCCTATAATATTTGAGGAGTTCCCTCAATCTTCATGGATTCCATCATCAGAAAAACATTTTAATGAAAATGGCACCAATCTGGAAGTATATCATGTAATTTTTTTTCCTAATCGTTACGTAAATGGTATGAGGTAACAAACATAATAAAAAACTCTGGAATTGATAACCTCCTCCATTTTTTGAGGTCGGTTAAGAATCGAGTACCTACTTTTTGATTTGAAATAAGGACACACCACAACACTCACTTCACAAACATAATATTGGCTGAAGCAGAATCAGTGTATTTTGTAGATCATTACAAAAACATTTATAAAAAAAAAATAGTCTGGTATCGAACCCAGTACTGTGGGTTTAGTGTCGAGAGATCTAGTCACTGGTTCACAAAAAAAAAGTAAAAAAAAAATACAAAAAATATAGGCAGTATAGAATCGAACGCAGTAACGTGGGTTCAGAAGTTCTGAGTCGACAGTCCAAGCCGCTAGTCCAACTATTTTGAAATTCGCGCGCCGAAATTAGCTTATAGTTCTAATACAATAATATCCTTGACTGTGTGCGTGAGTAGGCTTTCATATTGCTCGGAATTTGCTCGGCACAAGTATGTTAAAACTAGAGACTAAAATAACCTGAAATATAGCTAGGTACATAGCAAATAAACCACCATTTGCGTGAACGTTAGTGTTATGACATAATATGCACATTTTAATTCATAAATACATAAAATACTTCAAAATTTGGCAACAGCGCCATCTATTGACGCTGTCGTGCCTAGCTGACCACGAGGAACAACCTTAACCCGTTTAGTTTTAGTTTCACCCGGGGATAGTGTTTTGTTTCTATTCTTATACGAGTAAGTACTTCTCAGAATGGCGGAACAAGCAGATGGCCCACCTGATATTAAGTGGTACCCTCTGCCTATGAACAGTGCATTCCTCATAGGTCACGTCCACCTAGGACGCACCATAATGTGGCATTGCACTGCGCCTACCACCCTGAGACATAGAGATGAAAGTCTCATGTGCAAGTAATTTCACCGGCACCCTTACCCTTTAAACCGGAACACAGCAATGCGAGCACTACTGCTTAACGGCAGAAATAGGTATGGTGGTAATACTTCCCCGGACGAACTCTTTCACAAAAAAGCTCTACTACTACTAAAAACTAGCTTCCCAACAGTGTAATATTTTTTCAAATCGGTTCATTAGTTTCGGAGCCTATTCAATGCAAACAAACAATCAAATCTTTCCTCTTTATAATATTGTTATTATATTACAAGTGGTTCGCCCCGAACTGAGACCTCGCGAATACACGCGATTTAGGTAGGTTACCTTATTTCCTTCGATAAAATATCTATGTACGTGAGTACATCCACATAAAATGAACGTTCTTGTCGGTTCGAACAGTTAGACCTACAACGTCGTTCAAATTCCTAGAAACGTCAACAATGGATGTTATACTGGTTAATGTTTTATAAAGTACAAGTCTAACTTTTAAATTCTTCAAAGTTAGACTTTTCCCAGTATTTGTGTCATAAAAGCAACAAACATACCAAATTTCAGCGTTGTAGGATTAGTGAGAGCTTATGGTTTTTGTCATAATCGATTTACCCTAAAATCTCAAAAACTACATAAGATACAAAAATTTAAAAAAATAGTTTTGAAATGTTGAAGCTTCATATGAAAAAAGAAAAAGCTTTCATATGACACCCGATTTGATCTGATATTCTCACTTTTTTTTTAACCCCTCTTGGACCCCAATAACTCAACAACCCCCCGACCGATATAGCTCATAACCTTACCAATTTATTCTGTGACATTACCAACAAATTGTACGAATAATAAATAAATAAATAAATAAATAATGCTGGACATTCCACACAACATTATCTAGCCCCAAGCTAAGCAGAGCTTGTGTTATGGGTACTAGATAACTGATATGTATACTTAATACCATCGAGCAACGCAGGCCTCCGTACCGGAGGGGAGACGCCATAGAGCTGTCAACCGATACATATTTATTCAGAAATATTTGGGGGGGGCTTCACGCACTCACTTACACTTTAATGCACACTTTTGTAACCAGTCGTTCTATCGCTATAAACGCACACATCTATAAACAGCAACACATCAAAAATCTTTATACACACATAGATGCTTTCTGTGTACAAACATCATGTTATGTCACAAAATTGACAGTAACATCCGTTCTAGGGACTTCCAGCACTCAAGTCGATAAATGAATAGTATCGATAACTTTTTGGTAAGAACTTACTTTGCCTACCACCAAGGGTCATTTAAAGGATTTAAGGGCGGCTAGGGATGAGGGGAGGGGTTGAACGCTCTCTGTGAAGGGGGAGTTGCTGAACCGCCCCACTTTTCGAGGATAGCATAGAGATCATTTTGTGGATAACTATGATATTTTAGATTAGTAAAAGGTAGTAGTAGGCTGGAGAGAGAGGGGGTAAACGCGGAAACTTAGAATATAGAGAAAAATCAAGAAAGTTTTGAGTACCCCAGGTACAACCTTACTTTACAACAACTCATGAGATGATTTGTTCTTGGGAAAATTGAATTAGAATTTTGTTTAAAGCTTACAATAATTTCATAAAACTATGGGCTGGCAAGTCAAAAGAGACGAAAGGAAAGAAAAGGAAAATCCCACGACACAGGACGGACACTCAGGACACGACTTTTCTTGAAAAGGAGTAAACGAGTTCAAACTGGAAAATGCTTTTGTTAATTTATCGTGATCACGTATCCCACAACCTAGGTAGGCATGCAACTTTTTACGAAAAACTATCACACCTCTAGATTTGTAATATCACATAGTAATTTAAATTCATGTCTAGATAAGTTCACACATGAAAAAACTAGTAAAAATAACTTGGAAGCCCTTGCAAGCCTAGCTAGTAATATCTTGGAGCAACACGGCGGTCGCTGGAGGTCACACGAGAGAGACACGAGGAGGTCGCGGCGGGGGGCGACATCAAGTAAAGGCGTTCCCCTCTGGCTATGCACAATTTCATTTGGGCATACGCGTTAGTAAAACTGTTTTACTAACTGTTTTATAAACTATCCGTTGTAATTTAACATAGTAATTTAAATTCATCTCTGTGTTTAAATATAAACAATCAAGGAAAAGAAGCTTGCTAGCCCTCACCAAGCATGTTTTGCTTTTGCTAGTAATAAAATTGTATCATGATGGGCCAATTGCTCTGTCAGACTGAATCGATCGTGTGACGCATAGAGTAAAACAGTGTGACAGTGCTACAAATACTAAAATGCCGAATCGTTACATTTTCTGCTGTAAATCAAGGTCTGGAACATCGAATTTACGAAAAGATGGTGCTTTCTTTCACATTGTACCTGAGTGAATTTCATTATATATATATATATTTACATACATACATACATACATAGACACACGCCTTTTTCCCCGAAAGGGTAGAGAGAGCCTTAAATGGGCCTCTTTTCACCTTGGTTTTCAACAGTTCTCAATAATATATATTTATTTTTATTTTGTTTTTTGATGTTGGACACAGTTTACACATTATTATCTAGCCCCAAGCCAAGCAGAGCTTGTGTTATGGACTAGATAACTGATATCCCTAATACAGTACAACAACATTAGTACAATAGATAGTACATAGTACAACAGTACAATGCATAGATATTTATTTTGTATTAACATAGAAAATATCCAGAACACCCTGAACAAATATCTGCAGATTGTACAAATATTTGTTCTGAGGCGGGAATCAAACCCGCAACCTCCTGCGTTACAGGCGAACCTTCGTCCACTGCGCCACAGAGGTCGTCAATTTATGGCATAAAATGAATAATTTCAAATTAAAATCATAACAGTTACCTACCTTGTTACATACCAATACCTTCATGGTGATTGGATTAACGGTTAGAAAGTTAGGTTAGGTTAGGCCTATGGCGTCTCCCGAATAATATAAATCAAATTTCAATAGTTTGTAAAACATAATAAACGAGCATTTATTTTATCGATAAAAAAATCTACTTTATTATTGAGGCACATCACTAATTTAGTAGTACATAAGAAAACACGGGCAACTTACTTTCAGGAATTTTTGAGAAATAAAAAAAACTGTTAAATGAGCTAAAAGCTATTTCAGTGTGCATTGAGGCTGTTATTGTTACATACATACATACATAGACACACGCCTCTTTCCCCGTAGGGGTAGGCAGAGCCTTAATGGACCTCTTTTCACAGTGGGTTGCACCATCGTGGGAGATAGACGTGACAAGTAGTGAGCTCATCCCTGCCATTGCTTCCCACGACTGACTCAGCTAACGTTAAACACAACGTGCGAAGATTGTGCAGTAACCTAACAATTGGCTATCAACGATTTTTTTAAAGCTTCTTTATTTACTTCTAACTGAAAAGAGTAAAGTTATTTAAGTATGATCAATATAACCGATTTTGATCAAATTAACCACGCAGTTTTATTCTTATTATAAACTAAAAGCAACCCGCGGTTTCACTCGCATAAGTCTTGATCCTGTGGGAACATCTAAATAAAATTTAAAACTATTCCAGTGGTCCAGCTATCGCCGTTCTAAATTTCATCCAACCCTTAGAAAATTTTGCATTTATAATATAACATACATACACACATACGTAAACTCACGCCTGTTTCCCAGAGAAGTAGGCAGAGACCATGAATTTCCACTTGCTACGATCCTGGCATACCTGTTTTGCTTGATTTACTCACATCACATTCTTCATATATGCTCATTGGTTAAGGGCAATCTTGGCCTGGCCATTCTCCAGATCGACCCTGATCTAGTCTGAATACCTTCACCGGGTTCTCCCCCTTCCAACTGTCCCATGCATGCTCATCTTATGAACTAGTTTCGTCAATCTACTATCATTCATCCTTTAACCAATAACCCAAACCATCCAAGCATATCTTTCTCAATCCTTGTCACTATACACGTGTTCTTTCATTTTACAATGCTTTCTTAACACACAGTTTCTTATTTTATCTCTCAAAGTCCACCATACATACTTCTCAAACCTCTCATCTTCAGTGCATTTATTCTACTTTCATGTTTATTCTGCCTTAGCAACTTTGGCTACCACCATACATTAGTTTTGGCACTAACACTCCTCTATGCACATCCAGTCGTGCCTTTTTGGATACGTTCCGGCTGATAATAAGGCGTTAAGTTCACCTGGTTTCCAGAATTTACGCTCATTTAAATATCATCTTCATGCTTGCCATTTCTTGTAATCAAAGTTCCCAAATGTACAAACTTTTTCATGTTACACTTGTTGTTAATAGTAGTGTGATTTAATTATATTTCTTTAAATATAGTTGCACATGACATTTACGTTGACATATCATCATACACCTCTGCGAGGCACAATGAATCCTTTTACCATACTGGTTCTTTCACCATTGGTCACTAGGCCCCTTTCAGGGACACTATATCTCAAGCTGGTCACTGAACCAAGAAAGAGCCCGTGACACGAAGTAGTAGTAGTTAGTAGTTACCGGTTAGTTAGTGGTTACATAGCCATCAAATACAAATACACGTTATTCCACATGTCACATGATGTCGAACGTGTTTAATGAATAGTATTTAGTAATCAAGGATATTAAGTAATCATCCACATCTTGGCTTACTGACATTACACGTTATATACATGTTTACGTCAGCAGAATAAATCCTGAAATGCACATTGATGTATTATACACATTTATATATACGCTTTTGGTCACTTTTATGTCGCCCCTGTGTCACACGATTAAGTGGAGCTCGATTGATGAGCGAGCAGGGCAGTCGTAAGGGAATTGGCTTTCATTGCGAATAAATCACGTAATTTGGCAGTGATTTTAGAGTAATGAATGACCAGTGTACTGAAGTGCAGTCGCAGTGAAGAGTGAACCAGTGTTATTGAATAAAATATTCACGGTTTGTTTTGTTAAACCGTTCAGTTTTATTATTTTACCCCGAACACGAACTCAAAAATTACAAAATCTGAGATGGCCACTTTTGTTTTTATACGGCTTAATTTTACTTGGTCAATTTTAATGCAATAAGTTATAATAATTTAATTGAAATTCAGGTACATGTGAAAGGAAACACTATCTTTTTGTAAATTTGATGATCCAATCATTTTTTTACAGCATAAAACTGAACAATTCGGCATTTTTCTTAGAGCACTATCTCCCACGCGAGTCGATTCAGTCTGACAGAGCGATCGGCGACAGCTAGTTTTTTGTAAGCTGTATGCCCTCGAGGGCATTTAATTTAGAGGGGAACTACAGCGGGGATTGCCTTTGATGGCGTCTCCATTCCGTGTTGCTCGATGCTTAATACCATCGACGTAAATAAAATGAATGGACGGGCCTTAGGGAACGATAGTTTTGAAGCTTCTAAACAGACCTAGCTAGTATACTTCGCTTCAGTCAGTCTTTGTCACGGCAACGAGTGACAGCTATGCTGAAAAATACCAAAATTAGATACCTTGGTAATACAATGCCTTCCTGTGCTTTTCTGCAAGTGCAAACAACACAAGAAATACAAATAAAGCTTCAGGCATCGCATTTCATTCGTAAGTAAAGGTTTTGTAATATAATTTTCATCAATTGATAAAAAACTTATAAATCGTCGTGTGGTAGGAAAACTACATAAGTAACACATTTTGCGAAATCGACTTTATTGCATATGATGGCCCATACATGTCGATGGACACGTCTTGCACTAGAGGACGAGCGACAAGGAGGACTACGCCCCAGGACATTATCTCAATGTTCCCCACTCTGAATGAAAGTTAACAGACACAAGTTTATACTCGTAGATAGTTTTAATTTTAGTCGACATACCTATTTCTTTTTGATACTTAGAATTATTGTGTTCCACAATTTTTTTTCATTTTGTTGATTTTATAAGCATTAGTCGTATGATAAGTTTGTTATGTCACTTACTTTGAATTTATAAGTCTGCTAAAATAATGTAGGTGTTTCAGTAGTTTTCTAATATTCAGTCTTGATAAAAAGAAATGATTATAAGTTGGTTTTATTTGAAAATGTATTTTAATATTATATAAATCTATACCCATGGATAGGATTGTCATATTCAAATAAGTAAATAATAGATCATTTCAATTATTCAAAACTTTGGCGAGGGAAAAATACATAGTCGTTTTTTTATTTTTTTCTCTTAATCAAAAGAACTAAAATGTATTATCATTAAATTCGAAAATAGATACAGTACCAATCTATAACATATCAAAACACGGACTGAAAAATTAGTTACGATAAAAAAGCTATTGCCATTTTTGACGCAATAAAACAGTAAATCGCGTTTTTCTCGCGATGTTGGTTTTGTTGTTGTTATTACTTATTTAGTTTTCCAACTACAGCGACGAAATATTTGACAAGACTTCACGCATGACGGATGGTCCGGTACAGACTGCAAAAAAAACTGATGCCTATCGATGGGTATCGTATTGATTTAGAATTGTAATTTGCATTATTTACGTCAAAACATTGCTAAGCACGTCGCTTTAGGTAATTGCATATAATATGTAATGGCATGTTAATTAACCTTATAGCTTTCCAAAAAAAATCGAAGGTAAACAAAAATGGATAGAAGTCATAAGACGAGCAAGAACAGACGACTTTTGGAAGTGGAATACATTTTCCCGTATTTGCTCTGATCATTTTCTACACAATGAATTCTATACGCCAAAAAACGGTTAGTAGTAGTAGAGCTTTTTTGTAAAAGAGTTCGTCCGGGGAAGTACTACCACCATACCTGTTTCTGCCGCAAAGCAGTAGTGCTCGCATTGCTGTGTTCCGGTTTGAAGGATAAGGGTGCCGATGAAATTACGGCCACATGGGACTTTTCATCTTTATGTTTCAGGGTGGCGGGCGCAGTGGAATGTCACATAGGGCGCATCCTAGGTGGACGTGACCTGAGGTAATGCACTGTTCATAGGCAGATGGTACCACTTAACATCAGGTGGGCCATCTTCTTGATCTGTCATTCCAAGTAGTATAAAAAAACTCATTGTGCAAAATTCTTAAAACTGCACTCTGCAGTTTCTTAAATACTGGAATTTTTATACATTTATGTTTCCGTACGATTTTTATGATATTTTCTTAGTTTATTGAGTGATGAAAAATATATTTTTCACAAATTGATTGAGCTGAAGACCTTAGGTGGACTTGCTTTTCTATTGATTTATATTGTGTATGTTTGAGAGCTGAAAAATAGATACGTAACTACATAAAACAGAAGGGAACCATGTATTTTTGTAAAAGTTTCATTCTATAATTGCATTTTTTTAAGCTATTTTTTGTACTATAAACCTACTGAAATAACTTTAGTAAACACATTGCATTAGTATTAAGTATTAAAAAAATACAGTTTTTAAGAAGTTCAATATTTTAATTTCACCTAGTTTATTTACAAGACCGCCAGGAGTGGCGCTATAGAGAAGAGGCCTTTACTCAGCAGTGGCTGGATAGATAGATAGATAGATAGATAGATAGATAGTTTATTTGTTGACCGTACCCTAAATCCGAATTGTCTTATTTTTCACGGACGTTTTGTATGCGTAAGGCCAGTCCATTTATTTTACTTTGGTCGAAGCTTAATACAATACTACGGAGAACTCAGATAAAGTCAAATAAATTAATAACATTTTTATTACATTTTACATTATAAAACAGGATAGCAAATACATATATCACAAAGAAACATCTGTATTGCACAAGGTCTAGGGAGTAAGAGAGGGTGTTTTTTTTTTTTTTTTTTTTCGAATTGATTTTAATGCAGTTGACCGCCTGGGGTCATTACTGCGTTACCGGGCTTTTGGTGTTGCGATTGAGCGCAGATGGCGCTCAACCTGTAAAGTTAGGTTGGGGCAACGAGCACAAGGGCACCAGTTAGGTACGAACCTCGGCTTGAGCTGTTGCGGGTTGGGGAGGAACGGGCAAAACGCCCCGGAACATGCTTGTACCGGTTTAGGCGTAAGGTACAGAAGGTACTTAGAAGGTTCGTCGACCTCGCCGGCGAGGTCGGTGCAAAGGTAGAGTGTTGTCTCTGTCTTGACTGCATGACGTCACTACCGCATTAGCGGTAGTGATAGGGTCATCAGGATCACCAAGAACATGTCTTGGTCTACGGAGGGACTGATCAGAGGGAGGCTCTGTGGGGTAGTCGGGGATGGAGGATATGAGAGGGTTGGTATGATTTATTGCCAGGTCATAATGCTGCCGGGAGGCGAGCTTCATGAAACTGGCAATTGACTCTAAATCTAGGTCGCGGTGGAGGTCTACATTGCGTACGTACCAAGGCGAACCTGTGGTCTTACGCAAGAAACGGTTTTGGACTACTTGGATCTTTCGGACATGTTGGGAATGAGCAAACACCACAGAGGCGTATGTCATGATAGGTCGTATGCAAGTTTTGTAAAGTGTCACCTTATTTCTAAGGGACATTTTACTCTTCTTGCATACGAGAGGAGTAAGACGACCGAGAATGAATTTAGCGTGATTGCTAACTTTTTTGATATGAGGGAGAAAGGTCAAGCGACTATCAAGGATCACTCCCAAGTAACGGGCCGACTTTACCCAGGGATAAGAGAGGGTGAATAACTGGCGATGCTAAATATATAGTCGGTCGCTTCGTTTCGTTTCTCATCGGGTGTTCCAGCCACGTTGCTCGGGTCTCCTCGGCAGTCTTCGTAGATCAGCTACCTATCAATACATTAAATAGATAGATATTTTGTATTATACATAGAAAATACCCAGAACACCATGAACAAATATCTGCAGATCGCACAAATATTTGTTCCGAAGCGGGAATCGAACCCGCAACCTCCTGCGTCGCAGGTGAACCTTCGCCCGACGCACCACAGAGGTCGTCAACCAATACTATCTACCCCCCAAATCAAATTTCATGAAGATCATTACACTTTTTGAATTGCTTGTCTCGATTCACATTTGGTAGCAACTTAATTTTTGTTTTTAGTGATTTATTTAGAGGTTATTTATTGTACTATCATTATTTAAGTTATTTTTGTGTTACTAACCCAACATGGATCACTGGTCTGAAATAAACGTTAATATTATTATTTTTCTTCATAGATCACCTACCTTTTTTTTGTGACTAGGTGAAAATCTGCTACCAGATACCCTACCACATTGAGGGTGTGGTAGGGTTATGTGAGGTTCACGGACTCGTGGACTCACTAAAAACACCCCGGTGGCCGGCCTCGATGCATGTCAAGGGGCTCCGGTATCTCCATACGGAACGCGCCGGTGCCCCTCTCGCATTTCCCTGTGGAGCACAGTCCCGGGAATGACACCCATAGTCACGCCCGGCACCTATATAGGTGCTCACAGCGACAACTTGCCACAAGTTGCCGCCGCCTTCCCGGGATCCGCATACAGGCAGCCAGAGCCCTCACTCCAACCACCCGCGTACCCGAAAAGGCCCCTGCTCGGCAGGGGCTACCGCTCACTCCCTTACGAGGGAGGGAGAGGCGGCGTGGGGTGGCCGTTGTCAACACCCCGCCGCCGCCTCCTTCTCCGAGCGGGATCGGCACTCTCCCGATCTCGCTCGGCGGCCTCTTTCTGAACCATTACGGTCTCACAGAAAGAGGCCACAGCCTTCCAAGCTGCCTCGTCTGCCAGCATAGCCGCTACTATGCCTGGCAACGAGAGGTTCTGCCCGATCCTTGCGACCAGGATCCGCCGTTCCGCGCACCACACTGAGCACTCCTCCAGCGTGTGCTGTGCTGAATCCCGAATATTAACTGACCTACCACAACATGTCCCTATACAAGCATAAACGTCAAGCACCAGGGGCGTACCAGGGCGTACCTACCGACGGGGCAATGCCACATAGGGTGCATCCTAGGTGGACGTGACCTATGTGATAATGTCCTGTATAATTTATCGAAGATGATAATGCACTGTTCATAGGCAGAGGGTACCGCTTAACCGGTTACCGGGAGGGTACCGGTGGGCCATCTGCTTGATCCGTCATAGCAAGTCGTATATACTTAAAAAAACACTTATTTAATTTCACTTCCGACCAACGAACGAAATTTCGGGGAAATAATTCGTGTAAAAGCGAATTTTGCCATAGCTGTTAGGAATGGTGTTTTAAACAACATACTGAAAGTACTGATAGGGGGGAGAATTGTAAAGGTCCCTTTTTTTTTGTTTTTTCAATAATATCTTGTAAAAGGTGGCCCATAGCAAAAAATGTTCTTCTACTTAAGTAATCTACATAAACATTTCTACAAAAACGACTCTATACGCTTTTTCGCTAGGATCAATATTTAATGAGATATGGAGGGAAGAACATAGTCAAATAAAAAAAAACTTTCTCCCCTAGATGAGCTAGGGGACTAGATGAAGAAATGATACTTTTTCTTCGCTCTGGTACACCATAACGAAGATCTTTTTGAGCAAGAGGAGTGAACAAAAAAACCAGCCCGAAAGCTCCACCCCCACCCATCACTACTTTCAGTATGTGGTTTAAAACACCATTGCCAAACAGCTATGGCAAAATTCGCTTATAGGTACACTAATTATTTCCTCTATCGGGACTTTTTTGGTCACCGTTGGGTGGACTATACACTTATGTTCTTTAAACGAGCTACAAAATAAAAAAAAAACATTAAAAAGAAATAAAATAAAAGTAGACGACTTCTCTTTTAAAAAATGGCGCAGAGCCCCCATGAAATACTTCCCCCTCTAGGCTGGGTACGCCCATGTTGAGAACTACACTTTTAATGTAACGTCCAAAGATGGCGTCACTGTCTTTGCACGAAGAAAAGTTTACATGAAAAAGTTGGTAGGTACCTATACCTATTGTTTCCGCGCGCAGCGATATCTTTGCCAGACGTTTTGTATCTACTTCCATGTTTTGTACGTAGCTCGTCTTAGCAGAGGGCGAAGAAGTATAAAATACTTTATTATTCATGAAAAGCAGTGGTTTTCCGTGAATCCATCCATTATTAAACCGTGTGATATGAAATTCAATGTATTGTAATAAATCGATGCAAAAAGTGAACACGTAAGTTTTATCTACAAAATGACAGCTTTATTTTTGTGTTTTGCATTTATAGTATAGTTTGGGCGCCATCTTTGTTTGCTAATGTATCTTTCTTTTTGGTATTGCTACTCGGCACTAGATGGCGGAAGTATCCATTTTAATTCTAAAGACTTCCATGGTTGGCTAATGTTTTGTATCACAGGCCAGTAGGTACACAGAACACTGCATCCTAGTAGTCTGTGATTGGGTATCTTATTGTTTGAAATAGACGTGACAAGTGGTGAGCTCATCGCCACCATTGCGTACCACGAATGACTCTGCTAACGCTTTTTTTTTCTTTCTTATATAAGCTCGTGTTAATTTAAAATACCTAACGGAAATGCCATGAAAGCAGAGCAAGACAATGGATGGTAATGTTAGATAGAAAAGTGTTTGCTTGTTATACAAGGAGGTGAAATGTCAGAAGCGCGCATTTCTTCGCGAGTGGTTTGTGTTGAGCAGATATAGCTGAGATGCCACGATGCGCAATGATGAAGTTTTTGTGTGTTGGGTGCAGGGACGAAAATTAATTAAGGCCGACTCATTTGATACAATCGTTTATTATTGTTAATTGAAGAAAAGTAAATTTATATTGTCGATCACCACTATAAACTAGGATTCGAGAAAAACAGGCTTACGGACAACACATCTTGTTTCAGCACGGTATCAGAGGTGCAGTTCAGTTCAGTTCAGTTCTTGAACAAGTGGTGTACAATAGAGAGAAGATATTACAACAGAGTCAAAGCTGTCATATGTCAAAACAAGAAACCACTTTAGTCTACAGTTTAAAGCCATTCTTAATCCGAGTTTAAAGCAAACTGTGGAGAAATACCGCTCTTGGACACAAGTGTGGTGTAGACATATACATGGAAACCATCAATGTTCCAACAGTTTGTTGTACAAGGGTTTGTACTGTCAGCCATGTTGCTAATTACCTTATTCTTTGACGACCTCTTTGGCGCGGCGGGCGAACGTTCGCCTGCGATGCAGGAGGGTTCCATCCCAGAATGAGAGGGATTACTAATATCGCCAGTCGGATCGCGGAAGGATTTCGTTCCCGTGGTCTGGCAAACATGGCGCGAGAGGAACACCGGAGTATTTTTAGCAAGGTATTCTGCCCTTTTCAGGGCGGTGAGTCCAACATAATTCCGGTCCTCCCCGGACTGGTTTATTCGTAAACGATTTTTTGACTATGAAGACAAAAAAAAGAGGGTTCAATTTCCGCATCGGAACAAATATTTGCTATCTTCCGCATTTTTCCTAGAGGTTTTGTACAATACACGGGTTTGTACTGTCAGCCATGTTGCTTATTACCAAGTAGTTGAGGTGTCAGAAATAACGCTGTTTTTCGAGAGGTTGGTGCTAACAGCCATGTTGCTTATTACCAAGGAGGTGAGGTGTAAGAAAGATTGCTGTTTTCCGAGAGGTTTGTACTATCAGCCATGTTGCTTATTACCAAGGAGGTGAGATGTCAGAAAGAGCGCTGTTTTCAGAGAGGTTTCTAATATCAGCCACATCGAGCAACGCAGGCCTCCGTACCGATCAGCCATGTTGCTTATTACCAAGGGGGTGATATGTCAGAAAGCGCGCTGTTTTCCGAGAGGTTGCTACTATCAGCCATTGCTTATTACCAAGGAGGTGAGATGTCAGAAAGCGCGCTGTTTTCCGAGAGGTTGCTACTATCAGCCATGTTGCTTATTACCAAGGAGGTGAGATGTCACAAAGCGCGCTGTTTTCCGAGAGGTTTGTACGATCAGCCATGTTGCTTATTACCAAGGAGGTGAGGTGTCAGAAAGATTCCTGTTTTCCGAGAGGTTGCTACTATCAGCCATGTTGCTTATTACCAAGGAGGTGAGGTGTCAGAAAGCGCGCTGTTTTCCGGTAGGTTTGTACTATTAGCCATGTTGCTTATTACCAAGGAGGTGAGGTGTCTTCAAGCGCGCTGTTTTCCGGTAGTTTTGTACTGTCAGCCATGTTACTTATTACCAAGGAGGTGAGATGTCACAAAGCGCGCTGTTTTCCGAGAGGTTTGTACTTTTGGACGAGGTCAGGATAATTGAAATGCGTAATACTTTCAACAATTACACTTTATTAATTTTCCACTTGATCATTGTTACACCGTTCAAACCTTTACAACGACTGACTCTTAGCACGAACAGCTTTGCTTTTATACTAGCCATCAGTGCCCGTCACCCCTCCGCTTCGTAATGTCGGAACATCGGACGATTCCATTATCGGATGTTACGAACACTCCCGATTGGCTTCGACGAGTCGGGCACTGATAGTCATTCAACAACTATTATTAGGTGCCTTATTAATAAATTAAGTAACAAATACAATTAGACTTTACTTTGATAAATTAAGAAACAGTTATACAATAATTATAACATAGATTACTATGTTGTTACAATTAAACGCTAACAGCTCGACCATCCTGATTAAAGCGAGTCCCATCGCTTTTTAAAGTTACATTAAGCAATATAAAGTTAAAATATTGATATAAATTCCTTGGGTTATTTAAAAACGTTATTCCGTTATAGAAAACAACAAAATATGTCACATAACCTAGGATTACTTAAAAAAAAATATTCCCCAATTAACATATATTTAACATAATTTTAAATTATTGCTTAAACATGCAAAATCATAGAATAATCAGTATGAGGTTTTCCATAATTAACTCACACATCTACTCATTTTCGCTAGGAACTTCATTTTCGGATGATCCTGATTCTAAATCTCTGTTAAAATTCACCCATGGTTGGATTTTATCTATTGCAACGACAGCTTCATATTTTCTTCCATGTTTACGAGTCAGAGGTGTGTCCTCAACTAAAAACCTGTCATTAGGAAGCAATTTTACAATGCGATATGGACCTTGGTATTTAACGGAAAGTTTCTGTGACTTTCCATCATGCTGTACTTGTCTCTCTATTCGCACTAAGTCTCCTACTTCGTATTGTGTCGGAGCCTTCCTGTGCTTATTGTAATTAGCAGCGTCTTTTACTTGTTGCGCTTTTATTTTCTCTCCTGTATCTTGTCTTACTTCAGCCGCAAAACTAACATTGATGAACGGAAGCTACATTCCTACTAGCTGGAAACCCTGGCGGTTATCGCCTCTTTAAATCGTTTCAGGGTTTATCTCGTGGATAGACTGTTTAAAATCCTAACTGATTGTAATGCGCTTAGATTGACGTTAGTGAAGCGAGACCTTATACCCCGAGTTGCGCGATGGTGGGTACAGCTCCAGGAGTACGATTGCACAATAGAATATCGCCCAGGAACACGGATGGCACATGCGGACGCACTCAGCAGAAATCCAGTGGATAATCCCGTAAACGACCAACATATATTGGACGTCTTACCAATACAGCAGACTGATAAGAACTGGATTTCTACTGTACAATCCGCTGACGACGATATCAAGAAAATTAAGGAGGTTCTACAGGATCCCTCCACTGAGGAAACTGCTGACGTGTATAAAAACTACAAACTCAAGAACGATGGAGTTTTTCGGGTTGTAGGAGATGAAATAAAATGGCTGGTACCTAGAGGAGTGAGATGGCAAATTCTGAAAATGAACCACGATGATGTTGGACATTGTGGGTTTGAAAAGACTCTACATCGAATTAAAGAACATTACTGGTTTAAAAAGATGCGCCGTTTTATACAAAAATACGTTTCTTCGTGCCTAGAGTGCGCCCATCATAAAACTCCTGGTGGTAAACCTGGTGGATTTCCATAATTCAGACACACATCTACTCATTTTCGCTAGGACCATCTGGAGATTCAGAGATTTGGCTTCACTTACCCTGATTAGAGAACACCGACTCCCCAGATCAGCGTGGCACGAGATCACCGATCCATTCACCTTAATACCTAACACATACCTGTCTATTCCCGTCTCTTCTGTTTTTGCTTCTGATCCATACCTGGAGTTTAGTTTGTTTTCGCGATCGCTTATCGGTTTACTGTTTCTACAGTTAGAAGCTTGATGACCTCGTCGGTCACAAGATGTGCATTTGACAAGAGGCTTTTCACATTTAAAACTTGGGTGACCAACCTCGTTGCAGTTATAAAATTTGATACTGGAATTCGTACTATTGCTTGGTTTTGTTGGATCTAAGCGATTCGGAATGATTCCGAATAGTTGATCGTGTGGTCTCCGTGTGAAGTCTTGTGTGTCTCTACTATGCCCAATTTTGACAGACCTAAAATATTCAAGTACCTTTTCTGGTTCTCTGAATTGAGCTGCCTGAGCGCCAACTTTTACCGCACGATCCTCTACACCGTGTAGAAGGCAGTCTATTGCTTTTTTACCACTTATTTTACACCTATTTAATAAATTTATTTTTGCATAATAATATTGTTCTAAAGATTCCCCATATTTTACGTTCTTAGCCAACATCTCAGCTAAAACTTCGGCATAATCCTCTCTACAAGGAAAAGATTCGATTAATTTTCTTTTCCATTCTGCCCAAGTATGCAATATCGAATTTAGACCCTGATACCACGTTTTTGCAACACCGTTTAGTTTAGGCAGAGAGTAGTGAATGATCTCTCTTTCCTCCCAGCCGTAAATTTCGGCACACTCTTCAACCTTGGTTAGCCACGTCAAAACGGTCTGATCTTTTACTAGAGGGTCGAACTCCGGTATTACATTTGTGTTAAAAGTAATTTTAGGTTTATCCGAACTTTTAAACTTTTCTAAAATATTAAGAAACTTATCCAACATACTGCTGTCCGATTCCTTTATCATGGACTTTGATCCCTTATTCTTTTCAGTGGTGGTGAATCATCCCTTGACTCAGAAGATGTTGAGTAGCGGCGCCTCTGCACCCTTGGTCCGTCGGATTCCACTCTTCTGAACTTTGATCTGCTCAATCTTTTCGGTGATGGTGAATCATCCCTTGCTTCCGAAGATGTTGAGTGATAGCGCCTTCTTTTCCTTGACTGTGATATAGTGGTCTCCTGACCTGTCACTTTCTTTATTTTGTTGTGATGGTTGCACTTTGTTCTTGTTTGTTTGTGATTATTATGTGTATCTTCGTATACAATCTCTTGCCTCGAGAATTGCACACTCGTTTCCGAATCATTTTCAATCAAATTTTGACCCGTTGCCTCGGGTTCACTTTCTTCTGTTGTATGTGTCAGCCTTTCCCCTCGACTGATCACATCACCAATGTGTTTCCACCCTTTACCTCGGGTATCCACACCATTGGCCCCGTTACCTCGGGTATCCTGTTCAATTGACCCGTTACCTCGGGTATCCTTTCCAAATGGCCCGTTACCTCGGGTATCTTTTCCATTTGACCCGTTACCTCGGGTATCCTTTCCAAATGGCCCGTTACCTCGGGTATCTTTTCCATTTGACCCGTTACCTCGGGTATCCTTTCCAAATGGCCCGTTACCTCGGGTATCATTTCCATTTGACCCGTTACCTCGGGTATCCCTTTCATCGGACCCGTTACCTCGGGTATGTCCATCGTCATCATCCATCGCAACCTGATCTGAAACTTTCAGTTATCCGCTTAATACACGTAATTCAATACAGTGAATGACTGTACAAGCAGGTGACCCACCTGATGTTATGCGATAACATCTGCCTTTAACAATGCATAGGATTGTATTTTACAACGACAAGTAGAGATAATAACGTAGCTGTAGTCCATTAAAAATTCAAAGTTAAACGAAATTATAAAAAAAGAACAAAGCTTAGAATTCTAATTTTGGCAAAAGTCAAGTCAATTTAATAAAATAATGATTCATAAAAGAGAAACTTCCAGCACATCAAAGAAAGAGAAGAAAAATTACCACGTGTAATCCAATCTGTAGGTACAACTGTTGTAAATTTTCGTAATATTTAAAAAATACCCGATATTTATTATAAATTAAATTATAAATCAAAATCAAAGAAAATAATTATCACGTAGTATTTTGCATACATTTTAAATACCTACAATTCAATAAATTGGAGGGTACTTACGTTTTCCTGAGCCGTGGGCGTGTCAAGAAAATGAGAAATTTCCTTGTGAATCCCACTTCTGACCTTTTGGACGAGGTCAGGATAATTGAAATGCGTAATACTTTCAACAATTACACTTTATTAATTTTCCACTTGATCATTGTTACACCGTTCAAACCTTTACAACGACTGACTCTTAGCACGAACAGCTTTGCTTTTATACTAGCCATCAGTGCCCGTCACCCCTCCGCTTCGTAATGTCGGAACATCGGACGATTCCATTATCGGATGTTACGAACACTCCCGATTGGCTTCGACGAGTCGGGCACTGATAGTCATTCAACAACTATTATTAGGTGCCTTATTAATAAATTAAGTAACAAATACAATTAGACTTTACTTTGATAAATTAAGAAACAGTTATACAATAATTATAACATAGATTACTATGTTGTTACAATTAAACGCTAACAGTACGATCAGCCATGTTGCTTATTACCAAGGAGGTGAGGTGTCAGAAAGATCCCTGTTTTCCGAGAGGTTGCTACTATTAGCCATGTTGCTTATTACCAAGGAGGTGAGGTGTCAGAAAGCGCGCTGTTTTCCGGTAGGTTTGTACTATTAGCCATGTTGCTTATTACCAAGGAGGTGAGGTGTCTTCAAGCGCGCCGTTTTCCGGTAGTTTTGTACTGTCAGCCATTTTAATTATTACCAAGGAGGTGAGATGTCACAAAGCGCACTGTTTTCCGAGAGGTTTGTACGATCAGCCATGTTGCTTATTACCAAGGAGGTGAGGTGTCAGAAAGATCGCTGTTTTCCGAGAGGTTTGTACTATCAGCCATGTTGCTTAGTACCAAGGAGGTGAGGTGTCTTCAAGCGCGCTGTTTTCCGGTAGTTTTGTACTGTCAGCCATGTTACTTATTACCAAGGAGGTGAGATGTCAGAAAGCGCGCTGTTTTCCGAGAGGTTTGTACGATCAGCCATGTTGCTTATTACCAAGGAGGTGAGGTGTCAGAAAGATCGCTGTTTTCCGAGAGGTTTATACTATCAGCCATGTTGCTTATCACCAAGGAGGTAAGATGTCTTAAAGCGCGCTGTTTTCCGGTAGTTTTGTACTATTAGCCATGTTGCTTATTACCAAGGAGGTGAGATGTCAGAAAGCGCGCTGTTTTCCAGTATGTTTGTACTATCAGCCATGTTGCTTATTATTAGGTGAGGTGTCCGATGTTGCACATAATATGCGACTACTGCAAGGCTTGCTCGTTTTTTTCCGGGATATGAAGGGTTTAGTGTGAACTGACTACAGACACTTATGTAGTCCGACATGTAGATAATTGGCCATACTAGTTAGATTCTGTTCTATGCAAATTAGTAAGAAACTGACAAACCTCAGGCCCTGATATCATTACTTGTATTGTATCTACTAAGTTTCATTGATTTGAATTAATTAATACCTAAATGAGGACCAAACTACGGTAACTAGCGGGCAAACGATACAGTTATCTTCATAGACTTAGAATTTTCGTACACTCTAGATCTACAGTTATTAAAGGCCCCAAGAATTGACAAATGTAAGTGTGAAACTACGTGAATGTATAGTTTTGGTACAAGTTTACAGGCATAGTTAACTGAGTAGGTTCCTACGGTAGTGGAGTGGTGCGGGGGGGTCATTTAGTTCAAATAACACGTGCTGATAGCGATGTCGACACCCGACTGAAGTCTTGCGTCAGTGAAAAGCACCGCACCACTGCACTACCACAGAGACCTAGCGCTGGTATCCCAGGGCGTCCCAACGCTAAGCGACTTGAAGGGAAAGTCCCTTAAATATTGTAGATAGGATATTTTGCTGCAAGGAGTTTTTTTTTTGAAACTTAGTAATACAGCAATCAATGTTTTTTTAAAATCAATTTGTATCGTCTGGAAATCAAACCGACTTAATGTGAAAAAAACATCCCGTATTTTTATGATGCCAATCGAAAGAATGGATAAAAATAATAATTGCTCCTTAGTAACATAGTATCTTATAACAAAAGAATAACGTAAAATGTTTGATTCCATTAAATGTTCGGTTCCATTCCCAGACGAAGCAAGTATTTTCTAGAAAATCTTTGAATGAAGTATTACTAAGTTTCAAAAAAAAAAACTCCTTGCAGCAAAATATCCTATCTACAATATTTAAGGGACTTTCCCTTCAAGTCTCATAGACTTGGGACGCCCTGTATACCTACAACGAATGAATTGTGTATATTGAAATAGGACCCAACAGGATGTGTGGAAGGTGATCAAAGAAAACACAAATTAAATTGCAAAATACGAACTATAATTTCAATTCTATAAAAAAACATCTACAGATCACAACTTTTTTCAAACTAATATACATTCTATTAAGTCAGTAAAATATGCCGTGTCAGCCACCTTGGAATAGACAACGCAAAACTAGAACAGATGGCGCCAAGATAGCTCATTCACTAAGTATATGACATTGACATTTTGATGTGAAATTTTGGCGCCAATAGCCCGCTTGTCATCCGCAATGGTATTTATTAAAACTATAATTAAAATAAAGTATTAGTAAAGATTAGGTTAGTCAGGGGGGAGAGGATCTTCCTGCATTAAGTAGGTAGGTTAGGTTAGTTGCTTTTTATAACAGTCCCAATATGTTTAGTTTTTGACGAAGAACAATTTTACTTGTCCCTAAAGTTGGCTTTGATCATGACAAGATGCGATACTTGTTATTTTGTGAGCTTATAACAATGAAGTTACAACAGTTCTCGGACTATTCTCCATTTTTCGAAATGAGATGACATTAACTTTCATTAAATTAAATTAAATTTAAATTTTAGCAACATTTATCCAATAACAATTAACTTTTGAAACTCATGGTTATGCACATACTTTCCACTAGAAACGGGATATTTACGAGTTTTGATTGTTTCCTATATCTTCAGTTCTCCCGTGATCATGGCGCATGCAACTGTGCCGAAATATCGGAAACAATCAAAACTCATAAATCATGGTAAATATCCCGTTTCTAGTGAAAAGTATGTGGAAATTGTCCATTAAAGAGTAAAATTACTACCGCTTTACTAAAAGATGAGCTGACTGTGAATTACTGACGATTTGAAGAGTGTTACGTTAAAAATAACATAATACTTAACAACAATGCGAAATCAATAAAAATTTAACTCTTTGATTTAAGTGATTGTCAAGCAGGGATCGTAATAAAAGTTCTTCTTTCGAAAATACATTTTACATGCACACACATTACAGAGACGAAATAGGTAGGTACTAAGTAAAAGAGTCATGGCGAAACTGAAAACGCTGGTCTACCCAATGTTCGTTATAGAGTACATCACTGGTCATCAGGTACTTTTAAATTATTTTTACAGTTTTTCATCATCAGTTTTTGGTACAAAACTAGGGGAAAAATCAAACTATTTTTTTAAAAATCTTTCTGGTTTGGTTTGCGTTTCCATTCTTTGTCACTTTTGTTGTTTTCTTGATAAGTTGAGATAGTTTTTTTTCTTTTTCTCAGGCTTATTAGCAACAAAGGGAGGTTAAAATCGTTCATTACATTCCGCCTTGTCTGTCATGGCATCGGCTAAGATAATGGCACTGACGGGCTGTTCTTACAGGGCCCAATTAATATTTTCAAAAACTTATGTATTTTTCTACGTAGTCTTATAGAAAATGTAATAATTGGAATTTATTATGCCATTCTCGTATTAAACTCCAGTACCGTTATTCGAAGTTTATCTATATATCAAATCAAATCAAATCAAATATCTTTATTTCAGGCTTATTGGAAAATGTACAAAAACCTAAAAAATAAGCCCATAGCAACAAAAATACCTTAAAAACTAATATAGGTACATATTATAAAAACACTTTTAGACTAGACTATCATTTAGACACGTGTAGGCGTATGACGCACCTGCGCAGTGTCTCGTGTCAGGCGTCCGAAGAACCTCCTGAACTTGATACCTGTCGGCCAGAACTCTCCATTCATGAAGGTCGATAGACGGTCAGTCGGCACCCTCACGATAAAGGAAATAAAATTGACATCATGGCGAGATTCCAACTGCTCGACCCTCATGGTTAGCCCTGTCTTCTGCTTGAGGTACTCCACCACCGCATATATGTATATTTGAGAGTGACTACTCTATCTCTAAGAAACATGTATTACATTCCCAATTTTTACCATCCACAGGTAGTCGTTCTGGGCCTAAATTTAGTTTAGTTTAATACAGCATAAGTTTCACAATGGTCTTTCTTCTCTTTTGTTTGTTTTGTTATTTGTTTATTTTATATAATATAATACTTATAGAATCATAGCTCTACCACGATTGCAATTAATAATATTTCATCTTTTCTTTTCTGTGCAAAACGTGTGTCGCAGTGCTGCCCAACACACTGGCGTCACGTAAAACCAGCGCTGCACAGCGTTTGCGCTGACGCAGCATACGCTGAGTGACGACCATTTTTGCTAATTTAATTAATTGGATAATGTTTTAGTTGTAATTTTTTGTGTCATTGGCAAAATAAATATATTTGTATTTGTATTTGTATTTGTATTTCTCTATTCAAGCGTCACGTATTGGTACCGATTGGTCGATTTCCCACTCCCTTTCGCCATGAATCTTTGCCACCGTCAACGCATCCCAAAATGACGGTCTGTTTTCAGATTGTTTGAACCCAAGTACAGGCGGCAAAAATAATTAATTTCCCCCTAGTGTGTTTATAGATTGAAGTAGAAATTAAATGATTCATATTTTTCTGTACGTTTTTATCACAAGTTGCATGCACTAAGCCAGGAGTTCCCATTGTTTTTATACTGTGATTACCTTTACAGGTTGTATTTGTTTTGCGATGCCCTTCTAAAATAAGATATTTGTGAGTAGCTCTACCTCTTATTTCACAACTCTCCCTTCACTATTAAACCTTTTAGTTTGATTTCAATAAAGTTATCCATTTCACAATGATTAAATGAATTACAATTGAAATATTGACAAATGCAAAATAAATACTGACTGAACGATAAACGAACGAAAGAGGGAAACCACAGAGAGGAAGAGCGGGAGCAAGGTGATAAGATACTCACTCACTGATTACGTCACGAGCAAGTGAGACTCTGCATGTGTACTGTCTCGCGATGCCATCAGAATAGCGCCGCGGCGCCCCAGGCATCGAGACGCCTCAAGCATCGCGAAACACAGTTAGGGAACCCCTGCACTATAAGCTATATTTATGTGAAAGAAAAAACGGAACGCCTCCCACTGCAATAAAAAATTATGTATGTTATTTGGCGGGACTTAGTTATAATTATTTAATTTGTGACGCGGGGGTAAGCAATTAGATTTGCCGTCTGTAGTACCTAATTTAGAAAATAAAATCAATTTTTGATAGTACTCATTCACACAAAGACCTAAGAAAGAAATGCACTTTGTTTTAGTGTTCCGTACCAAGTCTGAAAAAAAGCAAACTGTCTGTATATTGGTCTGTCACAAAAAAGGAAATTTTGATATGAGAACAGAGAGCAGATTTCACTGGAATATTTTTTTTAGGACCGACGGAGGAGAGAGCTTGGATTATTTTTCCATAGCAAATAGCTATTACGAGAGCAAAGCTGAGTTAAGTCCCTCCTAGGTTTGTTATAATAATATAGGGTGGTGTACCCGGACTGACCACTGATATTAACGTAGATACAAGCATGTTTTTTTTTTACTTCGTGAATGTCTGGACCTGCAGATGGCCCACCTAATGTTAAGCGGTAACCTCTACCTTTAACAACGCATTACCTCATATGTCACGTTCACCTAGGACGCACCCTATGTGGCATTGCACTACGCACGCCAGCCTGAGACATAAAGATGAAAAGTCTCATGTGCCTGTAATTTCACCTGCAACCATACCCTTCAAACCGGAACACAGCAATGCGAGCACTACTGCTTTGCGGCAGAAATAGGTATGGTGGTAGTACTACCCCAGACGAACTCTTACACAAAATAGCTCTACTACTAAGTGACTAAGTAGTTAGTAACGCACGCGCCGAGCGAAGCGTACCGCGCTAGTAAGTACTATTCAAACAATGTTCTTCGCTTCGCTTCTCGCAACCTATTCTAGTTACTAATTCAAATTCAGTTTTTGATTGATATCTGTTGCACAAAAAAAAACTAGAAAAATTATTGCACCTTCGTCCCGATTACTATGACGCCCGCTTAGCAGTAACTTGAAAGGCAAGTGAAGGGCCGAACCCCAAATGCACCGCGTTACACTTACTACTTACCACTACTTAGTTTTGCATTACTTGAACGGCAGAGTTACTTGAACAAGTAACTTGAACGGACGTTTAACTTGAACGGTCGAGTTAATGGAATAGTCGAGTTAATGGCATGGTCGTGTTTTTTGAACGGTTGTGTAAGTTGAACGGCCGAGTTAATGTAATTGTCAAGTTAATGGAACGGTCGAGGTAATGGAATTGTCAAGTTAATGGAACGGTCGAGTTGATGGAATAGTCAAGTTAATGGAATAGTCAAGTTAATGGAACGGTCGAGTTAATGGAATTGTCGAGTTTTTTGAACGGTTGAGTAACTTGAACGGTTGTTTTAATGGAATAGTCGAGTTAACGCATCGATCGAGTTAAAGGCATGGTCGAGTTTTTTTAACAGTTGAGTAACTTAATCGGTCGAGTTTATGGGGTGTCAAGTTATGGAACGGTCGAGTTACTTGAACTGTTGAGTAATTTAAACATTTACAAGTTCCAAAGATTACTAAATTACTGCGATATCGCCATTAATTGAAACTGCCATGGTACGGAATACGTATTTCGCCAACAACTAAAAAGTTAAAGGTTCATGAAACGTTCTGTAGGTTACAACATCCACAACTTTCTTTGGTCTTTTAAAAAACAGCCATAGACATAAAAAAAAGTAGTTAAACTTTACACTTAAAATAAGTAACTTTGGATTTATTTAGTTTCAAAATAAATGCGAGTATGCTTACCAAATAATTGTTTTTTTTTTCATTTATCCAATGTTAGAATACGTTAAAAACGATAGAGGCGCAATGAGTTTTTAAAATATTTGAACCATGTTTTTAAGATTAGGTAATTTTAACGATTTAAGTATAATTAGTTAAAACAGTCTAATGTAGAATTTGATTTTAAAATAACTTATTCGAGTGATTTTTCATAATATAAATAGAGGTTTTGAGCGCTTACCCTACATGCGGTACGCTATGTCGTGAAGTTAGAAAAACCTTTTAGTTATAATAATTATTGATTAAACGAACTTACCAAGTGAAGTTCAATAGTAATTAATGATTAAACGAACTTACCACGTGAAGTTCGAATACAATTAATGATTAAACAAACTTACCAAGTGAAGTTCGATTACAATTATGTGAATGGCTCCATTTGAGGCAAATTATACATACGCTCCATATTTAAATATTTTGATGCTTGCACAGAAATAATTCTTAGATTGTATTAGTACAATTGAAACTAAGTCCGTAAAAAAAACGTAAAATAAAACGGTACATAAACTATTTATACTTTGAATTAAATACGAAAACTACGAAAGTACCTATTAATGACCGCCTTGAGTGCAGTGAAATGAAAAAAGATTCCTTTATATAATCCGTCGGTTTTTTTAAGTTAAATCACTAAGAATGGAGCCGTGAAACATAATAATAGTTACTTACTAAAAGCTACAACAATAATAAAACAAATGGACAGTTAATTAAGCCCGACTACCAGTGAACCACAGAAACCAATCTTCAATACAACACGGCAATTAAAACTTTTTATTTAATAATACTCAAACGGGACTTAAAACTGCGAGATGGTTAAAAACACCTCATAGTGATTCTAAGAGACCTTTCAAATGATACTACATATTATTGTAGGTATTTTTTTAAAATAAAGTCCTGTTTCACATTTTATGTTTTACCCTAAACAAACGTATTGTAAAGACGAATCGATTGAATTCATTTGTCAATCGAGTCAATTTTGAGTATATGCTTCATACAAACATAGGAAATTATGTACATAAGCACACTATGTAGTCGGGCAATTAAAAGTCCATGTACTTGGTGCCATATTCATAAGTATCAAATAAAACTTTTAACTACAGCTACAAATACTCTTCGAATAGTAGAATTGTACAGCGGGTTAGTAGCTTAGTGTTTAGTTATTTTTTTAAATCCAAGATATTTGATATTAAAAAAACAGGAACAAAAAAGATAAACAAACAAGAAAGTGGTCACGTGACGTAAGACATACCGCATGCAGAAAGTGTATAACCACAAAATATGATTTTTGATTTTTACTTTCTCGGTACCAAATGTAAACTGTATGTGTCTCTGGGAAGCGCTACACAAGCAGGCTTTTGTATCAAATCATTCTTATCGACTGCTCTCACATCAAACTCTTGCATTAAATTCGCAAACATTACAAAACTCATAGTAGTCACAAGAGTCTGCCCAATGCATGTCCTTTTGCCTATGCTGAAGGGTAAAAAGTGGGAAATATTCCTCTTCACAGATAGAACTTCTTTATCTACCTCGGTAATTTTTGTAATCAGTCCGTTTTTCTCGCTATCCGACTCCATTCCAGAGTCGCATTGCGAATTCCTGCGCATACGTACTTTATTATTTTCCAAAAATCTGCTCGGATCGAATTTCTCCGGCTCGCTCCAGTACTGCTCCGACATATTCAGTTCGTAGTTGTTGATGAAGACTATGGTACCTTTCTCGACTCCGAAACCGGCGACGGTGGCGTTCTCAGTGGCGACATGAGGGACGATGGGAGAAGATGCGTATCTCAGGCATTCGAGAACAGTGGCTTCTGAATACGGTAAGCTGTTTCTATCTGTGAGACTAATAGCCCTCTTTCCTTTGGTAGCCGCTTCGATTTCACTACGGATTCTTCTGCCCACATCGGGGTCTCTCGCGACAGCCGTCAAACAGAGCATTACCAAGTTACCTACAGAAGAATGTCCGTCCAGAAAATCTTCCAGCATAAATATAATCGTGTTCCTATCAACAGTTGGATCATCATGCAGAACTCGCAACAAACCGTCTAGGAAGTCCTTCTCAGGTGCGTCGATATCTAGATCATGCTCTCTCTGTTCCACGATCCGGGATAGAATGAAAGCTCTGATATCTGATGACCACTGCGACAGTTTATCCATGTGTTTCTTGTAGAACGGTGAGAGCCATGGGAGGAAATCTACGGCGTAACCTTGATTAATCTCCCAGAAGATCTCGTCGAAATGATCCACAACTTGCTTGAATTCTCCGTCGGTCTCGGCGTCGAATCGGACGTTGCACATGTAGTGAGTGAACATGTTCATAGCTGTGGTCATGAGGAATGGCTTCACCTCTATTGCGCCGTCTGTGCTCCTTACTTTAGCCTTCAAGGTCTGTATGAGGTCTATAGCTTCGAAAGTGGCGACTGATCCGATGCGCGCGAAGTTGTCTGTGTGCTGCTTGGGACCGCAGTGACGACGGGCGAGGTTCCGGCGTCGTGTCTGGAGGTTCGACCAATCGCAGAGGGCCAGAGCTGTGGACAAAACGACGAAATTACAAATCGTTGCGTAACTGACTCCCTGACAGTCAGTCAGACCAACACACAGCCGAAGCGACAATTCACCCTATAAGAGGGTCCAACGACTGCTACGACCTTTAAAATGTCGCCTCCATTGCGAAAAGTAAAAAAAAAGAGTTAAAAAAAACCGGCCATTAGTTGGACTCGCGCACGAAGGGTTCCGTACCATTATCTACTAAAACGGCAAAATAGACGTTTGTTGTGTGGGAGCCCCCTTAAATATTTATTTTATTCTATTTTTTTAGTTGTTATAGCGGCAACAGAAATACGTCATCTGTGAAAATCTCAACTGTCTAACTGTTACGGTTCATGAGACTGTCTAACTATTACAGCCTGGTGACAGACGGACAGACAGACGGACTGACAGACAGACAGACGGACAGCCAAGCTTTAGAAATAGGTTCTCGTTTTACCCTTTGGGTACGGAACCATAAAACGGCAAAAAAAACACGTTTGTTGTATGGGAGCCCCCTTAAATAATTACTTTAATCTATTTTTAGTATTTGTTGTTATAGCAGCAACAGAAATATATCATCTGTGAAAATTTCAACTGTCTAAAGCCCTTCTCCCATTACGATACGCACAGGCGATTCAAGTATCCTGCAAGTCTCGGAGACTAGTTGCCGAGACTTGCAGGATACCTTCAGGACAATTGAATCGCCTGTGCGTATCGTAATGGGAGAAGGGGCTGACTAGCACCGTTCATGAGGTTCACAACAGCCACAGGTGACAGTCAAGTGCGTGTCGGACTCGCCAATGAAGGGTTCCGTAGCAGCAAGTAACATAATATAAAAGTTCTTGGATGGTATACGATTTATGACGTATTAAAAAAAACTACTTACTAGATCTCGTTCAAACCAATTTTCAGTGGAAGTTTACATGGTAATGTACATCATATATTTTTTTTAGTTGTATCATTCTCTTATGTTAGAAGTTACAGGGGGGGGACACACTTTTTACCACTTTGGAAGTGTCTCTCGCGCAAACTATTCAGTTTAGAAAAAAATTATATTAAAAACCTCAACATCATTTTTGAAGGCCTATCCATAGATACCCCAAACGTATAGGTTTGATGAAAAAAAAAAATTGCGTTTCAGTTCTAAGTATGGGGAACACCAAAAATATATGTTTTTTTTTTAATTTTTGTGTAAAAATCTTAATGCGGTTCACAGAATACATCTCCCTACCAAGTTTCAACAGTATAAGCTCTTATAGTTTCGGAAAAAAAAGGCTGTGACATGACGAATCCATAAGGGTTCCTTGTCTTTGACTACAGAACCCTAAAAAACCCGCCATTTTTTAAAAGAGACGTGCTCCATTTTTATTTTATCTCATTTCCTAGTGTTTCTTGAGTTATTTTGTGTAATTTTGGTGGCATTGTAACCAATGTAGCTCATCTAATAGAACACAAGTGTAGAGAAATGAAATGGAAGTATTGCGTGACTTTTCAAATTGGTGGTAATTGTCTACCAAAGTTTTTGTAAAACGGCCACCATTTTACTAAAACAAGACTTGCCTGTGACTATGACGACTAGGAAGGATTGTAACGTTGCAAATTATATTGAAAATACAATAATAAATTATAGGTAACTATTATACCTGAAAATGGAAAATGCACAAACCGTGCGACGCCGAGTAAAAAGAAAAAAAAACACGTTCTCGAAAACGGCTCTGACTATATCGATTAAATTTGCTATATGGGGGTTTTCGGGGACGAAAAATCAATCTAGCTAGGTCTCACATCCTGGAAAAATTAAATTTTCAACAAAAAAAAATTTACGTTCGCTATATTCGCTAATCTGTGTCAGTCACAGAATATTTAATGGTTTCCTCGGCGGCGGAGCGAACGAATTCGAAGTTTTTTTTTTAAATCATATGTCTGGCTGAAGACTTGTCTTAGAGGTTGTAAGGGTAGACACTTACTAAATACGATAAGGGTAGCGATACAATTAGGAAACACGATTTAAAAAACCAAGCTAATCTCGGTCACTCCAGGTACCTACTTACTATGTTAAAATTGCAGCGTCTAGACCTAAGCTGTAAATTGTGTACACATTTAAGATTCTAGAAATGCCTTTTTACCTAAATAAGCCAGATTTGGCAGTTAAATGTGTGTCAATAGCGGCCCAATAATTTGCGCATCGAATTACGAAATACCTACTGCGCATGTCGGAACTAAACCTAAACAAGTGTCATGTTACTGGTTTTGGTAACAATTGTAATTAAACCTATTTTTGAGGATATTTTGGCAAGTGCGTATACTGAGTAATGGTCTCTTCAAGTCTAGAGTGAACAGGTGCCTTCTAGACCTTTGTGCTCCATCTTTGGCCACATCGTCACTTACCAACAGGTGAGATCGTGGTTAAACAAAGGTCAATGTTAAAAAAATAAATTAAAAAAATGTCCCGGAGGAGCATAGTACTCTACTTTTCACACCTTATGCGAAACAATAAAAATTCACTGAAAATCACAGCACCAACACCGTCTTTTGTTTCACATTCTTTGAAATTGAGTTCTGCATATGGTGGTTAGTCCGATTTTAGAACAAACCTCTTTACAATGCCATATGGAATTTTTTGACTAATTTCCACGAGTTTCCACACGAATTTGACGTTCCAAATTCAAATTACTTTACTCCCTTGGGCATTTCATAATGCTTTACTTTACGTTGAGGTTGCATGATATGTTGTTGTTATTGTCGAGAAGGTGGTGTGAAAAGAAAGATTCCTCCTTTCAGGTTTCTAGGACTTACGGTTTATGCTGTGCGTTGATAGTCAGTCATGCAACGTTGCTTTTGTGGCTTAGGGGTGCAATAAGAATTAAATTTCTAAAATTCTAAGGGGGTGTAGAAACTCCCGCGTGAATTTCACTAGTCTTCTAAAATATCATATTGTCATCGGAACTTGACAGTAACAAAATTCCAACTTAAGGTTATAATTCGCGCAAATACCAATCTTAGATAAGATTTTTAACTGACTAAATCAAGTACAATATTCAATACAAGTACTTAATACAAGTTTTTATAAAATTAGTGATGGTAACCGTGTGCTGATCAAAATGAGCCTAAGCACGGCCAGTCTACTATTATCCCTCGAGGAGTTCCGTTGTCCACCTTCCGTCTCCATCATCAGATCAGCTCTTTGTCACAATCATATAATCATATAATCTTTGTCATGTACTGTCATCGGAACTTGACAGGTATGCCAAATTTCAGCTCAATCGGTTGAGGATAACTGCTATAAAATTCAGATGCAAGATTCCACCCGGACAAACATTGCAATTGCAAGTAAATAAAAAAGCGGCCAAGTGCGTGTCGGACTCGCCCATGAAGGGTTCCGTAGCAGCAAGTAAAAAAAAAAAAAAAAAAAAAAAAAAAAAAAAAAAAAAAAAAAAAAAAAAAAAAAAAAAAAGTAAATAAAAGAAAAGATAATAAAAAAGTAATATAAAAGTTCTTGGATGGATTACGATTAATGACGTTTTAAAAAAAAACTACTTACTAGATCTCGTTCAAACCAATTTTGAGTGAAAGTTTACATGGTAATGTACATTATATTTTTTTTTTGTTTTATCATTCTCTTATTTTAGAAGATATGGGGAGGGGGGGGGGGGGCACAGTTTTTACCACTTTGGAAGCGTCTCTCGCGCAAACTATTCAGTTTAGAAAAAAATTATATTAGAAACCTCAATATAATTTTTGAAGACATATCCATATAAACACGTATAGGGTTGATGAAAAAAATTTTTTTGAGTTTCAGTTCTAAGTATGGGGAACCCGAAAAATAAAAAACTACTTACTAGATCTCGTTCAAACCAATTTTGAGTGAAAGTTTACATGGTAATGTACATTATATTTTTTTTTTTTTTATCATTCTCTTAATTTAGAATTTATGGGGGGGGGGGACACTTTTTACCACTTTGGAAGCGTCTCTCGCGCAAACTATTCAGTTTAGAAAAAAATTATATTAGAAACCTCAACATCATTTTTAAAGACCTATCCATAGATACCCCACACGTATAGGTTTGATGAAAAAACAATTTTTGAGGATCAGTTCTAAGTATACCCCAAAAATAATTGTTTTTTTTAAATTTTTGTGTAAAAATCTTAATGCGGTTCGCAGAATACCTGCGAAGTTCACCTGCGAAGTTCTGCTACCTACCAAGTTTCAACAGTATAGCTCTTATAGTTTCGGAAAAAAAAGGCTGTGACATACACGGACAGACAGACAGACAGACATGACAAATCTATAAGGGTTCCGTAGTTTTTTTACGGAACCCTAAAAAGCTTGTAAAAATACAAAGATTTCATGCTATGACCTTGTTTTCATATATTTTCATTTAATTCGATGACGATAAAAATAAAATAATGACTGAACGCTTATTTCAAAGGACACACGAAATGAATGAATTGTATGTAAGGTTGCCGAAATAATGCAAATATATTGTTTACAATATTTAAAAGAATATAACAATATCAATAGTTTTGAATCGATGTTTTTAGGGTTCCGTACCCAAAGGGTAAAACCGGACCCTATTACTAAGAAAAACAGAATAAAATAAATATTTAAGGGGGGCTCCCATACTACGAGAAACGTGTTTTTTTGCCGTTTTTATAGATAATGGTACGGAAACCTTCGTACGTGAGTCCGACTCGCACTTGGCCGATTTTTTAAGTTTTATACGTAGTTTGTAAATGGTTTGTAATTTGATGAAATGGCGTTTAAGGTAGATCGCTTGTGGCGCAAAATTATAATTTTTTGGTGTTTTTTGCCTATTACAGCTCATCAACACTTCTTCAGATAGCGAAAGTTGAGTTCGCGAGAACTAGGAGACTTAACACACATGTTTTAATTGATAGTATCTCACAAATATCATCAGTTTAGCTACGATACCCCCTAAACAAAAAGAACTTATGAGGACCTCTAAATCGTAAACGAAACGAAACGTCAGCAGAAGAAAAGTCAGGTGTTATTTCAAAAAAGTTCTCAACTGTATTGCTTTCTTAAGAAACGGAGACACTGATTTATTTACCGTAAAGTTAACAAGCTTTTATAAAATTAGTGATCGTAACCGTGTGCTGATCAAAATGGGCCTAAACACGGCCACCTATCCATCGAGGATTTACGTTGTCCACCATCCATCTCCATCATCAGATCAGCTCGCTGTCACGATCATATTGTATTGTCATCGGAGCTTGACAGGTATGCACAATTTCAGCTCAATCGGTTAAGGATAACTGGGGGTTAGAATCTGCCATTTTTGAAGGAAACGTCGTCATTTTTATTTTATTACATTTTTATGTGTTTTTTCGAGTTGTTTCGTGTCATTTTAGTGGCATTTTAACCGGTGTAACTTGGATAAATGGCACATGTGTGATGTAGTGAAATTTGAGTGTATTGCGAGTCTTTTCGAAATGGTGGATTTTTCCCTACAAAAACTCAGTTTTTCTGCCACTGATTAAACTGGGTTATGACTTGTCTGAGACTCTTGACGACTTGACTATAAAAATATACTAATAAATCACTTGACATTGGCTAAATTGTTGCAAATAACGCACAGAAGCCATTACCTAAGATAGAAGAAGAAGGATAACTGGCTTTAAAATTCAGTTGCAAGATTCCACCCGGACAAACATTCAAATTAATATTTATAAAGCTTGTAAAAATCGCTTTATACGATAGTGGCTTCTTAGGATACCAAAGCTTTAGGTACCCAAGACAAAGTCTACAATCGCAAGAGCCAAATAAATTCCAACTCAGACAAGTTCAGGTAAATTCAGAACAGCGGTCGCGGAACGAAAATTAATATCATGAAAAGCAATTACTTGCCGCGTGAAAATACAGAATCATACGTTCAACTTGAAGATAAAGTCGTTGCCGATATTTAGGTGATACAAAAAGTACAAAATTCTAAGTCATTAGAAGTAGTATCAAATTTTCAGTAGAAAACAACTGCACTTTGTTATATTTTTCACATGGTTAATGAACAGGTAGTTAGTACATTTTTGTACGTTTTCTTTACAGATAAAAGGTCGAGGAATGACATTATTATTTTTTCAGCACATAACACTGACTCCTCTATGAGGCGAAGCCTCCAAATAAGGCTAATCACCTGCTTAGTAGTAAGCTATCAATAAATAAAACTAGGTACTCACAATTATTTCTATCGCCAGCGAACAGCTTGTGGAATCTCAAAAAGTCGGGTCTCCCGCCGAAAAACTTGCCATTTTGGTTCAGGACTTCGCGAATAAGCTCCAGATTGTTGACGACCACGCACTTGGATGCTCCCAGCTTCAAGCTGAAGATGTCTCCGTACTCCTTCGCCAGTTCCGTAAACGCCTGAAACGGCGATTCGTGCTTGCCCAAAAGGTGTAAATTTCCAATTATGGGCAACGGGACTGGCCCGGGCGCGGTTTTCAAAATTGCGACTTTATTATCGCCATATTTGCTGGTCTTTTTTAGCGTTATGGTTATGGTGTTCCCCTTGAAGAGTTTATACACCGCTAGCGCAACCACCGCCAAAACAAGGATAACACTCATTTTCTTTAAAGAATTTTACGAGTGGCCACACTGGTTTTGACAGGAGTGTTGGCGGGAAGCGTGTGCTTGCCGTCTCGCACTGCGCTGTCCAGAGCCGCGTCCGCCATTTTATACCCCGTATTAGCATGTTCATGTATTCAATTTATGAACGACAACATTACGTGGCGATCTGAAATATGATTTTCAACTCTATCGCACTTATAATAAGAACAACTTAGTTGCAGATGACTTGGTTAATCCAGAATTTAGGATTATATAAGTGGTTCTGGGTACCTACCTAAGTATCACAGCGCGCAGTTTATTTTGACCTTAAAAACTGATTTTCTATGATGAGGTTTTAGCGCAGTTCATTGACATAGATACAGGTAGGTAGGTACATAGGCATAACTTGCTTATATATTTTCCTGTAATCTTAGGGTTTTAGGATTCCGCACCTCAACAGGAAAAAACGGGACCCTTAAAGGATCACTTTGCAGTAGGTACTTACTTTGTAGTACATACCTAGTCGTTTCTGTTAGTACTAACTTTCTTCAGTAGTAGAGCTTTTTTGTGAAAGAGTTCGTCTGGGGAAGTATTACCTCCATACCTCTATTTCTGCCGCAAAACAGTAGTGCTCGCATTGCTGTGTTCCGGTTTGAAGGGAAAGGGTGTCAGTGAAATTACAGGCACAAGAGACTTCATCTTTATAATGTTTTTAATATATTTGGCAATATTTGACTTTGATAATTTTTTCCAGAAACGTGTATCTGATACAAAATCAGTCAAGAGGTTGTCTAGATATAAAGGTGAGTTTTACTTGGCCACTTAGGTGAAGTCTGAAACCGTAATAGTTATCGAAAAGTGATGTTAGGAGTTACAGGCTTTCATTTAAATATAATAAGATCAGGATTTAAAAAAAAACATTAAAATTTTTAGTTACCTTCTTATCGTGGAAATAGTGAATTTGTATATAAAAATATTAAGTTTTTGGTTCTTTGTTTAAAGTATTATTTTATCCGTGGTAATTATAAATAAATAAAATAAATAATAATAATAATAATGCTGGATAGTTCACACAACATTGTCTAGACCCAAGCTAAGCAGAGCTTCTGTTATGGGTAGGTACTAGATAACTGCTATACTTAATACAATACATTGCATATATAGATATTTTTTATTATACATAGAAAATACCCAGAACACTCTGAACAAATATCTGCAAATCGTACAAATATTTGTTCCGAGGCGGGAATCGAACCTTCGCCCGCCGCGCCACAGAGGTCGTCGGAGAAAGAAAGACTACAAGACGAGAATATTTACTCTGACAAGGTTCCATCCTATTCTGATAGCCGCGTGAGTTAAATCTTTCGATAGTGGAGCGCATCATCGGGCAAAGGCTAGTATAATATTATAAAGCAATTCTGTACATTTCCACAGAAGGGTCAGTCCCTTGAGGTTGCGAAAGTAGGCTAGCGTTTGAATATAGAACGACGCCTCAGTGGCGCCATCTTCGCATTTGAATTTCATCAGATAATCATCATTATTACTCAGGTGCAAAAGTACAGGAGGTTTTTTGTACCTTTTCTTCTTCTTCTTCTTCTTCTTCTTCTTATAATGGCTTCTGAGGAGTGCTTCAAACAATTTCGCCAATGTCAAGTGATATTAATTTGCAATAAAATTAGTAAATTCGTCAAGGGTCTCAATCAAGTCATAACCCAGTTTAAACAGGGGCAGAAAAACCGAGTTATTCCAGGAAAAAATCACCACTTCGAAAGACACGCAATACAATACGCAATATACGACATCACTCAATGTGCTATTTATCCAAGTTAATGACCAAAAAGACACGAAATAACTCGAAAAAGAACATTAAAATGTAATAAAATAAAAATTATTTTATTTATTATTTGATTATTAATTATTTATAATAGGTACACAGCAGGCAGCTCTCAGAGCTGTTTATCTTAGTCCTTATCAGTGCAAATTAAATGTTTGTCAAGTCTAATTTTGAAAGAATTCACTGAGGCGGCACTGATCACTGAGCCTGGTAGCCGGTTCCAAGTGCGCACGACGCGATTGGGCAATATGTGCATCCTCGGATTGCTGGTACTTGGCCCGCGTTGCAGCTTCAGCGAGTGTCCTCCGAGTCCTATATTATTGTTCATGGTATATAGTGTCTGTGATAAATCTGGTATACTGTAGTGGTTGTTTAGGATCTTGTAGGTCTCTATTAGGTATCCATGCTCTCTACGTTGCTGAAGGGTAGTCAATCCAAGTTCGTGATGTCGTTCCTCGTATGTTTAAGACTAGGCACCATTTTCGTAGCCCTACGTTGTACTCGTTCGTGAAGGTTAATATCTTTTTTGAAGTACGGGCTCCAAATCTGGAATGCATACTCTACTAATGGCCTCAGATATGCCTTGTACAGTTTAATAAACAACTCCATGTTAATGCATGTGAAAGCCTTCCTTATTATGTACATTATAGAGTTGACGAAATGACGAAGTTTCTTTTAAAAATGGCAGATAGTACCCCATCCTACCTTCTTAAGTAGGAGCATATCTCTGACACGCATTTTCTGTTCGTATAAAAAACCGTTCAAGTGCGAGTCAGACTCGCGGGGAGAGAGGGGGGGGGGTTGTACTTGCAGTACAAGTAGTAACATAGTAACCAAACCAATCAATCTTATTAAAGGTCAAATGTATTTTCTTTCTTTCTAGGTCTAGCGCTTAACTAAGTCAGTCCCTGAGGTATGGGAGCGGTACGGGAGGGGTGTTTTCGTTACGTCAAAATGAAGCGTGACTCCATGTCATCTGATAACTTGAGAGACGAAAACACCCCTCCCGTACTGCTCCCATACCTCAGGGACTGACTCAGTTAAGCGCTAGACTTGTAGTCTTCGGTGAAATCAACCAACACGATTATATTTGGAAACGAATATACACTTCTGGACACATCTATTGGCCCACCTTAGAGTTTAGGTTTCTATGGCCCCTACTTTAATATGATTGCTAGATTTAACAAAAACTATTGATGCAGTTTTAAACCTGATACATTTTACCATCTTTTACGATCGTATTGTTTTAAATTTTGAATTCAGAATACCACACGACATGGAGCTACGCCTAACAAGTCGGGTATGCGCCTTGATGAAGGCAGTTGATTTTTGATTAAAAAACATGTTTTATCAAATAAAGGATTAATTTAATAACGCGTGTTGCCTCCATGGGCATCTACGACAGCTCTCATACGATTAGGCATAGAGTTTATCAACCGCTCTATGAAATTTTGAGGGATCATCTCCCATTCCTCTTCTATGGCAGTTTTCAACTCCTGCATCGTCTGGGCAACTGGCTGACGAGCCCTAACACGTCTTTTAAGCTCGTCCCACATGTGCTGAATCGGGTTCATGTCTGGGCTTCTGGCTGGCCAGTCCATAACTCTGATGTTCACATCCCGAAGATATTCCCTGACGATGCCGGCCGTATGGGCTCTTGCATTATCATGCATAAAAAGGAAATTTGGGCCCACATGGTCCACGTATGGCATCACGTGAGGTTCTAATCACTCACGAATGTACCTTTCAGCATTTAATGTTGGCAGCCGTGGTCCCGTAATAACCTCAAGTTGAGTTTTGCCGCTCGCGGATATACCGCCCCAGACAGTCCATGAGCCACCGCCATAAGCAACCCTCTCTTCAAAGCAGCATTGTGCAAAACGCCCTCCCTTACGTCGGTAGACCTTCTTCCTTCCATCATTGCCATGTAACGCAATTTTAGACTCATCAGAAAAAAGTACACGGCTCCAATGCTGCTGAGTCCAATTTAAATGAGTGCGCGCGAAATGAAGACGCTCTGTTCGGTGGGCTCGCGTTAGTTTGCGGCCATTCGCTGGCTTGTGTGGTACCATATCGTGTTCTTTTAACCTTCTCCGAACAGTTCGAGCGCTCTCAGTTACTCCGTGGAAGTCGCGAAGTTGGTTTTGTATCTCAATGGAGGTAAGGTGACGATTTCTCAAGCTGGTCGTCACGATGAATCGATCCTGCCTTTCAGTTGTGACCCGAGATAGTGGCCTTCCTTGGCGACGAACAAAGCCGCCAGCCTCTAGGTACCTCCGATAAACATTTCGTACCGCAGATCGACTTAAATTAAGTTGAGTACTCACATTTCTTTGGCTATGTCCAGCCTGGATAAGTGCCACAGCTTGGGCGGCGACTTCAGGCGAAGTATCCATAGATTATTGATAGAACCTCACCTTAATGTTAAGAATAAGTAATGTTTGTTGCAAAACCAAAGAGAAAAATCACACTTTCAAGAATTAAATCCAAGTAAACCAATAAAATCGAGTTTTCTTAGTATTCGATTGTTTGATATCAACGAACAGGCTCCAAATTGTCTTTTGTTTCTTTAAATTCTGAGATCGAAATTTCAAAAAAGACCATTGATTAAAATTATGAATGTGCCTGGTTCAAAACTGTATAAAAACTTTTTGCTCGACCTTATATAAATTTTTAGCTAGGACTAAACGAAACTGAAAATGCAAGGTAGGCCAATAGATGTGTCCAGAAGTGTATTCCATTTCCCGTGGGAATTTAAGGACATAGGATTTTCATTTAGTAGTAAGGCTTTGTAAAGCTTTTTTGTGAAAGAGTTCGTCCGGGGAAGTATACCACTGTACCTATTTATGCAGAAAAGCAGTAGTGCTCGCATTGCTGTGTTCAGGTTTGAAGAGTATGGGTGCCGGTGAAATTACAGGCACATGAGACTTTATATCTTTACTAGCTGATCCCCGCCGTTTCACCCGCGGTTTAACAGATTTATAGAAAAATTACAATTCCTTAATTCACTATCCACGCGTATGCACCAGCCACATGCGGTCCAGACAACCACTCGACATCGAAGAAAAACGCATCAAGTTTTAAGGCGATGAGAATGTGTAGTTCCTGATGGATCCTAGCTGACAGAACTCGTCGCTCACAACCATGGAAGTCCAAGCTCGCAACTCAGTCGTTTAGGAACCTACTTCATGGAAAACATTATTGAAAAAGGTCATTAGCATGAGCTGTTTGCGACATGCTTAGCACGGAAAAAATCAAAATTGTACTTGGGTGTAGAATCAGAAATCTACTGCAGTACATCAGGGCTGCCCAGATGAATACCTGCCACTTTTAACGTTTGTCCTTGACTATTTATAGTGACTGAGAAGGCCACTTTTAAGGGGAAATTTTTAGCTTAACTTAAGTGTGTGTGTGTGTGTTTCTATGTATATCTCTACTCAATATTTATAGCGTGCAAAGCAGTCACTGCGGTAGCTTCATATTTGTCAACTGGTGTTTTCCTTGACTTAAGTGTGTGTGTTTATGTGTCTCTAATTTAACTTTATGTGTCAATATTTATGGCACTCATAGCAGTCGTTGCACTAGCTGGATTTTCTAACTGGTTTTTAGCTTGACTTTTGTGTGTGTTTTTATGTGTCTCTAATTTAACTTAGTGTTAATATTTATAGTGTGCATAATAGTCGCTGCAACAGCTGGATCTTTTAACTGGTTTTTTGCTTGACTTAAGTTTGTGTGTTTTAACGTGTCTCTAATTTAACTTAGTGTCAATACTTATAGTGTGCATAATAGTCGCTGCGGCAGCTGGATCTTTTAACTGGTTTTTTTGCTTGACTTAAGTTTGTGTGTTTTTACGTGTCCCTAATTTAACTTTATGTGTAAATATTTATAGCATGCATAGTAGTCGCTGTGGTAGCTGAATTATTTTAAGTGGTGTTTTGCTTTGTCTCTTATTTTTACTTGATGTGTCAATTAGCGTGTATAGCAGTCGCTGCGGTAGCTGGATTTTTTAACTGTTTTTTTTTTGCTTTACTGGTAATATATAAGTGTGTGTCTCTTACATTTTGTACGTCAATACAACGTCACGTCTACACCGTGAAACGACCTTTGAAACGACACCATACTCAAGTTTATTAATTTAGGGGTCACATTATAACCTTCTAAATTTATTTCTTAGTTCACCTTTAAGCCTTGAAATAAATACACTCTCCAAATTTTAAGTCTCTACGACCAGTGATTTAGGCTATGCGTTGTAAAAACTATTTATTTTTCTTTTACAAAGAAAACTTTCCCTGCCAATTTTTTATTATATTTGTGGAATCTCCTTTAAAATTTTCAAGGTTCCAAAATACTGAGCTTTTTTGTTGTATATTAAAAGCCAATTTTGGACCCTTTAGAAAGCGAACATTGGAAATTCCTTTCTTAGTGCACCTCTAGACCATAAAGGGAACATAGCCTCCAAATTTCAAGTCTCTAGGAGTATAAAGTCAGTCAGTCAGACAGTCGGTCAGGCTTTTTTTTACTGGTTTTTTGCTTAACTTAAGTGTGTGTTTTGATGTCTCTAAGTTAACTAAATATTTAGCATAGCAGTCGCTGCGGTAGCTGGTTTTTTAAAACTTTTTTTTTCGGGTTTATTTAACTGGGTTTTGTGTATATTTTTGTTACGTTTTTTTTTAAACTGGTTTTTGCGGATTTATTTAATTGGTTTTTGTTTGGATTTATTTAACTGGTTTTTGGGTATTTTTTGAACTGGTTTTTTGCTTGACTTAAGCGTTTGTGGATTTTTTTAACTTGTTTTTTGCTTGACTTAAGTGTGCGTGGAAATTAAACTGGTTTTTTGCTTGACTGGTAATACATAAGAGTGTCTCTCATATTTTTTTACCTTACTCAAGTTTTTCAATTTAGGGGCTACATTTTAACCTTGAGTTTCTGAAAATATTTTGATCTCAATTACTACACCGTGAAAAGACCTTTAAAACGACATTATACTCAAGTTTTTCAATTTAGGGGTCCCATTTTAACCCATAGATCCTAGAAATATTTTGATCTAAACTACTACACCAAGAAGCTAACTTTTAAATCGTATAAATACGATGAAATCTGGCTAAAACGTAAAGTATATTTATTTCCAAAGAAAATGTTCCCATACCTTTTTTCAGTAAAATTTCAGGTACTGCTGAAATATATATGTGCTGTTTTTATTTAAGGAATCTAACTGCGAATTTTAAAGTATCTACTACTAACGGTTTCCGATTTACGAAGCATTTTAGTTTTACATTCAAAGCCGTTTTGGACCCCTAACAGCGTGAATTTTCCAGAATACTTTCTTAGTACAACCCTACACCCAAAAAGGAATACATCCTCCAAGCTTCATGTATCTAGGTCCAGTGGTTTAAGCTGTGCATTGCAAAACGCAAAGTGTATACAATAAAAGCCCTTTATTACCCCTAAAGAGAATAATTTTTCCAAATTAATTTCTTAGTACAACTTTACACCTTAAAAGAAACACACTATCCAAATTTCAAGTCTCTACGACCAGATGCGTTGTAAAAACTAAAATATTTTTCTTTCACAAAGAAAACGTTCCCTTGCCGTTTTTCAGGAAAATTTCAGGTACCGCTGAAATACTTGTTTGTTAATTTTAATTGAGGAATCTCCTTTAAAATTTTCAAGGTTCTACTACCAACGGTTTCTGCAATACAGAGCATTTTTGATGTATATTAAAATCCCATTTTGGACCCCTTAGAGAGCTAACATCGGAAATTCCTATCTTAGTTTTTTTTTTTTTTTTTTTTTATACTACTGAATGACGGTACAATCAGATGGCCCACCTGGTGATAAGCGGTAACCTCTGCCTATGAACAGTGCATTACCTCATAGGTCACGTCCACCTAGGACGCACCCTATGTGGCATTGCCCTGCGCCCGCCACCCTGAGACATAAAGATGAAAAGTCTCATGTGCCTGTAATTTCACCGGCACCCTTACCCTTCGAACCGGAACACAGCAATGCGAGCACTACTGCTTTGCGGCAGAAATAGGTATGGTGGTAGAACTTCCCTGGACGAACTCTTTCACAAAAAAAGCTCTACTACTACTAACTTAGTGCACCCCTAGATCACAAAAGGAACATGGCCTCCAAATTTCAGGTCTCTAGGTCTTACAGTTTAGGCTGTACGTTGATGGTCTCTTATAAGTCTCGATCCCGAGGGAATATCGGGATAAAAATGTGCCTATGTGTTATTCCGGGAGTCCAGTTATCTGCATTCCAAATTTCATCCAAATCCGTCTAGCCGTTTCAACGTGAAGAGGTAACAAACACACTAACACATTCACACACTCACAAACTTTCGCTTTTATAATATTAGTGTGATAGTCAAGTCATCGAGAGTCTCCTTCAAGTCATAGCTCAGTTCAAATAGCGGTAGTAAGTACTTACTTTAAGTAATCTGTGGTTTGGGTTTTGGGCTGCTTGGTTAAGGTTTAAAGAAAAACGGTTTAGAATGAGGTCAACTTGACCTGAAACTCAACCAAAACTTCCAGAAGGTTCGAGGAAGTTCGAAAACTTCGGGGAGGTTCTGGAAAGTTCAAGGCAATTCTAGAAGGTTCCAGAATCTCCAGAAAGGTTAGAAAAAGTTCTAGAACCTTCGAGAAATTTCCAAAAATTCAAAAACCTCCAGAAAAGCTTGAAAAAGATCGAGAACGTTCGAGAAATTTCCGAAAGTTCTAGAACCTTCGAGAAAGTTCCAAAATTTCAAAAACCTCGATAAATGTTTGAAAAAGATCGAGAACCTTCGGGAAATTTCTGAAAGTTCTTAGAACCCGTGCGAAGCGCGGGGCCCCAGCTAGTAGATTAATAATTTGACTAGCCCTTGCACACGTCGACTGACGATTGACGCATGTACGCAGTCATTGACGGAATACATTATTATAATCTATTGAAATCTGTCAACACAAGGTGTGGATGGGTGACGTGCGAAAAGGAATATATACGAATCAAGCTTTTGAAATCCACAATGCTTTTTTATATTATACTAGCGACTCGCCCCGGCTTCGCACGGGTAGCCCCCGGTGAACCACCCCCACTCCTACCCCTGCCCCCTATGTCAATCTCCTGGTTCTAAGCTACCTCCCCACCTATTTCAGCCAAATCGGTTCACCCGTTCTTGAGATATAAGTGGTGTAACTAACACGACTTTGTTTTATATGTATACTAGCGACTCGCACCGGCTTCACTCGGGTAGCCCCCCCCCCCCCTCCCCCCCTACCCCTCCACCCTATGTCAATCTCCTGGTTTTAAGCTACCTCCCTACAAATTTTCAGCCAAATCTGTTCACCCGTTCTTGAGTTATAAGTGGTGTAACTAACACGACTTTGTTTTATATTTATATAGATATCGATAGATAGATATAATTCGTTTTATAGTAGCCTTTAGCCCGCGGCTTCGGGTGCGTGATGTATTAGGTATTAGGTAGTATCAGTAGTAGCAGAGATTCTTTGTGAAAGAGTTCGTCCGGGGAAGAACTACCACCATTCCCATTTCTGCCGCAAAGCAGTAGTGCTCGCATTGCTGTGTTCCGGTTTGAAGGGTATGGTTGCCGGTGATATAACAGGCACATGAGACTTTTCATATTTATGACACTGGGTGGCGGGCGCAGTGCAATGCCACATAGGGCGCGTCCTAGGCGGATGTGACCTATGTGATAATGCACTGTTCATAGGCAGAGGGTACCGCTTATCATCAGGCGGGCCATCTGCTTGTTCCGTCATTCAAAGTAGTATAAAAAAAGGGGATAACAAGCAGTCACCCCGTGACCCGTCTCCTCCCAACATACATCCACACACCAAATATCATCGTTGACCAGACAGACGTTGTCTTCTCCAATTATTTTGAGTTCATACAAACATACATATATACATAAATACATAGACACACACCTTTTTCCCCGAAAGGGTAGGCAGAGCCTCATAAATGGGCCTCTTTTACTGTGGGTTGCACCATGGTGGGAAATAGACAAGACAAGTGGTGAGCTTATCGCCACCGGTACTTCCTACGACTGATTCTACAAACATCTACAAAAATCCCATAGAAAAAAGTACTTTCAGTTTTGCCAGTTTTCCAGGCAATTTTTCCACAAGGATTTTCCAAGTATCTTTCCCTAAAATCCTAATTGAACATTAAAATCTATCTGTGTATTATCAATATATAAAAATCGTTGCGTGACTGACTGACTGACTGACTCTCCGCAACTGTGCTGTCGTCTGCATACCCAATGATACCGGGTAGCAGCAGATCATTAATGTGCAGCAGAAACAGTGTGGCAGATAGCACAAACCCCTGAGGTACCCCGGCGTTTATAGCCAATTGATCCGACGAGCAGCCATCAATTACTACTCGAATGGATCTTTCCCTCAGTAAGTCTGCAAGCCAGGTGCAGAATTGAACTTGCAGTCAATACGGTTGGAAAGGTACCTATTAGTATATTTTGTGCAAAACTACAGGGAGAAGTCGAAAATTGAGGATTGTCTTTGTAATACCAATTTTTTGCGATGAAAAATGTAATCTTTGGTGGAAATCCACAACTAGATGGCAATGTTAATAATGTTTGAAAGTTAGATCGTGCTATCGATGCGTTTTGAAGCTTGGATTTGAAGTACGGTGGTAACTACGTTCATTTTATGAGGATATACTCACGTACATAATATCTAGATATTTTTTCAAAAGAAATAAGGTAACCTACCTAAATCGTGTGTATTCGCGCGAGGTCTCGGCGAACCTCTAGTACATCAAATATGCAAGTCTCGACAGAGCTTACCTAGTTGAGCCTTTCGGGGTCGAGACTCTGGGTCCGTGGGGTACCGGGACCCTTCGCGTTTTCAAAACTCTTTCAGGGCATCTGGTGGAAGCGACGCGTGACCCGAGAGCTGGCTCTTATCTGGCTCAACGCATTAGTATTGCCATTCAGCGTGGCAATGCAGCCAGCATCTTAGAGACGGTTCCGTTTGGTAGTGATTTGGATCAGTTGAGCTACCTAGATCGCTAGCAAGCAGCGGTCTTCAGGTAACACAACTGTTTCATATGTATTTTGTACATACCTTGTATTATTATTTCTGTAAATAAATGTGTTATTTTTATCAAGCACAAAAATAATACCAATTAAATTGTTCACAGACTCACCTTTGTTACCATCTTACCCGTGTGGTATTGCTCATGCCATCGTTATTGCCAAAAACAATGGTCATTACAGCTTCTTGCTAAAGCAAGTTGTAAGGGATTTCGGAAGAGAAAAGAACACCCTGTAGCGTACCCTTTATACCCAAGTGGCTGGTTACTAGTAGATTGCCTTTCTTTGTTGCTAGGATATATGTTCCAATCTTAGCAACCGATTTATTTATTGGTTTTTCCAGTTCCGTGAAGTTTTGTGCCAGATCTTCACTATTAATTAAATGAACTGAGGCACCCGAGTCCAAAACAAATGCATTGCCGTTTTGTTTTTCACGTTCTTGTTCATAACCTCCAAGCATGAAAACAAATCCCGATATATTAGGATCTTGAGTATCCGTAATTTTAACAGTTTGATCTTTTCTGTTATTTTCAAGACGTTTGCCTTCTTGTTAAAGTAACAGTTCTTTTGTATATGATCTTTCTTTCCACAGTAATACATTCAATGTTTTTCAGTTTATTATAGGTACTTCACTTTGAATGAAGTTTTATACGACTGCCATCGATTTGGGTTGCTTTGTATGTTGGAATTCCCAGAATTAAATATTGAAGTTTCAGCTTGGTGTTTTGTGGATTCCGCCTGAAGAACTTTCATGCTTGTATCGCGTCTTTCATTGATCAACTTTATTTCATGATCGAGAAATCTAGTTTTGACAAAGGTTAGGGTCGGATTGTCCTCTGCCAATGTTTCAATTGCAGTCACAACACCATCATAGCTGTTAGGTAGAGTCATAAATAGGTGTGTTACTTCTTCTAATTTTGCACCTGCAGCCATTAATTCGATTAACAAATCGTCGAACTCTTGAAAGTGTTTCGTCAATGGGTTTTCTTCTTTCAACTTAAAATTCAACAACCTTTTCCTCAAAGCTAATTGAGTTGCTATGTTTTTTCTTTCGTAGATTAAATCCAGCTTCAAGAAAATTTGACTCGCAGTATTTTCTTCGGTTGTTAGTCCCAGCAAAGAATCCGATAGATACTCTATTATTGTATTCTTAGCTATTTTCTGCCTTTTCTGCCAATAGTCCAGTAACCTTATACATCACACGTATGCGTCAAATCCGGTAGTTCTGATTGTTTGCAGACTTGTTTATGATGTTTGCCTTATGAATAATCCAAGTTTCTGACCTCGAGCGCCGAACGCAACCTTGTTAAAAATCGATAAAATAGTTTTTTTCCATTTTCTGCGATTATAACCCCAAAGGACTAATTTTTGAGAAAACTGTTTTTAAACTTTTTTAAAGTTGACTAAATGTGCTACAATATGATTCTAGAACTGTATATATTTTTTATTTATTTATTGAATATATATGCTACAACATGCTACAAAAATTACTTAAATACTACTTAAACATAAACAAACAACAATAGATACATAGGGACAATAGATAGATAACCAAAAAGAAGACGTTCACGGGAATAGAATGAAGTAGATAAGTATATAAGTGGTTTACTAGCCCCCACACTAGGATACCCTGTGTTGTGGGTGGCTAGTCTCTTCCAGAAGATTTAGCATAAGTTTAAACAGTTTAAAACATTAGGTAGGTACGAGTAAGATTTTAGAATTTAGATTTGTATACACATAATAAAATAAAGTAAGCAAGTTCTCATCATCTCCACATCTACACATAGAGTAGGTACACAACAACACAAAGGAAACCAAACAATCCAAGGTACCTAGGTAGATAATCCTGCACTATCTGACCAATATCACACAATATGGTTCGGCAACATAATGCCATCTAAGTACAACATTTAAATTGCTAAGCTATAAAAAACAAAAATGATTTTAGGTAGGTACAGAACTAGTCATAAAAATTACAAAATAAGGCAAACACTAAGTACGATTTTCCAGTATTTTTTACAATTTTGAAGGTAGGCACTTTACTAAGATTTCAAACTAATGAAGATGAATGGATGCAATAAGTATGTGTGCGTGATGCGCTTTGTTGATTGTTAGAGTGTCGCTTGAGCGACCAGCGTGAATGTGTCAATGTGTGTGTGCTACGAGAATACCGCCTGCGCGATAAGGTTGAAGGCACAATGAGAGTTTTGCATTATGTACATGTGAGACTATGAGATTTGATAGGTAGGTTACAACTCTGGATACTTTGATAAAAAGGAGTAGGAAAGTAAAGAATATATTAAACATATAATCAATTAATATACATCTTACTAAAGCAGGTATTTATAATATTTATATACCTATGAATATGTTTATACACATATATAAGTAATTTAAATTAAATAATGATAATGGATAGATATTAACATTAATTCTATATATTAATTATGAGAATATCAATATATTATATTAATTCTATTCAATAATACTATTTGTAAATAAGTAAATTGTTATTGCATTACAACGCATTAAGTTATTCATTCACGATATACATGCAACATACTATGTTAACAGTATGCGATTCTAAATTACATTTATTTAACTGTGGGAAAATCTACTGACTAACATAAATAACATAAATTAATTGTAGGGAAAATTAAAAGTAGTAATAACAATATCAATCAATTAAAGTAATGTAAATATTTATTTTCGAAAAGGGATTATTATTAAACCAAAATACCTAATATGGACTCAGTTTCTAGATAGCTGCGGGAAAACAACCATTCTTTTACTAGTCGCTTGCACTTCCCTCTGAGGCTATGTAGGATATCAAGTTCTTTATTAACTTTGGTGTAAAGAAATGGGCCTAGAAATAACGGAGATCTTTGCGCAAATTTAGTTTTCGTCTTAGGTACAATCCAAGATATGTTCCTTCTTAGTCTTGCTATGGGTCTGGTACAGGATACAGAAACCTTGTGGAACCGCATAACCGTCGCTACAATAAAGATTTGCCTGACTCGCAGAAGCTGGCACTCAGTGTAAAGCGAGTCCGTAGAGAAGCGAAACGGTTTTTTATGGGCTATTTTTAAAATTGATCTCTGCGCACGTTCTAATTTAATAAGATTAGTACCACACGCAGCACCCCAAGCTAAGACGCAGTACGATAGGATGGATTCACAAAGTGCCATATAAATTAGACGTATCAAATCTTTATCTGCAACGTTTCTTAACTTTAAAAATAAGTATTTCAGCTTCCTAACTCTTGTATTAACTACATCTATATGTTTTTTCCACGTAAGCCGATCGTCAACGTGCACCCCTAAATATTTAATAGAATGTAGGTTTTCAATAGATGGACATATGCATAGACTGGAATGGTCATAATAGCTACATTCATGAAGTTTTATGTTCAGGGGTCGCGTTGGGGCAGTGCGTTGTGAGATACTAAAATTCAGAAACTTCGTTTTGGAAGTATTCAAGGAAAGGAGATTTTTGTTTAGCCACTGTGAAACCTGTCTTAACCCATGATGGGTCACCTCTTTGACCTCGTCCCACGTATCACCATTAAATATCAGCGCTGTGTCATCCGCAAAAGCAAGTATTTCTGCTTGGGTCAGACTGAGCTTACAAAGGTCATTAATGTAAATTAAGAATAGTGTAGGTCCAAGCACACTTCCCTGCGGAACGCCAAAGGTCATCTCAGAAAAATCACTATACGCACCTCCCACACAAACTCTTTGTTTTCGGTTGGTGAAATAGGACATAAACCAATTTAAAGGAGTGCCGCGTATACCTAGACAGTGCATTTTTGAGAAAAGAATCTGACGTGAAACCGTATCAAACGCTTTGGCTAGATCTAAGAAAACACCGATTCACTTTTTACCTGAGTCTAAGCTAGAAGTGATGTGGTTTGTCATGTGAATAACGACGTCTTCCGTTGATCTCCCCACTCTGAATCCAAATTGGTTCTCAGCCAGAAGTTTGTTTGTCTCAAGAAATGACAAGAGTCTAGAGTTGACGATTTTTTCCAAGATTTTTGAAAACGATGTTAGCAAAGAGATCGGCCTGTAGTTGGTCACGTCATGAGGATCTCCAGATTTAAACACAGGAATTACATTGGCTATTTTTAGGCAGTCAGGTACAACTCCCGAAGATAAACTGAGATTATAAAGATAGGTGAGTGGAAGTGCCAGGATATGCTGTGCTTTCTTTAATAGGCGATTATTTACACCATCAAATCCAGGAGCAGAGTCTGATTTCAGACTATTTATTATTTTTAGAATTTCGTTTTCGTCAGTTGGACTAAAGAAAATGGATTTATCAAAATTACCTGTACATTTATCAGCTAATTCATCCTCCGTGGTATTAAGCTTTCCAAGAATTTTTTTAGCAAGGCTGTCACCTATCGATGAGAAGAAGTGGTTGACATCATTAAGAGACTGAACCGGTGTAGATGACGTTTCTAGGAGAACAGAATTAGTTGAGTTGCTAGTTGAGATATTGCATATAGATTTTACAGCTTTCCATGTTTTTTTGATATCACCTTTGCTCTCAGCAAGCATTGACCGATTAAATTCGTTTTTGACGTTCTGAATGATGTTATTACACTGGTTCCTATATGTTTTGTATTTATTGAGTAATTTTTCGTCTTTGGGGCTTTTTCTTACTTTCATATGGAGAATATCTCTACGCCTAATACAGTTCATTAGACCAGGGGTAATCCACGATCTCCGCGTTAGTTTTGAATTTGGCATGGGGCAAATTGTTTTGTTGGACTCAATGATGTTGTTCACAGTATTATGAAAAAGGTCAAATGCCTCTGATGTGTCTGATATACCATACAGTTTGTTCCAATCGGCTTCTGCAAACTCATGTATGATTTGCGGAAAGTTATATTTTGACAGAGTTGAATATTTCTTGCTGTCATCATCAGCATTTCTAGGTTTATTTTCAATACCTAGTATAACAGAGTCATGGTCTGTTAAATCCGACCCACATACCACAACCCTAGACTTATGACCTGATTTAACAAAAATATGGTCAAGGCAAGTAAGACCCTGGCGTGTTGGGTAGTGGTGACCAGGGACAAACCCGTAGTGGGAAGTAAGTTCCAGATATGCTTCTGCTTTTGGGTCCATTGAGTTATTCACAATGTCTATGTTTATATCCCCAGTAATCACAATCGTTTCCCCAGTTGCATGTTTTATAATTGATTCAAGGCTCGTAAGAAAATTATCAATGTTTGAAACTGAGGGCGATCTATATAGAGCAATAATGGTGTACTGATTATTGATCTTTAGGATAAGACAGTTGGCATCCGCGAATGGGGGTTCAAGCGTATGCACAATTAGACCAGTTTTGGAGTAGATCACAATTCCGTCATTCTGATTTAGGTATCTATGAGATTTGTGATAAGTATATTGATCAAGATATATCTCTGAGGAGAATTCATCCAACCTGCACTCTGTAAGCACAATGATGTCGGGGGAAAACTTCAACTGCGATAGAAATACTGTCAGCTTATCAAAGTTTTTGTTAATACTCCGAATATTTTGTGAAACTATCGTTAGTTGGTTGCTAACATCTCCTAAGCTGTATAAACAAGAACCGGGACTGGAAGTATATATACTAGGAATAAAATCTGTTGTGTCCAAATCGTTGACAAATTCGTGTCTATCGAATTTTATTTCTGTAATAATAAAAGATGCAATATTTGGAATAAGATACCATGAAGGAGCGACGAGATCCATCAAAGATCAAGCAATCATGTGTCAGACCCTTATACATCACACGTATGCGTCAAATCCGGTAGTTCTGATTGTTTGCAGACTTGTTTATGATGTTTGCCTTATGAATAATCCAAGTTTCTGACCTCGAGCGCCGAACGCAACCTTGTTAAAAATCGATAAAATAGTTTTTTTCCATTTTCTGCGATTATAACCCTAAAGGACTAATTTTTGAGAAAACTGTTTTTAAACTTTTTTAAAGTTGACTAAATGTGCTACAATATGATTCTAGGTATCTGTGGAACCAATAGTTTCTGAGATTAAGCCTTTCAAAGTTTATAATTTTTTTTCGAACTTCAATTTTTTGCAATTCAGATGGCATATCCCCATAAGGGGATGGGGGAATCGTCGAAGTCTTTTGCCCACAAGTCATCCTCCATTTTGACATCGGACAGATCGTCGCCTTCTGGGATATCTACTACTGCAACATCAGGTATATTATCACAAGAGGCCCCGCTGCATTGCCTGCAGACTGATGAGCATTTTAATCCTGCCTTCCTGCAGCTGCACGCGTTCCCACAACCCTTCGTGCACCCGCAAGAAATCATCCGCAAGAGGTCATCATTTTGGAGTTCACTTCCTGGGGATCCCGCTAGAGTTATTCGAGTAACGTCTAAAATATTGCAAAAAATTGCGAAGTTCGAAAAAACTGATAAACTTTGAAAGGCTTAATCTCAGAAACTATTAGGTCTACAGATGCAGTTCTAGAATCATGTTGCAGCAAATTTAGTCTACTTTAAAAACGTCCATAATAAGTTTTCTCAAAAACTAGTCCTTTAGGGTTATAATCGCCAAAACTTGAAAAAAATAAAACGTTTTTCTCGATCTTTGACAAGGTTGCGTTTGGCGCTTGAGGTCAAAAACTTGGATTATTCATAAGGCCAACATCATAAACAAGTTTGCAAAAAATCAGAGCTACCGGATTTGACGCATACTTTTAGACAACAAAGTTACTGGACTACAATCACTATTTGGTTCCTTGGGACTTTCTTCATCAATAATTTTAAGCACCTCAAGTTCATTTAGTACATAATTCTAAGTTTCCACACACTATATTTTATACCGTCAAACGGTTTTTTTTTAACTTGAAATTGTCCAGTGTATTAAATCATTATAAGTCACTTAGAATACTGAAATATTTTCAACTGAATGTCGTGATCCACAGGCCACAAGTCCGTTAACACTATGCACTTAAAGTGTCCTTTTTATTTCAAACAAATATCTTTACTGATTTAGACTACGTCACAGTGAAGGTGCCAGGGGGGGGGGGAGGTCACGGGGGTCATGACCCCCCCCAAAACCCAAAAGCATACTCGAAAACTTGAAAAATCTCCTAAAACTTGACGGTTAAGAACATTTCAAACAAATTACTCTCTGCCTACTAAAGTCTTAGTAAAAATATTCAAAATAACGTGCTATAAAGTAGGTACTTATTTTTGAAAAATGCGGTGCAAACCAAAATAAAAAAGTCCGCTAAATCGGGCGGTCGCCGACGGACGACAGACTACTTAGCTAAGGCAAAGCAAAGCTATGCCTCGTTTCAGTGAGGAAGGGTAATGAGATTAGCGCCTATTTATGTTTCTATGGATGACCCTGCAGAACTCTTCTTCTTCTTCTCTTCTGGGAATACTCCGAGCAATTTCGCCAATGTCAAGTATTATTATGATTTTTTCTTTGTGAAAAAAACCTACTTCAAAGCTAGGAACTTATCCCCAATACAATATGTTATATGTACTGATAATGGATATCTTTTTTACTGCACTCTCCTCGAGCTAAAGAACAGAATTTTTCACTGCTCGCTTCGCTCGCCGTTATATTTTCTGCTAATGGTTAACTTTATTAGTGCACTCTCCTTGAGCTATATTTACAGAATTTTATTCTAAACATTTATTTACTTCTTCACATATCTTTGGAGTGCTTTCTTTATATTTGTTATTTTTATAAACAACTTTTTTCGCTTGCCTTGTTTATTGCCAATTATGAATAACGTGCAACAATTATACATAAATTCATCAAAAACTAATTTGATTGGTGCTCGGAATCATCTACGACACACTGGTCAAAACTACATACCCGTCAAGCCATCAAGAATGCAATGTATTACTGTTTATTGGTCAAGTTCGTATTTACTGCACTCTCGTCATACCGTGTATTCAGCAACCTTTCTCAATACTGCTAATTCGGTGAGCTACGCGAGAAAAACTGACACAGGTGCGTCGTCCGCAAGCGCCAGCGCGCGACTCTGATGACTGAATGGGGCAATGGGCCTGCCGAGCCGCCGCGCTCGCCCATTTAGTAGTTATTTAATCATATTATTCAAAATAAATCGTATCAAATCAAACTCTGCGAATTTTTCTAGAAATGTTTAATGTCTATATTTGAGTATACAAAAAATATGAAAATTATCAGTATTTTAGAAATGAGATTGAAAATGCTTTTCGAATAGGGGTAACTTTGGGATTTTTTTCTATCAAGTGAAGTTCATTTGATCTTGTAACTGACTACGATTTTAAATAGATTATATCCTTAACTAACAGATATATTTTTTTCTGAATTTATATCACTGTTTTCTATGTGTCAGATGGTTTTTAAAAACTCAAAACTCCCGATGACCTGACCTTGACTAATTTTAGAGATGGCAACCCTAAGTACAGGTTAAGCCGCCCTGGTGGGAAGTACCCTGGAAGGCTCATAGTTTTCACATAATTTATCGGTCTGCCGGTGCCTTTGAGCATTGCAGCCCCCGTACCGGAGGTCGGTGCAGCCGTGCATTGAGCTTATGGTCTGCTAAATTGGCTAGTCATTGTATTATTTTTACGAATTCTAAAGTGTAACTAATTCTCATTTTGATTGTAAGTGTTCTGTCCGTTATTGTTTAGTTGGTGCATTGTCTGTGCATCACTTGTAATTACTAGTTCTCCGAACTTGTCTCCTTTACTTTCTATGGCTATCGGTTTATTGCATTCTTTTTAACCCCCGACGCAAAACGGCGGGTGTTGGGGTTTGTGTTTGACGTGTCTGCGTGTGTGTCTGTGTGTGTGTGTGTGTGTGTCTGTCTATCGCCTCGTAGCTCCAGAACGGATGAACAGATTTAGATTTTTTATTTGTTTGAAATGTGATTTTTTCGGGAGTGTTCTTAGCTATGTTTGATCAAAATCGGTTCAGCCGTTTCATTGCGATGAGGGTTTTTTTATTTTTACAAAATTAATTACTTGTCTCTATCCTATTGAGCTCACTCTACATACCTATCTCCATTTCTAACCTAATAAAGATGACATTTCCATGTTTTCCAACTGCCCCGCAGGTACTGTCAGTGTGTGATCCTATTAAGGTGGATGATCTCGCATGCGGCGCGAAATTCAATTTTTCTGGTGTTTTTTGTTCATTACAGCTCATCAACACTTCTTTCAGCGAAAGTTGATTTCGCGAGAACTAGGAGAAATAACACACATGTTTTAATTGATAGTATCACATAAATATCATCAGTTTAGCTCCGATACCACTAAACAAAAAAAAAACACTGTAAAAATATGTTTAGGGGTATCAGAGCTAAACTGCTGATATTTATGTGATACTATCAATTAAAATATGTGTGTTAAGTCTCCTAGTTCTCGCGAAATCAACTTTCGCTATCTGAAGAAGTGTTGATGAGCTGTAATGGGCAAAAAACACGCAAGCGAGAGCTTTCGCCTTAAAGAGTCATTGGCTAACAAAGACGTACTTAGTTGTTTTATGTGTTGGTTCTCATGAATTCAGTCCTAACTATGTCTTGAGCCAGTTGATAATCGCACTAAGAAAATTAAAAAATACCAACGTTTTGATTATTCCTGTAACGCAGAGTGCGTATTTAAATGTAAAATCACTGAATTACAACATTAATATATTGACCCAACGATTTGACAATTCTAAATTTATTGACATCTATTGCAATGATAATTATAATGCTTATAGGATATATTTGAAAAATCTTAGTAATAAAATTAACTTGTGTATTGATGCTCATGACTACAAAATGAAATATTTGACTTTTGACTCTAATCGTATTTTTAAGAAAAAAATTGAAGAAAAAATTCCATCCCACAGCTTATACAAAGATTTCGCAAGTTTCAACTGCCATACAAGCTGCCAATTTCAAAACATCGGCCCCGAGCAAGTTTTTTCGTGAATAATTTTAGTGTTTTTCATGAAACCATTGCCGGGCTAGTAAATAAACAAGATTATGATAGAATTAGCCTTACTAGAACTTAAAAACAATGGAAAAAATATTAGAGTTTTATGTTTTACTGAAACTCATTTAAAACCGGGCAAAGAGCAGAATGTTCACTTACAGGGTTTTGAACTAAAATCATTTTGGAGTCGAAAGAATAAATTAAGGTGTGTATCATGGTATCTAAAAGAGTGCCATGCTCTTTAATTAACTTTAGTAAAGGAGTTTGCGGAGCAGACACATTTTGAGTGCTGAATGGTAGATATAACAAACAATAATCTTATAATAATATGTGTGTATCGCGCCCCCAAGTCGAACATACAAGTTTTTTTTATAAACTTGACACGATATTGCATAGAATCACGAATTTCAATAAGAAAAGAGTCATCATTGTAAAATAGTTAAAAATACTTACTAGATCTCGTTCAAACCAATTTTCGGTGGAAGTTAACATGGTGATAAACATCATTATCATTTTTAGTTTTACCATTCTCTTATTTTAGAAGTTACGGGTGGGGGGGGGGGGGGGCGGCTGGGGGTGGGGGGGGGGCACATGTTTTACCACTTTGGAAGTGTCTCTCACGCAAACTATTCAGTTGAGAAAGAGATTATATTAGATCCTATCCATATAGGTCTTCAAAAATTATATTGAGGTTTCTAATATAATCTTAATTTGCCATGTATGGTGTAGGGTATCTATGGAGATATCCTACACCATACATGGGTTTGATATACTTTTTTTTTTCGAGTTTCAGTTCTAAGTATGGAGAAGCCCAAAAATGTATTGTTTTTTTTCTATTTTTGTGTGAAAATCTTAATGCGGTTCACAGAATACATCTACTTACCAAGTTTCAACAGTACCTATAGCTCTTATAGTTTCGGAAAAAAGTGGCTGTGACATACGGACGGACAGACAGACAGACAGACATAACGAATCCATAAGGGTTCCGTTTTTTGCTCATTTGGCTACGTAACCCTAAAAATAGAATAAAATAAATATTTAAGGGGGCTCCTTTACAACAAACGTGATGTTTTTTCTCGTTTTTGCTCAATATTATTAGTAATTTATTTTAGTAGTAGTAGAGCTTTTTTGTGAAAGAGTTCGTCCGGGGAAGTACTACCACCATACCTATTTCTGCCGCAAAGCAGTAGTGCTCGCATTGCTGTGTTCCGGTTTGAAGGGTAAGGGTGCCGGTGAAATTACAGGCACATGAGACTTTTCATCTTTATGTCTCAGGGTGGCGGGCGCAGTGCAATGCCACATAGGTTGCGTCCTAGGTGGACGTGATCTATGAGGTAATGCACTGTTCATAGGCAGAGGTTACCGCTTAACATCAGGTGGGCCTCTTGCTTGAACCGTCATCCAAGTAGTCTAAAAAAAAAAAAAAAAAAATTGATAATGGCTACAGGAAGATACTTGAAATATTTACAGAATGTTTAGTTATATATTCACTTTAAAAATAAATAATTAAATTAAAATAAAACAAATATGTAAGGGGGCTCCTATACAACAAACGTGTTTTGTTTGCCCTTTTTATAGATAATGGTACGGAACCCTTCGTGTGCGAGTCCGACTCGCACTTGCCCGTATTTTTTTTAGTATTTGTTGTTATAGCGGCAACAGAAATACATCATCTGTGAAAATTTCAACAGTCTTACTATGACGGTTTATGAGATACAGACTGGTGACAGGCGGACAGACAGACGAACAGCGGAGCCTTAGTAATGGGGTCCCGTTTTACCCTTTGGGTACGGAACCCTTAAAACTGCGTTTTCGTGCGGCGCGAGGCTTTTTTAAGGGTTCCGTACCCTAATACTAAGACTCCGCTGTCCGTCCGTCTGTCTGTCTGTCTGTCTGTCTGTCACCAGGCTGTATCTCATGAACCGTGATAGTTAGGCATTTTAAATTTTCACAGATGATGTATTTCTGTTGCCGCTATAACAACAAATACCCTAAAAACCAGCCAAGTGTGAGTCGGACTCGCGCACGAAGGGTTCGTTCCATTATCTAAAAAATCGGTATAAAAATCACATTTGTTCTATGGGAGCCCCCGTTAAATAATTATTTTATTTTAATTTAATTATGTATTTTTAAAGTGAATATACCCATAGGTGACCCCTGTGCAAGACTATGCGAAATAAAGGGAAAGTACCTTACATATTGTAAATGGTATAATTTCCTAAAAGGAGACATTATTTTATTTTTAAAACTTAAAAGGTAAAACTGCATTCAAATATTTTCTAAAAATTGCTTGCTTCGTCTGGGAATTGAACCTAATTAAATGAAAAATTAAAATTAAAATGATTAATTTTACTTTATTCCTTTGTTTTAAGAGACCATGTTACTCAAAAGGAATTATAATTTGTTGTCCATTCTTTCGATTGGCATCATAAAAATATGGGTGTTTTATTTTTCACTTTTAAGCTGGTTCGATTCCCAGACGAAGCAAGTAACTTTTGGATAATCTTTTAATGCAGTATTGGTAACTTTTAAAAATAAAATAAAGTCTCCTTTCTGCAAAATATCTTATCTACAATATTTAAGGTACCTACATTCCCTTCATGTCGCATAGTCTTGCGACGTCCTTATAACTTAATATTCTGTGAATATTTCAAGTGTCTTCCTGTTGCTGTTATCAATATTGAGCAAAAACGAGCAAAAACATCACGTTTGTTGTATGGGAGCCCCCTTAAATATTTATTTTATTCTGTTTTTTAGTATATTTTTTATAGCGGCAACAGAAATACATCATCTGTGAAAATTTTAGCTGTCTCACTATCACGGTTCATGAGATACAGCCTGGCGACACCATTATCTATAAAAACGGCAAAAAAAACACGTGCTTTATTTTGGAGCCCCCATAAATATTAATAATAGACCCACGTTGGCCCTAGTTGGAGATAGGCAGATACCTTTATGTTTTTGAATCCCGTATTTGCACCAATATAATGTGTGAATTAACTTTATATCCGCGAATGAGTCCAATGGTAGCCCGTGCACTATCCTTATCCGGTATAGCATTCACTTCATTGTATTCATTGTAGGTAGGCTATGTACTTACCTATCTAGTAGGCGTGCGAGGCACTTGCGCACGTTGTGGGCGTCACGAGGGTTAGTGCGCGCGGGATGGGGGGGTGGGGGGGCGGTTGCCACCACTTACACCGAGTGATTTCCGACTCTCTTCATCCACGAGTCCGCCACCTGACACTATTCACTTGCAGACGCTGCACTATTCAACCGTTGAAGAGTGCTGCACTCGCTTACCTACATCAAAATAAACTGGAAAATGGCTTTGTTGGCCATAGTGACTTTAGTGCTGACCTGCATTGTCTTGGCGACAATAGCGGCTCCGACCCACGACACCCTCTCCATGGATCTCTTGGAGGTGATGGACAAGTCCGTGTGCCCCATCCGGATCCACATCGACGAGGTCGAGAATCGGATCCCGCGGCGGATCAAGATGTTGAAGTGCGCGACGACGCCTAACGCGACATGCCACCATCTGCTGAAGAAGCTAATGCACGCGTGCTGCCATAGACAACACAGCAACACGCCCTTCTACACGCAGTGCGTCGAGGTGACAGACATCGTGCTGGTGCGCTACAATAGCCTCGGCGACGACGACATGTCCTACAAGTACCCAGTCGCGGTGGGCTGCGCCTGCATGATCCGCGAGGAGACCCAGGCGCGAGAGGAGCGCTGAGCGAGTGCTGGCCGCACCGCTCCCGATGCGCTTCACCGACGTCAACTTGCGTAAACTAAACATAGGTAGGTAGGTAATATGTCATGAAGACAGACGGCATTGCTCTTATTTGGAGGCTTTCTCCTCATAGAGGAGTCGAAAAAATATATATTTATCTGTAAAGTGAACGTACAAAAATTTTATACCTGTTCATTAAAAATGTGTGAAAATATATATACAAAGAGCAGCTGTTTTCAAACTGAAAATGTACTTCTAAACGAATTGAACTTCTAAACGACTTAGAATTTTGTACTTTTTATTTCATTTAAGTTCTAGTTGAACGTATGCTTTTGTGATGCGGCGGTTTTTTACGTGGCAAATAGGTAATTGTTTTTCGCGATTTTCACTTACTTTTCGTTCCACGAGCGCTTTTCTGTCACTTTATAACTTACCTGGCCATTAAACGAGTTAGAAAGTGACGGAATTTGGCTCTGGTATGCACCACGCACGCACGCACGCACGCTGGCGTGACTCTAGATCTATATGAGAGATTAACCTGACTGACTGACTGACTGATTCATCATCCCGAGCCCAAACCGCTGCACGTAAAGACTTCATACTTAAACATGTATTTTTTTAAAGATAATAAATAAAGCCTCCGAAAAACAAATTAAATCCCAGCAAACAGCTTGCACACTGTAATACTATCTGAGCTGCGGTAAAATTAGTTACCGAAAAAAATATCAATTTAACTGTCTTTTTTGTTTTACCGACAAAATAAATCAATCAAAGCATACTTTTTTTTTTAAATATAATATCTTAACTATTCCTTCGGTGTATATTTTAGAGACAGGAATGTTCGTCAGACACAATTCAGATTTATTTTGTCGGCAGTCTGACAAAGTTCAACGCAACAGACGAGATCAGCATAAAGTTTGTGTCCGTAGCTGTAAGACAACACTGATGAGCAAAAGTTTATTTAATAAGGCTCCATTTATATACAACAAATACCTGTATCACTGAGAGAGTTGCCAACTTCAATGTTTCGGAGAAAGCTGAGAGACATTTTATCTGATAAATGTTATTATAGGGTAAATAAATTTATGATCGATAATTTTCTAGACAAGTGATAACATTTCTTATAATTTAATTTTTATTTTTGTAATTTTGATGACATGTTTAATTAATTTAATTTTCTGTATTTTTTTTGTAACCTATTCATATTTCTACTAAGTATTATTTTTAATTAAAATTATTTTAAATTAAATTGACATTAGACGCCCTTAAAGGGTAGATATAATTTTATCTTTAATATCTTTTTGACATGTAATTCAGCAATATACTTTGACTTTAATTTAAAAATTTATCACGACCACTTGGTTTAATAACGAACCTCCGATCTGATCCCACCATCTCCTTTTCATCACAGGACGAGCAGGCGTACGGCTCAGTACCATCCTTACCTCATTGGTATACCTTCTATTCGCACAAAACGTTTTTGGTTCTACCTTTATAATGCGAACTGCTAAGGAGTGGAATACACTACCGTCGTCTGTCTTTCCTGAAAACTATAATCTGGGTCTCTTCAAGTCTAGAGTGAATAGGTGCCTTCTAGACCTTTGTGCCTCATCTTCGGCCACATCGTCACTTACCAACAGGTGAGATCGTGGTCAAACAAAGGTCTATCAATGTTAAAAAAAAAAATGTACAGGTTGGAGTGCGGTGTGAGGCAGGGGGGGGGTCTCTTCTCCTAGTCTTTTCAATCTTTACATGAATCGTTTGATTGAGGAACTCAGTGGCACCACGGTCGGCTGTCACATAGATGGGGTGTGTGTCAATAACTTTAGCTACGCCGACGATATGGTGTTACTGAGCCCTACGATTGGAGCCCTGCGCAAGCTGCTGAAGACATGTGAGTCCTATGCGGGGGCACATGGGCTCAGATAAAACTCAAAAAAGAGTAAGTTCATGGTGTTTAAGGCGGGCTCTATAAGAGTTATCAGAGTGTACCACCCATAGTCCTTAACGGATCTACTCTTAATCGCGTCTTAAAATGTAAGTATCTGGGCTACTGGGTCACTGAGGATCTAAAGGACAATGAGGACATAGAGAGAGAACGCAGGGCGTTGGCCGTCCGATGTAACATGGTGGCTCGCAGGTTTGCTCGCAGTTCTAGAGAGGTGAAAGTGACGCTTTTTAAAGCATACTGTCAGACACTTTACACCACCACCAGCCTGTGGGTTGCCTATACACAGAGGGCGTACAACGTGCTGCGCGTTCAGTATAATAATAGGTTTAGAGTGCTGATGGGGTTGCCACGTTTCTGCAGTGCGTCAAGTATGTTCAGTGAGGCGCACACTGATGGCTTTCACGCCGTCACGCGTCATTAGAAAGCGCTGTGCGTCTCTCATGGAACGCCTGCGTGGCAGTCCCAACACCATTCTAAACACCTTGGCAGATAGGTGGGTGGGACTCTCCGATTTTGGGGCACTGGATAAGCCTGCATACAACACTTTTTAAGGTTTTTAAGTTGTGTGTTTTTAAAATTTAATAATGTGTTTTTATTATGTCTGTGTGAAATTATGAGCTATCAGCCTGAAATAAATGAATTTGAATTGAAAACTAAACTGAGTTAGCGAACTCATACTTCCGACAAATAAAACAAATTTAACGTACTGTAGGTATCTGCTTTAATACTTAATAATGGTTATTAAAATATTTTTCTAACTCTCAGTTTAACTGAAAATAACGACATCAAGCGCCCGAAGTTTACACTTCGGGTGATGTCGGCTGTTTCGTGATTGGTCATTGCGCTCAACGCCCACTCATATGTTCATTCAGTCAGTAAGGGTGTACTTCCAGTGCAATACTGCACCCCAATATACAATAGCCTATGTAATATTGATGTCTCATACATCAAAATGAGTGACCAACATGGATTGATTTAAAACACTAGTGAAAAATGATCACTACGTGAGCTGCGGCCTGCGAGCGAGCCGAAGGCGAGTGTGGCCCGGCAGGACCCGCAGCGAACCAGAACCGACACCTGCACACCAAATACCTAATAGCCTCTGTAATATAGGTGAATTTAAGCAAACTAAAATCAATATTTAAGTTGGATACTCTCACTTGAGCGGCGAAATTCAAATTTTTGGTGTTTTTTGCCCATTGCAGGTCATCAACACTTCTTCAGATAGCGAAAGCTGATTTCGGGAGAACTAGGAGACTTAACATATATGTTTTAATTGAAAGTATCTCATAAATATCATCAGTTTAGCTACGATCCCCCTAAACACATTTTTACAGTGTTTTTTTTCTCGCAAAATCAACTTTTGCTTTCTGAAGATGTTTAGTGTTCATGAGCTGAACGAGCAAACGCACTTCCGGTGGGTGTGGGGGGGGGGGGGGGGGGGAGTGGGGTGCAACTCTAACCCCCCCCCCCCCCCCCCCCTCAAATTCAAAGTATTCCCCACTTCCTATCAAGGCGACTTGTTTTAAGATACTTACCAAAGTATTTTTTTTATTTACAACCTCAAAAGTCATCAAACTATTACTTAAATTATAATAATTAAGATAATTTTTGTATTTTCTAAGAGTACTCTAGATATCGCTCACTACAGTATTAAAGTTATGGTGTTTTAAGGGCCCCATATACGGTACGATTTGTCTGTACGATCGATCTGATGAAAATCGTGACGATTGATCGCATCGCAAATGACGCTCATGCACGAAACGATTGGTCGTAACGATCGATCATTTATTTATTTGAAACTGAAGTATAAACACGTGTTCTAATAATTCAATACGTGCCTAATAAAATGGAAAATGAACTTCTTTTCCTTACCTATGTGGCGGTAACTTTGATTCGGCTACAAAACAAAAAAAGAAAGCCTAGAAAAATGTGGGCTATTATAGAGAAACCAGTATTCGCATATAAATATTTTAAAGGAATTAAGGTTCCATCCAGAAGATTGGCATAATTATATGAGACTGACGGAACCCACGTATCTAAAATTATTGAAACTGGTATCACCTAAAATACAGAAAAGCGATACAAACATGAGACAAGCTGTCAGTAATTTCGAGCGTCTTACTGCAACTTTGCTTTTTCTAGCCACTGGACGATCATATGAAGATTTAAAGTACTCAACGATAATTTCACCACAGTTATTGGGAAAAATCATCCCAGAAACAAAGACAGAGACAAAATCGAATCGTTGAAGAGCCACACACTGTCGATTCATCGTTACGATATTCATGATTGCATGGGTTTTTGTTGCGATTTCCGATATCGTCTTCGATGAAGTAAATCGTTAACGAACTTGATATACACTATCGATTCATCGTTTCGATCGGTCTGAAGCGACGGATCGTACAGACAAATCGTATCGTATATGGGCCCCTTTAGTTTAATGGAAACCCCAGTTTAGTAATAGTAGTTTATGCAACTGTCATATATGAAGGGGTATTAAAACACGAGAGTCTGTTTATCGCATGAGGCGAAGCCGAATGCGATAATAGGTTGACTCGAGTGTTCAAGTTTAATACCTAAGTTATATGCAGTTTCATACACTACTTTATCTTCACTCATAGGAAAAATTTAAATTAAACAAAGTAGGTAGGTTACAAGGAAGTAATTTATTTGGTATAGTAATATGGGAAGCGCGGGAAATTAAGTTCAAACTACGCATGCGTGCGCCATTTTTTCACAGTTCGAACTGCGCATGCGTGCGCCTTTTTCTCATATTCAGGCTATAACCATAGACTAGTTTAATGAATTATTAAAAAAGAGATAGCGGTACTATAATAAGTTTTATGATACAGTTGGCGGTACTATAATGAGTTTTAATCTTAATTTTATGTATATGCGTCTATAAAGTGCGTCTGTATAGAACGGTCTTTGAATTCGTAATTCGAATTTTTCGATTTGAGTGTAGATAAAAGAGTAACCTCAACTTTAAATTTACAGAGCCTAAATTATGGTAAAAATTTCTAACCTAAATTGTCGTCAAAATATAAATTGAACTATAACAAAGTATTTATGAAGTAGAATGTGCATTTTATTTTCGGAAGGTTTGGTATTATTATTCGGAACAAAATTGCCGGTAACTTAGTTTAAATTGCAGTAATAAATGATTTTCGAAGCAGGTATATTGTGTTTTTTTTCTGAGGTTTTATAACGAGCCTTTGTTTAGGGCGTAGGGACGCACTTAGAAAGGAATTTGAAAAAATCGCCCTCTAAAGGGTCCAAAAAGGGATTTTAAAGTAAAACAAAATAGCTCTGCATCTCGGAAACCGTAAGTAGTAGACACTTGAAATTTTACATGTAGATTTCTCAAATAAAATAAACAAAACTTGAGCAATTTAAGCACAGAAAAAGTGCTTGAGAGCTGTATGCAGGCTGTACCAAACTGATAACTGTAAACCACATTTTGAAAGTCTTAGCATATTGCTGTTCCCTTGCTTGTATATTTTTGAAACTATATTGTTTGTCAGACAAAACAAGAATCAGTTCTCAAAACTAGGGAGTTCAAGGTTACGGAATAGAATTGCGATGCCATTGCATAAAACAGCTCTATTTGATAAAAGTATTCTAGCTATGGCACCAAGAATCTATAATAAAATGCCCGCATTGAATGTTACCATATATTTAAAAGAAAATTGTGTCTCTTTGGTTGACAGAGCATATTACTCAATAGCTGAATATTTGACAGATAATTTTAATTAGTCGTAAGTTTATTTTGACTTGTAATTTTCCATTTGACATATTGTTTAATAATATTTGTATACTCATTAATTTGTTGATATAAATGGTAGCGATTTGAAATTGCACTCGCTAAAGTTATAGCTAACTAAATTGCACTCGCTAAAGTTATAGCTAACTAAATTGTACTCGCTAAAGTTATAGCTAACTAAAATTGGTTTAGGAAGTGTTGGTAATTGAAACGACACACTCTATTTCTAAAATTCTCCAAAATAAAAAGTATGACGTCATCGGCCATTTTAGTTATTCAAATTAGCTAGTCTGCATTTGAAACGTCATGGCTATCTGTCACTTAAAACGTAATATTAAGAAATTCCTTTCTATTTTAGCCATAAATCTAGTAAGCGACAATTCTACGTCTATGATTTTAGCAGCCACCTGCAGAGGTCCCTGCCAAATTTAGCGCCAGACAAATTTTTGAATTCTCTAAATTCTAAATGAACGAATTATATTAATTTGCATCATAAACTCACAGAGCAAGTAATCTTACATTTTAAACTATTATATCTGAAATATGGACGATGAATTCGTTGTTGCGGCAGTGGTCCATGCATCAGAAAGGTTATTTTATATGTGATAGGTAGATACATCTTATTTGACTTATCAAATTAAGAAGTTCCATTGATGTTTACGTGATTTTCATCACTAGAATTCGTCAAGAACGAGAAAACATGCGTCTGTTGCGGGACGCATCTGATCCATTCCGGCTACCCCTACAAAAAAAAAAAACTGTGTCGTCTTCCACCCGAATGTGTGATAAATATTATTAACACACTAGATTGTGAAGAGTTAAGGTTTGGGAACATACCAAAACACCTCATGGTAAGTAATTCCTGGGATAAGTTCCTACCTACTAATCAACCAAGTTTCAGTTCGGCTTGGCCATTTAGAAACCGAAAATTCTGAAGCGGGCGCATTCAGCTGCCTGCGCTGTAGCAGATTTATGGAAAATTAGGCCTTCTCGAATGAACGCATGTTTATATAATTCTTATTAATATTTAGGGACCCAACTTCAGGAAGAGTAGGTATCAAGTTTTTTTTTTCAAAATTAGCTATATTAGACACAGTTTATACCTACTTTTAGCCCTATACAGTAATTTTCTAATGTATGTTGTTACTTACCTACCTACTTACTTCTTGTTTGCACTTACAGATATTGAGCTCACTAAATGTTATAGCTCAGGGAATCTACCAAGCTGCAGTACGCCAAGATTATAACTTGGGTCTAAGCCAATTATCTGTGGCTTGCTGTATCAGCAGCAGAAAAACAGAGAGTCATGGAAGAGTATGTTTATAGTGCCTATTCTTTTATTTTGTAACAGTTTCGTTAATCCCTTGAAAACAAACTTACCTACTCATACCTTTTTTCAGATGGAATCCCAAATACGCTAGGTGCTGTTGATGGAAGCCACATTGGGATTGCAACTCCGCCTTTAAATCACCCAACAGCACCAGGAAACCTCTTTTATAACAGAAAAGGCTTTTACAACCTTTATTGTCAAATGGTAATCACATTTTTATGTTTGTCAACAGGTGTGTTTTTCAACAAATAACGTAAGAATTACCTACATCTTATTACAGATCTGTGATGCAAGGGGCAGAATCATTAGTGTAAACCCCAATTACCCAGGCTCGACACATGACGCAGCTGTCTGGAGGGCTTCCCAACTGCATAGATTTTTGGAGAGGCAATATATTGACGGACAACGGAGTCAATGGTTATTGGGTTGGTTAAATTAATATGCTCAGATATTTAGCAGTAGGTACCTACTAACTACGAGTAGCATGCAACTTATCAAATATATACATATTTTTGCCAATTTTCAGGAGATAAAGGCTATCCTTTACTCCCATGGCTTATAACTCCTCTTCCAGCTGCAACAGCAGAGTCTCCTGAAGAGAGATATAACAAATGCCATATAAAGGCTAGGAATATCATAGAAATGACCTTTGAGAGGCTCAAAAACAAGTTTAGATGCCTACTGAGACATCGAATACTGCATTACTCACCTGAAAAAGCTGTTGACATAATTTGTGTCTTGCTGTACTCTGTACAACACATTTATAGATGTCTTAGCAGGTAATTGTTTAATTATAAAGTCATCAGAATCTTCCAAATGTGCAGTTGTGTCCTATACTAGGTAGTTTACGCAGGTGAAATCCAGGCTGTTCTAATAGGAAGGTAGGTACCAACTAACACATTCAAAACAAACCTATAGGTACAACTCTAAACCAAAGACATTATTGAAGAGGTCGCAGTAAGGCGGTGGATGGAGGCAGCTCAAGACCATTCGTCGTGACATTCTATGGGGAAGGCCAATGTCCCAGCAGTGGACTTCTTTAGTCAGATGATTATACCTCCAACATAAATACTGTTTTTTTACAGATGATGATGATGCTGATGATTTGGGTGAATTTGTAGAAGATGAGGATGTAGAGGCTGCATCGCCTGATCAGTATCTTCAAGACGCACGAATTATTCAAAATAATTTAAAAAACACACATTTTAATACGTAAGTAATTTGATTTTTATTGAGCCCCTCTAGTAGGTACAATTACACTACCCCAGTACTGTAGAAAAATCAAACTTCTTACTAGCACTAGAACCACACCTTTGCAACACATTATGTACAATGCATTTTAAAGATTTGGTATTAGAGCTTCGCAACAAGTTGTTAAGACTAGTCTAGACTAGTCTAGCCTTACTATATTACCTACCATTAGGCCTTTGCAGTGGGTTTTACATAGCTGGAATAACGAATATTAATATTATTAATATTAAAAACTTCTACGCAATTATATACATTTATTTAAAAAAAACTTAAAAATTCCTCAACATATTTTTCATAGACTGTGGTGGAGGCCAGCCTCACCACCGTCAGTTTACTGCTGGGGTCCCGCCTGCGAACACTACCACCTGCTGAGGTTCAGGAAGTGCGGCAATATTTTTTTGGTGTAGACTCCCTCACAACCTCACACATCATCGCTGCAGACTCCCTTATTGCAGACGCCAGGCATTCGGCCGCCTTAAGCATTGATTCCCTGTGCAGGGTAGGTACTGTTCCTTTGCAATACCCTACCCAGGGGCTCAGCCGCCTTAAGCATTGATTCCTTGTGCAGGGTAGGTACTGTTCCTTTGCAATACCCTACCCAGGGGCTCAGCCGCATCAAGCATTGATTCCTTGTGCAGGGTAGGTACTGTTCCTTTGCAATACCCTACCCAGGGGCTCAGCCGCATTAAGCATTGATTCCTTGTGCAGGGTAGGTACTGTTCCTTTGCAATACCCTACCCAGGGGCTCAGCCGCATTAAGCATTGATTCCTTGTGCAGTGTAGGTACTGTTCCTTTGCAATACCCTACCCAGGGGCTCAGCCGCATTAGGCCGCCTATAATGCCGGCGTCTGCGTGTGGGTCCAGGGTTGTGTTATTATATTGTTGGTTCGTTAAGGTGGAAGCTGTTGGCAGCGCGAAATTAAAATTTCAAGTGTTTTTTGCCCATTACAGCTCATCAAAAGTAGTAGTAGAGCTTTTTTGTGAAAGAGTTCGTCCGGGGAAGTAATACCACCATACCTATTTCTGCCGCAAAGCAGTAGTGCTCGCATTGCTGTGTTCCGGTTTGAAGGGTAAGGGTGCCGGTGAAATTACAGGCACATGAGACTTTTCATCTTTATGTCTCAGGGTGGCGGGCGCAGTGCAATGCCACATAGGTTGCGTCGTAGGTGGACGTGATCTATGAGGTAATGCACTGTTCATAGGCAGAGGTTACCGCTTAACATCAGGTGGGCCTCTTGCTTGATCCGTGATCCAAGTAGAATAAAAAAAAAAAAAAAAAAAAACAGTACTTCTTCAGGTAGCAACACATTTTAAAGTGTTTTTTTTTGTTTAGGAGTATCATAGCTAAACTGATTATATTTATGAGATACTATCAATTAAAACATCTGTGTTAAGTCTCCTAGTTTTCGCGAACTCAACTTTCGCTACCTGAAGAAGTATTGAAGAGCTGTAATGGGCAAAAAACACTAAAAAAATTGAATCTCGGGCCGCAAGCGTGAGCATTCACCTGAATTCGTTTATGAGTGCAAATCAGCTCTGGAATGTTACCTTCCTATACATTGTTACATTACCTCCTACTTGTTGATTGTACGATGAGTGTGTATTTATGCGTACCTGTTTTTTTTCGAATGTGAGTACCTACCGTCAGGTACATAAGGTATTATTAAAACTAAATATATTTTATAAAGACGAATGTTCTTTATTATTAAATTATATCACTAAGAATTATTATTCATTAAAACCATTTTTTTTTAAATAAATCAAAAACATCTACGAACTTTTTCTTCTTCTTCTTTCTTTATTAGGTATCTAAGAAGGTAGGTAGGTACCTACATATTGTATACCTACTCCTTTTGTTTAAGTAACTTACTATATTTAATATTGTAGATAGTTCGTAATGGACAGACTGTTTCTACTAAGTATACAAAAAAATAACGTATCATCCTATGTTGAAACAGTTTACAATAAAGACTATTCTGATACTGATTCTGAAAATTCACATTATTGGGGCCGTTTTATCTCACATTTTATTCAACATAAGTCGTTCATTTATTGAGTTGTCTCGTCCAAACCTGTGTATATTTATTATTATTATTTAAATTATAGACGGGCAACTTTCGCTGATGTGCCTATTTCAGAGTGTTGAAATGTCTGTTTTACTTGCTCAATACAACTCAATTAAAACACCAATTAAATAGTAAATTAGACCTATCATTGCGATTTGTTGATGCAGCAAAATGTTAGTAAACGTGTAGGTACTGAATTACCGTTTTATAACAAAAAAGAGAGCATTTTTTTTTCTAAAATAAGCTCTCGTAATTTACTTGTAAAACCCCAAGACAAAACTCTGTTTCTTCAGCAAGTCTCGCCTCAAATTGCTACGGCGAAAGTCACGTGGTATTCTCAACTAATGTGTTTATTTATTTGGCTGGAAGAAATACTTAAATCGAATAAAAAGTAGCTAGTACCTACAATTACACATTTTATAGAATCAAGTAGGTTGCTATTTCGACATAAGTCCCTAATATAGGGACTTATGTCGAAATAGCTACCTACTTGATTCTATAAAATGTGTTAGTGTACGTAATTATGTCGAAATAGCTTCCTACTTGATTCTATAAAATGTGTTAGTGTAATTGTAGGTAGGTACTTTATGTCGAAATAGCTATATAATATAATATAATATAATATAATATAATAGGGCCTATACTAACACATTTTGTAGAATCAAGTAGGTAGCTATTTCGACATAAGTAACTACACTAACATATTTTATAGAATCAAGTAGGTCGCTATTACGACATAAGTACACACTTACACATTTTATAGAATCAAGTAGTCAGCTATTTCGACATAAGTAACTACACTAACACATTTTATAGAATCAAGTAGGTAGCTATTTTGACATAAGTACCTACACTAACACATTTTATAGAATAAGTAGCTATTTCGACATAAGTACCTGCACTAACACATTTTATAGAATCAAGTAGGTCGCTATTACGGTATAAGAACACACTTACACATTTTATAGAATCAAGTAGTTAGCTATTTTGACATAAGTAACTACACTGACACATTTTATAGAATCAAGTAGGTAGCTATTACGGTATAAGTACATACTTACAAATTTTATAGAATCAAGTAGTTAGCTATTTCGACATAAGTAACTACACTAACACATTTTATAGAATAAGTAGCTATTTCGACATAAGTACCTACACCAACACATTTTATAGAATGAGTAGCTATTTCGACATAGTATCTAGACTCTAGACACTATGAGTGTAGATACTCTAGATCCAGATTAACACATTGAATCGTTTCGAAATCCTGTTTAGGTAGGTACTTTAGCAGGATACACGAAGGTTTCCGCAGTTTTTGAGCCAAAACTGTTTTCAGCGTGACATATAAAGACGCCCAAGTCGCTCCACTGGAGCGCGGAGATCATCTGTTTAGGTAGGTACTTTAGCAGGATACACGAAGGTTTCCGCAGTTTTTGAGCCAAAACTGTTTTCAGCGTGACATATAAAGCGGCCCAAGTCGCTCCACTGGAGCGCGGAGATCATTAACGCACCAGATTGAAGCACCTGTAATATTTTCAAAAAGTTAAGAGGCAAAAGTTCATTGCCCCTTAACTTTTTGAAAATATTACAGGTGCTTCAATCTGGTGCGTTAATGATCTCCACGCTCCAGTGGAGCGACTTGGGCCGCTTTATATGTCACGCTGAAAACAGTTTTGGCTCAAAAACTGCGGAAACCTTCGTGTATCCTGCTAAAGTACCTACCTAAACAGATGATCTCCGCGCTCCAGTGGAGCGACTTGGGCGTCTTTATATGTCACGCTGAAAACAGTTTTGGCTCAAAAACTGCGGAATCCTTCGTGTATCCTGCTAAAGTACCTACCTAAACAGATGATCTCCGCGCTCCAGTGGAGCGACTTGGGCGTCTTTATATGTCACGCTTAAAACAGTTTTGGCTCAAAAACTGCGGAAACCTTCATGTATCCTGCTAAAGTACCTACCTAAACAGGATTTTGAGCCAAAACTGTTTTCAGCGTGACATATAAAGACGCCCAAGTCGCTCCACTGGAGCGCGGAGATCATCTGTTTAGGTAGGTACTTTAGCAGGATACACGAAGGTTTCCGCAGTTTTTGAGCCAAAACTTATTTCAGCGTGACATATAAAGACGCCTAAGTCGCTCCACTGGAGCGTGGAGATCATTAACGCACCAGATTGAAGCACCTGTAATATTTTCAAAAAGTTAAGGGGCAATGAACTTTTGCCTCTTAACTTTTTGAAAATATTACAGGTGCTTCAATCTGGTGCGTTAATGATCTCCGCGCTCCAGTGTAGCAACTTGGGCGTCTTTATATGTCACGCTGAAAACAGTTTTGGCTCAAAAACTGCGGAAACCTTCGTGTATCCTGCTAGAGTACCTACCTAAACAGGATTTTGAGCCAAAACTGTTTTCAGCGTGACATATAAAGACGCCCAAGTCGCTCCACTGGAGCGCGGAGATCATCTGTTTAGGTAGGTACTTTAGCAGGATACACGAAGGTTTCCGCAGTTTTTGAGCCAAAACTGTTTTCAGCGTGACATATAAAGACGCCCAAGTTGCTACACTGGAGCGCGGAGATCATTAACGCACCAGATTGAAGCACCTGTAATATTTTCAAAAAGTTAAGAGGCAAAAGTTCATTGCCCCTTAACTTTTTGAAAATATTACAGGTGCTTCAATCTGGTGCGTTAATGATCTCCACGCTCCAGTGGAGCGACTTAGGCGTCTTTATATGTCACGCTGAAAACAGTTTTGGCTCAAAAACTGCGGAAACCTTCGTGTATCCTGCTAAAGTACCTACCTAAACAGATGATCTCCGCGCTCCAGTGGAGCGACTTGGGCGTCTTTATATGTCACGCTGAAAACAGTTTTGGCTCAAAAACTGCGGAATCCTTCGTGTATCCTGCTAAAGTACCTACCTAAACAGATGATCTCCGCGCTCCAGTGGAGCGACTTGGGCGTCTTTATATGTCACGCTGAAAACAGTTTTGGCTCAAAATACATAGTACAGAAGGTCAGTTCTGGCCGAATTTTATTTTAATTACCTACGCTCGGCCGTAGCGCTAGGGCTGGAAAAGGCTAAAGTTTAGATTTCGGAACGTCAATTATAGATATATTAACCGGTAGCACTAGGGCTGGCTAAAAATAAACAATTATTTTGTGGTCAGTGTTCAGTGTTTTAGACAACCAATCACAAAGCAATTTGTCACAATTTTCAGTGACAAAACAACAGCAATACCTAAGACTAAGACACAAAATACATAAGTACCTAAATAATTACGTCTATTCGCCAAAGCGCGGTCACTCGCGACTGGTTTGACCGAGTTTCACCGAGATCGTCGTGTAAGTAATACGCGTACATAGGTAGGTGCGCCTGTTATAGCTCGTTGTACTGAGCTGACCTAACTGTACCTACTACGTATTTTGTGATACCGCTAGTCAAGCACGTGATGGGTCTATAGTTCTTAGCTTCCGCGGTACTACCGGAATTATTGAGCAGGAAGGTAATGTAATGTTTATTTCTCTTATTTTCTCTTATAGTTGGCGGTACATTAGTAAGGTTTATATAAACACAAATACAAATAGCTTAATTAAGTAGCTTTACATTAATTCATACAGCGTTACTAACAAAAATTAAGTTTGTACCAATTTAAGCTCTATTCCCCACACTAGGTCTCCACTGAGCCTGTAATTGTAGGGTCATAGTGACTCGCTTCGGACTCTCTATAATTTTTATTTTTCCAAGTTTCCTAACTACAGGTGACACCTGTAATTAGGAAACTTGGAAGAGATCCCAGCTCGAGGGCTTCCTGGAATTGCTTGGCAAGCACCGAGTGTGAACACCGAAACCACTTTAGCCAAAAGTTGTGTAATCCATCCGGCCCAGGACTTTTCCAGTTTTGAGCTGAACGGATCGCACAACTTACGTCCAAGGGGCAGATGGTAACATCCTCCATGGTTTCAATCGGATCACACTCGGTCTTCACCACACTCATCCAGTCACCCTCCGTGTGTTCGACGGGCGCAGACCAGATGCCTTGCCAAAAGTTGGTCACTTTGGAAGTTGCGATTCTGCCAGTGATCCACACGCTCTCTATAGCGGCGGATACGGCTTGCCCACGCAGAGACTTTCTGCTTCAGAAATTGCCTATTCAGAGATGATGATCCTTCGCTGATGTGCCTATTTCAGAGTGTTGAAATGTCTTAGTTCCACTTGCTGCACTGATTACACTTTAATGTCTTTAATTGTTAACAGTTTGTTCGTTCGCAACCAGTTTTCCAATTTAGGTGAAAGAAAAAGTACAAAGTTCTATTCTAAGTCGTTTAGAAGTTGAATCAAATTATCAGTCGCACTTTGGTATGTTTTTTCACCAGACATCGGCACAGAGTTACGTTTGTCAGTAAATATATCACACCAGCAATGAGTTACGTTACACAGTAAATATCAGACATTGGCACAGAGTTACGTTGAACAGTAATGTCTCACCTTCATTCTCGGGTCATTATTCACCATGATCCCCTTGTTGTTTTTCCACGTGACCCGCGGACTAGGGTGCCCCTTCACCCTGCATAGGAGCACCTCGTTGCTGCCAATCGTGTCTATGTAAACTATGTACGAGAGGACTATGAGGGGTGCTAGAGGGAAAACTTCCGATCGCTTCGAGAGCTCAGTGCCGCCATCTGTTTGTACAAATAAAAAAGGTTAGCGCTGACTGTAATCCAACACTATTAATGTAATATTTTTATTTCATAAGAAAATAAACAGTTTTTTTGTATACTACTAGAGTGACGGAACTAGCAGATGGCCCACTTGATGTTAAGCGGTAACCTGTTCATAAACAGTGCATTACCTCATAGGTCACGTCCACCAAGGACGCGCCCTATGTGGCATTGCACTGCGCCCGTCACCCTGAGACATAAAGGTGAAAAGTCTCATGTGCCTGTAATTTCACCGGCACCCTTACCCTTCAAACCGGAACACATTAATGCGAACACTACTGCTTTGCGGCAGAAATAGGTATGGTGGTAGTAGGTACTTCCCCGGACGAACTCTTACACAAAAAAGCTCTACTTATAAATTAACAAAGATATCAAAATAGTATTGACAAGTTTGAATACACCTTTTTCCCCGAAGGGGTAGGCAGAGCCTCAATGGGCCTCTTTTCACAGTGGGTTGCACCATCGTGGAATATAGACGTGACAAGGGGTGAGCTCATCGCCGTCATTGCTTCCCACGACTGACTCGGCTAACGCCTTCTTCCAGTAATAACACATTCCATAACAATCCAGCAGCCAGGACAAATCTTATACCAACGAATCCCATCAACAAGTCCGGGTAATCCCTTAGTCGGCTTTTACGACATCCACGGGAGGAGACGGAGGGGTATATTCTCAGGCCAGACACACCACCAAAATAAAAACAACTAGGTACGAGGTTCAATGATAAATAACTTGGCTATGTTGGATAGTCTTGGGGAATAAGAAGGTCAGTTAAATCTAGCTTACCTGAGCTATAATTTGTGTAGACCACGGTACTAGCCCTCGCAGTCTTAACACCTCCACGCATTAGACACGTATACATGTCCTTAGCTGAGCTCGCGTTGACGAGTAGCGTGGAAGACACGTGTGCGAGGTTGCCATCTTTTAGTCCGTTGAATTCCATGTCGTAGGTACTAGAAATAATAATTGCACTTTTATACAAGTTAAGAATAATGACATGGTATGGATGGAACCCGCCCTACAAATGTGCTTATTTCTGCTAGCAAGTGGTACTACTGGCACAGAATATATAATAGTACAAGTACTGGCTGCTAATACCTACTTGCCTGTCAATATTTGTATATCACACTAATATTATAAATGCGAAAGTTTGTGAGTGTGTTAGTGTGTTTGTTACCTACTTCTTCACGCTGAAACGATGGACGGATTTGGATGAAATTTGGAATGGAGATAACTGGTCTCCCGAAATAAAACATTTTGCAGTGCATTCACCGTTGGGACCATCAAAGTCGTTGATTGATGCGGGATCAAATGGCTTGGCCAATACTATTTACCCTCCTACTTAGGTACTAAATTTCTTGAAGATTGTATTAACGGTAGGTACGGATGTTTTAATATGACAAATTAAATCAATCTTAATCGGATTTTAATTGGATATTATGTGATAGGTACATACCTACATACAAATGCCGATTCTTCCATGCTGACCCAGAGAACTAGCTTCGCTCGCTGTTACCTACCAAACTTCATGAATATCGAATTAACGGTAGGTACGGAAGTTTTCATCAGACATAGGTACATACATACATAGATACAAACGCTAATTCGTCATAATAGTTGACTCGGAGAACTCTCTGAGACAGAGGTCGCTTTGCTCGTTCAATAATATATTATATCTGCTATTGAATGTGTAGGGTAATTATATATTTTGGCAATAACAATTTCAAAACATTTGATTAACTCATGTTCCCGGCTTTCGAGCGAGGTCGCGGTCAGTGCTCATGAAGAAGGAACTTGAAACGTCAGCGGGTGAATATTACCTAAAGTAGGTACGTGGTGTATAGTCGTAATTTTTCTAAAATAACTCATTTTATTATATAGACACTTTAGTATTATTCCTTACTCTGTGGTACTACTGTTCAACAATCTTTGTAATCAAATAGTATAATGTAGTATCTTATTGTTGATAGGTACTAAACAGTATCTTCACTGAGCATGAGAATCTAGAGAGAATCTATTAGTTAACCTCTAGACTAGAATTTACGTTTATTTTATGGGTATCATGTACTGCCATCTATTATCACACATCCGTTACTAACCTCATGAACTAGTGCGTCGTTCTTATACCAATGCACAGATGGCGCTGGTGCTCCAATAGCGACGCAGGTAAGGGCAAGTGTGGTGCCCGGCGCGAGTGTGTACGAGTCTTTTGGTCGTTGCTTTATGATGAGGAACTTGAGTGCATGCTTTTTCTTCGTTGATAATCCTGAAAATAGGACCGTTTTCCACCCCAGAGGGAAGAAAACGATTATTTCAGGTCTTGCCGAGGCTTGACCTTCGGAGATAGCCTACCCTACCCATACGTACTCACATGTCTCTACTCACCATCCTTTCATCTCTGTGTGCGTTCCCGGTGCAGTGCGGAGCGTAGCGACGCGCTTGCGCGAGGGCGGCGGCTGACGCGCCACGAGAGGGCGCGTAATTTCCTCAGTACCTTACTCCGAAGAAGAGCCGGCAAGGGCTTACTCCGGTCAAGCCTCGGCAAGACCTGAAATAATCGTTTTCTTCCCTCTGGGGTGGAAAACGGTCCTATTTCAGCTCTGTGCCTTCGGCTTGACCTTCGGAGACGTGTCTATCCTCTGCCGGCGCCCTATTAATAGCGTACTGTGACAGAGGTTGTTGAAAAACAGCCATGAAAACAAAACCATGAAATAAAATCAAGTCATGTTGAACTCTATTATGAAAATAATAGTAGAGTAAAACTCTTACACTCAAAAACTAAACAGCGTTTAAACAAAAATATTAATTGAGCAATAATATCAACTAATTGTCCGGACAACTATGCAGTTGCACATAATATATACATAGACTAAAATTAAGAATCACTATGAGCTTTTTAAACTAGTAAGTTCATAGGGCACTACCCCAGTCCATCAAATATAGGTTAAAACACCAACAGAATCATCCCAAAAATCTAGGAACTTAATCAAACTGCAGTGAATGAATGTTTAAGAACATTGAAGTTTTCAGTTCTAGGACACTCTACCAAACTGCAGTAGTGTTTGAAGAAATTGACTGAACCTCTCCAGTTCCCTCCTTTTAAAATATAATCTAAAGGCACGCTACTTTGATAAATATTTGACGCCACAGCTGATCTGATCGATCCTGGACTACAATTTATGCCTTAATCACGAAAAGGAATCTTAAACTAACCAGCAATTACCGGTCTTGAGCGGCCTTGACCTCATCACTTGAAGTGATAAATAAACTACGCAAATTAAGTCGCGCACTCCTTCTAGCCGCTGACAACTCTATCAAGCAATTCAGTCAATTGACCAAACTTAAATCAGGGTCTCCCAAACAAGATACCTGCTATCCCGACTGCCGGACCTAGATATTATCAGTCTTAGAGCCAAAGCTAGGCCAAAACATCATAGAGGAACTTGATCATCCCTGGCAGTTGGAATCTCGCCATAATGTCATTTTTATTTCCTTTATGGTGAGGGTGCCGACTGACCGACTATCGACCTTTATGAATGGAGTTCTGACCGAAACGTGACAAGTTCAGGAGGTTCTTCGGAAGCTTGACATGAGTCACCGTGGAGTTGTGTCAAACGTTGCCGTATACGCTTGAGTTTTTCAGGTATTTATGCTGCTATGGGCTTATTGTTTAGGTTTTGTACATTTCCCAATAAGCCTAAAATAAATAGGAATATTGATTGATTTATTGATTGATCTATCGTAAAGTTGATCGTCAATGTTTAGCAGTGTAAGGTTGTGGATACGCCGACCTAAAGCCAGTTATAAAAGCAAAGCTACATGCCGAGAAACTTGAAACATGCTACTTTGTATTCTATTCTATGTTGGGCTGTTAGATTTTAACAATCGTAACAGATCCTCAACAAACCAGATCAGTGCCTTGGAAGATGAGGAAGTACACTGTCTAATGTATAGGGCTTTGATTATAGCGGAAACTAAAGAGTGAATAGTCAACCGTTTCTTCCTCGTGGGATCAGCCAAAGTCAAAACCACTGACTTGTGAACTAAAATCGTTGAAGCTGCGAGTTTTCTAACTAGGAATAGAAACCCTAATAGAAAGCATCCTAAGGCGAGTACTACCAGGACTTTTCCCATTTTGTCTGCACCACGAGACCTATTGCTTTCAGGCTGACTCATAGGCGCGCCACGTGGAATTACGCCATGCTGACTGAACAAGATCGAAACCGCCAGTATCCAAAACTCCAGGATCCAGGAACCATTACAAGATAGGTTCCTGAAGACTAGTTGGTGCTGAAGTACTCTGGGTATCAGAGGAGGAGGCGGAAAGATCCACGCTAGATTATAACGCCAAGTCTGGTTGAATGCATTGATGAATGCTGCCTGAGAGTCCCACGCTTCTATCGACGCATACGCTGGGACTACTTTCGATCGACTGGTCTCAAAAAGATCTATCTGAGGGATGCCTCAGTTTAAGAAAATTGTCGTCATGACCTCATCTAAGACGTGCCAATCTGGAAGAATCTTCCCCCTCGATAAACAATCGACTATGGAATTGTAGCAACACGGTAGATAAAAAAGGATGAATGGTTAATCCTAAACTCTCCGCTATAGTAATTGGGTCTTTCTGGTCCCGTCTAACAGTGCCACAGACCTTGATGCTCCCTGATTCCTCAGGTACGAAACAACCGCCCAGTTATCGGATTTAAACATAATTGATTGACATGCCACAACGCTCTGGCACTCCTTCAGAGCTATGAAAACGGTGGACAACTCTTTCCTGTTAATGCGCCAAACAGCTTGCTCTTTTGACCATTTCCCCGACAGAAGACAATCTCCGATCCAAACACCTCAGCCTACGTCGAAAGTATCTGTCGTAACAAAAATCATGGGCTCCGGAACGAAGACCTTCATTGACTTTTTAGCGTTGAGAGTCCACCAACGACAATCGCTGGCCCCCCCAGGTGGCAAGACCAGCAACTGGTTGGGCTGATTCTGCAGAAGATTTAGACCGGCGAGATGTATCTGCCTGGTTTGCAAGGGACCTAGAGGAACCACCATGGCTGCAAACGCCAGTCGACCTATAAGCGAAGCTCCTAACCGCCACGAACATCGACCTTTCTGCAGAACATTTTCTAAATCTGCCAGTAATCAAGCTATGTCCTCTTCCGGAAGGCTTCTTTTGTTTGTGTTTGTATCTCACACTATTCCTAGAAACTCTAAGCTTCTTGTAAGCTGCATCACTGATCTTTCCAAATCCACGCACCAACCCAGACTTTGCAGAAGACCTACTGCATAACTCATCTGGCCTCTCAGCACACCAGGGTCTTGATGGCTGCCTTTATGAGAAAATTGGGGATCTGAGCCTAGCTTATGTGGTGAAACTTTCGAGGGTTGAGATAAAAATGTAGGCGACGAAGATCGAAGACCTGCCTTAGTTTTCTGTTGACTTTGGAATTAGAAACAACCGAGACAAGAAACCGGTCCTGGACCAGCATTTCTCAACTACTCCTTAGATTAGAAGTTTTTTGACTCCTTAGACATTACATCAGACCATCTTGTCGCGAATCTTTCTAAATTTTCTTGTAGGGGGATGGAAGGCGGCTGTTTCACAAAGGGTATTGTATAAACTTTTTTTTTTTTTTTTTTTAGATCATGAATTGTGCCCCCTATCTTTTCCACTGTGCCCGTAACTCGAGCTACTGTCCCCCTCAAAAATTGACAATATGAACCGCGGCACCACCCCTACCCTTGCGTAGATCGAAGTTAGATGATGGTTTAACAGCTGGGATACGGGACGATGAGCGGAAGTTGGATGAATGTTGGGCAGACAGGCGGGAGCGCCATGTAGGATTTCTGGCTTTGATTCCAGTGGGTGGTAAGAAGGCGAAAGGCATTCGCGGCGACTCTCTTACTGCTCTAAATAAAAACAGCTGACCCTTCACCGTCACCTCTAACCAAAGAAGACAGTTGCATTTCTTCAAATCGGTGCGTCGGAGACGGAGGAATGCCGTGGAGTGCACCATTGAGGAACTCATTTCTAGTCTCAAAAATCCTACGACAGAAATCAATCGTCTCAGACCGACGAGCGCAAACAAACTGCAGTAGTTAGTCAGACATAAATTTGAATTTGGAGTCTTCTGCCGCTAACCGGCTTAATAGTGCTGGCACTCGGACACTTTTCAATTGTGGGATTTAAACCTCCGCAAAGGCCTTACACTGCATTAACAACCCATGCGTAATAGTACCTAACATCCCCTCTTATTTCGTTAAACATGGAGGAGGTTGAGGAGCTAGGGTCCCAATCTCAAGGGTTCACTTTAAACGCGCTAAAGACTGAAGCCGCGTACAAGAGATTCTCCACGTCCTTATATCCCACAATCTGGTTCCAGCCTACAGCGTGAACCGACGGCTCAGGTACGAGGGGGCTAGCTTCCTTAGTTGCGGGCAAGAATTCAAACTCTTTCGCGCTTCCCTCGTCTTGCCAGTCTGAATATGGATCCAAAGCAGGCGCCTTTCATGAAGGGGAGAAGACGCATTCGAAGCCGTCTCTACACAACCATCCGAATAAACATTTTGCTTGTCGGATTCTTAGCAAAATAGTTCCCGCTGTTCCAGTCTTTCCAGCAGTGAGGAAAAATGCAAAATGCAAAATGCTTCCATTAATGCATCAATTCAATTCCAATTCTTGCATCTTGCGACGTAGATGAAGGTCTACGCCTACCTGCGGGGGGCTTTTGGATTCGAGAAGTTGAAGAAGAAGCACTCCTCCTCTTCCGGTTGGGTTCTTCTGTTTCGGAAAGGCAACCTGATAGGATTCTATCAGCCTCAGATCTAGTATGTAACAGTGGTCGAAGTGCCTCGACTGATTGTCTAAAGAGCTGAGTGCGCACTGCACCTCGGAAGTGGATTGCTACGGCCGGTGGGCCAAGGGTAAGCGTCCGTGTGAACGCCCAATCAAGCAGCTTGCATCTTATCTCCCGATATCCCTTCTCCGAAAGGTGATCTGCCTATGGTACAAACGCGCGGGCTAGGCCCACGTTAGGCAAGGCGTAGACAAGTCTATTAAGCACACTCGACTCGATGCTCTCCCCAAAAACTTCTTCTTTCGTAGCGGTCGTAACTACCCATTGAGTCCAACCGTCCGGGAGATGCTCCTGCGCCAAAACCTTCACACGCTCCAAAATCTCTTCATCCTGGTCTTTCTTAGCATGCTCATCTAACAGCTCACCAAGGGTTATCGGGCTTCCTTGTTGAGTCATCTGAATCAAAAGGAAAAGAGGCCACCAGATAGTCTGAAGCAAGCAAGTCTACCTGCGCCGCTCAAACTTGAGGTGTGCGGCTGAAATAATCGAGCCAAGCCACTCAAATTTTTGAGCCGCGCCGCCCAACCTTCGAGCGGCGCCTCCCGAATTTCGAGCCGCACCGCCCAAACTTTGAACGGCGCGGCCCGAATTTTGAGCGGCGCCGCCCGAATTTTGAGCGGCGCCGCCCGAATTTTGAGCGGCGCCGCCCGAATTCTGAGCCGCGCCGCCCAAATTTTGAGCCGCGCCGCTCACTGTTCGAGCGGCGCCGTCTGATTTTTGAGCTGCGCAACCATACTCGGGCCTTGAATGACAGGTGGCTGCCTGGCCGACCTGTCATATGACCGCAATTGCAGCGTCGTGCTCGAGTAGGAAGATAGGTAGGTAGACTAATTGTGGATGGAATGTCCGACAATTATAGTAGCTACCTACAGGTACATGGTTTGTGGATGGGATGTCCGACAAACTGTATACACAGGCAATTGCATTACGCAGTCAAAAACATCTCCCCATACTAATCCGCACCTTTGAACACACAGAAACAAAAATTAAAGCAATTTTATGACTTACCTCCAACGGTAGGTAAATCCAATATCACTTTACATCACCAAACGTTACAACAACGTTAAAAATTTATTGCATTTACTAAGTAAATAGAAACATATGTGCACGCTAGGTAAATGACAAGCGTACTGAGGAAATTACGCGCCCTCTCGTGGCGCGTCAGCCGCCGCCCTCGCGCAAGCGCGTCGCTACGCTCCGCACTGCACCGGGAACGCACACAGAGATGAAAGGATGGTGAGTAGAGACATGTGAGTACGTATGGGTAGGGTAGGCTATCTCCGAAGGTCAAGCCGAAGGCACAGAGCTGAAATAAAAGATTAAGAACTTTGACGACCTCTGTGGCACGTCGGGCGAAGGTTGGCCTGCGACGCAGGAGGTTGCGGGTTAGATTCCTGCCTCGGAACAAATATTTGTGCGATCGCATATATTTGTTCAGGGTGTTCTGGCTATTTTCTATAAATAAGAGCATCTATGTATTTATATCAGTTATCTAGTACCCATAACACAATCTCTGCTTAGCTTGGGGCTAGATAATGTTGAGTTGAATTATCCAGCATGATTTATTTTTACGAATTTAGCAAAATATCAACTTGCAGCCCGCGACGTCGTCTGCTAATACCTACCTAATCTACGAAAACCCTATAAGTACTTACTTCTTCTATTAACAAGTAATAATATTTTGTAAAAGTTAAAAAAAACCCTCAACTCAATGAAACGGCTGAACCAATTTTGATCAAACATAGCTAAGACCACTCCTGAAAAATTCACCATTCAAACAAAAATAAATAATAGTTTAAAAAAACCGCTTTTTATTCTGAATTGAATTCTTCTGTTAATAACTTAAACTTAATTATAATTTTATTTTGAGGTGATAAATTCTGATTGATTGTTCGATCTTCTACTACTGTAATATAAACTCTTTGAAATTGAAAATTATTTTCTATTTTTTAGTTCGGTTAGCTATAAAAGCGTGTTTTTTTTAGTTTTTTTAAACTATTATTTATTTTTCATTTTTTAGTTCTATTTATCAATTAGTTATTTGTTGACATGTGGTATTGAAATTTCTCACAGTAAGTCCGAAACTGCAGGCATGCGCAGATTGCGCGCTAGCTCTGTCCCTTTTACTCTACTACAGAGGATCTATCAAAGAATTTATTAATCCTGGCGGTCCTAATAAGGACAACGGGAAACTGTTATCAAATTATTGCATTGTCATCGGTCCTTGATACGTATGCAAAGTTTCAAATTAATCAGACTTTTGGAAATTGGTGAAAATTATCCTCAAAGATTCCGTTACATACATAGATACAACCCAAGCTAATAAAAGCGTGTTAAAAAAACTAAATCGGTTCATCCGTTCGGGAGCTACGTTGTGACAGTCAGACACACACACACACACAGACACGTCAAACTTATAACACCCCTTCGATTTTGAGTCGGGGGTTAAAAAAGGTTTCATAAATTTTTGGTCAAAATGTGAAAGTGCCGGCCAAAAAAAAGATTGCAATATTCTGTTAGAACTTGACCGCCCACGCATTTCTTTTATTATGGCACCGAAGCTGTAGGGTCATTGTCCTTGAATATTACTTATATTAGTTAAAAAAAAACTTATTTCGATTAAATAAAATGGTTCTGAGCCAATTGTTTTATTGTTTTGAGCGGTATTGAAATCGTTGGTTTTGAGTTATTATTAATCAAATAAGAATATATTATGTAATCAGTAGTGTAATATATTGTTGTAGGTTGGTAGTAGGTACATACAATATCTTATCAAAACCACTCACCAAAAAATACCACACAATCAACATTCATAAGTATTGCATAAATTATTATTCTGGAATTATAATAATAATATCAGTGGCACTGGCAGGACAAACATAAGTACCTACTTAGCAGGTAGCCATCCACCCCGGCGCCGAGCCGCTGCACAATACGGTCCCCTCCCTCCCGCAACCGTTAACCGTTCACCCTGCCTCCCTGGTCTCTTAGTTAGTTATAGCATTAGTACTGTATATATTCTGTGGCATTAGTTAGTTATTATTTAATTTAGTACCTACCAAAAGCAACCCTGCCGTGTACGTTTGTGTGATTACAATTTTCGCTAGCTTCCAATGTACCTAGGTAGGTAGGCATTTTGTTGTTTATGTTCGTTATTGCCTTTATTAAGTTTTGTTAAAGACTGTAACGTAGTTGTTTTGAAAGCGTGTTATAATAACACGAGTCATGGCAGACTTGTGTATGTTGTGTTGACGTAGTTTTTTTTTAATACGTCATAAATCGTGAACCATCCAAGAACTTTTATTATTATGTTACTTGCTGCTACGGAGCCCTTCATGGGCGAGTCCGACTAGCACTTCACCACTTTTTATAGATAACTGTCTAACTAGGTATCACAGTTGATGAGATACAGCCTGGTGACAGACGGACAGATAGACGGAAGGCCAGCGGAGTCTTAGTGATAGGGTCCCGTTTTACCCTTTGGGTACGGAACCTTAAAAACTAAGTTTATGTGCATGAAGCTCGCATGCGCGTGTGCAGAAACGTCGTCCTAAGAGTAGTAGCTAAGCTATGTATTTTCATAATGTAACTAACCTTTAGGCGCTACCCTTGGTAACGCATTCACGTTGGCTGATCGGCACTCACCAAGCAGCGCCACGGCGGCGCCGGCGGCGAGGAACAGAACTAGATGCATAGTTAGCAATAATAATACTGCTGAGATTCAACGGCTATCTGAAACAAATATTTAAACCTATGTGAAACATTGTGGCGTGCCGGGCGAGTTGCCGGCTGAGAATGAGATGCGAGAGGTTGTGGGTTCGATAACCGCTGCAGGACAAATGTTTGTATGATCTGAAAATATTAGTTCCGGGTCTATGTTGTGGTACCATGGTAAGAAGTGGCAAAATTCTGGAAAAACAAGATATAAAAATAGAAAAAACGAAGATCCACCATCGACACGACGAAGAAGAAATGGTAATCGTAGTTCCTGATACTGATGTTTAATGTGATATAACATAACACTAGTAGTAGGTACCTACCTTCTACTAGTACCTAGCACTAGTGTAGTGTGGACCTCGCGTGAAGTCGCGTGCACAAACTATGCATCATGTCGATCCACAATGATCAAACAAAGAACACAAAAAGGCATTTTTTTCCGATATACGATATAAATAAATTTATTTTTATTTTCAAAACCGAGCCATCACTGACTCACAGGTAACTCTCACAGTTTCAGACTTTGCCTGAGTTGCCCTGTAAAATTAACTTACCGTAATATTATATCTAGACAACCTCTTGACCAATTTTGCTCATATTGTAACTGTTCATTATTAGTTTGTCTGTTCCACTCACTTAACAACAGTTCACAAAGTCACAGATAGTTCTTACAGTATAATGATAGTTCTCGTCTATGTTATTCTGTGTCTATGTTAGAAAATATGTAGAAAGGAATAGTTAAAGGGAATCTAGATTAACATAGTTAACATTTACAATAGATAATTTAAAACTAATTTAACAATAAAAGCGACCGGTATAGTTCCGCGAACATTCTGTTCTCTCATGGATCTCTCCACAGATAAAATGAGTTGTTCCTGTTTGATCCATTGAGAATTCTCCAATAATCAAAAGTTGCGTCTACTTTTTGCCAAGATTCGATTGATTATTAAAATTGTGCTTGGTATAGCGTAAAATATTAGATACCTAAATAAAATCATTTGTAATGATTTTATTAAAATTCAAATTATCATTGGAATAGTTGCATAGTATGTTGACATTTGCAATGATAAGCAGTTTCAAATTCGATCGAAAGTGATAAAACACGGTGTAGGTAGGCTGCCTTAACTGACAATGCAAAGGATACTTTGCGTTTATTAAATAATTCGATTAATAACGTAGCGGATAAATAGGTAGACCATTTAAACTAGACCAGGTAAATAACGATTTGTTCCTACGAAAAATATTTCCCTATTTTCTTAACTTTCAAAATACCTATAACGTAAAAAACGTTTATTAAAAAAACTCTTAAAACAAAACGAAATAGGTATCCTAGGTAGTTAGGTACCTATATGTTTATTTTTGTCCAAGGGTATACTTATATACGCATGAAAGTCAAAATTTACAAGCAAATAAGTCAAGTTATAGTTGTTTTTTTTAAAGTAAGTATAACTCCAAAGTTATTGAGTAGTTGTCTCCGGTGACTGACAAATGTTGGGTGAGCACTTTAGGTTCACCGGACAAAGAACCTAAAAGGTAATACAGTTTTTCTGTATTGGTCAGCGCTGAGTACTGCCCTACTAGAGACTCAAATAACTCCATGAAGGACACACACTCTTCTATTTTACCCGAGAAAGTGGTACGTCTATAATGTAATAATTATAAAAATAGAACAAAATAACAAAATTACACTTTAACTCCCGGCGCAAAAAAACACAAAAACAATTAAAGCACAACGAAATAATTGACCGTGACGTACCTGTATCTAGCACCTCTGGAGATCAGGCAGGATGAAATGAGCAGTGTATAGGACTTATGGTATTACCAAGTCAAGCAAGTCATTCTGTCTGGCGGGGAGAGGGAGAGGGAAGAGCTCGCTATTTGTTTAGAGCCGCCCACCAAAGATTAGGGTAATAAGGGTCTAGTCCCTTTCTGTGAGGAAAAAACGCTAGGTATAAAGTGTGTTGGTTTCCACAGACCCTTAGCAACAAGTAAATGACGGACCGTCATCATTATCCAAATTGTAATTCATTTTGCTTGTCATCTTGGCCAGGTGATCGGCTGGCTAATCGGAGAAATCGGGACGTGGAAATGCACCTGAAAAAAGAGGTCGTAGATTTTGTCATTGAGTAAGATGTTTTTTACACATTCCGTAAGGAAATTATATTGCAATTGGTAATTATGGCAAATCCCGCCGGCCTCGTCCAACAGTGAACGTGTGCTGGTGATGATGTGGATCGGTCTTTAAATAGCTCGATAATCCCAAATAACGGAAAACAAGCCTATAATTGTGGGAAACTGCATCTTACGTATTTACAATACTTAGGTACTTCCCTCACAATTATTAGTCCGTTACCTACAAAAAAAAAACACTTCGTGAATGACGGTACACCTTACAAGCAGATGTTGGGCGGTAACTCTGCCTTTAACAATACATTACCTCATGGGTCACGTCCACCTAGGACTAGGACGCACCCTATGTGGCATTGCACTGCGCCCGCCACGCTAAGACATATTGTTGTGGGGGAGTGCTGCAGATATAAACACCATATTTGTGTTGCAGAAGAGGGCTGTTCGTGCAATTTATAATATGGGCCCCAGAGAATCAATTCGAGAAAAATTTAAATTAAAGATTAAAAATTTAAAGATTGAGAAAAAAACGACAATCATAATGTAAATACTAGGAACAAAGATAAACTCGCTGTTCCCACTATCAGGCTTCATAAAGTTAAGCTTAACTTAACATAATTTTAGTTTTTTTTTTCTATTCAGTATTTTTCTTATCATTATGTGTATAAAATTTCTCCAACATTTTGAAATTAAAAATAAATAAATTAATACTGTAAATAAAACTACAAAACATACTACAAAACACGACTTACTGCAGTTATGCTTATTAATAACTAGGGTTTGAAGCCACATTTTAAAACTCTGAGTACACAGAAATGTAGATCTTGTTGTGCAGATTCCAAATATGTTTGTAACTCAATATCGCCGAATCATAATCATAATCATAATCATAATCATTTATTTGGTAATAGAAGGTATTACACGTACACATTTACTATACCGCAGTATAGAAGACAATATAAATAAATTGTATATATAATATACAATAATAGACAATATTACTCTCAAAATAATATTTAAAATAATAATAACAATTGACAATAAAATAATAATAATATTCAATTATCAGTAATTAGGAATCAAAAATTTAAATTGCATTATTATAAATTAAGTCCAAATATTACGTGAAAATAAAAAATAGAAATTGTATGTCAGAAAGTTATTAAGTTATGTCAATGAACTCCTCATAACTGTAGAAGGTGTTGCTTATGAGCCAGTGTTTCAGTTTATGTTTAAACGCGTTAAGACTCGCTGCCTCAGTCACACTACTAGGTAGCCTATTGTATACTGTCGGCCCCATTACGTGAGTTAGCTTACCTGACTTAGCCAGAGTGCGGGACACGGTGGTAAGCCTATCAGCTCGTCGGGTATTGTGCGAATGCCAATCTCTGTACCTACTGAACGACCCGAGGTTGGTCCGAACGTATACCGCAACTTGATAAATGACGATGGATGGGAGCGTTAATATTTCTAGCTCTTTGAAGTATGGTCTCGCGGAGGTTACCTGTGGTATCTGGACTACCGCTCTGACGGCTCGCTTCTGCATGCGAAAGGCGCGTTTCCAGTCGGCCGCACGCCCCCACAGCTCGGCACCGTATTGAAGGAGCGAGTGGACAGTGGCGAAGTAACAGGACCGCACCACGTGTCTAGGCAAAATCCTCGACAGTCGACCGAGCGCATAGCAAGCGCCACCTAGTTTTCCACACACTTTATCAATATGGGATTCCCAGGTTAGCGTCCTGTCAAGCTCAAAACCCAGAAACGTGGTACTATCCACTTGTTCAATGTTTTTCCCACCCGCAAGGACCGTAAGGCTTCTATAAGGACGCCTCGACAGACATATATGGATGAAGTGTGTCTTTGTCAAGTTTAGGGCTAATCCATTGTCACTAAACCATCCAGCCCGCTGAGAGGCCGTTTGGTTCAGCTTAAGTTCAAGGCAGTCCAGTGTAGTGGCGGACACTACTGCAGCCACATCATCAGCGTACATCAGCACCTCCGCGGTATCTACAGCTTCCGGGAGGTCATTAAGTAGTAACGAGAACAATATATTAGATACAGCAGAACCCTGCGCCACTCCCATGGTCGTAGTCAGCGGGCAAGACCTTGTAGTGCCACCCCCTCCCACCACCACCTGAGACCTTGACTTCATCAAGCTTGTGAGCACGCCTAGTGCAGCATGCTTTATGCCGTAATGCCCCATCTTGAATGAGAGCACTGCGTGATCGGCCACATCAAACGCCTTTGAGAGGTCACAGCAGAGTACAGCAACTTGCTGTTTCCTCTCTCGGGCTCCTATAACCCTGCGTAGCACCTCACGTGCTAGCGACGTGGTCGATCGTCCCTCACGGTACGCGTACTGACCATCCGATAGCGCATTTGTGGCAGCCAAGTAAGACGTGAGTCGTGAACAGATCCCATTCTCAAGTACCTTAGCCACCGCCGGAATTATAGACACTGGCCTATACGAGTTTATGTCTGCTCTTCTCCCTTTTCCTTTGTATAATGGTGATACCTTACTGAGCTTCAAGCAAGTCGGAAAGGTACCACTTCGCAAGCACAAGTTGAAGAGATCGGCTAGGATAGGAGAGACAGGACCCGCTGCCATAACTAAAAGCTTCATAGAAATACCATATGCGTCTTTCGAAGGCTTGGGTGGAATTCGTTTCGTGATGATACGATAAATTTCATCAGCAGTAAATCGGCACAGTCGCAGTGACCGATCAGCTGCCGGTCTCGAGGCCCCTAAAGCACTCCGCACACTGGACATATTGGCCTGAGGCGCACCGCATGCTGCAGCAGCCCCGACAAACCCCGAGTTCATAGCATCCACAGCATCCGAAAACGCGACTTATTGTGGTTATAGTTGGTACACGGCAGTACCTACTGCTTTGCGGCAGAAATAGTACCTAACTGGTGGTAGTACTTCTCCGGACGAACTCTTTCACAAAAAAGCTCTAGTTACTATTTCTATATTATGTAGGTACCTATGTTATGTCTTGTGTGTTAGCTGTACCTATGATTATATCTGTAGGTACTTATAGATGAAATATTGTTATTTTTAGTAGGTACATACTCCATAGGTCTGTACCAAAAACATCAATTTTACAAGTAGGTAAGTAATAAAAAACATAGAAGACGTCTAACAAAATCGGTCATCATTTCTCGTAGGTACTCAAAATGTAATCTTTATCTCGTGTTCTAATGCACACTTTTGGTTTTGTCACAAAACGCAGAGACACCCAGTTTGAGCGTGTCGTCGGAAGTAACTTTCACGCCTCCTTACAACAACTTCACTAAATAACACAATACGAACACTTGTGAGAGTTTTTCCCCAGCCCTCGGATTGTAGGTACCTGCATAGAACTGCGTAATGTCAATGTAGGTATTTGACGTATCTGTGTGTGTGTCCTGTGTGTGTGTGTCTGGCTGTGGCATCGTAGCTCCCGAACGGATGAACCGTTTTTTTCTTTGTTTAGAAGGTGATTTAGTCGGGAGTGTTCTTAGCAATATTTGATCAAAATCGGTTCAGCCGTTTCATTACGGTCAGGGTTTTTATAAAAAATATTAAAGATATGAAGGGGGCATGAAAAAAATACTAATAATCTGATTACTTTATGCTATTTGCAAAGGCTACTTTTCCAAAGAGCCATAAATTAATCTGCTTATTTAATTCTAATATTCAAGTTAAAAATCGACCTTCCCATACAATTCAACGACTAAAGTTTTTTTTTTTTATACTACTTGAATGACTCAACAAGCAGATGGCCCACCTGATGTTAAGCGGTAACCTCTGCCTATGAACAGTGCATTACCTCATAGGTCACGTCCACCTAGGACGCGCCCTATGTGGCATTACACTGCGCTCGCCATCCTGAGACATAAAGATGAAAAGTCTCATGTGCCTGTAATTTCACCGGCACCCGTACCGTTCAAACCGGTACACAGCAATGCTGTATGATACATGGGTATATATGGGTGTATATATGATATATGATATTATGGGAATCGATTCTATGGGAATATTGAATTGAAACAAACACAGGTTTTTTTCACTCTTTTGCTTGGGAAGAGTGATCTACAAAAATTTGGCGAATGTAAAGATAAACGCCCTACAAAAACATCGTTACGTCCTTATCATACAAAATAAATAAACCCATTGGCCAAAACAAATCATTGACTAACTATATTTATACAGTCCAATAATTACACTAGCATAATTAACAAAAACTAGTTAGCAGGAGAGATAGGACTACAAAAGGTTTACTAACACAGATAAGTAGGTACCTACGTATCTGTCGTTGTTAAGATGTAATGAACGAGCGAGCGATGCGAGCGTCCTTGCAACTGGCAAAGTTTTATTTCACCTTTGGATGTGTATTTACGTTGGTACTCTCGTGCAGGTCATATTTTGCAACTAATCTAGGCGAAACTTGATATACTGGTCCATAAATTTCATCGTTTTATTATAAGCGGTGATTTTTGATTGGAGGGGTGTTTCCCACAGGGGGGAGTTTGCTGCGGCGCCATTTACCAGACGACTTTGATAATATTTGGCAGAAACAGTCGATAAGCTATTCTAAACTTACAGAGATGCCCCAGTGCGTCACTTAATTAAAGCTGCAAGGCAAATGGCGGACAGCAAAACTAACAACATTAAAACCATCGTGCTTATTACACGAAAAGTTCACCTCAAAACTGTAAAAGCCTATGTCGATGACTTAATAAGCCTTCACAAGTTCCTTAAACAGAAAAACATTAGGCTTATCTGCACAAATATTTCGTATACGAGAGGGACAACTTCCGCCGAGACATTATCGAACGGAAAGATTTATGAATGCAATACTAAATTACACAACTATGCAAATTATGAGAAGTCTCTGGATGTAATCAATCTTAGCGGGATCCGTTGTGAGATGACATCAAAATATTTTTGGATCACGATGGCTAACTACGTGGCTACTTTTTTCTCCAACATCATGAATAATGCTCAATATGTCTGCACAAATATGCAGGTTTTTTAGGTAAAATCGACAATGCTCCAGTTAGCAGCAAAAAACACGATGTGGGTTTTCCTAAGGTCAATCATCTTATAATTGGCCATCAAAATGTTCAAGGAATTCCAAACAAATGCTTAGACCTTAGACTTTTTCTTGAGAAAAATAATATAGACATTTTTTGTGTAACAGAATCCTGGTTAACTGACTCTAACATTAGTGTATGTGAAGTGAAAAACTATAAAATAGTTAGCAGCAGTAACCGTAAGAAATTTATACGTGGTGGTACTATGATTTATGTTAAAAATACCATTAAGGCTAGAAACAGAGATGACATCGTAAAACTATCTGTAGATAAAGAGTTTGAGGTAGGATGTGTGGAGCTGAATGACATGCTTGTGCTAGTTGTGTACAGGTCGCCCTCTGCGGACATGAGATCTTTTATTGATCACATTGAAGAATGCCTATTGAAAATTACTAAAGATAACAATAAAACAATTGTACTCTGCGGTGACTTCAACATCCATTTTCCTTTGGTAAAGGGTGTATCTTATGCACTAAGTGATTTAGCAAATAGTTTTTTACTTAAACAACAAGTTTTTGAATACACGAGAATCAAACTAACCACCAAATCGTGTATAGATAATATCTTTACCGATGGCAATGTTTCTAAAGTTTCAGTTTTACAAGGGATCAAATCTGATCATATGGCTCAGATCATTGACATTGAAAGTAGTACTAAACATAATTTTTTAGGTAACAAAGTAATTAAGCGTAGGACCGTTACAGACAGCCGAATCAATGAATTAAAGCATACACTGGGGAATAACCTGACCAACATTGATATTCATAGCATGCACTTATTAGATGATATAGTCAAGCTTATTGACGACTATTTACCGCTCAGGAAAGTGTTTTCTTTTAATAAGAAACCGGATACATGGGCGACTAAAGGTATATTGATATCACGACAAAAATTATTCTACATGTATGATTTACTTCAGACTTCTGACAACGTTACCTTGAGAGATTATGTCAAGCAATATAGTAAAATTTTCAAGAGAGTATCTTTAGATGCTAAGAAATTGTCACATAGAGATAGAATTTTGAGATCGGACAATAAAATAAAAACATCTTGGAGCATTATCAAAGAAATCACTGGGAAATCCCATGATGACATTTGTGATGCATTAGAAGTAAGGCTACCAGATGGGAACAAAACAAGAGTTGATGGCGTTGTGGCCAACTACTTTAATAATTTCTATGTGAATCTTCCTGAACAAACGACTAATTCATTGAATGTAAATGTAGAAGAGTCAAAAGAATACGTAAATTCATTTTTAAAGGATACCAATAACAATATAACACTTGACAATGATATTTTTCATAGCTCTAACGAAAGGGAGGTTAAAGGGGTAATAGGTGGTTTAAAATCCAAAACTTCGACAGATTACTGGCACTTGTCCTCTAAGATTATAAAGTCGATTGGGGCTGAACTAGTTGCGCCCCTCACTTATATAGTTAATAATGCCTTAGAAACTGGAATTTTCCCAGACTCATTGAAACTAGCCAAAGTAATTCCGCTTTACAAGAAGGGTGATAGCTTGGATGTACAAAATTACCGACCCATTTCACTTCTGCCCATTTTCAGCAAGGTAGTTGAAAAGGTTATGTACATTAGATTAGAGAAACACATTAACGCTAATAATTTATTTAACTCTAGACAATTTGGGTTTCGGAAGTCTCTTTCAACAATTGACGCAATTGCGGTTTTGATGAAAAGTGTTCTAAACCATCTTGAAGCCAAAATGTTCACGTATGGTGTTTTCTGTGACCTATCTAAGGCCTTTGATTGTGTCCACCATGATATCCTCCTAGCCAAACTTGAGCTCTATGGCCTAAAGGGTAAGGACTTAACTCTATGTCATTCATACCTAACAGCCAGAAGGCAAGTAGTAGATGTCAATGGGACAAGTTCTGAGGAAGGATTAATCAAGTGCGGTGTCCCACAAGGATCAATACTTGGTCCATTGTTTTTTCTCCTCTATATTAATGATATTAGTGCCTGCATATTGGATAATATTGAAATGATTATGTTTGCTGATGACATTTCTCTGGTGGTACACTGCAAAACAAAAGCTGACAGTGTGAAGCAAATAAATGAGTCTATAAGTAGGTTAAATAGATGGTTCATTTGCAACAACCTTTTACTAAACATAAATAAGACCAATCTGATACATTTTTCTCTTAGAAATCAAATCATGAAGGGTACTGACTTACCTATTAGCAGCGAAAACTTAATGCTGCGTCCCGTTGATAGCATTACTTTCTTAGGTCTTAAACTTGATGCCAATATTACATGGAAAGGTCATATTGATCATCTGGCCAAAAGATTGAGTTCTGCTTGTTACGCAGTCAGGAAAGTAAAAGAATTTTGTGGCCTGAATGCAGCCAAGTCTGTGTACTTTGCGTATTTTCATAGCTTGATGACCTATGGCATACTAATCTGGGGAAATGCAGCCAACTCAAAAAGAATATTTATACTGCAGAAGCGTGCCGTCAGGTTTGTTCTTGGTCTCAAACCGAGGCATACGTGCCGTGAAGCGTTCAAGCAGTTGAATATTCTTACGTTTGCTGGGGCTTACATCTTGCATTGTCTACTATATGTCAAAAAAAACTACAGTGATTTTGAAACTCTATCTGCTCATCACAGCTATGGTACAAGACATGGTGGCAGGCTTAGTACTCAAAAATTTAGGTTAAGCAAGTCATCTAAAAGCTTCTTAGGCACTGGTGTAAAACTGTACAATAAACTTACCGAAGAAGTACAAAAATTAAGCTGCCATTTGTTTAAGAGAAGGATTAGAAGTTTACTTTTGCATAAAAGTTACTACACTTTGGCAGAGGCCCTTAATGATGTTAATTTTGGTCTAACTGTGTCCTAGTTTTTAGTTATTTATTTACTATGAATGTATTTTGTATTGTTGGTATGTTTTTTTTTTGAATATGTTTAGTTTTTTTTTTCTCCCATCCAATTATTTACATTTTTGACAAGGCCATTTTACAGCCGCAATTTTATATTATACTTTAATAGGAGTATTGTTTATTCTATGACATGGCAATACTATTTTCAGACCACTGATAATTCAGATAGTTTTTTATCTATGTTATGACCACAGAGTACCTTTAGTTTATATGTTATTTATTACCACAACGATAGATAGTGTCTGACAATGACAAAATTTTGATTGCTTATTTTATTTGTTTTTTGTGTTGTCTGTAATTTGATAGATTTATATTAATTGAATGTCTAGATGAATATGTACCTACAATACTTGTATTTTGACGTAACTAAGTGTTCCTTTGTGATCCTATGGTGGAAAGAAATGAAATGAAATGAAATAAACAAGAATTTCGAATATCAGCAAAATCGGTCAAGAGGTTTTTTAACTCAGTTTACGTGTCTTATTTCATAATTTTAAATTTGAGATATTTTGGAATTGTTTTGTTTTTGTTTTGGTAATTTTGCGTGTTCGAGTCCCGGCTTAGGCAAGTGCGTTTTTTAATATCCTTGAATGCAGTATTGACTTTAAAAAATAAAGGAAATTTTCAATTATGTAAAACTTCCTAATTTCAATACTTAAAAAAAAAACTGATAGCAAATACTCGTAGACCTACGAAGTGCAAATAAATTCGTAGAACCCGTATAGATTGATACCTACTAAAATGTAGGTATGGAATACCTTTTTAAGATATACCAACTTCACTGATGTGCCTACAGGGCCTAAGTAATCATTGATACTTGTTTTTTTATTTGATTTGTATGATGGCAAAATCAGTTTGCCTACCTGATGTTACGCGTTAACCTGTGCCTTTATCGATGCATTACCACCTAGGACGCGTTCTATGCGGTATTGCACTGCGCCTGCCACCCTGACACATAAAGATGTAATGTAAAGGCCGTGGTGTGTCCAGCCTAAGAATAGACCCCTCCGTCTCCTCCCGTGGATTTCGTAAATGCTGACTAAGGGACTACCCAGACTTGTTGATAAGATTCGTGGGCATAAGATTTATCCTGGTTGCTAGCTTATTATAGAATGTGTTATTACTGGAAGAAAGCGTTAGCCGAGTCAGTCGTGGGAAGCAATGGCGGCGGTGAGCTCACCACTTGTCACGTATATATTCCACGATGTGAAAATAGGCCCATTGAGGCTCTGCCTACCTCTTCTGGGAAAGAGGCGTCTGTCTAAGTATGTATGTATCTAAAGTCTGTAATGTGCCTGTTATTTCACCGGCACCTACCCTTCAAACCAGAACACAGCAATGCGAGAACTACTGTTTCGCGGCTGAATGAGAGAAATTTCAAAAATACAATTAAAAAGCTACTGACCTTCAAAGCATATTAATACATAGATGAATTTCTCACTGATCACAATGCATGGAAAACATTAATTTATAAAATTTGACATTATTGTGCATAGTTTATTATTTTTCAAGTGTAAACCACACTTTATGGGTAACATTCAATTTAAATGTAACCCAAAAATTTCGTTCCAGCAGGACTCGAACCCGCAACCTCGCCTGTGATCGGCGATGCCTTTACCAATTCGGCCATAGAACGAGCTATGACGCTGAATACGAAATTTGTGGGCACTATCAACTCGGCTATAGCGCCGATGGGCGCCACCTACAGGTGTTTGATTTTTTTGGGTTACATTTACATTTAATGTTATCCATAAAGTGTGGTTTACACTTGATAAATAATAGACTATGGTGAAATAACAGTGGTGTCATCTCCTATCAATGTTTCGAACTAATTTCGGACTTTGAACAGACGCGCCTAGACGGTTTCTAATGAAGCCGTGTTGATAGTGCCCACAAATTTCATCTTCAGCGTCATAGCTCGTTCTAAGCGCGTTCTCTGATCGTTTCGATTGTCCTCTGGTGCGGAAGCTCGTCCAGAGGACTAAAACATTGTTAATTATTAAACTAGTTTTTAGTCGTGTTCCTAAAAAATTGGACTCTTGTTGTCTTAATCAATACATTTTCTATTCTATTCTATGGCCGAATTGATAAAGGCATCGCCGATCACAGGCGAAGATGTGGGTTCGAGTCCCGCTGGAATGAAATTTTTGGGTTACATTTAAATTTAATATTATTGTGCATACTATGATACTATTAGGTAAATCGATTTTAATATACAAAATATTTTTATTTTAGTAGGTACCTACCAACTAAGTTTAGCTATAGTATTTGTTTTGAAAATGAATTTTCAAGTTTTGATTGTTTTCTGTTATTTTTTATTATTATTGTAAGTACCTATTTATTTATGTTTTACCAAAGACTTCTGTAATATGCCGTTTGAATATAAATTACTTTTCTAAGTGTAATATTAATATGTGCCTCCTGAAATAAATGGAATTGAATTGAATTGAATTGAATTGAATTAGGTATGGTGGTAGTACTTACCGGGACGAACACTGTTCTACTGCTAAAAATTAAAACATATCAATCAATCAACATATTTATTTCAGGCTTATTGGAAAATGTACTAACACCTAAACAATAAGCCCATAGCAAGATAAATACCTTAAAAACCTTTTAAAAACTAACAAACATATAAAAACACTTTAAGTTATTAATGCACACGTTTAGACGGCGACGTATGACGCAACTGCGCATTGTCTCGTGTCAGGCGTCCGATGAACCTCCAGCTATGGTATTCGGGGTACCGTGAGTTGAGCCAATTCACTTCATATTTTGTGTCATCTAATTCACACGTTACGCGTTACACGCTGAACTTTACCGAGTGCAGATTTCTTACTCCGCAAATCGTGAATATTCACGGTGAGGCTTCACGCGGCCCCGAATACCACGGCTGAACTTGACACCTTTCGGCCAGAACTCTCCATTCATGAAGGTCCACAGACGGTCAGTCGACATCCTCACCATATCATCAGTTTACCTACGATAACCCTAAACAAAAACAAAACACTGTAAAAATGTGTTTAGGGGGATCGTAGCTAAACTGATGATATTTATGAGATACTATTAATTAAAATAAGTGTGTTAAGTCTCCTAGTTGTTGCGAAATTAACTTTCGCTATTTGAAGAAGGGATGATGAGCTGTAATGAGCAAAAAACACCAAAATAAATGAATTTCGCGCCTCAAGCGAGAGCATCCACCTCAACATCAGCGTAGTTAGCGTTTATTGAAATAAACATCGTTAGATCAGAGATTAAGTATTAAGTTATGCGCGGCTTAACTAATAACTTAGTTCTGAGTAAATTGTCGAACGGAATTTTCAAAATTATTAGTCATTTTAATTGTAATTGGAACTTTGGGTACCTACTTGATTATGCACATAATCGTGATATCACGACTCAAAGATTTTTTAAATATAATATTTCTCAAATCATACATTTATGATGAACATGACGGGCGAGTAGCCGGCTGAGGAGCGAGAAGTGCGGGTTCATTTGTCAAAATTGGTTAACTGCTTTTTGAGTTCTGAAGGTTCATCCATACAAACAAATATAGAGGCCAGACTCATAACTCTTCCTACTTCCTTCACTATGTCTCACTTCTGTAGACCTGGATTGACTACTTTTTATCCCGGTAAATCCCGAGCGAAGCCGCGGGCGGAAATTAGTATTAAATAAGATAAATTAGTACTAAATGATGTAGGGGAGGTAGGGAAGCATTGGGTAGTCGGGAGGTTCGGGCAGGTTCGGTTACTCGAACTGTATAGTAGTTTTTTCAAGCAACACCGCTTAACCTAATATTAGTAGTTACTTGGTGCTTTGTGCGTGAAAATTTTGTTGTGGTTTCGAAGTTTGTGCAACACAAAGCAAAGCACAAAGCAGTTTGTGAGAAGGTGTGAGTTTCTTTGTTTACGACTAATTGTGTCTTTATTCAAGATTATTTTTATATGAAAACCTTTAAAACAATTAATGAAAAAAAACTATTGAAGTTAATTTGAAAAATCTGTGTATATTTGACACTAATTTCAGAGGGTGGTTTGGGCATGCCCTATGCTTCCCCCGTTGCAATGTTTATTGGTGGAATATTTTTGTCTTGTACCTTATATTGTTATTTATATGCTATACTAACAATTGTAATAATTACATTTTTGGAAAAATCCATTTACATTAAAGAACAAAAAGAAGCGACGCGATTAGATAACTCTCAGAAATCGTCTTAAACGATTTAATCAGGAAATAGTTTTTTTTGACGCGTCTTGAATTTTCTTTGAGTTATTTAGAAGTAATAATAAGTTGTTGCTTTTTTATAGTTTTTGCTGTTTGATTTGATAGTTTGTTACGTAATATTAAGATAATTTTGCAATCATAGGTATATTATATTTGATAAAATGTACAAACCTCCCGCAGGGAGCCTGAACCTCCCGACCACTAGGCTTGGACACCTTTGAAATGGTTCAAAACATGTATATTTTGAAGACTGTAACATTGTTTACAATAATTTGAGTCAAAAATGTGTCCTACTAGATTAAAATATAAAAAGTGATTATGTCAAAACGTAACAGATTTTAAAATGAAGTGTCCAATGCTTCCCTACCTACTTTAAATGAAAAGTCGAAAGATAAGGATTTATTTTTAGATAAGCAATATGTATGTTAGCCTCAGAAAATATGCCTATATGCCCTTAAAGTTGACAGCGTAAACAAACCCCTAATTACCTAATTAAATAAGGTCCAGTTCGCTAATGACCGATGACAAATAAGAATAGTCGTCATATAAAATCGGGAAGTACTTTGGAGAAAGCATTATAAGTATTCGAGCTTTCGTAGTGAACGTTACTCTTAAAAAGTCAAAAATTCATTGAAACCAGAAGGATAATTTTAAATCTTCTAAACATTACTCCTGTTCCAACGTGACATAGCTAAATACCGCTTGGTTTTATTTGATGGACGACAACGCAAGACCAGATAAAATGTATCAAGCTGCTGGTACTTCTTCTAGTCAGTTACAAGCAGAAGCTACCGAGTGTTGCGGTACTAGTGATCAATGGAACCAAAAGCAAGCTTTGTTAACAAATGCAATGGTAATTACAAACATTTTATTATAGATTTTACCTCACGACCAACTTAAATGTTACTGCAAACCTACAAAGCCGAAGGAGCAGGCAGAGCCTCAAAATGCCTCTTTTCAACGTGGGTCCCACAATCACAGGAATATAGACGTGACCAGCGGTGAGCTCGTCGCTGCCACTGCTATCTCATGACCAACTCGGCTAACGCTTACTTCCTTATATAATTATAACACACTCCTCATAAACTAGCAGCCAGAACAAATCTTATATCAGTGAAAATTGTTCAACAGTTTTTTTTTTTGTACCACTAGAATGACGGAACTAGCATATGGCCCATTTGATGTTAAGCGGTAACCTCTGCCTATGAACCGTGCATTACCTCATAGGTCACGTCCACCTAGGACGCGCCCTATGTGGCATTGCACTGCGTCCGCCACCCTGAGACATAAAGGTGAAAAGTCTCATGTGCCTGTAATTTCACACCGGCACCCGTACCCTTCAAACCGGAACACAGCAATGCGAGCACTACTGCTTTGCGGAAGAAATTTGTATGGTGGTAGAACTATGAACAGAATATTACTGAAATTATTAAAATATGATGATAATCGAGTTTATTATGCTTTATGGTACCTATATACTCGTAGAAGTTTTTTTATTTAATGCCATTCATGCTTTTTTTAACTATTGTTTCTTTTCTTTTTAATTACAGGATACAAAATGGAATCAACCAATGCAACCAGAAAACAACTACATGAGCTCAGAATATGGATCCCATAACTTCAACCATGTAAACCCTGCACTGGGTTACGACATCCCGCATTATGCCAACATTCCGCCGCCGCCGTGTCCAAGAAGCGTAGTCACAAATAGCTATCACGCCGTAAACATGCCACAAAATATGTCAAATATTCCCATGATGGTCCAAAGACCGGAAAATGGGCCCAACATGGTCGCTTGGACAAACCAGCCAAACATTGGAAGCTTGGTCCAAACCACAGCATGGAAGAATAAAACCAACGTAGTAAAGAAACCTAAACGCACCAGGACAACCTTCACAGGCAATCAAATGATGGAACTCGAACATGAATATGCCAAAGCAAAGTATGTAGATCGCAACCAAAGAATAGAACTTGCAGATAAAATTCGCCTGAATGAGAGGACAATCAAGATTTGGTTCCAAAACCGTCGGATAAAAGAGAAGAAAGATAGAGCTGAAAGTATTGAAGAGCTCGATGAAGTGACCTTGACAGGGTCTCCAGAGCTTGTTATTCCAATGCCTGTACAGGAACAGTTTCCGTCAAATGAAATGTTCCACCCCCAAGGAGTGTTTATCGAGCACCATACAGTATCATCTATATCGATGCCAGTTCCTCAGGTCGCTGCCCCCGTAAGTTATATTCCTCACGCCTCACGCCAAGATCATCCATATAATCAAGGTAATTTCCAAGAGCAACATCAGTACTCATCATCATACAGCGGTGAGGATCAGGAGTTGTCCTCGGATTCGACGGGACAGTCTGAAAGCTCTGTGTCGAATACACAAGGTAATATGAATGAAAGCAATTGGGATTTTTCTTGGTTCAGAAGTCTTATAGACGAAGAGGAATAATCACTTCATGAAACGGAACTAAATTAGTAGAATAAAGTTAAATTATTGTAAAGCAAAGGAATCTAACTACTAGGTACCTACTATACAAAAAGTGCGCAAGAAGTATCCAAAAACATGATACAATGTTTGTGACTTGCCTCTGACTACTCCCAGTAGACCGAATCTGAGGATACCCACGTAGATTATAGCCGATATGTGTATAGAATGTGATTTTATTGTAAGAACTTTTAATAAAATATAATAGTAATTAAAAAAAAAAGTATTTCTCTACACACACAATAATTTGGAGAGTGTCAAAAAAGTGTCGATAGGTACCAATAATGTTTTAAGTAGGGATCCACCAACTTATCTGTAGAATGAAAAATATTTATATAATTTAAAAATGGAGGTACCTAAATGGTTCTACAGATAAGTTGGTGGATCTATAAAACTAAAAATTGCCTATTCGTCAATGTTTTGTCATTTGGTAATCTGGAATTGCAATGCTCGGATTGCAGACAATAGTCCTTTTCATGAAAGAAGTCACGTGCTAGGACGTTAGCTCAAAGCTGTCTGCTCAAAGTGAACAATTTCTAGCTAACCGTTAGTTCCTCAAATGGCCGTGGGACTTCTTTTGTGAAAATTACTCGAACTCGACATTTTCATACAATCTGTCAGTTTTGACAGAACGTTGACTATATGTCAACTGTGTCCGGAACAATGTTCCCCTTTCCAACCCAACTTCGGTGCTTCAAGCTTCGTCCAGTAACCCGAACTGCCTAGAACAGAAAATGCATACAAATCCCTATAGAACGGTGGGCCAGGACCACGGTCGCCGCTGTTAGGTCGCAGCTGCCTAGATACGAATGTCTTCTTAACAAATATTATAGTTACAGCTCGTTCACCATAAGATGGCACCTGTAAATACCTACTCCATGGCAGGTGCTAACTTACGGTGAACGATCTGTATGGCTGAAAAGGGTTTGTTGAGATTTGACAAGATCTTGAGCTAATATCAATAGATCAATAGGTACTATGGTTCATCCCACACTGAAAAGAGGCCCATTAGAAGCTCTGCCTACCCTTTCGGGGAAAAAGGCGTGTCTATGTATGTATGTATATATGTATGCAATAGATACCATTTTAGCGACTTTCTGGACACCAAGAGAAATAAGGCTAATTAATAATTACAAGGTTAGAAACCAGTTACGATACAAGGAAGAATATTTATTGTATCGATAACCGTGGTATCGTAAAACGAAGAATAATTCCTTCATCGAAACCAGTTACGTGCATGGAAAAATAATTCCTTTATCGAAACCGGTTAAGAAATTACGGTTTCGTAGGCGGCCGAAGGAAACAAATAAATGATTTATGATTTATATATGATTTATGAAGGAAATGAAAGTAGATAAATTTGGAATATCATGATAGCCAGCAGTGTATACAACTTAGACAGTTTGTACTGTAAAGAATTAACTATGTGTTTGGAATTAACTAGTTCGCCAAGAATGTGACCATGCGATGTACAATTTGCATTTTGTTTTCCGATTCAGATAATAAATGACATGGCCGTGTTATGACCTTCGACCAAAGTAATACTTTTTACTTTGGTCGAAGGTTATGACAAATATTTTAGGGTACTTCTCGGACCACCGTCTATTGCTCCGTGCCCCGGAGTAGTAGTCCGAACTAAAAAAATATACTCACAAACGTACCTAATGAGATTTCATTGGTGATTTTGTTAATAATAGCGGGGTTAAAAAAAGGTTAACTTCATGCGGAGATCCAGCATTGAATCGAAATCAAAAGACCGGCGTCAGTGGAACTGAATGGTAAAATGGTTGAGTTAGTGAGAGTAGCGAAGGAGCGGCGCGAGCCATCTCAGAGATTTAAAAAAACAGTAACGGTCCCGATTGCCTCCAAAATCGATATCCGAGGGTCCTTGTGGTCAAAGAACACGAATATGTGGTCAAAATACAAAATTACTGTTTTTCTTTCTTTAATAATCAAGCAGTTTTTTTTACTTTCCACTTGCTTGTATTAGAATTTCTGTTTTCTTTAGGCGAAGCCAATCTCATAGACTTATTTGTCTATATTCGCCTTATTTCTACGAACTAGACGAATAGGCAAATTCAATTCAATTATCAGCCAGCATCTTTGGGACGCTTCCGTGTGGTAGTGATTTGGATCAGTTGAGCTACCTTTTGATCGCTAGCAGTGGTCTTCAGTTAGCGCAACTGTTTCATATGTATTTTGTACATACCTTGTATCAGTTGTATTATTCTTTCTGTAAATAAATGTATTATTCAATTAATACTATTATATATAACATTACAAAGTTAGTTAACCCTAATTAGTTATAACTAATTTAAAAAAAAACAAAGAATAAAATAATAAAACAACAGGAGAAGGTCCTTACAGTTATTGATAAAATATACAAACAAAACATTAGCTAGGTACATGTATACATTATGCCTAACTCACCAATTATCTTTAGTTACATACCAAATATAATTTTCATTATCAATGCAAGTCTAAATAAATATAATGAACTAGTCAACAAGTAATAATTAAATACAACAATAGCAGTTAAGCCACAGAATAAATAAGAGTACAAGTAGTTAAGCCTAAGTAGGTAGGTACTTAGGCTACTACTATCTTTACTTATCTAGGCTTTTTACTTATCTATAAAATTGTAACAACATGATACAAACTAGATGTCTTCACAGAAAGCGAGGCACATGCGCTACATAGCCAGACATTCGCAAAAACTTCTGTCTGAGGATGTTTGGTTATGAGTTCATTCTGTGCGCTGAATATTGGTGACTGTTGGCGAGCCACCGTGCGTGCTGGAATCGGCACGAACACGGGCACGCTACTGAGATGTAACCTCGCATGATGCGCTGGCACAGAAAGTTTACTAGCTTCGCTCAGAGGAAAGGAACAGTCAAGTCGACCTCTCAAAATACGAAATACTGTTATTATTTGATCATGAAGACGGCTGGTTTCAAGCGAGTTAAAACCAAGTGTAGGTTTCCAGACCTTCCTGAGATTTGGTTGGATACTTGAATGGATAGTATTTATAAAGTTGCTGGTAAACCTCTTTGGTAGGGATCTTTTCTATGCAGATGGCCCCCCTAATGTTAAGCGGTACCTCTGCCTATGAACAGTGCATTACCACATAGGTCACGTCCACCTAGGACGTGACCTATGTGGCATTGAACTGCGCTCGCCACCCTGAAACATAAAGATGAAAAGTCTCAAGTGCCTGTAATTTCATCCACACCCTTACCCTTCAAACCGGAACACAGCAATGCGAGCACTACTGCTTTGCGGCAGAAATAGGTATGGTGGTAGTACTTCCCCGGATGAACTCTTTCACAAAAAAGCTCTACTACTACTAAAACTACTATTACTACTACTAGCTTTTACAGTTTCGAGAAACGAATCCAAACCTCTTGAATCATGTGATTGTAATGCATATGTTCATGAAAAGTGAGTTTTGTGAGCAATTGTACATAATTGTTGTTGTTCTAGATCTTTAATGCTGTTATATATTGTTATTGTGTTTCCATAAAACTCATAATTTGCAACAATGCTAGAAACTCAAAATTGTACATTTTGAAAAGTTAAAATGCACCCGATTTATTTCGTTCGCTCTGTATATTCGTAGCTCCCGAACGGATGAACCGTTTTTTTTTCTATGTTTGGAAGGTGTGTTATAGTCGGGATATATAGACGGGATAGATATTTCTTAGATATATTTGATCAAAATCAGTTCAGCCGTTTCATTGCGGTTAGGTTTTTATTTTATTTTTATAAATAACATATATTTTTTTTAGTTTTATCATTCTCTTATTTAAGAAGTTACGGGGGACACAGGCACACACATTTTTACACTTTGGAAGTGTCTCTCGCGCAAACTATTCAGTTTAGAAACCGCTTTATTATTTTTGAAGACCTATCCATAAATACCCCAAACGTACGGGTTTGATAGGAAAAAAAATTGAGTTTCAGTTCTAAAATTGGGGAACCCCAATTTCTTTTTATTTTTTTCTATTTTTGTGTGAAAATCTTAATGCGGTTCACAGAATACATCTACTTACCAAGTTGCAACAGCATAGCTCTTATAGTTTCGGAATAAGGTGGCTGTGACATACACGGACAGACAGACAGACATGACGAATCTATAAGGGTTCCTTGTCTTGTTGACTACGGAACCCTAAAAAACGCAGAAATGAAGAAGACAAACGTTTTTTCGTACAAATGCCAAAGTAATGAAAAAAAAAATACGAGAATTTCTGTTTTTTTTTTTTTTTTTTTTTATGTAATGGCTCGACAAACTGGCTTACGGCCCGCCTGATGGTAAGCGGTTACCGTCGCCTATTGACATCTGCAACACCAGAGGTATTGCCAATGCATTGCCTGCCCTGAAGGACTCTTTTTTTTTTTTTTTTGAAGCGTCTCATGTTGTAGTTTAGCGGAAACACCTCAGGGGGGAGCCCATTCCACAATTTGCACGTATGGGGGAGAAATGATCTCGTAAAGCGAGCTGTACGAGATATCCACGTGTCGATGATGTGTGGATGAGCTCCCTTGCGTTGTCCTTTTTTTCTATCTGTAAAAATGGCTGAGAAAATTAAGATCAAAGTGTGCATTTTCGTTCGAAACTCGGGCGGCTCTCGTCTCTCGGTCGCGTGATGACGTCACGGTTGTGTTCGTCGCAGCCGGGCGCGGCGGTTCCTTCACTAGCCGCTCGCGCTCGCTTCACTGTGCCGCCGACGTGTTGATGTCTTTTATATTATACCTACAATCAATTATCAATATCAACAATCAATACATACCTAGGTACATCATAGGGTCTACTTTCTAATAAATAAGTTCATCAATGTGCGGGCGTGCGTGCTTGTTGCGAGAGGGAGACAGGCAAGGCGCGAGGGCTTCACGCGAGGCAAGCGAGGCAGTCGGTCACACACACACACACACAGAACACAACAGGTGCACGTCAGCTCGCGAGCCTCTCGCTGAAGAACACAAAAGGGTTAAAACTTAACATTTTAAGAACATCAAAGCACAGACTACGTACGCTATACTAGTTTTTATGCACGTAAGTACCTACATGTAAAGTTTAGACCACTTTAAAATTTCCGAGATTAGGCGCTCTCCCTGCGTGACGTCACGGCTCCCGTGGTATGCCGCGCGCGCCGCCCGCCAATGTAGTGAAACACATTATAGTCTAACTCAAATACTCTATATTTTTAGTCTAGTCTAAAAATATATGAAATATATAGCGATAAGACCGCCCATTGTACTTTTAATTATATAGTTAAGTTTGTTTCTTTTTGTTCGTATTATTAGCTATTAAGGTGTACAATAAGTATTTTCTATCTATCTATCTATATGTTGCTTATTAGACATTAATCTACAAAAGCAACAATTGAAAAAATTCTAAGTATATTATAACTATATGAAAAAAAAACAAAGTGTTTCCGCGAAGCGAAACGATGTGGGTAGACCTCCGCGGTGCGGCAGCGCCAAGACAGCAGGTGTCAGGCGTTGAGTTCGTATCACGCATTCGACGAGAGACGTGTTCGTAATCGGCTCATAAATAACTTAGTTCACACTTACAATTACTGATTCAAACGATTTCCTGGTGTTTCTGAGTGCCACAAAACCAACAAACAGTAATAGCAAAAGGAATTTACGAGTGTCTGTGTTAAGTGCTTCATAATCCTTGCGAATCATCAGGCTCGCCACGAAGCTCACCACCAAGGTACCTACCCCTTTCATCTTCCTGCCTATATCATACCAGCTCTGCAATCGATGTGATTCCCACAGGTACATTTTGGTCAATCGAGCCTTTTTGTAAATTTGTCGGTCACTTTTCTATCGTGTTATTTTAAACCACGATTGGCTTGACCTTTGATTTACTTTTGAACCAGCCCTTTTTTCTTTTATACAGTCCACTTTCCCATAAATTTAAATAATACAAGGTATTTAGTTGCTAAAAGTCGCCCCATTTGTAAAAATAGTTAAACATAATTATCTAGATACCTACCAACAACAAGACTACAAAAATAAAACAAGTTCGTTGTAAGTCGTTAAGCACAGTTTCGGTGGATTTTGCATCATAATAATATTATGTGAGAGTGCAAATTTCTTTATACCTACATTTATCTTATGCTGTAAATAGATTGCAGTTAAAATATAACCACAGGTTATTCACATTATTATTTTTGCTTCTCTTAATCATTTACCTAAGATTGTTTTGATGAATACCTATTGATTTGTACACAGTTATCACGTAGGTGCAAGGTAATAATAATAGATTTCCGTCCACATAGATATTGTCACAAATACCTACTTTGTTACGGTTAAAGTTGTAAAAGGTTATTCTGCATATTATCGGCGCAAACAATTGTTAAAATCGATTCAAGTTGTGTGTGCGGATTGATTTGATAGTGTTGATCATATACAGGTTGCTATTATAATAATAGCGTAGGCTCAAAAAACAAAAAAAACACATTGTTTATATTTCTGATATTTCTCATTAGTAATTTTGTTTCCGTTTTCTTCTATTGTCCACATACGTACATACATTGCACACACATACACAGGCTGTTATTTTTATATTTACCTACATACCTTTGCGTTGGTTAATGTAGTGTCTTTTGATTTTGGCCCGCGCAGTTTTTACAAGTATCGCACGCAATTTTTTTAGTTGATAACGTTATAAGCTACACCTTGCCACCCACTCACTCAATAATTCTCTCAATACAATATTAACGATGCCGACCAAATCGCAAGCAGCTATATTTAGGGAGGCTACAAAATCAATTACCTTACTGAAGCAAATTGGCTTGGCCATACTGGCTGAAGTCCATAAGACTAAATTAGAAAATGTGTTTTACGAAATACTGGATAGTGACGAACTGACAGACGAGGTCGAGAGCTCGTACACTGTGAACTTCGAGAACGCGATTAGCGACTACGGTGCGGTTTTGGTAGTGTTCGAGAAGTTGAGTGCACGGTCAGCCCTTCCGGCCACAACGCACCCGTCCAGCACAAGCACACCTGCGTTGGTCCTGCCTAAGATTGCTCTGCCCAAATTCACTTCAAAAGTAGAAGATTGGCCTTCTTTATAGCCATTTTTAGGAGCCTGACCAACGAAATGGCTACCGTCTCCGATGCTGTTAAGCTCCATTAACTGCTCTCCTGCTTAACAGGCGAGGCATCCAGTATGGTATCTCACCTTCAGCCCACAAACGAGAATTATGCCGTGGCCATGGACATCTTGACCAGACGCTATGAAAATCGTCGTGTCCTTCTTGACCGGTTTGTGGATATCATATTGGGCCTTCCACAAATTGATTCGCGCTCAAATATTCGCGCACTCTTTTTAACCCCACTCATCTCGGCACAATGCGCCCTCCAAAATTTGGACCTGCCCATGAAGGACAGTGTGTCCATAGTGGTACGAAAGCTCAAAGGCGAGCTCCGTACTCTCTTCGAGCGGAAGTACGGATCCCGTCAAACTCTGCCCACCCTTAAAAACCTCATCGACTTCCTGGAGGAGCACGCCCGCTGTGTTGAGACCGAGTGGTCCGACCCAGCGCCACAGGTTGACCAGTGCTCCCCACGGCCCGGCCTCTCAGAAAGGCAATCCCCAACTCATCCTACTCGAGGTCATCGTCAGCCCTATCAGTCTCATCAGGAATCCCGGCCCATAACTCAGTCTAGGAGTCGGCAGGACTACCGCTCACCACAACCCGTCCAGCAGAGGCCAGTCTACTCTGCTCAAAACTACCCTGCATCCTATACCAGCAATATGCCATGTCCATACTGCAAGGATAGAGGACATAAATTAATCGCCTGCCCGCAGTATAACAACCAACCTGTCCAAGGCCGGTGGGACTTCGTGAATGCATGCAACCGCTGTCGGCGTTGTTTGGGCCCTCACTATGAGAAGGAGTGTAGATCCACACGGGCTTGCAAGGAATGTGGGATAAATAGCCACCACACATCATTGCATCACCTTGGAAACGCCTCAAATGAACAGCAACATCATTCGGCACACGATGCACAGGCAGCTCACCCAACTCAACCCGAGCCACCCAATCAATCGCGTTCGCTCAGTAGGTCTCAGGTAGGTAGTCATCAGTTGTGACTACCTACAATAACTGAGCACGACGAAAGAGAAGGAGATCAGTACTCATCCACACGCTCAGCTCATACAGACGCATCACACTCATCCGCACACTCAGCTCATACAGAAGCATTACACTCATCCGCACACTCGGCTCACACAGACCCATCACACTCATACGCACACTCGGCTCACACAGAAGCATCACAGACATCCGCACATTCAGCTCGCACAGAAGCATCACATTCGTCCGCACACTCGGCTCACACAGAAGAATCACACTCCTCCGCACACTCAGCTGACACAGAGGCATCACACTCATCCGCACAATCAGCTCACACAGCAGCATCACATTCTCAATCAGCGATATCATCTCCAGTAGATTTCTTTTGCAACTCTGCACAACGAGTGGACCAAGTCAGTAATACACCAATTTTGTTGCCAACCGTCTCGCTAAAAATAGCGGACGTGCATGGCCAGTTTCACTCAGCAAGAGCCCTGTTAGATTGTGGGTCAATGTTAACTCTCGTTTCTCAGCGCATGGCTCGAATTTTAAACTTACCGACAAAGCCTACATTTTTGCAAATCACAGGAGTTGGGAATCAGCACACACAAGACTCTAAAGCATCAATCACAATCGTATGCCGACCTACACACCGAGACACACCTACAATCACGGCAACAGCTCACATTTTAAAAAACGTAACTGGTTACCTTCCTTTAGAGAAGGTCCCAGATGTCGCTCACTTAACAGGTCAGCCACCGATTCCCTTGGCAGATCAGGAATACCATACACCAGCTCCGGTAGATCTATTGTTAGGTTCAGACGTTCTTGGCCAAGTTTTAGATGGGGCTAAGGTCTCGTTAGGCCGCGGGAAGCCCATAGCCTTCGGCACGATCTTTGATTTTACACTGATAGGACCCATTGAGGATTTATACACCACACCCGCGAACCAGGCTAAATCAGTCCACATTGTCCACTCCATTGACTCAGATCGATCCACTCATGACATTCACAAAAGCCTTGAGAGGTTCTGGGAGTCAGAGGAACCCCAAATTTATAAACAGACCAGCCCCTTAGAAGAACAGTGCGAGGACATTTTTCGCACCACAACCAGTCGTGAACCTTCAGGCCAATATATGGTCACACTACCTTTTCTGCACAACGCGCCGACCTTGGGCAACACTCATGCAATTGCGCTACGAAGGTTTCTCAATCTGGAGAAGAAGCTGCAAGCAAACCCGCAATTCTGCTCTAAATATGTAGATTTTATGAAGGATTACATCAGTTTGAGACATATGTCGCCATGCCACCCCAATACCTTCGCTCATAAACCTCACTTTTACATCCCACATCACGGCATATTCAAACCGGGATCAGAAAAGCTGCGTTGTGTATTTGACGGTAGCTGTAAAAGCTCGAGTGGCGTCAGTTTAAATGATTGCCTACATACAGGTCCGGCCCTTCAACAAGACATTGTTGACATCATCATGTCTTTTAGGACTCACTCAGTAGTCTTCAGTACTGACATCCGAATGATGTTCAGGAATATACTCATCCACCCAGATCAAAGACCTCACCAACTTATTCTATGGCGGTCATCACCCGACCAGCCCTTGCTCACATATGCCTTGAATACCGTCACGTATGGATTACGGTCGAGTTCGTACCATGCTATACGCTGTTTGCTCCAATTAGCGACTGACGAGCGTCATCGCTACCCCCACGCTGCTCAGGTCCTACGCAAGTTGATTTTCGTGGATGACATACTTTCAGGTCGTGACTCAGTGGAATCTGCTCAGGCACTCCAGACCGAGCTGATTGATTTACTTGCCCTAGGTGGCTTCCAACTCAGTAAATGGACCTCCAACTCGCCCCAGCTCCTTGAACGGTTCCCCGATGATCAATGCGACATGCCCAAGAACTTTGACGTCAGTCCCGACTCAAATTCCGTCAAAATGTTAGGAATACAATGGATTCCGCAAACTGATGATTTTACTTATCGCATTTCTCTACCCTCCCTAGCTCAAGTTACAAAGCGCTCAATTCTCAGCACAGTAGCGTCTCTCTATGACCCCAATGGTTGGGTTACTCCAGTCGTCTTTCGCGCAAAAGATTCTTCTTCAGAAGTTATGGCTTCTGAAAATTGGATGGGACGAGCCAACTTCCACCGAAGTTCAAGCAGAGTGGCAACATATTTCAGAGGATCTTCCTCGGCTCTCAAACCTCCGCTTACCTCGACACATTTGTAAATATAAGCTCACGTCCACTTATTCGCTTCACGGGTTCGCAGAGGCATCCGAAGCTGGATACGGAGCTGTTATCTACCTTCGTGAGCTTGAAACCAATATACATGTCAATGTACACCTTATTATTGCCAAGTCAAAGGTCGCACCCATTAAGAATCGCCTTTCAATTTCGAAGTTGGAGCTGTCAGCTTCAGCTCTATTATCCCAGCTCATAACACGAGTGTCAACCCAGTTGTCAGCTCACATTCCCATAAAAACCCATACATGCTGGTCCAACAGCACCATAGTGTTGGCATGGCTCAATACACCCCCTCATCGGCTACAGACGTTCGAGGCCAACCGAGTCACAAAGATAATAGCTAGCTCAACCAGCTTCACGTGGAGACATGTGCCCACGAATCTCAACCCTGCTGACTGTGCAAGCAGGGGAATGTCTGCCCAGTCTCTCTCTCATCATGACCTCTGGTGGTCTCCCAGTTGGTTCAAAGAGCCTCCTTGCGCCTGGCCCACGATACCATCCGCTCTAGGCCATCATGGCCTTCCAGGCCTTAAGTCCAAAAAGTTACCAGCTCATATAGCAGTTCCGGATCTCGATCTGGATTTACTTACTCGCTTTAGCTCTCTGGGAAAGCTCATTGGAGTCACAGCTTGTATTCACAGATTTATCTTTAACAGTAGGCACAGCTCAGATGCACGGCGCTCTGGTCCGGTAACAGCTAGTGAAAGAAGAGCCGCTCTGTTGTACTGGATCCGCTCTGTTCAGCACAATGAGTTTGCAGAGGATATTAACCGTCTCCAAACCAATAAGCTTTGTCTTGTTCGTCTACAACGCCTATCGCCCTTCATGAAGGACGACTTATTGAGAGTCGGTGGTCGTCTAACTCATGCGTCGATTAGGTACGACGCTCAACATCCTCTCATTCTACCCAGCTCAAGCCCTCTCGTTGACCTCATCATAGATAACTATCACAAAATATATTGCCATCCTGGCGCAGACACGCTCCACGCAATGTTACGCCAGCAATTCTGGATTCTCTCCGCCCGCCGTATTATTAGACACCGCGTGTTTAAATGCATCAGATGTTTCCGTTGTCGAGCTCAAACTAAGGCTCCGATCATGGCTGATCTTCCAGCAGACAGGGTTACTCCTCAGCCAGTATTTAGTCAAGTCACGACGGACTTTGCGGGTCCTTTCCTCGTTAAATCCAGCACGTTTCGAAACGTAAAGCTCTTATAGGCACATTTCTGTATTTTTGTTTGCCTTGCAACGAAGGCGGTTCATTTGGAGGCAGTTTCTGCACTTACGACGGAAGCCTTTTTTGCGGCATTACAGTGCTTTATCTCGCGTCGCGGTACTCCGGTTCTCATTCGCTCAGACTGTGGCACAAACTATGTAGGTGCTAGGAATCAGCTTATTGAATTTCAAGATTTTCTCAGCTTAAATAATGATGCAATCACTCATAAACTCGCAAATCAGCACATAACTTGGTTTCTGAACCCCCCTAAAGGGCCTTGGTTCGGCGCCTTACATGAAATTAACGTAAAATCCACCAAACAACTGCTTTATCGTGTGATAGGTGAACAGCACCTCACTTTTGAGGAATTCTCCACCCTGTTGGCTCGAATCGAGGCTGTGCTCAATTCAAGGCCCCTCTGCCCACTTTCGTCTGATCCTTCAGACTTTGAACCTCTAACGACCGGCCATTTCATTATTGGCCGCCCACTTACCGCTCTACCAGAGCCGTCTCTTAATGATCGGCCCATATCTGCTCTCAAACGTTTTCAGCTCATTCAAGCTCTCTCCCAGCGCTTCTGGACTCTCTGGACCACATCCTACCTCCACACTCTCCAAACCTGCTCCAAATGGCTCTCTCCTTCCTCACCTCCTCAAGTGGGTGAGCTGGTCCTCATCAAAGAAGACAACCTGCCTCCGCTCCAATGGAAGCTGGGGAGGATCACCTGCACGATACCCGGAAAAGATGGAGTGATCCGAGTTGTGGATCTCGACACAGCCCATGGAAATCTGCGAAGACCTGTGTTCAAGCTAGCCAGGCTGCCATTGGACTCAGCTCAAGGAGAGCCTCATCCTCGGCCCCCCCAAGATGTTTCCGCGAAGCGAAACGATGTGGGTAGACCTCCGCGGTGCGGCAGCGCCAAGACAGCAGGTGTCAGGCGTTAAGTTCGTATCACGCATTCGACGAGAGACGTGTTCGTAATCGGCTCATAAATAACTTAGTTCACACTTACAATTACTGATTCAAACGATTTCCTGGTGTTTCTGAGTGCCACAAAACCAACAAACAGTAATAGCAAAAGGAATTTACGAGTGTCTGTGTTAAGTGCTTCATAATCCACGCGAATCATCAGGCTCGCCACGAAGCTCACCACCAAGGTACCTACCCCTTTCATCTTCCTGCCTATATCATACCAGCTCTGCAATCGATGTGATTCCTAGCAGTTACACAAAGTAAAGCTGTTTTGATTTTTAAATTTGTAACTAATTTTTAACAGAAGTGGGTATTTCGGATTGTGTTAGCTCTTTGTTTCACTTACCGGGCTATAACATGCACACAAGACTACGAAAAGTTCGTAAAGGAGGCGGGATTATTATTTACACTTTATGCAAACATCAGTTTATTGAACATAAAACAATGATGATTAGTTGTGAATCTCTAATAGGGAAACTTAATCTACATGGAAATAATTCATTAGATTTGTGTGCACTTTATAGACCACCCTCGTCATGTAAAACACTGTTTATTAGCGAGCTACGTAGCACACTTTGTGACTATCCGAGGAACGATTTGTGGTTGTTAGGTGATATAAATATAAACCTGAAAATAGACAATAACATACAACAGCAATACATTAACTTGATGTACGAGCACGGACTTGTGTGCGGGATCAGCGATTACACGAGAGTTGAATTACGAAAAGGTTTGATTACCAAAAGTTGTATTGATCACATTTTTGTTCGATCCCGTTCACAAGATGTGCACTGTGCGGCGCTCGGCACCGTACTGGCGGACCATCGCGTTACGGTAGCCTCCGCCAACTTAGTAAACCACATACAGGTTGTTCCAAAATTTGCGACCCGATGCAATCAGAATATACTTAAACAAGAATTAAATAAAACAGACTGGGATATAGTAGAAAGTATGACTTGTCCTAACGATATTTATACCTACATAAAATCAACTATTCATAATTGCTATAATAAATCGAAATATGATGTTAAAGTTAAACATTCTTGTAGAGATATTAAGCCTTGGATAAACAATAAAATAATAAGATCAAGTAAAGAAAAGGATGAAATATTAATTCAATTAAAAAAAGATTCTACGAATAAAATACTAAAACTACAATATAACAAACTACGTAACCAAACTAATAAATTAATAGAAAGAAGCAGGAACTCTTATTATAAAAAGGATATAAGCAATAATAAAGGGAACACTAAAAAATTATGGTCTATTTTAAATGTGATGACCGGACGTATTTCGTCGTCATTAGATGACATCATAATTAAAGCGTTTAATCGAAGTTGCATGTCAGAAAAAGATATTGCAAATAATTTTGCCTTCGGCTTCGATAATGAAGTTAAATCAATTATTCCGAGTTGCCAAAATCGACTTCTTGATTCATGCACTTACATAAGACAAACTGAGGTGTCGATGTACATAAAAAAAGCGAAACCTAAAGATATTCATAAAATTATCACTAAACTGAATCATAACAAATCACCCGGCATAGATCTACTTCGCCCCATAGATATTAAAAACCTATCTGATAAAATTGTGTCTGCAATTGCTAAACTAATCAACACCAGTATATCGAAAGGTATATATCCGGACGAACTTAAAACAGGTATTGTAAGACCTATTCATAAAAAAGGCCCAAAGAATAACTATAACAATTATCGGCCGATAACAATACTGCCAATAGTTGATAAAGTCATCGAAAAATATATATGTAATGAAATACACAACTTTTACAGAGAAAATAACGTACTGTCCAATAAACAGTACGGATTTCAATCCAACAAAAGTACGTCGCAACTACTTTCCCGTTTCACTGACTATGTCAACAATTGCCTAAACAACAAAAAACATGTTGTGATGGTGTTTATCGATTATAGTAAGGCTTTTGACACTTTAAAACATGACTTGCTTGAAAGTAAGTTGGAAAATAGCGGCGTGAGAGGTCCGTTACTTGCCTGGTGTTCAGAATATCTTCGGAATAGGTCGTACTGTGTTAAAGTAGGTGCAGCGTTTAGTGATAAAGTAAGGGTGACACAAGGCACAGCTCAAGGCTCAGTCTTGGGTCCATTGCACTATTTGGCTTACGTTAACGACATGGAAAATGTCATTAAACACTGCACTGTCTTCCAATATGCTGACGATACGTGTTTGTTGGCAGACGATAAGGATATTAATATAGCTATGGACCAACTACAGCAGGATTTTACATCTATAAACAAATGGTCCCATGATGCAGGTCTGGTATTAAATCCCCAAAAAACCAAATTGCTACACATATGTTCAAATAAAAATAAGACTCACCTTAACACTCCTTTGCAATTATTAGCCCACGATCACATTTGCTTACACTCCAACAGCAGTTCATGCAACTGCGGCTCAATAGAACTAGTGACAGAGCAAACATACCTAGGACTTACTATTGATAACAGACTCAACTGGGGCTGTCACATCTCCAATGTATGCAATAAGCTACGTGCTATCTTGGCCAAATTTTATATACTTAAATACAAAGTCCCTTACAGTATATTAATGACTCTGTATAAAGCTCTGGCGGAAAGTATTATGTTGTATGGATTGAGTAGCTATGGGCGAACGTATAAAACATATATTGATAAAATATATAACATACAGAAAAGATTGCTCAAGGCGATTGTGCCAAAAAAACTAAAAGAGAAACATTATAATGATTACGACGGACTATTTAGAGAGTGTAACATTTTACCTATACACGATAGAATTGAGCTATCATTGCTTGTAGAAAACTATTACAACTTTAATGAGACATTTAAGAGCCATTCTATAACGACCAGACAAATTACCAATAAACAGTTAAAGATTATTAGTTCTAAAAATATGTATGGAGAAAGATTAACAAATTATATCGTGCCTAGATTAATAAATAAAATTCCGAAAGTCACTAAAGATAAATTAACAAATAAGAATATAAAAAACAGTTTAAAAAAGTATTATTTAATAAAAATGAAAAATTTGAATATTTAAAAGTCATAAAATCTACCTAATATAAATATAAATAAAATATATATAAATAATACAGTACTTACAGAGTTAAAAAAATAAAAGTCACATTTTTTATGAACAGCCTGTATTCACGTGTTTAGCGCGCATTACTCGACTCAACTGATGGCCGTATGCCGGCCGGTAACCTGTTTATCGGTTCAGTCAGAATGCAACAATTTTTTGTACGACAAACATAACTAGTTCCTACCTAAATTACCTAACTTATTTATGTATTTACCTATTTTAAGCGGTGAAGAGGATACTGTATTACAGAGTAAGATTATGTATTTATACCTAAGGAGGTTTGTATACACTCTGAACAAACCCATAAGGGTCTTTTGAGTGTATAATACTTTGTTTGTGTTAATTTTTTAAGATATAATAAAAAATAAAAAATAAAACTACTCCTAACCGGCATCGAATGTTAGTATTTCTATTTCACACAAATATTTGTAAAGGTTTTCTTCATAAAATAAACAATCGGCAAGTCAAACAAATGATTTATCTGGCTACAAATCATTATTGTTTTGAAATTTAGGTTCCTAGGCGTGTCGTATTTATTTGTTTAGTAAAGGTAGGTGTGGTTAGGAAGAACAATGCTACTTTTTTTGGTGAAAAATCAGATTTTGGTAAGAATGGAACCAATCTGTAAGTATACCGAGTCAACTAAAATAAAAAAATTACAAATCGGTTCATAAATGATATATGAGGTAACAAGATATGAGGTTACAGACATAAAATAAACACACGCATTGAGAAACTCCTCCTATATTTTTGAAGTCAGTTATAAAATCACATTGGTCATCTTGACTACACCAATCTTTACTAAGCAAATAAATACCACACACCTAGGTACCTAGTGTAAAATAGTCACATTAGTCCTCCTGACCACACCTGTATTTACTCAACAAATAAATACAACACACATAGGTACCTAGTCTAAAAAAGTTACAATGGTCCGCCTGACCACACCCATCTTTACCAAATAAATAAATACAACAAACCTAAGTACCTAGTGTAAAATAGTCACATAAGTCCTCCTGACCACACCTATTATTACCAAATATATAAATACCACACACATAGGTACCTAGTGTAAGAAAATAGCATTGTTCGTCCTGACCACACCAAACTTTACTAAGCAAATAAATACCATATACCTATAGGTACCTAGTGTAAAATAGTCACATTAGTGCTTTTGACCACACCTATATTTACTAAACAAATAAATACCACACACCTAGGTAACTAGTCTAAAAAAGACACATTGGTCCTCCTGACCACACCTACCTTTACTAAGAAAATAAATACCACACTCCTATAGGTACCTAGTGCAAAATAGTCACATTAGTCCTTCTGACCACACCTATATTTACTAAACAAATAAATACCACACACATAGATACCTAGTGTAAGAAAGTAGCATCGTTCGTCCTGACCACACCTACCTTTACTAAACAAATAAATACCACACACCTAGGTACCCAGTGTAAGAAAGTAGCATTGTTCCTCCTGACCACACCTACCTTTACTAAACAAATAAATACCACACACCCAGGTACCTAGTGTAAGAAAGTAGCATTGTTCCTCCTGACCACATCTACCTTTACTAAATGTGACTTTATAACCGACTTCAAAAAACAGGAGGTGTTTCTCAATTCGTGTGTTTATTTTATGTTTGTAACCTCATAACTTGTTACCTCATATATCATTTATGAACCGATTTGTATTTTTTTTTCTTTTTATTGACAAGGTATTACTTACAGATTGGTGCCATTTTCATCAAAATCTGGTTCTGATGATAGGATCCATGAGAAATTGAGAGAATTCCTCAAATATTATCGGTACCTACAGTTACAGTACACACATAGCGATTTCGGTATTTTCAGCAACAAACCAAGCATGTTCATTCGGAAATTATCATTTGGTGATGTGGTGGAGCTGATGAAGAAGACCAGAGTTGGGCATTGGAACTCCACTCTCCTTTTAGTAGTAGTAGAGCTTTTTTGTGAAAGAGTTCGTCCGGGGAAGTACTACCACCATACCTATTTCTGCCGCAAAGCAGTAATAGTGCTCGCATTGCTGTGTTCCGGTTTGAAGGGTAAGGGTGCCGGTGAAATTACAGGCACATGAGACTTTTCATCTTTATGTCTCAGGGTGGCGGGCGCAGTGTAATGCCACATAGGGCGCGTCCTAGGTGGACGTGACCTATGTGATAATGAACTGTTCATAGGCAGAGGGTAACGCTTATCATCAGGTGGTCATTCTAAGTAGTAAGTATAATAAAATAATAATAATAATAAGTATTTCACGGGTGGCGACTTTACGATATCCGATAGAGCTAAAATTTGGCAAACATGTCTAGTTCCGATAAAAATACAATATGATGATGACTGCGAGCTGATCTGATGATGGAGATGGAAGGTGGACAACGGAACTACTCGATGGATCATAGTAGACTGGCCGTGTTTGCGCTCAATTTGATCAGCACACGGTTCCGATCACTAATTTTACAACAAGTTGATCTGATGATGGAGACGGAAGGTAGACAACGGAACTACTCGATGGATTATAGTAGATTGGCCGTGTTTAGGCTCATTTTGGTTCCTATTCTACGCGGTACTTTATTATTTTATAAAATATTGTAGGTATTGGGGATAAATTTCTAGCATTGAAGTCGTTTTTTTGTCTAAATAATTATCTTCGGTATTTTTCACTACCTACCTATAAACTACACAACACTTATTACAATATAACAGCCTTATACTCACTGAACTGTATAGTCACAAATAAATAAGCGTCACGCGCGAAAAAATACCTAAGTACATACAAAACATAACATAACACCCAACAGTCACATACATAGTCCTGATCCCACACTAGGATCCCCTGTGTCGTGGGTATCAGAAACTACGAGTACCATGGTACCATAACATCCATACCCGGAATAAATATTTGCAGATCATACAAACATTTGTCCCGCAGCGGGAATCGAACCGGCAATCATTCGCATCTCAGCCGGCGACTCGCCCGACGCGCTATATAGGTCGTCTAACCTAACTATCTATCTACAAATCCAGTAACAATAAAACTAAAATAATAACTAACACTCCAGCGTCCATGCGCGAACTGTGGCTCTCTAATAACGATTATAGCAGGTGTCCTACAAGTAGGTACTACTAATAAATGTGAGCTGTATCAAAAATAATATTTCGGAGCAACAAGCGACACAACCTCCACGTCCGACAGTCTGAGTTACACTGCCGCCCGTCGCCCGTGCACGGACCCGCTGAGTAAATTTTATATTGAAAACAAACAATAATTATTTGTAGCCAGATAAATAATTTGTTTGACTTGCCGATTGTTTATTTTATGAAGAAATAATTGAAATAATAAGAAATAATAATAATAACCTTCAAAAATATTTGTGTGAAAGAGAAATACTTATTTGTGTGAAAGAGAAATACTAACATTCGATGCCGTTTAGGAGTAGTTACAAATTTAAAAATCAAAACCGCTTCACTTTGGTTTTTTTCTTTCATATAAGTAGTTATAATATACTTAGAATTTTTTAAATTGTTGCTTTTGTAGATGAATGTCTAATAAGCAACATATATTTTTGGACTAGATTAAAAATATAGAGTTTTTGAGTTAGACTATAATGTGCTTCACTACATTGGCGGGCGGCGCGCGCGGCATACCACGGGAGCCGTGACGTCACGCAGGGAGAGCGCCTAATCTCGGAAATTTTAAAGTGGTCTAAACTTTACATGTAGGTTGCTTTTGGTACGTGCATAAAAACTAGTATAACGTACGTAGTCTGTGCTTTGATGTTCTTTAAATGTTAAGTTTTAACCCTTTTGTGTTCCTCAGCGAGAGGCTCGCGAGCTGACGTGCACCTGTTGTGTTTCTGTGTGTGTGTGTGTGTGTGTGACCGACTGCCTCGCTTGCCTCGCGTGAAGCCCTCGCGCCTTGCCTGTCTCCCTCTTGCAACAAGCACGCACGCACGCACATTTATGAACTTATTTATTAGAAAGTAGACCCTATGATGTACCTAGGTATGTATTGATTGTTGATTGATAATTGATTGTAGGTATAATATAAAGATCAACACGTCAGCGACAAAGTGATACCAGCACCGGCACCCTTACCCTTCAAACCGGAACACAGCAATGCGAGCACTACTGCTTTGCGGCAGAAATAGGTATGGTTGTGTACTTCCCCGGACGAACTCTTTCACAAAAAAGCTCTACTACTACTAAAACTACTACCCGGAGGGGAGCCAAAATTCGGCTTGGCAACATTCAGAACCGAATTCAGCAGGCTTTTTACATCGGAAAAGTCATGTTGCCAAAATGGCTCACAAAATGCCGTTGTAACGAAATCGAAGCCGTTTTTTAGAAATATTGTCAGTTTTTTTTTTTTTTTTAATCTATTTTTTTTGTTTTTTTATAATTGTGTGCTTTTTCATTTTAATCGATTCATATCTAAGCGAGCAAATCAGTTATAATTGTATGCGACGGCAACAGAAAAGCTTATTCTGTAAAGTTACCAAAATATCGGTTACGTCATTTAGGGTAGATTCGACCAAACTAGTATAAGTCTTATACTAAGAGTAAAATCACTACTTACTCTAGAGTAAGTGATGTTTGCGTTTTACCAAGTCTTATACCAAGTATAGCCAGACTATCCGAGAGTAAATCGCTATACCGCCAAAATTGACGGAGTAAACTAGTTATCCGAGAGTATTTTAATGGCGGCCGCCACATTTGCCAGCTGTTTCGCAAGTCAAAGACCGATCTGTGCATTCTAATTGCATCCAGTGCATTTTTGTGAGTTAGAAATTAATTATTTTTTAGTGTTTTTTGTTTGATTTGTAATAATAGAGCGCTAATAACTATGATCGAAGATTCCGACAGCGATGTCGAAGAATACATAACGAGGCGTTCGCGATGGATTCGGGAAAGGAATAATCACTTCGATAAAATTATAATGGCCATGACTTTGCCATGATATATCGATTGTCCAAAGAAGCTACTTTATGTTTGCTAGCTAAAAAGAGCATCTTCTTTTGGAATATAGGTCATCATACCGGTATGTACCTACCTACCTACCTACCCTACCCAAAAGAGTTTGGGCTGTCTTAGGTAGCAGGTAGCCAGTTATAATGCGGCACAATTAAGTGGCCATACAATTTCACACTGCACTCTTAACAACAACTGTATTTTGATTCTAGTAGGCTTACATATTGGTTCATTCATTCATTCCTATAACAAGGAACCCAGTATATTGTCTACTCTTCGTTTGGGTTGGTAAAACGCTAATGAAGTCGGAGAGTAAATCGAAAGAGTAAGATAGTACCATGTATAATTATACTGGTATAAGGCGGCAATTGTTGAATCTACCCTTAGTCAGATTAGCGACGATACGTGCTGAGCTACAGCTGAGGGTCCACCACTATACTATATACACCTACATACTACATAACATTCTGGCTGACAGAAGGACGCCAAATATTGAGTGAGGCAAACGTGCGACGATTTATTTTTATTTTTTGAAGTTTTGTTTATTTCATAAGTGGATACTGTAGGTAGAGCCGAAACATTATATTCCCAACTAACTTGTGGAGTACGAACGTAACATAGTACCTACTATGATGCCGCCTGCTGGCCAAGCAGCGTTGTTATTGCGGCGTTTGTCGACGGGAGATAAAAGATTCAAAGGCCTTAGTTTGAACCATTATTCTACCAAGGAGAGCTTGTTAGGGAATCCTTCCTGCAATCACAGGGATTTGGGACTATCTAAAAGGTATTTATAGTTTTTGTTTGTTCTACAAGTCTGCCGTAATCGCTGCAGCAACATTCTGGACGTATTTTTACTAATATTAAGAAAGCAATGTTGTTGTTTGACCTTGTTTTTGTTTACATGCTGTGTTATATTTGAATGAGCGAAGCGAGTTCTCCTAGTCAACTTGGAAGAATCGGCATTTGTGTGTAGGTATGTATGTATTGGTACAATTTGTTGGTAGGTTACGTTCTATATCGGTTGGGGAGTTGTTGACCTCCTGTTTCTAGGAATTTGAACGACGTTGTAGGTCTAACTTTTCGAACCACTAACAATTTCATCTCAGTAAATGTTTTTAGAAGTCGGTTAGAAAGGTATTTGTATATTTTTGCAAAACTACAGGGATAAGTCGAAAACTGAGGATTTTCCTTGTAGGTAATACCAATTTTTTTGCGATGAAAAACTTAATCTTTGGTGGTTATGACTCCCACCATGCATAAATCTTCATACAAAAAAAAAACGCCACTCGCCGCTCGAAAAAGCTATTTTATACTGAATATCTCGTGAAATATAGATAGGTAGGTAATTTTAAAAAACCCCGTAGGCGAACCATCCGTTTTATTGTATTGATTTTATTTATCAAATTTTTTACCAAATAATCTGTACCAAATTGACAAGCAATCGAATCTAGCCAAAAGTTAGAGGTAACTTCGTCTTTATTTTTATCTAGAAAATTGTGTCCTATCGTGTTTCGGTCTGGGTGATCCCTTGGTACCTATTAAAATGTAGTATCCATGCATATTTTTAATTTAAATATTATAATTGATTTATTCAGTAAAAAATCTAATCTAAGATTGGTAATTTTGCGTTATACAAATCCACAACTAGATGGCACTGCTAATTCTGTCTGAAAGTTAGATCGCGCTATCGATGCATTTTGAAGCTTCGATATTACCGTGATAACTACGCTCGTTTTATGCGGATATAATCACGTACATAGATATTTTTTCTAAAGAAATAAGGTAACCTACCTAAATCGCATGTATTCGCGAGGTCTCAGTTCGGGGCGAACCACCGTAGTTATATGGCTATATATGGAGTTATAGTTTACTTTGCTTCTAGTTTTACTTTACAATATTGCCTAAAGCCATAGAGCATTGCAGGCCTCTCGATGCCTAATTCTAAAGCCGTTCTACCATATTGCCAAGTCACACGAACGACCACTGACGACTGCCGTCCATCGGGATCCGTCCGCCACGCCACGTCTATAACTTATCAAAGGCCCGTTCCGGGACTTGGCTGACAAATATTAACCTATTAATGAGCCTAATTATCAATTCGGCATTATGCAGTATAACGGCTTACGGGGAGGAACGATACGCTAATCTAATACAAAACTGATCACAAGTAAATAAATACAGAGGAATAAATAGCTCGACAAATCGGTAACGCATTAGAACATCAATAATTAATTAGTACGTAGAACTCGAGCAATGCAAAGAATCTAACTACTTAGGTAGGTACCTACTAACTTTGGTAGGAGCAAATGTTTGTTGTACGTTAGAACCCCATTTTGAACCCTTTAGCATGCGAATTTTCAAAATTCCTTTCTTAGTACAACCCTACATCGAGACGAACACACCCTGTAAATTTCAAGTCTCTACGATTAGCGGTTTAGGCTGTGCGTTGGACCCCACCCCGCAGCTCGAAGGCACCGGGGCGCCCCGCAGCGCATGCACCGGGCGAACGCTTGGGCCAATTCTTGCACCTCCGCCAACATCCGAAAAATCCGAATGACTAGTGAGAGCGGCCGGTCGGCTGACTGATGCGAACGCAGTAAGTTTCTTTCAACATGCACACGGTCACGGGCTCATGGCACGGTCGCCGTGCCGTGCAAGCTCTTTCACATGTACCTACACGGTTTACGCACGGCCAACCAAGTTGATTTAATAATTACAAACTTAGAGACAGAATCTGCAGCTGGATGGAACAAAATTCCAACCAAGTTTATAAAGCTGGCAAGGAAGGAGTTGGTTCCTATCATCACACACTTAATTTCTAAATGCTTTCAGAAGGGTATATTTCCAAAGGAACTAAAACGCTCAATCATACTCACAATCTTCAAGAGCGGGGATAAGTATGATATTAATAATTACAGGCCGATCTCGGTTCTACCTGTCATTTCAAAAATAATAGAAAAAGTTATTAACAATAGACTCATTGAATTTTTTAACACATTCGCCATCCTATCTAAACACCAGTATAGTTTTCGCAAGGGCATCAGTACCGAGGACGCTTTTTTGGATCTGACAAAAAATATTACAAGTAACCTAGACCAAAAGCATAAAACACTGTGTATCTTTTTGGATTTAAAAAAGGCATTTGATACCGTCTCGGTCCCCACTCTTATTAGGAAACTTGAAAAGCTTGGTATTCGTGGCTCTTTCTTAGATTTACTCACTAACTATCTTGATGATCGTACCCAACGGGTCAAATGGGACAGTGACATAATTAGTGAAGACGTTAATTCCTCCAACTATGGCGTTCCCCAAGGGAGCGTCCTTGGTCCAACATTAATTCTGGCCTATATAAACGAGTTTACTAATAAACAACTGACCAACCGACAAGTTTTCTCTTACGCTGATGACACAGCATTACTCTTTCATGGCAATTCTTGGTGTGAGGTGTATGCTCTGGCTGAAAAGGGACTAAGTGAAGTAATTCAATGGCTAAAGATAAATCTTCTATCGCTAAATATTTCAAAAACAAATTATGTTGCTTTTTCAATCAAAGACTCCCTACAACCTGACCTTAACCTAAGTTTAACTGCCCACTTCTACGAAAGTATAAATACTAATCATTGTAATTGTCAAAAACTAGTTAAAGTAAATTGTACGAAATATTTGGGTGCTATGGTGGATAAAAATCTTACCTGGTATCTCCAACTAGACCTAGTATCCAACAGATCTCGTAAACTAATCTAGATATTTAAGTACTTGCGAAATATTACAGATAAGCAACTTATTATATATATTTACACTACATTCGTTCAGTCGATCTTGTTATACTGCATAACAATCTGGGGTGGCACCTATAAAACAAACTTTATTAGCATAGAACGCGCACAAAGGACCATTTTAAAAATAATGCTTCATAAGAAAAGAAGGTTCAGTAGCGTCGATCTCTACAAAGAAGCCAATGAAACAGTGAACAAAGAATCAGTGAGACAATCACACTAATATTATAAAAGCGAAAGTTTGTGAGTGTGTGAATGTGTTAGTGTGTTTGTTACCTCTTCACGTTGAAACGGCTAAACGGATTTGGATGAAATTTGGAATGGAGGTAACTGGACTCCCGGAAAAACATATAGGCGCATTTTTATCCCGATATTCCCTCGGGATCGAGACCTATAAGAGACTATCAACGTACAGCCTAAACCGTAAGACCTAGAGACCTGAAATTAGGAGGCCATGTTCCTTTTATGATCTAGGGGTGCACTAAGACAGGAATTTCCGATATTAGCTCTCTAAGGGGTCCAAAATGGGCTTTTAATATACATCAAAAATGCTCTGCATTGCAGAAACCGATGGTAGTAGAACCTTGAAAATTTTAAAGGAGATTCTTCAATTAAAATTTACAAACAAGTATTTCAGCGGTACCTGAAATTTTCCTGAAAAACGGCAAGGGAACGTTTTCTTTGTGAAAGAAAAATACTTAAGTTTTTACAACGCATCTGGTCGTAGAGACTTGAAATTTGGATAGTGTGTTTCTTTTAAGGTGTAAAGTTGTACTAAGAAATGAATTTGGAAAAAATATTCTCTTTAGGGGTAATAAAGGGCTTTTATTGTATACACTTTGCGTTTTGCAATGCACAGCTTAAAGCACTGGACCTAGATACATGAAGCTTGGAGGATGTATTTCTTTTTGGGTGTAGGGTTGTACTAAGAAAGGATTCTGGAAAATTCACGCTGTTAGGGGTCCAAAACGGCTTTGAATGTAAAAATAAAATGCTTCGTGTATCGGAAACCGTTGGTAGTAGATACTTTAAAATGCACAGGTAGATTCCTTAAACAAAAGTAGCACATATATAAATCAGCAGTACCTGAAATTTAACTGAAAAAACGTATGAAAACGTTTTCTTTGTAAATAAATATACTTTACGTTTTAGCCAGATTTAAGCGTATTTCTACGATTTAAAAGTTAGCTTAGTTGGTGTAGTAGTTGAGATCAAAATATTTCTAGGACCTTAGGGTTAAAATGGGACCCCTAAATTGAAAAAACTTGAGTATGGTGTCGTTTTAAAGGTCGTTTCACGGTGTAGTAATTGAGATCAAAATATTTTCAGGAACTCAATGTTAAAATGTAACCCCTAAATTGAAAAACTTGAGTTAGGTAAAAAAATATGACAGACACTCTTATGTATTACCAGTCAAGGGAAAAACCAGTTTAAAAATCCACGCACACTTAAGTCAAGCAAAAAACCAGTTAAAAAATCCACACAAGCTTAAGTCAAGCAAAAAACCAGTTAAATAAATCCAAACAAAAACAAGTTAAATAAATCCGCAAAAACCAGTTAAAAAAAACCAGCTACCGCAGCGACTGCTTTGCTAAATATTTAGGTAAATTAGAGACATAAAAACACAAACATAAGTCAAGCAAAAATCCAGTAAAAAAAACACACAAAAACCAGTTGAATAAATCCACACAAAAACCAGTTAAATAAATCAGAAAAACCAGTTAAAAAAAACCAGCTACCGCAGCGACTGCTATGCTAAATATTTAGCTAACTTAGAGACATTTTTATGTCTCTAAGTTAACTAAATATTTAGCACACACGCACACTTTTTTTACACACACTTAATAAAGCAAAAAAACAGTAAAAAAAAAGCCTGACCGACTGTCTGACTGACCGACTTTAGACTTCTAGAGACTTTAAATTTGGAGGCTATGTTCCTTTTATGGTCTAGAGGTGCACTAAGAAAGGAATTTCCAATGTTCGCTTTCTAAGGGGTCCAAAATTGGCTTTTAATATACAACAAAAAAGCTCAGTATTTTGGAACCTTGAAAATTTAAAAGGAGATTCCTCAAATATAATTCAAAATCAAGAAAATTGGCAGGGAAAGTTTTATTTGTAAAAAAATAGTTTTTACAACGCATAGCCTAAATCACTGGTCGTAGAGACTTGAAATTTGGAGAGTGTATTTATTTTAAGGCTTAAAGATGTACTAAAAAAGAAATTTCTAAAATTGTCCTCTTTAGGGGTCCAAAAAGAGCTTCTAATGTATATTCTTTGCGTTTTGCAACGCACAGCCTAAACCGCTGGACCTAGATACATGAAGTTTGGTGGATTAATTTCTTTTTGGTTGTAGGGTTGTACTAAGAAAGGGTTTTAGAAAAATCAACTTGGAAGGGGTCCAAAACGGCTTTTAATGTAAAACTAAAATGTTTCGTATATCGGAAACCGTTGGTAGAAACTTTTAAATTCACAGGTAGATTCCTGAAATAAAATAAGCAAAGAATATGCTTCGGCAGTATCTGAAATTTTACTGAAAAAAGGTATGGAAACGTTTTCTTTGTAAATATATACACTTAACGTTTTAGCCAGATTTCAGCGTATTTCGACAATTTAAAAGTTAGTTTCTTGGTATAGTAGTTGAGATCAAAATATTTTCAGGACCTCAAGGTTAAAATGGGACCCCTAAATTGAAAAAATAGAGTATGTGTCGTTTCAAAGGTCGTGTCACGGTATCGTAGTTGAGATTAAAACATTTTCATGAACTCAATGTTATTAAGTGACCCCTAAATTAAAAAACTTGAGTATGGTGTCGTTTCAAAGGTCGTTTCACGGTGTAGACGTGACGTTGTATTGACATACAAAATGTTAGAGACACACTTATATATTACCAGACAAGCAAAAACAAACAGTTAAAAAAATCCAGCTACCGCAGCGACTGCTATACACGCTAATTGACACATAAAGTAAAAGTTAGAGACACATCAAAACGCACACACTTAGTCAAGCAAAAAACCAGTTAAAATAATCCAGCTACCACAGAGACTACTATGCATGCTATAAATATTAACACATAAAGTTAAATTAGGGACACGTAAAAACACACAAACTTAAGTCAAGCAAAAAACCAGTTAAAAGTTCCAGCTGCCGCAGCGACTATTATGCACACTATAAATATTGACACTAAGTTAAATTAGAGACACTTTAAAACACAAACTTAAGTCAAGCAAAAAACCAGTTAAAAGATCCAGCTGCCGCAGCGACTATTATGCACACTATAAATATTGACACTAAGTTAAATTAGAGACACATAAAAACACACACAATAGAAAAGCATAAAACTAGTTAGAAAATCCAGCTACTGGAACGACTGCGGTCAGAGTGGACATAAGGGGGCGCTGAGGGAAAAAAAAGATTTGTCAAAAAAATTCGAAGTCGGAACGGGAATTTTTTCTAAGTCGTTTTTCGATGAAATTTTTCTAAGTCTTTTTTCCTCAGCGCCCCCTTATGTACACTCCAACCGGCCGCCTCAGATTCCTCGGCACAAACTTTCCGGCTTGGAGGTCAGTCGCAAAAGACTCCCTAAACTTTGCACTCAATCGTCGCCCGGATACCCCCTCCGTCCTCGCAAAGTACTAATTTGTTTCTCGATCCTTCTAATTTCCTTAGCTAAGCTTTTTACGGCGTTAACAATATCAAAGGCCTTCTCCTCAGAGGTTACAATCCTCCGGCAAACAATTTCATCCCGCTCTCCAGTGTTGCATACCTCAACTGTCACCTGCTTGTCAAAATGTAATTTTTCTGCCGACTGGCAACGTTTTTCTGACGTTCCGCTACTCGCCACGGGAGGTGCTGCTTACCGTAAGAAATAAATAAATAAATAAAATAATGCTGGACAGTTTACACAACATTATCTAGCCCCAAGCTAAGCAGAGCTTGTGTTATGGGTACTAGATAACTGATATACTTAATACAATATATAACATAGATAGATATTTTTTATTATACATAGAAAATACCCAGAACACCCTGAACAAATATCTGCATATCGCACAAATATTTGTTCCGAGGCGGGAATCGAACCCGCAACCTCAGGCGTCGCAGGCGAACGTTCACCCGCCCCGCCACAGAGGTCGTCTACATGGCGTCCGTCGAAATGGCGGGAACATACAAATTTGTAGGCACTGCGTAACCAAACCAAACCAGCGTAAAATAACCCGTTACAGCTGGCTAAAACGTAAAGTGCTTTATTTACAAAGAAAACGTTCCCGTGCCTTTTTTCAGCAAAATTTCAGGTACTACTGAAACATATTTTTGCTATTGTTATATAAGGAATCTACCTGAGAATTTTCAAGTATCTGCTACCAACGGTTTCTGAAATACGAAGCATTTTAGTCTTACATTAAAAGCTTTTTGGACCCCTTACAGGGTGAATTTTCCAAAATTCTTTCTTAGTACACCCCTACACCCAAAAATGAGTACATCCTCCAAATTTCATGTGTCTAGGTCCAGCGGTTTAGGCTGTGCGCTGCAAAACGCAAAGTGTATACTTTAAAAGCCCTTTATGGACCCCTAAGGGTCCTTTTAAGTACAATTTTAAACCCCCTAAAAGGACTACACTCTCCAAATTTCAAGTCTCTATGACCAGCGGTTAAGGCTGTGCGTTGTAAAAACTAACGTTTTTTTATGACGACCTCTGCGGCGCGGCTGGCGAACGTTCGCCTGCGACGCAAGAGGTTGCGGGTTCGATTCCCGCCTCGGAACAAATATTTGTGCAATTTGCAGATATTTGTTCAGGGTGTTCTGGGTATTTTCTATATATAATAAAAAATATCTATCTATGTAATATATTGTATTAAGTATATCAGTTGTCTAGTACCCATAACACAAGCTCTGCTTAGCTTGGGGCTAGATAATGTTGTCTGAACTGTCCAGCATTATTTATTTATTTATTATTTATTATTTATTTTCAAAGAAAACGTTCCCCTGCCATTTATCAGGAAAATTTCAGGTATCGCTGAAACACGTGTTTGTTAATTTTATTTGAGGAATCTCCATGTAAAATTTCAGGGTTCTACTACTAACGGTTTCCGAAATACAGAGCATTTTTGTTTTACGTTAGCACCGCATTTAGAACCCCTTAGCATGCGAATTTTCAAAATTCCTTTCTTAGTACAACCCTACGCATTAAGACGAACTCACCCTCCAAATTTCAAGTCTCTACGACCAGCGGTTTAGGCTGTGCGTTGGACCTCGGTCAGTCAGTCAGTCAGTCAGGACAAAGCCTTTTATATATTAGATTTAATTGTAGAAATTCACAATCGAAACTGTTAAATATCTTAGCAAGTAGGTTTATCTTTAAGTTTTATTTTTATTTTTCTTTGTCGATTTGGTGTTTATTTACTGTAATGAAATTGTAAAAAGTTAATAAAAAAAAAAAAAAAAAAAAAAATATCATTTTGAAATGGTAAATTAAGTAAATGTATCGTGTCAAACAATGGCGGCGATGAGCTCACCACTTGTCACGACTATATCCCACAATGGTGTAAACCCACGGTTAAAAGAGACCCATCTGAGGATCCGCCTACCCTTTCGGGGAAAAAGGCGTGTGTCTATGTATGTATGTATGTAAATCAAATAAAATGAAACGCAGCACGAACTAACTCGAAGTGGCTACTGCATATGTTCGGTCTTCTTTTGTTTTCAGATACCAGCATCCCACAACTTGCTGATAGGCAGTCCTTACGACTGGAACTTCACTACAATAGACGATGGACAGTCTAGCCAAGGCCTGTCAGGGGGCAGTCAGCGCCAGCCTCGAGGCAAGATGCTCGGAGGCAGCGGCTCCATCAACAACATGATCTACGCGCGGGGATTCCCTGCAGACTACGACGAGTGGGCCGACATCGCAGGCTCCGACTGGAGCTGGGAAAACGTTCTACCATACTTTAAAAAGACTGAACAGATGACTGATCAACAAATAGTCAACAACGAGGAGCTGATTAAATACCATGGTCGTGATGGCGAAATAGAAGTATCAGGGCTCAACAATACGTCTGAAGAAATAGAACGGTTCCTAGAAGCGTTCAGAGAAATAGGTTTTAATATTGTGGATGACATGACAAATCCGCACAAAATCGGAGCAGGAAAATTCTCGCACACGATAAGAGATGGCAGAAGAGATAGTTCGTTGACCGCATTGTTGAACAAAGCTAACAGGGACAACATTTTCGTCTTGAAAAATACGGTGGTGACTAAGATTCTAATTGAGCATACTACAGCTGTTGGAGTGAAAGTGCTAACCACTGAGTATGAGCTGGATTTCAATGCAGAAAAAGAAGTCATAGTTAGTATCAGCTGGAACCTTTAACACACCGAAACTGTTGATGCTCTCTGGTATCGGCCCAAAAAGCACCTAAATGATTTGGGTATTGGTGTGGTAAAAGATTTACCTGCTGTGAGAGGCAATCTCCACGATCATGTTATGTTTTTGAAATTCATTGCAGTGGAAAATAGTACCTGTTACACAAGTGAAGCCACACAGCACATGGATATGATAAAATATCTATAGGACCGGTCGGGATCTCTGGCAAACGCTGACAGTATGGGCGCTCTGCTTGCTTTAAATGGTTCAGAGCCTAACACTCCAGATTTTGCCTACTATCCAACGTGCACCCCTCAAAGATTTCAGTTTTACGAAGGCTGTGTTTCTGTCATAGGTCTGGATAGTGAAATATGTACACAACTTGATGCTGAGAATCAGAATAACGCGTTGCTTACCATCGCTGTTGTCATCCTAAAACCCAAATCCAGAGGAAAAATTCGCCTGCGCTCGACCAATGGTTTAGATGACCCTCTGATTTACTTGGGAACTTTTAATAATCCCGACGACTTGGACGGTTTTCCCGAAGCTGTAGATGTTGTTTATTCCTTAGCAAAGACTGGCTACTTCAAGAAGTCTGCGCATGTTGTGGATATTAAAATTGATATTTGTGATGGATTGAAGTCAAATAAGTCTGAAGAGGTCAAATGCAAGGCTAGAGCCATGGCGACGTCTGCTTGGCACGCTGTTGGGACTGCTTTAATGGGACAAGTTGTGGATGGAGAGTTGAGGATGTTCGGTATTAAGGGGTTGATGGTTGTGGATTCCAGTGTGATGGCCAAAGTAACGAGAGGAAACACCAACGCCCCGGTCGTGATGATCGCCGAGAAAGCTGCGGACCTTATTAAGGAGCGGAATAAACGGAATAAAAGTCAAACGACGCGCATTGTGGGTGCAGGTTTGTGAGGTAGGTGATGCGCTGCGGGAGGTTGTCTGTGGCTGCGTAGCGAGCGGTCGTGTTTCTCTGTTTTTGCTTGTTTGCGTTGTTGCGTTGCGTGGCGGTGTTTGATTGCATCATCGCAGATTTATTTGGGAATTAGGTTTTTGACGTAGCTACTGCAATCAGTATTAGTTTTTATACTATGGATAGGATTTGATTGGAATACTTAGGAATTATAATATCTTATAATACCTACCATGTAGCGCCCTTGTCCTTAGTCCTTGTACTAATAGAGCAAGATCCTGTGACGATCAGACCTTCGTAATTAGGGTTCCGTAACCAAAGGGTAAAACAGGACCCTATTACTACTCAGCTGTCCGTCTGTCTATCTGTCTGTCCGTCTGTCACCTGCCTGTATCTCATGAACCGTGGCGGTTAAACAGTTGAAATTTTTACAAATTATGTATTTCTGTTGCCGCTATAACAACAAATACAAAAAAACTAAATAAAATATTTTTGTAAGGGGGCTTCCATACAACATTTTTTTTTGTTTTTTTGTTTTTTATAGACCAGGCTGTATCTCATGAACCGTGATAGTTAAACAGCTGCAATGTTCAAAGATGATGTATTTCTTTTACCGCTGTAACAGCAAATACTAAAAAACGGAATAATATACCCAAAAGGTAAATCAGGACCGTGAAACCCTTACCTTTGCCAACATTTTTTGTTTTTCTTTATCTTATTTCAAAAAATATCCACGCTTTTTTTATGGTTGCTGAAGCTTTAAACGACACTCTATGCAACGAATAAACTGTCAAATGCAGGTGACTTAATTCCTAACAGATGCTGAGAAAAAAACAAAAACAGACGCGGGCAAAATTATCCCCACTTTCTTACATCTTTGCTCAACCTAAATTTCTCAGCAACTATAAGGTCCTGTTTTTGTTCTTGTAACTGTATTTTTGTAAATGTCCTCATTGACGACCTCTGTGGTGCGGCGGGTGAAGATTCGCCTGCGGCGCAGGAGTTTGCGCAAATATTTGTGCGATCTGCACATAGGTATTTGTTCAGGGTGTTCTGGGTATTTTCTATGTCGGAAAATATCTATATAATATATCTATCTATGTAATATATTGTATTAAGTATATCAGTTATCTAGTACCCATAACACAAGCTCTGCTTAGCTTGGGGCTAGATAATGTTGTGTGAACTGTCCAGCATTATTTATTTATTTATTTATTGTTGTTCCTCTTTTGTAAGTTTGCTCTCAGATGAAAGAACTTCATTTTCTATTTGCCAATGTTTGAGACTGTTGGTGTCACCGATGCAAGAATGCATATGCGATTGATGGGTTTGTTTGTCTTCCTATTGGCACTAGAAGTGTTTGTTCCCTAAGATAATCCATCCCAAATGTGTATTCTGCGCTAAGGTCCCAACTGGACTCCTAGCTAACCCATAATCTATAATTTTGCTAACCACACTGGGTCCTAGCAGCATGTCAATTCTACCTGGCTTGTTGAATCCAGGCCAGACCAGTCTCCAGACTTGAGAGAAGATGCTGACATAGATCGTGAAAGGAGGGCTCTGTCGGTCAGAGCTAATATGATAGTTCGTAGGTTCGCACGCAGCTCTAAAAATGTTAAAATTACTCTCTTTAGAGCTTTTTGTACTTCATTCTACACATGCAGCCTGTGGATGAACTATACTCAAAAATCGTACTCGGCCCTCAGAGTCCAGTACAACAACGCATTTAGGATGATGTTGGGGCTCCCCCGCTTCTGTAGCGCTTCGGGAATGTTCGCGGAAGCGCGCGTCGATTGTTTTTAAGCAACAATGCGTTTGCGCGGCGCGTCCCTAGTGCGGCGGGCGCGTCCCTAGTGCGACGGGCACGTCCCTAGTGCGGCGGGCGCGTCCCTAGTGCGGCGGGCGCGTCCGTAGTGCGGCGGGCGCGTCCCTAAGTGTGGCGGCGCGGGCGAGCGCCAACACACTCCTCAACATGATCGCCGACCGCTTCGACTGTCCCTACATGAACCACTGTTGTGAGCGCCATGTGCCTCCCAAACCGTTCGTAAGAGCGTGGTGAGTGGCGTACCTACCTGCCTGCCTTACTAACTTGACTTTTTATTTTTTATTTGTTTACATTCATTTTGTATTCTTGTGTTTAATTGATTAGGTGTGTTGTGACATGTGTTATTATTGTAATTGAATGTATATGTACCTACCTATTAAAAGTGTTTAATTGATTAGGTGTGTTGTGACATGTGTTATTATTGTAATTGAATGTATATGTACCTACCTATTAAAAGTCTAAGTAACTTGAGTTAAATTTTTTCTTATGTACTCGTACACGTTGTTTTGTTTAATAGTCTACCTACCTTGTACTACATTATGTAAAACGCGTGTCGCAGTGCTGCTGCGTCACACACTGGCGTCACGTAAAAGCAGCGCTGCAGCAGCGCTTGCGTTGTTGCAGCATACGCTGAGTGGCGACCTTTTTTTGCTAATAATAATAATAATTGTGTGTGTTTTAATTGTAAGTTTATCTTTAGTTTGTTTTGGTAAAATAAATATTTTTGTACATGTATTTTTACTTGTAATAAATAAATTAAATTTTTAAATTAATGCAAAACATTTCCGTATCTACTTTTTTAGGATTCCGTACCCATAGAGTAAAACGGGACCCTATTACTAAGGCTCGGCCACCCGTCTGTCCGTCCGTCTGTCACCAGGCTGTATCTCATGAACCGTGATAGTTAGACAGTTGAAATTTTCACATATGATGTATTTCTGTTGCCGCCATAACAACAAATACTAAAAAACAGAATAAAATAAATATTTAAGGGGGCTTTAATCTTTTTTGGCCGTTTTTATAGATAATGTTACGGAACCCTTCGTGCGCGATTCCGACTCGCACTTGGCCAGTTTTTATATAATAATATCAACTGATAAAAAAATGGAAGTTATTACCGGAAGAAACTGTTAGCCGACAGATATGGGAAGCAAGGGCGGCGATGACCTCGCCACTTGTCACGTTTATATTCCCACGATGGTGCAAAGAGGCCTTTTGATGCTCTGGCTACCCCTTAGGGGAAAAAGGCGTGTGACTATGTATGATGTAGGAACGTATAATAAAAGATAAAAATGCACTGTCTAGAGTTGCAGTCAGCCTGACTAAGGAACAACATAACATTAGAATAAAATCTTAAATTGTGATTGAAAAAGCCGTCAGCAATCAGTAAGCGGCCGTAACCTTGCCATTTTTATGCACATAATATTAACTGACCTACCACAACATCTCCTATACAGTCACAACGTCGAGAACCAGGGGCGTACCAGGGCGTACCTACCGACGGGGGCAGTGCCACAAGGGCGTCATGGGACCTATGCGACCTATGTAATAATGCACTGTTCATAGGCAGAGGGTACTGCTTAACATCAGGTGCGCTATCTGCTTGGTCCGTAATACCAAGTCGTACAAAAAAAACATTATAATTTCATCTCACTTTCACCCAACGAAGGAAATTTGGGGGAAATTATTCGTGTATAAGCGAATTTTGCCATAGCTATTGTGAATGGTGTTTTATAGAAAGAACTGATGCTTGGGGAGGGGGGGTGTAATGGTCCCTTTTTTTTGTAGTTTTTTTTTAAAATATCTCGTAAACGGTGGCCCATAGCAAAAAAAAATCGTCTACTTAAATATTCTTCTTAAAATTTCCTGCAAAAACAATTTTATACACTTTTTCACTAGAATCAATATTTAATGAGAAATGGAGGGAAGAACATGGTCAAATAAGAAAATACTTTTTCCCCTAGATGAAGAAATGCAATTTTTTTCTTCGCTTTGGTACGCCACAACGACGATCTTTGTGAGCAAGAGGAGCTTCGATGAAATATATAGTCTTTCATCGAAGATTTTTTTTCTAAAGTTTGCGCGAGAGGCACTTCCAAAGTAGTAAAATGTGTCCCCCCCCCCCCCCCCCTCCCATAACATCCAAAATAAGAGAATGATAAAACCAAAAAAAATATATGATGTACCTACATTACCATGTAAACTTCCAACGAAAATTGGTTTGAACGAGATCTAGTAAGTAGTTTTTTTTTTTACGTCATAACTCGTAAATCATCCAAGAACTTTTATATTATGTTACTTGCTGCTACGGAACCCTTCATGGGCGAGTCCAACTCGCACTTGGCCGCTTTTTGGTCTTCGTTGGGTGGACTATACACTTGTGTTCTTTAAACGAGCTACATTGGTAGCATGGGAGCTACAATGCCACCAAAATAACAAAAAACCCTGAAAAAATATAAAGAAATAAAATAAAAGTAGACGACTTCTCTTTTCAAAAATGGCCTAGAACCCCAATGAAATACTTGCCCCCTTGGCCAAAAGATGGGTACGCCCATGTAGAGAACTACAGTTTTAATATTACGTCCAAAGATGGCGTCACTGTCTTTGCACGAAGAAAAGTTAACATTCAAAAGTTGGAAGGTGTCTATACCTATTGTTTCCGCTCGCAGAGTTATCTTTGCCAGACTTTTTGTATCTACTTCCATGTTTTGTACGTAGCTCGTCTTAGCAGAGGGCGAAGAAGTATAAAATACTGTATTATTCATGAAAAGCAGCGCTCTTCCTTGAATCCATCCATTATTAAAACCGTGTGATATGAAATTCAATGTATTGTAATAAATCGATGCAAAAAGTGAACACGTAAGTTTTATCTACAAAATGACAGCTTTATTTTTCGTGTTTTGAATTGAAATAAACATTTATAGTTTGAGCGCCATCTATTGTTCGCTAAAGTATCGTTCTTTTTGGTATTGCTACTCGGCACTAGATGGCGGAAGTATCCATTTTAATTCTAAAGACTTCCATGGTTGGCTAATGTGTTGTATCACAGGCCAGTAGGTACAGTGGTGGAATTAAAATGTTCGTCACCTTAGGGCCTATTTTTGGTTGTTCAATGCAAAAAACATAGGTACTGCTTTAGCGACATAGTATTGCATTGGTACTGTTTTACCGACATAGTATTGTCAATATTACGAAAATAACCTTTAGTTGCCATGACAACGGATAGTAGCAGCGATTGAATGACAGATAGTCTACGAATAAAATGACAAAACTTCTGGCTAACTCAATAAAAAACTGGCCAAGTGCGCATCGGACCTCGCGCATTCAGGTTTCCGTCGTATAAACTATTATATAATTTGTGGATCCGTAACAAATGTAAAAGTTATAAATTGCCTAAGTTTAGTTAATCCACACGCAAAATTAAATCTGTTTGTAATAGAAATATGAGAAAATTCTCAAAATGTTTCAATTTTCTAAATTATTATATTTTTTTGGTAAAATATTCATAATAAGTATGTAGAATATTTAAAAGAAAACTAGTTCCTGTGTTAAATGGAGATAAAATTGAACTTAGTAACAAAAATACAGTCTTATTCTACTTAATAAGCTCTAAAATTGTACTTCACATACTAGGGTACGACAAATTTATTTTTCCCTTCCCACTTTAACTTGTACGGGAACCATACTTCAAAATAAATTTTGGTTATTATTTTTGGATTTGGGTCAGTAAGATACATAAATAGTACAAATATGAATACTTCAATGGTTTAACCGCTATAGACCCGTGTGATAGAGAGACGGGCAGACGGATGAGCGAAGGCAATAGGGCTTCGTTTGGCCCCTTTGGGTACGGGACCCTAAAAAAGTCGTTCCAAAGTTAAACAAGCAACTGATCAAAGGTGTGCGATTTTGATCTTTATAATAAACATTTAAATTATGGTTTTCTATACAGCAGTCTGCTACGTAGAATAGTTGGAAAAGGTAATGTGCTTGTGACAAGCTAAGGGGATTACTTTGAAAACTGACGAACGTTTTCATTCCGCCACTGTACACAGAACACTGCATCCTAGTAGTCTGTGATTGGGTATCTAATTGTTTGAAATAGACGTGACAAGTGGTGAGCTCATCGCCGCCATTGCGTACCACGACTGACTCTGCTAACACTTTTTTTTTCTTTCTTATATAAGCTCGTGTTAATTTAAAATACCTAACGGAAATGCCATGAAAGCGGAGCAAGACAATGGATGGTAATGTTAGATAGAAAAGTGTTTGCTAGTTATACAAGGAGGTGAAATGTCAGAAGCGCGCATTTCTTCGCGAGTGGTTTGTGTTGAGCAGATATAGCTGAGATGCCACGATGCGCAATGATGAAGTTTTTGTGTGTTGGGTGCAGGGACGAAAATTAAGTAAGGCCGACTCACTTGATACAATCGTTTATTATTGTTCATTGAAGAAAAGTACATTTATATTGTCGATCACCACTATAAACTAGGATTCGAGAAAAACAGGCTTACGGACAACACATCTTGTTTCAGCACGGTATCAGAGGTGTACAATAGAGAGAAGATATCACAACAGAGTCAAAGCTGTCATATGTCAAAACAAGAAACCACAAAGTTTAGTCTACAGTTTAAAGCCATTCTTAATCCGAGTTTAAAGCAAACTGTGGAGCTATACCGCTCTCGGACACAAGTGTGGTGTAGACATACACATGGAAACCATCAATGTTCCAACAGTTTGTTGTACAAGGGTTTGTACTGTCAGCCATGTTGCTAATTACCTTATTCTTTGACGACCTCTTTGGCGCGGCGGGCGAACGTTTGCCTGCGACGCAGGAGGGTTCCATTCCAGAATGAGAGGGATTACTAATATCGCCAGTCGGATCGCGGAAGTATTTCGTTCCCGTGGTCTGGCAAACATGGCGCGAGAGGAACACCAGAGTATTTTTAGCAAGGTATTCTGCCCTTTTCAGGGTGGTGAGTCCGACATAATTCCGGTCCTCCCCGGACCGGTTTATTCGTAAACGATTTTTTTACTATGAAGACAAAAAAAAGAGGGTTTCATTCCCACATCGGAACAAATATTTGCTATCTTCCGCATTTTTCCGAGAGGTTTTGTACAATACACGGGTTTGTACTGTCAGCCATGTTGCTTATTACCAAGTAGTTGAGGTGTCAGAAATAGCGCTGTTTTTCGAGAGGTTGGTACTAACAGCCATGTTGCTTATTACCAAGGAGGTGAGATGTTGAAAGCTCGCTGTTTTCCGAGAGGTTATACTATCAGCCATGTTGCTTATTACCAAGAAGGTGAGGTGTCAGAAAGCGCGCTGTTTTTCGAGATGTTGCTACTATCAGCCATGTTGCTTATTACCAAGGAGGTGAGATGTCAGAAAGCGCGCTGTTTTCCGAGAGGTTGCTACTATCAGCCATGTTGCTTATTACCAAGGAGGTGAGGTGTCAGAAAGCACGCTGTTTTCCGGTAGGTTTGTACTATTAGCCATGTTACTTATTACCAAGGAGGTGGGATGTCAGAAAGCGCGCTGTTTTCCGGTAGGTTTGTACTATCAGCCATGTTGCTTATTACCAAGGAGGTGAGATGTTGAAAGCTCGCTGTTTTCCGAGAGGTTATACAATCAGCCATGTTACTTATTACCAAGGAGGTGAGATTTCTTGGTATTTCAGGCTCCTTGCTGAAATGGTTTTCTTCATATTTGCTGAACCGATCATCAAGAGTGGCTATTAGTGGTCATTTATCCCACTCATTTTCAGCTACTTCAGGGGTGCCACAAGGATCACACTTAGGCCCAATACTTTTCAATGTTTTTATAAATGACATTCCAGATAGTTTTAATAATTCTTATGTTTATTTATTTGCCGATGACCTTAAAATAATGCGACCAATAGCATTGCCATTTGACATTGAACTCTTACAGGACGATCTAAATAGATTATTATCTTGGTGTCACCATAATAACATGTCATTAAATATTAATAAATGCCATCACATACATTTCACTCGAAGTACTGTCCGTAAACTACCCAACAGTTATTCTATAAACGGACAGATATTGCAAAATGTAGATAAAGTTAAGGATTTAGGAGTTACTAGTTATAGATCCAAAAATTTGTTTCGATACACATATTTTAACTACGGTGTCAAAATATCTCAGGCTTCTAGGATTCGTTATACGCAACAGCAAGGATTTCAAACATCCTGCTACCAGAATAAAACTATTTGAAACATTAGTCCGACCTACAATAGAATACTGCTCTGTCGTTTGGAACCCCCAATATGAAGTTTACTCAAAAAGAATAGAAATCATTCAACGGCGATTTATTTACCAATTAACTTATAAAGCTCACCTAGCCAAGAAGATACCTAGCTACAGTAACAGACTAAAACATTATAAGATGACCACACTATATAACCGTAGAAAAGAGATCGATCTGGTTTGCTTACATAAAGTTTTTAATAGTAACGTAGACTGTACTGATCTAACAAATACCTTAAGTATTACCGCACCATCTTGATTACCTAGAATAACAGCATATAACTTGTTTAGTTTGCCGTACTCTAGAACGAATCTCGGTCAGCACTCCGTTATGCCAAGGCTCTGTAAGCAGTATAATACTATTTCAAAAACAAGTGATTTGGACATATCTGACCCATAACCTAAATTTAGGAAACATTTAAGCGAACTCATGTCTTGATTAATTTGTGAAATTTTTAACACATTTTTGTAACCTTCTTGTTTGACAAATAGTTCAATTTCATACCGCAAAATTCGATATCTATAATTTAAGTAAAATTCTAGCTTAAACTAAATATTATTTCTATAAATTATTATCCTTTGTCTTAGTATTACGTAATAAGTATTTTTATATTTCTTATCGTTTAATTTACTATGTATCCCTGTAATAAGCTGTTTGGTCGCGCCAAGTATATCGTGGGAATGTTTCCCACGGCTGGGAATTTGAGTGGACTGTGTTTTTAAATTAATAAAACTGGTGCTAGAAAAACAACATGAAGGATATGAGAGATAAAGGAAGCAGAGCTACTCACGGTCCAACAGCAGTTTCTGGAGGCTCCCTGGAGACCAGCGCCGGCACCAATTCAGGGCTTCTTATCGCACGACCATAGGTTAAAATGTTTATGAAGATGTATGATGCACCGGTATATATCACAAAGTCTTCTACGCGGTAAGCATAGGACAGCACTCGCGGCAGAAGTACACAATTATATATTAAAGGGTGAAAAGTTCAATGCATTATTATTTGAGTGAATTATCGGCTGGTTAGTAGCGCGTACAGATTTCAACTGTCGTTTTGACAGGAGAGGGCGCGAATGTCGCGCACAGTGTGGCTTGCTGTTAATAGCCCTGCATTTTTATAAGGTGGGGAAAATGGATATAGGAAAGCACCAAAATATATTAAATTAGGAACTTGGCGTTACCATCCACCCCCCTTAAAGGGTCACCTTTCAGAAACTCTCATAAGGCGAAAACAAATATGACTCTATGACTCTATGACTCTATGAATCTAGAGAAGACGCGCAATGCGTATACATACACATTGAGAAGTGTGTAGAGCTACGGATATATAAATATTAATATGTTTAGTAGAATCAAATATATATAGACTTTATAACCTAACTTAATGTTAAACTACGAAGCTATACTTTACTTTTATTGCGTTGGAAGAGGGCATAAACGAACGACCGGGCGGAGGTAAGTTTTCCCGTGGATTCTCACAGTCGCTACGCGTATGATACCGTCTTTCGATGGATGTACTTTCTCTACAACTGCTAAAGGCCAAGCTAGAGTCGGCATTGAATCGTTTATCACTACGACAACTGTTCCCGGGGTGATAGGAGCGGAAGGAGTGTTCCATTTTTGCCTAACTTGTAAGCAGTGCAGATACTCCATCCTCCATCGATTCCAGAAGGATTGGACTATTTTATCCATTAACGAGTGCCTATCAAGCAAACTGATACTATCAGAGCTTATATCAGGCACAGGTAAGGAAAGTAGAGGCGCAGTATGTAAAAAGTGACTTGGTGTAAGAGCCGAGGGCTCCGCTGGATCAGCGCTAAGCACCGTCAGCGGGCGTGAATTGAGTAAGCACTCAATCTGAGTCAGGACAGTAGATAATTCCTCATACGAAAGGAGTTGCTGTCCGATGGATTTGTATAAGATCGTCTTCGTGACTTTTATCATGCTCTCCCAACTGCCGCCTTTATGCGGAGAGCTGGGACAAATGAACTTCCAGGTCACGCGACTCTCCGCGCATTCCTGCTCTAGTTTCGGGTAATACTCATCTCTAAGAAATTTATAGAGATCGCGGAGATACGAAGCAGTGCCTTGAAAGTTTGTCGCGTTATCGCTGTGCATAACTTTCACAGGTCCTCGTCGAGAGAGGAACCTCTTGAACGTAGCAAGGAAACTCGGGGTACTTAGAGAGCTAGCGACCTCGATGTGAGTAGCTCTCGTGGTCAGACAAGTAAAAAGGGCGATATACGCCTTCTCGCTTTGTACGCCACGGCGGCGTACAGGTGTGTACGCAATGGGGCCAGCAAAATCGCAGCCCGTGAAAGTAAAGGCCTTTACAACTGGACGCGTACGAGTATCAGGCAAGTCAGCCATAAGTGGATAAGTCGGGCTCGGCTTAAGTCGAAAGCAAGTGTTGCACATATGTACTCTTTGCCTGACAATGCGGCGTGCCGACAAGATCCAGTATTTTTGACGAAGCAACGACATAAGTAACTCTGGTCCAGCATGTAAATTCTTTATGTGGTAATAATCGATTATCATATTGATCACATGGCCACTGCGAGGCAGTATGACCGGATGTATTTTTGCAAAGTCAAGTCCTGAGTTGACGAGGCGACCGCCAACGCGAATCAGACCATCGTCATCTATGAAAGGTCTCAGGCGATTAAGCGCCGGAGAGCAAGGTTTATTATTTTGAATACAGGAATATTCCTCTGCAAAATGTTGATTTTGTAGAGCGCGAAGCATTTTATTTTCCGCGAAATTTAAATCATCAGCAGTCACTGCAGTAGTGATGCGACGAGGGAGTAACTTTGCAAATTTACAGACGTATACAATTATACGTAGAAGCTTGCTCCATGAAGAAGTGCGGAGAGCAAGATCATGTAGAGCGCACTGCTTTACAGACGCGCACACTGAGTGCGTCAAAATCTTTTGTTCGGGTATGTCTCCAATAGGCTCACCGTCTAGACTCTTAAGAGGCCACTGACACGGATGTAATGAAGCCCACGGAGGCCCGTGGAGCCACAGAGGGTGTGAGACTAGTTTCTCGGGAGTAACACCTCTGGACAAAATATCTGCCGAGTTCTCAATACCCGGACAGTGGAAGAAGTTGTCAGGCGGAATATTCTCCGTTATCTGAACAACACGATTCGCAACGAACGTCTGCCACCGGTGTGGCGAACTCTTTATCCAATATAACGCGACTTTCGAATCGAGAAATGCGTATGTAGCCTTGATTGGGATGCGATCAGCATAATTATCCTGTACTGTACGCATAAGTTTTGACAACAAGACACCACCGAGTAGCTCGAGGCGCGCAATAGAATGCGGCTTAGTCGGCGCGACTTTACTTTTCGCACAGACAAGGCGCACGGTATTACCAGCAGGAGAGCTTACGTGCAGATATACTACAGCGCCGTAAGCTGCCATACTGGCGTCCGACAGACCCAGGAGAGTGACCTCACAGTCTTCGGACACGCCCACGTGACGTGGTATGCTAATTTTATTAAGAGCCGGTAATTCGTCGCAAAACTGTCTCCACATCTTAATGATGTGCGGCGGCGCCAGGGTATCCCAATCCAGGTTCAGTTGCCAAAGCATTTTAATTAATATCTTGGCGTATACGATCGAGGGGGCAACAAAACCCATTATGTCCCACAGACGGGCGACGGTAGACAAGATGGAGCGCTTAGTGCACGTCACATCGTCAGGAACGGAAATTTTAAAATAGAACGCATCGTTATCTGTAGACCAATGCAAGCCTAATATTTTATGTTGCATGTTTTTATCAAACTCTACCTCGGTAGGAAGTTTGTGTGAAGCAGGAATGTTATCTAATACTGCGCGAGAATTACTATTCCATTTTATAAGATCCCACTGTGCTCCTTTAAATAACTCTATCATTTGCTCTACCGTGCTGAAAGCTTCAGGCTCGCTAGGAAGCGAGAGAGCTACGTCATCCATATATAACGAGGGCAGAACATATCTGCTCGCGAGCGGATATTTCGCACCGTCGTCCTGGACGAGCTGTCTCACTGTGCGTAACGCGTGATACGGACTAGAGGTAAGACCGAAGCAAACTCGATTAAATCGGTAAAGCACGAGAGGTTCTTGTGGATTAAAGCTGTATAAGAAGCACTGATAACGCCGATCAGCTTCGCGCATAGTAATTTGCAAAAATTGCTGGCGGCAATCTGCCGTCAAAGCGACTGCATGTAGACGGAAGTTCAAAAGTATTTTGAATAGATCGCCTTGCAGATTCGGGCCTGAATGCAGAATATCATTTAGTGACCGTCCGGAGCTGGAGCGGCTACTTGCATCCAGGACTATGCGGAGCTTAGTCGAGAATTTGTCTTCGCGTAGAACTCCCGTGTGAGGGATCACGAAAACAGGAACTGGGTCTCGAGGATCGTACGAAGGCGCGCGAGATATATAATCATTCGCGAGATAATCTTTTATGACGTCATCATATGCCAACCTCAACTTAGGTGAAGCTTCGAGCTTTCTTTCGAGGCACATGAATCGTTTACGAGCTGTATCTATAGAATTCCCGAGGGAATATAAATCCTCCTTAAAGGGCAGGCCGACAACGTATCTGCCACTAACAGGATCACGCGTAGTAGTCGTCGTGTAAAAGTCTTCGCACTCAGCATCGACTGGGTGTCGAACGGAAGCGGAAGGAAGCTCTTCCAGTTCCCAGAAACGCCTGACTAACGAGTCAATAGCGGACGGCTCTTGAGCGAGGCAACATGTCAAGGCCGCGTGAGTATTAATTGTAGGTATCGTGGGTGCACTACCCATAAGTACGTATCCTAACACCGTGCGCAATGCAGCGGGCACCGACGGGTCACGTGACGCATGTACGTCGTCGGGTAGAAGTAAGTGAGGGAATAGGGAAGCTCCTATCAAAGCATCAACTTTACTAGGTATACCGAAGCTTTCGTCAGCGAGCGGAATACCTTTCAGGTGTGACAGGCTAGTCGTATTTACGACAGCCGTAGGTAAAAGGTCAGTGACCTTATCAACAACAAGCGGCGAAATATTGAAGCTAATGTTGTCGTCGAATCGAGAGTAAAACTTTAAATCAATCGAGTTGGTTTGAATAATTTTCTCAGTACCACCGAACCCCTTTACTATCGTACGTTCAGCATTATGTACTTTAATACCAAGTCGATTGCAACATTCTTTCGTTATAAATTCGCATTGAGCGCCCGTGTCTAAAAGTAAACGTATAATTTGTCGCGTACCTTTGTTATCATAGACTGCAACTTGCGCTGTAGATAATAAAATCGTAGGCTGTTTAATATGCGCAGTTTCAATGTCATGCGATAAACCAGTGCTACGAGTATCGCCTACACTCGTAGTACAAAGTGCTACGCCAGACCGCTCGCTTGCTACGTGCGATGACGTAACGGGAGGCGGGGCGTTGGGTGATTCATTTGCGCGCGACGCCTGCGCCGGCAACACCTCAGACGGTGCCGCGGGAGCGTGAGCTGGTTGCAATGCATGGCTATTTAATCGCCTAGCGCGCTCGAAATGTAAGCCAGTATGATGCTTGGACTGACAGACACGACAAACGGATGAGCTTGGACAGCTGGACACCTTGTGGCTGAGAGACAGGCAGTTCACACAAGCATTGTTATCTTTTACGCATTTAAAACGCTCTTGCGGATTTAATTTATTGAAGTCTGCACACTTAAATAGATACGTATGTGTTATATTCGTGCATAGACACTTGGAAGGCTTATCAACCGTGTTTACATAAGCTTGGTACTTAGGCGCGGTGTCAGATGTACCATTTGATTTTTTATTATTTTTTATTTGACGCGTATTTGAAGCAGAAGTGCTTGCAGCGGATGTACGCTCGAATACTTTAGCACGAGTTGCTATGAAGTTGACAAACTCGTCGAAGGTAGGCATTTTATTACCGTACCTAGTCTCAAACGCACGAACCGATTCTGAGTCTATCTTCTTTATAGCTATATGCAACACGATCAGGTCTGTTAGGTTATCTAACTTTAGGTTCTTCAAAGCACTAACGGCGCTGGCAAAATGATCACTGAAGGATTCAAAGTTAACAGCGGAAGCCACTTGAAAAGGTTTAAAGTCAAACATCTGATTTAAATAAGCAGACACTAACATTCGCTTATCGTCGTATTTATTTATTAGTGTTTGTAAAATCAGCTCATAATTTTCTGCGCACGGGCTTATACCTACGCACGTGATCCTGGCCCTGCCAGTCAGTTTAGGTAAAAGGTAATATAATTTCTCGGCATCGGTAAGCGATGGATTATCGTGCACTACAGATTTAAATGTCGTATAAAACATATGCCAGGATTTTATATCACCATCAAATTCTGAAATCTGAATAGGTGGGAGTCTAGGCTTAGCTTTTAGCAGTGCGGCAGATGGATTCTGGTTCTCCAGTGATGAACCAGAACATTGTGAATGAACCCGCTTGATCCTACTATACAAAGTCTCAAAAGCGTACAGACTTTTGTAATCAGGCTTCTCGGTTGGATCTAATTCCAACAAGCGAGAATTATATTCATCTAAAATCTTCTCAAATTTTTCACGTAAGGAATCAACCTGTGAAGATCCGTCAAGAAAACGTTCCCTCTTATCGACGTTCGTACTTATATCATACTCAGAAGACTGATCATAGATTCTCTGAATTATTTCAAATATTGCTTCACGTTTAGCAAGTAAGATAGATAATCTAGGATCATCAACATCATCACAATCGCTAGACTTAGGATCTAATTTTGGCGGCATTGTGATAACGTTCAATAATCAACAGGAATATCGTAAACAACTAAATACTTATAGGTAGGTACCTAGAAAACGTAAGCGGTGCAAATAAGCTGCAGCGATGTACCTATTGTGTTGCTACGCAAAGTCAAGTTATAAGGAATCGGACAAACATACACAGCCTAAATAAGTTGGTTGTGTATTATGTACCTATACGGTGAGCGCGCGGTATAGACGCGCTGCTCCACTAATTGGTCGGATTATACCGAACGTTCGAGAACGGAGCGAGGAGACGTACCTATAACATTATTTTTTTTTCTACGAGATTTAGAGGGTAGGCACACTGTATCGAGATATGTTACAATTATGTTAATTATACTTATATACTTTATTATTTATGTAAAATATATATTAATATGCGTAGATAAATAATATACCTAGCTGGGGAAACAAGTAGCTCAGTGCTACGAGTGAAAATATGCCAATATTTTAGGCTGGGAAAATAGGTGACGCAATGGCACGCTATTTGTAGGAATATAATTACACTCGCAATGAATGTAATTCACTTATTAGAGCCTATGAGAGTATTCTAATAAGGGAGGTTGGATCTATCAGGTTCGTATAGGACCACTTTTATGGTCGCGCCAAGTATATCGTGGGAATGTTTCCCACGGCTGGGAATTTGAGTGGACTGTGTTTTTAAATTAATAAAACTGGTGCTAGAAAAACAACATGAAGGATATGAGAGATAAAGGAAGCAGAGCTACTCACGGTCCAACAGCAGTTTCTGGAGGCTCCCTGGAGACCAGCGCCGGCACCAATTCAGGGCTTCTTATCGCACGACCATAGGTTAAAATGTTTATGAAGATGTATGATGCACCGGTATATATCACAAAGTCTTCTACGCGGTAAGCATAGGACAGCACTCGCGGCAGAAGTACACAATTATATATTAAAGGGTGAAAAGTTCAATGCATTATTATTTGAGTGAATTATCGGCTGGTTAGTAGCGCGTACAGATTTCAACTGTCGTTTTGACAGGAGAGGGCGCGAATGTCGCGCACAGTGTGGCTTGCTGTTAATAGCCCTGCATTTTTATAAGGTGGGGAAAATGGATATAGGAAAGCACCAAAATATATTAAATTAGGAACTTGGCGTTACCACTGTTAATTGTTGTATTTCTTGCGCACGCTGTGATACCCTATAATTCAGGGAACACTAAGATTAAGAACTTGTTTTGTTTTGTTTTTTGAATGTGTTAGTGTAAACCTGTGTTGGGTGTCCTATTTAATAAAATAAAATAAAAATAAATACAATTTCAGAAAGCGCGCTGTTTTCCGAGAGGTTTGTACTATCAGCCATGTTGCTTATTACCAAGGAGGTGAGGTGTCAGAAAGATCGATGTTTTCCGAGAGGTTTGTACTATCAGCCATGTTGCTTATTACCAAGGAGGTGAGGTGTCTTAAAGCACGCTGTTTACCGGTAGTTTTGTACTGACAGCCATGTTGCTTAGTACCAAGGAGGTGATGTGTCTTAAAGCGCGCTGTTTTCCGGTAGTTTTGTACTGTCAGCCATGTTGCTTAGTACCAAGGAGGTGAGATAACAGAAATCGCGCTGTTTTCCGAGAGGTTGGTACTATCAGCCATGTTGCTTATTACCAAGGTGGTGGGGTGTCTTAAAGCGCGCTGTTTTCCAGTAGTTTTGTATTGTCAGCCATGTTGCTTATTACCAAGGAGGTGAGATGTCAGAAAGCGCGCTGTTTTCAGAGAGGTTTGTACTATCAGCCATGTTGCTTATTACCAAAAAGGTGAGGTGTCAGAAAGCGCGCAGTTTTCCAAGAGGTTGGTACTATCAGCCATGTTGCTTATTAAAAAGGAGGTGAGGTGTCAGAAAGCTCGCAGTTTTCCGAGAGGTTGGTACTATCAGCCGTGTTGCTTATTACTAAAAAGGTAAGGTGTTAGATAGATCGCTGTTTTCCGAGAGGTTTGTATTATCAGCCATGTTGCTTATTACCAAGGAGGTGAGGTGTCAGAAAGATCGCTGTTTTCCGAGTGGTTTGTACTATCAGCCATGTTGCTTATTACCAAGGAGGTAATATGTCTTAAAGCGCGCTGTTTTCCGGTAGTTTTGTACTGTCAGCCATGTTGCTTAGTACCAAGGAGGTGAGGTGTCTTTAAGCGCGCTGTTTTCCGGTAGTTTTGTACTGTCAGCCATGTTACTTATTACCAAGGAGGTGAAATGTCAGAAAGTGCGCTGTTTTCCGAGAAATTTGTACGATCAGCCATGTTGCTTATTACCAAGGAGGTGAGGTGTCAGAAAGATCGCTGTTTTCCGAGAGATTTGTACTATCAGCCATGTTGCTTATTACCAAGAAGGTGAGGTGTCAGAAACCGCGCAGTTTTCCGAGAGGTTGGTACTATCAGCCATGTTGCTTATTACCAAGGAGGGAGGTGTCAGAAAGCTCGCAGTTTTCCGAGAGGTTGGTACTATCAGCCATGTTGCTTATTACCAAAGAGGTGAGGTGTTAGATAGATCGCTGTTTTCCGAGAGGTTTGTACTATCAGCCATGTTGCTTATTACCAAGGAGGTAAGATGTCTTAAAGCGCGCTGTTTTCCGGTAGTTTTGTACTGACAGCCATGTTGCTTAGTACTAAGGAGGTGAGGTGTCTTTAAGCGCGCTGTTTTCCGGTAGTTTTGTACTGTCAGCCATGTTACTTATTACCAAGGAGGTGAGATGTCAGAAAGCGCGCTGTTTTCCGAGAAATTTGTACGATCAGCCATGTTGCTTATTACCAAGGAGGTGAGGTGTCAGAAAGATCGCTGTTTTCCGAGAGGTTTGTACTATCAGCCATGTTGCTTATTACCCAGAAGGTGAGGTTGTTTTTTTTTTTTTTTTTTTAACATTAATAGACATTTGTTTGACCACGATCTCACCTGTTGGTAAGTGACTATGTGGCCGAAGATGGAGCACAAAGGTCTAGAAGGCACCTATTCACTCTTGACTTGAAGAGACCCAGATTATAGTTTTCAGGAAAGACAGACGACGGCAGTGTGTTCCACTCCTTAGCAGGTGTCAGAAAGCGCGCAGTTTTCCGAGAGGTTGGAACTATCAGCCATGTTGCTTATTACCAAGGAGGGAGGTGTCAGAAAGATCGCTGTTTTCCGAGAGGTTTATACTATCAGCCATGTTGCTTATTACCAAGGAGGTGAGATGTCTTAAAGCGCGCTATTTTCCGGTAGTTTTGTACTGTCAGCCATGTTGCTTATTACCAAGGAGGTGAGATGTCAGAAAGAGCGCTGTTTTCTGAGAGGTTTGTACTATCAGCCATGTTGCTTATTACCAAGAAGGTGAGGTGTCAGAAAGCTCGCAGTTTTCAGAGAGGTTGGTACTATCAGCCATGTTGCTTATTACCAAGGAGATGAAGTGTCAGAAAGCTCGCAGTTTTCCGAGAGGTTGGTACTATCAGCCATGTTGCTTATTACCAAGGAGGTGAGATGTCAGAAAGCGCGCTGTTTTATGAGAGGCTGGTACTATCAGCCATGTTACTTATTACCCAGGAGGTGAGATGTCAGAAAGCGCGCTGTTTTCCGAGATGTTGCTACCATCAGCCATGTTGCTTATTACCAAGGAGGTGAGGTGTCAGAAAGTGCGCTGTTTTCTGGTAGGTTTGTACTATTAGCCATGTTACTTATTACCAAGGAGGTGAGATGTCAGAAAGCGCGCTGTTTTCCGAGAGGTTTCTACTATCAGCCACATCGAGCAAGGCAGGCCTCCGTACCGATCAGCCATGTTGCTTATTACCAAGGGGGTGAGATGTCTTAAAGCGCGCTGTTTTCCGAGAGGTTGCTACTATCAGCCTTGTTGCTTATTACCAAGGAGGTGAGATGCCAGAAAGCACGCTGTTTTCCGAGAGATTGCTACTATCAGCCATGTTGCTTATTACCAAGGAGGTGAGGTGTCAGAAAGCGCGCTGTTTTCCGGTAGGTTTGTACTATTAGCCATGTCACTTATTACCAAGGAGGTGAGATGTCAGAAAGCGCGCTGTTTTCCGGTAGGTTTGTACTATCAGCCATGTTGCTTATTACCAAGGAGGTGAGATGTTGAAAGCTCGCTGTTTTCCGAGAGGTTATACAATCAGCCATGTTGCTTATTACCAAGGAGGCGAAGTGTCAGAAAGCGCGCTGTTTTCCGGTAGGTTTGTACTATTAGCCATGTTACTTATTACCAAGGAGGTGAGATGTCAGAAAGCGCGCTGTTTTCCGAGAGGTTTCGACTATCAGCCATGTTGCTTATTACCAAGGAGGTGAGGTGTAAGAAAGATCGCTGTTTTCCGAGAGGTTATACAATCAGCCATGTTGCTTATTACCAAGGAGGTGAAGTGTCAGAAAGCGCGCTGTTTTCCGGTAGGTTTGTACTATTAGCCATGTTACTTATTACCAAGGAGGTGAGATGTCAGAAAGCGCGCTGTTTTCCGAGAGGTTTGTACTATCAGCCATGTTGCTTAGTACCAAGGAGGTGAGGTGTCTGCAAGCGCGCTGTTTTCCGGTAGTTTTGTACTGTCAGCCATGTTACTTATTACCAAGGAGGTGAGATGTCAGAAAGCGCGCTGTTTTCCGAGAGGTTTGTACGATCAGCCATGTTGCTTATTACCAAGGAGGTGAGGTGTCAGAAAGCTCGCAGTTTTCCAAGAGGTTGGTACTATCAGCCATGTTGATTATTACCAAGGAGGTGAGATGTCAGAAAGCGCGCTGTTTTATGAGAGGCTGGAACTATCAGCCATGTTGCTTATTACCAAGGAGGTGAAATGTCTGAAAGCGCGCTGTTTTCCGAGAGGTTGCTACTATCAGCCACATCGAGCAAGGCAGGCCTCCGTACCGATCAGCCATGTTGCTTATTACCAAGGGGGTGAGATGTCTTAAAGCGCGCTGTTTTCCGAGAGGTTGCTACTATCAGCCATGTTGCTTATTACCAAGAAGGTGAGTTGTCAGAAAGCGTGCAGTTTTCCGAGAGGTTGGTACTATCAGCCATGTTCCTTATTACCAAAGAGGGGAGGTGTTAGAAAGATCGCTGTTTTCCGAGAGGTTTTTACTATCAGCCATGTTGCTTATTACCAAGGAGGTGGCGTGTCTTAAAGCGCGCTGTTTTCCAGTAGTTTTGTATTGTCAGCCATGTTGCTTATTACTAAGGAGGTGAGATGTCAGAAAGCGCGCTGTTTTCCGAGAGGTTTGTACTATCAGCCATGTTGCTTATTCCCAAAGAGGTGGGGTGTGTTAAAGCGCGCTGTTTTCCAGTAGTTTTGTATTGTCAGCCATGTTGCTTATTACCAAGGAGGTGAGATGTCAGAAAGCGCGCTGTTTTCCGAGAGGTTTGTTCTATCAGCCATGTTGCTTATTACCAAGGAGGTGAGGTGTCAGAAAGCTCGCAGTTTTCCAAGAGGTTGGTACTATCAGCCATGTTCCTTATTACCAAAGAGGTGAGGTGTTAGAAAGATCGCTGTTTTCCGAGAGGTTTGTACTATCAGCCATGTTGCTTATTACCAAGGAGGTGGGGTGTCTTAAAGCGCGCTGTTTTCCAGTAGTTTTGTATTGTCAGTTATGTTGCTTATTACCAAGGAGGTGAGATGTCAGAAAGCGCGCTGTTTTCCGAGAGGTTTGTACTATCAGCCATGTTGCTTATTACCAAGAAGGTGAGGTGTCAGAAAGCGCACAGTTTTCCGAGAGGTTGGTACCATCAGCCATGTTGCTTATTACCAAGGAGGTGAGGTGTCAGAAAGCTCGCAGTTTTCCGAGAGGTTGGTACTATCAGCCATGTTACTTATTACCAAGGAGGTGAGATGTCAGAAAGCGCGCTAGTCCGGGCTGGTATGGAGTACTGCTGCCACGTTTGGGATGGCTCGGCCAAACACCAGCTTGCTGCCTTGGACTCGATCGAACGCAGAGCTTTCAGGCTTATTGGTGAGCAACATATGGCGGAGACTAAGATCCAAATTCTCGAGCACCGCCGTAAGGTAGCGTGCCTTTCGATCTTCTATAGGTTACATTTCGGGGAATGCTCCCAGGAACTTCATGATCTGATCCCACCATCTCCTTTTCATCATAGGACGAGCAGGCGCACGGCTCGGTACCACCCTTACCTCATTATTATACCCTCTATTCGTACTAAACGTTTCAGTTCTACCTTTATAATGAGAACTGCTAAGGAGTGGAATACACTACCGTCGTCTGTCTTTCATGAAAACTATAATCTGGTTCTCTTCAAAAAAAAAAAAAAAAAAAAAAGATGTCAGAAAGCGCGCTGTTTTCCGGTATGTTTGTACTATCAGCCATGTTGCTTATTATTAGGTGAGGTGTCCGATGTTGCAAATAATATGCGACTACTGCAAGGCTTGCTCGTTTTTATCCGAGATATGAAGGGTTTAGTGTGAACTGACTACAGACACTTATGTAGTCCGACATGTAGATAATTGGCCATACTAGTTAGATTCTGTTCTATGCAAATTAGTGAGAAACTGACAAACCTCAGGCCTTGATATCATTACTTGTATTGTATCTACTAAGTTTCATTGATTTTAATTAATTAAAACCTAAATGAGGACCAAACTACGGTAACTAGCGGGCAAACGATACAGTTATCTTCATAGACTTAGAATTTTCGTACACTCTACAGTTATTAAAGGCCCCAAGAATTGACAAATGTAAGTGTGAAACTATGTGAATGTAGTTTTGGTACAAGTTTACAGGCATAGTTAACTGAGTAGGTTCCTACGGTAGTGGAGTGGTGCGGGGGGGGGGTCATTTAGTTCAAATAACACGTGTTGATAGCGATGTCGACACCCGACTGAAGTCTCGCGTCAGTGAAAAGCACCGCACCGCTGCACTACCCCAGAGACCTAGCGCTGGTATCCCAGGGCGTCCCAACACTAAGCGACATGAAGGGAAAGAACCTTAAATATTGTAGATAGGATATTTTGATGAAAGGAGACTTTATTTTATTTTTAAAAAAAAGTAATACAGCAATCAATGTTTTTTTTAAATCAATTTGTATCGTCTGGAAATCAAACCGACTTAATGTGAAAAAAACATCCCGTGTATTTATGATGCCAATCGAAAGAATGGATAAAAATAATAATTGCTCCTTAGGAACATAGTATCTTATAACAAAAGAATAACGTAAAATGTTTGATTCCATTAAATGTTCGGTTCCATTCCCAGACGAAGCAAGTATTTTTTAGAAAATCTTTGTATGCAGTATTACTAAGTTTAAAATAAAAAGTCTCCTTGCAGCAAAATATCCTATCTACAATATTTAAGGGACTTTCCCTTCAAGTCGCATAGTCTTGGGACGCCCTGTATAGGTACCTACAATGAATGAATTGTGTATATTGAAATAGGACCCAACAGGATGTGTGGAAGGTGATCAAAGAAAACACAAATTAAATTGCAAAATACGAACTATAATTTCAATTCTATAAAAAAACATCTACAGATCACAACTATTTTCAAACTAATATACATTCTATTAAGTCAGTAAGATATGCCGTGTCAGCCATCTTGGAATAGACAACGCAAAACTAGAACAGATGGCGCCAAGATAGCTCATTCACTAAGTATATGACATTGACATTTTGATGTGAAATTTTGGCGCCAATAGCCCGCTTGTCATCCGCAATGATATTTATTAAAACTATAATTAAAATAAAGTATTAATAAAGATTAGGTTAGTCAGGGGGGAGAGGATCTTCCTGCATTAAGTAGGTACCTAGTAGGTTAGGTTAGTTGCTTTTTATAACAGTCCCAATATGTTTAGTTTTTGACGAAGAACAATTTTACTTGTCCCTAAAGTTGGCTTTGATCATGACAAGATGCGATACTTGTTATTTTGTGAGCTTATAACAATGAAGTTACAACAGTTACTCGGACTATTCTCCATTTTTCAAAATGAGACGACATTAACTTTCATTAAATTAAATTAAATTTAAATTTTAGCAATATTTATCCAATAACAATTAACTTTTGAAACTCATGGTTATGCACATACTTTCCACTAGAAACGGGATATTTACGAGTTTTGATTGTTTCCTATATCTTCAGTTCTCCCGTGATCATGGCGCATGCAACTGTGCCGAAATATCGGAAACAATCAAAACTCAAAAATCATGGTAAATATCCCGTTTCTAGTGAAAAGTATGTGGAAATTGTCCATTAAAGAGTAAAATTGCTACCGCTTTACTAAAAGATGAGCTGACTGTGAATTACTGACGATTTGAAGAGTGTTACGTTAAAAATAACATAATACTTAGGCGATTGAACAACAATGCGAAATCAATAAAAATTTAACTCTTTGATTTAAGTGATTGTCAAGCAGGGACCGTAATAAAAGTTCTTCTTTCGAAAATACATTTTACATGCACATACATTACAGAGACGAAATAGGTAGGTACTAAGTAAAAGAGTCATGGCGAAACTGAAAACGCTAGTCTACCCAATGTTCGTTATAGAGTACATCACTGGTCATCAGGTACTTTTAAATTATTTTTACAGTTTTTCATCATCAGTTTTTGGTACAAAACTAGGGGAAAAATCAAATTATTTTTTCAAAAATCTTTCTGGTTTGGTTTGCGTTTTCATTCTATGTCACTTTTGTTGTTTTCTTGATAAGTTGAGATAGTTTTTTTTCTTTTTCTCAGGCTTATTAGCAACAAAGGGAGGTTAAATTCGTTCATTACATTCCGCCTTGTCTGTCATGGCATGGGCACAGATAATGGCACTGACAAGCTGTTCTTACAGGGCCCAATTAATATTTTTAAAAACTTATGTATTTTTCTACGTAGTCTTATAGAAATTGTAATGATGGGAATTTATTATGCCATTCTCGTATTAAACTCCAGTACCGTTATTCGAAGTTTATCTATATATCAAATCAAATCAAATCAAATATCTTTATTTCAGGCTTATTGGAAAATGTACAAAAACCTAAAAAATAAGCCCATAGCAACCTTAAAAACTAATATAGGTACATATTATAAAAAACACTTTTAGACTAGACTATCATTTAGACACGTGTAGGCGTATGACGCACCTGCGCAGTGTCTCGTGTCAGGCGTCCGAAGAACCTCCTGAAATTGATACCTTTCGGCCAGAACTCTCCATTCATGAAGGTCGATAGACGGTCAGTCGGCACCCTCACCATAAAGGAAATAAAATTGACATCATGGCGAGATTCCAACTGCTCGACCCTCATGGTTAGCCCTGTCTTCTGCTTGAGGTACTCCACCACCGCATATATGTATATTTGAGAGTGACTACTCTATCTCTAAGAAACATTTATTACATTCCCAATTTTTACCATCCACAGGTAGTCGTTCTGGGCCTAAATTTAGTTTAGTTTAATACAGCATAAGTTTCACAATGGTCTCTCTTCTCTTTTGTTTGTTTTGTTATTTGTTTATTTTATATAATATAATACTTATAAAATCATAGCTCTACCACGATTGCATTTAATAATATTTCATCTTTTCTTTTCTGTGTAAAACGTGTGTCGCAGTGCTGCCCAACACACTGGCGTCACGTAAAACCAGCGCTGCACAGCGTTTGCGCTGACGCAGCATACGCTGAGTGACGACCATTTTTGCTAATTTAATTAATTGGATAATGTTTTAGATGTAAGTTTTTGTGTCATTGGCAAAATAAATATATTTGTATTTGTATTTGTATTTGTATTTCTCTATTCACGCGTCACGTTTTGGTACCGATTGGTCGATTCCCCACTCCCTTTCGCCATAACTCTTTGCCACCGTCAACGCATCCCAAAATGACGGTCTGTTTTCAGATTGTTTGAACCCAAGTACAGGCGGCAAAAATAATTAATTTCCCCCTAGTGTGTTTATAGATTGAAGTAGAAACTAAATGATTCATATTTTTCTGTACGTTTTTATCACAAGTTGCATGTACTAAGCCAGGATTTCCCATTGTTTTTATACTGTGATTACCTTTACAGGTTGTATTTGTTTTGCGATGCCCTTCTAAAATAGGATATTTGTGAGTAGCTCTACCTCTTATTTCACAACTCTCCCTTCACTATTAAACCTTTTAGTTTGATTTCAATAAAGTTATCCATTTCACAATAATTAAATGAATTACAATTGAAATATTGACAAATGCAAAATAAATACTGACTGAACGATAAACGAACGAAAGAGGGAAACCGCAGAGAGGAAGAGCGGGAGCGAGGTGAAAATATACTCACTCACTGATTACGTCACGAGCAAGTGAGACTCGGCATGTGTACTGTCTCGCGATGCCATCAGAATAGCGCCGCGGCGCCCCAGGCATCGAGACGCCTCAAGCATCGCGAAACACAGTTAGGGTACCCCTGCACTATAAGCTATATTTATGTGAATGAAAAAACGAAACGCCTCCCAATGCAATAAAAAATTATGTATGTTATTTGGCGGGACTTAGTTACAATTATTTAATTTGTGACGCGGGGGTAAGCAATTAGATTTGCCGTCGATAGTACCTAATTTAGAAAATAAAATAAATTTTTGATAGTACTCATTCACTCAAAGACCTAAGAAAGAAATGCACTTTGTTTAAGTGTACCGTACCAAGTCTGAAAAACGGCAAACTGTCTGTCTATTGGTCTGTCACAAAAAAGGCAATTTTGATATGAGAACAGAGAGCAGATTTCACTGGAATATTTTTTTTAGGACCGACGGAGGAGAGAGCTTGGATTCTTTTTCCATAGCAAATAGCTATTACGAGAGCAAAGCTGAGTTAAGTCCCTTCTAGGTTCGTTATAAAAATATAGGGTGGTGTACCCGGACTCGCCACTGATATTAACGTAGATACAAGCATGTTTTTTTTTTAACTTCGTGAATGTCTGGACCTGCAGATGGCCCACCTGATGTTAAGCGGTAACCTCTACCTTTAACAACGCTTTACCTCATAGGTCACGTTCACCTAGGACGCACCCTATGTGGCATTGCACTGCGCACGCCACCCTGAGACATAAAGATGAAAAGTCTCATGTGCCTGAAATTTCACCTGCAACCATACCCTTCAAACCGGAACACAGCAATGCGAGCACTACTGCTTTGCGGCAGAAATAGGTATGGTGGTAGTACTACCCCAGACGAACTCTTACATAAAATAGCTCAACTAAGTAGACTAAGTAGTTAGTAACGCACGCGCCGAGCGAAGCGTACCGCGCTAGTAAGTACTATTCAAACAATGTTCTTCGCTTCGCTTCTCGCAACCTATTCTAGTTACTAATTCAAATTCAGTTTTTGATTGATATCTGTTGCACAAAAAAAAACTAGAAAAATTATTGCACCTTCGTCCCGATTACTATGACGCCCGCTTAACAGTAACTTGAAAGGCAAGTGAAGGGCCGAACCCCAAATGCACCGCGTTACACTTACTACTTACTACTACTTAGTTTTGCATTACTTGAACGGCAGAGTTACTTGAACAAGTAACTTGAACGGACGTTTAACTTGAACGGTCGAGTTAATGGAATAGTCGAGTTAATGGCATGGTCGTGTTTTTTGAACGGTTGTGTAAGTTGAACGGCCGAGTTAATGGAATTGTCAAGTTAATGGAACGATCGAGGTAATGGAATTGTCAAGTTAATGGAACGGTCAAGTTGATGGAATAGTCAAGTTAATGGAACGGTCGAGTTAATGGAATTGTCGAGTTTTTTGAACGGTTGAGTAACTTGAACGGTTGAGTTAATGGAATAGTCGAGTTAACGGATCGATCGAGTTAAAGGCATGGTCGAGTTTTTTTAACAGTTGAGTAACTTAATCGGTCGAGTTGATGGGGTGTCAAGTTATGGAACGGTCGAGTTACTTGAACTGTTGAGTAATTTAAACATTTACAAGTTCCAAAGATTACTAAATTACTGCGATATCGCCATTAATTGAAATTGCCAGGGTACGGAACACGTATTTCGCCAACAACAAAAAAGTTAAACGTTCATGAAACGTTCTGTAGGTTACAACATCCACTACTTTCTTTAGTCTTTTCAAAAACAGCCATAGACATAAAAAAGTAGTTAAACTTTACACTTAAAATAAGTAACTTTGGATTAATTTAGTTTCAAAATAAATGCGAGTATGCTTACCAAATAATTGTTTTTTTTTTTCATTTATCCAATGTAAGAATACGTTAAAAACGATAGAGGCGCAATGAGTTTTTAAAATATTTGAACCATGTTTTTAAGATTAGGTAATTTTAACGATTTAAGTATAATTAGTTAAAACAGTCTAATGAAGAATTTGATTTTAAAATAACTTATTCGAGTGATTTTTCATGATATAAATAGAGGTTTTGAGCGCTTACCCTACATGCGGTACGCTATGTCGTGAAGTTAGAAAAACCTTTTAGTTATAATAATTATTGATTAAACGAACTTACCAAGTGAAGTTCAACAGTAATTAATGATTAATCGAACTTACCACGTGAAGTTCGAATACAATTAATGATTAAACAAACTTACCAAGTGAAGTTCGATTACAATTATGTGAATGGCTCTATTTGAGGCAAATTATAGATACGCTCCATATTTAAATATTTTGATGCTTGCACAGAAATAATTCTTAGATTGTATTAGTACATTTGAAATGAAGTCCGTAAAAAAAACGTTATAAAAACGGTACATAAACTATTTATACTTTGAATTAAATACGAAAACTACGAAAGTACCTATTAATGACCGCCTTGAGTGCAGTGAAATGAAAAAAGATTCATTTACATAATCCGTCGGTTTTTTTAAAGTTAAATCACTAAGAATGGAGCCGTGAAACATAATAATAGTTACTTACTAAAAGCTACAACAATAATAAAACAAATGGACAGTTAATTAAGCCCGACTACCAGTGAACCACAGAAACCTATCTTTAATACAACACGGCAATTCAAACTTTTTATTTAATAATTCTCAAACGGGACTTAAAACTGCGAGATGGTTAAAAAAACCTCATAGTGATTTTAAGAGACCTTTCAAATGATACTACATAATTTATTGTAGGTATTTTTTTTAAATAAAGTCCTGTTTCACATTTTAAGTTTTACCCTAAACAAACGTATTGTAAAGATGAATCGATTGAATTCATTTGTCAATCGAGTCGATTTTGAGTAAATGCTTCATACAAACATAGGAAATTATGTACATAAGCACACTATGTAGTCGGGCAATTAAAAGGCCATGTACTCTTCGAATAGTAGAATTGTACAGCGGGTTAGTAGCTTAGTGTTCAGTATTTTTTTTAAATCCAAGATATTTTAAATTAATAAAACCAGGAACAAAAAAGACAAACAAACAAGAAAGTGGTCACGTGACGTACGACATACCGCATGCAGAAAGTGTATAACTACAAAATATGATTTTTGATTTTTACTTTCTCGGTACCAAATGTAAACTGTATGTGTCTTTGGGAAGCGCTACACAAGCAGGTTTTTGTATCAAATCATTCTTATCGACAGCTCTCACATCAAACTCTTGCATTAAATTCGCAAACATTACAAAACTCATAGTAGTCACAAGAGTCTGCCCAATGCATGTCCTTTTGCCTATGCTGAAGGGTAAAAAGTGGGGAATATTCCTCTTCACAGATAGAACTTCTTTATCTACCTCGGTAATTTTAGTAATCAGTCCGTTTTTCTCGCTATCCGACTCCATTCCAGAGTCGCACTGCGAATTCCTGCGCATACGTACTTTATTATTTTCCAAAAATCTGCTCGGATCGAATTTCTCCGGCTCGCTCCAGTACTGCTCCGACATATTCAGTTCGTAGTTGTTGATGAAGACTATGGTACCTTTCTCGACTCCGAAACCGGCGACAGTGGCGTTCTCAGTGGCGACATGAGGGACGATGGGAGAAGATGCGTATCTCAGGCATTCGAGAACAGTGGCTTCTGTATACGGTAAGCTGTTTCTATCTGTGAGACTAATAGCCCTCTTTCCTTTGGTAGCCGCTTCGATTTCACTACGGATTCTTCTGCCCACATCGGGGTCTCTCGCGACAGCCGTCAAACAGAGCATTACCAAGTTACCTACAGAAGAATGTCCGCCCAGAAAATCTTCCAGCATAAATATAATCGTGTTCCTATCAACAGTTGGATCATCATGCAGAACTCGCAACAAACCGTCTAGGAAGTCCTTCTCAGGTGCGTCGATATCTAGATCATGCTCTCTCTGTTCCACGATCCGGGATAGAATGAAAGCTCTGATATCTGATGACCACTGCGACAGTTTATCCATGTGTTTCTTGTAGAACGGTGAGAGCCATGGGAGGAAATCTACGGCGTAACCTTGATTAATCTCCCAGAAGATCTCGTCGAAATGATCCACAACTTGCTTGAATTCTCCGTCGGTCTCGGCGTCGAATCGGACGTTGCACATGTAGTGAGTGAACATGTTCATAGCTGTGGTCATGAGGAATGGCTTCACCTCTATTGCGCCGTCTGTGCTCCTTACTTTAGCCTTCAAGGTCTGTATGAGGTCTATAGCTTCGAAAGTGGCGACTGATCCGATGCGCGCGAAGTTGTCTGTGTGCTGCTTGGGACCGCAGTGACGACGGGCGAGGTTCCGGCGTCGTGTCTGGAGGTTCGACCAATCGCAGAGGGCCAGAGCTGTGGACAAAACGACGAAATTACAAATCGTTGCGTAACTGACTCCCTGACAGTCAGTCAGACCAACACACAGCCGAAGCGACAATTCACCCTATAAGAGGGTTCAACGACTGCTACGACCTTTAAAATGTCGCCTCCATTGCGAAAAGTAAAAAAAAAGAGTAAAAAAAAACCGGCCATTAGTTGGACTCGCGCACGAAGGGTTCCGTACCATTATCTACTAAAACGGCAAAATAGACGTTTGTTGTGTGGGAGCCCCCTTAAATATTTATTTTATTCTATTTTTTTAGTTGTTATAGCGGCAACAGAAATACGTCATCTGTGAAAATCTCAACTGTCTAACTGTTACGCTTCATGAGACTGTCTAACTATTACAGCCTGGTGACAGACGGACAGACAGACGGACTGACAGACAGACAGACGGACAGCCAAGCTTTAGAAATAGGTTCTCGTTTTACCCTTTGGGTACGGAACCATAAAACGGCAAAAAAAAACACGTTTGTTGTATGGGAGCCCCCTTAAATAATTACTTTAATCTATTTTTAGTATTTGTTGTTATAGCGGCAACAGAAATATATCATCTGTGAAAATTTCAACTGTCTAAAGCCCTTCTCCCATTACGATACGCACAGGCGATTCAAGTATCCTGCAAGTCTCGGAGACTAGTTGCCGAGACTTGCAGGATACCTTCAGGACAATTGAATCGCCTGTGCGTATCGTAATGGGAGAAGGGGCTGACTAGCACCGTTCATGAGGTACACAACAGCCACAGGTGACAGTCAAGTGCGTGTCGGACTCGCCAATGAAGGGTTCCGTAGCAGCAAGTAACATAATATAAAAGTTCTTGGATGGTATACGATTTATGACGTATTAAAAAAAACTACTTACTAGATCTCGTTCAAACCAATTTTCAGTGGAAGTTTACATGGTAATGTACATCATATATTTTTTTTAGTTGTATCATTCTCTTATGTTAGAAGTTACAGGGGGGGGGACACACTTTTTACCACTTTGGAAGTGTCTCTCGCGCAAACTATTCAGTTTAGAAAAAAATTATATTAAAAACCTCAACATCATTTTTGAAGGCCTATCCATAAATACCCCAAACGTATAGGTTTGATGAAAAAAAAAATTGCGTTTCAGTTCTAAGTATGGGGAACACCAAAAATATATGTTTTTTTTTTAATTTTTGTGTAAAAATCTTAATGCGGTTCACAGAATACATCTCCCTACCAAGTTTCAACAGTATAAGCTCTTATAGTTTCGGAAAAAAAAGGCTGTGACATGACGAATCCATAAGGGTTCCTTGTCTTTGACTACAGAACCCTAAAAAACCCGCCATTTTTTAAAAGAGACGTGCTCCATTTTTATTTTATCTCATTTCCTAGTGTTTCTTGAGTTATTTTGTGTAATTTTGGTGGCATTGTAACCAATGTAGCTCATCTAATAGAACACAAGTGTAGAGAAATGAAATTGAAGTATTGCGTGACTTTTCAAATTGGTGGTAATTGTCTACCAAAGTTTTTGTAAAACGGCCACCATTTTACTAAAACAAGACTTGCCTGTGACTATGACGACTAGGAAGGATTGTAACGTTGCAAATTATATTGAAAATACAATAATAAATTATAGGTAACTATTATACCTGAAAATGGAAAATGCACAAACCGTGCGACGCCGAGTAAAAAGAAAAAAAAACACGTTCTCGAAAACGGCTCTGACTATATCGATTAAATTTGCTATATGGGGGTTTTCGGGGACGAAAAATCAATCTAGCTAGGTCTCACATCCTGGAAAAATTAAATTTTCAACAAAAAAAAATTTACGTTCGCTATATTCGCTAATCTGTGTCAGTCACAGAATATTTAATGGTTTCCTCGGCGGCGGAGCGAACGAATTCGAAGTTTTTTTTTTAAATCATATGTCTGGCTGAAGACTTGTCTTAGAGGTTGTAAGGGTAGACACTAAATACGATAAGGGTAGCGATACAATTAGGAAACACGATTTAAAAAACCAAGCTAATCTCGGTCACTCCAGGTACCTACTTACCTACCTACTATGTTAAAATTGCAGCGTCTAGACCTAAGCTGTAAATTGTGTACACATTTAAGATTCTAGAAATGCCTTTTTACCTAAATAAGCCAGATTTGGCAGTTAAATGTGTGTCAATAGCGGCCCAATAATTTGCGCATCGAATTACGAAATACCTACTGCGCATGTCGGAACTAAACCTAAACAAGTGTCATGTTACTGGTTTTGGTAACAATTGTAATTAAACCTATTTTTGAGGATATTTTGGCAAGTGCGTATACTGAGTAATGGTCTCTTCAAGTCTAGAGTGAACAGGTGCCTTCTAGACCTTTGTGCTCCATCTTTGGCCACATCGTCACTTACCAACAGGTGAGATCGTGGTTAAACAAAGGTCAATGTTAAAAAAATAAATTAAAAAAATGTCCCGGAGGAGCATAGTACTCTACTTTTCACACCTTATGCGAAACAATAAAAATTCACTGAAAATCACAGCACCAACACCGTCTTTTGTTTCACATTCTTTGAAATTGAGTTCTGCATATGGTGGTTAGTCCGATTTTAGAACAAACCTCTTTACAATGCCATATGGAATTTTTTGACTAATTTCCACGAGTTTCCACACGAATTTGACGTTCCAAATTCAAATTACTTTACTCCCTTGGGCATTTCATAATGCTTTACTTTACGTTGAGGTTGCATGATATGTTGTTGTTATTGTCGAGAAGGTGGTGTGAAAAGAAAGATTCCTCCTTTCAGGTTTCTAGGACTTACGGTTTATGCTGTGCGTTGATAGTCAGTCATGCAACGTTGCTTTTGTGGCTTAGGGGTGCAATAAGAATTAAATTTCTAAAATTCTAAGGGGGTGTAGAAACTCCCGCGTGAATTTCACTAGTCTTCTAAAATATCATATTGTCATCGGAACTTGACAGTAACAAAATTCCAACTTAAGGTTATAATTCGCGCAAATACCAATCTTAGATAAGATTTTTAACTGACTAAATCAAGTACAATATTCAATACAAGTACTTAATACAAGTTTTTATAAAATTAGTGATTGTAACCGTGTGCTGATCAAAATGAGCCTAAACACGGCCAGTCTACTATTATCCCTCGAGGAGTTCCGTTGTCCACCTTCCGTCTCCATCATCAGATCAGCTCTTTGTCACAATCATATAATCATATAATCTTTGTCATGTACTGTCATCGGAACTTGACAGGTATGCCAAATTTCAGCTCAATCGGTTGAGGATAACTGCTATAAAATTCAGATGCAAGATTCCACCCGGACAAACATTGCAATTACAAGTAAATAAAAAAGCGGCCAAGTGCGTGTCGGACTCGCCCATGAAGGGTTCCGTAGCAGCAAGTAACATAATATAAAAGTTCTTGGATGGATTACGATTAATGACGTTTTAAAAAAAAACTACTTACTAGATCTCGTTCAAACCAATTTTGAGTGAAAGTTTACATGGTAATGTACATTATATTTTTTTTTTGTTTTAACATTCTCTTATTTTAGAAGTTATGGGGAGGGGGGGGGGGGCACAGTTTTTACCACTTTGGAAGCGTCTCTCGCGCAAACTATTCTGTTTAGAAAAAAATTATATTAGAAACCTCAATATAATTTTTGAAGACATATCCATATAAACACGTATAGGGTTGATGAAAAAAAATTTTTTGAGTTTCTGTTCTAAGTATGGGGAACCCGAAAAATAAAAAACTACTTACTAGATCTCGTTCAAACCAATTTTGAGTGAAAGTTTACATGGTAATGTACATTATATTTTTTTTTTAGTTTTATCATTCTCTTAATTTAGAAGTTATGGGGGGGGGGACACTTTTTACCACTTTGGAAGCGTCTCTCGCGCAAACTATTCAGTTTAGAAAAAAATTATATTAGAAACCTCAACATCATTTTTAAAGACCTATCCATAGATACCCCACACGTATAGGTTTGATGAAAAAACAATTTTTGAGGATCAGTTCTAAGTATACCCCAAAAATAATTGTTTTTTTTAAATTTTTGTGTAAAAATCTTAATGCGGTTCACAGAATACATCTACCTACCAAGTTTCAACAGTATAGCTCTTATAGTTTCGGAAAAAAAAGGCTGTGACATACACGGACAGACAGACAGACAGACATGACAAATCTATAAGGGTTCCGTAGTTTTTTTACGGAACCCTAAAAAGCTTGTAAAAATACAAAGATTTCATGCTATGACCTTGTTTTCATATATTTTCATTTAATTCGATGACGATAAAAATAAAATAATGACTGAACGCTTATTTCAAAGGACACACGAAATGAATGAATTGTATGTAAGGTTGCCGAAATAATGCAAATATATTGTTTACAATATTTAAAAGAATATAACAATATCAATAGTTTTGAATCGATGTTTTTAGGGTTCCGTACCCAAAGGGTAAAACCGGACCCTATTACTAAGAAAAACAGAATAAAATAAATATTTAAGGGGGGCTCCCATACTACGAGAAACGTGTTTTTTTGCCGTTTTTATAGATAATGGTACGGAAACCTTCGTACGTGAGTCCGACTCGCACTTGGCCGATTTTTTAAGTTTTATACGTAGTTTGTAAATGGTTTGTAATTTGATGAAATGGCGTTTAAGGTAGATCGCTTGTGGCGCAAAATTATAATTTTTTGGTGTTTTTTGCCTATTACAGCTCATCAACACTTCTTCAGATAGCGAAAGTTGAGTTCGCGAGAACTAGGAGACTTAACACACATGTTTTAATTGATAGTATCTCACAAATATCATCAGTTTAGCTATGATACCCCACACACATAAACACATTTTTATAGTCGTTTCTTTTTGTTTAGGGGGTATCGTAGCTAAACTAATGATATTTGTGAGATACTATCAATTAAAACATGTGTGTTAAGTCTCCTAGTTCTCGCGAACTCATTTTTCGCTATCTGAAGAAGTGTTGATGAGCTGTAACGGGCAAAAAACACTAAAGAAATTGAATCTCGCGCCGCAAGCGTGAGCATTCACCTTAAATTGATTCGAGCGTGTCCAAGTGGCGGTGTGGTGAACCGGGATTTTGCGGCCGAAATACTATCTTCGTAATTACATAGGTAGTACTTACCTGTTTGTTTTTTCTTATGAGGAAGGACCTCTAAATCGTAAACGAAACGAAACGTCAGCAGAAGAAAAGTAAGGTGTTATTTAAAAAAGTTCTCAACTGTATTGCTTTCAGACACTGATTTATTTACCGTAAAGTTAACAAGTTTTTTGTGAAAAAATATATTTTTCAATACAAGCTTTTATAAAATTAGTGATCTTAACCGTGTGCTGATCAAAATGGGCCTAAACACGGCCAGTCTACTATTATCCATCGAGGAGTTCCGTTGTCCACCTTCCGTCTCCATCATCAGATCAGCTCGCTGTCACCATCATATTGTATTGTCATCGGAGCTTGATAGGTATGCACAATTTCAGCTTAATCGGTTGAGGATAACTGGCTTTAAAATTCAGTTGCAAGATTCCACCCGGACAAACATTGCAAATTAATATTTATAAAGCTTGTAAAAATCGCTTTATACGATAGTGGCTTCTTAGGATACCAAAGCGTTAGGTACCCAAGACATAGTCTACAATCGCAAGAGCCAAATAAATTCCAACTCAGACAAGTTCAAGTAAATTCAGAACAGCGGTCGCGGAACGAAAAGTAATATCATGAAAAACAATTACTTGCCGCGTGAAAATACAGAATCATACGTTCAACTTGAAGATAAAGTCGTTGCCGATATTTAGGTGATACAAAAAGTACAAAATTCTAAGTCATTAGAAGTTTTATCAAATTTTCAGTAGAAAACAGCTGCACTTTGTTATATTTTTTCACATGGTTAATGAACAGGTAGTTAGTACATTTTTGTACGTTTTCTTTACAGATAAAAGGTCGAGGAAAACATTATTATTTTTTCAGCACATAACACTGACTCCGCCATGAGGCTCCTCCTCCAAATAAGGCTAATCACCTGCTTAGTAGTAAGCTATCAATAAATAAAACTAGGTAGGTACTCACAATTATTTCTATCGCCAGCGAACAGCTTGTGGAATCTCAAAAAGTCGGGTCTCCCGCCGAAAAACTTGCCATTTTGGTTCAGGACTTCGCGAATAAGCTCCAGATTGTTGACGACCACGCACTTGGATGCTCCCAGCTTCAAGCTGAAGATGTCTCCGTACTCCTTCGCCAGTTCCGTAAACGCCTGAAACGGCGATTCGTGCTTGCCCAAAAGGTGTAAATTTCCAATTATGGGGAACGGGACTGGCCCGGGCGCGGTTTTCAAAATTGCGACTTTATTATCGCCATACTTGCTGGTCTTTTTTAGCGTTATGGTGTTCCCCTTGAAGAGTTTATACACCGCTAGCGCAACCACCACCAAAACAAGGATAACACTCATTTTCTTTAAAGAATTTTACGAGTGGCCACACTGGTTTTGACAGGAGTGTTGGCGGGAAGCGTGTGCTTGCCGTCTCGCACTGCGCTGTCCAGAGCCGCGTCCGCCATTTTATACCCCGTATTAGCATGTTCATGTATTCAATTTATGAACGACAACATTACGTGGCGATCTGAAATATGATTTTCAACTCTATCTCACTTATAATAAGAACAACTTAGTTGCAGATGACTTGGTTAATCCAGAATTTAGGATTATATAAGTGGTTCTGGGTACCTACCTAAGTATCACAGCGCGCAGTTTATTTTGACCTTAAAAACTGATTTTCTATGATGAGGTTTTAGCGCAGTTCATTGACATAGATACAGGTAGGTAGGTACATAGGCATAACTTGCTTATATATTTTCCTGTAATCTCAGGGTTTTAGGATTCCGCACCTCAACAGGAAAAAACGGGACCCTTAAAGGATCACTTTGCAGTAGGTACTTACTTTGTAGTACATACCTAGTCGTTTCTGTTAGTACTAACTTTCTTCAGTAGTAGAGCTTTTTTGTGAAAGAGTTCGTCTGGAGAAGTATTACCTCCATACCTCTATTTCTGCCGCAAAACAGTAGTGCTTGCATTGCTGTGTTCCGGTTTGAAGGGAAAGGGTGCCGGTGAAATTACAGGCACAAGAGACTTTTCATCTTTATAACGTTTTTTAATATATTTGGCAATATTTGGCTTTGATAATTTTTTCCAGAAACATATATAGGTAGGTACGTTAGTCAATTCTGAACAAGAATTTTGAATATGAACAAAATCAGTCAAGAGGTTGGCTAGATATAAAGGTGAGTTTTACTTGGCCACTTAGGCGAAGTCTGAAACCGTAATAGTTATCGAAAAGTGATGTTAGGAGTTACAGGCTTTCATTTAAATATAATAAGTTCAGCATTTAAAAAAAATATTCTCAGTTACCTTCTTATCGTGGAAATAGTGAATTTGTATATAAAAAAATACGTTTTTGGTTCTTTGTTTAAAGTATTATTTTATCTGTGGTAATTAAAAATAAATAAAATAAATAATACCTAATAATAATAATTCTGGATAGTTCACACAACATTGTCTAGACCCAAGCTAAGCAGAGCTTCTGTTATGGATACTAGATAACTGATATACTTAATACAATACATAGATTCATATTTAGATATTTTTTATTATACATATAAAATACCCAGAACACCCTGAACAAATATCTCCAGATCGTACAAATATTTGTTCCGAGGCGGGAATCGAACCTTCGCCCGCCGCGCCACAGAGGTCGTCGGAGAAAGAAAGACGATAAGACGAGAATATTTACTCTGACAAGGTTCCATCATATTCTGATAGACGCGTGAGTTAAATCTTTCGATAGTCGAGCGCATCATCGGGCACAGGCTAGTATAATATTATAAAGCAATTCTGTACATTTCCACAGAAGGGTCAGTCCCTTGAGGTTGCGAAAGTAGGCTAGCGTTTGAATATAGAACGACGCCTCAGTGGCGCCATCTTCGCATTTGAATTTCATCAGTTTTTTTTTATACAACTTGAATGACAGAACAAGCAGATGGCCCACCTTATGTTAAGCGGTAACCTCTGCCTATGAACAGTGCATTACCTCATAGGTCACGTCCACCTAGGACGCACCCTATGTGGCATGGCACTGCGCCCGCCACCCTGAGACATAAAGATGAAAAGTCTCATGTGCCTGTAATTTCACCGGCACCCTTACCCTTCAAACCGAAACACAGCAATGCGAGCACTACTGCTTTGCGGCAGAAATAGGTATGGTGGTAGTACTTCCCCGGACGAACTCTTAATGATAATCATCATTATTGCTGATAATAATGATTGATTATAATGGCTTCTGATGAGTGCTTCAAACAATTTCGCCAATGTCAAGTGATATTAGTATGCAATAAAATTATTCAAGTCGCTAGTCGTCAAAACCCAGTTTAAATAGGGGCAGAAAAACCGAGTTGGAAAATATCACGAAAAGACACTTAAATTTCACGACATCACTCAATGTGCTATTTATCCAAGTTAATGCCACCAAAAAGACACGAAATAACTCGAAAAAGCACATTAAAATGTAATTAAATCAAAATTATTTTATTATTATTTATTTATAATAGGTACACAGTAGGCAGCTCTCCAGGCAGCTCTCAGAGCTGTTTATCTTAGTCCTTATCAGTGCACTTTAAATGTTTGTCAAGTCTATTTTTGAAAATGTTTGAAAATGTTTGTCAAGTCTATTTTTAAAAGAATTCACTGAGGCGGCACTGATCACTGAGCCTGGTAGCCGGTTCCAAGTGCGCACGACGCGATTAGGCAATATGTGCAACCTCGGGTTGCTGGTACTTGGCCCGCGTTGCAGCTTCAGCGAGTGTCCCCTGAGTCCTATATTATTGTCCATGGTATATAGTGTCTGTGATAAATCTGTTATATTGTAGTGGCTGTTTAGGATCTTGTAGGTCTCTATCAGGTCTCCACGCTCTCTACGTTGCTGAAGGGTAGTTAATCCAAGTTCGTGAAGTCGTTCCTCACATGGAAGTGCTTTAAGACTAGGCACCATTTTCGTAGCCCTACGTTGTACTCGTTCGAGAAGGTTAATATCTTTTTTGAAGTACGGGCTCTAAATATGGAATGTATACTCTAATAATGGCCTCAGATATGACTTGTAAAGTTTTATAAACAACTCCCTGTTAATGCATGTGAAAGCCTTCCTTATTATGTACATTGTAGAGTTTGCACTATAAGACGAATAGTACCCCATCCTACCTTCTCAAGTAGAAGCATAGCTCTGACATAGTATTAGTTTGCTCTATAATACGAATAGTACCCCATCCTACCTTCTCAAGTAGAAGCATAGCTCTGACATAGTATTAGTTTGCTCTATAATACGAATAGTACCCCATCCTACCTTCTCAAGTAGAAGCATAGCTCTGACATAGTATTAGTTTGCTCTATAATACGAATAGTACCCCATCCTACCTTCTCAAGTAGAAGCATAGCTCTGACATAGTATTAGTTTGCTCTATAATACGAATAGTACCCCATCCTACCTTCTCAAGTAGAAGCATAGCTCTGACATAGTATTAGTTTGCTCTATAATACGAATAGTACCCCATCCTACCTTCTCAAGTAGAAGCATAGCTCTGACATAGTATTAGTTTGCACTATAAGACGAATAGTACCCCATCCTACCTTCTCAAGTAGAAGCATAGCTCTGACATAGTATTAGTTTGCTCTATAATACGAATAGTACCCCATCCTACCTTCTCAAGTAGAAGCATAGCTCTGACATAGTATTAGTTTGCTCTATAATACGAATAGTACCCCATCCTACCTTCTCAAGTAGAAGCATAGCTCTGACATAGTATTAGTTTGCTCTATAAGACGAATAGTACCCCATCCTACCTTCTCAAGTAGAAGCATAGCTCTGACATAGTATTAGTTTGCTCTATAAGACGAATAGTACCCCATCCTACCTTCTCAAGTAGAAGCATAGCTCTGACATAGTATTAGTTTGCTCTATAAGACGAATAGTACCCCATCCTACCTTCTCAAGTAGAAGCATAGCTCTGACATAGTATTATTTTATCTGTACTCTGACACACATTTTCTGTTCGTATAAAAAACCGTTCAAGTGCGAGTCAGACTCGCGGGGAGAGGGGGGTACTTGCAGTACAAGTAGTAACCATAGTAACCAAACCAATCAATCTTATTACAGGTCAGTCCCTGAGGTATGGGAGCGGTACGGGAGGGGTGTTTTTGTTACGTTAAAATGAAGCGTAGCTTCATATTATCTGATAATTTGAGAGACGAAAACACCCCTCCCGTACCGCTCGCATACCTCAGGGACTGACTCAGCTAAGCGCTAAAACACGAATATATTCCATTTCATGTGGGATTTTAAAGATTTAGGATTTTCATTTAGTAGTAGTACCATAGAATAAAATTTTTGTACCTAGAGCTTTTTTGTGAAAGAGTTCGTCCGGGGAAGTACTACCACCGTACCTATTTCTGCCGCAAAGCAGTAGTGCTGGCATTGCTGTATTCCGGTTTGAAGGGTATGGGTGCCGGTGAAATTACAGGCACATGAGACTTTCCATCTTTATGTCTCAGGGTGGCGGGCGCAGTGCAATGCCACATAGGGTGCGTCCTAGGTGGACGTGACCTGTCAGGTAATGCACTGTTCATAGGCAGAGGTGGGCCATCTGCTTGATGCCAAGTTGTATAAAAAATAAAATCAAATTAAAAAAAAGGTTTTCATAGATTTTGGTATTTTCAGCAATAAGTCAAGCATCCAGAAAGTATCATTTGGTGAAGTGGAACTGATGAAGAAGACCAGAGATGGCCATTGGAACTACTCAATGATGAGTATTTCACGGGTGGCGATATGTTTGACTTTCCAATATTCGATTGAGCTGTAATTTGGCATACCTGTCTAGTTCCGATGACAATACAATATAATGGTGACAGCGAGCTGATCTGATGATGGAGACGGAAGGTGAACAACGGAACTCCTCGATGGATAATAGTAGACTGCCCGTGTTTAGGCTCATTTTGATCAGCACACGGTTACGATCACTAATATTATAAAAGCTTGTATTGTATTTTTATTTTTCATAAAAATCTTATTTTACAAACAAAACCAACATTATAGCTTACAATACACATGTCGACCTCTGAGGCGCGGCGGACAAAGGTTTGCCCGCGACGCAGAATCCGGGTTCGATTCCCGCCTCGGAACAAATATTTGTACGATCTGCAGATATTTGTTCAGGGTGTCCTGTGTATTTTCTTATAATAAAAATATCTATCTATGTAATGTATTGTATTAAGTATATCAGTTATCTAGTACCCATAACACAAGTTCTGCTTAGCTTGGGGCTAGATAATGTTGTGTGAACTGCCAGCATTATTTATTTATTTATTTATTTATTTATTTAATGACCTGTATTCTCCTTTCTGAATGCACATGCTTGACTTTAATTGAGTGTCCTAACGGGATTTCCCCAAGCTATCTACTCCTTAGAAACTATGACTCTAGCTAGATATTCGGGCGTCTGGTCGAAGCGTGACCCGAGAGCTGGCTCTTATCTGGCTCAACGCGTTAGTATTGCCATTCAGCGTGGCAATTCAGCCAGCATCTTAGGGATGCTTCCGTCTGGTAGTGATATCGATCAGTTGAGCTACCTTTAGATCGTTAGCAACGTCTTCAGATAGCTTAACTTTTTAATTTGTATTTTTTTTTAATTTTGTTCATAATTTACTTGTATTAATTGTATTATTATTATTTCTCAATGGGTCTCGTTTCACAGTGGGTTGCACCATAGAGGAATATAGACGTGACAAGTGGTGAGCTCATCGCCGCCATTGCTTCCCACGACTGAAACGGCTAACGCTATCTTCCAGTAATAACACATTCCATAATAAGCTAGCAGCCAGAACAAATCTTATACCAACGAATCTTATCAAGAAGTCCAGGTAATCCCTTAGTCGGCTCTTACGACATCCACGGGAGGAGGGGTCTATTCTTAGGCCGGACACAGTTAAGAATAGTCCCATATAATAGTATAGTTTTAATAAAGTTAGTCAAGCCGTAAAAAGTCTCCGTGAAGTCATAACCCAGTTTAAATGGTGGCAGTAAAACCAAGTTTTTGCAGAAAAATCCACCAATTGCGTTACAATCCTCTTTGTATACGTCCGGTCCTTTTGCCCTTCTTCTTCTTCTTCTTATAATGGCTTCTGAGGAGCGCTCCAAACAATTTTGCCAATGTCAAGAGATGTAATTATATTTTTTATAGTCAAGTCGTCAAGTCATAGCTCAGTTTAAATAGCGTAGAAAAACCTAGTTTTTGTTGGGAAAAAAACCACCATTTCGAAAAGACAAGCAATACACCTACACATGTGCCACATGTGCTATTTATCCAAGTTACACTGGATAAAATGCCATCAAAATTACACGAAATAATTAGAAAAAACATGAATATATAATTAAATAAAAATAAACAGACGTTTCTTTCAATAATGCCAGGTTGAAATCCCCTTTTGTCCTGACTTAATAGATTTATAATTTGACGGGCCGTGACTTTCTAATCGTTCAACTGACGATTGACGCATGTACGCAGTCATTGACGGGATAAATTATTATAATCTATGGAAATCTGTCAACACAAGGTGTGGCGCGGATGGGTGACGTGCGAAAAGGAATATATACGAAACAAGCTTTTGAAATAAACAATGCTTTTATATATATAATTCTTTTTATAGGAGCCTTTAGCCCGCGGGTTCGCATGCGTGATGCAATAGAAATGCATCAACCTCCATGCATCCATAGGACGCTGGTTCATATTCATATTGCGGACAAAAACTACAATATATACCATTGCGGATGTGATCTTGAAAATGAGTTCAGATGTGTGTTTTCTCAGGAATAGATTGGTAAATATATAAAATATTTCGTATTATAAAGTATTAAAGTAACCATCCACGTCACCCACCCGACATACCTCCAAACCTTCCCGACTCTTCCACCGGTTCGTCCAGGTATTATGCCGGCACGTTATGCGATAAAGGCGCGTTAGGGTAGAGACTGAGCGCTCTGTAAGGACCCCGTAAGCGTGAAGGTACCTATGTAGGTATGATATGAAACCTCTGTGGCGCGGCGGGCGAAGGTTGACCTGCGACGCAGGAGGTTGCGGGTTTGATTCCCGCCTCGGAAGAAATATTTGTGTGATCGCAGATATTTGTTCAGTGTGTGTGACCGCAGATATTTGTTCAGGGTGTTCTAGGTATTTTCTATGTATAATAAAAATATATCAATCTATGTAATATATTGTATTAAGCATACCAGTTATCTAGTACCACCCTAGTACTTTTGTTACCCATAACGCAAGATCTGCTTAGTTTGGGGCTAGATAATGTTGTGTGAACTGTCCAGCATTATTTATTTATTTATTTATATTAATTAATTGTTGATGTTCTTAGGGTGGACGGACGCTTTGGCGTAAGGGCTACAGCCACACATTTGAGAAAAATAACAAATTTTCGTCGCTTTGGCGATGTTCTCATAGAAAATGTCCGGGCTCGGTGACGTGAGTGGAAGAAGATGAAACCGTTGCCAGAGATTCTGATCACAGTTGTATGCCCGATTTTGATGCTTTTACGGTAGCGAAAATCATGGAAGAATTAAAAAAGGCTGTATGTGATGACTACGGTCCGATTCAACAAATTTTCGAAATGCATGTTAAAGAGTTCCGTAAAAATACAGAATATGACGAATTAATTCCAACTTTTGATTCAGTCAAAGATACTTTGTATAGAGCAAGAAAAAAGCATTTGGAAGTACATGCTACAGTTTTCAAGACTTTAGAGACAGTTGTATTGCCACGAAGATTAAATGAAAACTTTTTACTAATAGAAGACGGTTCTATTGATAAAATAATCGTTTTCTGTAGTAATGAAGCCAAATACACTATAAAGAGAGTGTCTGATTACTATGCTGACGGAACATTTAAAGTGGCCCCAAAACCGTTCGTGCAAATCTACTCACTTCATGGGGAAATTGGTGGTAATCCGATTATCGTTCCCTTGGTATTCGGTCTATTACCCAACAAACAAGAAACAACATATGAGAGATTATTTACGCTACTACGACAGCACTTGCCACAAATGAATCCACTACATTTCCATAGTGATTTTGAAATGGCCGCAATGAATGCCTTCCAGAAAGTATTTCCATGTGTAACAATACACGGATGTTTTTTCCATTACGCTCAGGCTTTACGTAAAAAAGCAAAGACAGTAAATGTATTTAATACCAAAGAACAGAAGGAAACAATAGCATTATATACAGTAACGAATGTTAGTTCCACATCTGCCACCGGCAAATATTCCTGAGGGCTTCCTTTCGATTAATTTTGAAATTTCTTCTGACAACACATCTGCCTGGAATGATTTCGTTGACTACTACGTTAAACAGTGGATGAGATATGATACATTAGCAATTATGAGCTGTTACGGAAGACCTCATCGAACCACAAATGTCGTAGAAGGATGGCATTCCAGATTAAATAAGATCGTCGGGTCTAAAAAACACATCTTTTCCCTATCATAAAAATTCTGAACGACGAAAGTGTCCATTGCGATTACAACGTTAGAATAAATAACATGCATGTAACAATTTCCAAAAAACAATTAAACAAATTTAAATTGAGAGACGAACGTATAAAGAAGATCACAGATGATTATTTAACAAATCGGATCCATGTAAAGACTTGTTTAGTAAGACTCAGCAAAGTGCGATTTTTAACATAACTACCCAACTATGAACTATATTAATAATAATTGATCGTTGTTAATGGTTTCTTTATTTTACTTTTATTTTCTATAAGGATTACAATTTTACCAATTGTATTATTACAATACACTACAATATTCTTTATTGCACAAAGAAAATACCTACAATATCAATTAAAAAAGTAAGATTAGTGCCGATTTTCACACTTTGCCAACTGTTACTTTAATAACTTCTTGACTGTACACAAGCACACAAAAGTTCGACAGCCCGCGAAAATATACTAGAATTAATTTAATAGTCGTCAAAACGCTAATGATTGCATCAAAATTAAGAAAGTCGGCAGTATGCGAAAGTCGTCGATAAGCGATTAATTGCATAGAAGTTTCCTAAAGTCGGCACTCCGCTATTACCTGTATTGAATACTGCAAAAGTCGGCAAAGTGCGAAAGTCGGCACTAAGCTCCTAAATCCTCAAATGGGCCTCTTTTACTGTGGGTTGCACCATCGTAGGAAATCGACAAGACAAGTGGTGAGTTTATCGCCGCCAGTGATTTCCACGACTGACTCTACAACAAGCTGCAAAAATCCCATACAAAAGTACTTTCCGTTTTTCCAGTTTTCCAGGCAATTTTTCCACAATGTTTTTCTGGCTATCTTTCCCTAAAATCCTAATTGAACATTAAAATCTTTCTGTGTGCTATCAATATATATAAAATCGTTGCGTGTCTGACTGACTGACTGACTGACTATCAACGCACAGCCTAAACCATAAGTCCTAAGACCTGAAATTTGGAGGGTACGTTCCTTTCGTAGTCTAGATGCACTAAGAAAGAAATTACAGAAATTCAACCCCTAAAGGGGTGCAGCGGGATGTTTAAGTTTGTATGGAAAAGTACACGCGGACGAAGTCGCGGGCATTCCACTAGAAATAAATAAAATAAATTATTTCAAAAAATAACATGATGTACTTACTATTCCAAAACAATATTAATAACATGATATACTTACTATGCCAAAACAACATTAATAACATGATGTACTTACTATGCCAAAACAACATTAATAACATGATGTACTTTCTATGCCAAAACAACATTAATAACATGATGTACTTACTATGCCAAAACAACATTAATAACATGATGTACTTACTATGCCAAAACAACATTAATAACATGATGTACTTACTATGCCAAAACAATATTAATAACATGATATACTTACTATGCCAAAACAATATTAATAACATGATGTACTTACTATGCCAAAACAACATTAATAACATGATATACTTACTATGCCAAAACAACATTAATAACATGATGTACTTACTATGCCAAAACAACGTTAGTAACATGATGTACTTACTATGCCAAAACAACATTAATAACATGATGTACTTACTATGTCAAAACAACATTAATAACATGATGTACTTACTATGCCAAAACAACATTAATAACATGATGTACTTACTATGCCAAAACAATATTAATAACATGATATACTTACTATGCCAAAACAATATTAATAACATGATGTACTTACTATGCCAGAACAACATTAATAACATGATGTACTTACTATGCCAAAACAATATTAATAACATGATGTACTTACTATGCCAAAACAACATTAATAACATGATGTAATTACTATGCCAAAACAATATTAATAACATGATGTACTTACTATGCCAAAACAACATTAATAACATGATGTACTTACTATGCCAAAACAACACTAATAACATGATGTACTTACTATGCCAAAACAACATTAATAACATGATGTACTAACTATGCCAAAACAATATTAATAACATGATGTACTTACTATGCCAAAACAACATTAATAACATGATGTACTTACTATGCCAAAACAACATTAATAACATGATGTACTTACTATGCCAAAACAATATTAATAACATGATATACTTACTATGCCAAAACAATATTAATAACATGATGTACTTACTATGCCAAAACAACATTAATAACATGATGTACTTACTATGCCAAAACAATATTAATAACATGATGTACTTACTATGCCAAAACAGCATTAATAACATGATGTACTTACTATGCCAAAACAATATTAATAACATGATGTACTTTCTATGCCAAAACAACATTAATAACATGATGTACTTACTATGCCAAAACAATATTAATAACATGATGTACTTACTATGCCAAAACAACATTAATAACATGATGTACTTACTATGCCAAAACAATATTAATAACATGATGTACTTACTATGCCAAAACAACATTAATAACATGATCCCCCCTTCCTCCCGGACCCCTGAGGTGTTCAGACGTGTTTTAAGTTGGTCCATATATAAATTTTAATTTGAATTAAATACAATTTGCGTTCGAAAAATCAACGCATAATAATAGGAGTGCATAACTGTTGAGTAGGTTGAACGCATCGCCCAGCCGGTCGAGTGAGTCACACACACATCACACTACATTTATCTACGTGTGCGTGCGCCGTGGCACCGCCCCGCTGTGACGTCACTTGGTGGGCGTTTTTGGCGAGAGTACTTTCATTACACCTCCGTGCGATTTCTTATCGCCTGGTACTACTCGTCACTCTGCGTGTCAGAAAATAAGACACGGCTGCCGAGCCTTGCGGACAGCCTACTACTTACACGTCTACGTACCACCAACGTCCTTTACAAGCGGATTACCTGCCAACTCTTTTGGTCACTGTGCTGCTGGTACTACTGTAGGCGTTCAACTGTGAGCTAAGTGGCCTGGTACTCTGCAATGCATAAACACATCGACGTTGATTTTTAAATACTGAATACACTCCAAACTCATCACCGCGTCATTTCTAACCACCTGTAAATACGTAGGTATACCTACTAGAGATGAATACCCAACGCACCCCACCAGCAGCTGCTGCCACTGATAAAACCACCAATACCCCACGCAGTAAGCGACCGCGACCAATTTACTCACCAGAAAAAGTCGACGAGGTCGAAAATCAATGCGAAATAATGGCAATGCTTACCTCCTGGAAAACTGAGCAGGAGGCGGTCTTATCGAAAATTATTTCTGACGTCGCGGAAATTAAGGCTGAAATCAGGGAAGTACATAAAACTAACTCTGAGATAGAAAAGACATTAGATTTTGTTTGTAAAAATTATGAAGATCTAAAAATAAGAGTGGAATGTCTGGAAAAACGTCGTGAAGAACGTGATAACCATTGGGATAAACTGGAAGATAAGATTGAGGAGCTAGAAAGAAATGCTAGAAGTACCAGTATAGAAATAAGAGGGATTCCTGTGAAACAAAATGAAACCAAAGGAGAACTTTTGAGTATTGTGGATAACTTACACAACAAAATTAAGGTGCAGGTAGAACGTGGGTTTATTAGAAACATATACCGCACTAAAGAGAAACCTAACGGAGAAAGACCTATTGTAATGGATGTAACTACACCTATAAAAAAATACAACATCCTAAAGGCAGTTAAAGAATATAACTACCACCATATTGGCGATAAACTTAATACCATGGCGATAGGACTAGAGGGCAAGAAAGCCCCTATTTACTTATCAGATTTTTTAACCCTGAAAGCTAAACGGATCTACTTTCTTGCTAGAGAAGTTGCCAAAAGCAATGGGTACAGATACTGTTGGTCGACTAATGGTAAAATTTTTCTAAGGAAAGCTGAAGGTTCGCCACTGATTTCGATCACCAGTGAAGTGCAGCTCGAAGACCTGAAACAAAAAAAGTGACTTTTTGGGAATCTCATAGAAGATGTGCATGTTATTACATATTCTATTATTTTAAGTATTATGTATTCTAGTTTAAGCTATATAACCGTAAGCGCTATTATACTTACACGTATATACTCGTACTCAGTTACAAAAAGCACTAAAGAACACTCTAATCTCCTTACAACCATCAGCAGTCTAATCGTAACTAATCCTGGGAACTCTCCCAGGAATGTCTTTTACAGCGCCCAAAAATATATCTTTGAATATGGATAACACCATTCAACAAAATGAAATATGTGATCATATCGATGACCTCTCAGTTGCGAAGGTTCATGAATGTGTTCCAGAAACATGTAAATCACTCATTGATACTAGTGAAAAAGCATTGATTATACTCACACAAAATATTCGATGCATTTACAAGAACTTTGACTCGTTTGAACTTCTGCATGCTAGATTGGGATTTAAATGTGACATTTTGATATTGACAGAGTGCTGGATTAATGAAGATAAACCATTCCCACAAATACCAAACTATAATATGGCATTCACGAAGAATTGTATCAATAAAAATGGTGGTATAGTTATATATTTTAAATGTTCTATAAATTGTACCATAGAAGAACCAGACTTTCAAGATTCAAATTGTCTTGTTTTAAGAATGGGTAACAATATTGCGATTATAGCCCTTTACAGGTCACCATCCTTTACTCATATAGACAATTTTTTGAACTCTTTAGATTCCGTATTAGGTTCCGTTAAAAACTATCCCACAATTACCGTTTTAGGAGATATCAACATTGACATACAACCTGACAACTTTGACAGACATTCTCCTAGCTACCTGGAATTACTAGCTACACATGGTTTGCTCCCAGGTCACACATTAATTACTAGAGGAGAAAAATGTTATGACCACATAATATTAAAAAGTAAGAATGAATGTTCAACGGTCATACTTCAAACCTACTTGACTGATCATTGTCCAGCACTACTTAGTATCACCAAAACGGGAAAGATGATTGCTCCTAAAAAACTAATTTCTAAAACTAATATGAATACTGTCATTGATAAACTGAATGTTACAGATTTCTCACAAATATTAAACATAATGGATGCTAATGCTGCGGCAGAATTACTAGTTAATAAACTTATGGAAATAGTTAGAGTAAGTACTCGTATTTTTAAAGTTCCACAAAATCAACGCATTATAAAACCCTGGATCACGCCTGGCCTGCTCAGATGTATTAGAACACGTGACAGAATGCACTTACAGTTAAAGCACACCCCTAATAATAAAGTATTAAAACTATCATATGCGAGATACAGGAACTTCTGTAATAAAATATTAAAGAGAATTAAAGTAGAATATGAAAGAAGTGAATTAGAAAAACATAAGAAAAATATTAAAAAAACATGGCAGACGATACGACAAATAACATATACAGCGAAATATAAAAAAAGCAGTGACACTTTGCTAAATATAACACCAAACGCTCAACTTTCGGTAGATTCTGTTAACGATTACTTTGTGAATGTTGGCAAAAATTTAGCATCTAAAATTCAATTAAATGACAGCGGTCCGGGTAACAATGCGAATGGATTGAACAGCTTACCTTCGCAGTTCAATTCAATTGGTATGATATCAGTTGATGAGGCTGAAATATACAATATAATCACTGGAATGAAAAATGATTGTGCTGTTGGATACGATGGTATCTCAACAATATTTATAAAATACTGTAGTCCTGTATTGGTTCCATTGATAACACATATTTGTAATGTTAGCATGACAACTGGAACTTTCCCAAAGGCTTTTAAGACCTCCATTATTACACCAGTTCATAAAGGTGGCAATGGGGACAGTGTCGCAAACTATAGACCAATATCAGTCCTAACTGCTCTCTCTAAGATTCTAGAAAAAGTGATTAGTAAGAGGCTCACGTCATACTTGGAATCATTTAATATACTGTCACCTGCCCAATTTGGTTTTAGAGCAGCACGATCAACTGAAGGAGCCGTTACAGGCCTTGTGGATTTTATAGGAGATAATATAGACAAAAAAAGAAAGGTAATAGGTATATTTTTGGATCTAGCGAAAGCTTTCGACACTGTCTCCATTCCCATACTAATAAAAAAGTTAGAATTGATTGGTGTGCGTGACAGTTCTCTGAACTTACTCTCCGACTACCTAACGGACAGAACACAAAAAACTAAAATAGGAGAACTCATCAGTCGGGAGCAAGCAATAACCTATGGTGTTCCACAGGGTAGCGTACTTGGACCCAGCCTCTTCTTGGTTTATGTAAACGATTTGTGTAATTTAAAACTAAAACATGGTCAGATGTTCTCGTACGCAGATGATACTGTACTTATCTTTGAAGGTAGTAGCTGGGATGAGGCCAGGGCACGTGCAGAAGAGGGATTGAAAATTGTTATGACGTGGCTGCAAGAAAATCTATTGTCGCTAAATATTAATAAAACAAAATTTATGTCGTTCACGAACCCACGCAGTAAAACACCTATACTAACTATCAAAGCACATACGAATTGCGCGCACGGTTCTTGTGATTGTCCGGTATTAGAACAGGTTCAAGATATAAAATACCTAGGAATTATTATTGATGAGAAACTAAATTGGAAAAAACACATTAAAGTACTCACAGGCCGTGTGCGCAAACTGATTTATGTATTTAAAAACCTAAGAGATGTAGCCGGTCGTGTATTACTCATTAATGTTTACAATTCCCTATGTCGATCCATTTTAACTTATTGTAACACCGCTTGGGGAGGTGCTTGCATCACATACATGTTGCAACTAGAACGTGCGCAAAGAGCCGTGCTGAAAGTTGCTACATTTAGACCTTATAGATTTCCGACAGTGGACCTATATTCTGACTGTGAAGTTCTGACTGTTCGTAAGTTATTCGTATATAATATCATTTTGTCGCAACATAAAAAGGTTGATGTGAGGGATAACTTATCTACTGGTAGACGAAGAAAGGATAGAATTATAGCTAAACCTACTGTTAAAACTGTGTTTGCTAAACGCCAACAAACGTTTTTAGGTCCACTCCTGTATAATAAAGCCAATAAAGCAATAAAGGGCTTGGTGAACGTTAACCAGATGGAATGCAAGAAAGCTTTGACAGGATGGCTTCTTGCACTTAATTATGAGGAAACGGAGAAGCTACTTAAAGTAATTCAGTGAATAAATCAAAGTTATTAAAAGAATCACTTCCAATCACATACGCAACACATACATACACACATACCAGCAAAAACCCTCTCCGCTACATACCTACATTAGTATAGCTCAGATAAATGTCACAATGTGTTTGTAGTAACTATAATATTCATAAATGTCACCAATGTATATTATTATTTTGAGATTAGTAAATTTCACATGTATTTTGTTCTTACTATACGAGTAAAATTACTAAATATCACAAATGTAGTGCCTACCTACTTACTATAAAATTATTCAATGTCGCAAATGTATTTAGTTAGTATTGGATTTAATAATGTTCTGGATGATATCCAGCATTCAATCAGTATTATCTAGATAAAACTAGTTAAAATTATTAATCAAGTAGGTATATACATCATAATAATTCAAATGCAAGTTGATTTAATTTAATTTATAATTACAAAAATTTTCATTACAAAGATGATTACGATCTAAAGTTCAGTTAATTTCATTAATTTATACGTAAATATGTATCTGTTTATGATGAAATTTGTAGGTATTTGTTATAATTTGTTAACCAATTTTGTTAATTTAAATATTATTGTAACCAGGTACTTACTAGACAGTACTTGGGTTTAAATAGTGAAACCTCATAATGGCTACCCAATAGTACCTAATATGGAAGGTTACGCAGTGTCTACAACACAAGTCTAGCACTTAGTGTAGATACTGTAACTAATATCTACGTAGTACAAGCCATTATAATGTGAGTCTTATTATAGTTAGAATATATTTTGTATTGCTTGTTTATTTTTGGGAATAAATAAATTTTTATAAATTTTTTAATGTACTTACTATGCCAAAACAATATTAATAACATGATGTACTTACTATGCCAAACCAACATTAATAACATGATATACTTACTATGCCAAAACAATATTAATAACATGATGTACTTTCTATGCCAAAACAACATTATTAACATGATGTACTTACTATGCCAAAACAATATTAATAACATGATGTACTTTCTATGCCAAAACAACTTTAATAACATGATGTACTTACTATGCCAAAACAATATTAATAACATGATGTACTTTCTATGCCAAAACAACATTAATAACATGATGTACTTACTATGCCAAAACAATATTAATAACATGATGTACTTACTATGCCAAAACAACATTAATAACATGATATACTTACTATGCCAAAACAACATTTTTCGAAAATCGAATTGTCGAAAATCCCAAGCTCACTGAGCGTATTGAGCCTTTTTTCACCGCACCGCTCGCCATCGGCAGGGGATTCATCCCCCCACCTTAGAGCCAGCGTGGTCTCCGACTGTGCGGTTTCAGAGATACTTCCTTCCAACTTCTACAGTATGCGGTTCTTCAAAAGGGGTGTTTGGAAATTTTTAAGGGGTGATGCCTCTTGTATTGCAGGCGTCCATAGGCTACGGTAGCCGCTTTATGTTTTCACTTATTTCTGCCGCCAAGCAGTAGTGCTTGCATTCCAGTTTGAAGGGTGCCAGTGAAATTTCAGGCACGTGAGACTTTTATCTTTATGTCCCTGGGTGGGGTGCGCAATGCAATGCCACATAGGGTGCGTCCTAGGTAGGCGTGACCTGTGAGGATTAATGTAATGCATTGTTAAAGGTATACGTTACCGCATAACATCAGGTGGGCCATCTGTTAGTTCCACCAATAAAGCAGTTAAAAAAAACATTGGAACTGTGAGCTGATCAAAATGAGCCCAAACACTGTCAGACTATTATCCACCGAGGAGTACCGTTGTCCACCTTCCGTCTTCTTTCATCATCAGATCAGCTCGCTGTCACCATAATATTGTATTGTCATCGGAACTTGACAGGTATGCCAAATTGCAGCTCGTTTGTTCGAGGATAACTGCTTTAAAATTCAGTTTCCAGATTTGTATCCCAAAGACAGGAAGCTAAGTTATATAAGCTTGTAAAATAGGTAGATATTATATTAAGCTAAGTTATATAAGCTTGTAAAATAGGTAGATATTATATTAAGCTAAGTTATATAAGCTTGTAAAATAGGTAGATATTATATTAAGCTAAGTTATATAAGCTTGTAAAATAGGTAGATATTATATTAAGCTAAGTTATATAAGCTTGTAAAATAGGTAGATATTATAAATATCCAGAAATATCAACAGCAAAGTCTGTATATTAAAATAAGATATGTAACGCCAAATTATACGCAAACCTACTGACTTATTTATGTATTAAAATGATTGTCACAAAAAACCTATCCAAATTTCCACTTACCGATTCGGTTGCCATCATAGACTTGAATTTTCGTTGCCATGCTGTCTGAAGCTGTTTTTTTACTTTTAGGTAGCATAGATTTACGCGGACTTAATCCGCCATTTTTGAACGAAACGTTGACATTTTATATAATTAGGTACATTATAATGTTTTTCGAGTTATTTCATGTTATTTTGGTGGCATTTTAACCGGTGTAATAGGATAAAAAGCACATGTGTGCTGTAGTTAAATATAACTTTATGCGTGTCTTTTCGAAATGGTGGATTTTGTTCTTCTAAATCTTCAAATTGTGCATAAACTACAAATAAAGATGACTTAAAAGAAGAAGAATATATATTTATTTGTCATACACAGATACACGTATTAAACTAAGAAGAAACAGATATGACGGTACGAGGTGTAACTCAAGTAAACAAAATGGCTCTGCCTCAGCATGAGTTGGTTGACAGCAAGCTAGCAACCAACGCTGGTCTTCCGGCAGAACCACTTGTTGAAGACTTGACATGTCTTCCTCTCGCAGACACCAGGGTTTTATGAAAACCAGCGTACAATGAATAGAATCTAGGGTGCAACGGGGCTCCGAAATGTTGTCGGTGCATAATACAACACATAACTGGTGCATGTTCATCAATAGTTCAAACTGATTATAAATACCGACATGACCAGTCGCAAACATAATTCATCAGAAACTTGCCATTCAACACAAAATCATGACAACCTCCCCATTAGCAACTACAAATACAGCCCTGAAAGTATTCTTCAGAATCAGACCCAAAAACTTTACTTTGACAGAACCATACTTACTGACAAGACTGTACATTACAATAGACCATACAGTTATTGACAAAGAACATAAGACTGCACAACTTATCGACATCGCCATCCCCAACACGCATAACTTACAGACTACAATAACCGAAAAACTAAGTAAATACACAGACTTGAAAGACGAAATAACACGCATGTGGAAACTGCAAAAAGTAACTATCATACCCATAGTATTGTCAACAACAGGAGTCATACGCAAGCAACTTCACCAGTCTCTTCGCATACCTATTTCTGCCGCAAAGCAGTAGTGCTCGCATTGCTGTGTTCCGGTTTGAAGGGTAAGGGTGCCGGTGAAATTACAGGCACATGACTTTTCATCTTTATGTTTAAGGGTGGCGGGTGCAGTGCAATGCCACATAGGGCGCGTCCTAGGTCGACGTGACCTATGAGGTAATTCACTGTTCATAGGCAAAAGTTACCGCTTAACATAAGGTGGGCCATTTGCTTGTTCCGTCATTCCAGTAGTATAAAAAAAAACACTAATCTTATCGAAACCAAATCACTCTATTGACTCTGATGGTTTTGAGTATAAAATATGTATGTTAGCTAAGGTATATATTTATATGTTTAGGTATAATTTTACTAAAGGTCCACTATGGACCATTCTACTCGTATATGGGGTGAGACGCGTTACCTTGCCGTAACACAGTTTTTTAACTAGCACGGAAGGCTAAGTTCTCTTATTTTCATATACTTACGAACATATTGAATTATGTTTTGTTGTACCTATTCTAAGTGAAATAAACTTATCTTTAACTTTCCAAGACTTACCTACTAGCCTACAAAAAGCAGTCGTTTTAAATACATGCCGGAAAACTAGGAGATTCTTGCAAACTGACCAACTTTACGCCACGTCTCAACAGAATCAACAACAAACAACCCATATAATAACCATGACACTTGGCCTAGTCCCGTAAGTGCTCATTATTACCGGATTCTTAAAGCCGAGATGAAATTGCACATAACTAGAAAAATATTAATTATCGTCCCGATACCTAGTCGTTTCAGTGAATGGACTGATAGCGAAGAGCCTCGACCATTACCATCAAGGGTCAGATTCAGAAGGCGGTACTCCTGGACTCGGCACGCATAGTCAGGAGGTTCCTCTCTCTGCAGCCCTAGCCCCGACCGTTTGGGCCTCGCTCCGCGGTCGGTGGTTCCTCTCTCTGCAGCCCTAGCCCCCGACCGTTTGGGCCTCGCGCCGCGGTCGGTGGTTCCTCTCTCTGCAGCCCTAGCCTCCGACCGTTTGGGCCTCGCTCCGCGGTCGGTGGTTCCTCTCTCTGCAGCCCTAGCCCCGACGGTTTGGGCCTCGCTCCGCGGTCGGTGGTTCCTCTCTCTGCAGCCCTAGCCCCCGACCGTTTGGGCCTCGCTCCGCGGTCGGTGGTTCCTCTCTCTGCAGCCCTAGCCTCCGACCGTTTGGGCCTCGCTCCGCGGTCGGTGGTTCCCCGTTTTGATTTATATTTGTTACTATTATATAATGTTCTTTATACTATTTATTTTTTGTAGATAGTATTACTTTATAGTGAAAACTTATTTTTAACGCCTTTTTTTATTTTAACTATGATAGACCCTCGATTGACCCCGATCTCACCTGTTGGTAAGTGACGATGCGGCCGACGTTGGAGCACGAAGGTCTAGAAGGCACCTATTCACTCTAGCATTAAAAAGACCCATATTATAGTTTTCAAGAAAGACAGACGACGGCACCTTGTTCCATTCCTATAGCAGTTCGCATTACAAAGGTGGAACCGAAACGCTTAGTGCTAATTGCGGGTATACTGATGAGGTAAGGATGGTACTGAGCCGAGCGCCTGCTTGTCGTGTGATGAAAATGAGGTGGTGGGATCAGATCATGTAGCTCAAGGTCACATTCCCCGAAATGTCAACTGAGGTTTCCCGCTTGGTGGGAACCCACATGTGTCGCTTCAAGAAAAATGTTCATAAATTCCTTCAGGGTAGGCAGCGCATCGACAATACCCCCGGTGTTGCCGGTGTCTATAAGCGACGGTGACCACTTCACATCAGGTTCACATCACGTATGCTAGTTAGCCTATTTTATTCAGATTTAAAAAAAAGGAAAAAAAAAATTAGTAACCTATAGAAATCGAAAGGCGACTTTACGGCGATGCTCGAGAATCCGCAAATAAATATTCGATTAGATTGTAAATAAATTAGTGTGATAATAATAATAATGGGCTTTTTTTCTTTTTTTTTTACATACATAATTATATACATATGTTTGGCCATGATCTCACCTGTTAGTAAGTGACGATGTGGCCGAAGATGGAGCACAAAGGTCTAGAAGGCACCTTTCACTCTAGCCATGAAGAAACCTAGATTATAGTTTTCAGGAAAGACAGACGACGGTAGTGTATTCCACTCCTTAGCAGTTCTTACGTTCTTTGCGCCGCGCGGACTACGCGCGGACGATGTCGCGGGCGGGATAGCTAGTACAACATAGTTTGTCATCCTTTTCTTTCACAACAGCCATTACGTAGAATTTTAAAATGAGAGCGATTTTTAAATTTTTATAAAGCAGGTTAGTGAATAATTTATTACATAGAAGTTTCTCGAAAATTTGAGTAAAAACAGCTTTTGTGTGAGGAAAACGTTTATTATGAAAACGTTTATTAATAAATGGAGGAAAACGCTTCGGGCTACATTTCGGGAAATGAACCATAATCTGATCCCACCATCTCCTTTTCATCACACGACAAGCAGGCGCACGGCTCAGTACCATCCCTACCTCATCAGTATACCCGCAATTCGCACTAAGCGTTTCGGTTCCACCTTTGTAATGTGAACAGCTAAGGAATGGAACAAGTTGCCGTCGTCTGTCTTTCCTGAAACTACAATACGGTTCTCTTCAAGGCTAGAGTAAATAGGTGCCTTCTAGACCCTCGTGCTCCAACGTCGGCCGCATCATCACTTACCAACAGGTGAGATCGCGGTCAATCGGGGGTCTATCATAGTTTAAAAGAAACGCTTGATTTTGTCCAATTTCTACACGACTGTTTTTTTTAATGTAATAAGGTGACAAACAAGCAGACGGCCCGCCTGATGTAGAGCAGTCACCGCCGCCCATGGACATCTGCAACACCCACGGTATTGCAAACGCGCTGCCTACCATTAAGAGCCCTATTGATATTTCTCTTGAATTTACCCATATTGTAGCCCTGTGGGAAGACATCCAACGGGAGCTCATTCCACGCCCTGCAGGTACGCGGGAGAAACGAGCGCGGGAAACGCACTGTGCGAGACCTCCACGCATCCAAAATGTGCGGATGAGCTCGCTCACGATGGCGGGATGTGCGGTTATAAAAGTGCGAAGCTGGGATTAGCTCAAACAGCTCCTCAGAGCATTCAAAATCTTACAAAAGACGCTAAGCGCGCCAATATCTCGGTGCACGCTCAACGGCTCTAGATCACTGGTAACTTTGGGCTCGTCGACAATCTTAACAGCTCTGCGTTGCAGTCCAGAGGTTGCAGTTGGTACTTCGGTGCACCATTCGAGATGTGAGAGCAGTACTCCAAGTGGGGCCGGACCTGCGCTTTGAAAAGCGTAAATCGTTGCTCCGGTGTGAAGTACCGCTTCGATCTGTTGAGTACACCGAGCTTTTTGGAGGCAAGAGCAGTTTTGCTCTCTAAATGACCCCTGAACTGTACTTCGCTCGCTGTAAGTAAGAAAGTAAATTTTATTCAAAAATGAAAATCTCTAACTTTTTTCAGTCCGCACCAGTTTCCATTCACATAAACCCGCATTGAACTGCAGCACCCGTCGCACCCTGGATCCTGTTCATCATATGCTGGGCATCATCAGACCCTGGAGCCTGCGGGAGGAAGACATGTCATGTATTTGTAGTCTCATTGTCTCTTATCTCACCCCTGACTAAAACGAGGGGTGTGGGAACACTTTTTAGATTTCCCGCCACGCTATAGCGTTAATGATATCATTCGCCGGGCCTTTACCAGCGTTAACATTCCAGCCACGGCCTGACGGCATGACTCTTGTCCCGTGGGAGAAGGGTAGGCCTTTGGTGTGGGACGCTACATGCGTTGATACCCTTGCGCCATCTCATCTGTCCGGGACATCAGTTAGGGTCGGCGGCGCGGCGGCAGATTCCCTAACTCAAAAGACGCAAATATGCAACAATCTCTTAACAATGCCATAATATGTTTTTTTTTTACTAGATTTTTCCACCTTCCACACAAATTTGACGTTCCATATACAAATCACTTGCGAGTTTGATACAACTGAGGTACTTGGACATTGACGAGCAGGTGGTGTGAAAAATAGATAATACTGGAGTGTTCCGTAGAGCCTGTATCCTTCTGAGCTACCGTATCACCCAAATACATGTTTAACAATATCCCTGGGTTCCATCTATCACTTGTGCTAAAGTAGGCCGCGCGCGAGGAAACAAAGAAATATTTTTGGAACACGCATTGACATTCAAGCGACTGTATCAATAAATTGACAAATTGATAAGCTCTAGAATGTTTTACACCCTTGCTGCGATTTGTACCACTGAAGTAGGTACTTGACTTTTGAAACTATCTTGCTTATGTACTTTTCACTAGAAACGTGAAATTTACCATTATTTTGGAGTTTTTATTTGTCCCGATATTTTGCGCCATGATCACGGGAGCACTAACTAAAGTCTTTGCGAGTAGATGTTATTGGCAGATATATTTCGATCTACCCTCTTTCTCACTCATTTATCAGTTATTTAGTTGATCCAAATGAGCCTAAACACGGCCAGTCTACTATTATCCATCGAGGAGTTCCGTTGTCCACCTTCCGTCTCCATCATCAGATCAGCTCGCTGTCACCATCATATTGTATTGTCATCGGAACTTGATAGGTTTGCAAAATTCAGCTCAATCGGTTGAGGATAAGTTGCAAGATTCCACCCGGATTCCACCCAGACAAACATACATCGCAAGTTAAATAAAAGCTTGTAATAAAGGGATATCTATCTCTCTACCTAGCTACAGTAAACAGTTCCAGCAGGTAAGTACGTACTCGACATTTGCTTGTCCTAATTCAAGTTTTGTCCTAGATATATCGAGGACAGTTGAACAAAGATGGGCGATCTGACTGAAGTTGCGTCTTGTGCGTAGATATTTACAAGCTTTTATTTCACTTGCAATATTATGTACTTACGTAAGAAATATTGATGCTTTGCCATTTATGCTTTGACATTAGCAGGATGTTGCATTATTTACCTACAGTACTAGTATAGTATTATTTTACCTGTGCCTACAGGACATTTTGATGAATGCAGTCATAGTTGTTCTACGGATATCTTCATTCTAGATTCTATCACGTAGTTATAATAGGATTTAACATTAAATGTAATACTAAAACTAAGACAGTAAAACAAAACTAAAATAAAATAAAAACCTACCTATCAGATCAGCAAGCCGTCACCCGATGGCAGCGTGCCCAGAATGCTGGCTGCATTGCCACGCTGAATGGCAATGCTTATTCGTTGACCATAATAAAAGCCAGCATTCCGGCCACGCGTGGACTCAAAAAGACGTAAGAAATACATTCATTTACAGAAAAAATAATACAAATAAGTAGGTATGTACTACAATTAAAAAATACATATGAAACAGTTGTGCTACCTGGAGATTGCTGCTAACGATCTAATGGTAGCTGAACGCGTAGCTGACGCGTCATTCGATAGTGAATTGGAGATTACTCCAGTCCAGTTCAGTAACACATACTACCACCGGAGAAGTACTACCACCATACCTATTTCTGCCACAAAGCAGTAGTGCTTTGTGTTCCGGTTTCAAGGGTATACCCATAGCCGGTGAAATTACAGGCACATGAGAATTTTCATCTTTATATCTCAGGGTGGCGGGTGCAGTGCAAATAGTGCAATGCCACATAGGGCGCGTCCTAGGTGGGCGTGACCTATGAGGTAATGCATTGTTAAAGACAGAGGTTACCGCTTAACAGATGGGCAAGCTGCTTGTTCCGTCATTGTTAAATAAATAATAGATTAAAAAAACTAAAAAAAACACGCTTTTATAGCTAACCGAACTAAAAAATAGAAAATAATTTTCAATTTCAAAGAGTTTATATTACAGTAGTAGAAGATCGAACAATCAATCAGAATTTATCACCTCAAAATAAAATTATAATAAAGTTTAAGTTATTAACAGAAGAATTCAATTCAGAATAAAAAGCGTGGGGTGCTTGATAAAGTAAATGTAACAATCATTCTATTAGCAACTATCTATGAGAGGAGAGTTATGAAAAGTAGTAAAATGCACCCCACGCTTTTTATTCTGAACTAGCTGACCCGCTCGCGACATCGTCCGCGCGTAGATTAGGTAGTACCTACCTACTCATACTATACATTCTATAAATAGTTTCTGGTACAAATATCTGCCTGTAGGTATAAGTCCAATGCACGTCCTGAGCCGCCTCCATGCAACGACTTCCTGCTACTTTTAACATGTCGTCGGCCCATCGAGGAGGCTTTCTACTCATCCGGTTCAAGGTTGACACTCGAGAGCAATTATTCCTCAACGGTTGTTGGTTTTGCCATACATAGAATAAATAATGTTCTGCGAGCTATATGATCTGCCCATTGCCACTTCAACTTGCTAATTTTGAGAGCCTGTCAGTGGTCCCGATTCTTCTACGCATCTCTTCGTTTCGGATTCAGGTACATGTACGGAATCTCCGAGCACAGCTCTTTCCATAGCCCGCTGCACTATTTTGAGCTTTTATCATGCTTATAGTTGATAAGCACATCTCACTACCGTAAGCCATCACTGGCAACATGCACCGATAACAGACTTTCATCTTGAGGCTCCCCAGTTACTGTGATTCGTCGGCTAACCTCACCATAGAAGGTCCAACACCTTCCTAGTTGAATCGTTTTCCCAAGTAGACATAGTGGTCTAAAGCATCATAGCAGAATCCAAAATGAACATGGGCAAGATACTAACAAACCTCCAAAAAAAGCCAAAAAATACAGATCCTCAAAAATAAACTAATTATTCCCCCTTTAAAACTATCACAACCTAAGAAGCCTTACAAACCTCTAAACAGCCATTCTAACTCATAAAAACACAGTGTAACACAGGGTACCCTACCTTAACTCCTTAGATTTCATACAATGCCTTAAACTCTGAGAAACCCTTAAAACTTCGGACAAACCCATACAACCCCATTACGTTTTCTCGGCCTCTAAACTCCCTACCTACCCTATCCTATTTCGTCAAAATTGTAAGAGCAGTATTCCGAGATAATTTGTACAGACAGACAGACAAAGAAACAAATAAATTATATAAGCACAAACGTTGCTCGAATGCATTGAACTTTTTCAAAAAACTTCGTAAAAAAATATAAAAATCTAGCAAAATAAAATTCTAATTTTGATATAAAATATGCAAGTCCTTCTAACAGCACGCCTGGTTTGCCTTCTCCGTCAGATTTATCAATATATCACCAACCGATCGAAATTTTCAGAACTCTCGTAACTTACTAAATAAAGTCACGTATAGGTAAGTAAGTAAAGTAAGTTAGGATTGTCGACGCACCCGAACTTACCAGGGATCTAGAGTCGTTGAGCGTGCGCCGAGATATTGGCTCGCTTAGCGTTTTTTATAAGATTTTTAACAGGGATGCTCTGAGGAGCTTTTTGAACTAATCCCAGCTTCGCACTTTTATAACCGCACATCCCGCCATCGTCAGCGAGCTCACCCGCACATTTTGGATGCGTGGAGGTCTCGCACAGTGCGTTTTACGCGCTCGTTTCTCCCGCGTACATGCAGGGCGTGGATTGAGCTCCCGTTGGATGTCTTCCCACAGGGCTACAATATGGGTAAATTCAAGAGAAATATCAATAGGGCTCTTAATGGTAGGCAGCGCGTTTGAAATACCTTGGGTGTTCTAGATGTCTATAGGCGGCGGTGACTGCTTTACATCAGGAGGGCCGTCAACTTGTTTGTCACCCCATAATATAAAAAAAAAGTTTACAATGAAATTATTTGAATTATATTGAGATGGTTGCATGTCAAAATAACTATGGAACAGTTTGTATATGGTTTGTATTGGCAATTAAGACACTCAGAAGCCATCATCAGTCTTTTCGATTAGGTGGATTAAAACTCGGTTTCTCTGCCACCATTTAATGCACTAAGCCATTATATGAAGAAGAAGAAGAAGAACTGTACATTGACGGAATTGTTTGGATCACTCCTCAGAAGCCAATATAAGAAGAGAAGAAGAAGTACGTGAATCCTGAACGCTTGACATGTTTGCATGTCAAAATGGCGTAACTATGGAATTGTTTGCATGTCAAAATGTCGTAACTATGGAATAAAATAAATAAATTAAATTGTCGTTTTAAGTATTTTCCTCGCAATTTTTCCCTATTTTCTCACCTTTAAAACCTTCCCTGAACTTTCACAAATATTTCAAAACCAAAATTAGCTAAATCGGTCCGGCCATTCTCGAGTTTTAGCGTGACCAGAAAAAATAGTGGTTGATTTTTATATATATAGATTGAATTCTTCTGTTAATAACTTAAACTTTATTATAATTTTATTTTGAGGTGATCAATTCTGATTGATTGTTGGATCTTCTACTACTGTAATATAAACTCTTTGAAATTGAAAATTATTTTCTATTTTTTAGTTCGGTTAGCTGTAAAAGCGTGTTTTTTTTTGTTTTTTTAAACTATTATTTATTTTTCATTTTTTAGTTCGATTTATCAATTACTTATTTGTTAACATGTGGTATTGAAATTTCTCTTAATCCTGGCGGTCCTAATAAGGATAACGGGAAACTGTTATCAAATTATTGCATTGTCATCGGTCTTTGATACGTATGCAAAGTTTCAAATTAATCAGACTTGTGGAAATTGTTGAAAATTATGCTCAAAGATTCCGTTACATACATACATACATACATACATATAGACAACCCAAGCTAAAAATTATGCTCAAAGATTCCGTTACATACATACATACATACATCCATAGATACAACCCAAGCTAATAATTATGCTCAAAGATTCCGTTACATACATACATACATACATACATACATACATACATACATAGATACAACCCAAGCTAATAAATGCGTGTTAAAAAAAGAGATAAATAAATAAATAACCCTGGACAGTTTATATAACATTATATAGCCCCAAGCTAAGCAGAGCTGGTGTTATGGGTACTAGATAACTTATATATTGTACCTACTTAATACTCTTACAATATATTACCTAACGATATTTATTTTTAATTTAGACTAGCGACTCGCCCCGTCTTCGTAAGGGTAGCCCCCGGTGACCCCCCTCCCTCCCCACCTACCCCTACACCCTATGTCAATCTCCTGGTTCTAAGCTACCTCCCCACCAATTTTCAGCCAAATCGGTTCACCCGTTCTTGAGTTATAAGTGGTGTAACTAACACGACTTTGTTTTATATATATATCTAGATATTTTTTATTAGGTATACATAGAAAATACGCAGAACACCCTGAACACATACCTGCAGATCATACAAATATTTGTTCAGAAGCGGGAATCGAACCCGCAACCTCCTGCGTCGCAGGCGAACCTTCGCCCGCCGCGCCACAGAGGTCGTCAGTTGTTACGGATCCAAGTGGGTAGCAACAAATAAGTAGGTACTCAGTTTTTTAACCGGATATCGTCCAAGCCTCGTACCTACAAGTTATAAAATAACATGACCCAATTTATTCGGACTTTACCGAAATTTGCAAAACACGGATCGTGGAGTCGTTATTTATTGAATAGGTTCCGTAGATCCAGAGTCTCGAGCACCGCCGTTAAGTAGCATGCCTTTCGATCTTCTATAGTATAGAATCTATAGGTTACATTTCGGGGAACGAATAGGTTCCGTTCCGTAGATCCAGAGTCTCGTGCACCGCCGTAAAGTCGCATACCTTTCGATCTTCTATAGGTTCCCAGGAACTGCACGATCTGATCCCACCATCTCCTTTTCATCATAGGACGAGCAGACGCATGGCTCGGTACAATCCTTACCTCATTAGTATACCCTCTATTCGTACTAAACGTTTCAGTTCTACCTTTATAACGCGAACTGGAGTGGAATAAACTACCGTCGTCTGTCTTTCCTGAAAACTATAATTTGGGTCTCAGTATAACTATCATGTGACTATTTGATAATTGATAATTTTCGCTTTAGCGATAGAGGGAAGCCTGGACCTTTCATTAGGTCTCCCCCCTCCAGGCATATTATTACAACAATTTCCCCGTCACCACTCCCTTTACCAGTTCGGCCATAGAACACTATGACGCTGAAGACGAAATTTGTGGGCACTATCAACTCGGCTATAGCGCCGATGGGAGCCATCTACAGGTGTTTCATTAGAAACCTTCTGTTCAAAGTACGAAATTAGTTCGAAACATTGACAAGAGATGACACCACTGCTATATCTGCTATATATATATATATATATATATATATATATAAAGTGTGGTTTACACTTGAAAAATAATATACTAAGTATGATGACATCATAATCATCATCAGTTGTTAGTAGTAGCATATTTATTCTGTGGTAGTAGAGTTTTTGTGAAAGAGCTCATCCGGGGAAGTGCTACCACCATACCTATTTCTGCTGCAAAGCAGTATTGCTCGCAATACTGTCTTCCGGTTTGAAGGGTATGGGTGCCGGTGAAATTACAGGCAAATGAGACTTTCCATCTTTATGTGTCAGGGTGACGGGCGCAGTGCAGTGCCACATAGGGCGCGTATTTGGTGGACGTGACCTATGTGATAGTGCACTGTTCATAGGCAGAGGGTACACTTAACATCAGGTGGGCCATCTGCTTGTTCCGTCATCAAAACTTGTTTAAAAACCGTCTGGCTATTTCCAGCGCCTCAGTGACGGCTACTCTCGAACCGTGTGGCTTGATGCGTGACGACGGGAAAAGACCCGACGGTATGACACTGATCCACTGGAGGATGGAATGACCTCTGGTTTAGGACGCTACCTGTGTCGATACTCTGGCGCCGTCCCATCTTCCGGGTACATCAGTGCGGGCTGGCTCCGCAGCAACAACAGCGGAGTCCCTCAAACGGCGCAAGTATGCATTACTCAACAGAGGGTACATAATTTGAGCCGTTTGGCGTGGAAACTCTACGCCCGTGGGGACCAAAGGCACATACCTACAATTTTCAAGGAACTTGCGGAGCGTTTTTTCGATTCCACGCGTGACCGGAATGCTGGCTTTTATTATGGTCAACGAATAAGCATTGCCATTCAGCGTGACAATGCAGCCAGCATTCTGGGCACGCTACCGTAGGGTGACGGCTTGCTAATCTAATAGGTAGGTTTTTAGTTTAGTTTTGGTTTATTGTCTTAGTCTAAAGATATTTTCATTGTTTCGAAACCCAATATGGATGACACCCGAGTTTTATGTAGTGAAAACTGATCTCATTTGCCTAAATACAAAAACTCATACCTTTATTCAATGAGGGGTTTTCACGGACGTTTCAAATCAAGCGCTAATAGATGGCGCTGCTTTGAACCTAGATATCAAAATAAAGTGAAATGTCAACAACGTAGTGATATATTTTCGTGGTATTTTGTTACTATCACACAAGAGCACAGACAATGCATTTGTTAATTTTTACAAGTATACTTGAGTCAGCGCCATCTATCAAGCCAAATAGTACTACTTTTTTTTAAATTAGAAAATGAATAGCCCTCATTTATGCCTACTTGGATACTTACTAACTTAGAGATCGGCCCAAGCACCGCCACCCAGTGTCTCATGAAACATGACTAGAAGGCCGTTGGAGCTGCCGCGCATGTGGCTCACCAGGATTGCAGTGATGCGCATGATTGCAAAGAAGCCATGAGCACGCGCGCAAACATCCCTCATGCAGAAGAGGAGTTTTAGTAGTAGAAGAGCTTTTTTGTAAAAGAGTTCGTCCGGGGAAGAACTACCACCATACCTATTTCTGCCGCAAAGCAGTAGTGCTTGTATTGCTGTGTTCCGGTTTGAAGGGTACGGTTGCCGGTGAAATTACAGGCACATGAGACTTTTCATCTTTGTCTCAGGGTGGCGGGCGCAGTGCAATGCCACATAGGGTGCGTCCTAGGTGGACGTGAACTATGAGGTAATGCACTGGTCATAGGCAGAGGTTACCGCTTATCATAAGGTGGGCCATATGCTAGTTCCGTCATTCTTAGTATAAAAAAATTGTACTAAGCCCCACGGAACCCTAAATCATCGCGTCGCGGAAACAACGTCAAATACATATTGATCGATGCAAAATATTCTGACCTTCCAAAAGATTGAAAATCGTAAAAAAACTGCCGAATAAACATTTTTTGGGTTTTGAATAATTCTGCTTTTTTCAGCGAGAGCAGACACTTCCTGGAGGGCTAGCCGACTGCGAGGTGATCAAAAGGAGGGTAATGTTTTACAATTTGCGTGTTGGCTTGAGTTGTTTACCGACGAATTTGCGTCGCACGGCTTGTGCGTTTGCCATTTTCAAGTTTTTTTTACATTCATTAGTGTATTTTCAATAAACATACCGTTCACTGTAAGATGGCACCTGCCTTGGTTGGCACGCCATACAAGGCAGGTGACATCTTACGGTGAACGTGCTGTAATTTGCAACATTACACTCCTTCAAGGCGTCAAGGCGTCAAGTCATCAAAATCAAAGTCAAGTCATCTAGCTATATACTATACTTACTACTAATTATAAAGAGGAAAATTTTGATTGTTTGTTTGCATTGAATAGGCTCCGAAACTACTGAACCGATTTAAAAAAAAAAAAACATATGGGAAGATACCCTATCCCCGGGTGACATAAGCAATATTATATTTTCAAAACAAACAGGGATCCTTACTAAAACTTCAATAATGTAGCCCAAGGTGTAAAAAAAATACCTATAATATTATTTACATCGCGTGTGGATAGATGGGGGGATTGGGAAGGGGGGAGGGTTAGGAGGGACACTGGCACTACCCGTGCGAAGCCGGGGAGAGTTTCTAGAATGTCTAGTGTTTTAGTAAAACGGTAGGAGTCAGCCGGCCGCAAGTGCCTCGCCTTAACCATTTTTAGGGTTCCGTAAAAAAACTACGGAACCCTTATAGATTCGTCATGTCTGTCTGTCCGTGTATGTCACAGCCTTTTTTTTCCGAAACTATAAGAGCTATACTGTTGAAACTAGGTAGGTAGATGTATTCTGTGAACCGCATTAAGATTTTTACACAAAAATTAAAAAAAAACAATTATTTTTGGGGTTCCCATACTTAGAACTGATCCTCAAAAAAATTTTTTTCATCAAACCTATACGTGTGGGGTATCTATGGATAGGTCTTCAAAAATTATGTTGAGGTTTCTAATATAATTTTTTTCTAAACTGAATAGTTTGCGCGAGAGTCACTTCCAAAGTGGTAAAAAGTGTGTCCCCCGCCCCCCCGTAACTTCTAAAATAAGAGAATGATAAAACTTAAAAAAATATATGATGTACATTACCATGTAAACTTTTACTCAAAATTGGTTTGAACGAGATCTAGTAAGTAGTTTTTTATTTTTGGGGTTCCCCATACTTGAATTGAAACTCAACTTTTTTTTCATCAATCCTATACGTGTGGGGTATCTATGGATAGGTCTTCAAAAATGATATTGAGGTTTCTACTATCATTTTTTTCTAAACTGAATAGTTTGCGCGAGAGACGCTTCCAAAGTGGTAAAAAGTGTGTGTGTCCCCATAACTTCTAAATTAAGAGAATGATAAAACTAAAAAAAAAATATAATGTACATTACTATGTAAACTTTCACTCAAAATTGGTTTGAACGAGATCTAGTAAGTAGTTTTTTTATTTTTGGGGTTCTCCATACTTAGAACTGAAACTCAATTTTTTTTTTTCATCAAACCTATACGTTTGGGGTATCTATGGATAGGTCTTCAAAAATGATATAGAGGTTTCTAATATATTTTTTTCTATACTGAATAGTTTGCGCGAGAGACGCTTCCAAAGTGGTAAAAAGTGTGTCCCCCTCCCCCCCCCCCCCCATAACTTCTAAAATAAGAGAATGATAAAACTAAAAAAAAAAAAAAAATGTACATTACCGTGTAAACTTTCACTCAAAATTGGTTTGAACGAGATCTAGTAAGTAGTTTTTTTTTAATACGTCATTAATCGTAATCCATCCAAGAACTTTTATATTATGTTACTTGCTGCTACGGAACCCTTCATGGGCGAGTCCGACACGCACTTGTCCGCTTTTTTTGTTTTTCCCGAAATAGTTACCTAGGTGTCTTCGTTTTCGCAACATAGGTGCGGTGTTGCCAGTCGACAGATAATGTAAAGCTATTCAAATATAGAACAGGGGAGATGTTTGACGCAGGCGCATGCATATTGTATTGGGGCGAGCGTCATTATGCGGACGGACGTCGGCTCCTGATGTTTAGGCAAGTTGTATTTCTTAGAATAAGCTGGTATCCAAAATGGCCAACATCATTGAAGAGTCTGCACAATTGGGAAACTTTGTCTGTTGGTACTCGCGTACTGTTCGTATTTACTTAAATTTGGTGGCAACAGTTAATTTTAATTCTTGTAATGTTTAAAATGTTTAATTCCTGTTTGTCCCCGAAGTTGCATCATTCGGGGACAAACAGGAATTGACAATTCCTGTCCTGTGGACAAACAGGAACTAGTTACTCGTATTTTTCAACGAATCTTGACAAAACTTTTGTTTTTTTACTTTTTGGGTGACTGGCCATTCTTATGGCCCACCTGATGTTAGGCGGTAACCTCTGCCTTTATCAATGCATTGCCTAATAGATCACCTAGGACGCGCCCTATGTGGCATTGCACTGCGTCCGCCACCCTGAGACATAAAGATGAAAAGTCTCATGTGCCTGTAATTTCACGGCACCCATACCCTTGAAAACGGAACACAGCAATGCGAGCACTACTGTTTTTGAAATAGGTATGGTGGTTGTACTTCCCCGGACGAACTCATTCACAAAAAAGCTCTACTACTACCGAATTGCGATACTGATGAGGCAAGGATGGTACTGAGCCGTGCGCCTGCTGGTCGTACCTATATATGATGAAAAGTATATATTATATACATTGTCTGTTGGTACTCACTACAATCGTATTTTACAAGCTTTTATTTTACTTGCAATTTATGTATGTTAGTCCGGGTGGAATCTTGCAACTGAATTGTAAAGCAGTTATCCTCAACCGATTGAGCTGAAATTTTGCATACCTACCTACCTGTCAAGTTCCGATGACAATACAATATGATGATGTCAGCGAGCTGATCTGATGATGGAGACGGAAGGTGGACAACGGAACTCCTCGATGGATAATACAAGTTTCCGTCGTCAGCCTTTCCTGAAACATGCCTCTTACAAAAAAAATGTGTTCGTTAAAATTCGTGGTTGTCTGAACGCACCCGAAAACAAGATGGCGCTGACTAACGGTATCGTGAAACAGTGTCAAATTATATTATTACAATGCGTAAAGCTCATGCATTTATACAGACAAACAGACATATTTATGCGCCGGCGACTGTACAGTTATCGCATAGATAATTTCGGACGCAAATGGTTCCGATTTTCATAAATAAGTTTTGGTTACAAGATGCAAGATAGGTACAAGACTTTATTCGTAAACAATATTTTACATGGCACAATAAGGACGTAGGTATAGCTGTACCTTCATCCCATAGAAATATATACCTACTAGTCCGCCTGCAGGCCCGGATAGGGCGATTACACGGCCCGTTTTTACACAGGCACAGACGCAAGGTCACAGGCAACACGCCGTGGGACCACCCCGTCGGCAGACGCCTGCCGATGTCTGGTAGTCATCGCAATCAGCATGAGTCCGCGCCCTCCCTCCCCGCACTCTTGTACCCGCCGGCACAGACCACGGGCCGTGGGACCGAGCAAGCCTGTGCACGCCCGTGCCGGCGCGCCGAATCCATCGAGAGTCGGTAAACTTCAAAGGCGCGGACGGCGCGACGGACTCGCGCCGACGACGTGAAGTACCTATTGAGTTTACCGACAGTCAAACACGTGCAGTGCTGCCACCTCAGCGCTTTCGGAGTTAGATCTGGCGCTTTTTTGGGACACTTAGCGCTGAAATTTTAATATTAACTTGTAGCGCATTTTTCCAATCTTGGTAGTAATCATGTCGCAATTTCGGCAAAAAGTAGGAAGTAAGCAGCAACGCCGCAATTCGTTTAGCTTCCGTTCCGTTCCATATGTTTAGGGTAGGGTATTCCCCGAATAATATAAATTGTTTCTGCTCGTTGGTTTACAATGTGCCTTTTTTATGTAGGTAGTAAGATTATAGTAGAATTTAGAAGATAAATACAATTTGTATTGAAATAAATAAAAACTTCTTATTTCGTAATGCCTTTTTTTGTTCATGCAAGCTAGCGGATTCTAGCGCTATTTTTTGTTTATGCAATCTAGCGGAATCTAGCGCTATTTTCAAGCGCTTTTAGGGCCGATCGGCCTCAGAGGTGGCAGCACTGAACACGAGTTTCGAAACGCGTGGCGGCAAAACCTCAAAGGAGCTATGCACAGTTATAGTATTATTTTATCTGTGGCACGATTCTGCAAAACTGCGGACTTAAACAATTGCTACCGATATAACATTTTATGTAAAGATATGTGAAGAGCTCTTCATTCTTTATAAAACTACTTCGAAAAAAGTTAATGGTAATATTTATAGTGGGAAATGTTTGGAACACAATTTTTGACTTCTTAACTTTGTTTGGACTAGGTAGGTACGTAGTTAGGAGGTGAACATATCAAAGTCCCTGACCGAAGCCTTTGAGCCGGGGGGAGGGGGAGGGGGGGCTCTTTTAATGATCACTCTATACAGAATTAAAGCTAATGTTAGCTATGAGGCTAATATATGAAACAAGTTTTACTTCGTAAATTTTTTCGATATCTTTTATAGTTTTCGTGATATCCGATCTTGAAAGTCTGCCATTTTTTGGAAAAAAATAACTTTTTTGCCGTTAAATTCTTTATACTCGTAAAACGTCAAGCAACAAGGTTTCAAATACGTGCTGTTTTTGCCTTTACATCAGGATGCGTGCGACACAACATCTTCAGCATTTCAAAAAAGCATGGTCGCATTTGCTAAGTGGTTTCTGAAGTCGCCAGAGGTCCAGAGAGCAGCAGCGGTCTTTTCAGACCCTTCCTCTGAGGAGGTATGGGGCTCCAGTGAAAGAGGTCTCCCTCTATGCCTCCAGGTACCTACATAGGCCTACAAGTCATTCTTGAAATCGGTGTCCACCGTCAAGCCTGATATCTCTTGTCTTCCTCCCACCCAAGAAGCTGCTTTTTAGGGTTCCGTAGCCAAATGGCAAAAAACGGAACCCTTATGGATTCGTCATGTCTGTCTATCTGTCTGTCCGTCCGTATGTCACAGCCACTTTTTTCCGAAACTATGGGAACTATGTTGTGGAAACTTGGTAAGTAGATGCGTATTCTCTGAACCGCATTAAGATTTTCACACAAAAATAGAAAACAAAACAATACATTTTGGGGGTTCTGAAACTCAACATTTATTTTTTCATCAAACCCATACGTGTGGGGTTTCTATGGATAGGTTTTCAAAAATGCTTGGCTTATTATATATATTTTTTCTAAACAGAATAGTTTGCGCGAGAGACACTTCCAAAGTGCTAAAATGTGTCGTCGTCCCCCCCCCCGTTACTTCTAAAATAAGAGAATGATAAAACTAAAAAAAATATATGATGTACATTTACCATGTAAACTTCCACCGAAAGTTGGTTTGAACGAGATCTAGTAAGTTTTTTTTAATACTTCATAAGTCGTAAACCGCAATTGCTGAGCTGGACGCCAATTTGTGTCAGTGATGCATGGCTGGTACTAAGAGGCACAAATTAGTTTTATTTTTCTTTGTTTCTGTGTGTGTGTGTGTGTCTTTTAGTGTGCAATATTGTTGTACTCGTGTTGTTGACACAAATAAATGCTATTTCTTTCTTTCTTTCTTTCTTTCAATTTACCTTTCATTCAAGAACGAATGAGGCCCAGGCCGCGTTCAATAGAGATAAAAAAAAGCGGACAAGTGCGAGTTGGACTCGCCCATGAAGGGTTCCGTAGCAGCAAGTAACATAATATAAAAGTTCTTGTAGTTCGTTGTAACTTTGATCGATGTTTTAATAATAGTGTATATAATAAAAACTACTTGCTAGATCTCGTTCAAACCAATTTTGGGTATAAGTTAACATGGTAATGTACATCATATATTTTTTTTAGTTTTATCATTCTCTTATTTTAGAAGTTTCACACATTTTACCACTTTGTAAGTGTCCCTAGCGCAATCTATTCAGTTTAGAAAAAAAAAAAAAACCTCAATATCATTTTTGAAGTCCTATCCATAGACACGTATAAGTTAGATGAAAAAAAAAAATAGTTGCAGTTCTAATTATGGGGTTCTAAGTACCTACCCCCAATATTTATTGTGTTTTTCTATTTTTAAGCGAAAATCTTAATGCGGTTCACAGAATACATCTACTTACCAAGTTTCAACAACATAGTTCTTATAGTTTCGGAAAAAAGTGGCTGTGACATACGGACGAACAGACAGACAGACAAACAGATAGACAGACATGATGAATCCATAAAGGTTCCGTTCTTTGCCATTTGGCTACGGAACCCTAAAAAAATACACTATTATTAAAACATCGATCAAAGTTATAACGAACTACAAGAACTTTTATATTATGTTACTTGCTGCTACCTGTACTAATATTTATTCTGTGCTGCTACGGAACCCTTCATGGGCGAGTCCGACTCGCACTTGGCTGCTTTTTTTCCATAATTACAGACTTTCAAGAGCGGATAACGCAAAAACTATACAAGATTTCGAAAAACTTGACAAAGTAAAACGTTTAGCAAATTTAATGAGCTTTTATTTTGTATAGAGTGGTAATTTCGCTACGACGCATATTTTCCGAGATTTTTAAATGAAATACCTTCGTTCGTGCGTAGGTATAGGTAGGTAGGTACTTAGGTATCTAGATACAGTACTCGCGAGAAGTAGAATTTCACTTTTTTATTCTGGAATATGGTGTGTAGCTGTGTATTTTTTTTTTTTTTTTTTTTATGCTACTTGAATGACGGAACAAGCTGATGGCCCACCTGATGTTAAGCGGTAACCTCTGCCTATGAACAGTGCATTACCTCACTGGTCACGTCCACCTAGGACGCGCCCTATGTGGCATTGCACTGCGCCCGCCATCCTGAGACATAAAGATGAATAGACTCATGTGCCTGTAATTTCACCGGCACCCTTACCCTTCAAACCGGAACACAGCAATGCGAGCACTACTACTTTGCGGCAGAAATAGGTATGGTGGTAGTACTTCCCCGGACGAACTCTTTCACAAAAAAGCTCTACTACTACTAAAGTGTCTGTCTGTATCCTATTTTTTTTAAACATTTTTCAGTGACATATCAAGCAGATGGCCATCAGTACCCTCTGCCTATGAACAGTGCATTATCACATAGGTCACATCCACCTAGGACGCACCCTATGTGGCATTGCACCGCGCCCGCCACCTTGAGACATAAAGATGAAAAGTCTCATGTGCCTGTAATGTAGATAAAAGATAAAAAGATATTTATTTTGTAACCACATTTAACAAATTCTAATTTCACCGGCAACCATACCCTTCAATCCAGAACACAGCAATGCGAGCACTACTGCTATGCGGCAGAAGTAGGTATGATGGTAGTACTTCCCCGGACGAACTATTTCACAAAAAAGATCTACTAGTTGAACTACAATGTTTACCTACACTAAAAAAATGCGTCGCGAGGTGTTATGTTCCTTAGGTTGACCAGTTTGTACCAGTTATTAACCATGCATTGCACCAATGATTGACCAGGTAATAAAACTAGTGTTTTTATTGAAAAGAAGCTACTTTACGAGCAGTGTTTTTTATTATCTTATTTTATTACGTGTCATCAATGAAATATTAAATAATTATTACGAAATCAACATTTATAATTAATAACTCGGCACTTAGAAAGTTATTACTATAAGAGATTAATTTTAAATTTTAAGAGATCATACTTTCACAACAAACACTACACTTATAAAATAACAACAGAAAACTTTTCGGAAGGTTGATGAGTTTAAAAGAAAATGTAAATAGTCAACTACTGTAACAAATTGATAGTACTGATTTTACCAGAGTTTAACCACTGGACAACTATTGGAACAATGTAAGTTTCCGAAGTGTTTCCTATAAAAAAGTAATCAATTAACTTAACCTTAAATTTGTATAAAGTTAAATAACAATTATCTTTAAAAAAGCTTGACCACCAGTAGTTTACCAGCGAAACTATCTCTTCACAAAGATATATTTTTCAAAAATAGTATGCAATACCATTAGTAAACACATTATATTAACGAATCAAAACAATAGGAGCTCATAACAATAGATACACAACCCGAGATTTAAGTAGATTAAAAAACTTACCTTCATGCGCGTGCTTATTGTAATGGCCGCCAGAACCAAATGAACATAAGGAAAAGAAACCCAGTGTCTATCTTTGTTATAAAAAATAGGCGTGAAGTCAGAAATTCTAATAATCTCTCAGATAAACACAGGACAAGTGCGTGTCGTCCCTAAGGAAAGGACCCCAGTTTTTATGTTTGTTATAAAAATATAGAGGTGGGTTCAGAAATTGTAATAACTTCTCAGATGAACAAACAGGACAAGCGCGTGTCGCCCCCTGTATGAAGGGACCTCAGTAGTTTTTTTTAGGGTCGAAGAAATAAGATAAGAATAAAGTCAATCCTACAGAAGAAACACTCGTTTTAATTGTTAAAGCCTAAACACCTAGTCCACGTCTCATATCCATTTAATTCACACATACTTAAATCGCAAAATAATAAAAAAAACATTTAGTAGCGAAACCGCTGAGCTAAGGGAGCTGCATCTGCGAGGTTTGTCCTCCCACCTCCCCAATTTACCCCGTTACAATATGGCAATAATGAACGAGTGATTGTTACATAAAAATCATTATAATTTCTGCAGATGGCGTCTCATTCTGTTTTAACAACAAAAAAAAAAAGGTAAAAGTAAAAAAGTAGTGGGAAATTTAAAATAAGCTTATTATTTATGGTTGAAGTTTTAAATGGTGTACTACTGGTGCCTGGTGTGCGGCTGGTGCACCCACCCTAGTAGTTACTAGTGGTCCCTAGTTACCTAGAGTTTTTTTGTGAAAGAGTTCGTCTGGGGAAGTAGGTTCTACCTCCATACCTGTTTCTGTCACAATGCAGTAGTGCTCGCATTGCTGTGTTCCGGTTTGAAGGCTAGGTTCCGGTGAAATAGATAGATAGATAGATAGAAGAAAACTCTTTATTGTAATCACCTTAAAAAATAAAATAACAACATACTTATATTATCTTACAAACTAGTTCACGGTGATTTAATGGGCGGCCTTATCGCTAAGAGCGATCTCTTCCAGGCAACCTTTGGATGGACAGGATTGTAAAGAACGTGAGAGGAGGTGAATTTACAACAAAAAAAAAAAACAACGTGTAAATATATAAAAAACAAAATACAATATAGGTACCTAGTAGAATTACAAACACATGAGATTTTTCATCTTTATATGTCATTGACGTAGGTAGGTACCTAGTTAAAAAACCAAAACCAACTGGGCCATTTGCAAAAAATGTGTATATGTTAATAAATGGAAACTAAATTGAACGTAACGAACTTATGACGAACTGGAAACATAAGGACTTGCTCATAATGAGAGGATTTTTTACTTCATCATCATCAGCTGATAGATGTTAATTTATGGATAACAGGCTTCTCCATAGAATGCCACAGAAATGTTTAAACTTTTTCCGCCTCCATCCATTGATTCGATACGCAGATGTTAAATCCCACTAATATTATAAATGTGAAAGTTTGTGTGTGTGTGTGTGTAGTGCGTTTGTTACTTCTTCACGCTGAAACTGCTGGACAGATTTGAATGAAATTTGGAAGGTATATAGATAGATCAAAACCTACTCAGAAGGAGAATAACGCGGGTGAAACCGCGGGCGACAGCTAGTTTATAAATAAAATAAATAAATAAATAATGCTGGACAGTTTAAATTACACAACATTATCTAGCCCCAAAGCTATGCAGAGCTTGTGTTATGGGTAGGTACCATCGAGCAACGCAGGCCTCCGTACCGGAGGGGAGACGCCTTAGAGCTGTCAACCGATACATATTTATTCAGAAATTTTTGGGGGGGGCTTCACGCACTCACTTACAGTTTGATGCACACTTTTGTAACCAGTCGTTCTATCGCTATAAACGCACACATCTATAAACAGCAACACATCAAAAATCTTTATACACACATAGATGCTTTCTGTGTACAAACATCATGTTATGTCACAAAATTGACAGTAACACCCGTTCTAGGGACTTCCAGCACTCAAGTCGATAAATTAATAGTATCGATAACTTTTTGGTAGGAACTTACTTTGCCTACTGTATATATTCTGTGCTACCATCAAAGGTCATTGAAGGGATTTAAGGGCGGCTAGGTATGGGGGGAAGGGTTGAACGCTCTCTGTGAAGGAGGAGTTCCGGAGTAGTTATCGAGGATAACATACAGATCATTTTGTGGATCACTATGAAATTTTAGATTAGTAAAAGGTAGTAGTAGGCTGGAGAGAGAGGGGGTAAACGCGGAAACTTAGAGTATAGAGAAAAAATCAAGAAAATTTTGAGTACCCCAGGTACAACCACTAGCTCATGAGATGATTAGTTCTTGGGAAAATTTAATTAGAATTTTGTTCAAAGCATACAATAATTTCATAAAACTATGGGTCGGCAAGTCAAAAGAGACGAAAGGAAATGAAAGGAAAAAACGCTTTACTTAGCTGCCGTCATCCTTCTAACCTACATAATCCATGTCGGTTCTGGCCACGAAATATACGATGTATTATATCTGTCAGTCACTGTTATTGTCAAAAACCAAAAATCATGGTCCTAAGTGCCAAAAAACTACATTAGTCATTAAAATGTAAAATAGTTTTTTTTTTTTATTTCAGGCATAATTATCCCACGTCACATGGGATCCTAGTGTGGGATCACAACTATGTAGGTATTTGTTGGGTGTGTTAAGTTATGTTAATGTTAAACAATGGTAGGTAAAGTAATACTTAGCGCTTTATCAAGTGAACAGAAAATCGCGTTGAAAAAATTATACCTAGCAATTTTTTTTTATATTCTTTGGTCAATCAAAGAATAGGATTTGAATAGGAAAATCCCACGACACAGTACGGACACTCATGACACGACTTTTCTTGAAAATGAGTAAATGAGTTCAAACTGGGAAATGCTTTTGTTAATTTATAGTGATCACGTATCCCACAACCTAGGTAGGCATGCAACTTTTTACGAAAAACTATCACACCTCTAGATTTGTAATATCACATAGTAATTTAAATTCATGTCAAGATGTCGTTCCCCTCTGGCTATGCACAATTTCATTTGGGCATACGCGTTAGTAACACTGTTTTCGCCCGATCATTAGGGCGAGCGAAGCGAGTCCTCTACTATCCCATGCAATTTTGTGGTACACTTAACGAAAAAACTATCCGTTGTAATTTAGCATAGTAATTTAAATTCATGTCTTTGTTTAAATATAAATAATCAGGAGAAAAAAAGGTTGCTAGCCCTCACCAAGCATGTTTTGCTTTTGCTAGTAATAAAATTGTATCATGATGGGCCGATTGCTCTGTCAGACTGAACCGATCGTGTGACGCATAGAGTAAAATAGTGTGACAGTGCTACAAATACTGAAATGCCGAATCGTTACATTTTCAGCTGTAAATCAAGGTCTGGAACATCGAATTTACGAAAAGATGGTGTTTTCTTTCACATTGTACCTAAGTGAATTTCATTATATATATATATATTTATTTTTATTTTATTTTTTGATGCTGGACACAGTTCACACAAGATTATCCAGCCCCAAGCCAAGCACAGCTTGTGATATGGACTAGATAACTGATATCCCTAGTACAGTACATTACATAGATATTTATTTTGCATTAACATAGAAAATACCCAGAACACCCTGAACAAATATCTGAAGATCGTACAAATATTTGTTCTGAGGCAGGAATCAAACCCGCAACCTCCTGCGTCACAGGCGAACCTTCGTCCACCGCGCCACAGAGGTCGTCAACTTATGGCATAAAATGAATAATTTCAAATTAAAATCATAACAGTTACCTACCTTGTTACATACCAATACCTTCATGGTGATTGGATTAACGGTTAGAAAGTTAGGTTAGGCTAGGCTATGGCTCCCGAATAATATAAATCAAATTTCAATAGCTTGTAAAACATATTAAACGAGCATTTATTTTATCGATAAAAAATCTACTTTATTATTGAGGCACATCACTAATTTAGTAGTATAAAAGAAAACACGGGCAACTCACATACAGGAATTTTTGAGAAATAAAAAAAACTGTTAAATGTGCACAAAGCTATTTCAGTGTGCATTGAGGCTGTTATTGTTAGCAGTTGCTTATTTAATTTAAAAAATATTACGTTTACCAACAGTCTACACATGTATGTCGGAGAGAGAAGTCATATGATGAATCTGGAGAATAGATCTACTGAGATTGAAGGCTTATAAACACCACGTGTACGGCTGCGAACAATCGTATTCTGTCGTGTCGCGCCACCCAAACGAATGCGCCCGAGTCTTGTTTACGCAAAGACGCAAAGCGATCGACGCTCGGATATAAAAGGAGCGTACGAAAGCGCCAGAGCTCATTATTACATCGGCGTTGGCAGAGTGCACACGATTTAATCAACAAAATACAAAATCAAGTTCAAAGTCAGTTTGAATAAAATCTTAGTGAAACCACTTTTGAATTTTCCTCATTTGCACGAGACCCACTGGAAAGCCCCTAAGTTGCCTTTTGCCGCTCGGAGGGATCTTGAGGATCCGACATGCATATATGAAGAGGCACAAACTATATACCCATCTTTAGCTACAGAAGAAACCAATGGGGGCTTTTCATTTTCGTTTTTTTTTTTAATTCAATTTGGCTCAATTGATGGCCCTGACTCAACTGTGGTTGTCAAAATCAACAAATGCATCGTACCTATGTTATTTTGTGTGATAGTAACAAAATACCACGAAAATATATCGCTTCGTTGTTGACTTTTACATTTCACTTTATTTTTACAGTTAAGTACACAGCAGCGACATCTATTTTCAAGGGTTTATAGATGATTTGGTATGGCCGTGAAAACCCCTCATTATAGGCAAACACAACCTGCAAAGATTTTACAGTAACCTCACAATGGGCGATCAACGATTTTTTTAAAGCATCTTTATTTACTTTTACCTGAAAAGAGTAAAGTTATTTAAGTATGATCAATATTGCCGATTTTGATAAAATTAACCACGTAGTTTTATTCTTATTATAAACTAGAAGCAACCCGCGATTTCACTCGCATAAGTTTTGATCCTATGGGAACATCTAAATAAAATTTAAAACTATTCCAGTGGTCCAGCTATCGCCGTTCTAAATTTCATCCAATCCTTAGAAAATTTAGCATTTATAATATTACAAACATACACACATACTCACGCCTGTTTCCCAGAGAAGTAGGCAGAGACCATGAATTTCCACTTGCTACGATCCTGGCATACCTGTTTCGCTTCATTCACTCACATCACATTCTTCATATATGCTCATTGGTTAAGGGCGCTCTTAGCCTGGCCATTCTCCAGATCGACCCTGATCTATTCTGAATACCTTCACCGAGGTCTCCCCCTTCCAACTGTCCCATTCATGCTCATCTTATGAACTAGTTTCGTTAATCTACTATCATTCATCCTTTATATATACCCAAACCATCCAAGCATACCTTTCTCAATCCTTGTCACTATACACGTGGTCTTTCATTTTACAATGCTCTGTTAACACACAGTTTCTTATTCTCTCTCAAAGTCCACCATACATACTTCTCAAACCTCATCTTCACTGCATTTATTCTACTTTCATGTTTATTCTGCCTTAGCATCTTTCGCTACCACCAGATACATTAGTGTTGGCACTAACACCCCTCTATGCACATCCAGTCGTCGTGCCTTTTTGGATACGTTCCGGCTGATAATAAGGCGTTAAGTTCACTTGATTTCCAGAATTTTCACTCATTTAAATATCATCTTCATGCTTGCCATCTCTTGTATTAAAGTTCTCAAATGTACAAACTTTTTGATGTTACACTTGTTGTTAATAGTAGTGTGATTTAATTTTATTTCTTTAAATATAGTTTCACATGACACTTACGTTGACATATCATATAATACACCTCTGCGAGGTACATTTAATCCTTTTACCACACTGGTTCTTTCACCATTGGTCACAGGCCACTTTCAGGGACACTATATCTCAAGTTGGTCACTGAACCAAGAAAGAGCCTGTGACACGTAGTAGTAGTAGTTAGTAGTTAACGGTTAGTTAGTGGTTACATAGCCGTCAAATACGATACTCGTTAATGCCACATGTCACATGATGTCGAACGTGTTTAATAAATGGTATTTAGTAATCAAGGATATTAAGTAATCATCCACCTCTTGGCTTACTGACATTACACGTTATATACATGTTTACGTCAGCAGAATACATCCTGACATGCACATTGATGTATTATACACATTTATATCTATTGTTTTGGTCACTTTTATGTCGCCCCTCTATCACACGCTTAAGTGGAGCTCGGTTTAAGAGTGGGCAGGGTAGTCGTAAGGGAATAGGCTTTCAGTACGAATAAATCAAGTAACTTGGGAGTGATTTTAGAGTAATGAATGACTAGTGTACTGAAGTGCAGTCGTAGTGAAGAGTGAATCAGTGTTATTGAATAAAATATTCACGGTTTTTTTTGTTAAACCGTTCAGTTTTATTATTTTACCCCGAACACTAACTCAAAAATTACAAAATCTAAGATGGCCACTTTTGTTTTGATACGGCTTAATTTGACTTGGTCAATTTTTATGCAATAAATTATAATAATTTAATTGAAATTCAGGTACATGTGAAAGGAAACACCATCTTCTTGTAAATTTGATGATCCAATCATTTTTTTACAGCATAAAACTGAACAACTCGGCATTTTTCTTGGAGCACTATCTCCCACGCGAGTCGATTCAGTCTGACAGAGCAATCGGCGACAGCTAGTTTTTTATAAGCTGTATGCCCTCGAGGGCATTAAATTTAGAGGGGAACTACAGCGGGGAATGCCTTTGATGGCGTCTCCATTCCGTGTTGCTCGATGGTAGGTACTAGATAACTGATATACTTAATACAATATATTACATAGATAGATATTTTTGAACGAGCTAAGCGAGTTCTCTGAATCAACTTGGAAAAATCGGTGTTTGTTTGTATGTATGTATGTATGTTTGTCCGAGCATAACTTCCGAACCGTTAATCCGATCTTCATGTTTGATTGGGGGGGAAGATAGTATTGGTATTTGTTGGTAAGGTTACGAGCTAGGTATATCGGTCGGGGGGTTGTTGAGACATTGGGGTCCAAGAGGGGGTAAAAAAAAAAGTGAGACTATAAGATCAAATGGGATGTCATATGAAAGTCCCTTGCTTCAACATTTCAAAACTATTTTTTATAATTTTTTAACTTATGTAGTTCGAAACTTGTAGGTACTCCATAAAAAATAACCAGTATTGCTGACCTACCGTTTCTAGGAATTTGAACGACGTTGTAGGTCTAACTCTTCAAACCGACAAGAACGTTCATTTTATGTGGATGTACTCACGTACTCTGTACGTACTAATGTACATTGACGACCTCTGTGGCGGCGGGCGAAGGTTCGCCTGCGGCGCAGGAGGTTGCGGGTTCGATTCCCGCCTCGGAACAAATATTTGTGCGATGTGCAGATATTTGTTCAGGGAGTTAGTTCTGGATATTTTCTATGAATAATAAAAAATATCTATCTATTTAATGTATTGTATTAAGTATATCAGTTATCTAGTACCCATAACACAAGCCCTGCTTAGCTTGGGGTTAGATAATGTTGTGTGAACTGTCCAGTACTATTTATTAATTATTTATTTGCATAGATATTTTATCGAAATAAATGAGGTAACCTATCTGAATCGCGTGTATTCGCGAGGTCTCAGTTCGGGGTGAACCACTAGTTTATTATATATAGAAAATACCCAGAACACCCTGAACAAATATCTGCAGATCGCGCAAATATTTGTTCCGAGGCGGGAATCGAACCAGCTACCTCCGGCGTCGCAGGCGAACGTACGCCTCGCCACATAGGTCTTCATAAAAATGAAATTAGATTGCTCAGATTATGTAAGTAGTTTCCAAAAATATTTCAGTAAGAATATCCCCAGAGTATTTCTTTGTTGCAATGACCTTGATGTGACATGCACAATTTGTATGAAGAGATTTTGTGGCATATTTTTTGAAGTTATCAAAGTACTACTTAGTTCATTATTTGCTTATTGTTTACAATTAAATGGATCAAACAATGATTAAACTAAGTAAAGTTGATAGTGAAATAATGAGATTACCTACTGATAGTTTAGATTTAAAAAAAAACCTACTTTGTGAAATGTAGGTACACTTTTTTTGCAAATGGCCCTTTTACACTTTCTTCAGTGCATCAAGTGCGGGCATTCCACACTACGTAGTAGGTACCTACCTACAACTAGCTAGGTACTTACCACTAACTGGCTATAGGTAGGTACTTACCTACAAGCCTACAACTAGCTATAGCTAGGTAGGCAATGTATGTAGTAAGCTACATACCTACATACATAATACAACTATGAGTAGAAAGGTATGTACACCGTGTACAGGTGGCCCAGAATTGGTAGGTACCCTACCTATAATATTCCAAAATGCGTGTGCTGAATGCAGGACTGCATGCAGGAGCAATATGGCAACAGAATATCTGGAATTCCGGTGAAATGGGGGCGACAGCAATCCAGTATTTTCAAGGGTATTCCAGACATTCTGCAACTAGAAGACTCCTGCAGTCTGCTGCTTGCCTGGTATATGTACATGCTGCTGCAAGAGTAGTCGGCTTGTCGGATACCTACTGGATATCCTCAATACTGGAATTTATCCAATACAACACCAGGCAAGCAACAGGCTGCTTGCGGAGTAGTTATGTTTATTAGTCTTGGTTTTGATGAAATTTGGTAGGTATATAGATAGATCAAAACCTACTCTAAAGGAGAATAACGCAGGTGAAACCGCGGGCGACAACATTATCTAGCCCCAAGCTAAGCAGAGCTTGTGTTAATGGTACTAGATAACTGATATACTTAATACAATATATAACATAGATAGATATTTTTGAACGAGCGAAGCGAGTTCTCTGAGCCAACTTGGAAGAAGCGGCGTTTGTTTGTATGTATGTATGTTTGTCCGAGCATAACTTCCGAACCGTTAATCCGATTTTCATGTTTGATTGGGAGGTAGATAGTATTGGTACAATTTGTTGGTAAGGTTACGAGCTATATCGGTCGGGGGTTGTTGAGATATTGGAGTCCAAGAGGGGGTAAAAAAAAAGTGAGAATATCAGATCAAATGGGATGTCATATGAAAGTCCCTTACTCGACATTTCAAAACTATTTTTTTGAATTTTGTAACTTACTTATGAAGTTTTTTAGATGTTAAGGTAAATCTAAAAACGTAAAAAACCAAAACCTCTAGGGTACTTCCACTAATCCTACAACGCAGAAATTTGGTATGTTTGTAGCTTTTATGATGCGAATACTGGGAAAAGTCTAAAATTGAAGAATTTCGAAACTTGTACCTACTCCATAAAACATTAACCAGTATAGTTGACCTCCCGTTTCTAAGAATTTTAACGACGTTGTAGGTCTAACTCATCGAACCGACAAGAACATTCATTTTATGTGGATGTACTCACGTAGGGACATTGACAACCTCTGTGGCGCGGCGGGCAACGGTTCGCCTGCGACGCAGGAGTTTACGAGTTCGATTCCCGCCTCGGAACAAATATTTGTGCGATCTGCAGATATTTGTTCAGGGTGTTCTGGATATTTTCTATGTATAATAAAAAAAAAGTATCTACTTGATGTATTGTGTTAAGTATATCAGTTATTAGTACCCATAACACAAGCTCTGCTTAGCTTGGGGCTAGATAATGTTGTGTGAACTGTCCAGTATTATTTAATTATTTATTTACATAGATATTTTATCGAAAGAAATGAGGTAACCTACCTGAATCGCGTGTATTCGCGAGGTCTCAGTTCGGGGCGAACCACTAGTTTATTATGTATAGAAAATACCCAGAACAATCAAACCCAGCGGGAATCGAACCCGCAACCTCCGGCGTCGCAGGCAAACGTTCGCCCGCCCCGCCACAGAGGTCTTCATAAAAATGAAATTAGATTGCTTAGATTATGTAGTTTCCAAAAATATTTTAGCTAGAAATTTCCCCAGAGTATTTTTTTGTTGCAATGACCTTACTGTGAAATGCATAATTTGTATGGAGAGATTTTGTGGCATATTTTTTGAAGTTATCAATAGTATTATAACTTCAAAAATCGCGGCGGGCGAAGCTTGGCCTGCGACGCAGGAGGTTGCGGGTTCGATTCCCGCCTCGGAACAAATATTTGTGCGATCGCAGATATTTGTTCAGGGTGTTCTGGGTATTTTCTATGTATAATAAAAAATATCTATCTATGTAATATATTGTATAAAGTATTTCAGTTATCTAGTACCCATAACACAAGCTCTGCTTAGCTTGGGGCTAGATAATGTTGTGTGAACTGTCCAGCATTATTTATTTATTTATTTATTATTATTTATTACTTATGTTCAATATTTAGTTATTGTTTACAATTAAATGGATCAAACAATGATTAAACTAAGTAAATTTGACAGTGAAATAATGAGGTTACTGATAGTTTAGATTTAAAAAAAACCTTGTGACATGTACTTTGTGAAATGTAGGTACAATTTTTTTGCAAATGGCCCTTTTACACTCTCCTCAGTCCATCAAGTGCGGGCATTCCTCACTACGTAGTAGGTACCTACCTACAACTAGCTAGGTACTTACCACTAACTGGCTATAGGTAGGTACTTACCTACAAGCCTACAACTAGCTATAGCTAGGTAGACAATGTATGTAGTAAGCTACATACTTACATAATACAACTATGAGTAGAAAGGTAGGTACACCGTGTAGGTACTTACAGTTATCCCAGAATTGGTAGGTTACTAGGTACCTATACTATTCCGAAAGGCATGTGCTGTTTCGCTTGATTTTGCTAGTTCGTTACTTTAATATTGCAAATGTTTTTTTTGGGGACAAATAAATGAATTTTGTTTCGAAGAATTTTATTTGTTTAAGAATTTTATTAGCTGAAACCAGACTTTGCCCAAGCACCAGAGAGCATCTACATATAAATAAATAAATAATAATAATGCTGGACAAGTTCACACAACATTATCTAGCCCCAAGCTAAGCAGAGCTTGTGTTATGGGTACTAGATATACAATACATTACGTATCAAAAAAATCAAAATCGGTTCATCCGTTCGGGAGCTACGATGCCACAAACAGACACACACACAGACACACACACAGATACACACATACACACACACACACACACGCGCACACACACACACACACACACACACACACACACACACACACACACACACACACATATACACACACAGAACACACACAGACACGTCAAACTTATAACACCCCGTCGTTTTTGCGTCGGGGGTTAAATATACATATTTTTTATTACATTACCTTTTTTTTTTTTTTTTTTTTTGTTTTTGACGACCTCTATGGCGCGGTGGGCATAGCTTGGTCTGCGATGCAGGAGGTTGCGGGTTCGATTCCCGCCTCGGAACAAATATTTGTGCGATCGCAAATATTTGTTCAGTGTGTTCTGGGTATTTTTTATGTATAATAAAAAATATATATCTTTGTAATATATCAGTTATCTATGGCCATAACACAAGCTCTGCTTAGCTTGGGGCAAGATAATTATTTTATTTTATTATTTATTTTATTTATTTTACATAGAAACTACCCAGAACAAATACCTGCAGATCGCACAAAATATTTGTTCCGAGGCAGGATTCGAACTCGCAACCTCCGGCGTCGCAGGCGAACCTTCGCCCGCCGCGCCACAGAGGTCGTCAAATATCTAAGCAAATTTATACAATTTATAGGTTTTCATAATATTTTCAAAGTGATCGCAAACTTTTTAATGTGTACGTACACTACTTATTATAGACTATATACGAGTACCTACTTACAACACCCGCCTACATACCTAAAACTAGCTAGGTAATTACCTACATATTTCGATTTGAATACCTAATCCTATATAGTGGCGAACGATAGTGTCGTAGGCAGTAATGTATGCTCCCTGGAAATCCCGGACCCAGAGTACCGCGAAATCGTAGTATTTCGTGTCCATTAAAGAACCGGGAATCCCAAACTAAATACTGGTTCATTCGTTTCTTTTAGAATTTTATCGCATTTTGTTCTGCGTCTGAAACATAGTAGTTAACAATATATATATATATATAAAATGCAGTGTCCTGACTGACTGACTGACAAGTGACAACGCACAGCCTAAACCGCTGGTCGTAGAGACTTGAAATTTAGAGGGTGTATTTGTATCAATATGAAGGGTTGTACTAAAACAGGAATTTTGGAAATTCATATCCTAAATGGTTCAAAATGGGGTTCTAACTTAAAATAAAAATACTCCGTATTTCGGAAACCGTTAGTAGTAGAACCTTGAAATTTTACAAGGAGATTTGTCCATTAAAATACACAAACACATGTTTCAGCGGTATCTGAAATTTTCCTGAAAAACGGAACGGGAACGTTTTATTCGTAAAAATTAAAAAAAACTTTAGTTTTCACAACACACAGCCTAAGCCGCTGGTCGTTGAGACTTGAAATTTGGACAGTGTATTCCTTTTAGGGTGTAGAGGTGGATTAAGAAAGGAATTTGGAAAATTCGCCCTCTTAGGGGTCCAAAAAGGGCTTTTAACGTATACACTTTGCGTTTTGCAACGCACAGCCTAAACCGCTGGACCTTGATACATGAAATTTAGAAGATGTATTCCTTTTTGGGTTTAAGAGTGTACTGAAAAAGGATTTTGGAAAATTCACCCGGTAGGGGGTCCAAAACGGCTTTTAATGTAAAACTAAAATGCTTCGTAGTAGAAACTTGAAAATTCACAGCTAGATTCCTTAAATAAAAATAGCAAACATATGTTTCAGCAGTACCTGAAAATTTAATAAAAAAAGCCATGGGAACGTTTTCTTTGTAAATAAATACACTTAACGTTTTAGCCAGATTTCAGCGTATTTAGATGATTTAAAAGTTAGTTTCACGGTTTAGTCATTGATTAAAAAATATTTTCAGGATATCAAGGTTAAAATGGGACCCCTAAAAAGAAAAACTTGTGTATGTTGTCGTTTCAAAGGTCGTTTCACGGTTTCGTTGTTGAGATTAAAATATTTTCAGGAACTCAAGGTTATAATGTGACCCCTTAATTAAAAAACTTGTGTGTGGTGGCGTTTCAAAGGTCGTTTCACGGCGTGGTGTTGTTCTCTGCACACCGCGCCGAGGAAGTTTTCTGACTACAAGCGGACGAAGTCGCGAGCGGGTCATCTAGTATATAGGTATATAGAATCTTTGCATGACTGACTGACTGACTGACTGACTGACTGACTACACCTTTAACTCTAGAGAGCTGAAATTTGGAAGATACATTCCTTTTGCGGTCTAGATGTGCACAATGAAAGGAATTTTTAAATTCATCCCCTAAGGGGGTGTAGCTAGGTGTTGAAGTGTTAAGGTGAATGCTCACGTTTGCGGCGCGAGATTCAAATTTTTTGGTGTTTTTTGCCCATTACAGGTCATCAACACTTCTTCAGATAACAAAAGTTGAGTTCGCGATAACTAGGAGACTTAACACACATGTTTTAATTGATGGTATCTAATAAATATAATCAGTTTAGCTATGATACCCCTAAACACATTTTTCCAGTGTTTTTGTTTGTTTAGGGGTATCATAGCTAAACTGATTATATTTATTAGATACCATCAATTAAAACATGTGTGTTAAGTCTCCTAGTTATCGCGAACTCAACTTTTGTTATCTGAAGAAGTGTTGATGACCTGTAATGGGCAAAAAACACCAAAAAAATTGAATTTCGCGCCTCTAGCGTGCGCATCCACCTTAACACAATGTGGACGTTTTCGCTAGCGTGTTTTTCTTATAATAATAACCAAAGAACATGCCTAGTATGTCTTTATCGTGCGCCCAAGCCTAAGCACAGAGTAAATTATACAGAATAAATAATAGTACAATATAGGGGTAGACCATATTCTATGAATATGCATGATGACTGATGACTGTTTTAAAAACTATTTTATAATGTACTTATAGATCCACCAACTTATCTGTAGAACCATTTACCTACATTTTTATATCATCTACATACTTTTCATTCTGCAGATAAGTTGGTGGATCTCTACGTGTTTACTATTGCCAAAAATTCTCTTATTTCTGTATAAAACTATCATTTAAATGCAACATTTTGCATTTTTTATACCAACTTTGAATTTTGCGTTAAAAGGCTCTCAATTATGTCATGCATAGCATGGCGTTTGCTTGTGAAGGCACAAGTTTTTCTCAGCGAGAAGCTATTAGGTAGTAACTATTTTTTAATGTGTGCCCGCATTACCAGTGCGGTACGTTTGCCTCACGTTTGTTACCACGATGACGTCACGCCTTGGACTGGGTTCTGATTACCAAAAATCATAAAAACCTCGCGAAGCAAAGGAAACGTTTTGGGATTAAATGGTTCGTTTCGTTTCGTTTCGTATGAGGTGGTGCTGGCCTCTGGTGTCAGAGTTTGTCAAGCCGCCCGAGGGATTAAATGGTAAGAATAAAAATAGGTAAGTAAATGTACTTACCTATTTTTATTTTGAAATATATAATGTCACTGGTTTTTTTGTTATTGTCATCATGCCCATTTGTTCTTTGTGTAAGTATTATTTTTTTATTATGCTTTTACGTTTGTAGACCATTCACCATGGTCTGATCAAGGAGGCATCGCCGTGCTGACTCCACTGGCCAAACAAAATTTTGTAAAACATTTTCTATTAGTTAAGTACCTAGAGTACGCACCTACATCGTTTTAGTATATTTATGATTAATTCTCGTCTATCATTTTCGACTCTTCTGTGTTATCAAAAACAAATCCCGGTTCCTAAGTACCGTAAATCCCGATTCTTTAGGACACCGTTGTTGCATTCCCTAGCGGGCAGACGCGCGCCGTGGGACCACAGTGGCCCGCGGCGCGTCGTCCTCATATATACTATTATTTATTCTATGCTCGGGTTTCAGCCGCCTGTCTCTAGACGGGCCGTGGGAACGCGGCATGGGCACTTCCCCCGGGCGGCAGATATACTAGAGGGCGGGCAGTCACCACTCAGTACCAAGTAGTACAAGTACAAACATCTGTGTAAGCCCTCCTTTCACACAATGTGCGACAAACGCCCCCGAGAGAAATTGTATTATTCTAATAACACAAGGGCCGTTTCCCATACAAACGTAGTCCCCTGTTTTCTCCCTGGATAATGCCAGTAGAGCAATTTTTTTTTCTAATAAATCTATGGCCACCTTGGCATGTTCCTATGTTTTACTTTTTTTATAAATTAATTATTAAAAGAGATATGAACATTCAAAACCCTAAAAAAACTACATATCATGGATATGTGCATACTTTTCACTAGACACGGGTTATTCTATATCTGAACAAATAAATCATGGTAAATATCCCGTTTCTACTGAAAAGTATATTCTCATTGAGACTAGTATTCGTGGTGACAGTTATTACGCGTGACACTGGTTCTGGTTTATTCTAAGGTATTTCGATATGTAACTTTAGATGTTAATTAATTCAGGTCAATCACATTATAAAGACTCTATTTAAAGACTAATATCTAGGCCTATGGTTCGTCAGTTTCACTATCAACCGTGCGATCATAACATTTACATACATTAAGTCTGTGTAATGTGGAAACCATATTAAGAGGAAACACAAGGGGCGTTTTCCCATACAAATGTAGTCCCCTGTTTTCTCCTTGTATTATGCCAGTAGAGCAATATTTTTTTCCAAAAAATCTATGGCCGCCGCCATTGCATGTCCCTATGCTTTCCTTTTTTTTAATAAATTAATTATTAAAAGATATATGAACATTCAAAAACCTAAAAAAATGCTCAGATTTTCCGCTGTGTTACAAACATCCTAAAAACAAATTTGACTATGTTTATCATTATATATAATAAAACTAAGTTGATAAAATGTGCGGGCCGATTAAGCTCAAAAACGAACCAATGCAGCCCAAAAAAGGTTTAACCGTAGGGTAGCCCCAACCCTCCCATCCATCAAGAGGGTTCGGGTTTTGGGCTGCGCGGTTAAGGTTTAGAGAAAAACGGTTTAGAAGGTTTGGGCGTAGTAACTATTAAGTAATCTGTGGTTTGAGTTTTGGGCTGCGCGGTTAAGGTTTAGAGAAAAACGGTTTAGAATGAGGTCAACTTGACCTGAAACTCAACCAAAACTTCTAGAAGGTTCGAGGAAGTTCGAAAACTTCGATGAGGTTCTGGAAAGTTCAAGGCAATTCTAGAAGGTTCGAGAACCTCCAGAAAGGTTTGAAAAAGTTTGAGAACATTCGAGAAATTTCCAAAAGATCGAGAAACTTCGAAATTTTTGAAAGTTCTAGAACCTGCGCGAAGCGCGGGGCCCCAGCTAGTATAAAATAAATGAAATCATAGAAACACGGCTAAAACTATCTTTTATTTTTAATAAAAAAAAAAAAAATTGGTTAAGTTTTTAAGAAGGAATCAGGGGACTACGAATCGTTGATTTTATGTACTTTTAATAGGTATTGTCGATCCAAGCTGCAGTTGTCTCTATCACGCTCTGCGGGGGGAGGTTTGAGGTCTGCGCTACAGCAATAGATTTGACAAATACCTATTTTTAATTCTCTAGCCCTTGGTGCTGCGTTACGCACCGAAGTACATCGCAGCTTGTTGTTTCGTCAAACTCAATGTTTGAAAGAGAGGCACTGTGAACAATGAGAGACAGTGCCAGATCCCTTGGAATTCGGAAAATTCCGCACTTGCGAAACGGCAATAAATGCGCAAAAAAATCATAAAATTTGTTCCAGGACGTATGTACGTGTTTTTGAGAAAGCCTTACTAGTTCGGGACAAGAATGTCTGTCATCTTTAATACATAATTTGTGTAATAATTATGTATTTTTAGTGACAGAAATTTTTGTCACGAACTAGTAAGGCTTTCTCAAAAACACGTACATACGTCCTGGAATAAATAAATAAAAAAAAACTTTATAACTGGCGTCGCACGGCTTGTGCATTTGCCATTTTCAATTATAATTATTGTATTTTCAATATAATTCTCAAATTCACAATCAAGTAAGGTTTTAAAAAACGGTGCCCGTTTAAAAAAAGTTATGTTGACAATTTCCACCAATTTGGAAAGTCACACAATTCACTTCCATTTAATTTCACTACACTTGTGCTCCATAGACGAGATACAACGCCACCAATATAAAACAAAATAATTAAAAAAAAACACTACGAAATTAAATTAAATAAAAGAACACGACGTCTATTTTAGAAAATGGTGGAAAGAGCCCACGACTTTCTTTTATTTTCACGAAGTCGCTCAAAAGGTTCGACTTCTCAACGCTAGATGGAGCCAGTCAATGAGCTTTCCTGAAAACTATTTTCTGCCACCATGGCGCCACAGTCACACAACATTCAGGCTTTTCAAGGATTTAGACAAAAGATTCAATTAAAAGGGTTTTTAGACTATTCTTTATTTAAAAAAGTAATTGTCTCTATGGGATCCTACGTCATTTCAAAAATTAAGGCATGGCGCCCAACCCATTTCAGACAATTAAGAGGCGGTTCCCATTTTCAACGCAACTAATCCAAAATGTTAACATATCGCGTGTTTCTTTTCTAGACTTATTTAGATTTCATCCTCAAATCTGTTTAAAGTTTGTCAAGTTTACCGTTATCAAGTGAGCGTAAAACGGGTTTTAGGAGGGCAAATTTTAAAAAAAACTATCGATAAAAGGTTTCCCAATCTTGTTTCAGTTCTAGATTTATTTAGATTACATCCTCGAATACTTAAGTCAAGTTTGTGCGAGAGTGTGTAACGCAACGCAACGACTCCAAAATGTTAACATACTTATATCGCCTTGCTAAGAATTTCCTAACTAATTTATCTAGAACTACAGCGATCACCAATCCGCCTGCCAAGCGTGTTTACCAGGCAAGCCAATCCGCCTGCCAAGCGTGTTTATCAGGCAAGCCAATCCGCCTGCCAAGCGTGTTTACCAGGCAAGCCAATCCGCCTGCCAAGCGTGTTTACCAGGCAAGCCAATCCGCCTGCCAAGCGTGTTTATACTATGGGGGGAGGCCTCATCCAGCCAACACTAGGCAGTAATCTTCATACAAAAAAAGCACCGCTCGAAAAAGCGGTTTATATTGAATATCTCGTAAAATATAGATAACTTTACAAAACCCCTACAGTAAACCCTCGGCTTCGTTGTATTAGTTATATTTATCTCATTTTATTGAATATCTCGTAAAATATAGATAACTTTACAAAATATAGATAACTTTACAAAATATAGATAACTTTACAAAACCCCTGCAGTAAACCCTCGGCTTCGTTGTATTAGTTTCATTTATCTCATTTTTTACCTAATAATATACTCCATTGTAATAAACAATCTAATTTAGGCAAAAAATCGAGTAATTATTGTCCTATCGTGTTTTTAGTACAGCAATCTCTTGGAATTATATTTTAGTATCCATTAATATTTTTAAATTGAAGAAAAAACAATAAAAACGTGAAGTAAGTAGGTGTCGGATGAAACAAGAGCAGAAATGTAGGTAAAATGGGTTGAAACGATACAATACCTAGTAAATGGGTTGAAACGATACAATACCTAGTAAATGGGTTGAAACGATACAATACCTAGTAAATGGGTTGAAACGATACAATACCTAGTAAATGGGTTGAAACGATACAATACTTAGTAAATGGGTTGAAACGATACAATACCTAGTAAATGGGTTGAAACGATACAATACCTAGTAAATGGATAGAAAATGATTGGGTAGCAACAAGAAGCACATTGCACGATTACAGGTACGTACTTGATTTAGTGGGTGCATCCGTATTGATCCCAGAAATTCATCCCACGAGCTAAAAGTAATAATAATTATTCCGGTTTCATAACATTCATATTCATTTAATTTTTAGAGTTAGTATTTATCCCTTCTAGAAGTACCGACATCTAAAACGAGTGGAAGTAACTAGGTACCTAGTCAGTTAAAAATCAAATCTAACATAATGAATTTTGCAACATCCCCCGCCTTAAGCATCCTGGTGATGATGATCATGAAGTTCCTACGCGTAATACGTATTTTTATAGCGTTTTTTTTTTTCTTTATAATTGGCGCCGCACGGCTTGTGCATTTGCCATTTTCAAGTAAGTATTTGTATTTTCACTATATTGTATTTTCAATATATTTTTCAACGTTACACTCCTTCCAAGTCGTCGAAGTCACCGTCGAGTCATGATTTAGTAAAACGGTGGCCAATTTTACTAAAACTTTGGTAGACAATTTCCACCAATTTCAAAAGTCACGCAATTCACTTCCATTTCATTTCACTACACTTGTGCTTTTTAAAAGAGCTACATTAGTTTAAATGCCACCAAAATAACAAAAAATATCAAGAAAACACTAGGAAAAGAAATAAAATAAAAGTAGACAACGTCTCTTTTCGAAAATGGCGGGAAGAGTCCCTTTAATAGCGTTATTCCGTTGTAGATGTATGTAGGTACCTAATATAATCACTTTAGCACAGATTACTTAATAGTTACTACGACTTTAGTCTGAGTAAAATAACTCCTAAAATACCGCGGGTTACTTCGCAATTCGTTCGAAATCAAAGTTAAAGTAAATCCCATAAAAAGGAAGAATAGGAATTTCACAGACTCGGATCGAAATGTTTTTCCACAGAGTAATTTTAATAAAAGATAAGCTTTGTATATTAAATGCGCAATGAATATCTCAGGGCCTCAGTGTGCGCATGCGTGTCGGGCTCAACAAACGTGCTGCATTTACATTTTTTTCCGTATAAAAAGGTACGAAAGATTCGCGCGCTTTTCAAGAAAAAGTTAGAGGAACTTTTTAGTCTATGGTAAGTTCCTTAGTTTTTAGCTAAATGCATTAAAAAGGCACAGAAAATAAATAAATTAAGTTCGTAAATTTATAGTTTTCAATAAAATGCCACAGAAAATAAATAAATTAAACACAGTACCTACACCTTGCATGACGTAAAATGTTTTTAAAAACTTTTATTTTAATTTTATTAATTGAGATTTTAAAAAAATGTTTTGCAACTGCATTTTAACAGTTCCACACCCAACCGATTGAGCTGAAATTTTTCATACCTTAGTTCCGATGACAATACATTATGATGGTGACAGCGAGCTGATCTGATGATGGAGACGGAAGGTGGACAACGGAACTCCTCAATGGATAAAAGTAGACTGGGCATGTTGGGGCTCATTTTTATCAGCACACGGTTACGATTTATTTAATGAACGCTTGTTTTTTTTTTACAATTTTTTTTTGACCCTGAATAATTTGTGTTCTCGCCCATGAAGGAAGTAACATAGCAACATGCCGTAGCAGCAAGTAACATAATATAAAAGTTCTTGGATAGATTACGATATATGACGTATTAAAAAAAGCTACTTACTAGATCTCGTTCAAACCAATTTTCTTAGGAAGTTTACATGGTAATGTACATCATATATTTTTTTAATTTTATCATTCTCTTATTTTTGAAGTTATGGGGGGGGGACACTTTTTACCACACGTATGGGTTTGTTGTTTGTTTATTTTTTTGAGTTTCATTTCTAAGTATCGGGAACTCCAAAAACAAAAACTACTTACTAGATCTCGTTCAAACCCACCATACCTATTTCTGCCGCAAAGCAGTAGTGCTCGTATTGCTGTGTTCCGGTTTGAAGGGTAAGGGTGCCGGTGAAATTACAGACACATGAGACTTTTCATCTTTTATGTCTCAGCGTGGCGGGCGCAGTGCAATGCCTCATAGGGCGCGTCCTATGGACGTAACCTATGAGACAATGCATTGTTAAAGGCAGAGGTTACCGCTTAACATCAGGTATTTTATCTGCTCATTCCGTCATTCACAAAGTTAGTTGTATATTTTTTTATTTTTGTTTTACCTACTGCTAAATTAATATATTGTTCGTATCATTCAGATACACGTCTGCTATTTTTTTGTTGTTCTCTTGGTTAGAAAAAGTTTCTACCGGAATACCAGCGCAGGTTGTTTACAACCTGCATATGCTGAGTTAGGGACCTTTTTGTAACAGCAAATTTGACTATCATTTTGTGTATTTTCATGTTTTATTTGGTTTATATCTGTGTTGTTACAAATAAAAATAATTCTATTCTATTCTATTCTAAAAAAAAGACAGGCAACACAGTGATCCTATAATGGCTCTGTTTAACCTTTTGAGGTACGGAACCCTAAAAACCGTTCCTCGAAACTTCCTCTACACCACTTACTTAACCTCACTCAAGGAAATTTGATATTCCATTTCAATAAAGATTTTAAAAATAGAATACAACATTTCTTCGAGTTAGGCTGAGGCACAGAAAAACAATAGGAGGCGAGGTAAGTTCGAGTATCGACTTCGAATACCGGCGTAAATCTTCAATTTAATTTCCTTGATTTCTTCTTATATGTATTTCTTAACTATCTTTTGATGTATGTACATCTGCAGTTGTAGTTATAGTTAGTCAGGTTTCTGTAACATTTTTCTTTATTCGCTCTGTAGATTGACTGTACTTTTGTTTGTTTTCGTTTTTTTGATGTTTGAGTGACTATTATTTTATCTTCCGTGGAGTATGAGTTTGTACTTTCAACTGATCCTTCAAACATGTAATCTTTGTATTTGACTGTCGTTTGAAGAAGCCATTCTTCCACATTAGTATCTAGAAAAAGGTATATAAGATATTTTATCTTTATGAATCAGTTTATCATATTCTAGATAAAATTCATAAGCACTTCCATATTCCACCTGAGAGTTTTCAAAAACAAAAGAAATCATGTGGCTGCTAATTAGCTCAGGCCATTTTAAGTAGGATTCCTCTATAAGCATTTTATTTGATGAAGATGCTTGCACATATTCTTCATTTGATAGCTCACGCGTCTCTGTTTCTAGCTTGGAAGGAGTGGTTTTTTGTTTACTCGTATCTGTAGTGGCTATATTTATAATTTTGCTAATGCGTGCCTTACTCATTTTATCTGCAATTAAACAACAATTTTTATTATTTATTTTGTAAAGTCACTCAAAAAGTTGTTTTAATTTTGCATCAATTATTTAGTCAACTCTTGCGATGCACGTCACATTTTTGCAATATTCTTCGTAGCCAGCGGGGACGAGTAGTTCCTGTATGATCCATTGAGATTGATCCATTGGAGCTTGATCGTCCTGTTTGATCCATTAACATTTGTAGTCAGTTTTCAAATTCCTGTTGAATCCCTTGTCGATTTTGTTAGTGAAGTACAGTCGGCGTAAAAATAATAAATATCTATAGGTAGGCCAATAAAAACTTTGATGAAATTGTTTTGATGAAAAATCGCGAGCGAAAATTCAAGAACGAAAACTCTCGATTGAAAAATCTCGATTGATTAATCTTTAATGAAAAATGCCGAACAAAAAATCTCGAATGAAAAATCTCGAAAGAAAATCTCGAACGAAAAATCTCGAATGATATATCTCAAATAAAAAATCGTGAATGGAAAATTAATTAAAAATGTCGAACGAAAAATCTCTAATGAAAAATCTCTAACGAAGAATCTTTAATAAAAAATGCCGAACAAAAAATCTCGAATTAAAAATCTCGAACGAAAAACCTTTAATGAAAATGTCGAACGATAAATCTCGAATGTATAATCTCGTACGAAAAATATTTAATGAAAAACATAGAATGAAAAAAGTCCAACGAAAAATATCGAATAAAAAATCTCGAACGAAAAATCTCGAATGATATATCTAGAAAGACAAATCTCGAATAAAAAATCCTGAATGAAAAATTAATTTAAAATGTCGAACGAAAAATCTCTAATGAAAAATCTCGAATGAAAAATCGAATGATATAACTGAAAGAAAAGAAAGAATATATATTTATTTGTAACTGGAATAACAAATTTCAAATAAATAGAAAAATAATAACAATAAATGAAAGAGATATTTCAATAATGAAATATCTCGATTGGAAAATCTCGATAATGCAAAATCTCGAATGATTAATGTCGATCGAAAAATCTCGAGTGATTTATCAGCATGAAAAATCTCGAACGAAATTTCTCAAATAAAAAAATCTCGATCTTCAAAACTTTAATGAAAAATCTTTAATTAAAAATCTCAAATAACATCTAGAATAAAAAATCTCAAACAAAATTACTCGAATTAAAAATCTTAGGTCTTACTCCTTGCAAGATGTTTCTGTGATACGTGCAATTTTGTAACTATGAGAGAATAATATCTACCCCTCAATCAAATTTCATGAAGATCGGATTAACGGTTTGGAAGTTATGCTTGGACAAACATACATACATACATACATACATACATACATACATATGCCGATTCTTCTAAGTTGACTCAGAGAACACGCTTTACTCGTTCAATAATAACCCTAACTAGGGAGATCATTTAGAAAGTTAACAAAGAAAATGAAAGAAAATGCTCTATTTTCGTAATTTTGCCTATAAAATATTTACAACTATGCATTTCAAAGTAATACAAATCACCTAAGTGCATGTTGCACCACGCAGAGTAAAGGGATATGTAGTTGGGATCATCATCATTATCATTATCATCATCCTCGTCCTCATTCCCGAAATTTTCGAATTGCCTGAGTTTAAGACCAATTCAAGCAAGGATCTCTCAATCCATACTTAGTTAAGTACGATAGATTGCTGCACTAACGTATCTTCTACAAAAAAAGTAAATCGTTTACCAATAAAAAATATGAGCGCGATTCAAAAATGTGCACAACGTAACAAATTTGGTTGTTGTTTTGTTTTAGTATTATCCTTCAAAATTAGCGCAATTGGGGCCAAGTTGGACATTTTAGCGTCATCAGACGGGACGAGATCGGTTGCGCGTGATCAGGTGGGATAGACCCATTATAAATCTAAAAATATTCACCATGTATTAAGTATACCTGGTCAAAATCAACATATAATACTGTAATTAAATACCTTAATAACGTAACTACTCTCACTCATTAAATCACAGGTTGTACAATATTTATGTCCATAAGATAAAATATTTATTGATATTTCAGGTCCCAATCAACTCTTATAACCCGTATCTTTAAAACTACTTATGACTAAAAACGTTAAATCTTTAAAAACAAAACAAAGTCAGTCACTCAAAGTAAGTCCCAACAGTAATAACCCTAATATTGTGTTGGTTATGTATCATATAAGCATCTACATTATCTTTTACAAACATCTATATTAGCTTTCTTTTACTTTGGACATGTATTATTTATCGATATTTCAGGTCCCAATCAACTCTACCAAGTAGTATCTTTAAAACTCCTTATGACTAAACACGTTAAATCTTTGAAAACAAAACAAAATCAGTCACTCAAAGTAACCCAACAGTAACAACCCTAATATTGTGTTGGTTATGTATCATATAAGCATCTACATTATCTTTTACAAACATCTATATTAGCTTACTTTTACTTTGGACATGTATTATTTATCGATATTTCAGGTCCCAATCAACTCTACCAAGTAGTATCTTTAAAACTCGCTTTAAAGTTTCGTTTGAGATTTTTTATTCGAGATTTTTCGTTCGAGATTTTTCATTCGAAATTTTTTAGTCGAGATTTTGGGTTCGCAATTTTTCATTCGAGATTTTTAATTCGAGTGGTATTCATTTGAGATTTTTCATCCGAGATTTTTCATTTAAGATTTTTATTGAGGTTTTTTGTTTGAGATTTTTCATTCGATATATATCATTCGAGATTTTTCATTAATTAGAGATTTTTCATTAGATATTTTTCATGTGAGATTTGTCATACGAGATTTTTCGTTTGAGATTTTTTATTCGAGATTTTTCATTCGAAATTTTTTAGTCGAGATTTTTGGTTCGCAATTATTCATTCGAGATTTTTAATTCGAGTGGTATTCATTTGAGATTTTTCATTCGAAATCAATGAATCAATGTTTGTTTTGTTTAAATACATAATAATAATACTGTATACAAGTAGATATTTGTTGCTTGACTGTACCAAAGTTCTTTGAAAAATCATTAATGGATCATTCAGGAATAAAAAACTAATTAAAATAATCATTTTAAATTGATCCATTGGACAATGGATCAGTCAGGAACAAAATTATAGGCATAATGGATCAAACAGGACAATGGATCAATCTCAATAGATCAAACAGGAACTACTCGCGGGGACTTGCGATAGCATGCGTGGTAAAAAATTACAATGTTTTGAAAAGTGACCAACCAGCCAGCCATATCACCAGCAAGACAATCACTAAACAAAATGATACAGTGCAAGGCAAATCAAAGCTTGTGAAAGCATTTAAGCCTAATGAATTAATCATATTTACTTGGTAATCAAAATAAAATAAGGTCCACTTGAAACACTCGGAATTTTGGGTTATTGTTTGTACATTAGCAAAGCCCAGCGGGTAAAGTTGCATAGCGTCGTGTTTTCTTGATTCTTTGTGAACATTTTTACAATATTCCACTTGTATACATCTGCAGTATTGTAAAATTGTCCGCCCACTTCTTGCAAAACCACTTGGGCCAGGTTACAAGCACGCGCACGCATTAACGTTTGCATAAAGACTAGTAATCCTGCATGTGAGTTCCTCGTTGAATATATAACAAACGATGTGCAAACTAGCCAAAATAGATTTAGGAAATATGAAGCAATAGGTACTTACGTTATTTTCCCGCGCGTTCTACGGAAGAATCACGCGCAGCCCACCAGCGCACTTGTTTGTGGGTTGATTGCTCGCAATGGTGTGATCGAGCTGCCACAAGGAATAAAAAGACAGCTAACAGTCCCCTCTATCCCGTTGTTCCCCCGTTGCAAGTAAAGGGTTAGCTTAAAACACAGTAAATCATTAGTTACTGTGGTCTAAGCATGTAATTTAGAAATAAATATTAAAACTGCCGGCATCTATAACGCAGTAATTGAGATACTGTGATTCATCTTAGTAAACAAGAATTAAATTTAATGGAGCCATTACGGAAAATCTCAGTATTTTAAAATACAGTGTTATTGTCTAATAATATTATATTGAAAAAAAAATACGTATGCATTGATTTCAATACAGTAAGTAGCGACTTACTAGGTTTTAACTAACAAAATCTATATTACTGTGTTATACACAAAAATAAGCCGTGATTTTTAACAAATACTGTGTTTAGCGCTATCTTATCTCCTTAAGTATACATGGTACAGTCAAACCAAATAAATTCCCGAGTAGAGCTGAATCTCTAGATTCTTGTAAGCTAAAACAAGTCAAAACACAGTAACTGAAGCTACTGTGTTCCCTATTACGAGGGCAGAACTTCCGTAAAACGATATTTTTCAAGTAAAATCTTATTTTTTAAATTAATCCAAAATTAAGGAAATAACCTTTCCTTGAACGAAACATTGGTAGTATAAATAGTTTAATTTAATTTTTGAACTCGTAATTTCTCGGCCGATCGAGAAACAGATCAAAATGGTCAATGTCAGGGGACAATTTTTTACTTTAGAAAGGTGAACTGGCCTTAAATAAAATGGTATTGAAAAATATGAACTTCAAACCGGATCAGAAACTACTTATTAGATATTACTGATAATATGATAAGATCATCAGTATTATTTTACGCTTTGAAATTACCTATAATTTAGGCGATAATCAATTGATTTTCTCTTAGTGGTAACTGCTTACCAACAGGTGGGCCGTATGCTAGTTTGATACCTACCTTAGAGCATTGCAAGCCTCCGTACCGTTTGATATGAGTACATTGCAAGCCTCCGTACCGGTTGATATGAGTACATTGCAAGCCTCCGTACCGTTTGATATGAGTACATTGGTAGTAAAAAAAAACAAGCAGATATTAAAGACAGACAGTTGTTTTTTTATAATTGGCATAGCACGGCTTGTGCATATATTTTTAAAATAAATAAATTAAATTATATATTTTCGAGTATAATTTAATGTATTTTCAATATAATTGGCAACGTTACAATCCTTCCAAGTCGTCAAAGTCACAGTCAAGTATATTTTTGTAAAACAGTCGCCGTTTTACAAAAACTTTGGTAGACAATTTCCACCGATTTGAAAAGTCACGCAATACCCATCCATTTCATTTCACTACACGTGCTCTATAGACGAGCTACATTGGTTTAAATGCTACCAAAATTAGATAGATAGATGGATAGAAAATTTATTATTTCATATAAAACAAAGAAGTACAAAGGCGAACTTAATGCTAGAAAGCATTCTCTTCCAGATAACCTTGGTGTTTTGCAGAAAAAATATGTATCGGTAGTGCACAAGAAGGGAAATATTGGATAAGTCTAAGAAAATTAACAAAATATAATAAAAATAATAACAAATAAGTACCAAGTAATAAGTAATAAGTATACGAGTAGTATATTACTGCCTAAAATAAAAAATAAACTAATATATATCATTAATATTATAATGCATACCATTAATATAATTCTAAAATGAAATGTATAAATAAAATTGCTCATCAATCGATCTTACTGAAAAAATGATTATAGATTGAAAATTATACAAAATAACTAAAAAAAAAAGCGGCCAAGTGCGTGTCGGACTCGCCCATGAAGGGTTCCGTAGCAGCAAGTAACATAATATAAAAGTTCTTGGATGGATTACGATTAATGACGTATTAAAAAAAAACTACTTACTAGATCTCGTTCAAACCAATTTTGAGTGAAAGTTTACATGGTAATGTACTTTTTTTTTTTTTTTAGTTTTATCATTCTCTTATTTTAGAAGTTATGGGGGGGGGACACACTTTTTACCACTTTGGAAGTGTCTCTTGCGCAAACTATTCAGTTTAAAAAAAAATTATATTAAAAACCTCAATATCATTTTTGAAGACCTATCCATAGATACCCCACACGTATAGGTTTGATGTTTTTTTTTTTGAGTTTCATTTCTAAGTATGGGGAACCCCAAAAATAAAAAACTACTTACTAGATCTCGTTCAAACCAATTTTGAGTGAAAGTTTATATGGTAAAGTACATCATATTTTTTTTTTAGTTTTATCATTCTCTTATTTTAGAAGTTACGGGGGGGGGGACACACTTTTTACCACTTTGGAAGTGTCTCTCGCGCAAACTATTCAGTTTAGAAAAAAATGATATTAGAAACCTCGATATCATTTTTGAAGACCTATCCATAGATACGCCACACGTATAGGTTTGTTTTTTTTTTTTTAGTTTCAGTTCTATGTATGGGGAACCCCAAAAATAAATGTTTTTTTTTAATTTTTGTGTAATAATCTTAATGCGGTTCACAGAATACATCTACTTACCAAGTTTCAACAGTATAGCTCTTATAGTTTCGGAAAAAAAGGCTGTGACATACACGGACAGACAGACAGACAGACATGACGAATCCATAAGGGTTCCTTGTCTTTGACTACGGAACCCTAAAAAGACAAGGAAATTAAATAATTAAATGTAGACGAAGTCCCTTTTCGATAATGGCGGGAAAGAGTCTCCTTAGGCAGATGTTACCGCGTAAAGAGTCTCCTTAGGCAGATGTTACCGCATAAAGAGTATCCTTAGGCAGATGTTACCGCGTAAAGAGTCTCCTTAGGCAGATGTTACCGCGTAAAGAGTCTCCTTAGGCAGATGTTACCACGTAAAGCGTCTCCTTAGGCAGATGTTATTTTATAAAGTGGATTGTCCTAAACCGTTTGCTGAACCGTTTCAGTAAACGGTTGAACATCTGAGGAACATCTCGGTGATTGAATAGATATAATTTATGAGAATCGATCCATAGTAGCAAAAAATATGCTATTTTACAAGCTTTTATTTAACTTGCAATTTATGTAGGTATATTAGTCCGGGTGGAATCTTGCAACTGAATTGTAAAGCAGTTATCCTCAACCGATTGAGCTGAAATTTGGCATACCTGTCAAGTTCCGATGACAATACAATATTACGGTGACAGCGAGCTGATCTAATGATGGAGACAATGGTGGACAACGGAACTCCTCGATGGATAATAGTAGACTGGCCGTGTTTAGGCTCATTTTGATCAGCACACGGTTAAGCTCACTAATTTTATAAAAGCTTGTATTAAAAATGAATTTTTCACAAAAGAAAATAATTTGAGTGACCGTTTGTCAGGTAAAAAACATTTATGAGGACGGAAAAAAGGTCTGTAAATAAGACTGAAATTATGAAAACGAGTACGTTATTTGTCGCATTTAATTCCAGTTTAAATTGTATTACTTTGTTGATTACTTTGTGAAATAAATAAATGTTTCACAATAACTTTTTTTAACGTTACTTACTCATTTTAAACCCCCGACGTAAAAACGATGGGGTGTTTTATGTGGTGTCTGTGTGGGTGTGTGTATGTGTGTCTTTCTGTGGCATCGTAGCTCCCGAACGGATGAACCGAATTCTATTTTTGTTTTTGTCAGGAGTGTTCTTAGCTTGATCAAAATCGGTTTAGCCGTTTCATTGAGTTGAGGGTTTTTTTAATTTTTACACAATTAATTACTTGTAGATAATAGGTACTGGTGGGAAGAACGGACGCCAAAAATTACGTGGGCAGAATCCGGAATAAGTATTAATACCTACTTTTAGCTTGTGGGAGCAACTTACATCATCTTATTTTTGACTGCCTACCTAAGTAAGGCTTTTAAGTTGGTTTTCCTTTTTTCTTTGAATCAGCTTCCACTTGTTCTCGAGGCACCACACAGGCGCTCCCCACTTCGTAGTAAGAAGGATCATCAAAAAAAAACAGACCGTGTTTGTTGCCTGATTCTTCTAGGCACAGGAACAGGAGTAAATGTAAATTATTTTTTTAAGACTATTCAAAATGATCCTTGCGATTTCAATGAATAAAATACTTTTTTCACTTTATTTTATTTATTTATTTTTATTTTATTAAATAGGACACCCAACACAGGTTTACACTAACACATTCAAAAAACAAAACAAAACAAGGTCTTAATCTTAGTGTTCCCGTAATTATATGGCATCACAGCGTGCGCAAGAAATACAACAATTAACAGCTTATTACAGGGATACATAGTAAATTAAACGATAAGAAATATAAAAATACTTATTACGTAATACTAAGACAAAGGATAATAATTTATAGAAATAATACTTAGTTTAGGCTAGAATTTCGAATGTTGCGGTAGGTAGGTTGCTTTGACTTTTAGGGATGAATTACTGGGATGAATGCGACCGCACCCAGAGATTAACATTAAGACTTTTCATCTTTATGTCCCATGAAGTACCTCGTACCTATATGTATGTAATGACGTTTGTCCTTAGGCTAGGCCCAATATCTTATCGGTATCAAATCAATACCTAAAGCCACATTCACACTTGTATCATGATAAGCGACTATTCGGCCATCTCTATGGAAAATACTCGAATTATTCGACATCAAAAACGATGGTATAACTTCTTTAGATATAAGAATAAAAAAGGTCCACTATGAACCATTCTACTCGTATATGGGGTGAGAATCACCATTCTACTCGTATATGGGGTGAGAAGCACCATTCTACTCGTATATGGGGTGAGAAGCACCATTCTACTCGTATATGGGGTGAGAAGCGTTACCTTGCCGTAACACAGTTTGTTAACTAGCACGGAAGGTAAAGTTCTCTTATTTTCATATACCTACGAACATCTTTAATTATGTTTTGTTGTACCTATTCTAAGTGAAATAAACTTATCTTTAACTTCAATAATATTCCTGTATTTCTATGGAGAAATAATAATAATGCTGGACAGTTTCACACAACATTATCTACCCCAAACTAAGTAGAGCTTGTGTTATGGGTACTAGTTAACTGATATACTTAATACAATACATTACATAGATAGATATTTATTAATTATACATTACAAAATACCCGGAACATCCTGAACAAATATCTGCACATCGTACAAATATTTGTTGCGAGGCGGGAATCGAACCCGCAACCTCATGTGTCGCAGGCGAACCTTCGCCCGCCGCGCCACGAGGTCGTCAAATCTAAAGAATTTTCCAAGATATCCCAGCATAAAAGGTTTTGAGTGAAATGAAAAGTGAACAAAAAAACACTAACAAATATTTGCTGCGTAACCCGTCCATTGTTGAAAACCGTATAAAAATTCGTTTGTAATATTGCGTTAGTTTATTGCGTTCAGACAGACAGATAGACGCGGCGGAAGACATTGTTTTATAATATGTATCTCGTCATCATAATCAGCCCACACTAGTCCACTGCTGGACGTAGGCCTCTCCCAACACGCGCCACTGAGGCCGGTGTTCAGCTCTTCTCATCCACTATCTGCCGCCGCCTCTCGTAGGTCATCGCTCCACCTAGCCAGAGGGCGCCCCACGCCACGTTTGCTAAGACGCGGTCTCCAGTCAAGAGCTCGCTTACTCCAACGGTTGTCGGTTCTTCGGCATATATGACCAGCCCATTGCCACTTCAGCTTGCTTATCCGGTAGGCTATATCAATGACTTTAGTTCTCTGTCGGATAATCTCATTTCGCATTTTATCTTTCAGGGAAACTTCGATCATAGCCCTTTCCATAGCTTGCTGTGCAACCTTGGACTGGTATGATCTTAGTGATGGGAAAATCATTTAGCACGGCGGCTTTGGCGCGTAACAACAGCGTTACCTATCCCATTTGATGATCGGGGAATTAGTGATAGATGGAACGCACCGTATCACGTATCAAAACACGTCCACAACTCCACACTGATCATGATACCGTATCAATCTATCATGTTACGAGAACGAGATAAGTGACGCGACTTATTTGAAGTATTTACTACACAACATATTATTGATAAAGACAGATATTTTTGGCATTTCCTTCGATAACAATTGTGCCAAATATAATAGTCCAGTAACTTTATAGATCACCAGTATGCGTCAAAACCGGTATTTCTGATTTTTGCAGACTTGTTTATGATGTTGGCCTTATGAATAATCCAAGTTTTTGACCTCGAGCGCCGAACGCAACCTTGTCAAAAATCGAAAAAATCGTTTTTTTTTTCAAGTTTTGGCGATTATACTAGTTTACTAGTTTTTGAGAAAACTTTCTCAGGACGTTTTTAAAGTAGACTAAATTTGCTACAATATGATACTAGAACTGTATCTGTAGACCAAATAGTTTCTGAGATTAAGCCTTTCAAAATTTATAATTTTTTTCGAACTTCAATGTTTGGGAATGTTTTTTTTAATTATTGCCAAAACTTACGATTTGATTTGGTATGTTAGTTTAGGAAAGTTAATAGTTTAGTTTTATTAGTTTATTTTTGTTTTTGTTTGGTTTGTTAGTTTCTGGCCCATGTTCATTTACGATTCTGCTATGATGGTTTAGACTCTAATTGGGTAAACGATTCAACTAGGAAGGTGTTGGACCTTCTATAATGAGGTTAGCCAACGAATCCAACTCAGATGAGCAGCTTTCAGGAAACTACGCTATAATTTTCACATCACAAACACTGGAGAGCCTCAAGTGAAAGTCTGTTATAGGTGTATGTTGCCAGTGATGACTTACGGTACTGAGACGTGATCACCAACTATTAGCATCATACACAAGCTCAAAATCACGCAGCGGGCTATTGAAAGAGCTGTGCTCGGAGATTCCGTACTTTTACCTGAATCCGAAACGAAGAGATCCGTAGAAGCATCGGGACCACTGGCATGGCTCTCAAAATTAGCAAGTTGAAGTGGCAATGGGCTGAAGCCCAATTCTCTTATTTATTTTATAACCACACTGCAAGTTGACCGAAACGAGATTGTATTGTAAATTGACTGAGAAATTGGTATTCTGCTCCCTCATAACAACAATATTATAATGTACTTTCGGTTCTTGCGACCATATATTAAAGTAGGATAGTGCTATATAATTAATTAGTCAAACAAACTTACCTTGTAAGTGATGTTCGACTGGAATTTATCTGGCCGAAAAGTCCAGATTGATCACGTACGCCCCCACAGGACGGCCCAAGATCATTATCGTATTGTAAAAATTTCAAATCCAAGAACACGTTCTTTCTCAGGAAAAAACATAAGATTGTTAATAGCGCCGTCATGGCAACAGAACTAACCTTCTACCGAATCCGGTAGTTTTCGTATCTTTTTCTCTAATTTCCTGATTTTTTTGAGCAGATGCTCTTTATCACACTCATGTGTCCTCTTTTTCTTATTCATTTCCCACTAATTAACTGAAAAAAACTAGACAATTTTTCAATTTTTCTTTTTGTAGGTAAAACGCCGTTGAGTACAAAAAACCGAATGAAGTTGGTTCCAGGTGACAGCACCTTAGCGGGCGGGATACGTTCCGTTTTTTATTTTATTTAAAGGCTTTAAACAAATGTATACGCGAAGAGTAGAACGGACCGTTACTACAAAGTTTTCTCTTCATCATCGAGGAGGAGACTACATAAGCATAATAATTGTAAAGAGTGTAAGAGAGAATTCTCAGAACTTTGAAACATTCAAGTTACTGTCACATTTCGATATAATCACATTCCGCGTTGTATTGTCAGGTGAGCAGAATACTATTTTTGACGTTTGTGACATCGACACTAGATCGTAACATGATCCGAACTTTAATTTGACTATTTTTTATTACGAGAATTGGGATTCAGGTCATATAGTTCGCAGACCCAACAACCGTTGAGGAATAATTGCTCTCGAGTAACCTTGAACCAGACGAGTTCAAGCCCCCTCGATGGGCCGACGACATGTTACAAGTCGCAGGAAGTCGTTGCTTGGAGGCGGCTCAGGACGTTCATTGTGGCATTCTATGGCGGAGGCCTATGGCCAGCAGTGGACTCTACCCTACAGGCTAACGTTTGTACTAGCAACTATTTACAGAATGCATAGTACGTGTGGGTAGGTAGGTACTACCTAATCTACGCGCGGACTAGTTTATATATAAAATACCATGTATATATGTAATGTATTGTATTAAGTATATCAGTTATCTAGTACCCATAACACAAGCTCTGCTTAGCTTGGGGCTAGATAATGTTGTGTGAACTGTCCAGCATTATTTATAGGCGTATACAGCGTTCACCAGATAGTCTGAACATAAATATGTATAATATACATAAAAGTTTAGCAAAATGTTAACTAAAATGTTAATGATACAAATTACAGTGATACTTTTAAAAATAATTAGCGGAAGGAAAAAACCCAATTTAAGGAAAAGGAGGAGGAAATTTAAGGAAATAACCCATATTTGAATTAGTTACTTAAATACCTTTTTAGGGTTCCGTAACTAAATTACGGAAACCTTATGGATTCGTCATGTCTGTCTGTCTGTCTGTCCGTCCGTATGTCACAGCCACTTTTTTCCGAAACTATATGAGAGCAATAACTTTACCAGCTGACTTGTAAAATTAAGAATATAAACTGCGATCGTAAATAAACAGAGCCGACACATGACTAATATCTAATCTTATCTCCCCATTGGTGAATTTACCTCCAAATACTCGAGATTACACCTGATTCACCGGTTGGCACTATCAATTACTTTCGGCGAGTCAAGGTTTCTAATAACAGGAAAAAGTATTTGTCACTTTTTGAGGAAACACCCTGAATAATCCGCCATGCCGCAAATTCAAATTCAAAATCTTTATTTCTGGTTTATTGAGAAATGCACTTAACCTAAAAAATAAGCCAATATCAACATAAATACCTTAGAAACTAACATACATATAAAAATACTTTATTTATGTGTGATTACCGACGCCCGGGGATCACGTGACAGGCGGCTCTTGAACCTCCGGAACTTCACCCCTTTCGACTAGAAGTCAGAGCGAGTCAAGTAGGTCTTCAAACTTTCTGTAGGGACCCTCACCATAAATGAGCGAAAGCTCACATTATGACGAGAGTCCAACTTCATGACCCACAAACCCACTCCGACTTTCCTCTTGACTTACTCCACCACCTCTGCGGCCTTCACGTGGCAGTAGACGCGGGACACGTAGATCTGCGTAGATGGGTACCTCCGCTCGGAAGTGCTGCTCTCTGGATACATGAGTACCACACTAGTTCCGGCTAGAGGGCTTCGTTTTTTCCTTATCACCTCGATAAAGCCCTCTGCAACACAGGGCTCCTTCCTTGGAGCCCTAGCGGTTGCATAGCGCTGCGAACTGGTTCACGGCTCCTCAGCAAAACTCCCTTCCGTCCACTTGGCTCCCCTAGCATGGGAGATTCATTAGGATGTTTGTCCACTCAGATCTCCTGGCCAAGGATCATCACTGTGGGATCCCCTGGGTATTTATTTTGACTGGGAGATAAATAAACAAGTAAATAATTTTGTAAAAATTAAAAAAACCCTCAACGCAATGAAACGGCTGAACCGATTTCGATCAAACATAGCTAAGAACACTCCCGACAAATTCACCTTTCAAACAAAAAAAACGCAATTGGTTCATCTGTTCGGGAGCTATGAGGTGACAGACACACACACACACACACACAGACACGTCAAACTTACACGACAAACGACACAACCCGTCGTTTTTGCGACGGGTGGTTAAAAACAAAATAAAATCAAAATATAGAGGGCGTGTGTAGCTCGATCCAAATATAGAAATATTGTGGACATTTAAAACTCAATTGTTGTTGTTGTGTTGTATTTTGTGTGTGTATGCGTGTGTGCGCACTAATTATTAAAACTCCCATCACATTTACTTATTCAACTGCAACTGTGTAAAAATCAACTTGGGCTCAACAGGTGTAACCCATTTTTCCGAATTTTTACTTGCATTTTTACTTGCATTTTGCAATCATTTTTGGTTACTTTATTAAAAAATAAATAAATAAATAATGCTGGACAAGTTCACACAACATTATTTAGCCCCAAGCTAGGCAGAGCTTGTCTTATGGGTACTAGAGAACTGATATACTTAATACAATGCATTACATAGATAGATATTTTTAATTATATAGAAAACACCCAGAACACCCTGAACAAATATCTGCAGATTGCACAAATATTTCTTCCGAGGCGGGAATCGAACCCGCAACCTCCTGCGTCACTGGCGAACCTTCGCCTGCTGCGAACTGTGTAAACATCAACTTGAGGACAGGGATTTTCAGGGACATTTTTCCGAAATTTTTCTTGAATTTTTCTTGCATTTTCCTTGCATTTTTCTTGCATTTTTGGTTACTCTATTAATAAACGCGTTGTTCACGATTTTTTACATCGAGAAAAATCGAAATCGTGTTTTTGTCTCTATCTTGCTCTTGGAAATATTATGAAGACTAACATATATTTTTTACGCTGTCGTAAACTGTGTACATTTTGCTAAAACTGTGTTTAAGTAAAGCCTATTCGACTCTCGTCAACCCAGTCCTAAATAAGTAGGTACTTAGTAATATTTTTGCCCATACTCGTGTAATTAAATTAGGTATCATATTTCGCCAAAGGTCACTTCCTCGTGTGAAAAGACCACGCTGCATTTCCGTCGACTAACGACCTTGCGAAAGCTGCCAAAAAAAACAGACAGCACATTTTGTAGGTGTCCTATATCAGATTCCTTAGATTATAGAATAAACCAGAAGGTGCGTACGATGCTATTAGTCATCGAGCAACACGCGGAGGCCTGCGTTGCTCGATGCTATTAGTATGCTGCGTCGCCAAAACACAATGCCCACCCCGCGCTTTTTTTTTTGTATACTACTCCAATGACGGTACAAGCAGATGGCCCACCTGATGATAAGCGGTACCCTCTGCCTATGAACATTATTATATAGGTCACGTCCACCTAGGACGCGCCCTATGTGGCATTGTATTGCGCCCGCCACTCTGAGACATAAAGATGAAAAGTCTCGTGTGCCTGTAATTTCACCGGCAACCATACCCTTCAAACCGGAACACAGCAATGCGAGCACTAATGCTTTGCGGCAGAAAAAGGTATGGTGGTAGCACTTCGCCGGACGAACTCTTTCACAAAAAAGCTCTACTACTACTGACTATTTGAAAAGTGCCATTGTGCTCTCTCGAGTCTCGGTAGACCCGGTATTAGTAATTCCATCAAACCTTCTGCATCAGGTGCATGTCGCCAAATTACAAAACGTAGTTTGAAAATTTTATTCAACTTCTAAACGACCTAGAGTTTTGTACTTTTTACGTCGGCAAACATTTTTATAGTAAATAAATAAGTAAATAATGCTGGACAGTTCACACAACATTATCTAGTCCCAAGCTAAGCAGAGCTAGTGTTATGGATGGGTACTAGACAACTGATATAGGTACTTAATACAATACATTACATAGATTGATATTATTTATTATACATAGAAAATAGCCAGAACACCCTGAACAAATACCTGCAGACCGCACAAATATTTGTTCCGAGGCGGGATTCGAACCCGCAAACCTCCTGCATCGCAGGCGAACCCTCGCCCGCCGCGCCACAGAGGTCGTTTATCTTCAAGTTGAACGTATGATTCTGTGATGCGACGGTTTTTCACGTAGCAAATAATTGATTTTCTTGATTTTCACTTACTTTTCACTTATTGTTCCGCGAGCGCTATTCTGTCACATTCTAACTTACCTGAGTTAGAAAGTAACGGACTTTGGCCTTCGTTGCGCCTTAAATAGACCCCTCACACACAGAACGGGTCCTTATTCTAGGGAAACATCTCGTATACGAGATGGCTCATTCGCAAAACGTCCACTTCTACTAATGAACACCGCCCTTTTTCTAAATATGACCACTTCGCAAAACGTACAATGGATTTTTTTCTCAACATGTAGGTACATTAAAGGAGCTGAGCAACCACTGACCCAGGTCAAAAATAAATGAACCATGAATTTCCCTTCATGGAAGTAATTAGTACGGTTCTGATTATTGTTTTTTGTCCAATTTTTCTAAAGAACTTTTATATTTTTAGAAGTTGGGAAGCAACAGTTATATTTTTAAATAATTAGATAAATCAAATCATTGCATTTGCGTGAAACAAAACGCAACAAGCTTCATTACTTTCCCACAACTTCTACGCAAGAAATTAAATTAGCTTTTTCATTATCTTAACATAATCTATAATCAAGAAAAAAGTAAGTTCGCATTCGTTTTTTAGTATTTTCGCGTTTTTTTAGTTGGCATTAAGTTCGCCTTTGTACTTCTTTGTTTTATGTGCAATAAAGAATTTTCTATCTATCTATCTATCTAATCAAAAGTATATCAACGTCAAAAGTATCTAAACGTTAGGTCAGACAATGTATGGGAGAGTTGCCCATGTTTTTAATTCGCAAAATTTAAACTGGAGTTTTTAAAAAATGAATTTTCTCTGACATCAGGCTGAGTTCAGAATAATCTATTTATCTATGTATCTATTATCGCATGTAAATACTCCTATTTTCCTCGTTGATAGACACATGACTAACGCTCCCCGTTCAACTTATCGCGATACTATCCGCTGTTTATCTGACAACTCTTATAAGGCCGAACCAACCTGACTCGCTGATTCAATATAACAGCCTTGAGATAGATGGTACTGTACCGAATTACAAATAAAATAAATGTATTTATTTAGTTTTTAACAAATAAATTAAAACTATAAACCGTTCGCGTATTTAATAATTAATAATAGTTAAAAAAAGAGTAGCACACACGATTTCATGGATAGTTTAATAAAAAAGGTTGGTGCTTATATTTAATTTAATTTATTTACATTAATTAAATGAATTACAAAAAATTAAGTTATAATTTTCCCGGGGCTTTATAGTTTTTAGTACAATCTTTTATTTAACTTACTTTCCTGTCTGTTTGTCTGTCTGTATGTGGGGGATTAATCTGGTGATTAAATTTTAGACCACTTCCTTATATCCAATTGAGCTGAAATTGTGCATACCTGTAAAGTTTCGATGAATCAGAATAACTCAGAATCTTTCGTAACTTACGTAAAAGGGGTAAAAAAAACACTAACATCTTAAATGTCAAAGTATAGATGTTTGTATGTTGTTACTCAATTATACCGAAACGGCTGAACCGATTTTGATGAAGTTTGCTATACAGATAGATAGATTATGACCTGGATTGAGCTTATAGGCTACTTTATCTCGGTAAAAAGCGAGTGAAGCCGCGGGTGGAGACTAGTTTTGATTATGTGTCATACGAGATGTATTATCATCTCGTGGACGAGAAAGGAAATGTTTACAATAGTTTTTAAATAGTTAGAAGGCGAATTCGGCCGCCATGATATCTAACAGTTGTCTAAATGTTTGCTAAAACCTCTTTTCTTTCTTTCCAGATGTTAAATCTAAATCATTCCGCCACATCTTGTACAAAAGGCGGTGAACAAAACTTCATAAATAATGGACGAGACGACGCCATCTTGGATTCGAAATCCAAAACTGATGTTTTGATTTTTTACGCAAATGTGGCGTGCGCGGTGTTCCGTTCTGCCTTTAGCTTCTTGATGGACTATGGTGCTGTGATTTTGTTATCTTTGATCGTAGTTTTATTAGTGTTTTTGATTTATAAGAGTTTTTGGAACCCCATCGCGTATGTTAAGGTAAGTGAAATATTTTTAGTACCTACCAACAATATATCTAGAATCGTTACGTTGACTGACTGACTATATCAACCACAGACCATATATCCAGAAACAACGCACAGCCTAAGCCGTAACTCATAGAGATCAGCAATTTGGAGAAAACATTATTTTTGCGGGGTGCACTAAGAAAGGAATTTCCAAAATCCACCCCGTAAGGGGACTGTGGAACTTGAAGTTGGTATGGAAAACTCCACGCGAAATCACGAAAGTTCCACTAGTTGTATTATAAAACTTAAAATTGCTTGCTGGTGGTATTTCTAAATTGAATAAGTAGATATAGATGTTAAATATACCTACATAGGAACTTTTGATACCTACCCCAGCAGCGTAGAGCGAGAAAAAGGTATAGAGAAATCAACAGAGTATACCGAATGGGACAGCAATAACATATGACAAGTGTTGCAAGCCCCTACTGAAATTCTCCCGGAGAATTCTCCCCAAGAAAACGGTAGAATTTATCTTCATATTGTACCTCTATACTCTGTCTACGGTGACAGCTATCAGTAAAATCACGCCTATGAAGTCCTGAATTTCATAATAGTACAGACACGTAGAGCGAGCCCAGGAGGCTTAGATATCATATTTTTGTCTTGATCGGTTTGTAGGACCTCTTTCGTAAGGATTAGAAGTTTAAGATCCAAACAGTTCGACCAGCACTAACAATCAATCCACCTTTTAAAAATAACACTAAGTTATGGTGGGACAAGCCGCAAAATTCCTAATCTTAGATTTGATTTTTAACTTTTTAACTGAATATGCATGGATACTACATTATAATTCTGAGTGATCACTTTACCAGAAACAAGATAGGACAATATTTTCTCGATAAAAAAACAAAATTACATAATATTTTGCGTAGATTCGATTGTTTATTAAAATGGTGCAAATTATTGGGTATTTTTTGTGATAAATAAATTAATTACACAAAGCCGAGGGTTTACTGCAGGGGTTTTGTAAAATTATCTTTATTTTACGATATAATAAAAACCGCTTTTCCGAGCGGCACGAGGTGTTTTTTTTGTATAAAGATTTCTGCCTGGGGTTGGCGCAGTCTTAAACGTCTACCCATCATAATAAAAACGCTTACTTATATCTATTTTCAAGAGCTAGCCCTAAATTTCATTCCTCCTTTTAAATTTTCAGGAGCTATCTCAAGTCGGGTTCGAGCACATCCCGGCCGGGCCGGACCGGGACAAGCGGATAGCGCGCGCGCAGGCGACCAGGCGGCTTGGATCCAAGATACCGCCCCCCTACCCTAATGGATGGTTCGCAGTAGCCGAGAGCAGGGACTTGAAGATTGGCGGGGTTCTGTCAGCAGACGCGTTAGGTGAGTGAGTCGCCATCTATCGGAGGGTAGCTTAAACTTTTATTTGAAGGGTAGAGCAGGTAGAGCAGAGACAAGCGGATAGCGCGCGCCCAGGCCACCAGGTGGCTTGGCACCAAGAAACCTCCCCCCTACCCTAATGGATGGTTCGCAGTAGCCGAGAGCAGGGACTTGAAGATTGGCGGGGTTCTGTCAGCAGACGCGTTAGGTGAGTGAGTCGCCATCTATAGGGGAGTAGCTTAAACGTTTATTTAAAAAATAAGCTGCTAGATTGGAGAGACTGGGGACCATTTTGCCGTGATCTCTACAGACCGTTCACCGTAAGTTGGCACCTGATATGGAGTATTTACAGGTGCCATCTTACGGTGAACGAGCTGTACCCTAATGGATGGTTCGCAATTTTTTTTTCTCTGGCGCCAAAATCGAAGTTTGCAGTAGCCGAGAGCAGGGACTTGAAGATTGGCGGGGGGTTCTGCCAACAGACGCGTTAGGTGAGTGAGTCGCCATCTATCGGGGAGTAGCTTAAACTTTTATTTAAAAAATGAGCCGCTAGATTGTAGATGTAAAGACTGGGGACCATTTTGCCGTGATGTGTGACTACGTCGCCTCCCGTGGATGTCGTAAAAGCCGAGTAAGGATGGATGGGCAGTAGTAGATATCCATCTCAGTATCTAATACATAGGTACATACAATAGACACACGCCTTTTTCTGCGAAGAGGTAGGCAGAGCCTCAATGGGCCTCTTTTCACAGTGGGTTGCACCATCGTGGAATATAGACGTGACGATTGGTGAGCTCATCACCGCCATTGTTGACCTCTGTGGCGCGGCGGGCGAAATTTGGCCTGCGACGCAGGATGTTGCGGGTTCGATTCCTGCCTCGGAACAAATATTTGTGCAATCGCAGATATTTGTTCAGGGTGTTCTGGGTATTTGATATGTATCATAAAAAATATCTATGTAATGTATTGTATTGTGGCTCTTTCTGGCAACACTCTCAAAATTTCATACTTAGACGAGGCTCGAAATGCTTGGCATAGTGCTTGCCCCAATACTACTCCCCCCAAATCTCTTTCGTCTCAACGGCAATGGGACGGGCCTCTGTGCGAGCTGACGCGGAATTGTCTGTTACAAACGTGCTCAAGCTCCACAGATCGTGCTCGTCTCCTGGCCGTTTCCAAATGGGAGTCAGGGTTTTGGTTGCAAGCACTTCCATCACACAATACTGGTACTTTAATGGATCCAGTTTCTTTCCGTATTGCAACTTCTTTACGGTTGGGTGCAGGGTGCTGTGCCCCTCATCACTGCCAGTGCGGTACTGCTGTTGATCAGCTTGGTCACCACGGATAATCGTGCACCAGGGCTGCCGGTAGGATTTCCCGCCACGCTAGCCTTAATGATATCATTCGCCGGGCCCTTACCAGCGTTAACATTCCAGCTATTCTAGAACCGAATGGTCTGTTACGTGACGATGGTAAGCGGCCTGACGGCATGACTCTTGTTCCGTGGGAGAAGGGTAGGCCTTTGGTGTGGGACGCTACATGCGTTGATACCCTTGCGCCATCTCATCTGTCCGGGACATCAGTTAGGGCCGGTGCGGCGGCAGATTCCGCTGAGGACCTCAAAAGACGCAAATATGCAAGTCTCGACAGAGCTTACTTATTTGAACCTTTCGGGGTCGAGACTCTGGGTCCGTGGGGTTCCGGGGCCCTTCGCGTTTTCAAAATTCTTTCAGGGCATCTGGTCGAAGCGACGCTTGACCCGAGAGCTGGCTCTTATCTGGCTCAACGCATTAGTATTGCCATTCAGCGTGGCAATGCAGCCAGCATCTTAGGGACGCTTCCGTTTTGTAGTGATTTGGATCAATTGAGCTACCTTTAGATCGCTTGCAGCGGTCTTCAGGTGGCACAACTGTTTCATATGTATTTTGTACATACCTTGTATTATTCTTTCTGTAAATAAATGTATTAAAATATTGTATTAAGTATATCAGTTATCAGTTACCCATAACACAAGCTCTGCTAAGCTTGGGGCTAGATAATGTTGTGTGAACTGTCCAGCATTATTATTAATTTATTTTATTTATTTATTGCTTCCCACGACTGACTCGGCTAACGCTTTCTTCCAGTAATAACACATTCCATAATAAGCTAGCAGCCAGGACAAATCTTATACCAACGAATATTACTAACAAGTCTGGGTCTTGGGTCCGCTTGCCAAGCATAGTGATTATGGACATTTGGACATTCCTCCCATTGCAGCCTAGGGAGACCTCGTCCAGCTGTGGACGTTTCACGGCTATTGATAATGATGAGACCATCATTGATGTCTTGGGAGTATATTATATCGATGCTTGGGAGTAACTATAGTGGATGATTGGTAGTCGAATCCTTTGTAAATTTCATTGACGCCATCTAGTGGTGAATAGCTGAAGCAACCTTAAAACTACCCATGCAAACCGATCCCTTCACTCGGGATCGTGATTCACGTGTTTTCTACGTAAACCATAGCATCGGCCTCTAGCAATTTTGTTTATAAATTCCTGTCTTTCACATAGAACTTTGACGGTGTGTAAGTTACAAAAATGTTCGTCAGTTTAACACAATAATTAAAATAATCCGATCTGGGGGCTTAGTACGAGAATGTGATAGTATTTGAAACTATATGAAGTTTCGTTTCATAGTAAGGTCGCAGAAAATGTATTAAAGGTAACGAAACTTCATATACCTAGGTAGTTTCGAATACTATCAAATTCTCGTACTACGCAACTGTTTCTTCTGCGATCTGAGAAACTGCAAAGCGCTTCTGAACGTAGAGCGAGAATAATCAGTCTAAGTGCACGCAGATACAAAATCGTCTTATCTAATTTCAGGACAAAATCTGTGCGTGTACCGTGGCGAGGACGGGGTCGCCCGCTGCGTGGACGCGTACTGCCCGCACCTCGGTGCTAACCTGGCGGTGGGGGGCAGTGTGTGCGGGAACTGCATCGAGTGCCCCTTCCACAAGTGGGCCTTCGACGACAAGGGGGCCTGCGTCTCAGTGCCCGGACAGGAACACGGTAAGTGATGACGCGCACTGCGTGACGCGTACTGCCCCCTCAGCGCTAACCTGGCAGTGGGGCCTACATCAAGTGCCCCTTCCACAAGGGGGCCTTCGACGACAAGGGGGCCTGCGTCTCAGTGCCCGGACAGGAACACGGTAAGCGATGACGCGCACTGCGTGACGGGTACTGCCCCCTCGGCGCTAACCTGGCGGTGGGGCCTGCATCGAGTGCCCCTTCCACAACTGGGCCTTCGACGACAAGGGGGCCTGTGTCTCAGTGTCCGGAAAGGAACACGGTAAGCGATGACGCGCACTGCATGACGCGTACTGCCCCTCGGCGCTAACCTGGCGGTGGGGCCTGCATCGAGTGCCCCTTCCACAAGGGGGCCTTCGACGACAAGGGGGCCTGTGTCTCAGTGCCCGGACAGGAACACGGTAAACGATGACGCGCACTGCGTGACGCGTACTGCCCCCTCAGTTCTAACCTGGGGGTGGGGCCTCCATCGAGTGCTCCTTCCACAAGGGGGCCTTCGACGACAAGGGGGCCTGCGTCTCAGTGCCCGGACAGGAACACGGTAAGCGATGACGCGCACTGCGTGACGCGTACTGCCCCCTCAGCGCGAATCTGGCAGTGGGGCCTCCATCGAGTGCCCCTTCCACAAGGGGGCCTTCGACGACAAGGGGGCCTGCGTCTCAGTGCCCGGACAGGAACACGGTAAGCGATGACGCGCACTGCGTGACGCGTACTGCCCCCTCAGTGCAAACCTGGCGGTGGGACCTCCATCGAGTGCCCCTTCCACAAGGGGGCCTTCGACGACAAGGGGGCCTGCGTCTCAGTGCCCAGACAGGAACACGGTAAGCGATGACGCGCACTGCGTGGCGCGTACTGCCCCCTCGGCGCTAACCTGGCGGTGACACCTGCATCGAGTTCCCCTTCATCAAGTGGGCCTTCGACGACAAGGGGGCCTGCGTCTCACTGTCCGGATAGGAACACGGTAAGCGATGAAGCGCAATGCGTGGCACGTACTGCCCCCTCGGCGCTAACCTGGCGGTGGGGCCTGCATCGAGTGCCCCTTCCACAAGGGGGCCTTCGATGACAAGGGGGCCTGCGTCTCAGTGTCCGGACAGGAACACGGTAAGCGATGACGCGCACTCTGTGATGCGTACTGCCCCCTCGGCGCTAAACTGGCGGTGGGACCTGCGCCAAGTGCACCTTCCACAAGGGGGCCTTCGACGACAAGGGGGCCTGCGTCTCAGTGTCTGGACAGGAACACGGTAAGCGATGACGCGCACTGCGTGAAGCGTACTGCCCCCTCGGCGCTAACCTGGTGGTGGGGCCTGCATCGAGTGCCCCTTCCACAAGGGGGCCTTCGACGACAAGGGGGTCTGCGTCTCAGTGTCCAGACAGGAACACGGTAAGCGATGACGCGCACTGCGTGACGCGTTCTGCCCCCTCAGCGCTAACCTGGCGGTGGGGCCTGCTTCGAGTGCCCCTTCCACAAGGGGGCCTTCGACGACAAGGGGGCCTGCGTCTCAGTGCCCGGACAGGTACACGGTAAGTGACGATGCGCACTGCGTGACGCGTACTGCTCCCTAGGCGCTAACCTGGCGGTGGGGCCTGCATCGAGTGCCCCTTCCACAAGGGGGCCTTCGACGACAAGGGGGCCTGTGTCTCAGTGCCCGGACAGGAACACGGTAAACGATAACGCTCGATACTTTATAGACGTTTTTAACGCTGGTTTGACGAACTCTGTGGCGCGGCGGACGAAGATTAGCCTGCGACGCAGGAAGTTACTGGTTCGATTCTCGTCTCAGAACAAATATTTATACGATCTGGAGATATTTGTTCAGGGTGTTCTGTGTATGTTTTAAGTAAAAAACCTTTTTTTTTTTTTATCTGTGATAGACCTTTGTTTAACCACGATCTCACCTGTTGGTAAGTGACGATGTGGCCGAAGATGGCCAAAGGTCTAGAAGGCACCTATTCACTCTAGCCTTGAAGAGACGCAGATTATAGTTTTCAGGAAAGACAGACGACGGTAGTGTATTCCACTCCTTAGCAGTTCGCATTATAAAGGTAGAACTGAAACGTTTAGTACGAATAGAGGGTATACTAATGAGGTAAGGATGGTACTGAGCCGTGCGTCTGCTCGTCCTATGATGAAAAGGAGATGGTGGGATCAGATCATGAAGTACCTGGGAGCATTCCCCGAAATGTAACCTATATAAAATATCTAGTATGTAATGTATTGTATATAAAGTAGTACCCATAACATAAGCTCTACTTACCTTGGGGCTAGATAATGTTGTGTGAACTGTCCAGCATTATTTATTTATTATCTGATGAAACTCCTTGAACATCGGCAGCACCTAAGGGCGTGTCCATCCGCGCGTGGGACACCGTGGAAGCGGACGGCGCCGTCTGGGTGTGGCACGACGCCGAGCGGAGAGCGCCGCTGTGGCCGCTCGAGGACGCGCCCGAGTGCAAGCGGTGGGGCTACAGGGGACGCAACGAGTTCACGGTCAGCGCGCACATACAGGTAACAAGCTGATCTTGTAGGCAATTAGGAGGCAGAGAGAGGCGGTGAAATTACAGGCACTTGAGACTTTTCATCTTTATGTCTCATGGTGGCGGGCGCAGTGCAATGCCACATAGGGTGTGTCCTAGGACGTGACCTATGAGGTAATGCACTGTTATAGGCAGAGGTTACCGCTTAACATCAGTTGGGTCATCTGCTAGTTCCGTAATTCACGTAGTTAAAAAAAAAGAAGAAGTTTCAGCCGTTTCATTGAGATGTTTTTTTTTTTCAAAATTATCTTGTAATTTTCAGGAAATACCAGAAAATGGCGCGGACGTGGCGCATTTGAACGCAGTGCACGCCACTTCAGTGGTCTCCGCGCTCGGCGACCGATACCCCTTCCTGAACCACTTCATCGGTACGACAAATAAGAGGTTTTACCCAAAATATAAGTCGCCCCGATGTACCTGCGCCGTAGACCAATTTCTATAGCGCGGGAACCTTCTTACTACCAACAGCAATCGTGCTAAAATCTTGCGCTGTTATTGGTTAATCGATTTTACGGCAAAATCGCTGCCGGTCGTTAATCAGTCGACTCTTAGATGTGAGCGGGACAGAGCTATACAGCGGGACAAAGCTATACTATACGTTTGGCTACTGTCAGATATCAGTCTGCACTTTTTTTTTTTTTCACTTGGTTACTTTTGTAGTATTATTGTTTCTGTGACAGTATTATTTTAGCTGTCGGTCCCGGCTGTTATTATTGATTAATAGCAGTCGATAAGCCATGTCAGAGGCCCTCGGGCAGCTTGACAAACTCTGACACCAGAGGCCAGCACTACCTCATACGAAACGAAACGAATCTGTGACATGGTTAATGAACAGGTGGAACATTTTTGTACGTTCACTTTACAGATAAAAACAATGAATGACATTTATTTTTTTCAGCACATAACATTGACTCCTCTATGAGGAGAAAGCCTCCAAATAAGAGCGATCAGCTGCTGTATACGCGTTAACGACCTGTCTTTTCCAGGTCACCACGTGTGGAGCGCCACCTGGGAAGGTAACGAGGATCACACGGCCACCATGACCCTCAAGCACCACTACAAGATACTGAAGCACGATATACTCCACCTCGAGCTCAATATTACACAGGTTTGCGAACTTACATTAGAGCTTTCAGGCTTATAGGTGAGCAACATATGGTTAAACTCTGAGTCAACTCTGTCAACAACTGATTTTTGTTGAAAGATTATATAAAACGCATGCCGTTGATGTTAGTCGTTTTAGTTACACCACTCAAGATCGGCTGAACCGATGTTAGTTATCTCTTTTTTGGTGGATTCTTCTCCGCTCCGAATAGCAGAATAAGTAATAAAATATCGGGGGGGGGCTGTTTTTCACCGGGGGCTACCCGTGCGAAGCCGGGGCGAGTCACTAGTTATTATTGCTCAACTTTATAAAAACTAATTATTATTTTTTGTTACTAAAATTGCTTAAATATTATAATTTCTCAGTAGATAGTTATCCAATTAATTTTCAAAAATTCCTAACAATTTCTAATTTTTCCCGTTTCCTGACAGAAGGCAGGAAAAATAGTGTCATCTGGTAACCCTAGCTGCAGTTATAGGAATCTCGTTTTTTTTTAGAGACACGTTTTGGTGACTTTTTTTATGATCCAGCAGACCGTCAAAGTACAAGCATAGCTAGCTCATTAATAACTCGTAGTTATAAAATATTTGGAACCTATAATATACCTGTACTCACCTTAATGATTTGTAACTAGCTTTATACTAACTTGCAATGTTTGTCCGGGTGGAATATGTATGTCTGGGTGGAATCTTGCAACTGAATTAAAGCAGTTATCCTCAACAGATTGAGCTGAAATTTGCAAATCTGTTAAGTTCTGATGACAATACAATAGGATGGTGACAGCGAGCTGATTCGCGGAACTCCTCGATGGATAATAGGAGACTGGTCGTGTTTAGGCTCATTTTGATCAGCACACGGCTACGATCACTAATATTATAAAAGCTTGTATTGAAAAAAATATTTTAACAAAAAAACTATTTTTTTCTTCCAGACCGGGCCGGGTCACGTCCGGCTGCGCATGCACACGCCGGTGGGTCCGTTCCTGTTCTCGCAGTCAGTGACACCTATCGGACCCATGCTGCAACGCGTCGTGCACCGCCTGTACTCGCCCCCTTACACCGCCATCTTGAATTACTTCCTAATATTCGGCGAAGGACTCATGGTTAGTACCAACCGCTAAATGTAGATGGCGCTAAGGACATATGGTTCGTAGTTGATACCTCACCAACGCAGGACGCAGGAAGAAAGTCGATGTAGATGGCTTAAGACCGTTCGTCGTGGCGTTCTATGGGGTCAATTTTCCAGCTGTGGATGTCGACCGGGTTATGATGTTCTACTCAACAACAGATGGCGCTGTACAGCAAAAAGTCTAAATAGACCACCGTTGACCTTTCCGCGGGTCACTAGTAGGACCACTGCCGTACAGTAACCAAGGCCACTGACTTAGTTTTTTTTTAAATGGTAATGGTAAGTCCATATAGCGCACTGAACTAATAACCGTTGGGAAGGTTTAGTAGTAGTAGAGCTTTTTTGTGAAAAAGTTCGTCCGGGGTTCGTACTACCACCATACCTATTTCTGCCCCAAAGCAGTAGTGCTCGCATTGCTGTGTTCCGATTTGAATGGTATGGGTGCCGGTAAAATTTTAGGCCCAGAGACTTCATCTTTATGTCTCAGGGCGCATTGAAATGACACATAGGGCGCGTCCTTGTAAGATATTTGAGGCAGACAGAGACAGAAAGGCGGTGAAATTACAGGCACATGAGACTTTTCATCTATATGTCTCAGGGTGGCGGGCTCAGTGCAATGCCACATAGGACGCGTCCTAGGTGGACGTGACCTATGAGGTAATGCATTGTTAGAGGCAGAGGTTACCGCTTAACATCAGGTTGGCCATCTGCTTGTTCCGTCTTGATCTGGTACTGTCTATAGCGATTTGACGACCTCTGTGGCGCGGCGGGCGGAGGTTCGCCTGCGACGCACGAGTTGCGGGTTCGATTCCCGCCTCTTAATAAATATTTGTACGATCTGCAAATATAAAATATATATCTATGCTTCGACCAAATTTTACTTTGGTCGAAATATCTATGTTATGTATTATATTAGGTATATCTGGTATCTAGTACCCATAACACAAGCTCTGCTTAGCTTAGGGCTAGATAATGTTGTGTGAACTGTCCAGCATTATTTTACAAGGTTTTATTTAACTTGCTATGTATGTATGATGTATGTTTGTCCGGGTGGAATCTTGCAACTGAATTTAAAAGCAGTTATCCTCAACCGATTGAGCTGAAATTTGGCATACCTGTCAAGTTCAGATGACAATACAATATGATGGTGACAGCGAGCTGATCTGATGATGGAGACGGAAGGTGGACAACGGAACTCCTCGATGGATAATAGTAGACTGGCCGTGTTTAGGCTCATTTTGATCAGTACACGGTTACGATCACTAATATTATAAAAGCTTGTATTTAAGGATGCTCTCACTTGTGGTGTGATTTTTATTTGGGTGTTTTTGCCCATTACAGCTCATCAACACTTCTTCAGATAGCGAAAGTTGAGTTCGCGAGAACTAGGAGACTTAACACACATGTTTTGATTGATAGTATCTCATAAATATCATCAGTAGACATCGGATTATATGCATTTGCATGTTTGCATATGCAAATGCATATAATGCTATTTTTATACCGTTATTGCATATTTTCGTACTTTGTCATTGATAGTGCTTATTTCAGTAGTTATGCTATTATTTCCACCACATTTCAGCAATTTACCCGATGCAATTGAGAAACTAGAAACTAAAAACTTGCCTCTGTGCAAGTCCTTCGAAATAATAGAAAAAATGATTGAACAGAATAACGCCCTCCGAATTCACTATCGCAAAAGGTTCGTGGCAAATTAAGTGCAGTTATGCATAAAAATCCCGGTTTTGAAGGAATAAAGGAAATAACCGCATTTATCAACGGCACTGGACAAACTCTGCCTGATGAGGTCTCTGCAAAAATAGCGCCAAATTTTAAGTTCTGTCCTGTAACGTCAGTTGTCGTCGAAAGGTCATTTTCAGCCTATAAATTAATAAACGTCACAAATTTGCTGCAGGAAACCTAGAAAAATATGTTATTGTTTACTGTCACAAGAATTATAATAATAATAACTTATTATATGAGTATTATATAATAATATTATTGCAAGCAAGTTATTATTGTGGTAGATAGTATAATAAACGTAAGTTCTTATTATAATTGTATTATAATTGTATATTTGATTGTGCATATTTTATGCATATTTTGCCCTTCTTTAGTGCATATTTGCATGCATATTTTGGCATTTTGATAGTGCATATAATCCAATGTCTAATCATCAGTTTAGCTACGATACCCCTAAACAAAAAAAAACACTGTATAAATGTGTTTAGGGGGATCTGAAGAAGTGTTGATGAGCTGTAATGAGCAAAAAACACCAAAAAGCACCGTAAGCGAAAGCATCCACCTCAAATAAGTATCTATTTTTCACAAAAAACTTATATTTATTTCTTTTATTGATAGATCGAGCGAGACATCGTGATCTGGAATAGCAAGCGGTTCGTGAGCGCGCCCGCGTACGTGAAGGCCGACAAGACCATCCGCGCCTTTAGGAACTGGTACTCTCAGTTCTACTCAGAGAACAGCACGAGCTTCAGAGACGCCTTAAATCATCCTTTAGATTGGTAGACAGATATGGAGCTACAGCCCCTTTATTGCTTAATTTCAAACCGACTGTCAGAGTACTCAAATCGAATACCAGTGTTCATGCCAGACTAGGATTTTTTCAATGTCCAGTGACGTCAGACTGAGCTTTGGTTTTGGTACGAATGACACTAAGTGAAATTACAGGCACATGAGACTTTTCATCTTTATGTCTCAGGGTGGCGGCCGCAGTGAAATGCCACATAGGGCGCGTCCTAGGTGGACGTGACCTATGAGGTAATGCACTGTTCATAAGCAGAGGTTACCGCTTAACATCAGGTGGGCCATTTGATTGTTCCGTCATTCTAGTAGCATTAAAAAAAAAAAGGAAAAAAAAGGTGAATGCCATTCACTGGGCTTGAAACTGGCTCATATTGGGACGTCACAAATTTGCCGCTGTCAAGTAGTTACACAATACGAAACTGACAGGAAAGTGTCCAGACTGGGCTATAAATGTCAAATTTGGAGTTCAATGGAATTGTGCAATAACCCCACTGGTCTAAGGTGGTTGCTTTCGCTCACGGCGCGAAATTCAAATTTGTTCGTGTTTTTTGCTCATCACAGCTCATCAACACTTCTTCAGATATCGAAAACCAATTTGACGGTAATTATATGACCTAACACACAAGTTTTAATTTATAGTATCACATAAATATCATTAGTTTGGCTATGAATATGCTTGAAACAAAAAAACACTGTAAATACCATTGAAGCACAATCGTAGCTAAACTAATGACTAATGACTAATGACTAATGATATTATGTGAGACTATAAATTAAAACTTGTGTGTTAGGTAAAATAATTACCAGCAAATTGGTTTTCGCTATCTGAAGAAGTGTTTATGAGCTGTGATGAGCAAAACACACGAACTTTGAATTTGAAAGCAACCACCTTAACTGGCTCAGTCCATGAGGTATGGGAGGGGTACGGGAGGGGTGTCTTTCTTCTTCTTCTCTTCTTATAATGGCTTCTGAGGAGTGCTCCAAACAATTTCGCCAATGTCAAGTGATATTATGGTATTTTTATAGTCAAGTCGTCGAGAGTTTCCGTCAAGTCGTTACCAAGTTTAAATAGTGGCAGAAAAACAGAGTTTTTACAGGAAAAAAAAGACACGCAATACACTTATATCACTCATGTGCTATTTATCTAAGTCACACCGGTTAAAATGACACCAAAATTACACGAAATAACTCGAAAAAACACATTAAAATGTAATTAAATACAAATACGTTTATTTCAAAAATGGCAGATTGAATCCCGAGGGGTGTTTTCGCATATCAAATAATGTTTTACAGAGAAAAAAATATCTCACTAGATCCACTATGGATCTGGACAATAGATCTACTGAGATTGAACGATTTATTTACAGAAAGAACTAATACTAATAAAAATAAATAAAAGGTATGTACAAAATACATAATTATGAAACAGTCGTGCTACCTGAAGACCGCAGCTAGCGATCTAAAGGTAGCTCAACTGATCCAAATCACTACCAGACGGAAGCGTCCTTAAGAAGCTGGCTGCATTGCCACGCTGAATAGCAATACTAATGCGTTGAGCCAGATAAGAGCCAGCTCTCGGGTCACGCGTCGCTTCGACCAGATGCCCTGAAAGAATTTTGAAACGCGAACCCAGAGTCTCGACCAAATTAACAGATGACATGTGACATAATGTACGAACGACAAACACCCCTCCCGTACCGCTCCCACACCTCAGGGACGTTAGGCCTGTAGAAGCATAATTATTGTATTCAACATGTAATAACTTATCATCTTCTTGAGAATGTCATACCAATCTTTTAATCGAGTCCTTCGAGAATGAGTTGGAATACTTGTATTAGGTATGTAGGTACTTATAAACTCGCAGAACCCTTGTTAGTAGGTAGGTAAGTATGTTTGTTTGTCACCTAGGCCCGTAACATGAACACCAGTTTAATGTGTACCTAATTGTCAGTTTAAACCATTTCCATCCATTGACAGAAATAGTTTAAACTTACAATCATGGGTTAAACTGGTATTGGTGTTACGGCACAGAATAAATAATAGTCGGGCTTAGGCTCGTAAGCAGTTAAATCTATAATTCTAAGTTCAAACTATTTCTGTCAATGGACGGGAATGGTTTAAACTGACAATTATAGATTAAACTGCTAGTTACTAGCCTATCATTCTAAGTTTAAACTATATTTATATCATAACAGGTCTAAGGCCCGTAATATCAATAGCAGTTTAAGCTATAGTTCTAAGTTTAAACTATTTCTGCCAATGGACGGAAAGATCAGCGTTATAAAAGTAAGTTAACTAACATTTTGTCAATTTAAAATTATTCAAAAGAGCTTTCGTAATGTACTGACGAAAATAAACGGGGCTAAATTGATGACCATCTGATACACTAATATTATAAAGAGGTAACTGTGTTTGTTTGTTTGTTGGTTTGTAATGGGTAAACTCAAAAACTAATAAACCTATTTTAAAAATTACTTTACCTTTATAAAGCAAAATTATCAGCGAGTAACATATTGTGAGGGGGGGGGGGGGGGGGGGGGGGGTGGTAATTTCATAACATAACTAGTAGCTTTTTTATCATGGTGTAATATTTTGTTTGAAGTATCCGACATTTTGTTTGTTGTCAGTATATTACGAAAGATACTGTATGACACGAGAGTTGGTATCTGGCACAAAGCACAGGTATTGCTATTGGCAATGCAGCGATGCAGCATCTATGGGACGCTTCCGACGTAGTTGTCATCTAAAGATCGTTTGCGACGGCCTTTAGATAGGTAACAGTTTCATTTATATATTTTAATTTTGTGTAATACCTACTTATATTGCCTGTATTCTTATTTATGTGTTAAATTAATTTAATCAAGTGATCTAAAGAACAATACAACTATCAACATTGCAGTAGGTAACAATTAAATGTAATACTTAGATCTTTAAATTGATCTAAACAAACAGCTAGAGTCTGTTCAGAAAGAGACCCGTCATGGTTGTATTTACCTTTTTTTTCTACGCGGAAATACAATAGCGCGTCTGTTCCGTTTCGATGCTTTTAAAACTGTAACTATATCTTTAGTTTATGATTCAAAATGCCGACAGAAAGAAACCAGCTCAACAACCAGATATAACCGTAAATCGGAACGTGATTTCATAATTCGGCCACGATGGCTCTCTTTCTGAACAGACTATAGTTACAGAGATATTTTCGTTTTAAATTATTGTTAGATATGTTTTAAACGTTAAAGTTCCTAAATGATAAAATAGCGGTGTCGAAACATCACTTATTTATCTACCTCAGGCCGGAAATATCAATACCAGTTTAATGTGTAATTGTCAGTTTAAACCATTTCCGTCCATTGACTGAAATAGTTTAAACTTAGAATCATGGGTTAAACTGCTATTCATATTTCGGGCCTAAGCGTGTAATGTAGGTACCTACCTGTTAATTATTAGATAAAGGTTTTTCGAAATATCACAAGCATTAAACCAAATTGGGTAAGTTAATTAAAAATAAGAATGATCTAAAATAACTTTATTTAATAAGTTTATCTAAGATTAGCTAGTTGTGTGATAGTTGTATATTTAGTTATTATTTTAAGAAGCAATTTAATTTTTGTCAATTTTATAATTAAGATAAGAAGTTATTTCATTGAAATAAAATTGGATTTGTCAGAATGAGTTTAACTTGAGTTTAATATGGTTTTTATCTTATGTTTCTGTAAATGAAAACATACAAGCGTAATAATCCAACGTACAAAAATAATCCTGCAATCGTATTGGTAACAAGATATTTTCCATTTTTAGGGTTCCGTAAAAAAACTACGGAACCCTTATAGATTCGTCATGTCGTCTGTCTGTCTGTCCGTGTATGTCACAGCCACTTTTTTCCGAAACTATAAGAGCTATGCTGTTGAAACTTGGTAAGTAGATGTATTCTGTGAACCGCAATAAGATTTTCAAACAAAAATAGAAAAAAAACAATAATTGGGGTTCCCCATACTTAGAACTGAAACTCAAAAAACTTTTTTTCATCGTACCCATACGTATCTATGGATAGGTCTACAAAAATAATATTGAGGTTTCTAATATCATTTTTTCTAAACTGAATAGTTTGCGCGAGGGACACTTCCAAAGTGGTAAAAAGTGTCTTCGACCTTTTCACTCACACTAGACTAAATATGTTATTTTTATACCTATATCCTTTGTTTGTTTATTAGTATAGTGTAAAGAATAAATGCCGTTTTATTTTTATTTATTTATTTTAACCTATCATTACTTACTTAGACTTTAGTACTAAAGTTTTAACTTCGCCTACTCTCTTCTTAACCTTAAAATACTCTTCAATTTCTAACAACGTCTTATCTTTAGTCTCGGGCAAATATAAATAAATTATAATAAGACATATAGTCGACAGAATACCATAGAACAAAAATGTACCATGAATTGACAAGGTCTTAAAAATTATTGGACCTAGTTTTAAACTTGTCCCTTGCAATATTGAAAATGTTAAACCGGTTATAATAATTAATACGCTTTTAAATCTTGATGGGATTAATTCTCCAACCAATGAACTGGACATAATTATCGGTCCTGCACTTATTGAAGAAGAAAAACCACCTAACAACACTATAGACAAGTACTTATTCTCCGATATCAAACTTAGTTTAACTAGAAATAGATATAGTGACATAATATACAAAAATGTAATAGCAACAGCACATGAAGTTAAGAATAACGTTCTTCGTTTTAATGTTTTAGATAATACGCAGCCTGTATAAGCGCTAAAAACAGTCACGCCGTCTAAAATCAGCATAGTTTTGTAAACAGCTGACTCATCAACAATTTTATTGATAATTTCTATAGCATATATGGCAAAAATAACCTTACCCGAACATACGTATTGAGCCATAACCATAAATGAAATCACTAGAGGTAAATAGAATTCCTTACATTTCAAATTCTTTAAACTCAATTTACTATCCCTTCCCTCATCCGTACAACTCATTTCATGTTTAATTATCTTCTCCAACTCTCTTTCCGACTCATAATCAGTCCCTTTCAGCCATCTATGAGATAGTCTACAGTCAGTGTACCTTCCTTTACTTGCCAGCCATTGTGGAGACTCAGGCCAAAGAAAAAACGACAAAGAATATAATGAACATATGAATGCAAGTGCAGGTATATATGTCCAGTTTGCAAAAGTCCCAATCGTATTGGACACCCAAATTCCCAAAAATACAGAAGCTGATTTTAAAGTGAGGAATATACCTCGATATTTAGGAGAAGTATACTCACACATAATAATAATGGCTATAGTAAGATTACCACCTATTGGAACACCGACGAAAACTTCGGATATAATAAAATAAGTGGTAGTACTACTGAAGTAAAAGATTATATGTGCGACTGTAGAGCATATTGCCGTGAAAATATAACTCCGTTTCTTGCCGATGGACCCAGACAGGATTGGTAGCACCAATACCCACGGCAGCGCACTGTATTGGTGGAATGAAGCTGAAAGGGAAAATGAAACTGGAGATTGAATTCCTCCGCGTAAATTATATGAAAAACGATACATATAACTACATACATTAAGCCGAAAAAAGAGATTACAGTTGCTTAATTAAGCACCTGTATTTTTTTTCGGGTTCTGTAGTAAACAAGATAAGGAACTTCTAGGTACTTATAGTTTTGCCATGTCCTTCTGTCTGTCTATATGTCTGTCCGCGGCTTAGCTCAGAGACTCTTAGGCCTGTAATATCAATAGTAGTTTAACCATTTTTATCCATTGAAAGAAATAGTTTAAACTTAGAATGATAGGCTAGTAACTAGCAGTTTAATCTATAATTGTCAGTTTAAGCCCTTTCCATCCATTGACAGAAATAGTTTAAACTTAGAATGATAGGCTAGTAACTAGCAGTTTAATCTATAATTGTCAGTTTAAGCCCTTTCCATCCATTGACAGAAATAGTTTAAACTTAGAATGATAGGCTAGTAACTAGCAGTTTAATCTATAATTGTCAGTTTAAGCCCTTTCCATCCACTGACAGAAATAGTTTAAACTTAGAATGATAGGCTAGTAGGTAGTAGTTTAATCTATAATTGTCAGTTTTCCATCCATTGACAGAAATAGTTTAAACTTAGAATGATAGGCTAGTAGGTAGCAGTTTAATCTATAATTGTCAGTTTAAGCCCTTTCCATCCATTGACAGAAATAGTTTAAACTTAGAATGATAGGCTAGTAACTAGCAGTTTAATCTATAATTGTCAGTTTAAGCCCTTTCCATCCATTGACAGAAATAGTTTAAACTTAGAATGATAGGCTAGTAACTAGCAGTTTAATCTATAATTGTCAGTTTAAGCCCTTTCCATCCATTGACAGAAATAGTTTAAACTTAGAATGATAGGCTAGTAACTAGCAGTTTAATCTATAATTGTCAGTTTAAGCCCTTTCCATCCATTGACAGAAATAGTTTAAACTTAGAATGATAGGCTAGTAGGTAGCAGTTTAATCTATAATTGTCAGTTATCCATCCATTGACAGAAATAGTTTAAACTTAGAATCATGGGTTAAACAGCTATTGATATTACGGGCCTTAGTACTAAAAAACTCACAAAGCCAAGACGCCATCTCTTGTGATATATAATCTGAGGAGTTCGCTTGCTGTCGAATCTGCGGGATGTAGACGGTGGGTGCTCCGAGGAACAATCCATTTGTAAAAAAGACGTTCCATATCCCACTCGCGATTAGCAGCTGAAATCATGGGTTTATATTGCAATGTATGTATATGTCCGGGTGGAATCTTGCAACTGAATTTTAAAGCAGTTATCCTCAACCGATTGAGCTAAAATTAGACATACCTCCCAAGTACCGATGACAAGACAATATGATGGTAACAGAGAGCTGATCTGATGATGGAGACGGAAGGTGGACAACGGAACTCCTCGATGGATAATAGTAGACTGGCCGTGTTTACGCTCATTTTGATCAGCACACGGTTACGATCACAAATTTTACAAAAGCTTGTAAGTTTTTTTTTTTTTTTACATAAAACTTATTAACCCCCGAAGCACAAACGACGTGGTGTTATAAGTTTGACGTGTCTCTGTGTGTGTGTGTGTGTGTGTGTGTGTGTGTGTGTACATCGTAGCTAATTAATTATTAAATTAATTACTTGTTTTCAATACAGTCGCTCAATAGCTGTAAGTTAATTTTACCGAAATAGTGTGATTTCTATAGTATATTTTATTTGTTCCAGTACAATAAAAAGTTCACTAGCAAATAGTTTTATAAACAAAATGAGAACAAAATGATGTCGACAAAATAACTTATAGATGAAACAAAGCAATGAATTTACAAAATTGTTTGAAATGATTATAAACTGTACTTAATTACCGCTTAATTTAAGTGCTTTAACATTTAATTTAATTTAATAGTAGGTATAAACGAAGAAAAATTAAACTCGGGATAGGTATTTGGCGGCTTAAGATATTATTTCACTATTTTCTCTCAACTGTATTGAAAAACATCGTATAATACGCGGAAATAAAGATTGCAAACTCGTGACGATGCGATGGTAAACCCTGGGCTAGGGTTTACAAAACGTCAACTCGTTTGCAATAATCTATTTTCGAACCTTGTATGACAATGTAGTGTTACACGACTGAACTGGAGGGTGATGATGCCAGGGGTAGGCAGCAGCATCCAGCTAACATCAATACTGCAATCACCAAACCAACAGCCAAGCTGTTTTTTTTTAAATCTTTGTCTGTCACAAATATTTAAAAAAACAAGCATATGGCCCACCTGATCTTGAGCGATAACCTCTACCTTTAACAATGCATCACCTCATAGGTCACGTCCACCTAGGACGCGCCCTATGTGGCATTGCACTGCGCCTGCCACCCTGAGACATAAAGATGAAATGTTTCATGTGCCTTTAATTTCACATAGCCTTTTTTTCATGTGTCTGAAATCTATACAGCATCCGACATTAATAAGTTCCATGATCAGCTGATTCACATGCAGATTAAAGAGCTCGGGTGAGGATATTCCACCCTGTCTTACGCCACATTCAGATCTGTAAGCCTCCGACAACTCACCAGCCCAACGAACGTGTTTGACCTGTGTAGTGTATGTACCTATCATCAATGTAAGTCTGGCGGTGGAATATAACGCCGTCAGTTGCCTGTTTCTGGGTAAGACGGTGAAGAGGAGAGACGATAGTCTGTGGAGTCTGGAGTGATGGCGCGAGACGGTCTGCTCTGTGAACGTGATGATCTACCATGAGCCGCTTACGAGGAACCAGGAATTACTTACATTGTGGTGTACGACACTACGACCTGATTACTGTACTGATTACTTACATTGTGGTGTACGACACTACGACCTGATTACTGTAATGATTACTTACATTGTGGTGTACGACACTACGACCTGATTACTGTACTGATTACTTACATTGTGGTGTACGACACTACGACCTGATTACTGTACTGATTACCAGTATTTGAATAAACTCGTCAATTCTGGTGGAAAGTCAGAACCACTTTGGAGCTTCCGCCATAAGACATCGTAGGCCACGAGATCAAAAGCTTTCGATAAACCTAGAAAACACGCATAGATAGGCGTGTTTCTACTAGTATATACTAGTATAATACTGGACAGTCTACTTAAGACTTAGAATAGCATTTTCAGTAGACAGTCCGGGTCTAAATCCGAACTGTGCATCGTGCAGGTGAAAATGTTTCTTTATTAGTACACTTTCAATGTTAAATTCGAATTTTCAGGGTTCCGTACCCAAAAGGTAAAACGGGACCCTATTACTAAGGCTCGGCTGTCCGTCTGTCTGTCTGTCCGTCTGTCACCAGGCTGTATCTCATGAACATAGTTAGACAGTTGAAATTTTCACAGATGATGTATTTCTGTTGCCGCTATAACAACAAATACTAAAAAACAGAATTAAATAAATATTTAAAGGGGCTCCCATACAACATACGTGATTTCTCCAAATGTAGGTTAAGCGATGCTCTGCGGGGTCAGTTTTGAGTATTGACATACGTTCATCCTACGTGCTGTCCAGAGGATTTGCAGCATCCGTCTCCAACACCAAATCTCGAAAGCGTCTACGCGTCTGCGATTCTTGGCTTTGAGAGTTTGGTTTCTGCACCGTACAGGAATATAGAAAAGACTAGGCTCCGGATGAGTCTAATTTTGGTCCTCTTGGATTCTCCTATCCTTCCATATTCCCCCCCAGCTGACTCATTGCGTTCTTGTCTATCCCAACCCTTCTTCGAACTTGCTGGAAAACATACCACCCACAAAAGGAGCTCCGCACCAGCATTTCCTACGAGCAGTGTTTCAATCAATCTATATATCGGGTCACCATTATTTTTATAGATAATAGTGTCACCAGGCTGTATCTCATGAACTGTTATAGTAAGACAGTTGAAATTTTCACAGATGATGTATTTTTGTAGCCGCTATAGCAACAAATACTAAAAAAAAGAATAAAATAAATATTTAAGGGGGCTCCCATACAACAAACGTGTTTTTTTTTGCTCGTTTTTGTTTTATATTGATTTCGGCAATAGGTAGACGCTTGAAATATTCACAGAAGATTTGGTTATATAATCACTTTAACAATAAACAATTAAATTAAAATAAAAAAAATATTTAAGAGGGGCTCCCATACAACAAACTTGTTTTTTTTTGCCGTTTTAATAGATAATGGTACGGAACCCTTCGTGCGCGAGTCCGACTCGCACTTGGCCGGTGTTTATTACTATCAACAATAGCCTATACCGCCTGTAAAAGTAGTTTCTGTTGTCTATATTTTTCCAAGAAAAGTTAGTCGGTGCTCTGCCGCGCTGTAGTAAATATTTTATTCCAACAGCTTTACATAAATAATTCAATAAATCTTATATTTTTGAAATTTGCATGAATGTGGCTTTCTAATCATATTTTTTTTAAACCGATATCTTCAATCGATCGAAATTTATAGACATAGAAAAAAAAATTGTTCATAAAAAAATAGATTTTCGTTGATAATTCATTTTTTTTGTACGGAAATGTGTTTTTTTTGTTTCAGAAAATGATTGGCCATCTTTAATTTATCCGAAAATGATACCTTACTTGTCATAGTAGCTATAAATTAGCCGTTATAACGACCAACAGTACACGCGGCGTAAGAATGATTGTTTACTAGAAATTTAGGAAAACTTACAACTTGCAAAATCTCACCTGTCTGAAAAAATATTTCCATTTCAGTCCCTTGTCCGTAAGTCTTGTGCTTTCAGGCAGATCTTCTGTGCTGATATACTCCATGGTTGTTAAGACTACGCGAAAGCAAGTGTGTGGTATTTTTTTTAATACTATTTCTCAATAGGTATGTACCTAGGTGGTATAAGGTAGCTACTTTAAGTTTTGCTTAATCTATAACTTTACCGCACTAGTGCGATTTCTTTACAGTGTAATTTAACCCAAACGTTCATTTTAAAACAAGTTTTATATCGTTATTATATTTTAAAAAACAAACTTCTACAATTTGGCTGAGTTTGGTGCTATAAAAAAGGTAGTAATTTGGAATTAACTTCGCCCGATATTATAGACACGGACTATTCAGAGCTACTTACAGCAAAATAACCTTTTACCGCTAAAATCTCAAGAAAGGTATTTAATGGCGTAGGTTATTACAAACTCGTGACGATGATAAACCCTCGCCTTCGCCACAAAATAAATAGGTACAGAAGGCCGGCTCGGGCTGACCTTGATTGGAAATACCTACGCTCGACAGCGCTGGCTAAGTAGCGCGGAGGCGAGGAGTACCTAATGCAAAGCAAAAAAAACCGCAAAGTGCGAGTCAGACTCGCGCACGTTCCGGGTTCCGTAGGGATCCATAAAAACGGCAAAAAAACACGTTTGTTGTATGGGCTCCCTTAAATATATATTTTAATCTGGTTTTAGGATTCCGAACCCAAAATATAAAACAGGACCCTATTACTAAGGCTCCGCTGTCCGTCTGTCCGTCTGTCAGCAGGCTGTATCTCATGAACCGTGATAGCGAAATTTTAACAGATGATGTATTTCTGTTGCCGCTATAACAACAAATACTAAAAAACAGAATAAAATAAATATTGAAGGGGCTCCCATACAAAAAACAGGTTTACAACTAGGCTGTCATCATACGTGCGCGTCTTTAGTGTGGGAGCGTTTGTAATCGGTCGTTGTATGTAGCCGACCTTCTGTACGTATTTATTTTGTGCCTTCGTCAACTCGCTTGTCATAAATAACCCATTAAATAGATATATACGACCCTTGTATCACAATGTAATATAATAATGTAAAATCTATGTAAAGTAGGTACTACAGTGCTACAAGGATAATTGGGCACGTGGCCGAAATTAGAACTAACACCGCCTTCTTGTAATCTAATATCAAACAGCGCCAAAACGGCCGCCACTAGGCGTGCCAAATGATCCTTGTAGCACTTTAACTAAGTGCCTACCTAGTTGATGCGGCAATGTATTCACGCTGCTCGTAGTAAGTCCATGTGCACCAAACAGACTAGTTAGCTCAAAATCGGCCGGTAAATAGCGCTGCAGAAAAGTTCTCCCCTTTTTGGGTAAATACCCCAAAAAGGATTACCCCATTATTTTCCCTAATATCTTAAAAACTACATAGTCTAAAAAATAATTAAAAATATCTTTGAAATGTCCAAGCAAAGCTTAGCGCTTTCGTATGACACCCCACTTGATCTTTACGGAGGCCTGCAAAGCTCTTAAGGATCTGACTGACTTTTGTTTTTGTTAACCCCCTCTTGGTCAACAACCCCCCCGACCTATTAGCTCACCTTACATACAAATTGTACCAACCAATACTGCCTAGGTATTCCTCTACAATACTGCCTAGGTATTCCTCTACAATACTGCCTAGGTATTCCTCTACAATACTGCCTAGGTATTCCTCTACAATACTGCCTAGGTATTCCTCTACAATACTGCCTAGGTAAGCCTCTACAATACTGCCTAGGTATTCCTCTACAATACTGCCTAGGTATTCCTCTACAATACTGCCTAGGTATTCCTCTACAATACTGCCTAGGTATTCCTCTACAATACTGCCTAGGTATTCCTCTACAATACTGCCTAGGTATTCCTCTACAATACTGCCTAGGTATTCCTCTACAATACTGCCTAGGTATTCCTCTACAATACTGCCTAGGTATTCCTCTACAAAATGTCATGAAGATCGGATTAACAATACGGAAGTTTTCATCGGACATACCTACATACATACAAACAAACGCCAATTCTTCCAAGTTTACTCTTAGAATTCGCTTCGCTCGTTCAATAACTTAGTAAGATGTCCACCTTTCGGCAATAAAACAAAAAAAAATATTCGATAAAATTCATTTATTTCATAAATAATGCTAATACATTTTGTCATAATAATAAGTCTTGAAAGTTATGGTAATATCATTAAACTATCAACTCGCCCCGGCTTTACCCAACTAATTGACATTGTAAATGTATTTATTTACAAATAAATTGTATATTCTGATTATAATTATTATTAGATCATCATTTTGTTAAATAAATAAAACAAAAATAAAATAAATCATAACGTAACAACCAACATATACATACAGTCACATACATAGTCCTGACCCCACACTAGGTTCCCGTGTCGTGTGTATCGGGAACTACGAGCACCATGCTACCACAACACAGACACGGAACTAATAACAGATCATGTAAACATTTCTCCCGCAGCGGGAATCAAACCTGCAATCTCTCGCAACTCAGCCGGCTACTCGCCAAAGAGAACGCTTATACAAATAATAAGTTTTCATAACGCTTTTATGAAATTAGTGATCGTAACCGTGTGCTGATCAAAATGAGCCTAAACACGGCCAGTCTACTATTATCTCTCGAGGAGTTCCGTTGTCCACCTTCCGTCTCCATCATCAGATCAGCTCGATGTCACCATCATATTGTATTGTTATTGAAACTTGACAGGTATGCCAAATTTCAGCTCAATCGCATGACAGCTTCGATGAGCATGATACCAAGAGCTTGAAAAATGAATTTAAAAAAAAACGGAAAGACAAACTTTCGAACGTGTCGGAAAGACGCATTTAGAGCCTATTAACACCATCTATTGACAAGTAGACGCGCTAAAGGAAATGTAAATACTCGCCATCTGTTATCGAGTAGGCGCACTATGTGATTAGAGCAATGCGTGATTAGAGCAGGACGTGTGTATGTATGTCGCCCTTGGATTTTTCGAGTGAGTTCTATCCAGTAAACCGACATTCAAAAAGAAAAAAAAATTGTGGTTGTTTCACAACTGTGCCCAACACCGCGGGAAAAATTAAAACATTTAAAAAACCCGCGGTTTTTAAAAACTATCGTATATGTGACTTGGTCAGGTGCCATTGGAATGCTGCTTAATACTGCTGGTATACTTGACTACCAAAGGAACAAGATTACAATAAAATATAATAGAGATATAATACAATTAGTCATAGTCGTATAATATTGAAATTTAGAACAAAATAACAAAGTTTACCGCAATTGACAGCTACATGCAACTCTGGTTGCATGTAGGCAGTAACCTTACTTACAAAACTCGCAGCTCTAGTTGCATGGGCGGTTTAGTGGTTCTCGATACTGACAGAACATTCCGAGTTCCGAGAAAATTGCTCACGTATACAGGGTGTGTGGCGTAAAGTGGATAATCTACGGATAGAGGCATCATAGCTATTCCGGAAAAAATGTTCCCAAGGTTTTCAAGTTATTGGACATTTCGTAATTTTCAATTTTTTTACCCTTGTTCATTATTTTCGATACCAAGATCACAAATCATGGAATTTACTTTAATATACATGTGTCCTGCTCTAATCACGCAGTGCTCTAATCACATAGTGCACCTACTCGATAACAGATGGCGCTAGCATTTACATGTCCTATAGCGCGTCCACTTATCGATAGATGGCGCTAAGAGGCTCTAAATGCGTTTACATCAATCGCTCGGCGTAAAGTATGTTTATCTTTCCGGTTCAAATTTGTAATTCATTTTTCAAGCACTTGCTGTCATCCGATTGAGTTGAAATTTGGCATACCTGTCAAGTTCCGATGACATCACAATGTTATGGTGACAGCGAGCTGATCTGATGATGGAGACAACGGAACTCCTCGATGGATAATAATAGCCTGGCCGTGTTCAGGCTCACTGTGATCAGCACACGGTTCCGATCACTAATTTAGTAAAAAACTTGTTTATGGTGTATATGCTCTCGCTTTTGGAGCAAAATTCTTTTTTTGGTGTTTTGTGCTCAAGCTCATCAACACTTTTTCAGATAACGAAAGTTGATTTCGCGAGAACTAGGAGACGTAACACACATGTTGTAATCGATAGTATCTCATAAATGTCATCAGTTTAGCTACGAATACCCTAAACAAAACAAAAACGCACCACAAGTGAGAGCGTCCATCGAGTGCGGCTAGTAGGCTTTCTCATGCTCGTTCTTGGGATGTGGCAGGAGCATCCATCGAGTGCGGCTAGTAGGCTTTCTCATGCTCGTTCTTGGGGTGTGCAGGAGCGTCCATCGAGTGCTGCTAGTAGGCTTTCTCATGCTCGTTCTTGGGATGTGCAGGAGCGTCCATCGAGTGCGGCTAGTAGGCTTTCTCATGCTCGTTCTTGGGATGTGCAGGAGCTTCCATCGAGTGCAGCTAGTAGGCTTTCTTTTGCTCGTTCTTGGGATGTGGCAGGAGTATCCATCGAGTGCGGCTAGTAGGCTTTCTCATGCTCGTTCTTGGGATGTGGCAGGAGCGTCCATCGAGTGCGGCTAGTAGGCTTTCTCATGCTCGTTCTTGGGATGTGTAGGAGCGTCCATCGAGTGCGGCTAGTAGGCTTTCTCATGCTCGTTCTTGGGATGTGGCAGCTCGTCGCTGTAGTGCACTTCCTTCCTGGCGGGGTACACCTTGTGGACCCGCTTCCTGTGCGTGTAGAGAGACGCCTTCTGCTTGAACGTCTGGTGGCAGATGTCGCACGACAGCGGGCGCGCGCCCGAGTGGATCACCTCGTGCTGCGTCAGCGCCTTCTTATCCTGAAACATTATTACATAATGATTATACAACATACAATAAATGTATAATCGTTTCAGTGAATGGACTTATAGCGAGGAGCCTTGACCATCAGGCGATAAGTAACCCAAAATTAGCAGGACAATGCGTTCAGTCGTTTCCGTTACATTGAGTGGGGGTTTTTGAAATTTTGAAATGTCTTCGTGTATACAGGAGGTATTATAATATCCCCATAAGCCCGGGGAGGGGGTATTCTACACATCAAGGTGAATAACTTTAGTTCTAAGACTTTTTAAATTTCTAAATTTTTAATTCGTGTAATTTCTCATTAAAATCCTGAAATTCCTCACTTGAACTTGTTTTTTCTGCCAACATTAAAACTGGGTCATGCATAAACTAAAGTGGAACAGGTTGCCATTATTTACATTTAAAAAAACTGGGTTATGACTTGACGGTGACTATTGATGACTAATTTTATTACAATTATATCACTTGACATTGGCGAAATTGTTTGGAGTATTCCTCAGAAGCCATTAAAAGAAGTGGAGATGATGAATAAGTGGTGAGTGAGTGAATGCCTTACCGTGAACGACTTCCCGCAAGTCTGGCACTGGTGGTTTCTCGGTCGTTGTTTCTTCTCGCCGTGAACGCGCGATATATGCTTCTCGACATTCGCTCGCGACGCTATCGGCTGTAACAACACAAAAATGTAAAAAAGAAGACATTTGGGAGCAGTTCATTACTATTTTATCGAACTAAAGTAGAGAGACAGGATGGAGCGCAGTATATTAATCTGGGTTCATATTGCTGTGTCGCAGTGTGTCGTGGCGCCCCAGAACGAAATCGGTTACGTTTATGACTAGTAGGTTGTGTTGTGTTGTGGCGCGATCTGTCGCGGTAACATCGCTCGACGCTTGGTCGCGCCAGAGAGGTGGTGGGGAATCTGTCCGCCACGACACGCCACACCCAATGTGAATCTGTCATTACGACGCGTAACAGCGAGGGATGCAGTTCATTCCGTAACTAGATATTGTTTTTTTTTGTTCGTTCTACTTTTAAAAAATGTCCGATGAACTTATAGAGCTAGTACAGCAATAATGGGTACTCTATGACACTAAATGTAAAGAATATAAGGATCACGGTATTCACACCACAACTCTAACACAATGAATGATCTGAAAATGCACCATGTTGCGCCAAAACACACAGTATGAACACTCCGCGACGCAACAGAAGGCGCCCCAACACACCCAGACACAACCGAACCTAGCTTCAGGAGTCAAACTTATAGACCGCGTTAGAAATACGATACTGCGCTCCCAAACCCAAACAGACGATGTAGCTCTGAAAGCTGGAAACCTAAAGTGGGACTGGGCTGGACACGTTAGCCGCACGCCCGGGGCCCTCTGGGCTAAGATGACAACAGAGTGGGTTCCGAACGCGCGGCGGCCACGTGGCAGAGCCAGACGGCGATGGCGGGATGAGCTTGACTCCCACAACAAGGACTGGCCACAAATAGCTCACGATATAAATGATTGGAAAGAGGAAAGGGAGGCCTTTGTTAACGTAGAGACATAAACAGAACCGGTGTGGTGAACGTAGACCAACCTACTTTTCACTAGAAACGGGATATTTATAATGAGTTTTGTTTGATCCCGATATTTTTGCACAGTTACATGCGCCATGATCACGGGAGAACTAACTAAAGTGTTTGCGAGTAGATGTTATCGGCAGATATATATTGATCTACCCTCTTTCTCACTCCTTTATTACGAACGATACCACTACCATCGGTTTCATTGTCACACTTCACTCCACCTCTACACACAACATGGTAAATATCCCGTTTCTAGTGAAACGTATGTACTTATACCTAACCATGATAGTTTCAAAAGTTACTAAGACCTACCTTATCGCATATAGGGCACTTGTGCGAGGTCTTCCCCAGGTGTTGGTAGTTGAAGTCACTAAGACCTACCTTATCGCATATAGGGCACTTGTACGAGGTTTTCCCCAGGTGTTGGTAGTTGAAGTTACTAAGACCTACCTTATCGCATATAGGGCACTTGTGCGAGGATTTCCCCAGGTGTTGGTAGTTGAAGTTACTAAGACCTACCTTATCGCATATAGGGCACTTGTGCGAGGTTTTCCCCAGGTGTTGGTAGTTGAAGTTACTAAGACCTACCTTATCGCATATAGGGCACTTGTGCGAGGTCTTCCCCAGGTGTTGGTAGTTGTTGTTACTAAGACCTACCTTATCGCATATAGGGCACTTGTGCGAGGTTTTCCCCAGGTGTTGGTAGTTGTAGTTACTAAGACCTACATTATCGCATATAGGGCACTTGTGCGAGGTTTTCCCCAGGTGTTGGTAGTTGTAGTTACTAAGACCACCTTATCGCATATAGGGCACTTGTGCGAGGTTTTCCCCAGGTGTTGGTAGTTGATGTTACTAAGACCTACCTTATCGCATATAGGGCACTTGTGCGAGGTTTTCACCAGGTGTTGGTAGTTATAGTTACTGAGACCTACCTTATCGCATATAGGGCACTTGTGCGAGGTTTTCCCCAGGTGTTGGTAGTTGATGTTACTGAGACCTACCTTATCGCATATAGGGCACTTGTGCGAGGTTTTCCCCAGGTGTTGGTAGTTGATGTTACCGAGACCTACCTTATCGCATATAGGGCACTTGTGCGAGGTTTTCCCCAGGTGTTGGTAGTTGATGTTACTGAGACCTACCTTATCGCATATAGGGCACTTGTGCGAGGTTTTCCCCAGGTGTTGGTAGTAGATGTTACTAAGACCTACCTTATCGCATATAGGGCACTTGTGCGAGGTTTTCCCCAGGTGTTGGTAGTTGTAGTTACTGAGACCTACCTTATCGCATATAGGGCACTTGTGCGAGGTTTTCCCCAGGTGTTGGTAGTTGTAGTTACTAAGACCTACCTTATCGCATATAGGGCACTTGTGCGAGGTTTTCCCCAGGTGTTGGTAGTTGATGTTACTGAGACCTACCTTATCGCATATAGGGCACTTGTGCGAGGTTTTCCCCAGGTGTTGGTAGTTGTAGTTACTAAGACCTACCTTCTCGCATATAGGGCACTTGTGCGAGGTTTTCCCCAGGTGTTGGTAGTTGTAGTTACTGAGACCTACCTTATCGCATATAGGGCACTTGTGCGAGGTTTTCCCCAGGTGTTGGTAGTTATAGTTACCGAGACCTACCTTATCGCATATAGGGCACTTGTGCGAGGTTTTCCCCAGGTGTTGGTAGTTGATGTTACTGAGACCTACCTTATCGCAAATAGGGCACTTGTGCGAGGTTTTTCCCAGGTTTTGGTAGTTGATGTTACTGAGACCTACCTTATCGCATATAGGGCACTTGTGCGAGGTTTTCCCCAGGTGTTGGTAGTTGATGTTACTGAGACCTACCTTATCGCATATAGGGCACTTGTGCGAGGTTTTCCCCAGGTGTTGGTAGTAGATGTTACTAAGACCTACCTTATCGCATATAGGGCACTTGTGCGAGGTTTTCCCCAGGTGTTGGTAGTTGTAGTTACTGAGACCTACCTTATCGCATATAGGGCACTTGTGCGAGGTTTTCCCCAGGTGTTGGTAGTTGTAGTTACTAAGACCTACCTTATCGCATATAGGGCACTTGTGCGAGGTTTTCCCCAGGTGTTGGTAGTTGATGTTACTGAGACCTACCTTATCGCATATAGGGCACTTGTGCGAGGTTTTCCCCAGGTGTTGGTAGTTGTAGTTACTAAGACCTACCTTATCGCATATAGGGCACTTGTGCGAGGTTTTCCCCAGGTGTTGGTAGTTGAAGTGGTCTTGCATCGCCTCTTTAGTGGGGTAGCCTTTGTTGCACATTGGACACGGGAATCTGTAGACAACATTCATTTAATTAATAATATTTCAAAGAAAAATTAATTAATTCGGAGTACAGAATTTTGGAGTTAAAATTTCAGAGTTAAGAATTTCAGAGTTTTTTTGTATTTATTATTAAATTATTATATTCATTTATGGACACATTAGGTTTTTCTTAATAATAAACAAGGTTTATTATTACAATTACAAAAAAACTAGGTAGGTACAGAAATGCAGGACTAACTTAAAACCTACATTGTGCGAGACTGGTGCCTGCGATAGGTTGGAAAAACAAAAGGTACAAAAACGGTAATAAGGGATTTTTAGTGATTGGACACAAAATATTCTCAGTTTCTACACAACTAAGTGTCTTAAGGTGTTTTATGAGTTTGCAGCTTTACCTGTGAAGAGAATAGATGTTCAGAGAATTGTTAAACCTGTTATAAAGATAGCTCCCTCAAAAACAGAGAGAATTGTTCAAGTGTTTTGAACGTAGAGGTTGAACATGGCACACTGTACCCTTTCTTCGTTTAACCTTCATAAGTCCTGGGTCGAATTGTAATTGGGAGTGTATTTTAAGAATAGTATGCAGTATAAAACATTGTCTGACTGTCAATACATCCCATTCCTTAAACAGCTCAACCGTGGGAAAGCGGAAAGGAAGGCCGGCACAGACCTTTAGTAATGGCTCGCTGCGCTCTTTCCCCCTCAATCATGTGTTTTAGCAGCGCCTCCCCAGGAGACGATGCAATAATCTATAATCGATTGGCCTAAAGCAACTTGATGATTCGGCGGTCTGTGAGAGTTTTAAACATGTAGATAACTTTCCTTAGCCTAGCAGCCACTGCTTCAATGTTTAGCTTGAAATTAAGGGTTTGGTCTATTATAACACCAAGTTTGATACTCTCAGGCCTTCGGAGAGAAGGACAGGAACAAATTGAGTTCGTGGTAGAACAGAAGCCCAATTCTCATAATAAAAAATAGTCAAATTAAAGTTCGGATCGTGTTACGATCTAGTGTCGATGTCACAAACGTCAGAAATGGTATTCTTCTCACCTGAAAATAAAACGCGAAATGTGATTATATCGAAATGTGACTGTAACTTGAATGTTTCAAAGTTCTGAGAATTCTATCTTTCACTCTTTACAATTATTATATAGCACTATCCTACTCTAATATATGGTCGCAAGAACCGAAAGTAGATTATATTGTTATTATGAGGGAGCAGAATTCCAATTTCTCAGTCAATTTACAATACAATCTCGTTTCAGTCAACTTGCAGTGTGGTTATAAAATAATTAAGAGAATTGGACTTCTGGTGTGTGGGCTTGGAGGAGGTAACAGGTTAGACCTATGTGTAAAAGCTAGATATTTGGTTTTTGAAACATTGAGAGTCAATTATGTTTCTCTGTAAGCAAATGCTGATCTCGCTGAAACCTATTTGGGCTACTTCAAACACCTCTTTCCAACTATAAAGCCGAACGTCCACCGCCGGCTAAACTAAGCTAGCTTAGCTCGCATAGTTGAGCCAGTTTTTCATACATGTGCGTCCAACGCAAACTATGCCAGCTAAGCTAACATGTAAGGAAAACTATGCGATCTAAACTAAACTAACTTAGTTTAGCTAGCGGTGGACGATCGGCTTAACAGCTTAAAAAGAGGGCAGATCATCCGCAAAACTAAAGATTAAGCCACTGTCCAGTTTTTGTTGGCACAAGTCATTAATATACCAGAAACAATGTTGGGCCAAGAACACTCCCCTGTTGTACCCCATAATTAACAGTCAGGTCATTGCTTAGCCAGCTGTCTATTTTTACTCGTTGCTTTCTGTCGTCTAAGTAGTTCTCAAACAACTTTAGCGGGAGTCATCTGACACTGATTTTTTCCAACTTGGAAAGAAGGTGAGGAATGGAAACCGTGTCAAAAGCCTTTGCCAAGTCGAGGAATATCGTCAGACATTTTCTTCTTTCAGCCATACCCGTCATGATGGAATTTAGGAGCTCATGTACCAGTACATGAAGCATCATTGGTCAACTTTCCATGACGGAAGCCAAATTGGGCCGATGAAAAAAGGTTGTTCGACTCTAAGTACTTAAATAGCCGATAATTCATTAGGCGCTCAAGATTTTTAAGATTGTTGGTAAAATTAAGATAGGCCTATAATTACTTGTAGTCTATATCGCCTCCTTTGTGGATGGGCTTGATGACAGCTAATTTAAAAGCACTTTGAAAAACTCCAGTTGACTACGCAAGGTTACAAATATATGCAATAGGGATAGAAAGCACATGAACATATCTCTTTAGTATTTTGCCCGAGATTAAATCAGCCCCGACTGCACATTTTCCTCTCAATCCTCCAATCTTCTGCATGATTTCCTCTTTATCGGTAGAGAGTAACACAAGTGAATAAGTAGGAGATAAGATCTTGAGATCTTGATCTTGATCTTGATCTTGTTGAGTATAGATCCAACATGGGCGTACCTATTTGATTACTGGAAGTAATTTGTTCAGCTAAAATTCGACCTATGTTCGCCAAGTAACTATTAACATTGTCGACGCTTTTGGATGAAGCTAAAGAAGTTTCAAGTTTAAGATATGTAGAGGTGCGTCCGGCATACTCACTTGAAGACGTCATCGTGCGCGTGCGCGCGTGAGTACTTGAGGTGCGCGTGGTACGTGGCGAGGTGCGAGAATAGCTTGTTGCAGTCGGCGCACTCGTAGCGCGTCTTGTTCTGGTGTCGCTGGATGTGGTACTTTATCTGGATGGAGCGCACCAGCTTGTGGCACACGGGGCACTCCTCGCGAGGGAGGGGGCCCTCGTGAAGCCTGCAACAATATTACAGGTTATTAAGGCGATACGGTTACGATCCCTTTCCGGGTGCCTTTATATGTGCTATGACCTCTAGACTGACCTCAAATGCGTGGCGAGCGTGGTTCGGTGACGAATCTCTTCTTGCAGTGGTCGCACTGGAGGCCCTCTCGGTGGAATCTGTCCACATGGTTCTTAGTTGATATACGTGCTATGACCTCTAGACTGACCTCAAATGCGTGGCGAGCGTGGTTCGGTGACGAATCTCTTCTTGCAGTGGTCGCACTGGAGGCCCTCTCGGTGGAATCTGGCCACGTGGTTCTTAGTTGATATACGTGCTATGACCTCTAGACTGACCTCAGATGCGTGGCGAGCGTGGTTTGGTTGACGAATCTCTTCTTGCAGTGGTTGCACTGGAGGCCCTCCCGGTGGAATCTGGCCACGTGGTTCTTAGTTGATATACGTGCTATGACCTCTAGACTGACCTCAGATGCGTGGCGAGCGTGGTTCGGTTGACGAATCTCTTCTTGCAGTGGTCGCACTGGAGGCCCTCCCGGTGGAATCTGGCCACGTGGTTCTTTCGGGCGCGGGAGTTTCTGCAAATATACAAATAATACAAGAATTATACAAACAATAAAAATTTTTACAAATAATTCAAGAATTATACATACATACATACATCAACTCACGCCTGTTTCCCGGAGGGGTAGGCAGAGACCACGGATTTCCACTTGCTACGATCCTGACACACCTCTTTTGCTTCATTCACTCTCATCCCATTCTTCATATATGTTCGTCGGTTAAGGGTACTCTTGACCTGGCCTTTTTCCAGAACGTCTCGGATCTGGTCTGAATATGTTCGCCGAGGTCTTCCCTTCCCACTGTCCCATTCACGCTCGTCTTATGTACCCGTTTCGTCAATCTACTATCGTCCATCCTTTCTAAATGCCCAAACCATCTAAGCATACCTTTCTCAATCCTAGTCACTACGTCTTCTTTAATTTCACAACGCTCTCTTATCACACTATTCCTTATTCTATCTCTCAAAGTCACACCACACATACTTCTCAAAGCTCTCATTTCCAGTGCATTTATTCTACTTTCATGTTTCTTCTGCCATACCCAACTTTCGCTACCATACATTAGTGTCGGTACTAAGTACTAACACCCCTCTATGCACGGCCAGTCGTGCCTTTTTGGACACATTCCGACTGCTCATAAAGGCGTGAAGTGCCCCATTCACTTGGTTTCCAGCATTCACTCTCCTTTCAATTACATCTTCATGCTTGCCGTCTCTTGTAAACAAAGTTCCCAAATAGAAATACGTTCCCAAAAAGAATTATACAATTCTTTATTTATTTATTTAATTAGTAGGTCTTAATTCAATTACACTAATTAATTTCTTATTATTTATTTTATTTTCAGCCCATATTGCCCCACTGCAGAGCAAAGGCCTCCCTCCCTTTTTCCAGTTCTCTCTGTGCCTTGCTGCAGTGTGCCAGTCTGCGTAGTAATAACTAATTCAATTTACAATACTTAAATACATAGACACGCGCCTTTTTACCCGAAAGGGTAAACAGAGGCAGAGGCATTTTTTTTAATCTAATATTGTCTTGCGTTTGGCTACATCTCACCTGATGGGAAGCGACGATGAGGCCTATTTAAGCATGCTCGCCTAGAAGATGCCTATTAACTCTTCGTTTGGGCCTCTTTTTTTCCATATGCTACACCATCGTGGGAAATATGACGACCTAACGAATGACGACCTCTGTGGCGCGGCGGGCGAAGGTTCGCTTGCGACGCAGGAGGTTGTAGGTTCGAGTCCCGCCTCTGAACAAATATTTGTCAGTTCCGCAGAAATTTGTTCAGGGTGTTCTGGGTATTTTCTATGTATAATCAAAAAATATCTACCTATGTAATGTATTATATTAAGTATATCAGTTATCTAGTACCCATAACACAAGCTCTGCTTAGGTTGGGGCTAGATAATGTTGTGTGAACTGTCCAGCATTATTTATTATATTTATTTATTTAATTTTAAATAATAATTAATAATAATTCTGAGAGCTAACTTTCTGTTTCTGTTTAGTAACTGTCTGTGGCTTTAATTGTACGGGTGTCCTCGAGCATGGTCTCTCCATAGCCCGCTGTGGATGGCTTACTTGAAGAACATGTCGCACTCGAGACACTTGTACCCTTCGATGGTGGTCTTGGAGAGCAGCTTCCTGAGGTCTCCGGGCTTCGGGGGGTCGCTACTTATATTCTTGTCTCTCTTCTTTTTACTCTGGAATAATGAAACAAAAAAATATATAAGAGTCTGTTCAGAATGAGAACCGTCGTGGGATGTGAGGGCGCAGCATTGCTTATTTACATTTTTGGTTTAGCGGCAATACATGCAACTTTACGGCGCTGCTCGAGACTCTAGATCTTAGTCTCCGCCATATGGGGCTCACCTATAAGACTGGGGCGTTCGTAAGCCCCCAGGCTTATAGGGCGTTGGGAAGCTGCTTGGTGAGGTGCGTTCTGGTGTGGATCTCCATCATGCGCCGGCTGTACTCGGTGTGGGAACACATCTTGCACGTGTACCGCATGTAGTGCTGGTCCGTGTGTTTCCGCACATACCTTCTTGGTAGCAGAGCCTTCTATCTTGATGACGGCGTTGGGAAGCTGCTTGGTGAGGTGCGTTCTGGTGTGGATCTCCATCATGCGCCGGCTGTACTCGGTGTGGGAACACATCTTGCAGGTGTACCGCATGTAGTGCTGGTCCGTGTGGCCGCTCAGTGCCGACTGCTCGATGTACACGTAGCAGATCTTACACGCCACGAGGCTGCCTTTCTGGAAATTAATATTCAAATTGTTCAAATGGTCAAGCTGATGGCCCACCTGATGCTAAGTGGTACCCTCCGCATATGAACAGTGCATTACCTCATAGGTCACGTCCACGTAGGACGCACCCTATGTGGCATTGTATTGCGCCCGCCACCCTGAGACATAAATATGAAGTCTCATGTGCCTGTAATTTCACCGGCAACCATACCCTTCAAACCGGAACACACCAATATTATTTATATTATAATTCATTTATTCAGACAACATGATCCAATTTACACTATCATTAAAATACTAATTAATTAATATTAAACAATACTTAAAACTAAATACCCACATACATATATTAATTATTATCATTATATTACTATTATTATATGATATATTATATTCTATTTTTTGCAATGCTACTACTGCTTTGCGGCAGTAATAGATATGGTGGTAGAACTTCCCCGGACGAACTCTTTCACAGAAAAGCTCTACTACTACTAGTGCGCCGTCTAGTGCATGATGAGGTACACTCACGGGCCTGTGCGCGGACTCGAAGTGTTCCTCCACTTGCAGTTGCGTGTAGAACCCGATGGCACAAAGCTCTACTACTACTAGTGCGCCGTCTAGTGCATGATGAGGTACACTCACGGGCCTGTGCGCGGACTCGAAGTGTTCCTCCACTTGCAGTTGCGTGTAGAACCCGATGGCACAAAGCTCTACTACTACTAGTGCGCCGTCTAGTGCATGATGAGGTACACTCACGGGCCTGTGCGCGGACTCGAAGTGTTCCTCCACTTGCAGTTGCGTGTAGAACCCGATGGCACAAAGCTCTACTACTACTAGTGCGCCGTCTAGTGCATGATGAGGTACACTCACGGGCCTGTGCGCGGACTCGAAGTGTTCCTCCACTTGCAGTTGCGTGTAGAACCCGATGGCACAAAGCTCTACTACTACTAGTGCGCCGTCTAGTGCATGATGAGGTACACTCACGGGCCTGTGCGCGAACTCGAAGTGTTCCTCCACTTGCAGTTGCGTGTAGAACCCGATGGCACAAAGCTCGCACTTGTACACAGAGCTCTACTACTACTAGTGCGCCGTCTAGTGCATGATGAGGTACACTCACGGGCCTGTGCGCGGACTCGAAGTGTTCCTCCACTTGCAGTTGCGTGTAGAACCCGATGGCACAAAGCTCGCACTTGTACACAGAGCTCTACTACTACTAGTGCGCCGTCTAGTGCATGATGAGGTACACTCACGGGCCTGTGCGCGGACTCGAAGTGTTCCTCCACTTGCAGTTGCGTGTAGAACCCGATGGCACAAAGCTCGCACTTGTACACAGAGCTCGCATACTGAACCTTCTTCTTAGCATCCTCTCTGAAAAAGTTCACAAGAGATAAGATCAATAAATAAATAAATAATGCTGGACAGTTCACATAACATTATCTAACCCCAAGCTAAGCAAAGCTTGTGTTATGGGTACTAGACAACTGAAAGAAAGAAAAAAGAAAGAAATAAAGAACATTTATTTGTGTCAGCAAACAATATTCCACATAAAAGACACACACACACACACACACACACAAATAAAAATAAAACTAATGTGTGCCTCTTGGTACCAGTCACGCATCCCTGACACAAATTGGCGTCCAGCTCAGCATTGGTTGTGTTGTAGCAACACAACGCTTATCTTCCGCTAAAACTGATAATACTTAATACAATATAATACATAGATAGATATTTTTTATTATACATAGAAAATACCCAGAACACCAATATACCCCTCCGTCTCCTCCCGTCATCATCATCAGCCCACACTAGTGCACTGCTGGACAGAGGCCACTCCCACACGTCACTGAGCCCGATGTTCGGCTCTTCTTATCCACTTTCTGCCGCCGCCTCTCGTACTCATCGCTCCACCTAGCCAGAGGGCACCCCACGCTACGTTTGCCAAGACGCGGTCTCCACTCAAGAACTCGCTAACCCCAATGGTCACGTGGATGTCGTAAAAGCCATTACGATTACACCAGGGGATGGGCAGCAGAATCCGCATGAGCAGTTACACCAATACTGCGATCACCAATCCTCTGTGTCACGGCGGGCGAAGGTTCGCCTGCGACGCAGGAGGCCTCGGAACAAATAGGTCAGGGGTTGTCAGGGTTTTCTGGGTATTTTCTATGTATAATATAAAATATCTATCTATGTAATGTATTGTATTAAGTATATCAGTTATCCCATAAGACAAGCTCTGCTTAGCTTGGGGCTGGATAATGATGTGTGAATTGTCCAGCATTATTTATTTATTATTTTAATTCGCCTGCCAAGTGTGGTGATAAGTGAAATTTCCCTATTGCAAAAAGGGGTAAAATAAAGGGTAAACTAATGAGGTAAGGATGGTACCGAGCCGTGCGTCTGCTCGTCCTATGATGATCAGATGAACGATGATGATGTGGGATCAGATCGCGAAGTTCCTGGGAGAATTCCCCGAAACGTAACCTATAGCAGATCGAAAGGCATGCAACTTAACGGCGGATCTCACCTGTCGGTAAGTGATGATGTGGCCTAAGATGAAGCACAAAGGTCTAGAAGGCACCTATTCACTCTAGCCTTGAAGAGACACAGATTATAATTTTCAAAACAGACAGGCGACGGTAATGTATTCAACTCCTTAGCAGTTCGCATTCGTTTGTATGCAGAAGGATGCTATCCAGATCCAGAGTCTCGAGCACCGCCGTAAGGTTGCATGCCTTTCGATCTTCTATAGGTTACATTTCGGGGAATGCTCCCAGGAACTGCACGATCTGATCCCACCATCTCCTTTTCATCATAGGACGAGCAGGCGTACGGCTCAGTACCATCCTTACCTCATTAGTATACCCTCTATTCGCAATGTTTCAGTTCTACCTTTATAATGCGAACTGCTAAGGAGTGGAATACACTACTGTTGTCTGTCTTTGTTGAAAACTATATCTTGGTCTCTCAAAGGCTAGAGTGAATATGTGCCTTCTAGACCTTTGTGCTTCATCTTCGGCCACATCGTCACTTACCAACAAGTGAGATCGTGGACAAACTGAGGTCTATCATAGTTTTAAAAAAAAATGCTACTTGTACTAAACTGCTAAGGAGTGGAATTGACTCTTCAAGGGCACAGCTGAACACTCTTGGTGATTACACTCACCTACTAGCTAGCATTTCCGACTCGCTCATAAACTCTGTGGTATAGTTTGTATGCAGAGTCAAGCAGAACACTCCTCTTGGTGATTACACTCACCTACTAGCTAGCATTTCCGACTCACTCATAAACTCTGTGGTATAGTTTGTATGCAGAGTCAAGCAGAACACTCCTCTTGGTGATTACACTCACCTACTAGCTAGCATTTCCGACTCGCTCATAAACTCTGTGGTATAGTTTGTATGCAGAGTCAAGCAGAACACTCCTCTTGGTGATTACACTCACCTACTAGCTAGCATTTCCGACTCGCTCATAAACTCTGTGGTATAGTTTGTATGCAGAGTCAAGCAGAACACTCCTCTTGGTGATTACACTCACCTACTAGCTAGCATTTCCGACTCGCTCATAAACTCTGTGGTATAGTTTGTATGCAGAGTCGAGCAGAACACTCCTCTTGGTGATTACACTCACCTACTAGCTAGCATTTCCGACTCGCTCATAAACTCTGTGGTATAGTTTGTATGCAGAGTCAAGCAGAACACTCCTCTTGGTGATTACACTCACCTACTAGCTAGCATTTCCGACTCGCTCATAAACTCTGTGGTATAGTTTGTATGCAGAGTCAAGCAGAACACTCCTCTTGGTGATTACACTCACCTACTAGCTAGCATTTCCGACTCGCTCATAAACTCTGTGGTATAGTTTGTATGCAGAGTCAAGCAGAACACTCCTCTTGGTGATTACACTCACCTACTAGCTAGCATTTCCGACTCGCTCATAAACTCTGTGGTATAGTTTGTATGCAGAGTCAAGCAGAACACTCCTCTTGGTGATTACACTCACCTACTAGCTAGCATTTCCGACTCGCTCATAAACTCTGTGGTATAGTTTGTATGCAGAGTCAAGCAGAACACTCCTCTTGGTGATTACACTCACCTACTAGCTAGCATTTCCGACTCGCTCATAAACTCTGTGGTATAGTTTGTATGCAGAGTCAAGCAGAACACTCCTCTTGGTGATTACACTCACCTACTAGCTAGCATTTCCGACTCGCTCATAAACTCTGTGGTATAGTTTGTATGCAGAGTCAAGCAGAACACTCCTCTTGGTGATTACACTCACCTACTAGCTAGCATTTCCGACTCGCTCATAAACTCTGTGGTATAGTTTGTATGCAGAGTCAAGCAGAACACTCCTCTTGGTGATTACACTCACCTACTAGCTAGCATTTCCGACTCGCTCATAAACTCTGTGGTATAGTTTGTATGCAGAGTCAAGCAGAACACTCCTCTTGGTGATTACACTCACCTACTAGCTAGCATTTCCGACTCGCTCATAAACTCTGTGGTATAGTTTGTATGCAGAGTCAAGCAGAACACTCCTCTTGGTGATTACACTCACCTACTAGCTAGCATTTCCGACTCGCTCATAAACTCTGTGGTATAGTTTGTATGCAGAGTCAAGCAGAACACTCCTCTTGGTGATTACACTCACCTACTAGCTAGCATTTCCGACTCACTCATAAACTCTGTGGTATAGTTTGTATGCAGAGTCAAGCAGAACACTCCTCTTGGTGATTACACTCACCTACTAGCTAGCATTTCCGACTCGCTCATAAACTCTGTGGTATAGTTTGGTATACATTCGGTGTCCTCCTTCTTCGGCTGCTTCGATATGATCACTGTGCCGGCCTCGATATTAGATGTCGTCATAGGTCTGTAAACAGAAAACAAATCATTTATAATTCAGACAATTAAGTCAATAGTCACTGCATATCACGGTTATGTTGCATCTATTCTGAGCTATGGTGTTATCTTCTGGGGCAACTCAGCAGCAACAGTTTTTAAAGCTCAATAAAAATGCATCAGGGCTATTTGTATACCAAAACAAACCGACAGTTGTAGACCTTATTTTTGTCAATTAATTATTTTAACATTACCCTGCATATGCAATATTGAGAAAAATTACGTAGACACCGATAAATTGATTGGAATTATTAAAATACATTCTTCTTGGTACGAATAGTTCTTAGTGGTATATAATTAGGTGATAGACATTCTTCGTTTTGTTTTATAATAGATACGCAAAGTAGGTGCACTCGCGTTGTCTGATGATGGTCTATTGAGGGGGGGACAGTACAACACTTACGCGATAGTCAACCTCGGCATCACCTCGTTCTTGATGTTGTATAGATAGGGGGGACAGTACAATACTTACGCGATAGTCAACCTCGGCATCACCTCGTTCTTGATATTGCCGAATGCATCCGTCGCGGAGAGGAGCGTGTTCGGGCCGAGGACCACGTGCGAGAACACTTGAGTGTTCGTGTTGTCCAGGATTATCTCCGGCACTGAACATAAAACATAATGATTAACAATCTAGCGGAGAGACATTCTTTATCTATCTCTATTAGTTAGTAGTAGTAGCGCTTTTTAATGAAAAATAAACTCTCTCACAAATAAAACCGGCTAAGTGCGAGTTGGACTCGCGTACGAAGGGTTCCGTAGCATTATCTATAAAAACGGCAAAAAAACACGTTTGTTGTATGGGAGCCCCCTTAAACATTTATTTTATTCTGTTTGCTAGTATTTGTTGTTATGGCGCCAACAGAAATACATCATCTGTGAAAATTTCAACTATCTAGTTAGACAACCGTGATAGTTATCACGGTTCATGACATGCAACCTGGTGACAGGCAGACATACAGACGGACAGCCAAGCTTTAGTAATAGGGTCCCGTTCTACCCTTTGGGTATAAATCCTAAAAATGGCAGAAAGGAAAAAAAATTGCAAAGTTATTTGGCATACATACCTTCCAATATATGTTCCTCAATGTCCAACCCGATACTGTCCTTGAGACTGACAAACTGCTCATTCTTGACGTCTAAGGACCTGGCGTCCGATATGACGTACTGGCACTCAGGGATGGTGGAATAGTCGAAGAATATCTTGTCGTAGTCTGATTTAGTCTCCACGACCAGTGACGAAAGGGACTGGGACATATACGTATGGTCCATAGTCTGAAATATAATAACATAATTAGCCAACAATTTAGAGCTTTGAGAAGTATGTGTGGTGTGAGACTTTGAGAGATAGAATAAGGAATAGTGTGATAAGAGAGCGTTGTGAAATAAAAGAAGACGTAGTGACTAGGATTGAGAAAGGTATGCTTAGATGGTTTGGGCATTTAGAATGGATGGACGATAGTAGATTGACGAAACGGGTACATAAGACGAGCGTGAATGGGACAGTAGGAAGGGAAGACCTCGGCGAACGTATTCAGACCAGATCGGAGACGTTCTGGAAAAAGGCCAGGACAAGAGTACTCTTAACCGACGAACATGTATGAAGAATGTGATGAGAGTGTATGAAGCAAAAGAGGTGTGTCAGGATCGTAGCAAGTGGAATTCCGTGGTCTCTGCCTACCCCTCCAGGAAACAGGCGTGAGTGTATGTATGTATGTAATTTAGCCAACGCAGAGCCATTGGATCTCTTTGCGTGTTCTACCGCCTCTCCAACGGAGAATATTCTGAGGAGCTTTTAGATCTCATCCCCGCATCGAGATTTTACCATCGCTCTTCCCGGCACCGTCACAAAGCTCATCCGCACATCACATAGCCCTGGGTTTCTCGAACGACTCGTTTCTCGAGATCATTTCTTTCCCATACCTACAAACGAATGAGCTTCCATCGGAGGTTTTCCCGCTTGGTTACGACATGTGTCGCAAGGAAAATGTTCATAAATTCCTTCAGGGTAGGCAGCGCATCGACAATACCCCCGGTGTTGCCGGTGGCTATAAGCGACTGTGACTACTTTAGATCAGGTGGGCCCGCAAGCTAGTTTGCCTATTAGTTTCATAAAAAAAAACATGTGGTACTTATATCAAAAAAGTTTTTTGTGAAAAATATTTTTTTCGATACAATTTTTTATAAAGTTAGTGATCGTAACCGTGTGCTGATCAAAATGATCCTAAACACGGCCAGTCTACTATTATCCATCGAGGAGTTCCGTTGTCCACCTTCCGTCTCCATCATCAGATCGGCTCGCTGTGACCATCATATTCTCCGATTTGAACCAACTGCTACCAATTGAATTTGCAGTTCGTCCTGATTTTAGGACTAACTGCGTATTGGACCAAACGCTTACTGGACAAACCGCGGCTTGGACTAACTGAATGTAGGACGAACGGCTAACAAATCTCATCGGAACTTGACAGGTATGCCAAATATCATCTCAATCGGTTGAGGATAACTGCTTTAAAACTCAGTTGTAAGATTTCTCCCAGACAAACATACATAGGTACATTGCAAGTTAAATAAAAGCTTATAAAATATTAATAAGCACAACGCAGTCATTAAAAGTGGGGAAAAACGATTTATGACAGGGAACCCTGTCATCCACGCTCGGTCGGCCGGATCGCGCTGACGAAAACCGACACCAAATATGTACGCCGCGCGACCGCGTCCCATTCAGTCGGCCGCGGGCTTTCTATGAGCACTTTCTATATATAACAATATTCTCTATGCTGAGCACCGAGCCACGGGTGTCTATTGCTAGAGGAAAGTTGCGCAATCACCGAGTTCGTATACGACAGTGACGTCACAAATTATTAGTCATCGAATACAACTGACTTTTTATAAAAAAAATCGTGTTTTTTTTTTAAATCAAATAACTTTGTTAAATATTGTGTATTAATTGAGGTTTCGCTGTAAATTGGGTTACATATTGAAATTTAAAAATCTTTTTGTACTTTGGAATCTGAGTCGTTGTAGTTTCGCTAATAGCTATCGCGCGCCCAAAATCGAAGAATACGAAGAGGGATGAATCAAAAATCGTTTAAAAAAATTGGCGCGCGCGAAACTCATATACAGTGGTGGCCATATAATTAAGAACGCTGATATAAAGGGAAGATTTTTTCCAACTAAGATGCAAAACTAATTGTATGCATTTGTTTTTATTTCTCTCGGTATCGTAAAACATTTCCATATTACCACTGTATTCATTGATACACATGATTGGCTAAAAATCAATAGGCAAACTTTTTACACTACTTTTAAACAAAGTATTCCTTATTACTGGCTGGTCACGTAATTAAGAACGCTAAGTAGTTTATACCTTTATTCAAATTTAAATAGAGAACACTCAGTCGATTTGTTACTGTTTGTATAATTTTGGCGCCATTACGTGCTGTAAAAGATTAAAGGTGATTGCTTCTTTAGAAAAAACAATGGGAAAAAATAAAAGTTGTGATAAATCTACAAGGGAAGTAATAATAAAACTTCGCCGGAAGAATTGGTCTTATAAAAAGATAGCCGACATCTGCAATGTTCAAAAACGATGGTTTTCCACGCTGTAAAGCATTTTGCTACGTATCAAACTACTTCGAATGTTCCACGTGTACCTAAACAGAGAAAAACAACTCCTCGAGATGACCGAAACATCGTTCGTATGGCAAAACAAAATCCTTTTAAAGGGTCCAATGAGCTTAGAAAATAATATATTGGTGAAAACAACCCTTCAGCAATCTCAGCACGCACTATTCGAAGACGTTTGGTAGAAGAAAAATTGCACGGTAGGATAGCAAGAAAGGTACCCATGTTAAAACTTTGCCACAGGCAAGCCCGGCTTGCATTTGCGAGAAAGTATGAAAACTAGACTGTGCAACAGTGGAAAAATGAACTTTTTTCTGACGAGACGAAAATAAACAGAGTATGTTCTGATGGAAAACGATATGTACGACGTCCCCCGAATACAGCATTCGACCCAAAGTACACGAAAGTTACATTAAAGCACGGCGGTGGAAATGTGAAAATTTGGGGTTTCTTTTCTGGACATGGTGTAGGACCTGAAAAGTTGATAGAAGGTAACATGGATCAGTTCCAATACAAAAATATACTGGAAGAAACAATGTTACCATACGCTGAAGACGTTCTACCGGTCATTTGGACATTCCAGCATGACAATGATCCAAAGCACACTGCACGCACCGTAAAGGAATTTCTTACAGCGCAATTAGTGTCTGTCTTAGACTGGCCTGCTAACAGTCCAGATCTAAACCCAATAGAGAATCTGTGGTTTGAAGTAAAGAAAAAGGTTTCAAATACAAAGTTTGAAACCTTTTTCTTTACTTCAAACCACAGATTCTCTATTGGGTTTACACCGGCGAGGCATTGGCCTCGCCGGTGTAAAGCTGTAATTAAAAGCCGTGGATATGCTATTAACTATTAATTTTAGTTAAATATTTATTAAATTTATTTTTATGTTTCCTGTGCTACATAATATTGTGATTTTTTAAATCTAAGTGTCATACAAAACAATTCCCGAGCAGTTAAATAAATCGTTCTTAATTATTTGTCCAGTTTCAGTACTATTTGAATGTGTTACTTTGATAAAATCAATAAAATGTGCAAAAAATAGTTAGCGATTTCATACTTTATTCTTAAGTCAGGTTGCTCTATTAATGTGACTATTATATAATATAACTAGTTGCTTCTCAGAAGGTACACATCTCTGTGTATGATACGATTTAAATAAAAAACTTCTAGAACTTCAAATCGTTCTTAATTATATGACCACAACTGTATATATAAACATGTATAGTTGATACCTCATGCGACTGGCTCAAAGCCAGCACCCGGATGTGTTCCTGCGCGTTGTGCACCTGCCACTTGAAACGGAGCACCCTCTTCATCATCGCCATACACTCCCAGCAGATGAGGTGGGATAGCTCCGGCATCTCACCCAGCTGGAACATCAAGTTTCCTTTGAAGACCACCAGCTCTTATTTATTTATTTATTATTTATTACATATTACATGTACAACACCATAACAGAAATCCAAAACGATGTTGCATGCACACAATTATATAAAAAAAAAAAAAAAAAACAACCAAGCTTAGAATAAGTAGGTAATAACTACCGAGGATAGACATACAATAATAACTAACACTAACTACTTGCATTAAATATTCTCTAAAACAAGCTGCGCCATTTCAATGAGTTTCGGCAAGCTATGATAAAAAATGTCAACATTGTTCTCTGAGAGAACATTAACTAAACGGATGGCGTGTGACATTGGGGCAAATTTGAGCAAGTTAGTTCTAGAAGTTGGCTGACTGAGCATAGCGGGGCGGCGGCGCGCGCCCACGTACTCGTCGGGCGCGCGCAGACGCAGCGCCGCCAGCACCACCTCGTGATGCACGAGCCCGCGCAACACTCGCACCACGTACTTGACCAGCGCCACATCCCTCTTCACCGACAGTCGACAGTACCCGACCATACCCAATACGAACAAACTCGGGTACATCAGAGGGTAGTAAGGGTATACCCCGTACTCCTTCAGGTACAAAAAGCGTGCAAACTTATTTTGTATTTTCTCAATCATTAGCCTGTGCTTGGCTTCGTGGGGATTCCATATTAAGGCATTCGTTTCTAAATGGCTCCGCACCAATGCATTGTACAGAGTCTTTACAATAAAAGTATTCCTGAAGTTCGTACTTTGCCTCAGAATAAAACCCATACTTCTGAAGGACTTGGCGCATACGTTAATGATGTGTCTTATGGGAGCTACTATTACGTTGTCTACCTTGGAACTGTGGAGACAACGTGGCGACCTTATAGAGACCTACAAGATATTGAATAGTCACTATAACTCTTTGTTCGCATAAGGACAGATTCGCATTAGGGCAGATTCTCAAAAAGACAGATTCGCATTAGAACAGATTCACAAAAAGACAGATTCGCTAAAAGACAGAAATGGTACAGATAAGCAAAACATTGATTGGGTAAGTGTTGTCATTATTTGTAGAATACCCAACTTGAGGAATGTATTTACCTTAAATAGCAACAAATTGCCTTCTCAAAGCTCGACAAATGGTCTGTAAGCTCTTCTAAATCTATTCCACAATATAATTTGTGCTGTGATCACCGGCCTAAGAATAGACCCCTCAGTCTCTTCACATGGATGTTGTAAAAGCCGACTAAGGGATTACTCCAGGGGATGTGCAGCAGCATCCAACTGAGTACTCAACACCAATACTACGATCACCAATCCGCCTACCAAGTATGGTAATTATGGAAAATCCCATCATCACATTCTGCATTCTATGGTAGCCATGCCAAGGTGTCTGGCTTAAGAATATACCCCTCAATCTCCTCCCATGGATGTCATACAGCTGACTAAGGGATTACTCCTAAGGGATATTCAGCAGCATCCACCTGAGTACCCAACACCAATACTATAATCACCAATCTGCCTGCCAAGTATGGTAATTTTGGAAAATCCCATTATCACATTCTGCATTCTATGGTAGCCATGCCAAGGTGTCTGGCTTAAGAATATACCCCTCAATCTCCTCCCATGGATGTTATACAGCTGACTAAGGGATTACTCCTAGGGGATGTGCAGCAGCATCCACCTGAGTACCCAGTACTGAGTACTGCAACCACCAATCCGCCTGCCGAGCGTGGTGATTATGGCAAAACCATTGCATTCTATGGGGGAGGCCTCGTCCAGCAGTGGACGTCTAAAGGCTGATGATGATGAATTCTATTCACCTACATGGCTTCAGGGCAGCCTCCTTCTTTCTGCTGCAAGGTCTAAATGGCTTTCTATTCTTATGAGAACTGCTTGGTTTATTTGTTCTAGTGCTGGACCAAAACAACTGATAGTGAGAGAATGTCTGTCCTCACATTGGTTAGTAATAATGTGACCCAAAAGGTAGACTCCAACGGGACTCAAACCCACATCTTCACCTGTAATCGGCGATGCCTTGACCAGTTTGGACAAAGATCGAGCTGATGCTGGGGAAGAAATATGTGGGCACTATCAACTCGGCTAAGCACCGACGGATGCCAGAAGTTTCATTTGTCCGAGACTTGGAGACCATCCATAAGTGTGGAAAACAACAACAAACTTTAAATGTGCTTTAGGTTGGATTTTGAAAGGTGCAAATAAAAAAAAAAAAAAAATTTTTTTTGTATGTAAATTATATGGTTGTTACTGGCCAGAGGTTTTCTTAGCACACAGTGGCTTTACATACAAGTAAACCATTCTGTTTTATAAGATTAAAAGAGGTAATAATGTTGTCTGTATTATAGCTTGAGTTCTACTGGACGAACTTTCCATGTTGTGCAGAGAATTTATTGGATTTTTATTGTTTAATACATTACATTTTATTGTTTTTTATTGGTTAATTTGTTTTATAGTGCAAGTCTTAGAATATTAAGTGCAAGTCCTCAATTTATTGGGCTAGTAACAGAGCCTCCAACCGGCTTAAATTAAATTTAAATTTCTACAAATTACTGAATTTAAACTTTTAATTTAGGTAGGGTCAGTTGGAGACTGAATACGTGCTTGCGTAACGCTAGTGCGTGTATTATTCCAGCGTTATAAAGTACCTATTACTGGTTGAAAGTTAAATATAAAAGTTTTATAAACTTACGCGATCCCCCGCGAAATCATACATCAAAAGTTTGAATATTTGAAAGGCTTGCGGGATGGTGTTGTTGTTCAGCGCGAATAAATCTCGATCGCTGCTCAGGCAAGTAGAGCACACGGTCCGGTAACCATTTTCTACGTCCTGCTCCATTTTTATTACGAATGTGTTGAGAAAATCACTTTTTCCCTACTATTATTTTGATTTGATTACTTTTGCTAGCACAACAAAAAGTAATACTCCCATGTAAAATAGACGAAAATTAGTAAAGGAAATTCAATTCGGCTACGACACCACAAAATGGCTGCTTTACCCGGTGTTGCTATAACAGAAAGAAAATAATAAAACAGGATTTTATTGAAAATAATACCAAACGATTATAGAAAATCTGAGAAGATTTACAAACACTGGTGTATCTTTTATTTTCTGCCATAGAACATAACTTGTATCAGAAACGAGATCAGAAAGCACACCGGTTTTCTCCCTCGATAAAAATCGATGAAAATGGTGAAAGTTGGATGCAACCATAGACGTAGAATTTTCGCTAATGCAACAAAATGTACTACGGATGCAACTCTATTTCAAAATGGCGGTAATTTGTTTTGGTTTTGTTGTGTTTGAAGAATGTAGTTGTTTTTTTACTGTTTAGAATAAAAAAATAGAATAGTGTTTGTAATTATGTGAAACTGGGACAGTTTTCCCTCTTCTCGTCGTATTTATTTTCTTGAAAGTGTACTTTCCATTCATAGAATACACAATTTATCAATTTTCTGTAGCGCCGTACAATTTTGTTCACCCGTCGCCGCCAGTGAAAGTTTCTGTAATAAATTACCTACGATGGCTACGATAAAAGTGAAAAGATAAGGAAGTGCGTGTGCATCAACATGTTATTTTTATACACAAGTCCGGCCAGCTTCCTGGTCGCCGTCACCATAATCATGATAATCTGAAAGAAAGTATTGCAACTACGCCGAATGAACTAATAAAATGGACGGAAAAGACAGAGTTACGTACAAACTACTCTGTAATGCGTGCCTTTGCGTTGGGCAGGGTCTGAACCAGATAACAGATGTGAAACTAAAGCGATTCTACCTGGAAGCCTTAAATGAAATTCCAGTAAGATTTTCCTATAATTCTTCCCATTATCAGAATGCAGAATAATCAGAGACAGTCTGGCCTGGCCTCGCTTAGTTCATAGTCCTGGGCGAAATTGTTCGACCTCTGTGGCGCGGCGGGCGAAGGCTCGCCTGCGACGCAGGAGGTTGTGGGTTTGAATGTATAATAAAAAAAAACTATCTATGTAATGTATTGTATTATGTATATCAGTTATCTAGTACCCATAGTACACAAGCTCTGCTTAGCTTGGGACTAGATAATGTTTTGGGAACTGTCCAGCATTATTTATTTATTTATTTATTTGTGGTCTCAGCAAAAACCTCAATCAAGAACTGAACTGGCTCTAAACTGGTCTAACTGGTTTCTGGGTCCCTTGTAAATGTATGCTGAATATTGTGAAGCAGCGCAGCGAGCAGCGCAGAGAGTGAAACTAAGACATTTCAACACTGAAATAGAAACATCAGCAAAAGCTGCTTGTCTATAATCTATATAAAGAAAGTCATGTTTAGTTACACTATTTGTAACTCAAGAACGGCTGAACCGATTTGGCTGAAAATTGGTGGGGAGGCTTAGAACCAGGAGATGGACATGGGGGGGAGGGGGGGCTGTTTTTCATCCTAAAACTACCCGTGCGAAGCTGGGGCGAGTCACTAGTTTTAAATAAATAAATATGAATATTTGTTGCTAAATCCTGTTGTAACAGTATGACAACAGTAACGATCAGTTACGTTCTGAAAAATACAATGTCATCTTTTATCTGTAAAGTGAACGTTCAAAAATGTTCTACCTGTTCATTAACCATGTGAATGAAAATATAACTGCAGCTTTTTTCGACTTAAAATTTGACTCAACTGTAACAACTTAGAATTTTGTACTTTTTCTTTCACTTAAATGTCGGCAAATACCTTATCTTCTTCTTAAGTTGAACGTATGATTCTGTGATGCGACGGTTTTTCACGCGGCAAATAATTGCTTTTGTGATTTACACTTACTTTTAGTTCCGCGAGCTCTTTCTAACTTACCTGAACTTGAATGAGTTAGAAAGTGACGTAATTTGGCTGCTGTATGCGCGTTAATATGATTTCCAGCTGTGCAACATAGCAGACATCACGCCGGTTCTCTGCTGGGACTGCGAAGCCCTATCGCGACGCGCTATGCTGTTTAAGGAGCAAATGAAGGATTCCTATCAAGTTTTACTGACGTACACCAGTGAGGTAAGGATTATCATAGTTAAGTAATCATCTTTATTTTATTAGTATTAGAAGTTTTTTTTTTAAATGAAAGTGCTCGTCCGGGGAAGTACGAGTATGTTACCATACCTATTTCTGCCGTAAGGCAGTAGTGATCGCATTGCTGTGTTCTGGTTTGGAGGGTATGGGTGCTGGTGAAATTACAGGCACAGGAGACTTTCATCTTTATGTCTCAGGGTGGTGCAGTGCAATGCCACATAGGGTGCATCCTAGATGGACGTGACCTATGAGGTAATGCAGTGTTAAAGGCAGAGGTTACCGCTTAACATCAGTTGGGCCACCTGCTTGTTCCGTTATTCAAGAAGTAAAAAAAACCCTATATTTATACTTGTGAGTGGCGCAGTGGTTGTAGCTGAGTCGCGACAGATGCAGGTTCGATTCCCTCTGTGGGACAATTATTTGAATGATCTGTAAATATTTGTTGCATGTTGTTAACGACCTCTGTGGCGTGGCGGGCGAAGTTTCGTCTGCGACGCAGGAGGTTGCGGGTTCGATTCCGGCCTCGGAACAAATATTTGTACGATCTGCAGATATTTGTTCAGGGTGTTCTGGTTATTTTCTATGTCTAATCATAAATAAGTTAATTGTAATGTATCGTATTAAGTATATCAGTTGTCTAGTACTCATAACACAAGCTCTACTTAGCTTGGGGCTAGATAATGTTGTGTGAACTGTCCAGCATTTTTTTTATCGCTTCCTACTACGACTGACTCTGCTAACGCTTTCTTCCAGTAATAACACATTCCTTTAATAAGCTACCAGCCAGGACAAACCAACGAATCTTACTAACAAGTCCTGGTAATCCCGTCAGCTTTTACGACATCCACGGGAGGAGATGGATGGGTCTATTCTTGGGCCGGAAACACCGGACAAACACGTAACCCTCCTTTTCTGTCGCGGTAATAATAATATTGTTTGCCCACAGAGTATTGGAGACGGCTTCCTATCTGATGTGTCGCGCTCACCACGGTTGTGTCTTAAAACCAATGACTCCATCGCAATCCTACCCGACGAGGAGTGCTGCGAGTTTGTGGAGCTCGAGGCATCTGACCGTTCCACCGTCAAGAATGAAGTGAAGATTGATTGGGAGTATAGCAAAGGTGACTATCCATCATCATACACCCTCTATTTTTAACACCCGTCGTTTTTGCGTCGTCGTTTAACGTGTATGTGTGTGTGTGTTTGTGTGTCTGTCTGTGGCATCGTAGCTCCCAAACGGATGAACCGATTTCCTTATTTTTTTTTTGTTTGAAAGGTGAATTTTGTCGTGAGTGTTCTTATAGCTATGTTTGATCAAAATCGGTTCAGCCGTTTCATTACGTTGAGGCTTTTTTTTTTATAAAATTAATTACTTGTTTCAGGTACAGATTTGACTGAGATTGCAGACTTGTTTCAAGTAAGACCTGACAGGACACAGCAAGTTTACCTTAAGGAGGATTTGAAAGAGGAGATTAATAAAGGTTAAGCTTTTGCAGAAATAGTAGATTGTTCAACAAGGGACTAAAACTAACTATTTCATGTCGCTCGGGCGGTTATAGAATCGAGTATGGATTGGTTTTAGTCCCGAGTTAAATACTCTACTTTTCACTTCGATTGCGAGAAAATAATATATGTTAAAATTCATCATATTCCCAAGGACATGGTAAGAGTCAAAAACACGATTTTGATAAAAATAAATCGTAAACTAACCTCTAACGTATATATCGTAATATTACCTATCAACGTACATTGATAAAATTGATAAGATTAACATAAAATATTATTTTTCATCCCATCTATTCGAAAAGGACGACTGGGTTCGCCTTTAAGTGCACCCAACGGTGGTGTTTTCTATGAGAAACTTTTAGCGGGCAGTAATGAGTTTTGCGGCGCACTTATTAAGTTCCTAATTCAAAAAGTGCGCGGCAAAGATAATTGCGGCGCACTTATTGAATTTGGAACCAGCGCCAAATAATTCGAACGCAAATATTGTTTGAATAAATACTAGCTGGTACGACGGCCCAAAACCCAAAACAAAAAAACCCAAAACACACAAAAAACCCAAAACACAAAAAAAAACACATAACACAAAAAAAACACAAAAACATAAAAAATACAAAACACACAAAAAACACATAAAAAATACAAAACACACAAAAAACACAAAACACAAAAACATAAAACACTCTAAAAAACACAATACAAAAAAACACAAAACAAGCACAATACACACAAAAAACAAAAAAAAACACAAACCACAAAAAAACACCCAAAAAAAAAACACAAACACAACAAAAAAACACAAAAACAAAAAAACAACCATTTGTTTTATTAAATAATAATATATTACAATAACATATGAGGCGCCTTTTATTTTCTCATAGTGGGTGATGAAAAGCAGAGTGTATCACACGGGCGCAACATATATTTTTGGCTCGGGCGACGTACTTTGAATCCCTCGCTACGTTCAAGATTCTACTAAAGAATCCCTCGCTACGCTCGGGATTGTACTCTAGAATCTCTCACTTCGCTCTGGATTCAAAAAAGCGCCCTCGCCGTAAAAACATTATGTTGCTCCCTTATGATACAATCTACTATTAGATAGTAGATTTATATTACACACCAAATATTTGCTTAAATACTGTTTTTCGAGATTTTCGTTCACTTTTGAGCGCTTTTCTGTCACTTTCTACCTTACCTGAATATTACTGAGTAACATAGTGACGTAATTTGGCTGTTGTCAACACGCTCTACATTATATAATATTATAAACAGGAAAGATTTGTATTTTAGTGTGTGTGTATGTTTATAATGAATAAACTCAAAAACTACTGTGCCTATTTCAAAAATTCTTTCACCATTGGAAAGCTACATTCACCCTGAGTGACATAGGCTACCAGGGGGAGGGGTAGAAGGGGGGGGGGGTGTTTTTCATCCTATAACTACCCGTGCGAAGCCGGGACGAGTCGCTAGTGTCCTGTAAAATGATCAACCATATTGCCCTTTCTACTGTGATCTGAATTGTTCTTATTGGAGCGAAATAATGCTGGACAGTTCACACAACATTATCTAGCCCCAAGCTAAGCAGAGCTTGTGTTATAGGTGCTTAGATACCTGATATACTTAATGCAATACATTACATGGAAGATATTTTTTATTATACATAGACAATACCCAGAACACCCTGAACAAATATCTGCAGAACGTACAAATATTCGTTCCGAGGCGGTAATCGAACCCGCAACCTCCTGCGTCGCAGGCGAACCTTCACCCTTCGCGCCACAAACGTGGTTGGGTTGGAGGTTGAATTAGTTTTAGCTTGGTTTTTTTTTTTTTTTTTTTAAATTAATTTTCATAATTTTTTTTCAGGTACAGGTTTGACTGAGATTGCAGACTTGTTTCAAGTAAGACCTGACAGGACACAGCAAGTTTACCTTAAGGAGGATTTGAAAGAGGAGATTAATAAAGGTAAAGCTTTTGCAGAAATAGTAGACTTAACTTTTGAAGCTATCATCGTTATGTGCATACTTTTGAAGCTATCATCGTTATGTGCATACTTTTGAAGCTATCATCGTTATGTGCATACTTTTGAAGCTATCATCGTTATGTGCATACTTTTGAAGCTATCATCGTTATGTGCATACTTTTGAAGCTATCATCGTTATGTGCATACTTTTGAAGCTATCATCGTTATGTGCATACTTTTGAAGCTATCATCGTTATGTGCATACTTTTGAAGCTATCATCGTTATGTGCATACTTTTGAAGCTATCATCGTTATGTGCATACTTTTGATGCTATCATCGTTATGTGCATACTTTTGAAGCTATCATCGTTATGTGCATACTTTTGAAGCTATCATCGTTATGTGCATACTTTTCACTACAAACGGGATATTTACCATGATTATTGAGTTTGTATCTTACCATCCCGACCTAGGCCAAGACCCCACAGATGCAGAGTAGAACGAAAGCCAGCGTTTCTGCCTTATGTTAAGGGAGTGACGGACAATATTGCGAACTAAGGGATTACCCCGGACAATTAATTGGTATAAGATTTGTCCTCGCTGCTAGCTTATTATAGAAAGTGTTATTACTGGAAGAAAGCGTGAAGCAATGGTGATGATGAGCTCACCACTTGTCACGTCTATATTCCATAATGGTGCAACCCATTGTAAAAAGAGGCTCATTGAGGCTATGCCTACCCCTTCGGGGATTAAGGCGTGTGTCTATGTATGTCTATGTATTCATAAGCTTATAACTATTGAAATTATCTTCGTTATGTTACTTTTCACTAGAAACGGGAGACTTACCATGATTAAAACTCAAAAATCATGGTAAATATCCCGTTTTTAGTGAAAAGTTTGTATACATACTTTTTCCCGTTTCTAGTGAAACAAGCTTATGAATACTTTTCACAAGAAACGGGAGACTTACCATGCTTAAAACTCAAAAATCATGGTAAATATCCCGTTTCTAGTGAAAAGTATGTATACATACTTTTCCCGTGTCTAGTGAAACAAGCTTATGAATACTTTTCACTAGAAACGGGAGACTTACCATGATTAAAACTCAAAAATCATGGTAAATATCCCGTTTTTAGTGAAAAGTTTGTATACATACTTTTTCCCGTTTCTAGTGAAACAAGCTTATGAATACTTTTCACAAGAAACGGGAGACTTACCATGCTTAAAACTCAAAAATCATGGTAAATATCCCGTTTCTAGTGAAAAGTATGTATACATACTTTTCCCGTGTCTAGTGAAACAAGCTTATGAATACTTTTCACTAGAAACGGGAGACTTACCATGATTAAAACTCAAAAATCATGGTAAATATCCCGTGTCTGGTGAAACAAGCTTATGAATACTTTTCACTAGAAACGGGAGACTTACCATGATTAAAACTCAAAAATCATGGTAAATATCCCGTTTCTAGTGAAAATAATGTATTGGTAAGTATCCCGTTTCTAGTGAAAATTATGTATTGGTAAGTATCCCGTTTCCAGTGAAAAGTATTCATAAGCTTGTTTTGATTATAGCTTTCAATTGATTGTAGACGGAGAAAGCTCTGATAATGAGGCAGACCAGGAATACCAGCCTGGCTTACTGGTGGAACTGGACACCCTCATCACGAAGAGAGAGAGAAATAAAGCGAGCAGCAACAAACTAAGTAAATCGCTCAAAAAAACAAAAAAGGAAAAAAAACAGGTATGTATATTTGAATGCCATTTTAGTATTTCGAAGTCCGACAAGGAACCTTTATAGGTTAGCCATGTCTGTATGTCCGTCCGTAATCAGAGGAAAGAGATATAAAGATTTTAATTAAAAATAAATTTTTCAATTAAAAAAAATAATAAAACAAAGTGATCGTAACCGTGTGCTGATCAAAATGAGCCTGAACACGGCCAGTCTACTATTATCCATCGGGGAGTTCCGTTGTCCACCTTCCGTCTCCATCATCAGATCAGCTCGCTGTCACCATCATATTGTATTGTCATCGGAACTTGACAGGTATGCCAAATTTCAGCTCAATCGGTTGAGGATAACTGCTTTTAAATTCAGTTGCAAGATTCCACCCAGACAAACATACATACATTGCAATTTAAATAAAAGCTTGTAAAAAGCAATCAATAAGAAGTTTATTGTTTTCAAGTGTAAACCACACTTTATGGATAACATTAAATTTAAATATATCCCAAAAATTCGTGAACAGAAGGTTTCTAACGAAACACCTGTAGATGGCTCCCATCGGCGCTATAGCAGAGTTGATAGTGCCCACTAATTTCGTCTCCAGCGACATAGCTCGTTCTATGGCCGAATTGGTAAAGGCATCGCCGATCACAGGCGAGGTTGCGGGTTCGAGTCCCGCTGGATCGAAATATTTGTGTTACATTTAAATTTAATCAATAAGAAGTGAAAAATAAGAATACATTGCTCCTTATAAAGTTACTTTATTCCATTTTAAAGAAATGAGATATTTTATTTACGTTTATTTGTATTTTACAGAAAAAGAAAGAGATCAAAAATCAAGAGCTGAAAATCCTCACCATCGAGCTTTCATACGATGACATGATGTTAGAAAGAGACAAAGAGATGACCAAGGAGACATATCTGAACTTTGAGTATAAGTGCGAGACTTGTATAATGGGCTTCAACTATTACAAGTCTTATAAGACGCATCTAACTGTGAAGCATTCTGAAGTAAGTTCGATATATTATCCCACTATTCTTAACAAGAAACGTTTTTGTTCATATCGAGCACTCATATGAAGACTTGACGTTAGAAAGAGACAAAGAGATGACCAAGGAGACATATCTCAACTCTGAGTATAAGTGCGAGACTTGTATAATGGGCTTCAACTATTACAAGTCTTATAAGACGCATCTAACTGTGAAGCATTATGAAGTAAGTTCGTTATATTACGTTCGCCTGCGACGCAGGAGGTTGCGGGTTCGATTCCCGCCTCGGAACAAATATTTGTGCGATCTGCAGATATTTGTTCAGGGTGGGTGTTCTGGGTATTTTCTATGTATAATAAAAAATATCTATCTATTTAATGTATTGTATTAAGTATATCAGTTATCTAGTACCCATAACATAAGCTCTGCTTAGCTTGGGGCTGGATAATGTTCTGTGAACTGTCAAGCATTATTTATTTATTTTATTTAGTTAATTAAAAGCTTGTATTTGTTGTTGTTTCCAGAGTATAGGCGAGTACAGCTGTCCGGTGTGTAAGACCGTACATGTCTCTGTGGACTCGTTTACAGCTCACTACAAACGGCACATGAGGAGGTATTGTGTTCAGACATAACAATAATAAAATAAGAATATTTTGTTTTATTTATTTTAATTAACTTGCAATGTATGTCCCGGTGGAATCATGCAACAGAATTTTAAAGCAGTTATCCTCAACCGATTCGAGATGATATTTGCCATACCTGTCAAGTTCCGATGACTATACAATATGATGGTGACAGCGAGCTGATCTGATGATGGAGACGGAAAGTGGACAACGGAACTCCTCGATGGATAATAGTAGACTGGCCGTGTTTAGGCTCATTTCGATCAGCATACGGTTACGATCACTAATTTTATAAAAGCTTATATTAAAAAATATATTTTTCCCAAAAATCTTTTTTGTTCGTATACAGGTAACTTATTTCTGAGAAGTGTTACAGTACAATTATGTCCCTTATATACGAGTATTCTACCATCTAGAATAATCTAGATGGTGTGCAAATATCATTGTGTTTAAATTAACAATTAAACACGCCGCAAAGTAGTAGTGCTCGCATTGCTGTGTTTTAGTTTGAAGGGCATGGTTGCCGGTGAAATTACTGGCACATGCTTCGACCAAAGTTTACTTTGGTCGAAGGGCACATGAGACTTAATTTTTATGTCTCAGGGTGGCGGGCGCAGTGCAATGCCACATAGGGTGCGTCCTAGGTGGGTGTGATCTATGTGATAATGCACTGTTCATATGCAGAGGTTAGCGCTTTACATCAGGTGGGCCATCGGCTTGATCCGTCATTCCAAGTAGTAAATAAAAAAATATGCCCGGGATGAAATTTATTGTCTGCGCCCGCGGGACCTTGAAGATCAAGATTATTGTTATGTTGTAGGTATGAATGCAGTATATGCCAGAAACGCACGATGGATCTCAAAGTGATGCAGCAGCATTACTACTCGACGCACGAGATATCGCTGAAGGAGTACAAATGCGACGACTGCGGGAAAATTTCTAAGTAAGGTTACTGATTTTATAAGTAAATTGTCAAATTTATACGATTCTAGGGAAATTGACAAATTTATACGATTCTAAGTAAATTGACAAATTTATACGATTCTAAGTAAATTGACAAATTTATACGATTCTAAGTAAATTGACAAATTTATAAGATTCTAAGTAAATTGACTTTCTGAGTAAAGGACATCATTCATCCGGCTAAACTTGATAGTGCCGGGCAGACAAAAATTATGTTAAATTCGGCTAGAACATGTTATTATGTTCAACTATCACTATGTGCCCAAAGCTGCGGGGGAATTAAGTACAAAAATACAGAAGTAAAAAAAAAATGTAAAAAAATAATTGGTTTGTAATTATAATAATGCCTTTTTATGCCTGAAAATCACTATGAACGTTATTTTACTACGAAACCGGCTCTAGAGTTAATTTGTACTAGTGCACTAGATGAAAATATAGTTTTATTCATATTTTTTTAAAATATTACCATTCATTGTTAACTGATATCAAGAGGCGATTGATTTAAGGGGATTGATTTTGAATTTAAAAAAAAAGTATTTCGATTTGGCGCGATAGATAGCGCTGACTCAACTGTGGTTGTCAAAATTAACAAATGCATTATCTGTGCTTTTGTGTGTTAGTAACAAAACACCACGAAAATATATCGCTACGTTGTTGACGTAGACTTTTCACTTTATTTTGACAGTTAAGTACAGAGCTGGCGCCATCTATTTTCAAGGCTATAAGCATGATGAAACCCCTCATTGGTTTCAGCTCAATAGACACCCACAGATATCACCGGGACTCTCATAAAGCGAGGCTGCAGTGTTCGGAGTGCGACAAGACCTTCAGGCACCGCGCCGGCCTCTTGAACCACAGACTGTAAGTGTCTTATGATAAAGCCGCGTGGCATGATGGTGCTCTGCCCCTCGACAGATAACTTGGCAATTTGCAATATCTGTGCCTACACTTTCAGGTTGTTATTACAAGCTTTTATTTAACTTGCAATGTATGTATGTATGTCCGGATGGAATCTTGCAACTGAATTTTAAAGCAGTTGTCCTCAACCAATTGAGATGAAATTTGGCATACCTGTCAAGTTCCGATGGCAATACAATATGATGGTGACAGCGAGCTGATCTGATGATGGAGACGGAAGGTGGACAACGGAACTCCTCGATGGATAATAGTAGACTGACCGTGTTTAGGCTCATTTTGATCAGCACACTGTTACGATCACTAAATAAAAGCTTGTATTAAAAATTTATTTTTCACAAAAAACATAATTACCCCCTCTTGTACCCCGATATCTCAACAACCCCCCGACCGATATAGCTCATAATGTTTCATACAAGTTGTACCAATACTACCTACCCCGCTATTAAATTTCATGAAGATCGTATTAACAGTACGGAAGTTTTTATCAGACATACATAACATACATACATACATACAAACGCCGATTCTTCCATATAGACTCATAGAACTCGCATCGCTCATTCAATCAGACTTTAATGTTTAATTTTATGTTAATTAATTCCAGGGCCGTTCACGAGTTTAAGAACAAGTTTCCATGCAACGTGTGCAGTAAGGTGTTCAAATGGCGGACTAGTTTACGGCGGCATCAAGATACTCACGAAAATAAGGTGATACCACGCCCGGCAACTGCCTATGGGGCCGTCCATTAACCACGTGAGGCTCGAAAGGGGGGGGAGGGGTTTGGCAAAAATCACGAAATATCACAAGGGAGGGTGTATCAAGGTGAATGCGCACGCTTGTCGCGCGAGATTGATTTTTTTTGGTGTTTTTTGGCCATTACAGCTCATCAACACTTCTTCAGATAGCGAAAGCTGAGTTTGCGAGAACTAGGAGACTTAACACACATGTTTTAATTGATAGTATCTCATAAATACCATAAGTTTAACTACGATACCCATAAAAAAAAACAATGTAAAAATGTGTTTAGGGGGGGTATCGTAGCTAAACTGTTGATATTTATAAGATACTATCAATTAAAACATGTCTCATAGTTCTCGCAAACTCAACTTTCGCTATCTGAAGAAGTGTTGATGAGCTGTAATGGCCAAAAAACACCAAAAAATAATAATTTGGCGTCGCAAGCGTGAGTACCTTAAGATATCACGTGTATTTATTTTTTGTCCAATTCGCTATTTATAAACCTAAAAGCGGCGTGTAGTGTGACCTTGACTCGCCATTTTAATTGTCCAGTATAAAATTAGATTATACTTTATAACTGTATTTTTATTTTAAAAAAAAAAGATTTTTTGTATGTTCCTACTAAAAAATACACGTGATTTTGGGTAGGGGTAGGGGTGGAGGGGTTAGTCTTAAACATCACCGCGTATCACCAAGGGGGAGGGAGGGGGGGGATTAAAAAATGAAAAAAAACATCACGATTAATGGACGGCCCCTATTACATTGTTAAGGCGATATGTTAAAATATCATAGGGGCAGAGTCTTGCAAGAAAACAATAGCTGCAAGAAAGGGATAGCGCTATTACTCACTTGAACCCGAGAAGAGATGAGGTATAGATTTCTGCCGCCCGAAAGTAACTGACGTAAGCGGCAAATGATAAAACTTCGTTTTGCTTCTAAAGTAGCAAATATAAACAATAAATCCTTCTCCTTTAGTCTAAGTAATGTCATTACCTACTGAATAGTATTCAAATTAACTCTTAATATTTTATCTGATCAAAGAAGACGGGTTCCTAAAACGGGGTTAAGGATCAATTTCAGAAAATAAAGCTATTGAGAAAAGTTTCACCAATCGTGTTTCTTGTCTATGATTTATTTAGATTACATCCTCAAGTAATTACTGTATTAACATCAAGTTTGTAACCTTTACTGATAGTGAGCGAGCATGTAACTCAACAACCCCAAAATGTTAACATAACATAATGTTAATTGACGACCTCTGTCTCTCCTCTTTTAATATATCGTCTTAAGCTTTATTCATCTAAAGAAATTGTTGTAAACTGCTGGTATAATTTAAATCTATTTATCATAAAGACTAATTATTTTGGAAAATCTCTTAAAAAAAACGTTTTAATTTCAGAAACCTCCTGCAGCGGCCGCTTACTGTGCGTTATGTGGAGTCAGTTTCTCTTCTATCTGCTCCTACCAGCGACATATGAACAACAGTCTCAAACACATCACTAAGGACCAACTCAGGTAGAGAGCGCTACTAACTACAGTTAGTGGTTGAAATTACCATTAAGGACCATCGATTCATGGGAAGGGGATTTTTTATTTTTTTTAGGGGGAATGGGGTTGGGATCTACCCCCCTGTAGCATCCCCATCCCGCAGAACCCCATAGTGGAGATATCCATGGTTAAAGTTTTTAAAATGTTTAGGTTAAGTATGGTTTATTGGTTTAAGGCTAGTGGGTATTGGCGTGCAGGTCTCGGTTCTGGTTCGCTGCGGGCCCTGCCGGGCCACGCACGCCGTCGGCTCGCTCGCAGCTCACGTGGTGATCACTGTTCTCTAGTGCCGTAATCTTTTAAATCCATGTCTTACTGTCACTCATATTGAAGTATGAGACTATGATATTACATAGGATATTGGGCGTTGCGTTTCCGCAATTTGAAAATTTTGAAAAATCTTTTTATTTATGAGTCCTATCTACAAATAAAATATGAACTTCTATATAAATCTGATAGCAAACGCGTAGGCTGATGATATTTATGAGATACTATCAATTTAAACATGTGTGTTAAGTCTCCTAGTTCTCGCGAACTCAACTTTCGCTATATGAAGAAGTGTTGATGTTCTGTAATGGGTAAAAAACACCAATAAATTTGAATTTCAAGCCTTAAGCGAGAGCATCCACATAAAATTTTGCATGCATATCAAGTTCCCATGACAAATCCACATTAAGTTTTGCATACATATCAAGTTCCCATGATAAATCCACATTAAATTTTGCATACGTATCAATTTCCCATGACAAATTCACATTCGTTGTTTCGTATGAGGTAGTGCTGGCCTCTGGTGTCAGAGTTTGTCAAGCCGCCCGAGGGCCTCTGACGTGGCTTATCGACTGCTATTAATCAATAACAGCCGGGACCGAGAGCTTAACGTGCCCTCCGAAGCACAGAGCGATGGAAATCCACACATAACTTAGAAAAGTCATTGGTGCGGAGCCTAGGATCGAACCCGGTATTGTTGGATTCTGAGTTGCACTATTGAACCGTTAGGCTACCATCGCTCGCTTTAATTCACATTAAATTTTGCATACATATCAAGTTCCCATGACAAATCCACATTAAATTTTGCATACATATCAAGTTCCCATGACAAATCCACATTAAATTTTGCATACATATCAAGTTCCCATGACAAATCCACATTAAATTTTGCATACATATCAAGTACCCATGACAAATCCACATTAAATTTTGCATACATATCAATATGATGGTAACAGCAAGCTGATCTGATGATGGAGACGGAAGGTGGACAACGGAACTCCTCCATGGATAATAGTAGACTGTTTAGGCTCATTTTGCTCTTTTTGATTCGTTCTGAATACTTATTCCTTATTTTGTGGTTTCAGGTTTATTTGCGATCACTGTAATATAAAATTCGCCGACAAGACAAAACTCCGGGATCATATTGAAGAAAAACATCTCCACAAAACATTCCAATGTCACATTTGTCTCAAGGTATGTATATCTAAACTCCGGGATCATATTGAAGAAAAACATCTCCACAAAACGTTCCAATGTCACATTTGTCTCAAGGTATGTATATCTAAACCCCTCCATCTCCTCCCGTGGATGTCATGTGCTGCGGGGTTGCTGGGCTATGAATAGACTAGAGATGCCGCGAATAGTGGCTATGGCGAATAATCGGTTAGCGATTATTCGCCTTTCCCTGTGGTGAATAGTCGAATTATTCGCTATAACTATTCGACATCAAAAATACTTCTATAAATACAACAATAACATTCTTCCGGTGGTCTCGAATCTACAGAGATTTCGGTATTTCTACCGGTGTGGAGACTGATGGAGAATTCTAGTGAATTTTCCATGGAGTGGATGGAATGGTGTTTTCTTAGGTCGGACACAACGGACTATCATAACTTTTTTTTTACTACTTGAATGATGGCGGAACAAGCAGATGGCCCACCTGATGTTAAGTTCCTCTGCCTATGAACAGTGCATACTTATTTAATGATCATTTTTGATGTTTTTAGACATCAAAAAACCGCGTGGGGTTAGACCAGCACATACGCAACGTGCACAAGGGGAGGCCTAACAACAAGATGTGTCACCACTGCGGCAAGGGGTTCCCTGTAAGTAGCAGTCAGTTCAATGAGGGGGTTGCGTGGGGTTAGACCAGCACATACGCAACGTGCACAGAGGGAGGCCTAACAACAAGATGTGTCACCACTGCGGCAAGGGGTTCCCTGTAAGTAGCACTCAGTTCAATGAGGGGGTTGCGTGGGGTTAGACCAGCACATACGCAACGTGCACAGAGGGAGGCCTAACAACAAGATGTGTCACCACTGCGGCAAGGGGTTCCCTGTAAGTAGCACTCAGTTCAATGAGGGGGTTGCGTGGGGTTAGACCAGCACATACGCAACGTGCACAAGGGGAGGCCTAACAACAAGATGTGTCACCACTGCGGCAAGGGGTTCCCAGTAAGTAGCACTCAGTTCAATGAGGGGGTTGCGTGGGGTTAGACAAGGACATGCAACGTGGACAGAGGGAGGCCTAACAACAAGATGTGTCACCACTGCGGCAAGGGGTTCCCTGTAAGTAGCACTCAGTTCAATGTGGGGGTTGCGTGGGGTTAGACAAGGACATGCAACGTGGACAGAGGGAGGCCTAACAACAAGATGTGTCACCACTGCGGCAAGGGGATCCCAGTAAGTAGCACTCAGTTCAATGAGGGGGTTGCGTGGGGTTAGACAAGGACATGCAACGTGGACAGAGGGAGGCCTAACAACAAGATGTGTCACCACTGCGGCAAGGGGTTCCCTGTAAGTAGCACTCAGTTCAATGAGGGGGTTGCGTGGGGTTAGACAAGCACATGCAACGTGGACAGAGGGAGGCCTAACAACAAGATGTGTCACCACTGCGGCAAGGGGTTCCCAGTAAGTAGCACTCAGTTCAATGAGGGGGTTGCGTGGGGTTAGACAAGGACATGCAACGTGGACAGAGGGAGGCCTAACAACAAGATGTGTCACCACTGCGGCAAGGGGTTCCCTGTAAGTAGCACTCAGTTCAATGAGGGGGTTGCGTGGGGTTAGACAAGCACATGCAACGTGGACAGAGGGAGGCCTAACAACAAGATGTGTCACCACTGCGGCAAGGGGTTCCCTGTAAGAAGCACTCAGTTTAAGGTGGATGCTCACGCTTGCGGCGCGAAATTCAAATTCAAGTGTTTTTTGCCTATTACAGCTCATAAACACTTCTTCTGATAGCGAAAGTTGATTTCGCGTGAACTAGGAGACTTAACACACATGTTTTAATTGATAGTATCTCATAAATATCATCAGTTTAGCTACGATACCCCTAAACAAAAAAAAACACTGTAAAAATGGGTATCTTCATGAAATTTGGTAGGGGGGTAGATAGTATTGATACAGCTTGTATAAAACATTATGAGCTATATCGGCCGGGGGGTTGTTGAGATATCGGGGTTCAGGAGGGGGTAAAATAAATTGGTATCTTGGAGCTGATCTGATGATGGAGCCAGGAGGTGGCAATCGAATTGTCGACCACTTCCCGATATCCGATTGAACTGAAATTTGGCATCTGTCAAGTTCCGATGACATTACGATAAGGTGACAATGAGCATCTAATGAATAGACAACGGAGACTGGCCGTGTTTGGGATCATTTTGATCAGCACACCGTTCAGTTATTAACAATTATTTTAGAAAAGTTTAAAATAATGTTTTCGTTACAATGGAAAATCCTTCCATTACATGTAATGCGAAACAGTGGGGTCTATAGACTGCTGGTGATGATAATGATGATGATATTGATATTGTTTCAGACCAAAGTCCAGCTGGAGTCTCACATCCGCACGCACACAGGAGAGCGACCCTTCATCTGTGAATACTGTCCGACCACCTTCTCACAGCAGTCCAACCTCTACAAACACAACCGACAGGTAACAGCTCGTACGACAAGGGTCTCACATCCGCACGCACACAGGAGAGCGACCCTTCATCTGTGAATACTGTCCGACCACCTTCTCACAGCAGTCCAACCTCTACAAACACAACCGACAGGTAACAGCTCGTACGACAAGGGTCTCACATCCGCACGCACACAGGGGAGCGACCCTTCATCTGTGAATACTGTCCGACCACCTTCTCATAGCAGTCCAACCTCTACAAACACAACCGACAGGTAACAGCTCGTACGACAAGGGTCTCACATCCGCACGCACACAGGAGAGCGACCCTTCATCTGTGAATACTGTCCGACCACCTTCTCACAGCAGTCCAACCTCTACAAACACAACCGACAGGTAACAGCTCGTACGACAAGGGTCTCACATCCGCACGCACACAGGGGAGCGACCCTTCATCTGTGAATACTGTCCGACCACCTTCTCACAGCAGTCCAACCTCTACAAACACAACCGACAGGTAACAGCTCGTACGACAAGGGTCTCACATCCGCACGCACACAGGAGAGCGACCCTTCATCTGTGAATACTGTCCGACCACCTTCTCACAGCAGTCCAACCTCTACAAACACAACCGACAGGTAACAGCTCGTACGACAAGAGTCTCACATCCGCACGCACACAGGGGAGCGACCCTTCATCTGTGAATACTGTCCGACCACCTTCTCACAGCAGTCCAACCTCTACAAACACAACCGACAGGTAACAGCTCGTACGACAAGGGTCTCACATCCGCACGCACACAGGGGAGCGACCCTTCATCTGTGAATACTGTCCGACCACCTTCTCACAGCAGTCCAACCTCTACAAACACAACCGACAGGTAACAGCTCGTACGACAAGGCGGACTAGGCCAGCAGTGGACTGATATAGGCTGATGATGATGATGATGGCAGTCGTGTTTTTTAATATTATTAATAAATGTATTTATTAACAGGTACATCTGAACTTGAAATCGAAGCGATACCCGACGATCAAGAAGAGGAGTGAAAATGGACCCCAGCCCGAGCCGATCCCAGCTATGAACCAAGCTCCGGCGGTCTCTGTCGTGTTACACTACTCTGCTGAAACTGGGTACTTGACGGCTGAGCTATGAACACCCACAAAATGGACCCCGAGCCGATCCCAGCTATGAACCAAGCTCCGGCTGTCTCTGTCGTGTTACACTACTCTGCTGAAACCGGGTACTTGACGGCTGAGCTATGAACTCCTCAAAATGGACCCCAGCCCGAGCCCATCCCAGCTATGAACCAAGCTCCGGCGGTCTCTGTCGTGTTACACTACTCTGCTGAAACTGGGTACTTGACGGCTGAGCTATGAACACCCACAAAATGGACCCGAGCCGATCCCAGCTATGAACCAAGCTCCGGCTGTCTCTGTCGTGTTACACTACTCTGCTGAAACTGGGTACTTGACGGCTGAGCTATGAACTCCTCAAAATGGACCCGAGCCCATCCCAGCTATGAACCAAGCTCCGGCTGTCTCTGTTGTGTTACACTACTCTGCTGAAACTTCACGGCGGAGCTATGAACTCCTCAAAATCCCTGACCCCGATAAATTTTTCTGAGTCTAGACAAAGACATGGACGCTTACGGAATTTTCTGAGGAAAACTTGAAAAAGAAATGGCCCTCATTGCTTATTAGCAAAAACACACAAATTAACACTAAAAGCACGAATAATTAACGATAGCTAGTGAGATAATGTTAATGTCAAATATTGGCCAATGACATCGGGGTGACTAGAAATCTTAATAATTTGATTGGTTAATATTTGACATTTGCTATCCTCCTCTCGCTATCGCTAACGATAATTATTGGTGCTTACCACACTGTTAACAAAATTAAATTACATCTATACTGAAGCAATTAGGTACCTAACTAAAATAATTAGAGACTCTTTGTGGCATCAAAGTCATACAAAATCAAATCAAATCACAAATACAAATTATACGTTTGCGTATTAAAATGATTGCTGGAATAGAAAACGAACAAAACTTGCCAACTCGATTTTTCACCCTGTCACTTGAGAGCCCGTACAAACCATGAAGTTATAGGTAAATCTATAACTTCATCATCATCATCATCTCAGCCCGGAATCACCCACTGCTGGGTATAGGCCTCCTTTTTCTTTTGTCAGCCTCCTCTGTCCTGTGCGTCTCTCAACCATAATATAACTTCATGGTACGAACTAACTCGAACTCCGAACAAACTTCCAAATTAGGACTAATCTGGGGAAACCCAGATGAATGCGGCAACTTCAACTGACCTATTGAAGATCCTAGATTGCTAGGAAACAATAAATGTTTATCTTTTAATAATTTGTCAAAAAGTGTATTATGCTTAGTATTATAAAGTAATTTATTTGTATTCATATTTTAAGCCCTAATTTAATTTTATGCATGGGTTTAATTTTTAACTAATTAATCTGTAATTTACCTATTTATAGGCATCGTGTTGTATGAAATCATGTATTTGTAAAGTATTTGTAGTGTGAATTATTATTTTGTTTTGACATGCTGTGCAATAAATAAATTTTAATGAAAATTATGTTTCTATTGTTTTTTACAAATTTACAAGTCTAGTCAACTGCTCAACGCCCCGCGAAAATTCAAACACTTGAAAAAAAAAATCCCGCGCTTTGTAAAAATGCCTTTGCAATGTGTCTACATGCTGTTTTTTGTTTTTTTTCAACAGTACATACTCATATACTGATAATTACGTAAAAATATTGATATGATTTCATACAAAAAGTTTCCAGAAAAACCGAAAGAAAAGTAGAGAATTTGTACCGAAATTGGGAACTGAATTTTCAAATATTTTTTTTGGTTTGTTCTCGGGGATTTCCTTTCAACAGACCGGTGTTGCTACGTGAAAAAAATATTCTACTATCAAAGGATGGTGGCGAAACGACGAACATTGGTGTACCCAAAATTCGACATAGAGTACACCACTGCTGATCAGGTACTTTGAGATTATCTTAATGGTTGTCCATCACCAGTTTTTGTTCAACACTACGTAAAAAAATCATATTATTTTTTTAAAACTCTCAGGTTTGCAGAATACATATCAGTGTTATGCCACTTTTATAGATTTTTAAGAAGTAATTTTTTTTTTTATATGTTTGGCTGAATTTATCATGCCAACATAGGCATGATAAATTCATTCATTACATTCATCCTTGTCTGCACCATGGACTTGTATACTAAGTCCATGGTCTGCACCGATTGCGGCAGTACCGTGATCTGTGGTCGTAGTCGTAACAGTAGAAAAAATAATACTACGTTTTCGTAGGTGATTTACAGCCTGTGCGGCATCAGAGCAATAAGTGGCGGTAAAACGTAGTGATTATTTTTTCTTTGATGCTTAATACAAACTAAAAACATGAATTACGGAGCATTTCATCGTTTATTCTCGGATAATGGCAGGATCTCTGCATTGTATAAATTGTGAAATATGTTTAGACAAGATGTGGGAAGCCTTGTATTCGAAGAAAGTACAAATATAATCTCCCTTAATGCTCAATGGGTTTCTTCTCAAATTGTAACTACAATTTTCCAATATTATTCAGAAAATTAAAGTGGAAATGGGCAGGTCACGTAGCGAGGCTTACAGACAATAGATGGATCATAAAAGCAACCATGTGGAGAGGCCCGCTAGGCAAAAGAGGCAGAGGGAGACCACTGACACGATGGGAAGATGAGATCAAAAGAACAGCTGGCCCAAAATGGGAGCAATTAGCACAAGACAGAGACATATGGGCATCTTTGGAGGAGGCCTTCACCCAACCTGGGGTTCTTGCATAAAGAAGAAACTAACAATAATAATCTTAAGTTTAACTAACAAAATAACATAAGTAATTATGTAAAAATGCAATGTAATGCAAGGAATAAAAGGCTTTTTTATTTTATTTTTTTATTCAGAAAATCAAGCTGTACCCATGGTCTACCTAGTTATTTGTATCTATGTTGTTATAATGTTTACGCATGGCAGGCGAGTAGCTGGCTGACATCTGAATATTTTTCTAACCAGTAAAATTATTTTGTAGATAACAGAAACTGACTACATTTGCCGGGCATGCTGCGCCCTTGCTGTTTCGCAAATAAGTACAAGTGGGCTAACTCAGACGACAAGTGTAACTCGTCCACTTGGTCACACCCTAGTGTATTGCCTGTGTGTGGACGGTCCATATTGAGGAGACCGAGCTTTGTCGTCCTACGTGATAATCCAACACTAATTCAAGAACAATTACTTAATGTCATACATACGGGATTTTTTAAGACCGCGAGAGGTCTCTGTTCAAGATAAAGTGTGTCAGCCATGCTGGTTGCGAGCCCGAAGAATAAGAAAAAAAACAGCCTATCTTTTCTGATACCCACCAGCAAGATGATCAACCTGAACCTATTCTCCGTGACACCCACAAGCAAGATGACCAAGCTGAACCAATTCTCCATGATGCACACCAGCAAGATGACCAACCTGAACCAACTCTCCATGACGCACACCAGCTAGATGACCAACCTGAACCAATTCTCCATGATGCACGCCAGCAAGATGACCAACCTTGACCAATTCTCCATGACACCCGGACCTTAATCTCATATTGTTTGAAATGTTTAAATAAATAAATAAATAATGCTGGACAGTTCACACAACATTGGATTAACTACCCTTCAGCAACGTAGAGAGTGTGGAGACCTAATAGAGACCTACAAGATCCTAAACAACCACTACAGTATACCAGATTTATCACAGACACTATATACCATGAACAATAATATAGGACTCAGAGGACACTCGCTGAAGCTGCAACGCGGGCCAAGTACCAGCAATCCGAGGATGCACATATTGCCTAATCGCACTTGGAACCGGCTACCAGACTCAGTGATCAGTGCCCCCTCACTAAAATCTTTCAAAAATAGACTTGACAAACATTTAAAGTGCACTGATAAGGACTAAGATATACACGCATCAGCTCCGAGAGCAGCCTGTGTATTATAAATAAATAAAAAATAAAAAAACTAGCCCCAAGCTAAGCAAAGCTTGTGTTATGGGTACTAGACAATTGATATACTCTTCATACAATATATGACATAGATAGATATTTTTTATTATACATAGAAAATACCCAGAACACCCGGAACAAATATCTGCAGATCTGCAGAACAAATATTTGTTCCGAGGCGGGAATCGAACCCGCAACCTCGTGCTTCGCAGGCGAACCGTCGCCCGCCGCGCCACAGAGGTTGTCATTTAATAGTTAAAATGTAACTATTAAATGATAGGTACTGAATCATATAACTTTGTGAAACCACTATTTTATTGCTTTCTTTTATTAGGGTTCCGTAGTCAAAGACAAGGAACCCTTATGGATTCGTCATGTCTGTCTGTCTGTCTGTCCGTGTATGTCACAGCCTTTTTTTACCGAAACTATAAGATCTATACTGTTGAAACTTGGAAGGTAGATGTATTCTGTGAACCGCATTAAGATTTACACAAAAATTTAAAAAAAACTATTTTTGGGGTTACCCATACTTAGAAATGAAACTCAATTTTTTTTTTCATTAAACCTATACGTGCGGTGTATCTATGGATAGGTCTTCAAAAATGATGATGAGATTTCTAATAATTTTTTTTTCTAAACTGAATAGTTTGCGCGAGAGTCATTTCCAAAGTGGTAAAAAGAGTGCCGGCGTCCCCCCCCGTAACTTCTAAAATAAGAGAATGATAAAACTAAAAAAATATATGATGTACACCATGTAAACTTTCACTCAAAATTGGTTTGAACGAGATCTAGTAAGTAGTTTTTTATTTTTGAAGTTCCCCATAATTAGAACTGAAACTAAAAAAAAAAACCTACACGTGTGGTGTATCTATGGATAGGTCTTCAAAAATGATGGTGAGGTTTCTAATATCATTTTTTTCTAAACTGAATAGTTTGCGCGAGAGACACTTCCAAAGTGGTAAAAAGTGTCCCCCCCCCCCCCCCGTAACTTCTAAAATAAGAGAATGATAAAACTAAAAAAAATATATGATGTACATTACCATGTAAACTTCCACTCAAAATTGGTTTGAACGAGGTCTAGTAAGTAGTTTCTTATTTTTGGGGTTCCCCATACTTAGAACATAAACTCAAAAAACTAAAAAAACATCAAACCCATACGTGTGGGGAATCTATGGATAGGTCTTCAAAAATGATATTGATGTTTCTAATATTTTTTTTTTCTAAACTGAATAGTTTGCGCTTGAGACACTTCCAAAGTGGTAAAAAGTGTGTCCCTCCCCCATAACTTCTAAAATAAGAGAATTATAAAACTAAAAAAATATATGATGTACATTACCATGTAAACTTCCAGCCAAACTTGGTTTGAACGAGATCTAGTAAGTAGTTTTTTTTTAATACGTCATAAATCGTAATCCATCCAGGAACTTTTATATTATGTTACTTGCTGCTACGGAACCCTTCATGGGCGAGTCCGACTCGCACTTGGCCGCTTTTTAGTAAGTATCTTCCTAACTACCTACCAATCTGCTTAAGACTGCGTTGATTGTTGCACGCGTGCAAGGATATAAGTATCATACACATTGGTCATTTACTAAAACTTTTTTGGTCAATCTTAATCTGGGTATCCGCGATACAAGCTTGTCCTAGTGCGGAGCCCATTGTAATGTTATCATATAGCCTCTATTATTTGTAAATCAAAACATTTGTATATGTATTATTTTGTTTTATTACGTTCTCTATCCATTTGAGCAACTTTTCACGTATTCCAAAGTGATCCAGCTTATACACATGGTTGGTATGAAAAAATACATCATATGTTTTGCAAGTTATTTTGGTGCAATAATCTTGTTTGGTTAACTAATGTTCTCAGCATTGTGTGTTCGGCCAACATCTATGTTTGCTGTCTAGTTACTAGAGTCATAGTACATTTCTTCCATCTGAGACCTGGGGGACATAAAAAGTATGAGTATACAGTCATACACTCGGCTACTAGCAATAGCATCAGTGCAAACTGGAGTTGGAGTGTCCAGGGGACCGATTCAGATATTGTAGACATAATAATATAGGTACTCTACATTTTCCGTAAACGAGTAGGCTAATATAATAAAGGTATTATAGTTATGTAATCCTTCAATTTACATCCAAATTACTGTCAAATTATCTTTCAATTATTCTGACTCATTAGAAGGTAGCACGAGCCTGACCCAAACTTATGTTCACATACTACATAGCCCAAAGTGGAGTTTAAAATATCTGCCCAAACAGAAATTAGCATATAAATAAATAAATAAATAATGCTGGACAAGTTCACACAACATTATCTAGCCCCAAGCTAAGCCAGAGCTTGTGTTATGGGTACTAGATAACTGATATACTTAATATAAACCATTGCATGGTAACAAATCTCAGAAATATATCAGCAGCATGGATAAATGATTCCTACATTAAATACCAATAATAGCCCAGTTTGTAGGGAGATAAAAGATAGTAACCAGGCTGTAGGTAGGTTTTCTAAGGAATTGACTTAGCAGGATAGCTGTAGGTTTTCGGTTAGTGTACCAATATAGGTATTTAAATATAAATAGGTACCTACCACTGTTCGTAAGGAGCTACCATATCAAGGCACTTACATTGAAAGAAGTACAATACTCACATTAGAATCGCAGACTTCTCATGGAACTGATTCATTCTAATCCAAAATTGGTTTGTTTTGTTGGAAAATGAGGAGGTCGCACACATTGAGTTGAGAGTTCTGGCTAAATACTATACAAAACTGTCAAGGCATGCAATTATTAACAAAAACAATTGTCGTTATAATCTGAAAATATTTTTAAAACTAATATCACATTTTTTTGTTTACGTTTCTTCACTTATACAGACCTACAAGGATCATTTGGCACGTCTTGTAGCCGCCATTGTGGTGCTGTTTGAATTGTTTGATATTAGATTTACAAGATGGCGGCATTAGTTCTGATTTCGGCGTCGTGCCAAACGATCCTTGTAGGTCTGTTCTGTACGTACACTGCGCTGCGTTGACCGAGCACAGAATAACTATAAAAATGACAGTGACAGCGCAAAGCATAGGATGTCAATTTCAAATGCACCGATCGACAATGCTCTAATGGATGCCGGGCTGTTTTTACTAGATCAGATCAATATTTTCAAAAAATTATTTGATTTTTTCACGTAGTTTTATAAAAAATGTAATGATGGGAATTTCATTGGCTATTCTCATACTATCCAAGGGTATTGTTTTTATGGAATATCGCAGCGCAGGTACGCGGTCGCCATGACTCTTTAATCGCAGGACTCCATAGTCGTCTAAAATTCAAATTTGGAACAAAATAACAAAAGAAGTCTGCAACTGTTCAAATTGTTGCATGGACCGTGCAAAATTCGGACCTCAAAATAGCAAACATCTTGGGAAATTATTATTTAGGTTATGGCAGCTCAGTGGGCAAATTTTGTTTTTGTTAGTTTTCTAAGTTTTCCTTTTTTTAATCTTCTATAGAGGATGTGTGAATGATAGTTGTCCAATAAATAAGAAAAGTTGTTTTCTTTGAATAAGAATTGGCCTAAAAAAAACTAACAAATTTATTGATTATCTAACAAACTAGATTATTCAGGAGTTGCCAACTACCCACTTCCCAACGCAAAAAGAGGGGTGTTTTAAAAGTTTGACCGCCATGTGTCTGTCTGTCTGTCTATCTGTCTGTCTGTGGCTCCATAGTAGCTCTTAATTAAACGGGTGAAATGATTTGAGAGCTAGTTTTCCAGCGATGGTTCTTAGACATGTTTTGTCAAAATCGGTTCAGCTGTTTCATTGCGTTGCGGGTTTTTTAAATTTCTTGTTGATAAGCAAGTCTTGGTGGAATTAAAATTGGTTGGTTTGGGGCAACCCTAGCCGCATCACACCGACTCATGTTGTATACTACATCCATGGCTTGACTTGACTTGATTGATGTCAATGTCAAATTATAACAATTTGCTGATTTGTTCTCGCTTTACGTTCAAAATAGATATAATAGAGCAAATTCAATTAGATGTCTGAGTTATCCGCATGAAGTTGACTACCCAAATTCAAGCTTCTTGGTTATCCGGAGTTCTTCTTCTTCTTTTATTTGTGGCTACTCTGGCTTTAGTTTCCACAATTTTGCCAATGACAATGTCGACAGGATATAAAATATCCGGAGTTATCTATGTTCGTTCTGTGGCAAGTCCATGCGCTCGGCTCGTTTCTTGTCATAGCAGCACGCGGTCCCAGCGGGACCATGATCCATGACCAGTAAAAATGTTTTTTTTTTCCTTATAATTGGCGCCGCACGGCTTGTGCATTTGCCATTTTCAAGTATCTGTATTTTATAGATCTATAATATTTTCACTATATTGTATTTTCAATATATTTTGCAACGTTACTCTCCTTCCAAGTCGTCAAAGTCACAGTCGAGTCATGTTGTAGTAAAACGGTGGCCAATTTTACTAAAACTTTGGTAGACACTTTCCACCAATTTCAAAAGTCACGCAATTCACTTCCATTTCATTTAACTACACCTGTGCTTTTTAAACGAGCTACATTAGTTAAAATGCCACCAAAATAACACAAAATAACTCAAGAAAACACAAGGAAAAGAAATAAAATAAAAGTAGACAACGTCTCTTTTAGAAAATGGCGGGAAGAGTCCTACATCCTAGTAGTCTGTGAGTCCTATATATGTTTAAATCTATGATCTTCACTATCTAAATCATGGACGTAGTATACTAAGTCCAATTTCTAAATAGAAATACTACGCATCATATTTTGACATTATCAAAATATCCATGGTTCAATGAAAATATACCAAAATTGAAAAAACAATAAATAATTAGCAGGAAGGTTTATATTGAATGAAATATCTGAAATCATGTGAATTGTTGGTGATACTTCTACCCACCTACTCTACTCGCGCATACCCATTTAAACAAATCATTAGGTACCCACTACTCCTTCACTGTTACTACCATCGAACTATTATTTACGTAGTAATTAGGTACAACCCACTGTTACTACCCATCATACTCCACTCTCTTGCACGCGTTTATACCTTTTATTACCTACTATCTCCTCACTGTTACTACCCATCATACTCTACTCTCTTACACGCGTTTATACCTATCATTACCTACTATCTCCTCACTGTTACTACCCATTATACTCTACTCTCTTACACGCATTTATACCTATCATTACTGACTTTCTCCTCACTGTTACCACCCATATTACTCTAGTCTTTTATACGCGTTCATACCTATCATTACCTACTATTTCTTCACTATTACTACCCATCATACTCTACTTTTTTATACGCGTTTACCTATCATTACCTACTATTTCTTCACTGTTACTACCCATCATACTCTACTTTTTTATACGCGTTCATACCTATCATTACCTACTATTTCTTCACTGTTACTACCCATCATACTCTACTCTTTTATACGCGTTCATACCTATCATTACCTACTATTTCTTCACTGTTACTCACTTATTTGGAAATCCTCCTGCAATGTATTAATTGCCAAAATAAGTTTTATGTGGAAAGTGAATTTTTCAATATAGGCTTCTATCAAATTAGTGATCGTAACCGTGTGCTGATCAAAAAGAGCCTAAACATGGCCAGTCTACTATTATCCATCGAGGAGTTCCGTTGTCCACCATCCGTCTCCGTCACCAGATCAGCTCACTGTCACCATTAATTGTATTGTCATCGGAATTTCACAGGTATGCCGAATTTCAACTCAATCGGTTGAGGAGTTGCAAGATTCCACCCGGATTCCACGCAGACAAACATACATTCATTGCAAGTTAAATAAAAGCTTGTAAAATAAGCCTAAACACGGCCAGTCTACTACTTTCCATTAGGGTGTTCAACTGCTTCTAAATTCTAATTTCGATGTAAAATATGCAATAACGCCTTATTAACGCGTTGCATTAGATTCAATCTCAGAATAAATAATAGTAGCTCTAACCTTAAAGAGACCCATTTATAGTTATCAGGAAAGACAGACGACGGCAACTTGTTCCATTCCTTAGCTGTTCGCTGTTCGCATTAAAAAGGTGGAACCGAAACGCTTAGTGCGAATTGTGGGTACCTATACTGATGAGTAAGGATGGTACTGAGCCGTGCGCCTGCTTGTCGTGTGATGAAATGGAGATGGTGGGATCAGATCATGAAACTCCTGGCCACATTCCCCGAAATGTAACCTATAGAAGATTGAAAGGCGTGCGGCTTTACGGCGGTGCTCGAGACTCTGGATCCTAGTTTCCTAGTGTCTATATGAGACGGCATTATTCTGTATCTATGTTTGTATTTAATACAGTTGTAATGCAAACGCATGTAAATTCTCCAATCGTCGGTCACCAGTCGCTGAGGACGGCTAACTCACGCAACTGCAGAGACAATAGCACGCTCTGCTGTCTCGCCATCGTCGGCGTCACGGGCACTTTACTGGCTGCCATAGTCGTGCTGATCGCCTTATTCAAAAGCCATTTGACCAATTGAAGGTAATAACTAATTTATCATGTGCCTTACCCACTTTTTTATTGTTGTACCTACTAGCCTGCGGCTTAGTGCTGGGTTCTCCACTGTGCTAGCACGAAACACTTGCTCAAAAGAGGCCCACGCTCAATTATTCTGCTCGTGCTAGCACAGTGTGCAGGCACACTCATTCACTGTGCCGACGTGTTTGATGTGTAACTTGTGTTAGGTCTTTCATCTATACTACTAAGGTCTAATTTCATGTGCTTGTTGCGAGAGGGAGACAGGCAGTACGCGAGGCGAGGCAGTTTGTCACACAGAACGCACTACACACGAGCGTGTGAATGTCAACTCGCGAGCCTCTCGTTCTCGCAAGTGTGTTCGTACCTACATTGTGCTTACATGTGCGTGCTACCCAACTCTACTGCGGCTTCGCACGCGTCCTGTCAAAATGTGCGTGCTACCCAACTCTACTGCGGCTTCGCACGCTTCCTGTCAAAATGTGCGTGCTGCCCAACTCTACTGCGGCTTCGCACGCGTCCTGTCAAAATGCGCATGCTACCCAACTCTACGGTGGCTTCGCACGCGTCCTGTCAAAATGTGCGTGCTGCCCAACTCTACTGCGGCTTCGCACGCATTATTTTATGTTATAACTTGTTTACCAGATGAGTAGGTGTGTAATTGGGTGTATTACGTAATTGATCTATTACTAAAAGATGTACTAGTGTCGCAGATTATATATTAGTTACTACGCTAGTGTATACTACCCATGTTTACTTAGAATCAAGCTTGTTTTATTTTTATTTTTATTTATGTAATAGTGTGTAATAGCTCTAGTGAATCAAGTACCAAGACAAACCTTGCATGGTTTTATGGTATTTAAATAAGTGTCATTTAGTATTAAATTTTTGAGATGAATAAATAAACTAACAAACAAACGCGTCCTGTCAAAATGTGCGTGCTACCCAACTGTACTGCGGCTTCGCACGCGTCCAGTCAAAATGTGCGTGCTGCCCAATTCTACTGCGGCTTTGCACGCGTCCTGTCAAAATGTGCGTGCTATCCAACTCTACTGCGCCTTCGCACGCGTCCTGTAAAAATGTGCGTGCTGCCCTACTCTACTGCGGCTTCGCACGCGTCCTGTCAGAATGTGCATGCTACCCAACTGTACTGCGGCTTCGCACGCGTCCTGTCAAAATGTGCGTGCTGCCCTACTCTACGGCGGCTTCGCACGCGTCCTGTCAAAATGTGCATGCTACCCAACTGTATTGCTGCTTCGCACGCGTCCTGTCAAAATGTGCGTGCTGCCCTACTCTACTGCGGCTTCGCACGCGTCCTGTCAAAATGTGCATGCTATCCAACTGTACTGTGGGTAGCATGCACATTTTATTTATTATGGATCGTGTTATCTTTAATGATTAGACTTGTATCATCAGCAAACAAGATTACATCTACGTTCTTAAGTACAACGGACACGTCATTAATATAAACTAAGAAGAGCAAAGGCCCTAAAATTGATCCTTAAGGAACACCTAAATTAATTGTACACTCTTTAGATCGACATCCATTTTTCTCAGTGATTTGTTTTCTACTTTTGAGATAAGATCTAAAAACTTCAAACTCATTTCCACCCAAACCATAATGCAGTAATTTCCCTATCAAAATTGTATGGGCCACGCAGTCAAAAGCTTTGGATAAATCACAGAAACCACTGTATGTTTTTTGTGATTGCTCCAAGCCCGAATACACATCTTCAATAAGTTTCGGAATGGCGTGTTTTGTCGACTTTGGGTTTTAGCGTTATGAGCTATATCGGTCGGGGGGTGGGGGGTTGTTGAGATATTGGGGTCCAAGAGGGGGTAAAAAAAAGTGAGAATATCAAAATGGGGTGTCTGTCACATGAAATCCCCTCGCTTCGACATTTAATACAGAGGTGCTAGTCCAATTAAATCTATTTTTAATAATCTCCACACTAGGCACGCCTGTATTGTGGAGTATATCTGTTGCCGGCTTTCAGAAAACATTTAGTTAGGACTTTTAATTGTCTGATGATAGGAAGCTGTACAAATACAGAGTCACAGCAGGTTACCAGGTACTTAAAGTTATGTGAAACAAGTAATTAATTTTGTAAAAATAAAAAATAAACCCAACGCTGAACGGCTGAACCGATTTTTATCAAACAAAGCTAAGAACACTCCCGACAAATACACCTTTCAAACAAAACAAAAAAAACTAAATCGGTTCATCCGTTCGGGAGCTACGATGGGACAGACAGACACACACACAAACACGTCAAACCACGTCAAACTTATAACAACCTTCGTTTTTCGTCGGGGGTTAAAAATTAAAAAAATTAAATAAACTAAACTAAAACTATATGAGACGAGCAAGAATATCCGCAGTCAATTTGAACGACGTTGTTGGTCTAGATAACTTTTCGAACCACACGTAGATTTTTTCGCAAGAAATAAGGTAACCTACCTAAATCGCGTGTATTCGCGAGGTCTCACTTCGGGGCGTACCACTAGTATTTTATCGTTTTGTAATTTGTACCTACAGCTCATCGGAAGAGAGATGGCCGGTGTAAAGGGTCCGGCGCCGCGACGAGCGGCTTACGAAGACGTAATAGTGCGCGGACCACTACACGGCGAGGACACGTGGCTAGGGAGACACTTCCCCGTCATATGGGGGGTGGGAGCTACGATCATTGTTATATTATTGATGATTCTGATAATTGTTACTATATTGAAATATTTTGATGTTATCTAACTGAAGTTATTGTGATGTGAGATGCTGTATTCGGTTTTGATCCGTAACTAATTACATATATCCTATACTTTTAAACAAGGTATTTGTTCATTGTTCTATATGTATAAACTACTAGAAACTCGCCCCGGCTTCGCACGGGTAGTGTCGGGATCCCCCTTCCCTCCCATCCCCCCCTAACCCTCCCCCCTTCCCAACCCTCCATCTATCCACACATGAGATACAACAATATTGGGTATTTTTTTTTACACCATGGGTTACATTATAGGAGTTTTCGTAAGGATCCCTAATTTCTTTGAAAATATTATGTAGTCTATGTTTCCCGGGGATAGTGTAGCTTCCCAACAGTCAAAGAATTTTTCAAATTGGTTCAGTAGTTTCGGAGCCTATTCAATGCAAACAAACAATCAAATCTTTCCTCTTTATAATTAGTATAGAAGATATAGATAAAAAAATAATGCTGGACAGTTCACACAACATTATTCAGCCTCAAGCTAGGCAGAGCTTGTGTTATGCTACTTGTACTATTATTTATTCTGTAGTTATGGGTACTAGCATAGATAGTCGTTTTTTATTATACATAGATAATACCTGATAATACCCAGAACGCCCTGAACAAATATCTGCAGATCGTACAAATATTTGTTCCGTGGCATGATATGTTATCATCATCATCATCAGCCCACACTAGTCCACTGCTGGACATAGGCCACTCCCACACGTCACTGAGCCCGGTGTCACAGAATAAATATGAGTACAGGTACCGGTGTTCGGCTCTTCTCATCCACTTTCTGCCGCCGCGTCTCGTAGGTCATCGCTCCACCTAGCCAGAGGGCGCCCTACGCTACGTTTGCTAAGACGCTGTCTCCACTCAAGAACTCGCTTACCCCAACGGTTGTCGGTTCTTCGGCATATATGACCAGCCCATACATCGAGCAACGCAGGCCTCCGAAAGAAGCTTCAGCCACATAATAAGTAATAATCATAATCATAATACGCGATTAGAAGTCTTAGAGAAGAGGTGACTATCTCACAGGTGGTTTACTATGCTCTTGTAGAATCTAATATTACCTACTATGGTAATAAACATAGACGTAGATTAGAAGTCTTAGAGAAGAGGTGACTATCTCACAGGTGGTTTACTATGCTCTTGTAGAATCTAATAATATAGGTAGAGCTGTTCTGTGATCTAATATTACTATGGTAATAAACATAGACGTAGATTAGAAGTCTTAGAGAAGAGGTGACTATCTCACAGGTGGTTTACTATCATCGAGCAACATGGAATGGAGACGCCATCAAAAGCATTCCCCGCTGTAGTTCCCCTCTAAATTGAATGCCCTCGAGGGCATACAGCTTATAAAAAACTAGCTGTCGCCGATCGCTCTGTCAGACTGAATCGACTCGCGTGGGAGATAGTGCTCCAAGAAAAATGCCGAATTGTTCAGTTTTATGCTGTAAAAAAATGATTGGATCATCAAATTTACAAAAAGATGGTGTTTCCTTTCACATGTACCTGAATATCAATTAAATTATTATAACTTATTGCATAAAAATTGACCAAGTAAAATTAAGCCGCATAAAAACAAAAGTGGCCCTCTCATATTTTGTAATTTTTGAGTTAGTTTTCGAGGTAAAATAATAAAACAACGGTTTAACAAAAAAAAACCGTGAATATTTTATTCAATAACACTGATTCACTCTTCACTACGACTGCACTTCAGTACACTGGTCATTCATTACTCTAAAATCACTCCCAAGTTACTTAATTTATTCGTACTGAAAGCCAATTCCCTTACAACTACCCTGCCCACTCTTAAACCGAGCTCCACTTAAGCGTGTGATAGAGGGGCGACATAAAAATGACCAAAATAATAGATCTAAATGTGTATAATACATCAATGTGCATGTCAGGATGTATTCTGCTGACGTAAACATGTGTATAACGTGTAATGTCATACATCAATGTGCATGTCAGGATATATTCTGATGTAAACATGTGTATAACGTGTAATGTCAGTAAGCCAAGATGTGGATGATTAATTACTTAATATCCTTGATTACTAAATACCATTCATTAAACATGTTCGACATCATGTGGCAAAAAGTGTATCGTACTTGACGGCTATGTAACCACTAACTACTACTACTTCGTGTCACGGGCTCTTTCTTGGTTCAGTAAACAGCTGTCCCTGAAAGGTCACTAACCAATGGTGAAAGAACCATGTGGTAAAACGATTAATTGTGCCTCGCAGAGGTGTACGATGTGATATGTGGTAGATCAGCTGCTTGAAGCTATAAGTGGACTAAATTGTGACCTGGGGCGTATTTTAGATTGGAGCAAGGCTTACGGTCTTAGTGTCAATCCGCTCAAAACACAAGTCATCATTGTTGGGGGCTCGCGAATGATATCAAGGATAGAATGGTTTCACCTGTCACAAGTATTGTTTGATGGCACCTACATAGAACAGAGTGACACGGTGAACAATTTAGGTGTCCTCATTGACAGGCATTTGACGTGGGGACCTCAGCTATCTGAAGTCAGCCGTAAAATGTTTGCATGTTGCCATCTATCGAGCCAAATCGTACTTCTTTTGTTTTAATTCGAAAATGAAAAGCCCTCATTAAATTTGGAATGGAGATAGCTGGACCACTGGAGCAATTATAATTTTTATTTTTATTTCCCCCACAGGATCAAGACATATGCAAGTGAAACCGCGGGGTGCTGCTAGCTTATAATAATAATTAAACTACGAGGTTGATTTAAACAAAGTTAGCTGTATTTAAATTTCATACTCAAATAACTTTTCTCTTTTTAGATAAAAGTAAATAAAGATTCTTTAAAAATAATGGTTAATCAAAACTGCTATCAATAACATACCTCAAAGCCTATCGAAATAGCTTGGTGCTCATTTTTTTTTTTTTTATATACCAAAAATGACAGAATCTGAGATAGCCACCCTTGCTGTTATGCGCCTAAATTAGTGATGCCCCAATAATAAATTTGATTTTTATCGATAAAATGAATGGTCGTTAATAATGCCTTACAAACTTTTGAAAGGCTTTTATTATTCGGGAGACGCCAGTAGCGCTTCCAACCGATACATATTTCTGACGTTTTTTGCAGGGATCTTCGCACACATTATACCTGTGTATCAAGACTTACAACACTTCAATGGAATTGGAGGGATAGGTTTTCAAAATACACATTAAAACGGTCGTTATAAATCTCTTTTTCTACAATAATTATTTTGGTGTAAGTTCTAAAACTTTATAAGTATAAATCAAATAAATATACATATCTTTGCGTCTTTTCTATGCAGCAAAGTCAAAGGCATTTTATTCATTAAAATCACAAGGATCATTTTGAATCGTCTTATAAAATAAATCTACTCCTGTTCCAACGCGACTCGCGACCAAACCTTGAAGAATCAGGCAACAAACACGGCGCGCGCTTTATTTGATGATCCTTCTTACTACTTACTAAGAAGAAAGTCCCACTTACTAGGTGGGAAGGGTCTGTGTGGTGCCTCGAGAACAGCTATGGTGTTCGGGGTACCGTGAGTTGAGCCAATTCACTACATATTTTGTGTCATCTAATTCACGCGTTACAGCCAAACTTTACCGAGTGCAGATTTCTTACTGCACAAATCGTGAATATTCACGTGAGGCTTCACGCGGCCCCGAATACCACGGCAGAAGCTGATTCAAAGAAAAAAGGAAAACCAACTTAAAATTCTTAGGTAGGCAGTCAAAAGTAAGATGCTAGAGAGAATCAGCAAAAGTCTATAAGTCAACACACGCTACGCTTGATATACTCATAATTAACACATCAAAAAAGGTAGCTACTTTAGGTAGCGGCTTTATCATTAAAAAGTTACATATATTTACTACTGTATACATTTACATATATTTACGGACTATCTTCATTCGATCATTGATTTTTAAAATGAATTAAGTTTTTATAAATATGCCGAATACATTTTTGAGGGTTTATTTTTTTTGATAAGTAAGAAATTCTAACTGCCGTATATTTGTCCATAACAACTCGTGCAAGCTCCAAATTATGATTCATGAAATCGTTGTCATGTACATGATAACTTATAGATGGGAAGAAGTATTTGCCTACAAATTGTTTTATTGCTTTAAGCACAATTTTTTTTGTGGTGCAATCCTGTGTTGGTTTTTTATTTTCATTCAAATTTTTCCTTATTTCTTTTTCACAGATCTGGCATATATCTACAACTTCCTTCGATGCATAAACCAATTTTCCTCTACTTTTTTGGTACGTTAAGCTCTTTTGATCGACTGGCCCGAGTAAGCCTTTGATACATGTATGGCATCGAATTATTTTGGACACTGAGTAAACAACGAACCCCGCTATGTACTCTACTACTTTTTCGCCAAAGGGTGATAGGAAAATCTGACTTTCAATGTCATCAGTAAAATCAACATCGTCATTACGCTCATTACAGGTGTCATTATATTCCCTAACGATAGTGGAATTAATTTTTTCGACTGAGGATGAGCAGTTCAGAATTTCTATTTTTTCAAGAGAAATACAATAAGCCCCTTTAGCTGTTAGAGTCATCTCGGTGTTTATAAGTAATTTCTTGTAAATAGCTTCAAATTTCTGAGCTGTGGGATTATCGGAATATCCTCCATGGCTTCGGACATTCGAAAAAAAGAGCTCTATATGATCTTGACTTATTCTGTGGAGAGGCATATAGTTTAGACCATTATCGTTATCTTGGACTAAATCTTGAAATAAAGACTTGGCACTTTCGATGCAGATTAAAAAACCCAAGAAACCTGTGTACCGCGGAGATTGTAACAATGGTATTTTACTTGACTCATTATTGTGTTTTTTCACATAGGCACACAATCTTGTCAACACTGTTTTAGCTTCATCCAGTTTTTGAAAAGCAATCTCAAAATTTTCAGCGTTCAATGCTCTCTTTAATCTTTTTTGTCGTGACCGGGAGTCTAATATATCGAAGACGTCATTAATTAGCAAGATAAACTTTGCGGTTGCAGAAACACCGTTGAAGTCTGGCAAGTCTAACTCATTTTGGCAAAATATAAGCGCGTCAGCCACACTTTTGCTGAATAGTTGTGCCGCAAGCCGCACATTCATAATTTTGGTTTTAAAATAAATGTGGTTTGCCCTCAACTTGTTTGCCATGAAAAATAACTCTTCTTCTTGGATTCTATGCAATGCCTCTATGTATAACCATTGAATTTTATTACCGTCACCATCAAAGAAACATTTGTAGTCACCAAATGTGTTTCTTATCAATTTCAACATATGGCTTGGGTCCAAAAAGAAGTAAGCCCGTTGCCCCGTAGTAGGGTCTACAATTGTAGTCTGTAATTTGTTAGAATCCAAGCAGCAACCTAATTCTGCAGCCATTGCCAGATTCGCTCTTGCGCCATCACATGTCAAGGCTTTTATTTCAACACCCGTTTCGTTTACTAGTTCAAAAGCTTTTGTAACTAGTTGCGCTTTTAATTTAGCACTGGTGCCTTTTACCAAAAAGTACCCAATTGGTACTTTCCACGAAGTGTTAATTCCGACTAATAAAAAGACTAACGCGTCTGTGGCTTCATCGGAATTGTCAGTTATGAAGTCGAACCCGTAATTGACATAACCAAATTGCCTTTCACTATTTGGCGGGCATTCAATTTGTGTTTTAATTTTCATTTCATCGAAAACTAGCGTACAGTATATTTTACTGTCAGGATTAGCTTCGGCTTTCAATTTTAATGCGTTTAATGCCTCTTTAGTGAATCCTGGACTTCCATCTATGTGACTGTACCACTTTGTTAATGTGCGCGGAGCAGGAAGACAAGTTCCAAAAGTTTTACGCACGTATTTATATGCTCTTGGCGAGTAAAAATTTAGCGTTAAAGCGAAACATCTCAATTCTGGAGAAAAAATTTCACGCGAGAGTTTCCCACTTTTACCCTTTTTTAATTGCCGCTTTATGAGTTCTTTTTCCTCAACTCCAATTTTTTCAAGAACCATTCGTTCTTGTTTGTCTATTAAATCTTTGTCATCCAAACTCTGGATAATTTCTTGCAATCCGATTACCTTCTTTTTTAAATACGTATTTTTAGCATGCAATCTTTTGATTTTTTTCCTTTGTGAATCCAACTGATTCTGCATTTTCCTTTTTCTTGGTGTAAGGACCTTTTCTATGTTTTGTTTCGGTAATCGAGTGGGTGATGTACACGGAGAAGTAGTAAAATCCAAAGGTAGGATACTTTTGGTACATTGTTTTGGTACTAAATTTTGTTGTTTAGCTGGTGATGCTGTAGACATTGGGGTCGGTTGCGGTACAGGGATAACATTTGAAAATCCATCATTTGACCTGTTAAATTCACTTGTTGGATGGTGTGAACAAATGCAGTTTGGTATTAGGGTCGGTCTTGCGCCATCAACTAATCTTCTTCTATTGCTCTTCAGCACTTGGAAAGCAGAAGGTAGAAAATGTTTGGAACAAATAACACTAGTTCTTTTTGGTATCCAGGTCAGTCTGTTATTACAAAAGATCATCCACTTATCCCTTAGATTCGGATCCTTAGGAAAACTGTAAAAATAAAGTTTAAACTGTCAGGTACATTTCCCAATCTTGCACCACCTAAAAACCTGACACGGTTATTAGAACGAGCAAAGCGAAGTTTTTTGTATTAACTATTTTTAATCTTAGATATTTTTTGTAAACAAAGAAATGCCAGGATATGCCACACTCTTGGCTAGTAAGAACCCCATAAAAGCTTGTAAAATACAACATCTACCATAACATTAGCTACAGTGATTTTAAAAGGCACAATTTTAGTTAAAATCAGCAATAAGACCTCAATTATAGCACATTTATAGTTAAGTTAAATTAAACCTCAAATGGCAAAATGGCGAATTGGCGATAGTCTGTCGTCAAACAAGAAAATGTTTCGAATCCTTGCGGTGTTACCAGTACCAAAATAATTACTACTTAGTTACGTTGCCACCATCCACCCATCGTGCTGTCTTTAATGCTGCGTAAGGCATTTATATTTGTTTAGTCTAGAAGGCCACCCACGCACAGGTGCAGTTTGTGCGATGAATTGTAGAGAATATTATTCAGTCGATATTAAGCCACCACATTTGTAAGACATTATAATTAAATAATTTTACTTCAAATATTTTTACGTTTTTTTAAAAACATTTCCACGGTTTCCCGCTACAAGTCTACTTACTGCAAATATTTATTTTTCATATAACTTTGTCAGGTAAAAATTTAGAATCGTTTGTCAGGAGAAGGTGGGGCGGAGCGGGGGGGGATCCCCTCGCCCCTGGTACCACTCCCATAATAAAGTAACTTATCGTTTTCGAGAAAAAAAAAGAAGAAAATGTTGAGGTTAAGTGTGATATTTTAAATGTCGGACTCCGGTAAGTGCTCCCGCCAGTACTCTCGCGAGGTCACCCTTGAGTGTTACTTCATTCATCTCTCTTTTTTCTTTCAACATCTCTTCTCGACAGATAGGTACTCATAAATTAAATAATTAATATTATCATTTTACGTTCCATTTCATCGATTTAAATTTTGCAAAATGTTCTTTATTAAAACAAGTTTCCTGGACACGGGTGCCGAGAGTGGAATTTCCTGCAAGTGGGCGATGACTCCCTAAACACCCGATACTTCCAATTTAAAAATTTCATACTTAACCTCAAATTTTTTTTTTCTCGAAAACTATGTGTTACCTTGTTATGGGACTGGTACCAGAGGCGAAGGGTTACCCCTCCCCTTCCTCCCATCCTCCTCCTGCCAAACGATTCTAAATCCAACCCCTTTGTCAAAACACAATTTACGTAGGTAATAACATAAACGTTAAAATGATTTATATATTATTGGGTTTTGGCTAGCAAAAAGTGCTACCAATTTTTTTTGCCTAAATTTAGTGACCCTGAACGTACCTACTTATTTGTTTTTGCTCTGGTAAACCCCGATGTTTATTAAAAAAAAAAACTAAAATTAAAAATTGGCTATGGAGGGGGTTGGTGTTTCTTTGAAGGTATGTGGGTGGGTGAGTTTTATCTTTGATGGCATGTTGTTCGGCGATAACTTTCTAGTCGTTAATCCAATCGCCATGAAGGTATTGGTAAGTAACTAGGTAGGTAGGTAGGTAGCTGCTATGATTTTCATTTGAAATTTCATATTTATAAAACAAATTTCAGTCAATTCACTTACATGTGATAGGAAACACCATCTTTCTTTAAATTCGAAGATCCAGATCTTGAGTTGCAACAGAAAACAGAACAATTCGGCATTTTTTATTTTTTATTCTATCTGCCATACATTTTTTTCCATCAGACAGAGTCAAAGAATATAATAACTAGGCCAACTATGAAATGACGTACCGCGGAAAACAAACAATGTAGTTTTTTTAAATTGTAATACCATGAAGGTTATAATGTAAGTAGGTAGGTAGGTACCTACTATGCATCCTAGTAGTCTGTGCCTACTATGTTCTTGGAAAAGAGACTTCTTTAGATGTTGCCAAGCAACAGTTATGTTATGTCATCCTGTGTACCTATTCAGATAAAGTTTATTTCATAAGATGTTAATAACTAGGTAGGTACCTACTAAGTTAGCTACAATGATTTTCTTTTTTCATTGAAAGCAAGATCAGCCAACAAAGTTCCATAAAATCGATATTTCTACGCCATGTTTCAGGTAAAGTAAATTCCTACCAAAAAGTCATCGACACGATGAATTTATCGACTTGAGTGCTGGAAGTCCCTAGAACGGGTGTTACTGTCAATTTTGTGACATAACATGATGTTTGTACACAGAAAGTATCTTTGTGTGTATAAAGATTGTAAATGTGTTGCTGTTTAAAGATGTATGAGTTTATAGCGATAGAACGACTGGTTACAAAAGTGTGCATTAAAATGTAAGTGAGTGCGTGAAGCCCCCCCCCAAAAATTTCTGAATAAATATGTATCGGTTGACAGCTCTATGGCGCCTCCCCTCCGGTACGGAGGCCTGCGTTGCTCGATGTTTACTATGCTCTTGTAGAATCTAATATTACTATGGTAATAAACATAGACGTAGAATTTTTTCGTACTAGATCTATGGTAAATAAAGCAGTGTCTTACGTCGCGGGCGGCATTACACGGTTGATGAATTCATGACATGTGATAATTTTAAACAGGGTATCCTACTAATATTATAAATGCGAAAGTTTGTGTGTGTTTGTTACTTCGTCAAACTGAAACGGCTGGACGGATTTGCATGAAATTTGTAATGGAGATAACTGGACTCCCGGAATAACACATAGGCACATTTTTATCCCGATATTCCCACGGGATCAAGAATTACGCGGGTGAAACCGCGGGGCACTGCTAGTATTATATAATTTTATTTAAGCTTTCATTATTAATTTTTGTAAATGTATTTTAATGTTCTTGTGTATTTTTTAATTCTACTGAATTTCAAACACGATTTTTGTATTGTTAGTGAATAAAAAATAAAAGCGGCCAAGTGTGAGTCGGACTCGCCCATGAAGGGTTCCGTAGCAGCAAGTAACATCATCATTGTCTTGCCCTTTTAATATAATAATTCTTGGTTGGATTACGATTTATGACGTATTCAAAAAAACTACTTGCTAGATCACGTTCAAACCAATTTTCGTTGGAAGTTTACATGGCACATCATATATATTTTTTAGTTTTATCATTCTCTTATTTTAGAAGTTACGGGGGGGCACATTTTACCACTTTGGAAGTGTCTCTCGCGCAAACTATTCAGTTTAGGGAAAAATTATATTAGAAACATCAATATCATATTTGAAGACTCTCCATAGACGCGCTTGATGGGTTTTGATAGGGTTTTATGAAAAAAAAATAGTTTCAGTTCTATGTATGGGGAACCGCAAAAAATCTTAATGCGGTTCACAGAATACATCTACTTACCAAGTTTCAACAGCATAGCTCTTATAGTTTCGGAAAAAAGTGGCTGTGACATACACGGACAGACAGACAGACATGTTGAATCTATAAGGGTTCCGTAGTTTGGTTACGGAACCCTAAAAATGAATGAATCATAATCATTTATTCATTTACAAACATATCGAACACGTGACAAATAGTATGGCAGATCCAGCCATGCTTTACCAATGTTGGCAAAATAGTTACACATTTTATTGAAATTTGGTCAAACTTGGATACATTAAACATAATAAATTTAGCACAAATTAAATATAAAATAAGAATACCTACGAACAGATGTCAAATCAAACCATAAAATACCATTACACTATATTACGGTAAGACAAGAACTCATCTAGTGTACCTACCTATATATGCCTTCTTATACAATACTATACAAACAAGTTTCAGAGGGCCTACCACAGGTTTATAATTTGTTGCAACTCGGAATAACGAAAACCGAATTGCGACTCGAAATGTGGTAATTTGTATGGAGTCACCGATGAGCGCCCCTAGCGGATAAGTTGCGGAACTTATTTGCTAGTATGGGTTTCTTTGGTTATACCGACTACCGAAAAACGAGTCGGAAATCCACTCACTGCGATCATTTCGTGAGACCAACTCACGATTACAACGGTTTTTCTGCAAAATGCGATGCTGAGTTCCCAAATTGACAGTACTATGATCGAAATCACTCGAAATACGATAATCTTTTCGTGTTTCACTCTCACTTGGGTTTTGGACAGTGAGAAGCTTGTTTTCGTTATCTCGAGAGCAAATCTTGGAGTATTTTGGAACGATTTTTTTTCTTTTTTAATTCAATTATGTCTTTTAGATATTTTCTAGCATTATCTAATTTTATGAATCGTCTAAATTGGATAGGGATCCAAGATAACCTATAACGAAAACAGCAAACGCAGGTAGAGTTGTAAAAAACAATGTCCATAGAATATGAATAAAATATTTACTATCAACTCCATAAACTTTATCATAATCTGAAATTACATTGGACTTGTCCACATTTTGTAGTAGCTTCACTTTTCTATTACATAGAAGATTTTTGTTTGTGTTTCTGAAACAAACAAACAATCGCAACTATTTCAGAGGTTTTTTTTAAAAAAAATGGTAATTTAAACGTTTTTCCTTGGAGGAATGAATGCTTTAAGCGACACTGACTGCTTCGAAAATCAAATTCCATAGAGATTTGGTAGCATTTCACGTTTTAAATCCAATGCGCCATCTTTCTAAAACCAACAAGTTACGAGTATCTCGGAAGTTACGGGTGAGCGCTCGATCGACCGATTTACGAGTACGCCGAACACTCAGGGTAAGGTGAAAGATGTATCGATTGAAATTACTTCATTCGGTAACGAGTGCTCGCTACTCGGAAGTCGGAAGTCGGTCGAATTTCTTTGCAAAACTTAGCATAAGCCCTCAGCAATAGTCACTTCTCAAAAACATTGATTGTTATGTAGGTAGTTATTACAGCGGTTATGGTATCGGAATACACAATTAATAAAATCAATTAGGTACTAGTGCTCATTGTGAGGTAGGGCTGCACCATCATCGAAACCGAATAACTTGGCCTGAGGGCCTACCACAGGTTTGTCTAAGTTTTGCATTCGGTATCCCGACTATCGAATTCCGAGTCGATATTTGTTTTTATGTATGGTTTTAATGAGTTTCTCAACAAGTCCGCTAGGGGCGCTTATCATTTTCTCCATACAAAAACGACATTTCGACTCGCAATTCGTTTTTCGTTATTCCGAGTTGTAACAAATTACAAACCTGTGGTAGGCCCTCTGGTACGACTTACACAAATAGGAACAGATAGATTTATGCTTGTCCCATTCCAACACATGAATACATTTTTCGGATTAAGAACTAAACATACCTCCATGTACCAGGCCAAATGTCACACTTGGTACCAATAACTACTACATTCATGGTACCAATCTAGGAAGATGTCTCGAATAAAGTAATAAATGGATTGAGTGCAAAATAGCATAGAGTGTTCCTTCTTACTCCTATCCTAGAAGATAGCTTGCTATCCTTTGTTAGAGATAAACAAATATATTGTAACACTACAGTCGTTTTTCCGTTCCGTACGCTGAATATTGGTACCATGAACGTACATCTTCCTAGATTGGTACCATGAATGTAGTAGTAATTGGACATTTGGCATGTATTAGCGAAAATACTACGTCTATGTTCAATTCAATGGATTGTGCTATGTTAAGGATGGAGTTCATAGATGGAGTTCGGGTTGTTATGTTGTTGCATTGTTTGTTATTTTTCGTACAAGTTACAACGAATTTCCCTGAAGAAGTTTCGTAATTTGCGTTGTAATTAATTCTTTCTATTTCCATAATGGATAGAAATAATGTATTTCGGCCTGTGTGCTCTACCTGCCTCAGCAGCGATCGAAATCTTAATCCGTTACATAAAATGCCTCAACATCTTCAAATATTCAAACTATTGATGGACGACTTTGGGACTGATCACGTAAGTAACTAGGATCAGACCCATACCGCACTGGATATTATAAACAACGGCGCAGGTATCCTTGCGTCGTCGTATTCCTCAATGCTGAGGGTCGTGACCCTCTCCCAGGATCACATATTGCTGGCTGGACCCTGTTTATGAGATATGTTGGCGAACTGTTGGCTATAATGAGTCGAGAGTGGCGATCTGGTCCATACAGCAAAGTTGATGGATCCTTTGTGTAAATGTGTATTTAATAATAATAAATAATGCAGGACAGCTCACACAACATTATCTCGCCCCAAGCTAAGCAGAGCTTGTGTTATGGGTACTAGATAACTGATATGCTTAATACAATACATTACATAGATAACTTGTTTTCAGAGAGACATGTCAGATATTTGGACATGTTGGGAGTGTCTTGCGATGATGCGGAGGGTGCTCACGTTTAAGTGGAAAGTACACACTGCGCAGGATCACCTCCGGAGACAAACCTTAAGCCACGGACCAGAGGTATAAGTTATTTTATTTTCAACACACATGCTCATAAAGTGGCTCTAATTTCACCGCAATTAGGCACATAATGACACCTGTAATCAAACTGTGACTTTTTCATTGCTATTATTCACTAGTGAGTTATAGAGACAGTTGGACATTTACACAGAGTGTGTATTTCTGTTGTATTATTATTTTCTTCACAAGTGTGTTGAAAAACGTATGATACATGTATGTATTGATGATTACTGTCCTCAGCTCTCTTAAGACCCTCACCTAAAGCGGTAATGACCAACATTACACACTTTTACCATAATGTACTATTATTTATAGATAAGTAGTTGATATGTCAAGCTCTGGGTTACTTTTTTAACATACCAGTGGAACCATTATAGAATGGCTCTTGTGTCTGTCTGTCACAGCCTAATTTCTCTAAATGTACAAGATGTTTTTTTCCTTTTATGTACATATACAGCAACTAGTTATGTTATATAATAGTCACATTAATAGAGCAACCTGACTTAAGAATAAAGTATGAAATCGCTAACTATTTTTTGCACATTTTATTGATTTTATCAAAGTAACACATTCAAATAGTACTGAAACTGGACAAATAATTAAGAACGATTTATTTAACTGCTCGGGAATTGTTTTGTATGACACTCAGATTTAAAAAATCACAATATTATGTAGCACAGGAAACATAAAAAGATATTTAACTAAAATTAATAGTTAATAGCATATCCACGGCTTTTAATTACAGCTTAATTAATGCCGGCGAGGCATTGACTCTATTAATTTTTGACATTTCGTAAGAGAAATAGAGTTCCATTCTTCTAAAAAAACGTCATACAGCTCTCTTAAATTTCCACACTTTGTATTTGAAACCTTTTTCTTTACTTCAAACCACAGATTCTCTATTGGGTTTAGATCTGGACTGTTAGCAGGCCAGTCTAAGACAGAAACTAATTGCGCTGTAAGAAATTCCTTTACGGTGCGTGCAGTGTGCTTTGGATCATTGTCATGCTGGAATGTCCAAATGACCGGTAGAAAGTCTTCAGCGTATGGTAACATTGTTTCTTCCAGTATATTTTTGTATTGGAACTGATCCATGTTAACTTCTATCAACTTTACAGGTCCTACACCATGTCCAGAAAAGCAACCCCAAATTTTCACATTTCCACCCCGTGCTTTAATGTAACTTTCGTGTACTTTGGGTCGAATGCTGTATTCGGGGGACGTCGTACATATCTTTTTCCATCAGAACATACTCTGTTTATTTTCGTCTCGTCAGAAAAAAGTAAATTTTTACACTGTTGCACAGTCCAGTTTTCATACTTTCTCGCAAATGCAAGCCGGGCTTGCCTGTGGCAAAGTTTTAACATGGGTACCTTTCTTGCTATCCTACCGTGCAATTTTTCTTCTACCAAACGTCTTCGAATAGTGCGTGCTGAGATTGCTGAAGGGTTGTTTTCACCAAAATATTCCTTTCGTTGTTTTGCCAAACGAACGATGTTTCGGTCATCTCGAGGAGTTGTTTTTCTCTGATTAGGTAATACACGTGGAACATTCGAAGTAGTTTGATACGTAGCAAAATGCTTTACAGCGTGGAAAACCATCGTTTTTGAACATTGCAGATGGTCGGCTATCTTTTTATAAGACCAATTCTTCCGGCGAAGTTTTATTATTACTTCCCTTGTAGATTTATCACAACTTTTATTTTTCCCATTGTTTTTTCTAAAGAAGCAATCACCTTTAATCTTTTACAGCACGTAATGGCGCCAAAATTATACAAACAGTAACAAATCGACTGAGTGTTCTCTATTTAAATTTGAATAAAGGTATAAACTACTTAGCGTTCTTAATTACGTGACCAGCCAGTAATAAGGAATACTTTGTTTAAAAGTAGTGTAAAAAGTTTGCCTATTGATTTTTAGCCAATCATGTGTATCAATGAATACAGTGGTAACACAGAGTAAGGAATAATACTAACGTACAACAGAGAGACAATCTTAGTACTACGATCGTTGCCACGATAAGTCGCGCAAGAGCAGCGCCCGTGGCGCGCGCTCGGTACTAACGTACTAATATGCATTCTTACTTGTTTTCTTAACAGCGTACTAGATGGCGCTTCTCTCTTGCCTTCTTTACAGCGCACTAGATGATACTTGAGAAATCAAGCGTATTTCATCACATCATATCATAGAGTAACACGTTAGTATTCTTACTACTCTGTGGAGTAACTATCGAAATATTATCGTATAATTTTATTCTCCGAAACATGGTTTTATTTCAACGCCATCTATGTGTTTCTTGACCAAACTTAGAACCTTAGAACCCAATCAAAATGTTTCGGTTAGAAATTGCTAGATGTCAGTAAAAACATTGAAAAAAAAAACTATTTTATAACGATTTTTGTTATTTTATTAGTTAAAATCACATAAAAAGTCTTCTAGAGGTACTATTTACGCAATGCCGTCAAAAAACCAGTACTGCCATCTATCGATATTTTGTGTGAACTAATTCTAAAATGTATGGAATTAACCAGACCTGGTGGTAATATGGAAATGGTTTACGATACCGAGAGAAATAAAAACAAATGCATACAATTAGTTTTGCATCTTAGTTGGAAAAAATCTTCCCTTTATATCAGCGTTCTTAATTATATGGCCACCACTGTATATATAAAACAAAGTCGTGTTATAAATCTTATATATATAAAACAAAGTCGTGTTAGTTAGTTACACCACTTATAACTCAAGATCGGCTGGACCGATGTTAGTTATCTCTTTTTTTGTGGATTCTTCTCCGCTCCGAATAGCAGAATAAGTAATAAAATAACGGGGGGGGGGGGCTGTTTTTCACCGGGGGCTACCCGTGCGAAGCCGGGGCGAGTCACTAGTAAATAAATAAAATATTTATATATATTTTTTATCAATTCCAGGCAATGGAGCACTCATACCCTCTCACCACACTTGCCATTGAAACTAAATCTGGCTACGACGAGATAATTGACTCAACTGTCGACAATCCAGAAACCGATCCTTTGATGACAGTTAAAAGTGAACCTTGTGACATTACGGATAGTGTGGATTTTAAAGGATTTATGGAAGGTATGTTAATGATTTGGAGGGAGAATTTCATTTTATCACCAAAACTTCAATTCATACCCATCCACGGGGAAATTACAGTGCAGAGCAAATCTTGGCGCCAAGCTGTTTTTTCCTGGTTTTAGCTGCTTTCTCCTCGTTAAATAAAATAAAGGAATAATCAATGTAATTGTGCAGACACTTATTACCGTGCTTAATACAAACCATTTACCTTAAAATACAAGACTTTAAATATCTCAACCCTACTACAACCATATACCGAGACAAGGAGGAGTGGTCTAGATTCACCATAGCAGTCCTAAGACAAGCTTCTTCCTTCTTTCTACATGGTTATAACTGAAAAATAACCTGTATCTTTAATCAACCTGTATCATTCTGTGTTTTTTTTTTAATTTTACGTTTTTTTTTTAAATTTGTATTGGTGGAAAAACAAGAATTAAAATACTTGACAATAAATCCACTAGCCTGCTATTGGAAGAATTAAAATACTTGACAATAAATCCACTAGCCTGCTATTGGAAGAATTAAAATACTTGACAATAAATCCACTAGCCTGCTATTGGAAGAATTAAAATACTTGACAATAAATCCACTAGCCTGCTATTGGAAGAATTAAAATACTTGACAATAAATCCACTAGCCTGCTATTGGAAGAATTAAAATACTTGACAATAAATCCACTAGCCTGCTATTGGAAGAATTAAAATACTTGACAATAAATCCACTAGCCTGCTATTGGAAGAATTAAAATACTTGACAATAAATCCACTAGCCTGCTATTGGAAGAATTAAAATACTTGACAATAAATCCACTAGCCTGCTATTGGAAGAATTAAAATACTTGACAATAAATCCACTAGCCTGCTATTGGAAGCTTCCATCCTACGCTTGGTTACGACATGTGTCGCTTCAAGAAAAATGTTCATAAATTGCTAGGTCCGACTCGCACTTAACCATTTTATTTATTTGCAGTGACGGCAGAAAACCCACGAACATTTGTACAGAGCGCGAATATTGTATCCAGGGGCGCTATGAGGACTTTGCTTATAGAGTAAGTACAGGAGACGCCATGTAAGTTTGCGGCTGTGAAATTAGCTGCAAGCGTAATTGAGATTGAGCGTAATGGACAAACTAACAAACTGTCATTCAGTCCGGTAACAGATAGGCTTGGTATTTATTTTATTTATTTATTTATTGAATAAAAAACCGCAGCCCTTAATATAAAACAACAAATACTTACAAAGTAATCTTAAGGCCAATAAAGGTTTTTTTTTTTTTTATTTAATGTATTATATACATTTATTATTATGCTGCCTAACAGCTAATTTCAGAGCGGTCAAGATTCATAATTATTATAATAACACCCAACATATACACCCCTATTCCAAATATACCATTAAAAAACCTGGATAATCAGTATTCAATAAAGATTCAATCTACGCAAGAAAAGTAACCAAATGGAATATCCATAAAAAGTGGGGAAAATGGAGAGACACACTGCTTATTTATCACGCTAGGTGGCGCATAGTCGCTGGTGTTGTTTCGTAGCAAACAAAGCTCTATCAATGTTAAAAAAAAACTATCAAAACTGTCAAATATCAATGGATAGTTTTAGTAAATAAACATTAAATAATAGTCTGGTATAAAACATGCCTCATTGTAGTGCATTTCAGTGTACACATAAAGGTACACACCGTTTCCCTTCTGATCAGAAAAAGACAAGACCACTAAATGAGTAGTAGTAGAGCTTTTTTGTGAAGGAGTTCGTCCGGGGAACTACTACCACCATACCTATTTCTGCCGCAAAGCAGTGGTGCTCGCATTGCTGTGTTCCGGTTTGAAGGGTAAGGGTGCCGGTGAAATTACAGGCACATGAGACTTTTCATCTTTATGTCTCAGGGTGGCGGGCGGAGTGCAATGCCACATAGGGCGCGTCCTAGGTGGACGTGACCTATGAGGTAATGCACTGTTCATAGGCAGAGGTTACCGCTTAACATCAGGTGGGCCATCTGCTTGTTCCGTAATCCAAGTAGTATTAAAAAAAAAAAAAAATACTTGAGGATGTAATCTCAATAAATCATAGACAGATGAAACTTTTCTCGATAACTTTATTTTTTGTAAATAAAGTGAGTATTGTTAGTGTCATCATTTTTAATAATAAATATTCTGATTCTGTATTTGGCCCTCCTAAAACCCGTTTTAGGTCCTTCGATTAGAGAAAATATTAAGCGTAAATTTGTATGCTATTCAGTAGGTAATCAAATTACTTAGATTATAAGGTCAAACAAAGGTCTATCAAAGTTAAAAAAAAAATAGTTGAGTTTTTTTTGCTACTTTAGAAACAGAACGAAGTTTTATCATTTGTCGCTTACGTCAGTTACTTCCGAGCTGAAGAAATCTATACCTCATCTCTAAACGGGTTCAAGTGAGCAATAGCGCTGTCACTTTCTTGCAGCTATTGTTTTCTTGCTAGACTCCGCCCATTCGGTATTTTAACATAACGCCTTTAAAACATGAATATAAAGCTTATAACTGACTTTCATTGTTTATTTGTTTCAGACCTATGACGCTATCACACAAAGCAGTTGAATGTCTTAAACCAAGAAGAGAATTGACACAGAATACTAATATTTTAAAACAAAGCAAAGATTTAAATGAACCCGTTAATTTACCAAATTCCAGCGTTAACTTATCAAATAACACCGTTAACTTATCAAATAAAACCGTTAACTTTCCAAATAGTACTGTTAACTTATCAAATGACTCCGTTAACTTATCAAATGCCACAGTTGAGTATGGACGATCAAGCCAAGATATGTTGAAGAATTCTACGAGTGTTGGAGTCAAGTTGGAGGAGCGAAGTGAGCGTAAAGCAGACTCCATCTCGAGCTGGTGCCCGTATACCTCAGAGTATATGAACGAGGTTGAAATGATGGCTTGCAGGTCAGTTAAATACATAACATAACACCCAACAGTCACATGCATAGTTCTAACCCCACACTAGGATCTTGTCGTGTTTTTTTTGTCGTGAATGACGGAACAAGCAGGTGGCCCACGGACGAATAGTCTCATGTGCTTGTAATATCACCGGCACCTATATTTACCCTTCAAACAGGAACACAGCGATGCGAGCACTACTACTTTGCGGCAGAAAGAGGTATGGTGGTAGTAATTCCTCAGACAAACTCTTTTACAAAAAAGCTCTAGGTCAGGGAGAGTACGGTGAGTCAGGAGACAACAGTGGTTCATACATGTTTCGACCAGAATGGCGCGCTTTATGTGGCTATCTCTGTCGCACTATTGATGTGAGTGAACCCCAAACACCGCCAAACCAGTCAGCGAGTGGATTGAGCGCCGTACGGAGGTGTCACAGTGTAATTTTTTCCGCGCCCTCAAAATTACTTTTAAGGTGAGGTTGTCATACCTAAGTTCATCATAATTTGTGGTGACCATTCTGTTTGCCGTATAAAAGACACTGTAGTAGTCATAATTGTTTATTTCTTTGGTGTCTTTGTAGGCCGATTCGACTGCCATAATCGAATATTTTCAAAATGGCGTAGTTGTTTACAGAGGAAGTAGGCGAGTGTGGCGTTACAAGTCAGCAGACTGGGATGAGATGCGACAATCCTTGGCGGCAAACCTGCTTTTCTTCTTGTGACCCGACGGTCTGTACTGATGCCGTTCAAGGTGATCAAAAGAGCAATGGAGTATTTTATTCCATTCTACGATGCTTCACCTTCAGGCAATGCTCGCCCATGGTTCAGTCCCGCGTATGCAAGTGCAGAAGCTCTAAAACACGTGACTTACCTAGCCTGGGTCGACGCAAGTAGCGGTAAAACCTCGGATGCACGGATTAAGAAGAAAGCCTTTAACAAAGCCGCCAAGTCTTGCAAGAAGGTGATACGGAAGGCTCGCTTCGATCGGATTGGCCGTCTGGGGGCTAAGCTTGCCGCATACCCTGCGGGAAGTAAAGCTTTCTGGTCCCTGGCTAAGTCGGTGGAAGCGAACTTCAGCCGCCCTTCACTCCCTCCACTATTGAAACCGGACGCGTTCCTGGCTCACGCTGCGGTTGAGAAAGCAAATTTATTTGCTACTCAATTTGCGGAGGCTTCGCGTCTTGACACCTCTGGCGAAACTCCACCCAGACTTCCTCGGTGCGAAGCTTCATTGCAGGAAATTGGCATCCAGCAAAAGGAATCGCTCAGAACGCTACGTAGTCTCGACGTGAATAAAGCTAGCGGTCCGGATGGTATCTCGGCTATAGTGTTGAAAACCTGTGCCCCTGAGTTGTCTCCAGTATTAACGCGACTTTTCCGCCTCTCTTTGAAAACTGGTGTAGTCCCTAAATCTTGGAAGCTCGCTAACGTGCAGCCTGTACCCAAGAAAGGCAGTCGTGCTGACCCTTCAAACTACCGCCCTATTTCGGTCACCTCCCTACTTTGTAAATGTATGGAGCGTGTACTGAATAGGAAGCTCCTTGCATACCTCGAAGGTAACGACCTCCTCAGTGATCGCCAATACGGATTTCGCCGAAACCGGTCTACCGGGGACCTTCTTGTGTATGCCACGCACATATGGAGCGAGGCCAACGAGAAATATGGTGAAGCACTGGCTGTTTCATTAGACGTCTCGAAGGCCTTTGATAAGATTTGGCACGCTAGCCTTATTGGCAAGCTTCCTGCCTGCGGACTGCCAGTTCAATTCTGCTCCTGGCTCGCAGACTTTCTGAGGGAAAGATCCATTCGAGTAGTTATTGACTGCTGCTCGTCGAATCAATTGGCTATTAACGCCGGGGTACCTCAGGGGTCAGTGCTATCTGCCACACTGTTTCTGCTGCACATTAACGATCTGCTAATGCCCGGTATCATTGGGTATGCAGACGACAGCACAGTTGTGGAGAGATATGTTTCCACTGCGCGAGCTAGGCAGAATGAAATTCAGGAGTTAAGAGATGAGATGCTGCAGCGTCTGAATTTGACTCTCAAGGCTGTATCCGACTGGGGTGATGCCAATCTAGTTAAGTTCAATGCCTCTAAAACGCAGGCTTGTCTCATCTCGTCGAAAAAAAACGTCCGTTTCTCCAAGTTCCTGTATTCCATGATGTACCTGTAGCTATAGGTGATCACCTCGAGCTCTTAGGTGTTTCGATCACGCCTACTCTCAACTTTGGCTCTTACATCGAGTCTAAGGCAAAAAAGCTGCCATGAAGCTAGGCATCCTGAATTACGTAAAGCGTTACTTCACGCCAGGACAGCTTCTCAGTTTATATAAAGCACAAGTCCGGGCTGGTATGGAGTACTGCTGCCATGTATGGGATGGTTCGGCCAAATACCAGCTTGCTGCCTTGGACTCGATCGAACGTAGAGCTTTCAGGCTTATAGGTGAACAACATATGGCGGGACTAAGATCCAGAGTCTCGAGCACCGCCGTAAAATTGCATGCTTTTCGATCTTCTATAGGTTACATTTCGGGGAATGCTCCCAGGAACTGCACGATCTGATCCCACCATCTCCTTTTCATCACAGGACGAGCAGGCGTACGGCTCAGTACCATCCTTACCTCATTGGTATACCTTCTATTCGCACAAAACGTTTTGGTTCTACCTTTATAATGCGAACTGCTAAGGAGTGGAATACACTACCGTCGTCTGTCTTTCCTGAAAACTATAATCTGGGTCTCTTCAAGTCTAGAGTGCATAGGTGCCTTCTAGACCTTTGTGCTCCATCTTCGGCCACATCGTCACTTAACAGGTGAGATCATTGAGTTGTGAACATTGACTCAATTTTAAGGAGGACACAGTGGCTCAGAGTCACTGTGTACTATAACTCTAATTTAACCCTTTTTTGTAACGGGTATTTTATCATGTTATAAAATAAACTAATTTAATTTTTTAATAATTTTGTTTATTTTTAAATTTTTTTTTTACTATAAATAAATAAATAATGCTGGACAATTCACGCAGCACTCATACTACTAGTAATAAATCGTGCTATTTTATTAGATAAAATATAATATTTATTCAGCGCTCAACCCGTCAAGTAAATTACTTTAGCACTGCATAACTCAATTTTTTTTAATTCATAGAATGCCCCGTGTTCCATCCGGTACAAGAAAAATAGGGAATACTCCAGCAGAAAACATTAAAGAGGGCATACAGCTAATTAGAAATGGGGAATCGATGCGAGAAGCAGCGAAGAGAACAGGCGTGCCTTTAGCTACATTAAGAAGATACTTTTGGAAAACCATCAGCAATCCGTCAGTTGAAGAGTTGTTACCCTCACAGCTGCAACCGAACTATGGGGTCAATAAAATATTCACACCAGAACAAGAGACCACTCTCGAAAACTATTTTAAGCACTGCGCTCTCTTGTTTTACGGATTGACAGCAAAAGAAAGCAGGAGAGTGGCATACCAGTGTGCCAAAATAAATAATTTGAAAATTCCGGCCTCGTGGGAGGTGAATGAAATGGCTGGTAAGGACTGGATGCTTGCGTACCGACGCAAGCATAATATCACCCTGGAAAAACCAGAAGCCTGCAGCCTCGCCGGGGCTACAGCTTTTAACAGAAGTAATGTTGATAAATTTTACGACAATTTGGAGGACCTGCTGTCTCGGAGTCCTAATTTTGCGGATGGAACCAGAATTTATAACCTGGATGAGACCTCTACAACCACGGTTACAAAACCACAAAGAGTGCTCGCTCCGTTGGGTCGAAAAACCATAGGAAAGGTGACAGGCGGAGAAAGAGAAACGTTGGTGACATGTTGTATCGTGAGCGCGAGTGGAAATTTCTTACCCCCAGTAATTATCTTTCCGCGGAAAAGTTTTAGATCAAACATGATCAAAAACACACCAGCTGGAACGCTTGGATTAGCGACACCTACTGGAGGGTTGAATGGGACACTCTTTCCACAAGTTATAAAACACTTCATAAAGCATACAAATGCGTCCAAAGAAAATCCGTGTATTTTGATCATGGATAATCACGAATCGCATTTGAGTCTTGAAGCCCTGGACTTGGCCAAAGATGCTGGAGTGCACATTTTGACTCTTCATCCTCACACATCGGCCAAGCTGCAGCCTCTTGACGTCGGAGTCTATGGTCCATTTAAGACGTTCTACAATGCCGCTATTGACTCCTGGATGTTGAGGAACCCTGGAAAACCACTGAAAATTTACAAATTGGGTGAGATAATAGGATCTGCCTTTCAAAAAGCGATGACTCCAGAAAATATAACGAGCTCGTTTGCAAAGTGTGGTATTTATCCATTTGACCGCCACATTTTTACAGACGAAGACTTTCTGCCAAGCTCAGTAACCGATCGTCCATGTCCTGAAAGTCTTCGAGATGAAGATCGAGCTGAAGCTTCAACGCCTGATCCTCTAAGTATTTTTGAGGAGACTATGAGTGCAGAAACGTCTGGAACATATTTCGATGAACCGTCTATCATTGAAAATCCTAGACAAGCTCATACACAAACATCTGATGTTACAAAAGAACCAATTGAACTAGATGTGAACCCGTCTGATGAGCTTTCTGTACAAATGACATCCCTGGAACTGCCGTCTTCAAATAGTGCACCTATTTTAATTCATAGAATGCCCCAGTTACCAACCGGTACAAGAATAATAGGGAATACTCCCGCAGAAAACATTAAAGAGGGCATACAGCTAATTAGAAATGGGGAATCGATGCGAGAAGCAGCGAAGAGAACAGGCGTGCCTTTCGCTACATTAAGAAGATACTTTTGGAAAACCAAGAGCAATCCGTCAGTTGAAGAGTTGTTACCCTCACAGCTGCAACCGAACTATGGGGTCAATAAAATATTCACACCAGAACAAGAGACCACTCTCGAAAACTATTTTAAGCACTGCGCTCTCTTGTTTTACGGATTGACAGCAAAAGAAAGCAGGAGAGTGGCATACCAGTGTGCCAAAATAAATAATTTGAAAATGCCGGCCTCGTGGGAGGTGAATGAAATGGCTGGTAAGGACTGGTTGCTTGCGTTCCGACGCAAGCATAATATCACCCTGGAAAAACCAGAAGCCTGCAGCCTCGCCGGGGCTACAGCTTTTAACAGAAGTAATGTTGATAAATTTTACGACAATTTGGAGGATCTGCTGTGTCGGAGTCCTAATTTTGCGGATGGAACCAGAATTTTCAACCTGGATGAGACCTCTACAACCACGGTTCCAAAACCACAAAGAGTGCTCTCTCCGTTGGGTCGAAACACCATAGGAAAGGTGACAAGCGGAGAAAGTGAAACGTTGGTGACAACATGTTGTATCGTGAGCGCGAGTGGAAATTTCTTACCCCCAGTAATGATCTTTCCGCGGAAAAGTTTTAAATCAAACATGATCAAAAACACACCAGCTGGAACGCTTGGATTAGCGACACCTACTGGAGGGATGAATGGGACACTCTTTCCACAAGTTATAAAACACTTCATAGAGCATACAAATGCTTCCAAAGAAAATCCGTGTATTTTGATCATGGATAATCACGAATCGCATTTGAGTCTTGAAGCCCTGGACTTGGCCAAAGATGCTGGAGTGCACATTTTGACTCTTCATCCCCACACTTCGGCCAAGCTACAGCCTCTTGACGTCGGAGTCTATGGTCCGTTTAAGACGTTCTACAATGCCGCTATTGACTCCTGGATGTTGAGGAACCCTGGAATACCACTGACAATTTACAAATTGGGTGAGATAATAGGATCTGCCTTTCAAAAAGCAATGACTCCAGAAAATATAACGAGCTCGTTTGCAAAGTGTGGTATTTATCCATTTGATCGCCACATTTTTACAGACGAAGACTTTCTGCCAAGATCAGTAACCGATCGTCCATGTCCTGAAAGTCTTCGAGATGAAGATCGAGCTAAAGCTTCAACGCCTGATCCTCTAAGTATTTTTGAGGAGACTATGAGTGCAGAAACGTCTGGAACATATTTCGATGGAACGTCAATCATTGAAAATCCTAGACAAGCTCATTCACAAACATCTGATGTTACTCGTACAAAAGAACCAACTGAACTAGATGTGAACCCGTCTGATGAGCTTTCAGGACAAATGACATCCCTGGAACTGCCGTCTTCAAATAGTGCACCTAATTCGCGAAACAAATCACCATCTATCAAAGAAACCCCGTCTGTCATGAACTCAACATCTACGCTGCCGTTCAAAAAACCTGATTTAAAATCGCCTTTAGAATTTAGAGATGCCATGAAAGCTGGACCGAGAAAATCCGTCAGAAAACGAAGAAGACTTGGACGTAATGTAATCGCCACAGATACGCCTGAGAAAACGTTTATAGAGGAAGAAAAGAATGCGATAAACAGGAAGAACGAGGCAAAGAAAGGAAAATTTCCCGCAAAGTATTAGATAGCGATGATGAAATTGAAAATCAAGTTGAATTTCAATTGGCAGACTCTGAAGATGATGCTGACTGTCCGGCAAAAGAACTGCACGAACATACAGATGATAACGAGCCTGTTTTATCGGAGGAAGACCTAAACAATCCTTTACCTTTTCTACCCAAGAAAGGAGAATACGTCATAGTGCAACGGACAACGAAAAAACAGAAATCTCTATGCATCGGGAAAGTAATCAAGGAAAGAAATAGTGACCTAGAATACTATATATCATTCTTGAGACGCAAACCTGGGACGGACAAGTTTCTGATGCCAAATAAGCCTGATCTTTCCCTTATAAAGGATGATGATCTCAAATACATTCTGCCAAAGCCGTTGATGGTTGGAGCTGCTTCCAAGCCCTTCTATATATTTCCTATTCCTTCTATTAATTTAAAAAAAAATAATTTTGTTTTTAGAAAATATAGCATCGCGAGTCTGTGCATAAACATACGTTGTAAACTTGTCCACGGTTATTTATTCAGAAAAGTAGTTAAAAGTTGTTTAAGACGCTATGTTAAAATTTTGGAGTCGTTTCGTTACATGCTCACTCACTATCAGTAAAGGTTACAAACTTGATGTTAATACAGTAATTACTTGAGGATGTAATCTAAATAAATTATAGACTAGAAACACGATTCGCGAATTTTTTCTCGATAACTGAATTTTTTGAAATTGGCTCTTCTAAATCCCTTTTTAGGTCCCTCCTTCGACTAGAGAAAGTATTATGCATATATTTTTATACTATTCAGTAGGTAATCACATTACTTACATTAATTATAGATAATTTATTTTTATATTTGCTACTTTAGAATCTAAACGAAGTTTTATCACTTGTCGCTTACGTCAGTTACTTCCGAGCGGAAAAACTCTATACCTCACCTTTTCCCGGGTTCAAGTGAGCAATAGCGTTGTCACTGTCTTACAGCTATTGTTTTCTTGCTAGACTCCGCCCATTCGGTATTTTGACATATCGCCTTAACTCGTCATAACTATACAGAATAAGTTGGTGCTCATTATCAGTTGTATAAAAGTGTTGGTTTCGTGAAAATCCATCCAGTGGTTCGTGAGTAACAACGAATTTCTTATTTATCGAAATTATTTTGTCAACATTCTACCGGCCACGACGCGGCGACGCGCGATCTCTCGCTCGCACTACGTCACAGCTCACAGGCGGCCACCGCGTCATAGGTACCTACATACATCTACCAAACCGGCTACGGCTTCACGAATTAGCCAGCTGTGATTGTATATTACGCGGCTGCGGAGTGTCCACAAGCGCTGGCCTGACTTGAGTGAGACTTGAGTCGCATTGAAGTCTGCTTTTTTTTTGTGTTCCGGTGTTTCTTTACTTGAACAATTACTTCACTAAAATGTCTTCTGAAACTCCGAGTACGAGCTCGGATATGCAAAAACTTTTATATTGTGCTGCATGCGCACTTGTTATTGACACAGTGGAGCAGCTTAAGTGCGGAATATGCGCGTTGAGGTTTCACTTTGAGTGCGGAATTTCTACTAGCAAAAAATTTGAAGAAATCTCGCCAGCCTACAGATCGACCTGGGTGTGTCCAACATGTCATTCGAAGCGACCTAGAGGTGATAACTCAAATACACCGATTCGTGGTAACTGTACTGTTGCTAGCGATGGTGATTCTATGACTAATGTTACCATGCGCCGCAAAAATAATAGCGCTGTGACGCAAGGCTCTTTAACACTAGAAAATGTTAAAGAGCTTATGCAGAAATCATCGGATGATCTGTTGAATAGAATAGAAAGAAAATTTACAAAAATAATGGATGTTAAAACTAAAGAAATCTATAAAGAAGTAAATGAAATAAAGGATTCAATTAGTTACCTTAATGCGCAATATGAAGGTATGAAGGAAGAACTAAGATTAAAATGCGATCAGATGAAAAACTTAAAAGAGGAAAATGAAGCTTTGAAGACCACTGTTAAAGATATTAACAACCGTCTGAGTGTTATGGAGCAACATTCAAGAATAAGTAATATAGAAATTCAGTGCATACCTGAACACAAGACTGAAAATCTAGTTAATGTTGTTGCTCAAATCGCCAGATTTACGGGCAGCAAATTGGAAGAAAGGGACATGCATAAATGCACAAGAATAGCAAAAATAAATCCCGAGAACAAGCGTCCCCGCTCAGTGGTAATCAAGTTTTCGAGTCCTCGGGTTCGGGATTCATTCGTGGCATTATTCAATTCAACAAAAAGAATCGTAATGACAAATTAAATACAACTCATATTGGAATTGGAGGAGAGAAGAAGCCAGTATACGTAGTGGATCATCTTACCCCTGAAATGAAGAAAATACATGCTGCGGCCGAAGAAGTAGCGAGGAAACTGCAGTATAAGTTCGTTTGGATAAAAAACGGACGCATATTTATGAGGAAATCCGAGACATCGAAACACATAATTATTCGTGACCTCTGTCAATTAGATTTGCTTACGTAGGTTTTCTTATTCTTATACTGTTATACGTAGGTAGTTTTTTTTTTCTTTTTTATTTTGTGTAATTTTGGTACCTTTATTTAAGTTTTAGTGTTAATTTCCTAATGAATTCATTGAACGTTTATTACCAAAATGTCAGAGGTCTACGCACTAAGTGCAAGGATGTCAAACTTAATATTATCAATAATGATTACGACATTATAATACTTACCGAAAGTTGGCTTAATGAGAGTATTTTTGATAGTGAAATCTTCGACAGTCGTTACACAGTTTATAGGAGAGACAGAGAAAATAAAGATGGCGGAGGCATATTGATAGCTGTTAGAAATAAGTTAGTATCCTGTCGGAAGCTAAAGTGGTAATGTGACTGTGAGGATTTCTGGGTGACGATTGATATTGTGATGCATGGTAGGCCTACTCATATTGCAGTATGCGCCACGTACTTACCATCGCCATTACAGAAACATACGCTGGAAAAATTTATTGACAATGCTAACAAAATAATTAATAAAAACGATCATGTTTTACTGGCTGGGGATTTTAACTTGGGAAAAATAATGTGGTCGGAATTACCTGGCGTCAGACATTTGCATCCAACTATTAACTGTAACTTCGGATCCCTTTTCGTTGATTTCATGGATGAAAATTCCCTAAAGCAGTTTAATTATTTTGTTAATAAGAAAGACAGAACACTTGACTTGATTTTATCTAATACAGCTGAACTTATAATTATAGAAAAACATCATTCCCTTAGCAAAGTGGATGATCACCACCCACCTCTAGACATAACGGTATTGGTTGGGAAAAAAGAAGTTCTGAGTGAGAAAACTGATGAAAGGTTTAATTTTTACAAAGCTGATTATGATGGGATTGTGACTGACTTAAATGAGGTACATTGGTTGGATCTGTTTGTTGAATGTGGGGATGTAAATTTTATGTTGTCGAAGTTTTATAATAAGTTAAATGAAATAATCTTAAAAAACGTACCTAAAACTAAGCCTAAAAGTAAGAAATATCCAATTTGGTTCAATATAAAACTTATATCATTATTAAGAGATAAAAATAAATATAGACAAAAATATAAAATACATAAAAATCCTTTGGATCTAATCAAATTTGAAGTTTTGAGAGACGATTGCGAATTTAATATTAAAGAGTGTTATAAAAACTATATTGAGATGATTGAATCTAACATAGCTAAAAACCCTAAATACTTCTGGACACATTTAAAAAATGTAAAACAGTCACCAAATGATTTTCCCTCAGAGATGATTCTTGATGGTATAGTGGCATCTGAAGGAGCTGACATCTGTAATTTATTCGCTAGGTTTTTCTCCTCTGTATATGACACTAATGATCCTCCTGGTGACAGTATAGTACCCCCTCCAGTTTTCAATAGTTCTTTGTGCACCGTAAGTTTTTCTCAAGTTGATGTCTTTCATAAACTAAAAAGACTTGATACACGTAAGGGAGCTGGTCCCGATAATTTACCGCCTATCTTCATCGTTAGGTGTGCTGAGTCCCTTTCATTGCCCATCTGCATGATATATAATAAATCTTTACAGACAGGGATGTTTCCTGAAGCCTGGAAGTGTGCAAGAATAGTGCCTGTTTATAAGAAAGGTGGGCGTAACGGTATTATTAATTACCGGCCTATATCTATTATCTCAGTGTTGCCCAAAACTTTTGAATCTCTTTTGCATCCACTTTTCCTTCGCCACGTTCATCAGGCTCTTTCTGTCAATCAACATGGGTTTGTACGTTCTAGATCTACCGCCACAAGCCTATCTAATTTTGTAACTTTCCTTTCTGACTCAGTTGACTCGCGTATACAGATTGATACCGTTTATACGGACTTTTCTAAGGCGTTCGATCGAGTAAACCATAAATTGCTTCGATTGGTTCGATTCCCGCCTCGGAACAAATAATTTGTGTGATCTGCAGATATTTGTTCCGGGTGTTCTGGGTGTTGTCTATGTATAATAAAAAAATATCTATCTATTTAATGTATTGTATTATGTATATCAGTTACCTAGTACCCATAACACAAGCTCTGGCTTAGCTTGGGGCTAGATAATGTTGTGTGAACTTGTCCAGCATTATTTATTTATTTTATTTATTTTTATTTATTGCTGGTAAAGAAACTCTCTTCTTTTGGTTTCGGAGGACTTTTATTAATGTGGTTGTCGTCATATCTTAATGGTAGGTCGTCATACGTTGTTATTAAGGGCTATGCCTCTCAGCCTTATTATGCCAAGTCAGGAGTTCCACAGGGTTCTATCTTAGGACCCCTCTTATTTAACATATTTATTAATGATTTAACGAATTGTATTTTGAATTCTAAGTGTTTTATTTTCGCGGACGACTTGAAAATTGCAAAACAGATACACCGCGATAATGATGTTAATTTACTTCAGGAAGACGTTGACAGACTAACGGATTGGTGTGCACGTAATAGGATGCTTTTGAACCCTGATAAGTGTTCTTACATTAAATTCACACGTAACCATGTGAATGTGATAGACTCAATTTACAGAATTAATGGCATTCAACTCAATGAACTAAAGGCAGTCCGCGATTTAGGAATAACATTTGATTCTAAACTACATTTTGGTCTGCATATCGATAATATCTGCAAATCTGCGCGTAGTATGCTAGGATTTGTTTTCAGAAATAGTAAAGTATTCAAGAATCCGAACACTAGGAAACTATTATACACCACTTTAGTTAGAAGCAAGCTTGAATATTGTTCAATTATATGGAACCCTAATTATCAGGTTCACAAAGATCGTATAGAAGGCATACAGAGGCGGTTTACTCGGTTTTATTCATATGGATATAATAAGCGTGCACCATATGTTGACCGTCTTAAGACTTACAAGCTAGCGACGCTGTCTGATAGGCGTAAAGTTAGTGATATTGTATTTTTGTTCAAGCAGTTGAATAATGTATATGATAACCCGGACCTGCTATCGTGTATACAATTTGGCGTCCCATCACGCTTGCCGCGGTACCCTGCGTCATTACTAAAGCATAAAACTTATAAAACGAATCTCGGTTACCATTCTCTTCTACCAAGACTGTGTAGATTACTCAAGGAGTTATCAAGCAAAGATAATACCATAGACATCTTTAATGATAAGCTGATTACGTTCAAAACTAAAATATATAGGGTCTTGAACCCTAAATCCACGTGATTGTACGTAAATTTTAATTCAATGTTTTTTTTTTTAAGTTAGGTTTTATGTTGAATTGTTTGTTTTATAGCATGTCAAAAAAAACAGATTGTATTTTTTTTTAAATTTAATTACTTTATTTATTTTTCTGATGTCTTGATGATTATAATTATGTAAGCAAGTTGTGTTGTATTGTCTGCCATCATTGGCCTTATTATGTCGTCTTTTTTTAACTACCTTATGTTTATGCAAAATGTTTTAGTGCACGATGTGTTCATCTGTAATTGGAATTGCATGTTAATTAGATCTTAAGCTAGCAATAGTAAGCACCCAACCATGTAAATTCTGTTGATGTTCCATAATTTAAAAAAAAAAAAAAAAAATATGATTGTTCAAGAAAAACCTGTTTTGTTTTTGAAGAATTTTATGTTTTTAATTAGAGTCTGTGATTGAGTTGTGTGTGGCTTAAATTAAGAACAATTTTAAATCTCAATAATAACAATTGTAGGTTAAAATATTAAGACTTCAAGTTGAGACTGATAATATTTATAGATCTCATAGTTTTATAGTTGCGACTGCTTCCAAACCGTTCTTTAGTTTTCGTGTGAACTCAATTTTGTTACAATTTGCAAAAAGTAAATTTTATTGATGTTCCTATTAATGATGATGCTAGTTTAATGGTTATTTGGTTGTAAATTTATTTTTTAAGACTATTCAAAATGATTCTTGTGATTTCAATGAATAAAAAACTTTTTGTCTTTAACATTTCGAGACTTAATAAAAACTAAAAATTTTTGCTAACATTCTTTTATTTATACAAATTACCACTACTGAATCAATGTGTACCACTAGAGTCACTGTGTACCACAGGAGTGTGCCACTCTGTACTAGTAGTTGTACACAGTGACTCAATTCTCATTTTTTAATTTTTATTTCTATGTTTGTTTTGGCAGTATTTAATGAAAATAAAATTATGCTTTATTAAACTAGGATAGTTTAACTACAATCTGTGCAAATTTCGGGTTAATCATACATAGGTTACATTACACATTAGGTTAGGTTACATTTTTGAGACCTCTGAAAAAAACCGAGTCACTGTAGCCTCCCTGACTTACTACGACTACTAATTTGTAATTGTTTTGTAATTGCTGAGAAAAATCTAGATCCCTGCCTCCAAAATTACCAATGCGTCATCTTAATCTACTCTGATCTCAGATAAATAAAGAAGTCAAGACGGAACACTAACATTATAGTATTTGTTTACATGTGTGTAGAGCATGGATACCGAATTTTCGATAGTATCGAAATACCGGAATATCGGACAAATAATCCGATATTGAAAAACCGGTATTGGGCTGGACTAAAACCGGAATTTCGATATTAAATAAAAAAAATATGAGATAAAAATAGCGGCGCTACGTGACCGAATTTTAATGAAGCTAAGGTTTAATTTTACATTTCTTGTTTCAATTATGCTGCAGAAACATAAATATATCCCGTTTCTAGTGAAAATTATTAACATAAATATAGTATCACAAGGTGACTTATTTACCTTTGCCTACTTATTACTTACTATTAATAAGTTTTAATTAGGTAGCTCACCTACCTAATTGACCTACCTAACTCCCGAAAGACGTCTTAGCATTGCAACCATTTTACAAAACCTTCATAATCATGAAAAATATTTCAGTGAAGTTGCTACCCATGAGTTCCCAAAATTAACCAACCAAGAAATGGTTGAGGAAATTGACTATACGTTTTGACCACTGCTGCAATTGATGACAATTTGGTCGCAGATAGCGTTAGTGGCAAAAGTGTTGATTTTGCAACGGAACTAAATAAATAAATAATTAAAGAATGACAGAAGACGTACAATAAATGAAAGAGAAGATGAGGCTGACAGGGGCAATGATGGTGATAAGAATCAAAACTCATACGGATTGAGATGGCACTATTTTAAAACGGTTGTAATGGTGGCTTCACAATGCGTATAGATATTTATTGACAATACCACCAAGAAGTGTGAGGGCTTTCTCCTCTGCTGCCTACACATGAAATAAGATGAGATCGTCCCATAGATGGCCTCTGCTTTTTGCGGTCGTTGTTCCATCAAGGTCGATCTAGTCAATTAGTGACCGTCGTCATCACCGTCGAAGCCATAAGTTTAGCATGCCGTTGCTTTGCCACCATGACAAAACCACCCAGTGTACTTATTTTTTTTTAGGATTTCATTTTTTTATTTTAATTATTTAAGTCATTTATTCATACTATTATTATAATTTTAGTCATTCACAAAATAAAATTGAAGTTCATTTTTTTGTTATACTACTTGAATCTAGCAGATGGCCCCCCTGATGTTAAGCGGTAACCTCTGCCTATGAACAGTGCATTACCTCATAGGTCACGTCCACCTAGGACGCGCCCTATGTGGCATTGCACTGCGCCCGCCACCCTGAGACATAAAGATGAAAAGTCTCATGTGCCTGTAATTTCACCGGCACCCGTACCCTTCAAACCGGAACACAGCAATGTGACATAAGTTGATCAGCCTATAATTTTCTTTTTGTTAGTAGTAATTAGATACCTACACATAATTTAAAACTCTATCAATCACGCTTAGTAAAAGAATGGCGGCAAAGACTGGAGAGTGTTGGCCTGAAAGTCAGCAGAACCAAAACCGAGTACATATTCTGCAATTTCGGCGGTCTCTCCAATACTGTGACATTAATACTTGCCGAAATGTTCACACCGGTCTCCTCCAATTTTCGTTAGCTAGTTGTTAGTCTTACAGGGGGATAGTGGGATTGACCGGCATCGCACGCATTGGATCAACTCAGGGTGGATGAAATGGCGACAGGTCACAGCAACAACATGTGACCCACGGATACTACGCAAGTTGAAGGGTCAAAATTATAAATCTGTTATAAGACATGTCGTTATGTATGGATCGGAATGCTGGGCCTTGAAGAAGAAGGATGAAAGAAGATTGCATGCAGCAGAGATGAGAATGTTGAGATATATGTGTGGAGTGACAAGAATGGATAAAATAAGGAATGAGTATATAAGAGGAAGTTTGAAAATCGCAAAGTACGGAGAAGTTGAAAGGAAATCGTTTAGCTTGGTATGGGCATGTTACGAGGAGGGATAAAACACATGTAACTAAGAAAGTTATGAATATGAATGTAAGTGGATGGAAGGGAAGAGGAAGACCTAAGAAAAGATGGGTGGATTGCACGCGAGATGATATGAATGAGAAGGGAGTGAATGATGAGGTGACGGCTGACAGGGGAGAGTGGAAGAAAAAGACGTAGTACTGCGCTGACCCCAAATAAATTGAGAGAAGGGCAATACAATGAATGAATGAATCACGCTTAGTAAGTAGGTAGGTACGTACATGTATTCTAGTTCATTATTCTGAATATATTATATGCTCCAAATTTTTTAAATTTAATAAAAAAAGGGAATTCATGAATTACAATATTATGCTTTTATATTATTGTTTTTTTTTGTAATAAGCTTCTTAATTTTTTTTAATTCCTATTAATGTTATCTATTTATTATTTTATGTTGTGTTAATTATGATTGTAACATAATGTGCGTGGTAAAAATGTACATTTTGTGTTCCTTTAGATGATAGTTTGTGCGTTTATATCATCCTTTACATATAACAAGACAAGATAACTTACTGAATACATATTTGTATGAATATCGAAAAAATATCGATATACCGGTTTTACGGTATTTCAGAATTTGATATCGAAAAAATACCGGTATTAGAAAAATGTTTCGATAGTCCATGCTCTACTTGTGTGCATGTCACTACTAATATATGACGACCTCTGTGACGCGGCGGGCGAAGGTTCGCCTGCAACGCAGGAGGTTGCGGGTTCGATTCCCGCCTCGGAACAAATATTTGTGCGATGTGAAGATATTTGTTCAGGGTGTTCTGGGTATTTTCTATGAATAATTTTAAAAAAACTATGTAATGTAATGTTTTAAGTATATCAGTTATCTAGTACCCATAACATAAGCTCTACTTAGCTTGGGGCTACATAATGTTGAGTGAACTGTCCAGTTTTTTTTTTTTTTTCTTTCCTAATTTGTTAAAAATACCGTGATCTGAAAACAATAATGCCAAACACGGCCAGTCTACTATTATCCATCGAGGAGTTCCGTTGTTTACCTTCCATCTCCATATCAGCTCGCTGGCACCATAATTATGTTAGTTTAAAATTCAAGCCGTGGTGTGTCCGGCCTAAGAATATACCCCTCCGGCTCCTCCCGTGGATGTCGTAAAAGCCAACTAAGGGATTACCTGGACTTGTTCATAAGATTCGTTGGTTTAAGATTTGTCCTGGCTGCTAGCTTGTTATATGGAATGTGAATGTGATATTACTGGAAGAAAGTTAGCCGAGCCAGTCGTGAGATGCAATGGTGGCGATGAGCTCACCACTTGTCACGTCTATATTCCACGATTGTGCTACCCTCTGTGAAAAGAGGCCTATTGAGGCTCTGCCTACCCTTTCGGGGAAAAAGGCGTGTGTCTATGTATGTATGTATGTCACTTACGGACGGTTTTATCAAGAGATAGGATTGATGAGGTCGTCAGACGTGCGCCGAACCCGTCCTCTTGTCTCGATTGACTTCAGGAGCGACCACTCTCGTCTGACCGCCTATGTGTGCAGATCGACAGCTAAGAACCGAATACACCGTTATCCGCATTCCCACCACCATCTCTCCATCGCCATAGGACTTTATATAAACTCAGAATCCAGGTTATAGCAGGGTTCATCTGCGCGTGAATAATTTTAAGTGGACAAACGGTTGCGCTGTTGCAAGCCCACTCTCTTGTCCCATGTCACCATTGTCCGATGGACCGGTTTCCCGATACGACCGGAAATGACGAGGATGCAGTTACTGACCGCAGGCCATTAAATAGATCTTGGCAAGCGCTCTTGAGGCGTGCAACGTCGCCTTGCTACTTCGACATACCATACTGACGCAGGCTTGATATTAATTACAGGATCATCCGATAACTACTCTACAGGTGATCGTAGACGTAGCCCCTGCTCTAGGTTTATTCCACTGACGTGGTGTACCGGGATGTGGCCGCTGTGCCTACAGCTTCTTGGAGCCACTAGAGCAGAGATTGTGGAGGTTAAACAACCGGAACACTCCACTACATCCCAGTGAAAAACGCAGTTTGGTTTTGCGAGCCATATTCGCTCACATAGATAGGGGAATTTGAATTTGAATTATATAGACAAAAAAAAATTGTTTATCAGGGTTCGCCATCGACGGATACGTTGAGGACTATATATGTATGTTACTAGTCACTACTATAATATTGTCGTCACTACTATAGCATACACTATAGGTACTATTTTATTTTGTCACACAGAGACACAAACGAACACACCGACATAGACAAACAAGTATGAGTATGCTTTTCATGTATTGTCTGTGTATTTAGTTATTTTGTGGAGTCCGTATATTGTATTGTGGACTCTTATAAAACAGATTTGCATTTTACAGGCAAAGGGAGCGATTGAAGTCTCTTAATTATCTAGTTAGATTTATCCAAACACACATTTCAACACATATCATTTCATTTTAGTAGTAGTAGAGCTTTTTTGTGAAAGAGTTCGTCTGGGGAAGTACTACCACCATACCTATTACTGCCGCAAAGCAATAGTGCTCGCATTTCTGTGTTCCGGATTGAAGAGTATGGGTGCCGTTGAAATTAGACCCGCGACCCGTGCACCCACTGGCTTCACCCACCGGTGGGTGTAGGGGTAATTCCTGTTTACCCGTGTACCCACTGCGATATGGTTGGAATTAATTATCGATGAAAAAAATAAAATAATAAATGAAGAGAAATGAATGAAAATGACAGAATATGACAGAGCATGACAGAGAATGACGGATAATGACAGAGAATGACAGAGCATGACAGAGCATGACTGCGAATGACAGAGCATGACAGATAATGACAGAGCATGACATCTTCGCATTAACTGCTGCGCCCGCGTTGTTTCCCGCATAGGTCTAAATCCCGTGGGAATATAATCGTTTATCAAATTACTCCTGCATTCTGCTGCTCCCCTGGTACATTCGATAAAAAATCTTTGCATTGCTGCTGCGCCTCGCGGTGTTATCCACATAAGTCTCGATTAATCCTGCATTTTTCTGCTAGCCTGGTACATTGGATAAACTTTCGCCCCCATTTCACCGGTATTCTAGATATTCGGTTACCTAATTACTCCTGCATTCTGCTGCTCGCCTAGTACATTTGATAAAAAGTCTTCGCATTGCTGCTGCGCCTTGCGGTGTTATCCACATAAGTCTCGATTACTCCTGCATTTTTCTGCTAGCCTGGTACATTGGATAAATAGGTCTAATAATATAACGAGGTTTAAAACTTTTTGTATTATTTTTCTCTTTAACATCGAACTTATCGTATTATTATTTTATTTTTTTCATCGATAATTAATTCCAACCATATCGCAGTGGGTGCACGGGTAAACAGGAATTACCCCTACACCCACCGGTGGGTGAAGCCAGTGGGTGCACGGGTCGCGGGTCGAAATTACAGGCACATGAGACGTCTTAGAGTGGCGGGCGCGGTGCTATGCCACATAGGGTGCGTCCTAGGTGGACGTGACCTATGTGATAATGCACTGTTCATAGGCAGAGGGTACCGCTTATCATCAGGTGGGCCATCTGCTTGATGTGTCATTCTAAGTTGTATAAATTAAATGCAACGTTAGGTACAGTACTAAGTCGTAGAAGTCAAAAAAGTTGTAGGTTTTTTAAAATTAATCGTAGTTTTTAATTTTAAGGCAAAAACCCGTTTTAGCGTATAACAACCTGTTATAGGAAATCCTATACTATCCTATCCTGTAAAACCATCGAAACTTTTGACGACCTCTGTTGCGCGGCATACAAAAGTTCGCCTGCAACGTAGGAGGTTTCGGGTTCGATTCCCGCCTCGGAACCAATATTTGTACGATCTGCAGATATTTGTTTAGTAGGGTCTTCTGGGTATTTTCTATGTAAAAAAATATAATAAATAAATAATATAATAAAAATTATCTATCTATGTAATGTATTGTATTAAGTATACCATTTATCTAGTACCCATAACACAAGCTCTGCTTAGCTTGGGGCTAGATTATGTTGCGTGAACTGACAACCATTTTTGTAATAATTGTTTTTCGGGTTGCCTTGTAGACCTACACCACTATTCCAAATATACCATATAAAAACCTGGATAATCAGTATTCGATAAAGATTCAATCTACGCAAAAAAAGTAACCAAATAAAAAATTCCAGGAATATCCATAAAAAGTGGGAACAATTGGTCAAAACTATGTAATAGTGCATGCACCATAGATTACTAGCAAGTTATTATTACACCGCTCTGACACGATTGTCAGAGCGGTGCGTAACTCAACCACGAGTACCTACTATGAACATCAATTTATTCGGATTTTGTCAACAAACCAAAAGTTAATTTAAAAAAAAACATTCTAAAAAAACAAAAGTTAACAAAACACAGATCGAATTTGTACCGAATACTTAACATCCAGTTTGTGTATTTTTTGTATAATGAGGGGTTTTCACGGCCGTTTCACATCATGCCGTTTCACATCATCCTTGAAAATAGATGGCGCCAGCTCTGTACTTAACTGTCAAAATAAAGTGAAATTTCAAAGTCCACAACGGAGTGATATATTTTCGTAGTATTTTGTTACTATCACACAAAAGCACAGACAATGCATTTGTTAATTTTGACAAACACATTTGAGTCAGCGCCATCTATCGAGCCAAATCGAACTACTTTTTTTTAAATTCGAAAATGAAAAGCCCTCATTGGAATAGTGGTGTTTAGTACGTAGATTTCATATGGGACTTGTTTTTTTTTTAGAGAAGAAGCTAAGAAGAATATTGAATACATCAGCAGTGAGCATAGATGCGAGACGTGCCTCACGGGCTTCTCGACGAAGACTACGCTCGAGGAGCATCTGTCGTCCGTACATACAGCTGTGAGTATGGACAATAGCAGTTAGTAGTAGAGCTTTTTTGTGAAAGAGTTCGTCCGGGGCCGGGGAAGTACTACCACCGTACCTATTTATGCCGCAAAGCATAGTGCGCGCATTGCTGTGTTCTGGATTGAAGGGTATAAAATTACAGGCACATGAGACTTTTCATCTTTATGTCTCAGGGTGGCGGGCGCAGTGCAATGCCACATAGGGCGCGTCCTAGGTGGACGTGATCTATGAGGTAATGCGTTGTTAACGGCAGAGGGTACCGCTTAACATCAGCTTGTGCTTGACCCGTTATTCACGAAGTAAAAAAAAAAACAGTCAAGTGTGATGCGGACTCGCGCACGAAAGATTCCGTACTATTATCTATAAAAACGGCAAAAAACACGTTTTCTTGTATGGGAGCCCCCATAAATATGTATTTTATTCTGTTTTTTAGTATTTGTTGTTATAGCGGTAACAGAAATACATCATCTGTGATTTCAACTGTCTAACTATCACGGTTCATGAAATACAGCCTGTCTGCCTTCGGTCTGTCTAACATCGAGGAGTTCCATTGTCCACCTTCCGTCTCCATCATCAGATCAGCTCGCTGACTCCATCATATTGTATTGTCATCTGAACTTGACTGGTATGCCAAATATCATCTCAATTGGTTGAGGATAACTGCTTTAGAATTCAGCTGCAAGATTCCACCCGGACAAACATACGTCATCATCATCATCCACATCCATCCTGCCTTCACCCGCTGCAAAGAATAGTAAAAAAAAAGTTAAAAAGTATTTTATTCATTGAAATCACAAGGATCATTTTGAGTCCTCTCTTTGCCTGTGCCATTCCTCAGGGCTGCTAGGGACTGACAAACATACATTACAAGTCAAATAAAAGCTTGTAACAACATGTTTGCAGGTGCCCGGCCTAGTACCCTGCAAGATCTGCGGCGTGTTCGTGACGCTGTCGCTGCTGCACAGCCACACGCACCAGCACCACCTGCGGTACACGTGCAAGGCGTGCGCGCACACCGAGCCCAGCTGCCGTCTGATGCAGATACACGTCAAGTGCCACAAGAAGCGCGTCTACAAACGTACACCCAAGAAAAGTACTCGAAAGGTATTCTATCTACACACAGCCACACGCACAACACCACCTGCGGTACACGTGCAAGGCGTGCGCGCACACCGAGCCCAGCTGCCGTCTGATGCAGATACACGTCAAGTGCCACAAGAAGCGCGTCTACAAACGTACACCCAAGAAAAGTACTCGAAAGGTATTCTATCTACACACAGCCACACGCACAACACCACCTGCGGTACACGTGCAAGGCGTGCGCGCACACCGAGCCCAGCTGCCGTCTGATGCAGATACACGTCAAAAGCCACAAGAAGCGCGTCTACAAACGTACACCCAAGAAAAGTACTCGAAAGGTATTCTATCTACACACAGCCACACGCACCAGCACCACCTGCGGTACACGTGCAAGACGTGCGCGCACACCGAGCCCAGCTGCCGTCTGATGCAGATACACGTCAAGTGCCACAAGAAGCGCGTCTACAAACGTACACCCAAGAAAAGTACTCGAAAGGTATTCTATCTACACACAGCCACACGCACCAGCACCACCTGCGGTACACGTGCAAGACGTGCGCGCACACCGAGCCCAGCTGCCGTCTGATGCAGATACACGTCAAGTGCCACAAGAAGCGCGTCTACAAACGTACACCCAAGAAAAGTACTCGAAAGGTATTCTATCTACACACAGCCACACGCACCAGCACCACCTGCGGTACACGTGCAAGACGTGCGCGCACACCGAGCCCAGCTGCCGTCTGATGCAGATACACGTCAAGTGCCACAAGAAGCGCGTCTACAAACGTACACCCAAGAAAAGTACTCGAAAGGTATTCTATCTACACACAGCCACACGCACAACACCACCTGCGGTACACGTGCAAGGCGTGCGCGCACACCGAGCCCAGCTGCCGTCTGATGCAGATACACGTCAAGTGCCACAAGAAGCGCGTCTACAAACGTACACCCAAGAAAAGTACTCGAAAGGTATTCTATCTACACATAGCCACACGCACAACACCACCTGCGGTACACGTGCAAGGCGTGCGCGCACACCGAGCCCAGCTGCCGTCTGATGCAGATACACGTCAAGTGCCACAAGAAGCGCGTCTACAAACGTACACCCAAGAAAAGTACTCGAAAGGTATTCTATCTACACACAGCCACACGCACAACACCACCTGCGGTACCTACACGTGCAAGGCGTGCGCGCACACCGAGCCCAGCTGCCGTCTGATGCAGATACACGTCAAGTGCCACAAGAAGCGCGTCTACAAACGTACACCCAAGAAAAGTACTCGAAAGGTATTCTATCTACACACAGCCACACGCACCAGCACCACCTGCGGTACACGTGCAAGACGTGCGCGCACACCGAGCCCAGCTGCCGTCTGATGCAGATACACGTCAAGTGCCACAAGAAGCGCGTCTACAAACGCACACCCAAGAAAAGCACTCGAAAGGTATTCTATCTACACACAGCCACACGCACCAGCACCACCTGCGGTACACGTGCAAGACGTGCGCGCACACCGAGCCCAGCTGCCGTCTGATGCAGATACACGTCAAGTGCCACAAGAAGCGCGTCTACAAACGTACACCCAAGAAAAGTACTCGAAAGGTATTCTATCTACACACAGCCACACGCACAACACCACCTGCGGTACCTACACGTGCAAGGCGTGCGCGCACACCGAGCCCAGCTATCGTCTGATGCAGATACACGTCAAGTGCCACAAGAAGCGCGTCTACAAACGTACACCCAAGAAAAGTACTCGAAAGGTATTCTATCTACACACAGCCACACGCACCAGCACCACCTGCGGTACACGTGCAAGACGTGCGCGCACACCGAGCCCAGCTGCCGTCTGATGCAGATACACGTCAAGTGCCACAAGAAGCGCGTCTACAAACGTACACCCAAGAAAAGTACTCGAAAGGTATTCTATCTACACACAGCCACACGCACCAGCACCACCTGCGGTACACGTGCAAGACGTGCGCGCACACCGAGCCCAGCTGCCGTCTGATGCAGATACACGTCAAGTGCCACAAGAAGCGCGTCTACAAACGTACACCCAAGAAAAGTACTCGAAAGGTATTCTATCTACACACAGGCACACGCACAACACCACCTGCGGTACCTACACGTGCAAGGCGTGCGCGCACACCAAGCCCAGCTGCCGTCTGATGCAGATACACGTCAAGTGCCACAAGAAGCGCGTCTACAAACGTACACCCAAGAAAAGTACTCGAAAGGTATTCTATCTACACACAGCCACACGCACAACACCACCTGCGGTACACGTGCAAGGCGTGCGCGCACACCGAGCCCAGCTGCCGTCTGATGCAGATACACGTCAAGTGCCACAAGAAGCGCGTCTACAAACGTACACCCAAGAAAAGTACTCGAAAGGTATTCTATCTACACACAGCCACACGCACAACACCACCTGCGGTACCTACACGTGCAAGGCGTGCGCGCACACCGAGCCCAGCTGCCGTCTGATGCAGATACACGTCAAGTGCCACAAGAAGCGCGTCTACAAACGTACACCCAAGAAAAGTACTCGAAAGGTATTCTATCTACACACAGCCACACGCACAACACCACCTGCGGTACCTACACGTGCAAGGCGTGCGCGCACACCGAGCCCAGCTGCCGTCTGATGCAGATCAATGCACGTCAAGTGCCACAAGAAGCGCGTCTACAAACGTACACCCAAGAAAAGTACTCGAAAGGTATTCTATCTACACACAGGCACACGCACAACACCACCTGCGGTACACGTGCAAGACGTGCGCGCACACCGAGCCCAGCTGCCGTCTGATGCAGATACACGTCAAGTGCCACAAGAAGCGCGTCTACAAACGTACACCCAAGAAAAGTACTCGAAAGGTATTCTATCTACACACAGCCACACGCACAACACCACCTGCGGTACACGTGCAAGGCGTGCGCGCACACCGAGCCCAGCTGCCGTCTGATGCAGATACACGTCAAGTGCCACAAGAAGCGCGTCTACAAACGTACACCCAAGAAAAGTACTCGAAAGGTATTCTATCTACACATAGCCACACGCACAACACCACCTGCGGTACACGTGCAAGGCGTGCGCGCACACCGAGCCCAGCTGCCGTCTGATGCAGATACACGTCAAGTGCCACAAGAAGCGCGTCTACAAACGTACACCCAAGAAAAGTACTCGAAAGGTATTCTATCTACACACAGCCACACGCACAACACCACCTGCGGTACCTACACGTGCAAGGCGTGCGCGCACACCGAGCCCAGCTGCCGTCTGATGCAGATCAATGCACGTCAAGTGCCACAAGAAGCGCGTCTACAAACGTACACCCAAGAAAAGTACTCGAAAGGTATTCTATCTACACACAGGCACACGCACAACACCACCTGCGGTACACGTGCAAGACGTGCGCGCACACCGAGCCCAGCTGCCGTCTGATGCAGATACACGTCAAGTGCCACAAGAAGCGCGTCTACAAACGTACACCCAAGAAAAGTACTCGAAAGGTATTCTATCTACACACAGCCACACGCACAACACCACCTGCGGTACCTACACGTGCAAGGCGTGCGCGCACACCGAGCCCAGCTGCCGTCTGATGCAGATCAATGCACGTCAAGTGCCACAAGAAGCGCGTCTACAAACGTACACCCAAGAAAAGTACTCGAAAGGTATTCTATCTACACACAGCCACACGCACAACACCACCTGCGGTACCTACACGTGCAAGGCGTGCGCGCACACCGAGCCCAGCTGCCGTCTGATGCAGATCAATGCACGTCAAGTGCCACAAGAAGCGCGTCTACAAACGTACACCCAAGAAAAGTACTCGAAAGGTATTCTATCTACACACAGGCACACGCACAACACCACCTGCGGTACACGTGCAAGACGTGCGCGCACACCGAGCCCAGCTGCCGTCTGATGCAGATACACGTCAAGTGCCACAAGAAGCGCGTCTACAAACGTACACCCAAGAAAAGTACTCGAAAGGTATTCTATCTACACACAGCCACACGCACAACACCACCTGCGGTACCTACACGTGCAAGGCGTGCGCGCACACCGAGCCCAGCTGCCGTCTGATGCAGATCAATGCACGTCAAGTGCCACAAGAAGCGCGTCTACAAACGTACACCCAAGAAAAGTACTCGAAAGGTATTCTATCTACACACAGGCACACGCACAACACCACCTGCGGTACACGTGCAAGACGTGCGCGCACACCGAGCCCAGCTGCCGTCTGATGCAGATACACGTCAAGTGCCACAAGAAGCGCGTCTACAAACGTACACCCAAGAAAAGTACTCGAAAGGTATTCTATCTACACACAGCCACACGCACAACACCACCTGCGGTACCTACACGTGCAAGGCGTGCGCGCACACCGAGCCCAGCTGCCGTCTGATGCAGATCAATGCACGTCAAGTGCCACAAGAAGCGCGTCTACAAACGTACACCCAAGAAAAGTACTCGAAAGGTATTCTATCTACACACAGGCACACGCACAACACCACCTGCGGTACACGTGCAAGACGTGCGCGCACACCGAGCCCAGCTGCCGTCTGATGCAGATACACGTCAAGTGCCACAAGAAGCGCGTCTACAAACGTACACCCAAGAAAAGTACTCGAAAGGTATTCTATCTACACACAGCCACACGCACAACACCACCTGCGGTACCTACACGTGCAAGGCGTGCGCGCACACCGAGCCCAGCTGCCGTCTGATGCAGATCAATGCACGTCAAGTGCCACAAGAAGCGCGTCTACAAACGTACACCCAAGAAAAGTACTCGAAAGGTATTCTATCTACACACAGGCACACGCACAACACCACCTGCGGTACACGTGCAAGACGTGCGCGCACACCGAGCCCAGCTGCCGTCTGATGCAGATACACGTCAAGTGCCACAAGAAGCGCGTCTACAAACGTACACCCAAGAAAAGTACTCGAAAGGTATTCTATCTACACACAGCCACACGCACAACACCACCTGCGGTACCTACACGTGCAAGGCGTGCGCGCACACCGAGCCCAGCTGCCGTCTGATGCAGATACACGTCAAGTGCCACAAGAAGCGCGTCTACAAACGTACACCCAAGAAAAGTACTCGAAAGGTATTCTATATACACTCTTATCGTAAATTACTGATTTAAGGTGAATGCTCTCGCTTGAGGCGCGAAGTTCATTTTTTTTTTGTTGTTTTTTGTCCATTACAGCTCATCAACACTTCTTCAGATAGCGAAAGTTGATTTCGCAAAAACTAGGATACTTAATACACATGTTTTATTTAGGGGTATCGTAGCTAAACTGATGATATTTATGAGATACTAGCGACTCGCCCCGGCTTCGCACGGGTAGCCCCCGGTGAACCCCCCCCCCCCCCCGTCCTACCCCTCCCACTATGTCCTATCTCCTGGTTCTAAGCTACCTCCCTACCAATTTTCAGCCAAATCGGTTCACCCATTCTTGAGTTATAAGTGGTGTAACTAACACGACTTGAAAAAAAAAAAAAAAAAACGTATAAACCTCACGGAGCCCGAGACCTTTCCAACGAATGCAAAACCGTGGAAATCGGTTCGTTCGTTCTGGAGTTATAGCGTCAGGAAGGAAAACCCGACTTATTTTTATTTATGAGATACTATCAATTAAAACATGCGTCTCATTAAGTCTCCCTAGTTCTCGCGAAACAAGCTTTCGCTATCTGAAGAAGTGTTCATGAGCTGTGTTATGGGCAAAAAACACCAAAAAAAAAAACGCGCCACTAGCGAGAGCAACGTCCGGAGCGCAGTCTATGGGCGAATATGATATACATTATACACTACTAGTTATAAATGTGCTTGTTTTAGCTTGCTACGAAGAAGGAGGCTGCGCCCCCCACCAGGCCACCGACGCAATACAACCGCCTGGAGTACGACTGGGGCAAGACCACGGTGGACGGAGAGGAAGGGTACAAATGCTTGGAGTGCGGCCTGTTTTTCAAGTTAGTATACACGTTCATTTATATACAGCAGCAGTACTATTCCAAATCAATACCTATATAAGAGCTTAACCTGACTGACTGACTGATTCATCATCGCCGAGCCGAAACCGTTGGACCTAGCAAGCTGAAACTTGGAGTGTAGGTTCTTTTTATAGCAAAACCACCCACTACGAAGGGATTTCGTTAAATTCAACCCCTAACGAGGTGAAAACCATTGTATGAAAAATCGTATTTCTTGAACTTATAAACTTGAAACTTTTCATAAGTATGCTTCAATACAAATTATAAAAGGGTAAAATATTTTTTCCCCAAAGTACCCTTAAAAGCGGGTGCAATGAAGTGTTAAAGTTTGTATGGGAACTTTTTATCGCGTGGTGCCTTTTGCTTGAAACTTTGTATGGGTACTTAAAATACAGAATAATTAAATACATGTGTTCAAGGATTTTTCAAAATAACCCTTAAAAAAGGGTGACAAAGTATTCGTTTTTTTGTGATGTGAAAAAGTTAAAGCACGGACATTCAGCTAGTAATACCATACAAAAAAACCGGATGTTAAGTATTTGGTACAAAACTAGATGTTAAGTATTCGGTACAAAACTGGATGAGAAGACAAAATCAGTACAATATTCGGTACAAATTCAATCTGTGTAATTTTTGTTATTTTTAGAATGGAATTAAAAAGTTATTAACATATGATTTCTTTAAAAAATTCAAATAAATATATGGACATAGAAAAATAAAAAAAGAATAAATTTATGGTCAGAGCGGTGCGTAACTCAAGCCCGAGTATAATACTTTAATTTTTATAATTGAGTAAAAAAAAAGTTTTTCAGTTTTGTTATCTGCAGATATTTGTTCTGGGTATTTTACATGTATTATTTTTTTTTATTTTTTTTTTGTTCACAACTCGAATAATGAAAAAAACTATGTTTGTAATTTATTGTATTAAGTAAATCAGTTGTCTAGTACCCAAAACACAAGCTCTGCTTAGCTTGGGGCTAGATAATGTTGTGTGAACTATCCAGCATTATTTATTTATTGTAAATGTTCAGGAAATGGTCTGTTCGGCGTCGTCACATCGCGCGGGAGCACAGCGAGGGGCTGGAGTGCGATCATTGCAAGAAGCGCTTCCTCAACAAGACGTCACTCATCATGCATCTAAGGTAAATGTTCAGGAAATGGTCTGTTCGGCGGAGTCACATCGCGTGGGAGCACAGCGAGGGGCTGGAGTGCGATCATTGCAAGAAGCGCTTCCTCAACAAGACGTCGCTCATCATGCATATAAGGTAAATGTTCAGGAAATGGTCTGTTCGGCGGAGTCACATCGCGTGGGAGCACAGCGAGGGGCTGGAGTGCGATCATTCCAAGAAGCGCTTCCTCAACAAGACGTCGCTCATCATGCATCTAAGGTAAATGTTCAGGAAATGGTCTGTTCGGCGGAGTCACATAGCGCGGGCGCACAGCGAGGGGCTGGAGTGCGATCATTGCAAGAAGCGCTTCCTCAACAAGACGTCGCTCATCATGCATCTAAGGTAAATGTTCAGGAAATGGTCTGTTCGGCGGAGTCACATAGCGCGGGCGCACAGCGAGGGGCTGGAGTGCGATCATTGCAAGAAGCGCTTCCTCAACCAGACGTCGCTCATCATGCATCTAAGGTAAATGTTCAGGAAATGGTCTGTTCGGCGGAGTCACATCGCGTGGGAGCACAGCGAGGGGCTGGAGTGCGATCATTGCAAGAAGCTCTTCCTCAACCAGACGTCGCTCATCATGCATCTAAGGTAAATGTTCAGGAAATGGTCTGTTCGGCGGAGTCACATCGCGTGGGAGCACAGCGAGGGGCTGGAGTGCGATCATTGCAAGAAGCTCTTCCTCAACCAGACGTCGCTCATCATGCATCTAAGGTAAATGTTCAGGAAATGGTCTGTTCGGCGGAGTCACATCGCGTGGGAGCACAGCGAGGGGCTGGAGTGCGATCATTGCAAGAAGCTCTTCCTCAACCAGACGTCGCTCATCATGCATCTAAGGTAAATGTTCAGGAAATGGTCTGTTCGGCGGAGTCACATCGCGTGGGAGCACAGCGAGGAGCTGGAGTGCGATCATTGCAAGAAGCTCTTCCTCAACCAGACGTCGCTCATCATGCATCTAAGGTAAATGTTCAGGAAATGGTCTGTTCGGCGGCGTCACAGTAAACACCACCACCTGCGTCGGTACCATCCTTACCTCATTAGTATACCATCTATTCGTACTAAACGTTTCAGTTCTACCTTTATAATGCGAACTGCTAAGGAGTGGAATACACTAACGTCGTCTGTCTTTCCTGTAAACTATAATCTGGGTCTCTTCAAGGCTAGAGTGAATAGGTGCCTTCTAGACCTATGTGCTCCATCTTCGGCCACATCGTCACCTAACAACAGGTGAGATCGTGCTCAAACAAAGGTCTATCATTTTACAAGCTTTTATTTAACTTACAATTGTATGTATGTTCTTCTGAAATCTTGCAACTGGATTTTAAAGCAGTTATAGTCAACCGATTGAGCTGAAATTTGGCATACTTGTCAAGTTCCGATGACAATACAATATGATGGTGACAGCGAGCTGATCTGATGATGGAGACGGAAGGTAGGCAACGGAACTCCTCGATGGATAATAGTAGACAGGCCGTGTTTAAGCTCATTTGACCAGCACAGGGTTACGATCACTAATATTATAAAAGCTTGTAGTGAATTTTTTTTTTGTAAGAAACTTAATTCATTTGCAAAATAATTGTGTCATAATCTGTTCGGTTAGCGGTACAAGGCGACGGGACGCGGGAGGACGCGGGGAGCGGGGTTGTTGGCCAGGGGCGCCCCTCTTCAGGCACTGAGAACGCCCCCGCGCTGCGCCCGCGCTGCGCTGCGTTGGCGGCAGGGGCGCCCCTCTCCAGGCACTGAGAGCGCCCCTGCGCTGCGCCCGCGCCGCGCTGCGTCCGCGCCGCGCTGCGTTGGCGGCAGGGGCGCCCCTCTCCAGGCACTGAGAACGCCCCCGCGCTGCGCCCGCGCCGCGCTGCGTTGGCGGCAGGGGCGCCCCTCTCCAGGCACTGAGAACGCCCCCGCGCTGCGCCCGCGCCGCACTGCGTTGGCGGCAGGGGCGCCCCTCTCCAGGCACTGAGAACGCCCCCGAGCTGCGCCCGCGCCGCGCTGCGTTGGCGGCTGGGGCGCCCCTCTCCAGGCACTGAGAACGCTCCCGCGCTGCGCTGCGATGGCGGCAGGGGCGCCCCTCTCCAGGCACTGAGAGCACCCCCGCGCTGCGCCCGCGCCACGCTGCGTTGGCGGCAGGGGCGCCCCTCTCCAGGCACTGAGAGCGCCCCCGCGCTGCGCCCGCGCCGCGCTGCTTTGGCGGCAGGGGCGCCCCTCTCCAGGCACTGAGAGCGCGCCCGCGCCGCGCTGCGATGGCGGCAGGGCGCTCCTCTCCAGGCACTGAGAGCGCCCCCGCGCTGCGCCCGCGCCGCGCTGCGTTGGCGGCAGGGGCGCCCCTCTTCAGGCACTGAGAGGTGAAGGTGACACATCCACTTAGAGCGAGTACACAACATGTCACAGCTGAGAAACAAGTGGACTATTTAGAAGGTGACACATCCACTTAGAGCGAGTACACAACATGTCACAGCTAAGAAACAAGTGGACTATTTAGAAGGTGACACATCCACTTAGAGCGAGTACACAACATGTCACAGCTAAGAAACAAGTGGACTATTTAGAAGGTGACACATCCACTTAGAGCGAGTACACAACATGTCACAGCTAAGAAACAAGTGGACTATTTAGAAGGTGACACATCCAATTAGAGCGAGTACACAACATGTCACAGCTAAGAAACAAGTGGACTATTTAGAAGGTGACACATCCACTTAGAGCGAGTACACAACATGTCACAGCTAAGAAACAAGTGGACTATTTAGAAGGTGACACATCCAATTAGAGCGAGTACACAACATGTCACAGCTAAGAAACAAGTGGACTATTTAGAAGGTGACACATCCAATTAGAGCGAGTACACAACATGTCACAGCTAAGAAACAAGTGGACTATTTAGAAGGTGACACATCCACTTAGAGTGAGTACACAACATGTCACAGCTAAGAAACAAGTGGACTATTTAGAAGGTGACACATCCACTTAGAGCGAGTACACAACATGTCACAGCTAAGAAACAAGTGGACTATTTAGAAGGTGACACATCCAATTAGAGCGAGTACACAACATGTCACAGCTAAGAAACAAGTGGACTATTTAGAAGGTGACACATCCACTTAGAGCGAGTACACAACATGTCACAGCTAAGAAACAAGTGGACTATTTAGAAGGTGACACATCCACTTAGAGCGAGTACACAACATGTCACAGCTGAGAAACAAGTGGACTATTTAGAAGGTGACACATCCACTTAGAGCGAGTACACAACATGTCACAGCTAAGAAACAAGTGGACTATTTAGAAGGTGACACATCCAATTAGAGCGAGTACACAACATGTCACAGCTAAGAAACAAGTGGACTATTTAGAAGGTGACACATCCACTTAGAGCGAGTACACAACATGTCACAGCTAAGAAACAAGTGGACTATTTAGAAGGTGACACATCCAATTAGAGCGAGTACACAACATGTCACAGCTAAGAAACAAGTGGACTATTTAGAAGGTGACACATCCACTTAGAGCGAGTACACAACATGTCACAGCTAAGAAACAAGTGGACTATTTAGAAGGTGACACATCCACTTAGAGCGAGTACACAACATGTCACAGCTAAGAAACAAGTGGACTATTTAGAAGGTGACACATCCACTTAGAGCGAGTACACAACATGTCACAGCTAAGAAACAAGTGGACTATTTAGAAGGTGACACATCCACTTAGAGCGAGTACACAACATGTCACAGCTGAGAAACAAGTGGACTATTTAGAAGGTGACACATCCACTTAGAGCGAGTACACAACATGTCACAGCTAAGAAACAAGTGGACTATTTAGAAGGTGACACATCCACTTAGAGCGAGTACACAACATGTCATAGCTAAGAAACAAGTGGACTATTTAGAAGGTGACACATCCAATTAGAGCGAGTACACAACATGTCACAGCTAAGAAACAAGTGGACTATTTAGAAGGTGACACATCCACTTAGAGTGAGTACACAACATGTCACAGCTAAGAAACAAGTGGACTATTTAGAAGGTGACACATCCAATTAGAGCGAGTACACAACATGTCACAGCTAAGAAACAAGTGGACTATTTAGAAGGTGACACATCCACTTAGAGCGAGTACACAACATGTCACAGCTAAGAAACAAGTGAACTATTTAGAAGGTGACACATCCACTTAGAGCGAGTACACAACATGTCACAGCTAAGAAACAAGTGGACTATTTAGAAGGTGACACATCCACTTAGAGCGAGTACACAACGTGGTCCCTGCTAAGTAACAAGTGGACTATTTAGAAGGTGACACATACACTTAGAGCGAGTACACAACATGTCACAGCTAAGAAACAAGTGGACTATTTAGAAGGTGACACATACACTTAGAGCGAGTACACAACATGTCACAGCTAAGAAACAAGTGGACTATTTAGAAGGTGACACATCCACTTAGAGCGAGTACACAACGTGGTCCCTGCTAAGTAACAAGTGGACTACTTAGAAGATGAACGGGCACATTGTACAGATGCACACGAGTGTCCGGTGGCTACACGCTACACCAGAGGGCGCTGGCTTCACAATCGTTCATATAAGTCTCAAATAAACTATATTTAATAGTAATTTGTGTTTTAATATATCCTTGCCGTGCAGCCAGACGTCTTCCAAGACATATTGTCGGAGTGTCACATGTGTATGCCAGCCCCGACCGCCGAACAACCAGCCCTGATCCTAAGGGCCACCCCCAAGGCACAGAATATATAGTCATCATCATCAAATTCAAATTCAAAATCTTTATTTCAGGCTTATTGAGAAATGCACTAAACCTAAAAAATAAACATAAATACCTTAGAAACTAACATACACACGAAAACACTGTATTTATAAGTTAATCTAACACACAAATGGTTTCCGACGCGTCGCGGCCCGGGGGATCAGCCGGTCCTTGAACCTTGAATCCTTGAACTTCACCCCTTTTAGCCAGAAGTCAGGGCTCAAGTAGGTCATCACACTTTCCGTAGGGACCCTCACCATAAAATATGAGCTAAAGCTCAAATGACGAGAGTCCTACTTCATGGCCCTCAATTCCACTCCGGCTTTCTTCCTGATGTACTCTACTCCACCACTTCTGCGGCATCATCATCATCATCAGCCTCCAGAATTCCACAGCTGAACAGACCTCGCCCATAGAATGCTATGACTGTCTTCAATATATGGGCTTGAAATACCGGTAAAATGGTAACGTAATCACTGGAAAACAGGTAGCGTTATGAGTACATTATAACCCTAATCAAACAGAAACGTTACGCGTTCTTCGCTAGCTCGCGACGCCACGCCAACCCACGTGGGTTGGCGTGGCGGCAACGTCGCGTCGCACGCGTTGGATGAGGAATCCTCGCCCCGAACTGAAACCTCATGAAAGCGCAGCCCTGGAATTGGCGACGTTAGATGTACACCAATTCTTATGCTGTGCCCTCCTTGGTTGCGCTCTCAGAAGCAGAGGGCCTACCACAGGTTTGTCTAAGTTTTGCATTCGGTATCCCGACTATCGAAGTCCGAGTCGATATTTGTTTTTATGTATGGTTTTAATGAGTTTCTCAACAAGTCCGCTAGGGGCGCTTATCATTTTCTCCATACAAAAACGACATTTCGACTCGCAATTCGGTTTTCGTTATTCCGAGTTGTAACAAATTACAAACTTGTGGTAGACCCTCAGAACATTCTGAGTTTGAACTCTCCATGGTTTTGAAATGAAATGACGTCCACGTAGAGCGAGTACTCTGTCTACGGACGGCATGGACGTTTTGTATACTACGTCCATGACGGACGGCCACTTTGTAGTATTATTTATTCTGTGCGGCCACAGAGAACTTTTTAAGACGGCAACATGAATGATCCGATGAAACTCTTTTTGTTTTGTTTATTTTCTTTCTTTACTTCAATCATTTCACTCTTGCTTGCTTAGGTCTGTGATATGTGATTCATTTCATTTCGTTTTCGTTTTGTCTCGTTCGTCAAGCAGATTGTTTAATTTGTTTAGTTTTGATGGTTTCTAATAAATAATCTCTATTTCCAGTCTAATAATTTTATAAATTTAACATATTTTTTTGCATTTGCATGCATTACAAAGTGTTTTAGCAGGCGCGGCGCGTAGTGAAGTACTGCTTGTAGTATACAAGCAGAAAACAAAGTTAATTTCATGCTTTGTTGTGAATCGCGAAGTCGTCTTCGTCTCATTTTCATCTAGTCACTAAAAGCAGAAGGCATGCTTAGAGTTACACCTGTGTAAACGTGACCGCGTCATCAACAATAGGGTAAGCTATTTTATTACATATTGTATCTTTTCGATGAAGGTTGTTCATTGAATTTAGCTCAACTCATTGTTGATGGTATAAATGTATAATGAGTCGTTGACATAGTACGGGTAAGCGTATTCAATTGCCCAATTGCTCACTGAAAGGTCAGGGCAAGGATCCTGGGTAGGGTTGGCAGATGTCCGGGGCCTACCGGAGTTGCCCCGGAATGGCCAACAACATTACCTGCGGCAGGGCCCAAGCTGAGTCGTTAGTGCCTATATATATGGATATCCTGATGCTGGGTAACAAGAAAAGACTTGACTTGACGAAAGACCGAACTTCTCTTTGCTCAATCAATAAAATTTCACCTATAATAATTTAGTACTTACTATTTTTTTTCGTTTATACAGCCACTTCAAAGAAAATCATGGAGATAGTACAAAACCCTCAAAACGGAACAAGAGATCAAATGAACAACGAAGTATCGTCAACCTCAAGCGAAGACATACACCATCCCGTTATAAAAAAAATATACAAATCGAGATATACAGAAACGACTTCAGACAGTGAATCCCGTGAGCCGAGAAGGCCTATCCAACCCCGCAGCCACTACAAAAGTATGGGCAACATCAACGAAGCACACAAAAGTAGTGTACAGAACAGTATCAGTGAGAAAGACCTTTCACAAAAGAAATATGAATCCCTGCAAATACCGATAGTTGGCTACGAGGTAATGGAGGAGCGTGCCCGGTTCACTATCTACAAGCTAAAAGTTGAAGACGATAAGAGTGATCAGTCGTGGTTAGTATTCCGCCGATACACAGACTTTGTCCGACTGTATTCTCGAATTAAGGCTGAGCTTCCTAACGTAATGCTACCACTGCCTGGGAAACGGTGGTTCCGGGACAACTTCGAGCCTGCATTTCTTGAAGAACGAGTACATGGCCTACAGATCTTTGTTAATGCGATATTAACGAAATTACCCAACCACCCTGTTATAAGAGAGTTCTTCTGTCTCGATGAGCCTCCACAAGTGTTGAGTTACCAGCCGGAGGTCCAAGCCGTTTATGGAGCAATGGAGGACTCGATAAGTACACTTAAAATGCAGTTGAAGCAAAAAGATGTAACGATAACTCATTTGCAGAATCGACTCGCTCAGCTAACAGTGCAGGGTAACTGTCCAAACTGTAGTACTAATGGTAACACCGGTTCAGTAAGTTAAGCTATATGTACATACATATCAACTTTAGCCTTATGTTTAGACACGGACCTATGGTGTAGCAGTCTGTTTCAGAGCATGTTGTCTGCACAAACATCAGTTGCAGCCATCATGCTCTACCCGTCCATATATGGGCTGGTACCATACATTTTATGAGTTACTTGGGAGAGACAACAATGGAACTGACATAGTCGACAATAGGCAAAAGTTCCGAAAAAAAAGAAGAACTACAAAAAAGTGTAGTAGCTAAATACCCATGCTTCGCTATGGTGAAACTATATTATAATCTATGGTACAGTACACTCTACTCATCAGCATTCTGTTAATAATCTGAATTTCATGACAAAAATCGAATTCTAAAAGAATTTCTCCGTCCTCATTATACACACTATCGAATTTTCTAAAGATTGTTTCAGCCAATTGGTCCTGAAAAGGTAACAGAGTTACTTGTAGATGTACACAGTACAGTACAGTTAGTGTGATTGTAACATGGAGTTTTAGTGAAGTTAGTAATTTATTTTCTTTTTTAAAACAGGAAATCGGTATACGTACTTGTCAATGTTGAACAATAAATGTCAACATAACATTTAAAATAGATCATTAATAATCATAATCTCTATGCACTTCTATGGTGGACGGTGGAAACTAAATATTTCCCCAGGATCACCCAGGTGAACAAAGGTGAGCCGTTGTAAAAAATACTTTCGACGGATCACCCAGGTGGTCTCAGGAAGGTGGACAGTGGGTAAGAACTGTATAAAACCCGTATCTCCTACACTATAATCCCATATCAAATGCTTGTCAAAAAAAACACAAACTAAGGGGTTATTCCTGTTAAGGGTTGCCATACGTCTTCAAGACATGTCCGGAAATTTGGTTCTTTGTCCGGAATGCGGGGGAACTCAAAGATGTCTAGAATTTTCACACAAATAAAACAATACAAATGTAGGAAAAAAAATATGAAACAAACATTTTTTTATTAAATAAATAACAGACACTATATACCATGAACAATAATATAGGACTCAGAGGACACTCGCTGAAGCTGCAACGCGGGCCAAGTACCAGCAATCCGAGGATGCACATATTGCCTAATCGCGTCGTGCGCACTTGGAACCGGCTACCAGACTCAGTGATCAGTGCCGCCTCAGTGAATTCTTTCAAAAATAGACTTGACAAACATTGAACAGTGAACTGATAAGGACTAAGATATACACGCATCAGCTCCGAGAGCTGCATGTGGATTATAAATAAATAATAAATCCATGTTACAGTGCCTATTCATGACAATTATATTTTTCATGTTTACATGCATCTTTTCGCGATTTATTAAAGGAAATGACGCGAAAATATAAATAAATAAATAAAAAACAGAATTTTCTGTAATTGTCCGGAATTTTCTATTTTTTTATATGCAAAGAGTTTATTCCCTTTCGTCCTGATTTTAATTTACTGGGAGTGAAGATAATTTCCTTTTAGCTACTCTCCTGAAGGGGCTCAGGATATAGGACACTCTAAAACCAGCTGTCAGCTCTCTTGTAGTGTTATAACCTAGCTGCGCGAAAACTTATCTGGCTCGCTCTAACGCCAAGGCGCCCTATTTATGTCAGCCATACTGGGCCCGTATTCTCAAATCTCTACCAAAAGGTGACGTCACATCTCGTATGACGCTCTTACAAAGTTATGGTTATCAAACAAAGCTATGATTTTCATACAAATTGTTTTCATTCGAGATTTGACATCATCTCGAACGCTCATTTAATCGATACTTTGGCTCATTATTGCCTATACATGTCAATATAATCTTTCATTAGGTTTAGTATCAAAATTGAAACCAACTTTGTACAAATTTTAAGTATTATCATAATTATACATATTGTTAGAATTATAAGTATAATTATAAGTAAAACGGTGCAAAAATATATTATCTTACAAATTAAAACTAGGTAGGTTAAAGTAAAACTTATTGTTCAAGTTATTTAGTAATTAAAATATTGAATTTTACAAATAAAGGTAGGTCTAGACTATATAGTTATGTTAGTCTAGAACAGGCTTTATTATTATTTTGTGCAGTTAGAAAATGTGAAACGCTTATTACAGTATCATTAATATATTTTAATTAGTATTAAATAATTTAAATTGAATTAATGTAATTTTAAAATTAATTATTCTCAATTGAGTGGACCACATCAATAGAATAGTGTTAGATATAGGTAGTTTATTACTGTCGCCGCCGGCAAGTCAGGCGTTGATGGTCGACCGTGATAATGTGTGCTTTTTTGTGTGTGTAGATAATACACACATCAAAAAAGTTTGCGATAACTGTAAAAAAATGATACCTTGAAATATCATACAAACATCTTTAAGGAATTTATTTTTTGTCTAAAAATACATTACAAATGAAGAAAAAAAAACAGTAGGTATGTATTTCTTTTGTTATTGTATAAGATGAAGTCAATAGTTACGCAAGAATAATAAATTTGGATTACTTAACTTAGCATGTGTGAACAAAACAAAAAGATTTAATTTGTTTTATCCTCGATTTCTGAATTGCTTTCCATAGGAATTAATTTAACCTCATTTTATACAGAAAAAAAAACGAAAAAACAATAATAATATAACGTTTTGTTTCTATTATCAATATTTTATTCAAAGAATTATAAAAAAACAATTCGTTACTTGATGACCTCTGTGGCGCGGCAGGCGAAGGTTCGCCTGCGACGCAGTAGGTTGCGGGTTCGATTGCCGCCTCGGAACAAATATTTGTACGATCTGCAGATATTTGTTCAGGGTGTTCTGGGTATTTTCTATGTATAATAAAAATATATATCAATGAAATGTATTGTATTAAGTATATCAGTTATCTAGTACCCATAACACAAGCTCTGCTTAGCTTGGGGTTAGATAATGTTGTGAGAACTGTCCAGCATTATTTATTTATTCAAAGCGCTAGAAATTGTTATAAACTTTTTATGAAATAACTATTACCTATAGGCTGAGTCCCCAAATAGTTAGCAGTTGGACAAGAGTTTGTTTGAGAGGCAGCTTTCAGTGGAGATTAGGATTTAAAATCCCCGATAAAAAGGTTTTTGTTAGAAGTCGGTGCCTATGCATTTAAGTTGAAGTATTCGTATCATGTTTTGTCTATAATGTACCTACATGTTTTCTATGCTCTGAGGCGGGGACTATTGAATATCAGCATTTCTGCAAATCACAAATTTTCTGAAATGACGTTGAGATGTCTGAAAGCGCGATTTTTTCCGAGAGGTTGGTATTATCAGCCATGTTGCTTATTACCAAGGAGGTGAGATGTCAGATGTTACACATGCGACTACTGTAAGCTCAGAATAAGTACCTGTAAGGCTCGCTCGTTTTTTTATGTAATGGCTCGACAAACTGGCATACGGCCCGCGTTGGTAAGCGGTTACCGTCACCTATTGACGTCTGCAACACCAGAGGCATTGGCAATGCGTTGCCTGCCCTGAAGAACTCTTTAAATTTAAATCAATTAGCCGTAATCTTTAATTTGAATAAACTTTCATCCAATTATAACGGCAGCGTATGTCAGAATTTTAATGTATGATATTTGCATTGCTGTGGTATTAATTAGTGGATAAATGTATTATTTAATAATTGTAATCGACAAAGTAATTAAATGTGCCTTATTATAAAAGTCTGTTTATTTATTCCAAGTGCTGTGTCAATCTCCCTAAAATCCGGGAAGCCAAGGTTGTGATTCCCAACCTTGGTTTCCCGGATTTTAGGGAGATTGACTCAGTATGTACAAATAGGGTTGAGTGACCCGTGTCAAACCACAGAATATAGACTCTAACCCAATGCGACGGAGCTCCGACACAGCCATGCCACACTTGTTGGTGCCCCTCGTGCCCAAAGACCTGTGCGAGGGAGGACCTCAACGCCAGAGGGGCAAGTCCGAGTTTACACACACCATCGTAACGGCGAGTGTACGTGTATTGCGTAGTAACTAGCCATTAATCTGTGACGTTTTTGGCACAGATTAATAGCTAGTTATTATGTTATACACGTACGATCGTGTTACGTTCACCGTTACGATGGTGTTTGCAAAACTCAGACTCACCCCTCAGCACAGATAATGCGATTAGGTGGCTACCATTACTCTAAAACTATTTGCTATAATCGAAAATAAGCATCGACACGACAAGAAGGAAGATTGATCAGTAACTGTTTTTTACGACGAGATTTTTCCCAGTAGGTATAAGCCATTCTCCAACTTTACCGTGAATTGAGACTTCCGAGCATCACTCCCCTAAGCTGTAATTTAACTAAACTGTGTCACAGAATATATGACTGTGTTTAGATATAATCCTTTTAAACCCCCGACGAAAAACGAAGGGGTGTTATAAGTTTGAAGTGTCTGTGTATGTGTGTGTGAGTGTCTGTTTGTCCCATCGTAGCTCCCGAACGGCTGAACCGTTTTTTTTTTTTGTTTTTGTTTGAAAGGTGTATTTGTCGGGAGTGTTCTTAGCTTTGTTTGATCAAAATCGGTTCTGCCGTTTCATTGCGTTGGGGTTTTTTTTTATTTTTACAAAATTAATTACTTGCTAGGTAGGTACTTATGATATAACCTAATACCTAATCTTTTCAAATCAAAAAAAGACATTTTGCATAGGTATTAGGAAAAGAGAGGTCCTAGATACTGTTTTTTTCAATCTGCGTTTATTAATGACTGTACAAGCAGATGGCCCACTTATGATAAGCGGTAACCTCTGCCTTTAACAATTCATTACCTCATAGGTCTTACTTAGCTGGCTAGGTAATGCTTACAGCTTAGGGCAAACAACCTACCGACAGGGCCGCGGTAGAATCCAACCGGGACCCCGTGACCCTGTCAAGTGTTAGTGCATCTCTAAACCACTCGTCAGATGGTGAGTGGTTTGATGATGCACTAGCATTAAGGTGAAGGAAGGAATATCGATGGGTTTTTAGTCGGTATGCCGTTGGGTGCTAGCCAACGGAGAGCCCGACAGATCCCCTCAGCTCTCCCCGAGCTGATGCGGACATGCATAATGCATTTTCCCATCAAACAAAAAAAAAGGCAAACAACCTGATATATTCAAGAATCAGGTTATAAGAACCCTTAAATGATGTTGATGAGGTCATTCTTAAATTTTTCACCGGTATAATATAAAATTAGGCCGATTTTTTTATTTATTTTTTTGACAGACCTTTGTTTGACCACGATCTCACCTGTTGGTAAGTGACGGTGATTCAGAAAGACTGTCCCAAGGTAGGACGAGGCAACCTAGTGTTTTTGTGCACGTGGGGGGGGTTCTCAAGCAAAGTTAATCAGCGAGCATAAGCCATGCTCAACTGATGTGCCAGGCAAGTTTCAACTTGTTACTCGATGAGGTAAAATGTGTGACCAGCAGGCATCATCAGACAATACGGGACATTAGGGCTCCCCCGTAGAACGCCACGAATCCACGACGCCCGCCTCCATCCACAGACTCACCGCATCCTTCACAATGCCATTGGACCATCAAGTGAGCGACCGGCCATCAAGTGAGCAACTGATGCTAAATAATGCTAAAATTACAACTTATGTCAGAAATTAGTTTGAGATAAACTAGGGATGAGATCACAAAGTTTTATTGAAATTCATAGTAATGTAAAAAAACAGTTATGACAGCGACCTATATTTCTTAAAATGGCTAATATCTTTACAGCAGGGGTGGAGATAAAAGTATGCAAAAAATGCCTAATAGCTTCACTCATGTTGTGTCAGTGGAGACACAAGTACTTGAAAATCCTCCCGGTTCCACTAGTTGGACCAACCAGTGGAACCAACAGTCCGAAACCGCGATAGCTTACACTTAAACTGTTTAAATTAAAAGAATATTGCACAGAATCTATATTTAAATACAGTTACTAAAAATAAATAATAATAATACGAAAAACAACCTAAAGTTCATTCGAAAATCTAATTAATAATCTAGTATTTACTAAACTAGCTAGGTACATCTAACCCAGAAACTATTACTAAGTTTATCAGTCAACATTATACAATTTTACCATTAGGTATATATTTTTCCAGCCCTCTCGAGACTACACAATATCGTTATTTAGCAAAAATGAGGAATCTAAAAGTCATGTTCATAAACTCGTTTAAGCAGTAAAATTCATTTTATTTATTTCTTTAATTATAATACACAGGCAGCTCTCGGAGCTGATGCGTGTATATCTTAGTCCTTATCAGTGCACTTTAAATGTTTGTCCAGTCTATTGTTGAAAGAATTCACTGAGGGGGCACTGATCACTGATTCTGGTATAACGTATTAAAACTTAAGAAATATTTTCTATACAAGGGCAGAAACGCGCAAACCATCATATAAACTATAAACCCTATTATCGTCAGCCCCATTTCGCCTCTCACTTCACTGTTCTGTTCTGTTCTGTTCTGCGTGGCGACTGTACAACATCCAAGATCCAGCTGGTGTATGCTCATAGTCAGCTTGGGGCTGAGATGGGAATGGGGCACAGATGGCATAATTTGTCACTTCAAAATCCTCTGCTCCAAGAGGTTCTACTGTTGGTGTTGTTACTGCTAGTAGAACCTTGTGGAAGTTTTCTTCCAAGAGGTTCTACTTTAAGGTGAAGTAGAACTGTTTGGAATGACTTTTCTCATGCCTGAGAGAACTTGTCATCTTGAACTCTCCTGCCCAGTTATGTTTTGAAGGGTGACGACTAGCGTTTTAGGCAGGTAGCTTATCTGAAGTGTGAATAAGCATGTGAGCTGTCAAATGACCTTTTTGAATGAATGCCTTATCACACATGTTGCAGACGTAAGGCTTGTCTCCAGTGTGAATATGCATGTGTTGTCTCAAAATACTTGATTGATTGAATGTCTTATCACACCTAAAGCAAACGTAAGGCTTTTCTCCAGTGTGGATACGCATGTGACGTTTCAATACACTTGATTGATTGAATGCCTTATCACACATGTTGCAAGCGTAAGGTGTTTCTCCTGTGTGGATACGCATGTGACGTTTCAATACGCTGGATTGATTGAAAGCCTTTTCGCATGTGTTGCAGGGGTAAGGCTTGTCTCCAGTGTGAATTCGCATGTGCTTTATCATATAGGATTTAGTATTAAATGCCTTATCGCATCCGTTGCAAGCGTAAGGCTTTTCTCCAGTATGAATGAGCACGTGTCGCGTTAAATCAGGTTTACGTGAGAATGCCTTATTGCACATATTGCAGGTGTAAGGCTTTTCTCCACTATGAGTATGTAGGACGTGCTGAGACAATGCCCCTTTGCGTTTGAATGTTTTATCACAACTGTTGCAGGCGTAAGGCTTGTCCTCTTTTACTCCGGTGTGAAATTTCGAGTGCTCTATCATTTCACCTTTTTGAAGGCATTCAGCCTTATCACATCTGTTGCATTTCAAATTATTTTTTCGGTAGAATTCCTTATTGCATATTTTGCAGGCGTTAGGCTTTTTCCCAAAGTGGGTTCTCAAATGTGCTACCAGGCTGTTTTTATTGCCAAAGCTTTTATGGCACACATTACAAAATAAATTGTTAATCTCACCCACGCCGCTCCCTTTGATTGACTGGTCCATTATTTTTAGACTCTCACTAATTTCAAAATCATCTACAAGCGCTTTCTTCTCAATTTCAGTAATTTCTTCATCTTCAGCTGTTATATCCGCTTCCACAACTATTTCTTCTTCAGCTGGTTCCTCTTTCACAACAACTTCTACTTCAGCAAATGTTTCCTCTTTTACAACTACGTGTTCTATAGCTGATGTTTCCTGTTTCATAAATATTTGTACTTCAACAAATGTTTCCTCTTTCACAACATGTTCTTCAGCAGTTATTTCCTCTTCCACAACTTGTTCCTCAGTTGTTTGCTCTTCCACAACCTGTTCTTCAACTGTTTCCTCTTCCACAACTTCCTGTTCTTCACTTATAGTTACTAGAGTTCTTCCAGTGTTTAAGTTATAATCTATAGACATGCGCTGTGTGGGTGTCGCTGAAAAATTATGAATGTTGTCTAGCTTTAGTATACTGAAGGTTGTGTGCGGCACCTGAAACCGAAAACAATTAAGAATGAATACGAGCGAGTCCTTATTTCTCTAGCTAGCTAAATACCAGGAGATTAACTAGGATGGCGCTTGTAACACTATCTATCACTAGCACATCGTGATCTCCCTCATTTGGTTGTGGCTACTGTGGGTTTAGTTTCCACAATTTGAACAGGATATAAAACAGTAAGATGATGGAGATCTGAGTATGAAAATTGGTTGGTCTTTGAAAAAGGGAGACTCAATCAGAAGTTATGACAAAGGAGATTTATTTATTCTGAAAAACATCTAGTGTTTTAAATCCATGTCGCACTGTCATTCATTTTGAAGTATGCGACTATGATATTACATTGGCTATTGGGTATTGGCGTGCAGGTGTCGGTTCTAGTTCGCTGCGGGCCCTGGCGGGCAACTCTCGCCTTCGGCTCGCTCGCAGCTCACATGGTGATCACTGTTCTCTAGTGTTTTAAATCCATGTTGGACTGTCACTCATTTTGAAGTATGAGACACCGATATTATATAGAATATTGTATATTGGCGTGCAGTATTGTTAAAATAAAAGACAAATAATCAAAAATGTAGCTCCAGTGCTGGTTTCCATACTTAACCGCAAAATGTTCTTTATTCTTTTTCTCTGAAACTATAACTTTCCACGTTTCCCCACTCATAAGGGGATTCTCCCTCCCACTCGTCTCCCCAACCCCCATCCCCCTCTCCAGACTTATATTAATGGTCGATTTTGTAAACTTGACTCTCAGAACCTACGAGTATGTGGTACTATAACACCCAGACATGGAAAAAATATTTGCAGGTTGTACAATCATTTGTCCACAGTGGGAGTTGAACCCGCAATCTTTCGCATCTCAGCCAGCTATTCGCCCGACGCGCTACAGAGGTTGTCATCTCAATACATCTTGCCATAAGACCGTTCAGGAGACCACACATGTGAGCTATAATGTTTAAAAAAAAATGTAAGATATTGTCTATACGAAGATGTATAGAGTTATACATCCCGATATATCTTATGCAGAGACAAAGGGAAATATGTATATTACATCACCTGCTGCATGTGCAATACTTTAAGATAATGTAAAGCTAAGCACCCCAGGATGTAATTTGTTACATTAATTTATATTATAGCAGCCTTTAGTGTCTATTGAGTTGCATGCATCTTATTTCCACTTACCTCAATACCTTCGTGAAATGCTTGTCTGATGATTCTATCTGATCTCTGAGCCACGTCGCAAAAAGTACGGTATCTCTGCAGTAGCGAGTAACAAATGTAGCATGCCGTGTTGGGCATCCCAGCTTGTGTATCGAGCTGAAACAAATGGATTATAGCTCTCATGTTGCGTGAAACTGAACATTTCAACACGTAGGAGGTACAGACCTTGGTACTTGCTAGTTTTTCGTATGTTTCTAGGAGGATGTCTTCAATGCGGTACATTCTGATATCGACGGCGAGACAAACTCGGCACACAGAAGTAGACATTCTTGAGAAATTCTAAATGTTCAGTGAATTATAGGAATATTTTTTGGAATCCACACAACTCAACCCCACACGATTCAGACAGGGTCTAGGGAGATGCACATTAATCTTTTTCTTGTTGCTTACTGTGCTTCTGAGAGATTGTTTATAAAAATATGCAATTTCCTCAACTAAAAAAAATCTTTATGTCCTCAAAGATGGCACGCATTCACATATAAAAAAAAAACAATCACTACGCTACGTTACGTAGTACGTATGTAAGGCACTGGGCTGCCACTTGCCAAACGTTAAAAAAAAACCCTCGTACATATATTCAGAAAATTCCGTATTTTGACTTTCAAACCTCGTACATTTATTTTGCATCGTCAACGTACTAAAAGAACTACTGGATTTAGGGCTTTTTACTCAATTAAATAAACTATTGCATGTTTCTACCAAATAAAACATCACTTTGTGTTGTATTTCAATAAATCTTTATTGTAACTCAAGTAAAATAAAAAATAAATAAATGTGTCTATATTATTACGAAAGCAAGGTGACTTAATATTGTCAGGAACATCCGAACATCCTCACTGTCATCGTTTTTTCTGCCGTATATTTTATCTGTTGTCATGCAGCTATACATTTCTTTAGTTGAGTTTCCAGTAAGAGTTGAACCTTTTGCGCTCTCTGCAGCAAAAAGTGTGCCGTTCACTGTTTCCGCCATAGATCTGGATCGGGACTATGTATCTGACTCTCTCTGGAGTCCGGCCAAAGAAAAGACTCCTCCATTTCCTCCCATGGATCCCGTTAAATTAGTATATTTTATTATAGTATATTATGTATTCGAGTTATGTTAGCGAAAATGCTACGTCTATGGTTTCCACAGTTAGCCGGTTTCTTATCGACTCGGTCGCTCCGCGGAAAAAGTGGGGCGCGGTATTGTCACAGCGATAGGTGTGCGTCAACTGTCAAGCTAGCGACCCCCAAATCGAATTCAGGGTTTTCTTCCCGGCCAATAAATAGTGCCTTTAGTTAAATAATTAGTACCTCAATACTTTAGAAGTTATAAGCTAAAGAATGGGGGGTCGCTAGCTTGACGTCACGATAGCGACCCCCACCTGTAACTCAAACAACCACAACACGTACGACTTAGCTTTATATCTAAAAAAATAGTGCCTAATTAGTGCCTAAGACCTGCAAAACCTCAGCAACGAGGCTGCAACAGAATAGAAGATATTTGATATTCTTTCTGAGACTATTGGCTTCATGGCGTCGGGGCTAAGTTTTACTTTACCGACCGTCGATTGGGGTGGGAGTGGGAGGGGAGGGGTAAAACACCCCCTTTGAAGGAAAAGTTGCGGAACCCTCCACTTATCGAAAAAAAAAATAAAGAAGATTTTGAGGTTAAGTATGGAATTTATAAAAAAGGGATCACAACGTGAGCTGCGAGCGAGCCGAAGGAGTTGGGGGAGGAGTGGAAGGCAGAGGGAGACCTCTCCCCTAGTAGAAACTCATAGAAGAAAAAAAAAAAGGTTTTTAGGTTAGGTTAGAACATTATCAGCACGTGAGCTGCGAGCGAGCCGAAGGCGAGCGTGGCCCGGTAGGGCCCGCAGCGAACCAGAACCGACACCTGCACGCCAATACCCAATAGCCTTTGTAATATCCTATCTACCTTAACTTGAACGGCCTGCAGTATTTTAACTATGTATTTATATCTACAGTATTTGAGTATTTTGTGAGGTTTCCGCAACTCCCCACTCACAGGTGGTGTTTTACCACTCGCCACAATTTACTTTATTAGCCATCGATTTAAGGGTGGGGGACCCTTAAATCGATGGCTAGTAAAGTAAATTCCTACATAAACAAGCTCTTTTTTGTATAAATTCCATACTTACTTTGACGACATTTGTGGCGGGGCGGGCGAACGTTCGCCTGCGACGCCGGAGGTTGCGGGTTCGATTCCCGCCTCGGAACAAATATTTTGTGCGATATGCAGATATTTGTTCAGGGTGTTCTGGGTATTTTCTATGTATAATAAAAAATATCTATCTATGTTATTATATTGTATTAAATATATCAGTTATCTAGTACCCATAACACAAGCTCTGCTTAGCTTGGGGCTAGATGATGTTTTTAAACTGTCCAGCATTATTTATTTATTATTTATTTATTTACTTAACCTCAAAATGTTCCTTTTTTTTTCTCGAAAAGTAGGGGGTTCCGCAACTTTTCCTTCAAAGGGGGTGTTTAACCCCACTCCCTCAACCCTCCCCTCCCCCTCCAAAAATCAACGCTCGGTAAAGTAAATTCCTACGTGTGCGTCAAGCTAGCGACCCCCAAATCGAATCCAGGGTTTTCTTCCCGGCCAATAAATAGTGCATAAATAGTGCCAAATAGTGCCTTTAGTTAAATAATTAGTGCCTCAATACTTTAGAAGTTATAAGCTAAAGAATGGGGGGTCGCTAGCTTGACGACACGATAGCGACCCCCACCTGTAACTCAGCAACCGCAGCACGTACGACTTAGATTTATATCTCAAAAAATAGTGCCTAATTAGTTCCTAAGACCTGCAAAACCTCAGCAACGAGGCTGCAACAGAATAGAAGATATTTGATATTCTTTCTGAGACTATTGGCTTCATGGCGTCGGTCTTCGCTGCCCTCACTGCCGCGCCAATAAGGCAACTGACAACATTAATTTCTTCAATTTTGACGTTTTTCTATAGCTCAAAAAATAGTGCCTAATTAGTGCCTAAGACCGGCAAAATCTCAGCTACGAGGCTACGTTTTACCTTTTGGGTAAACCTAAAAAAAAACATTATCAAGTCTGGAACCATCAAGAAATAACTGGAAACTGGAAGTCATTCTCATTTGGGGTCGTAGGTACTTATAATACATTTTCAGCTTCACATGGACATACCCAGGACAAAAACAAAACGTTATACCTATTATATCTAAACAACGTACATTTATTTACAGAAATAATAATACAGCTAGTACAAGTAGGTACATTTAAAATATACAAATGAAACAGTTGTGCTGTCTGAGAACCGTTGCAAACGATCTAAAGGTAGCGCAACTGATCCAAATCACTACCAGACGGAAGCGTCCCAGATGCTAGCTCTTAACACAAGTAAGAATTTTAAATTGTAATTCTTGTTTTTTATTTTTTATGAGTGCTTTTTTTTTTTGTTACTCTATCCTAAATTTTACCATTACTCATCAGTACCGTGAACTAAGATATTATTTAGATCACACTCCCTTGCTCCAACTTTTTAGATACCTATAGCGTAATAAGTAGGTAGAGACCATCATCAAGCAACGCAGGCCTCCGTACCAAAGGAGACCATTCACCGTAAAATTTAAAATTGCAACTGTTTTATACTCTTAGTCTGTGTCCGTGCCTTGGGAATAGTAACAACCATAGAAAATTTAATACTCCTTGGCATGTGCAATCTTACGGTGAACGAGCTCTACCTTGTTATGTAGTTTCTATATATAACAAAGAGTCATGGCGACCGCGTACCTGCGCTGCGACATTCCATAAAAACAATACCCTTGGATAGTATGAGAATAGCCAATGAAATTCCCATCATTACATTTTTTATAAAACTACGTGAAAAAATCAAATAATTTTTCGAAAATATTGATCTGATCTAGTAAAAACAGCCCGGCATCCATTAGAGCATTGTCGATCGATGCATTTGAAATTGACATCCTATGCTTTGCGCTGTCACTGTCATTTTTATAGTTATTCTGTGCTCGGTCAACGCAGCGCAGTGTACGTACAGAACAGACCTACAAGGATCGTTTGGCACGAGGCCGAAATCAGAACTAACGCCGCCATCTTGTAAATCTAATATCAAACTGCACCACAATGGCGGCTACAAGACGTGCCAAATGATCCTTGTAGGTCTGTATAAGTGAAGAAACGTAAACAAAAAAATGTGATATTAGTTTTAAAAATATTTTCAGATTATCGACAATTGTTTTTGTTAAAAATTGCATGCCTTGACAGTTTTGTATAGTATTTAGCCAGAACTCTCAACTCAATGCGTGCGACCTCCTCATTTTCCAACAAAACAAACCAATTTTGGATTGGAATGAATCAGTTCCATGAGAAGTCTTTGCGATTCTAATGTGAGTATTGTACTTCTTTCAATGTAAGTGCCTTGATATGGTAGCTCCTTACGAACAGTGGTAGGTACCTATTTATATTTAAATACCTATATTGGTACACTAACCGAAAACCTACAGCTATCCTGCTAAGTCAATTCCTTAGAAAACCTACCTACAGCCTGGTTACTATCTTTTATCTCCCTACAAACTGGGCTATTATTGGTATTTAATGTAGGAATCATTTATCCATGCTGCTGATATATTTCTGAGATTTGTTACCATGCAATGGTTTATATTAAGTATATCAGTTATCTAGTACCCATAACACAAGCTCTGGCTTAGCTTGGGGCTAGATAATGTTGTGTGAACTTGTCCAGCATTATTTATTTATATGCTAATTTCTGTTTGGGCAGATATTTTAAACTCCACTTTGGGCTATCTAGTATGTGAACATAAGTTTGGGTCAGGCTCATGGTACCTTCTAATGAGTCAGAATAATTGAAAGATAATTTGACAGTAATTTGGATGTAAATTGAAGGATTACATAACTATAATACCTTTATTATATTAGCCTACTCGTTTACAGAAAATGTAGAGTACCTATATTATTATGTCTACAATATCTGAATCGGTCCCCTGGACACTCCAAATCCCATTTGCACTGATGCTATTGCTAGTAGCCGAGTGTATGTATACTCATACTTTTTATGTCCCCCAGGTCTCAGATGGAAGAAATGTACTATGACTAGTAACTAGACAGCAAACATAGATGTTGGCCGAACACACAATGCTGAGAACATTAGTTAACCAAACATGATTATGGCACCAAAATAACTTGCAAAACTTATGATGTATTTTTTCATACCAACCATGTGTACAAGCTGGATCACTTTGGAATACGTGAAAAGTTGCTCAAATGGATAGAGAACTATTTAATAGGCAGAACGTTCCAAGTTCGTGTCCTATCTCAACAGAAGCGGGTGGCAAGCGGGGTACCGCAGGGATCGGTGCTCGCTCCCCAATGGTTCGGCATATTTATCACGGACTTGGTTGATTTGATAGGTTATGAAACTACATTTTTTGCAGAAGATGGTAAGTTTTTTGCAAACCCACTTATGAACTCTGAACAACTACAAGAAGATCTAAACCGTATACAAGACTGATCTAAATGCAATATACTGCACGTAGGCATTAATAATCTCAGAGTCACATATAGCCTGGATGGAAACACCAAAGATCCAGTCAACCTTCAAAAAGATCTAGGGATCAACATTGCATCTCATTTAAAATGGCAGGAGCACATCACGTGTATGGTCAAGAAAGCTAATTCCTTTATCTATGTCATACACAGATCCTTTCAACCAATGACAGTGGATGTCTTCCGCAAGATCTACAAATCTTACATCAGGCCTCTTTTGGAGTCTGGATTTCAAGTGTGGAGCCCGTATTTCCGAAAAGATATTAAGTTACTTGAAAGCAGAGAAAGGCAACCAGGATACCACAGGCTCTACGTCGCAAATCTTATGAAGAGAGATTACATGCCTTAGGCCTTACTACCCTTGAAGAATGACGCCTTCGCGGTGACCTCATAAAGACATATAAAATCCTGACCTACCAATACAACCTGCCAGACCCACATGATAACTTTGTGAAGAAAGAAAGATCATCTCGTGGCCACCAATTTAAACTGGGTCGAGATCCTGCCAACACACATGTTGCACATCACTTCTTCAATAACAGAGTGGTCCACCATTGGAACATACTACCAGACGATGTTGTTTCTGCTGAGTCTGTACCTACCTAATGCATTCAAAAACAAGCTCCACAAACCAGCTACGAAAGGACAATTCAGAATTTTAAAAAAGTGACTTAAAATTGGACATTCCACACAGTTTTGATGTAGACATATCAGCGAAAGCTGCTCGTCTATAAATAAATAAATGTTATTGTTTATTTAATCAAATGAATACAAATAAAAATGTTTTTATTTACAAATACCTAATAATGGCTACCTATATGATAACATTACAATGGGCTCCGCACTAGGACAAGCATGTATCGCGGATACCCGGACTAAGATTGTCAAAAAAAGTTTAGTAAATGACCAATGTGTATGATACCTGCATGCATGCAACATTCAACACAGTGTTAAGCAGATAAGTAGGTAGTTAGGATGATACCTACTTACTAATAAAACAATAATACATATACAAATGTTTTTATTTACAAATAATAGAGGCTATATGATAACATTACAATGGGCTCCGCACTAGGACAAGCCTGTATCGCGGATACCCGGATTAAGATTGACCAAAAAAGTTTTAGTAAATGACCAATGTGTATGATACTTACATCCTTGCACGCTTGCAACAATCAACGCAGTCTTAAGCAGATTGGTAGGTAGTTAGGAAGATACTTACTAAAAAGCGGCTAAGTGCGAGTCAGACTCGCCCATGAAGGGTTCCGTAGCAGCAAGTAACATAATATAAAAGTTCCTGGATGGATTACGATTTATGACGTATTAAAAAAAATCTACTTGCTAGATCTCGTTCAAACCAATTTTGGTTGGAAGTTTACATAGTAACGTACATCATGTATTTTTTTAGTTAAATAATTCTCTTATTTTAGAAGTTATGGGGGAGGGACACACTTTGGATGTGCCTCACGCGCAAACTATTCAGTTTAGAAAAAAAAAAATTAGAAACATCAATATCATTTTTGAAGACCTATCCATAGATACCCCACACGTATGGGTTTGATGTTTTTAGTTTAAGTTCTAAGTATGGGGAACCCCAAAAATAAGAAACTACTTACTAGATCTCGTTCAAAACAATTTTGAGTGGAAGTTTACATAGTAATGTACATCATATATTTTTTTTACTTTTATCATTCTCTTATTTTAGTAGTTACGGGGGGGGGGGGGGGGGGGGGGGGGGCACTCTTTTTACCACTTTGGAAATGACTCTCGCGCAAACTATTCAGTTTAGAAAAAAAAAAGCTTTGCTTAGCTTGATGCTAGTTTTTTTTTTAATTTATTTATAATACACAGGCAGCTCTCGGAGCTGATGCGTGTATATCTTAGTCCTTATCAGTGCACGTTAAATGTTTGTCAAGTCTATTTTTGAAAGAATTCACTGAGGGGGCACTGATCACTGAGTCTGGTAGCCGGTTCCAAGTGCGCACGACGCGATTAGGCAATATGTGCATCCTCGGGTTGCTGGTACTTGGCCCGCGTTGCAGCTTCAGCGAGTGTCCTCTGAGTCCTATATTATTGTTGTTGTATATAGTGTCTGTGATAAATCTGGTATACTGTAGTGGTTGTTTAGGATCTTGTAGGTCTCTATTAGGTCTCCACGCTCTCTACGTTGCTGAAGGGTAGTTAATCCAATGTTGTGTGAACTGTCCAGCATTATTTATTTATTTATTTAAACATTTCAAACAATATGAGATTAAGGTCCGGGTGTCATGGAGAATTGGTCAAGGTTGGTCATCTTGCTGGTGTGTATCATGGAGAATTGGTTCAGGTTGGTCATCTTGCTGGTGTGCGTCATGGAGAGTTGGTTCAGGTTGGTCATATTGCTGGTGTGCGTCATGGAGAATTGGTTTAGCTTGGTCATCTTGCTTGTGGGTGTCACGGAGAATAGGTTCAGGGTGATCATCTTGCTGGTGGGTATCAGAAAAGATAGGCTGTTTTTTTTCTTATTCTTCGGGCTCGCAACCACCACGGCTGACACACTTTATCTTGGACAGTGACCTCTCGTGGTCTTAAAAAATCCCATATGTATGACATTAAGTAATTGTTCTTGAATTAGTGTTGGATTATCACGTAGGACGACAAAGCTCGGTCTCCTCAATATGGACCGTCCACACACAGGCAATACACTAGGGTGTGACCAAGTGGACGAGTTACACTTGCCGTCTGAGTTAGCCCACTTGTACTTATTTGCGAAACAGCAAGGGCGCAGCATACCCGGCAAATGTAGTCAGTTTCTGTTATCTACAAAATAATTTTACTGGTTAGCAAAATATTCAGATGTCAGCCAGCTACTCGCCTGCCATGCGTAAACATTATAACAACATAGAAACAGATAACTAGGTAGACCATGGGTACACCTTGATTTTCTGAATAATATTGGAAAATTGTAGGTAGGTACTTACAATTTGAGAAGAAACCCATTGAGCAAATGGAGATTATATTTGTACTTTCTTCGAATACAAGGCTTCCCACATCTTGTCTAAACATATTTCACAATTTATACAATGCAGAGATCCTGCCATTATCCGAGAATAAACGATGAAATGCTCCGTAATTAATGTTTTTAGTTTGTAAGTATTATAGAAAAAATAATCACTACGTTTTACCGCCACTTATTGCTCTGATGCCGCACAGGCTGTAAATCACCTACGAAAACGTAGTATTCTTTTTTCTACTATTACGACTACGACCACAGATCACGGTACTGCCGTAATCGGTGCAGACCATGGACTTAGTATACAAGTCCATGGTGCAGCCAAGGATGAATGTAATGAATGAATTTATCATGCTTATGTCGGCATAATAAATTCAGCCAAAAATATAAAAAAAAAAATTACTTCTTAAAAATCTATAAAAGTGGCTTAGCACGGATACGTATTCTGCAAACCTGAAAGTTTTAAAAAATAATTTGATTTTTTTACGTAGTGTTGAACAAAAACTGGTGATGGACAACCATTAAGATAATCTCAAAGTACCTGATCAGCAGTGGTGTACTCTATGTCGAATTTTGGGTACACCAATGTTCGTCGTTTCGCCACCATCCTTTCTCTATGTTATGTAGGCACATGAGACTTCATCTTTGTCTCAGGGTGCAGTGCAATGCCACCTAGGGCGCGTTCTAGGTGGACGTGACCTGTGAGGTAATGCATTGTTAAAAGGCAGAGGGTACCGCTTAACATCAGGTGGGCTATCTGCTTGTTCCATCATCAGTTCAAATTAAAAACAGCACATATAAAATTCAAGTATTTTGTATTTTTTTAATCATATAATAAGAGTTTACAATACCTTCCTAATCTTATGCCTAATTACTTTAAGAATATCGTCATGCACTTATTAATTACTATACTAGTGTCTGCCTGCGGCTTCACACGAGCGGAACCGGCCTATCAATCCAGAGGCCAGACATGACAAACTCAGACATATTTAACAAGACAGTCGCCAACATCACGCCAAGATGCGACCAGAGGGCTTAGTACAGGCACGTTCACGTTTGTAATTTGGAACTTGGTTTCTTTAGTCATTGTTTGGAACCACTCGGAATAACGAAAACAGAATTGCGAGTCGTTTTTGTATGCAGAAAATGAAAAGCGCCCCTAGCGGGCTTGTTGAGAAACTCATTAAAACCATACAAATATCGACTCGCAATTCGATAGACGGGATACCGAATGCAAAACTTAACAAGCCTGTACTAGGCCCTCTGTTTAAACCGCAGAATGACAGACGCAAAACATGGAGGCCCCACAGGGCTAAGCCCAGAGTCGGAGACCGTAGTCCTTGCGGGAAGCTTCCAGGGCGATGGGCCACATGCCTGACGCCCTTACCTTCAGCTCCCATGAACACAGGGAGCCACAGACTGGTAGTTCTGCTAAATTGACAGACCCTAGAGGAAAATGTACAGACCGTTCACTGTAAGATGTCCCCTGCGTTACAGTCCAACACCCGTTTTCACTAACGACGATCAAGGAGTCGCCTAACTAAGCAAAGCACACTCTTGGCAATTCCCTAACAAAAAAAAATCCTTTCACCAACCGATTTTCACTTGTTGAATCATACAATAAAAATGCCTAAATTTTTGACAATGAGCGGTTTTCACAGCTGTTTCACATCATGCTTATAATAGATGGCGCCAGCTCTGTGCTTAACTGTCAAAATAAAGTGAAATGTCAAAGTCAACAACATAGCGATATATTTTTATGGTATTTTGTCACTATCACCACAGATAAAATAATACTATACTAGTACTATCACATAAAAACACAGACAATGCATTTGTTAATTTTGGCAACCACATTTGAGTCAGCGCCATCTATCGAGCCAAATCGAACTACTTTTTTTAAAATTCTAGAATGAAAAGCCCGCATTGTCTATGATTTTGTTGTCAGCTTTAGCGATTTAGGCGTCGCCTAGGTTTAGTGAAAACGGGTGACAATCTGTCTGTCAGTTGAGGTGAGTTGCCTAACATTACGCCACGCATAATCGATGTCATAACTTTAGGCAGCGACTAACGTCGTAGTCATCAACTGAAGGTTGGTGAAATGTTTTTTTGCTTTATGCAATTCCTTAATATTTAGGCATCCGATTTAGGCGTCGCCTAGGTTTAGAAACGGGTGTTAGTCTGCGTCCCCTGCCTTGGGAATAGTGCCAACCATATAACAAACAAGTACTCCACGGCAGGGGACATCTTCTGGAGTTCAACTTTATGTCTACAATCCCATATAGGCCTAACTTTTACATTCGTTATCCCGATTCACGACTGGGGCTTTTCATTTTGGAAAAAAATAAACAGTAGTTGTTACAACTGGCTCAATAGATGGCTCTGACTCACAATCCACTATCAAATATAAACAGTGGTTGTTACAACTGGCTCAATAGATGGCTCTGACTCACAATCCACTATCAAATATAAACAGTAGTTGTTACAACTGGCTCAATAGATGGCTCTGACTCACAATCCACTGTCAAATATAAACAGTAGTTGTTACAACTGGCTCAATAGATGGCTTTGACTCACAATCCACTATCAAATATAAAAAGTGGTTGTTACAACTGGCTCAATAGATGGCTCTGACTCACAATCCACTATCAAATATAAACAGTGGTTGTTACAACTCGCTCAATAGATGGCTCTGAGTCACAATCCACTATCAAATATAAACAGTAGTTGTTACAACTGGCACTGAGTCACAATCCACTATCACATATAAACAGTAGTTGTTACAACTGGCTCAAAAGATGGCTCTGACTCACAATCCACTATCAAATATAAACAGTGGTTGTTACAACTCGCTCAATAGATGGCTCTTGAATCACAATCCACTATCAAATATAAACAGTAGTTGTTACAACTGGCTCTGAGTCACAATCCACTATCACATATAAACAGTAGTTGTTACAACTGGCTCAAAAGATGGCTCTGACTCACAATCCACTATCAAATATAAACAGTAGTTGTTACAACTGGCTCAATAGATGGGTCTGACTCACAATCCACTATCAAATATAAACAGTGGTTGTTACAACTGGCTCAATAGATGGCTCTGAGTCACAATCCACTATCAAATATAAACAGTAGTTGTTACAACTGGCTCTGACACACAATCCACTATCAAAAAATCTTAGCTGGTTTATTTTTGTTGTTTGTAAAAGTCACTATCTCACAAAGCCAAACTTTCTTCTGACAGTTGATACACAGTGCAGCGCCATCTAATTTCAACAAAGAACGCATGTTCCGGGACGGCCGTGATATACCTTCATCTTCATACAAACATTTATCCCTCAGCGGAAACCGAACTTGCAACCTCTCGCATCTTAGCTGGCGCCGCCGCGTCACAGAGGTCGTAACTTGAGTTACATACAGAAATGTTACCCACAGACCATATATCAATATAGACACCGCAAGTGCACCTACTTTACATGTAACTTTGCCTGTCCGAAAGCTTGAGCAATGCACCTATTAGCAAACCTCAAATCAGTTCGCTTTCGGCCGTCTTCGTGATAGTATATCGATGTTAAAGAAAAATGCCTAATTGCGCCATAGTGAACTGTAAAAATTCATCGAAATCAGCTAACCGTGTGAATAAAAAAAAATGCTGGACAGTTCACACAACTTTATCTAGCCCCAAGCTAAGCAGAGCTTGTGTTATGGGTACTAGATAACATTACAAAGATAGATATTTTTTATTATACATAGAAAATACCCAGAACACCCTGAACATATATCTGCAAATCGTACAAATATTTGTTCCGAGGCGGAAATCGAACCCGCAACCTTCTGCGTCGCAGGCGAACCTTCACCCGCCCCGCCACTGAGGTCGAATGGAGATATTTCGTAACAAAGTAGGTGCAAAATAAAACGACACGCTTGGTTTCCAACTTTACGTGTTTGCGGTGTCTATCTTGATATATGGTCTCTGGTCTTACCGTTAAAATTCAATTCAAAATGGCCGCAAGCCTGTTTCAGTCCGAGTCATCCCTCCCATACTGAACCGTATTTGACTTAAGCTGATGAAATATCATAAACAAGTCTGACGTCGGCGCGAGCGCACCTTTCCCCACCCACGTCTTAAGCGTCCTACAGACGTCGTCAGTCTTCAACCGAGCCGACAGCTTGATAGCTTTGTCCAACTTGGATCTATCGAAGAACATCTTAGTGCTATTAATGTCGAGATCGGTGAGCAGCGGCGGGTTGGGCCCTATAACGCTGTCCACGTACGCCTCGTCGTAGTGCGCGTGCGTGTAGTCTATCCCGTTGCTGAGCAGCGTGGGGCCGGGGCAGTACTCCGGGGGATGGGACAGATGGTCGGCGTGCGCGGTCCAGGCGGGGTCGGCGATGCGCAGCAAGGAGGCGACGTGCTTGCCGTGTAGCTGTGCGTTCTCGTACCCAGCGTAGCCGAGCCCTGAGACACAAGTGTAGGGTGCTATAGCTTAAGTAAGTGTAAGTGCTATAGCTTCAACCAGTTTCAACGAACATTTAAATATGAGGCTTGAAGGCGAGCGCACGCTCTGACACTGTGTTTTTGTGTAAAAAATAATATAAAAATGCCCATTAGAGTTTTGTTAAATTTAGTTGATGACTTCACTAACTCAAATCTCCCTCCGAGATACAGTTTAAAACTAGTTCGGAGTGGTAGGGCGAATCTAAATCTGCCACCAATTACCTACTAACAGCTACCTTTGCAGTGTAGATTAAACATAATGTTATTTTCAAATATTTCTGCCTAGAAACCTGCCTATAAATAGATAAATGCATTAGAATAGTGATTTGATTTGTTGCCTACCTAATTTTATCTATTTTAATGAGGCACTTTAGAGGCAGCTAAGCAGTGTTTAGTTAGTTAGTTTGTTAAGTTAGTAATTAGTGGTATGTATAAGTTTTTTCTATAGAAATAAATATTTGATTTTATTTGATTTGAAATAAATAATAAGTTATCAAATGTTTCAAAAATTAAAACAAGTAAGAAGTAAGTCTAAAATTGTATTTCAATTTTACAAACAACCGTGTTTTGTTCCTGAGTACTAAACAAGTAAAAAACTAATGTGGATGCTCTCACATGCGGCGCGAAATTCAACGTTTTTGGTGTTTTTTGCTCATTACAGCTCATCAACACTTCTTCAGATAGCAAAAGTTGAGTTCGCGAGAACTAGGAGACTTAACAGACATGTTTTAATTGATAGTATCTCATAAATATCACCAGTATAGCTACGATAGATACACCTAAACAAAAAAAAACTGTAAAAATGAGTTTAGGACGCTATGTTAAAATTTTGGAGTCGTTTCGTTACATGCTCACTCACTATCAGTAAAGGTTACAAACTTGATGTTAATACAGTAATTACTTGAGGATTCTAAATAAATTATAGACTAGAAACACGATTCGCGAAACTTTTCTCGACAGCTTTATTTTTTGAAATTGGCTCTTCTAAAGCCCTTTTTAGGTCCCTCCTTCGACTAGAGAAAGTATTAAGCATATTTTTTTATACTATTCAGTAGGTAATCACATTACTTACATTAATATAAGATAATTTATTTTTATATTTGCTACTTTAGAAGCTAAACGAAGTTTTATCATTTGTCGCTTACGTCAGTTACTTCCGAGCGGCAAAAATCTATACCTTACCTTTTCCCGAGTTCAAGTGAGCAATAGCGCTGTCACTGTCTGTCTTACAGCTATTGTTTTCTTGCTAGACTCCGCCCATTCGGTATTTTGACATATCGCCTTAATGGGCAAAAAAAAACAAAAAATAATAATTTCGCGCCTCTTTCGAATGCATCCAAAAACCTTCTCAAGTTCTCGACCTTCGAGTTATAATTTTACTTCATTGCAGAAAATAATAGCTAATAATAGCCTGCCCAATGGCTGGCTGGGTCCCAAGACTGGCTGGAGCCCTAGGCTGGCTGGACGCCTAGGCTGGATGGGCCCCTAGGCTGGCTGGGCCCCTAGGCTGGCTGAACCCCTAGGCTGGCTGGGCCCCTAGGCTGGCTGGACCCCTAGGCTGGCTGGGTCCCTAGGCTAGCTGGACCCCTAGGCTGGCTGGACCCCTAGGCGTGTTCACACTCACCTGCGGCACACGACTTGAGGAGTGTAGAGGAGAGCGCAGAGACCAGCGCCACGGGCGCGCCCGGCGGAGTGCACAGGTAGAAGGAGGCGCCCTCTCTGTGCGCTCACGTGTTCACACTCACCTGCGACACACGACTTGAGGAGTGTAGAGGAGAGCGCGGAGACCAGCGCCACGGGCGCGCCCGGCGGAGTGCACAGGTAGAAGGAGGCGCCCTCTCTGTGCGCTCACGTGTTCACACTCACCTGCGACACACGACTTGAGGAGTGTAGAGGAGAGCGCGGAGACCAGCGCCACGGGCGCGCCCGGCGGAGTGCACAGGTAGAAGGAGGCGCCCTCTCTGTGCGCGCTCACGAACTGAATGCTGAGATAGAACAGGTCGCCTCGAGTTATCGATTGTACCTGAAAAATAAAACAACACATCTACACTAATCAGGGGTCAGTGCTATCTGCCACACTGTTTCTGCTGCACATTAACGATCTGCTAATGCCCGGTATCATTGGGTATGCAGACGACAGCACAGTTGTGGAGAGATATGTTTCCACTGCCCGAGCTAGGCAGATTGAAATTCAGGGGCTAACAGATGAGATGCTGCAGCGTCTGAATTTGACTCTCATGGCTGTATCCGACTGGGGTGATGCCAATCTAGTTAAGTACAATGTCTCTAAAACGCAGGCTTGTCTCTTCTCGGCGAAAAAAAGTCCGTTTCTCCAGGTTCCTCTATTCCGAGATGTACCTGTAGCTATAGGAGATCACCTCGAGCTCTTAGGTGTTTCACTTACGCCTACTCTCAACTTTGGCTCCTACATCGAGTCTATGGCAAAAATACCTGCCATGAAGCTAGGCATCCTGAATAAGGTAAAGCGTTACTTCACGCCAGGACAGCTTCTTAGTCTATATAAAGCACAAGTCCGGGCTGGTATTGGTTTCTATTATACATAGAAAATACCCAGAACACCCTGAACAAATATCTGCGATTGCACAAATATTTGTTCCGAGGCGGGAATCGAACCCGCAACCTCCTACGTCGCAGGCCAAGCTTCGCCCGCCGCGCCACAGATAAATACTAAAATACTATATTCCTACAATAGTGCAACTATTTGTAGTTCAATCAATGGAACTCTTAATTGAACTACTCAAACTAGTGAGTGCCAGTAGTTCAATTAAAATATTTAATTTAACTAATGAGACTAAAAAATCTCAGTTATTGAACTACTGAGAGTAGACCGGCGGAAGGAGGTCCATTGAGGCTCTGCCTACCCCTTCGTTGAATAATGTGATAGTTAAGTCTCCTGTATTTCTTGTAATCTGCCTTTCCGGGCATTGAGCAAGAGTTTTGTGCTTCTTTCGTGCTTGACATGAATGGTATACGCCCAGCGGCATATCCACGACTCTAATTCAGTACCTACATATTATTTTAGATTAGGGTTCCCAAAGTTATATTGTCTACATTATCTAGCATTATTAAGTTATATTGTCTACATTATCTAGCATTATTAAGTTATATTGTCTACATTATCTAGCATTATTAAGTTATATTGTCTACATTATCTAGCATTATTAAGTTATATTGTCTACATTATCTAGCATTATTAAGTTATATTGTCTACATTATCTAGCATTATTAAGTTATATTGTCTACATTATCTAGCATTATTAAGTTATATTGTCTACATTATCTAGCATTATTAAGTTATATTGTCTACATTATCTAGCATTATTAAGTTATATTGTCTACATTATCTAGCATTATTAAGTTATATTGTCTACATTATCTAGCATTATTAAGTTATATTGTCTACATTATCTAGCATTATTAAGTTATATTGTCTACATTATCTAGCATTATTAAGTTATATTGTCTACATTATCTAGCATTATTAAGTTATATTGTCTACATTATCTAGCATTATTAAGTTATATTGTCTACATTATCTAGCATTATTAAGTTATATTGTCTACATTATCTAGCATTATTAAGTTATATTGTCTACATTATCTAGCATTATTAAGTTATATTGTCTACATTATCTAGCATTATTAAGTTATATTGTCTACATTATCTAGCATTATTAAGTTATATTGTCTACATTATCTAGCATTATTAAGTTATATTGTCTACATTATCTAGCATTATTAAGTTATATTGTCTACATTATCTAGCATTATTAAGTTATATTGTCTACATTATCTAGCATTATTAAGTTATATTGTCTACATTATCTAGCATTATTAAGTTATATTGTCTACATTATCTAGCATTATTAAGTTATATTGTCTACATTATCTAGCATTATTAAGTTATATTGTCTACATTATCTAGCATTATTAAGTTATATTGTCTACATTATCTAGCATTATTAAGTTATATTGTCTACATTATCTAGCATTATTAAGTTATATTGTCTACATTATCTAGCATTATTAAGTTATATTGTCTACATTATCTAGCATTATTAAGTTATATTGTCTACATTATCTAGCATTATTAAGTTATATTGTCTACATTATCTAGCATTATTAAGCTCTGCTTAGCATGGGAATACTATAACTAATAAAATAGGAATACTAATAACTATTAAAATGCGAAAGTGTGTCTGAATACACGCCCCCATTTTTTTTCTGGGTCTCTTACCGCCCCCCTTTAGGCCTGCAGCGCCCACAAGAGGGCGTTATCGCCCACTTTGGGAACCCCTGTTTTAGATACTAGATGAGGTCTTGAGGGGCTCTCCTCTTTACCTTCTTTTCATGAGACTGTTTGCTGTATGTATGTAAATCAATAATATTACCTTGGGGCTCTTGTTCCTGTGCGTGCCATTCCTCAAAGCAGCCAGCACTCTCTGGGGCAATGACCTCACCAGCTCTGTCACCGGGACCTCTGCCGAGGGGCCCAAAAGCCGTATCACGTGCCACTTGCGACTCTGTGAGGCCAGGCCTGCAATTACGAACATTCGGAATTAGTGATAACATAAAATCTATATATCTATATATAGATAAAAGAAAGTCGTGTTAGTTACACTATTTATAACTCAAAAACGGCTGAACCGATTTGGCTGAAAATTGGTGGGGAGGTAGCTTAGAACTAGGAGACGGACATGGGGGGAGGGTAGGAAGGGGGGCTGTTTGTCATCCTGAAACTACACGTGCGGGGCGAGTCGCTAGTAATAATTAAATTAAAGCTAGGTTCATATTGTTGTGTCGGGGTGTGTTGGGGCGCCTCTGTTGTGTCGCGGAGTGTGCATACTGTGTGTTGTGTTGTGGCGCAATATGGCGCATTATCAGATCATTCATCGTGGGAGAGCTGTAGAATAGAATATTAATTATTGCACAAAACAATGTACACAGGCGAACTTAATGCTAAGAAGCATTCTCTACCAGCTAACCAACGTGTATTGTGGATACATTTATGTAGGTGGTGCACAAAACGTATATGGAGAAGAAAAAGTACTTTATGTAGGAATAGGAGTTGTGGTGTGAATACGTGTTTTAAAATGGATTCATCTGATACTGGCAGAGTAATCTCTATTGCCGTACTAACTCGATAAGGTATTCGTATGATTGGATGGTCCGGTCGGCTGGGGAGCACTAGTCAGCGCGCCCCAGGTGGGCGCCTGGCGCGCCTCGGCCCGCTATGATTCGAAAAGTATTTCTATATATCTATAAGTTCATCGGACATTTTTATAAAGTAGAATTGAACCAACAAAATTAAATATCTAGTTGCGCGGTTACGCGTCCTTGAACACCATACATAGTCAGATCACGGACCATATATCAAGACACTGGGAACTCGTCTATTTGTATGAAACCAAGCGGGCCGTTTTATGAAACCTACTTTTCTACGAAATATCAACCGAAATATCAAACAATTTTTACGGTTCACTAGGCATTTTACTATTAACAATGCATTACCACACACACAGGTCATGTTTACCTAGGACGCGCCCTATGTGGCATTGCACTGCGCCCGCCACCCTGAGACAAAGATGAAAGTCTCATGTGCCTGTAGCAGCAACCACATACCCTTCAAACCAGAACCTAGCAATGCAAGCACTACTGCTTTGCGGCAGAAATAGGTACGGTGGTAGTTCTTCCCCATATGAACTCTTTCACAAAAAAGCTGTACTACTAACAATAACAACTGCTGTTACTTGGCCCGCATTGCAGCTTCAACGAGTGTCCTCTGAGCCCTATATTATTTTTCATGGTAGTACCTATATAGTGTCTGATAAATCTGGTATACCTTCAAGAGCCTAGGTCTTGGGAGACCTTCAAGATCCTCTCTGGGCACACTTACAATTTACCTGAATTTCATGAAATCTTAGCTGAGTCAGTCGTGGGAAGCAATGGCGGCGATGAGCTCACCACTTGTCACGTCTATATTCCACGATGGTGCAACCCACTGTGAAAAGAGGCTTATTGTGGCTCTGCCTACCCCTTCGGGGAAAATGGCGTGTGTCTATGTATATTTTAAAAGAAAACTCAATGCCGTTGAGAGGGCATAGTTGTAAAATATCCCGTGGACCATCCAACACAAACACTGCACACCTTAGTAACAGAGTGGTCCATAATTGGAATGATTTACCTGAAGATGTTGTTACTGCCACATCAATAAACGCTTTCAAGAACAAATTGTATAACTGGTTGCGAACAAACAAACTGTTAACAATTAAAGACATTAAAGTGTAATCAGTGCAGCGAGTGGAACTAAGACATTTCAACACTCTGAAATAGGCACATCAGTGAAAGCTAAGTCTTTAATTTTAATTGGTAATAATATACTGTAGTGGCTGTTTAGGATCTTGTAGGTCTCTATTAGATCTCCACGCTCTCTACGTTGCTGTTGTTGAGTTGTCAGAAGCAAGTCCACATTTTTGGAATACATACATTTCAGTCTTAGACGTCCTAATATTTCGTCGATATCTTCTAGATGCATGTTCCGGGCCGAGTGCTGGCACAGCACTTCAGCTACGCTGCTCGCAACCATCGGCAGGCGACTGCTCTGTACAGCTTTTGTCACCTGCTTCCAATTCACACCAAACTCGGGGATCACATCGATGCAGCAAGCGTTCAGGGGCATTTTCGCGATGACTCTTACAAGCTCGCTTAACTCTGAAATGGTATTGTGGTGTTGAACTTAGACATATATTACTACTGCAGAGAGGGCGAATGACGTGATGAAATGACTACTTTTCGGTGTCAAAATTGGATGCGAGTCACCAACAATCACCAGTCTATAACTTAGTTTGCACGCGATCTCGGTGGTGTTCGGACAAAATTGTTTTTTTGTAGATTGTCAGCATCTTGATATAAGTTACTAGCACTTTTTGGGTCAGAGTGGACATAGGGGGCGCTGAGGGAAAAAAGACTTAGTTTTTTTTTTTTATTTCTAATTCTTCTTTCCTCAGCGCCCCCTTATGTCCACTCCAACCGTAGCCCTGAAAAGGGCCTTGTAATCGATGGTAAAAGAACTAGTGTTTACGCATTCACTCGAATATGTACTTACTTTTACTTTTGTTCGCCTGCATGTTGTTACGATGGCTAGCCATTCTTGTACACAGACAAATACTGGACTACTTCTTGTAGCTACGTATTTCTATTCCACACTTGCAGTAATTTGTAATCTTTTTTCGTACGATTTCGAGAACAAACTGTTAAATTACAATAGTACTTGAAAGCTTAATTACAAATTTACAGTATAATCATATTTACTTTCGTGGTTTTTCAGAAAATAACATGAAAATCAATGAAAATAAACAAACAAAATTAATTTGCCCTAGCCGTTGGTTTGGTTGAACTTTGAAATTTCAAATAAAATTTTTTTTTTTTGTTCGGCGAAGTTTGGTCTATCCGAATCATGGACGTAGTATACAAAAGCACAGACTACTAGGATGGTACAAAAGTCCATGATCCGGATAATGTACAACCACAGATAAAATAATACTATACTAGTAGTACAATTTCCATGAGTACAACCAAGGAATGCACAGCCGGGGAATTTGCAACCATAGAAAGGGCAGCCCGCTAATTCGTGTACAAAGTCAAAGTCCAAGTTTCGTGTGGAAATCCATGGTTAAATTCTTAAATCAACCTGAGAATGTTGCGTACTTACCGTGCTACTATTAAACGCGGAATATCCGTCGATTAGACTCATTCAATCGAATTTGAAAAAAGTCTTTGCCACCTACTGAATACACGCCAAAAATAACAGTTTTTAGTTTGTCTGTTTTTCTGTGCGATTGTTTGCGGCAATCTCCAAAATGCCTGAACCAATTCCGATGCAGTTTTCAGAGGTGTATTGAGATAAGCTGGAATTGAATTTTAGTTCATGTTTCATTTACATCTATTGACATATAAAAAAGATAAAATGTAAATTAGGGGCGACCAGTATCCGGTATTCATTATGCAGATATCAGGAATCTATACAATATAAGATGGTAAGTAGCCTGACGGCATGACTCTTGTTCCGTAAGAGATGAGTAGACCTGTGTGGGACGCTTCATGAGTTGATACCCTTGCGCCACCTCATCTGCCAGTTAGGGCTGGTGCATCGGCAGATTCAGCTGAGGATCTCAAAACATCATCATCATCATTTCATTTATTCTCTTAAAAATATGGTTATTACAATGTTCTTTAAGTATAAATATTTAGTTTCACATAATTTTACTAGTTACTGCTAGCGTGCAAATATTTAGTAGGTATACAAATTTAAAAATGAAAACAATATAATTATGTCAATAGGTAATAGGTATCAAATTAATCAATTATTTATTACATTTTATGTCACATTCATGTTTTATAACATAATATATCATAACATTCGCATTTTCAGCCTTTTGGGGTTGAGACTCTGAGTCCGTGAAGTATTTTCAAAATTCAACCACTTACAACGCAACCATGTATCGGCACAGATTAAATAATAGTTATCGGGTCATGTTATAAGTGGGGATCACTACAGATTATTTACACATTGAGAGTATCTCACTGGAAATTAAATTATTTGCAACTTTCCCTGAAATAAATTTCACGGAAATCTTATTCCGTCCTACTTATCTCCCCCATACGGAGCAGTTGTTAGCAAATTTGAGGTCTGACTAAAATTGCGCAAATTTTATGGGTTGAATTATTGTTCCAGCAGATGGATCTGGTTCAGACTGGGAAACGTGGACAAAATACGGTTCTTTGTCAAGTTCAGAGTAAGTTTATAAAACTATTACAAATTACAAAAAAAAAAAAAAAAAAAATTAATTATTTTCTGATGGGTCTACAAAAACATTTTTGATTGATGTATACCGGAGCCAAGTGTGGCAGTGGTAATTACCATTTTGTCGGTGGAAGACTGCTCAGGATCGTGCGCAGAACGTTTATTGGGCCGTTTAATGTCGCATCAGCATCCAGTGAGTAAGGTGGGATGACGGGGTCGTAACCCATGGTTGGGAAACTAACCACAACCATGAGATTACGCTAAGCACAAAATGGCCACACTGTTATATTAACCCAACCAACAGCTTCTTAGGGCAAAACAACACGTAAACCTAGAGGGCAAGAAATTTCAATAAAAACACAATAATTCTCCAACGAGCTTATTCCTCTATCACTTCCCAAACGCCGAAAAAAACGGACCAAATCTTCCTGATAATAACATACAATGTCAGTGACGTTTTCATTCTACGCACTCCATCATGACAACATGTACAAGCTCGACTAAGTTCAATTCATGTGAGTGTAAACGAAGCATAGGTTATGCCATATTATCCTTGGCCCCAAATTCCAAGGTTGTACTATCCACGGCTGTGCATTAGATTATGATTAGATTGTACAACCATGGAAAACGCAACCATGAAATGTACAGCACGATAATTGGAAGCATGTTGGATGCCTTTTCTAGTGTTGAAGTGTATTCCAAGTCCTTCTTCTGAGATTCCAAGGGTGTACATAAGATTGTGTATTCCTTGGTTGCCGTTGTGCTTTCTTGTTTATTGTTGACCTTCTTCTGCGTTTTGTCTCGGATTAAGAATTATACCTCCATGAGTTTTGTTCTTTCTTGTTTAATAGATAAGTAGTTAGACCATAAGGTTGACCTTCTTCCATGGACGTACTACGCATGACTGGACCGTAGATCTAGTTTCAGTGTAGCGAAAATTCTACGTCTATGGACTGGATGGCACAAAATTACTTTCGGTAACGACATCGAGCAACGCAGGCCTCCGTACGGTAACGATTGCTCGCTACGCTACTCAGAAGTCGAAAGGCATTGCAAAACCTGTCATAGGCCCTCTGCTCTGACCATGAAGCTATATCATGGCTCTGACACTGACGACCTAAGTATAAAAAACCGACCAAGTGCGAGTCGGACTCGCGCACGAAGGGTTCCGTACCATTATCTATAAAAACGGCAAAAAAAAACACGTTTGTTGTATGGGAGCCCCCTTAAATACTAATTTTATTCGGTTTTTTGGTATTTGTTGTTTAATATCATCTGTGAAAATTTAAACTGTCTGACTATCTCGGTTCATGAGATACAGCTTGGTGACAGACGGAGGCGGACAGACAGACAGACGGACAGCCGAGCCATAGTAATAGGGTCCCGTTTTAACCTTCGGGTACGGAAACCTAAAAAGGATGGCTAGTAGGTACATGCCAGAGCAGTTCACACTTTGATTAGTACCTATAAGTCACTTTAAGTGCTAGTGTGAATGCGAGTGTTTAGTGATTAGTGCATAGCATACAAAACGTGTATGCAGTGCACCGTATTTACTCCATGCTCCGGTACGGGCTGATCTGAGTTGAAGTCACACATCATAAACTCTGTTTTTGTTCTACCGATGCGCACTCTCTTTAACACAAGTAACTTTCTCCATTCTTCTATTTCTTGTTCAGATATGAGTACCATGCAGTCTGCATATAGAAGGTTCCACGGTGAAGGGTTTTGATACTTAGCGGTCAGGTAATCCATAACAATGTTGAATAGTAGGGGGCTCAGCGCACTGCCCTGATGCATACCAACCTCAAGATTGAAGCTATCAGATTCCGCGGCTGGGCCTTTCACGCATGTTTTAATGTCATTATACAATATCCATGATTAGTCTGATGTAGCATTCAGGAACTTGACTTCATATTAATGACCGCGGTACTCGATCAAAGGCTTTCTCCAGATCTATGGAGAATGAAGACTAGCCACAGATTTTTATGAGATTTAAATATCAAGTTTTACGTAGGTACATAATGTCTATGACTACTGAGATTTCTTATCCCACTAATATCATAAATGTTACTCAATTACGACGAAACGGCTGAACCGATTTTGATGAAATTTTGTACACAGATAGATTATAACCTGGATTGAGCTATAGGCTACCTATTTTTATTATGGTAAAACTTCAGCGATGCCACGGGCGGACATTAGTTGTATATTTAAAAATAAAGTGATGAAGGGGAATAGGAAGCTATGAGGCCCCCATGAGGCCACGGCCACGGCCCATGACGTCACGATCACGGGTTACAAAAAGGGACAAAGGTTCTAAAAAGATAATATCAAAGGCACATGTTCAATCCATGTATTTATTAATTTATAAAAATTACAAGCTCTAAGTAGGTACCTACTCTATCTTCAGGTGGAATGTTTCGAATGAGGCGCGAAATTATGATTTTATTGTTTTTTGCTCATCACAGCTTATCAACACTTCTTGAGATAGCGAAACCTGATTTTCCGGAAACTAGGAGACCTAACACATGGTTTGATTGAAAGTGTCTCATAAATATCATTAGTATAGACGAGTTTCAATTAACACAAAAATCACTGTAAAAATCGTTGAATGACTTTCGTAGTTAAACTAATGATATTTCTATTTATATTTATTTAGTAGCAAAACCAACAGCTATTTATAAATACATAAAATAACAGAGTTAAAAAACAAAGAGCCAATTACAGGTTTTCACGATATTTAGGAGACTATCAAATAAAACATGTGTGTTAGTTCTCTTAGTTTCCGCAAAATCATGTTTCGCTATCTCAAGATGTGTTGATTAGCTGTGATTAACAAAAAACACAATCAAATATGAATTTCGCGCCAGAATCGGAACGTTGCAGCTTAAAGTATAATAAATGAATAATGTAGTAAAGTAAAATAAAAATTACAATAACTAAACTGCAAAAATAACATCAACCTTAAATGTAATGAGCTTAATAAAACATTGCAATTTTCCTTTTCACGGCGCATTCAAGACAAGCTTCAATGCTATTGTAACAAGGTTTTTATTTATACAACTTGTATTTACGGTTCAAGCATATGGACCACCTGATGTTAAGCGGTACCCTCTGCCTATGAACAGTGCATTATCACATAGATCACGTCCACCTAGGACGCGCCCTATCTGGCATTGCACCGCGCCCGCCACCCTGAGACATAGAGATGAAAAGTCTCATGTGCCTGTAACTTCACCGGCAACCATACCCGGAACACAGCAATGCGAGCACTACTGCTTTGCGGTAGAAATTGGTATGGTGGTAGTACTTCCCCGGACGAACTCTTTCACAAAAAAGCTCTACTGCTACTAAAACTGGTTATTTTGTAAGGGTTCACACGTGTAGCACACATACGAATGTTGTCAGATACAGAAATACAGATATGCTCAGTCTTAATCAATGTACAGACGGCATAGGTAATTGGTTACCCTCGCTCGCGTCACAGACTAAATAATAGTTACTACGTAACCAAGTAAATGCATAAGTAAAATGTACACATCGCAATGGGAGCATAATTTTTGTTTTCTTCCTCTTAAATATAGCTTAATGCTAAAAACACAACTTATGAGATAAAAAGTACATAAAAAAACGGGGTGTGGCTGTATCGAGGACACAGCCGTGTGTTTTACGTGAATACTTCTACGTGACGGGTAATAGTATGTCATAATCATTTTTGAACACTTAGGTTGTTGATTCGCTCAGACGCCTTCATTCTTTTACGATCCCGGCATCGCTTCTGGCCCTGTTAGTATAGTATTATTTTATCTGTGACTCTGTCATATTACGTTTTAAAGGTATAAAAAATGTATTGCTCTTGAGAATTCCTTTCCAACCGTATACAATCTTTATATTTTGATTTGGCTGTTTGGCGAGTATAGACAGACATTGCATTTTTTTTTTTTAACTTTTTCGCCATATATGTATATTCATTTAAACTATTTCACACGAATGTTTTGTACACGCAATCGATAGATCTTGGCGAGAGCTGACGACCGAAACTCAAACGAAGGTTGTAGCTTCTGGGAGTCAAAATTTATACTAAACGGAAATTATATGTCGCAGCGAAACGACCTCAAAATGGCGGAGCTTCCCCCTCCGTCCCGCGATGCGTCCTCACTCAACGTGACGAATTCTTTGATCTTTTGAGCTATCGAGTGGTGTAATTAAATAGATGTAGATAGATATGTAACTACAACACACAACTGTATCCCAAAAATCAGTTTTCTGAATTGCCTCCCACTATGGAAGCAAATTATTATTATTATTATTATTAATTTATAGACGAGCAGCTTTCGCTGATGTGTCTACGTCACAGTATTAGAATTTAAAATTTAGTCGAAATATTGTCACTTAGTTATGGTAGAATTAATTATAGACGTATTCACGTCAAAAAATTATTAATTTAGTTTCGAATTCAATCTTTAAACACACTGGGTGTTATGTTCAAGCAAATAAATATATCTTTATCTTTATCTGGGTGTAACCTATTAGCTTTTCCGTCTGTACCTAATAAAATGTTTAGTTTATTTATACTTTTCTTAGTTGTGTTGAATGAGCGGCGCTCACTTCATACATCAATAACAGCTAATTACTGTTAGGCTGGATCATATCTTTAATACTAATATATTACAATCGTTTTCTTGCTCTCTTACTTCATATATTATATTTTTTACTGCGCTTGAACTTGTATTAATTTTAGATGGTTTTAGAATATTAGGTTTACTTTTTGGTGTTTCAAACACTTCGTCAACTTTTGACGATTTCTTTGCATTGGGTTTACTTTTCGGTGTTTCAACCACTACCTCAACATTCGACGATTTCTTCGTATTGGGTTTACTTTGTGGTGGTGGTGTTACAACCACTTCATCAACATTTGACGACTTCTTTGTATTGGGTTTACTTTTTGGTGTTACAACCTCTTCATCAACATTTGACGATGTCTTCGTATTGGGTTTACTTTTTGGTGTTTCAATCACTTCGTAAACATTTGGCGATTTCTTCTTAGGACTGAACTGACCCATCTTGGTTTTAACGATCTCCTTGCGTTTAGTATTTTTAATATTCTTTTTTGCAGTTTCCTGTGTTGTTTCAGTAGTCCCTATGAACTGCTTGTACGAGTCATTGAATGACGGTGACTGTAAGCCCGCACTAGACCTAGGTGAAGCTTTAGGAGACTCAAATTGTTTATTTTCTTTAGAAGTCACCGTCTTATGGTCATTATCTTTAGAAGTCACCGTCTTATTGTCATTTTCATCCTTTTTGGATTTAGGATGCAGATTATCTGAATCAGTTTTATCAACCTTTTTCTTTTTAACGTCAACTGATACTCTCGTTTCACTCTTTCGTTTTAACCGAGCCGATGTTCGCTTATATTCCAACGCATCTGCAATTTGATCATCGGTAATGCTTTTGCTGATCAGGGGTGCTTCCTTATCGTGATCTTCGTCGTAACTGTTTAAGAGAGCCTGAATTTTCAGCGCAGAATCAAACAGCTTTTGTAAATGAGTGGTGGTAACCTTTCCCGCATCGTTAGTTATGTTGTGCATGAGTTTTTTGAACTTTAAATAGAGGTCATCGTCTGGCTCTTTTTGGATCAAAACGTCAAATGCGTTTTTTACTACCTTTTTACTCGTCAAACAGTGAGAAAACTCTTTTGGTATTTCATACTCGGGGCAGGTGTGTCCAAAGTGTTCTTTGTAATAGTGTATTTGTATCCCGGTAGCCAGCACCTTGGAGCTGACTTGCGACGGACACAAGTACGTCTTGTTGGCTTCGTTTCTCGGAGACACGTAGTTGCATTGATAAAACTTTTGTGTTCGCAAATGGTTCAGGGTCAAGTATTTTATCCTCACTTGAGACTCCATTCTTTGTTTCCAAATATTAAATTCTGCAACAAGTTAATAAAATTAAATAATGTTTTCACTGAAAAATATTTATTTAATTACACGCTTTTCTATAATTAGTAATCGGAACTGTGAGCTGATCAAAATGAGCCCAAATACTGGCAGGCTACTATTAAATGAGCCCAAATACTGGCAGGCTACTATTAAATGAGCCCAAATACTGGCAGGCTACTATTAAATGAGCCCAAATTCTAGCAGGCTACTATTAAATGAGCCCAAATACTGGCAGGCTACTATTAAATGATCCCAAATACTGGCAGGCTACTATTAAATGAGCCCAAATAATAAATAATAAATAAATAATACTGGACAGGTCACACAACATTATCTAGCCCCAAGCTAAGCAGAGCTTGTATTATGGGTACTAGATAACTGATATACTTGATACAATATATTACATAGATAGATATTTTTTATTATACATAGAAAACACTCAGAACACCCTGAACAAATATCTGCGATCGCACAAATATTTGTTCCGAGGCGGGAATCGAACCCGCAACCTCCTGCGTCGCAGGCCAAGTTTCGCCCGCCGCGCCACAGAGGTCGTCTGATACTGGCTGCCATTATACTGGCAGGCTACTATTAATCATTAAGGAGTTCTATTTTCCACCTTTTTTCTCATCATGAGATCATCTCGCTGTCACCATAATATATCTATATTATATTGTCATCAGAACTTGACAGGTTTGCCATAAATTAGATCAAACAAATTAGACCAAAGTTGATTCTTACAGCATCTCCGTGTCACAATTAAAACTGTCTATGAACCTGCTCTAAACTACATTTAGTGTATTTCCCTTAAAATCTGTATTAAGGATTCCTATTCGATTGCAGCGCCTCTCTAGAGACGTGTGGCGATAAAACCTAACTAAACTTCCACACGTTCGCTGCTGGAAAACACACACTTATGTGTTTTAAGCAATACGTTTTGTATTGAAAATTAAATTCGCAGCGAATGTGTTAAGAAATACAAACGGTTTGCTAAAAAACTACATTACAATCATTTTTTGATGTGCGTCAATAACATAACAAGCAGATGCCCCACCTGGTAACCTCTGCCTCTAACAATGTATACGTCACAAGTCACGTCCACTTGGGACGTGCTCTACGTGGCATTGCACTGCGCCCACCACCCTGCCTGACACATAAATATGAAAAGTCTCATGTGCCTGTAATTTCACCGCCACCTTCAAACCAAAAAACAGCAATGAGAGCACTACTGCTTTGCAGCAGAAATAGTTATGGTGGTAATACTTCCCTGGACAAACTCTTTCACAAAAAAGCTCTACTACTAATAAAACATTGTGGGAACAAATGATTATGACAACACAAAATGGTAGCTGACTCTTACAGGCCTGTAATATCAATAGCAGTTACATCTATTAATGACAGTTTACCCATTTTCTTTCAATGTACTTAGTGAAGTGTTCCCAGCGATTTAGTGAAGTGTTCCCAGCAATTTAGTGAAGTGTTCCCAGCAATTTAGCGAAGTGTTCCCAGCAATTTAGTGAAGTGTTCCCAGCGATTTAGTGAAGTGTTCCCAGAAATTTAGCGAAGTGTTCCCAGCGATTTAGTGAAGTGTTCCCAGCGATTTAGTGAAGTGTTTCCAGCAATTTAGTGAAGTGTTCCCAGCAATTTAGTGAAGTGTTTCGAGCAATTTAGTGAAGTGTTTCGAGCAATTTAGTGAAGTGTTCCCAGCAATTTAGTGAAGTGTTCCCAGCAATTTAGTGAAGTGTTCCAAGCAATTTAGTGAAGTGTTCCCAGCAATTTAGTGAAGTGTTCCCAGCAATTTAGTGAAGTGTTCCCAGCAATTTAGCCAATTTCAGGTAATAACAAATTCAAGTGATATAAGTATTTTGTGAACAATATAGGTATTTTTCAATACAAGCTTTTATAAAGTTAGTGACCGTGTGCTGATCACAATGAGCCTAAACACGGCCAGTCTACTATTATCCCTCAAGGAGTTCCGTTGTTCTCCATCCGTCTCCATCAGTACTACCACCATGCCTATTTCTGCCGCAAAGCAGTAGTGCTTGCATTGCTGTGTTCCGGTTTGAAGGGTATGGGTGCGGGTGAAATTACAGGCACATGAGACTTTTCATCTTTATGTCTCAGGGTGGCGGGCGCAGTGCAATGCCACATAGGGCGCGTCCTAGGTGGACGTGACCTATGTGAGAATGCACTGTTCATAGGCAGAGGTTACCGCTTAACATCAGGTGGGTCATCTGCTTGTTCCGTCATTTAAGTAGTATAAAAAATAAAAACATCAGATCAGCTCGCTGTCACCATAATATTACATAGCCATCGGAATTTAACAGGTATGCAAAATATCATCTCAATTGGTTGAGGATAACTGCTTTAAAACTAATACTGTGACGTAGACACATCAGCGAAAGCTGCTCGTCTATAAATTAATAATAATAATAATAATAATAAATAATAATAATAATAATAATTTTCAGGGCGATAGTCTGAGTCCTTTGTGGTTTTGCCTAGCACTGAATCCTCTCAGCACTCTACTGAAGGATTCAGGTCTAGGCTATCGACTTCGAAGAGAGGGTGAGCTCATTTCTCACCTTCTGTACATGGATGACCTCAAGCTTTTTGCACCAAAAAAACCGGAGCTGGTAGCGTTGTTGAATATCACACAGGTATTCAGCAACGCTATCAGTATGGAGTTTGGTGTAGATAAGTGTGCGGTCATGCAGGTACAGCGGGGGAAAGTTGTAAATTCCACGAACTTGCAGCTTTCTGAGACAATGTCACTCAGATCTCTCTCCGAAGTCGAAACCTACAAATACCTTGGTATGTCGGAGTCGTTAGGCATGGTAGATAGGGACATAAAGCAGTCGGTGAAGGAGCGTTTCTTTTGCCGCTTGACAAAAGTACTTAACAGTCTTTTGTCGGGTGGCAACAAGGTTCGCGCGTTTAACGGCTGGGTTATGCCTCTGCTCATATACACCTTCGGCATATTAAGGTGGACACAGACAGAGTTAGATGCCCTGGATTGTAGAGTTCGTCAACTATTAACGACCCATCGCATGCGACACCCTCGTTCGTCGGTTATGAGAATGTACATCCCGCGGAAGGATGGAGGTCGAGGCTTTTTAAATGCCAAGACTCTCCACAACCGCGAGGTGTGCAATCTCAGGGAGTACTTCCTCCATGCCGAGTACGGGATGCATCACGATGTCGTTGCAGTTGATAAGAACTTTACCCCGCTCTCCTTAGCAAAAGAGAACTGGCGTAAACTATCAGCCCTGAGCACTCAGGAACGCAAGACCATATGGGAGAGCAAGGAACTGCACGGGCGGTTTTACAAGGCCCTCACAGGGCCCGATGTAGATCTGCTCGCTTCAGTAAACTGGTTACGTTTCGGTGACCTCTTTGGGGAAACCGAGGGTTTTGTCTGTGCGATTATGGATGAGGTCATCAAGACGAACAACTATCGAAAGTACATCATGAAGGATGGGACGGTTGATATCTGTAGAGCATGTCACCGTCCCGGAGAATCCCTCAGGCATGTGCTTTCGGGTTGTTCGCATCTTGCTAACTCTGAGTATCTGCACAGACACAACCAAGTAGCCAGGATCATTCACCAGCAACTTGCCCTCCGATACGACCTTGTGGGACCTGAGGTGCCGTACTATAAGTACGTGCCTCAGCCGGTTCTTGAAAATGGCCGTGCCACGCTCTACTGGGACCGGTCTATCATCACGGATAGGACTATTGTTGCCAATAAGCCTGATATCGTGCTGGTGGACCGGTCGGAACGCCGGGCGATACTTGTTGATGTCACTATCCCGCATGATGCTAATCTCGTGAAGGCCGAGAAAGACAAGTTAAGCAAGTACCTTGACTTGGCTCACGAGATTACCGCCATGTGGGATGTGGATTCAACGATTATCGTCCCGATAGTCGTTTCAGTGAATGGACTGATTGCGAAGAGCTTCGACCAGTACCTTAAGAAGCTCTCGCTAAATAGTTGGATCAAGGGTCAGATTCAGAAGGCGGTACTCCTGGACTCGGCACGTATAGTCAGGAGGTTCCTCTCTCTGCAGCCCTAGCCCCCGACCGTTTGGGCCTCGCTCCGCGGTCGGTGGTTCCCCGTTTTGATTTATATTTTTTACTATAATGTTTTTTACTATTTATTTTTTGTAGATAGTATTCCTTTATAGTGAAAAATATATTTTTTTACGAGATTTTTAATAAATGAGTGTTATAATAATAAAATTCAGTTGCTAGATTTCACCAGGACAAACATACATGTATTGCAAGTTAAATAAACATACATACATAGACACACGCGCCTTTTTCCCCGAAAGGGTAGGTAGAGCCTCAAATGGGCCACTGTTCACTGTAGGTTGCACCATCGCGGGAAATAGAATTGACAAGTGGTGAGCTCATCGCCGCCATTGCTTCCCACGGCTGACTCTGCTAACACTTTCTTCCAGTAATATCACATTCCTTAAATAAGCTAGCAGCCAGGACAAATCTTATACCAACGAATCTTACAAACAAGTCCTGGTAATCCTTTAGTCGGCTTTTACAACATCCTTGGGAGGAGATGGAGAGGCCTATTCTTGGTTCGCCAACAATAAAAGCTTGTAAAAATGAAGTAACAAAGTACCTTCTTGAGTTTTGAAGAACATGCTATCAACATTATTGTGGTGTGAGTGAGACACATGACTGTTCATCGCTCCGACACTCAGGAACTGTTCATCGCATCCCAAACAGAAGAATGTGTTAGCTCTTTCGACTTCCGGAGCCGAGCTGCACTTGTGCAGTGAGTCCACTTGTTGTTTGCACTTAGTGCACGTCTCCACGCGCACAGGCTTTATCATGTTGGGGGAATCTGGTGATCTGGAAGTAATGCAGCACAATTTAGATTTGACTTGTCTTCTTCTTCTTTTTATGGCGAGTTCAGCGGACCACAGTTTTTGTCAATTTGTGCCGAGTTTGCCAATGACAGGTGATTAACTTGACATAAAACCAAAAAAGTGCTGGGAGTCTGAGGAAAGATAAAGGTCTAGAGGGAGAATCGTACGTGATTAAGTAACACAAATTGATTCACACTTGATTTGACTTGCCTCAATAATGACAACTCTCAACTAGTGAGTGAGAGGGCATGTAACTATTGTAAGTCTGTATGCCACTGTGAGTCAATGTTTTCTTGGACTTGACACAGAACACCCCCTATTATACCCACACTGAATCACATCAGTAGTAGTAGAGCTTTTTTGTGAAAGAGTTCGTCCGGGGTAAAACTACCACCATACCTATTTCTGCCGCAAAGCAGTAGTGCTCACATTGCTGTGTTCCGGTTTGAAGGGTAAGGGTGCCGGTGAAATTACAGGCACATGAGACTTTTCATCTTTATGTCTCAGGGTGGCGGACGCAGTGCAATGCCACATAGGGCGCGTCCTAGGTGGACGTGACCTGTGAAGTAATGCATTGTTCATAGGCAGAGGTTACCGCTTAACATCAGGTGGGCCATCTTCTTGGTCAAGTAGCATACAAAAAAAAAAAAAAACATCAGTGTGGGTATAGCCACCCTCAATAGGGGGTATTAAGAGGGGGGAGGTTTCACAGGAGAGATCTGAGCATTTCCACCATAAAGTTCCTAATTTTTTGTTGTTTTTAGTACTATTTACACATTTTATTTTTCAAGATACTTTGATTAAAATCTACTAGACTTATTTTAGCTTGGCATAGACAACAACATAGTGTTTTTAAGACGCAAGTCCCTTAAATGCCCCCAGCCTTAGTTCATCACTTTAACTTACACTTTATTCCCTAGAGTATCTACACAGTGCTTCTTCTGTATGTGTTTGTATGCTTGGAAGTACATGGAGAACACTTTGAAACATTTAGGGCACACGAAATGAATTTTATTGGTTGTATCTCCAATATTAGGACACTCAGTAATTTCACTTTGTTCCGTGTCCACATCGCCTTTTTTCAACTGTAACCTTTTGCTGACACGCGATGTCGGGACAGGAGCCGTAGTAGCGGGATTAGGCGTCGCTGTCGGACGAGAAGCGGGCAAAGTGCCCGCTTCTGAGTCTTTAGCCACCGATGTAGCAATCTCGCTGTGTTTTGCATTTCTATGAGAACGAAGCGCTTGTAACGTCTGGAATTTCAAATTGCACGCTTCGCACGAGATATCCCGTTTTTCTTTATTCGCTGGGGTTTTGGAACCCATTATAGATGTTGCAATAACACTTTTCTAAGTCAAAAACAATTGTAGTAAATCCTACATATTTGCCTCGGAATTGGCGGGGCCCAGAACTGGCACACAGACAAACAGACTTACTACTACTTACTAGGTACGTAGGCATAGAAAAAATAAATTAGCTGGCAGTCCCTGATAGTATAGAAAGGAAAGGAATGGTGTAGAGCAAATGAACGAAAGAGATACTACGTGTAGAGTAGGGATGAGCAAAAAATATCGTTATATCAGAATATCGATATTTTTTCATAAAATTATCGATTTATATCAACGATATTTTGAATCCGACCATATATCGATATTCGCTAATTATTTTAGAATAATTTTTTTTAAAGTCTCCTTCATTTCTTGTAATCTGCCTTTCCGGACATTGAGCAAGAGTTTTGTGCTTCTTTCATGCTTGACATGATTGGTATAGGTACATACGTGTTGAAATGAGGATGGTTTCGGACTCTTTGTCAAGTGTTTATTAAAAGTAATTTTGAATCGAATGTCAATCGAGAAAGTTTTTAGAATGAAAACTGTCAATTCTTTTCTCTGATAAACTTTTGTGTTACAAAGAAAATAAAATATCTTTTATTTTCCTGCTATTTGCTTATACACTGCACTCTGCTATATAATGGAGATAGCCGGTCTCTATTAGGTTATGGACGATGCAAGAGGCGATAGCAGTACCTATCGAGAAAAACACAACGATGTCACATGAAACGGTAATTTCGGGCAGTAGCAGCTTGCCATCCATAGAAAAACTAGATGGTAATACTAACTACAGCACATGGAAGTTCATGATGGAATTGTACTTAGTTCATGATGATCTCTAGGATGGTACACGATGGTATCACCACAAGAGAAGGATACACAAGGTATAAAAAGAGACCAGAGAGCCCGAGCTAAGATTTGCCTAATGGTCAAACCCCATTGTCTGGTCCATGTTCGTAAGGCAAAAACAGCCAAGGAAGTATGGGAAGCTTTGAGGGTAGCATTTGAGGACAAAGGGCTAATTAACTGTTGTAGGTTACTTTCAAAGATGGTAAGCATGAAGTTGGAGTAATTCCCATCAGTTAGGGAATATGTCACATCTGTGATGATGGTATCTCAGGAACTTCAAGACCTAGGAAAGGAGGTTGACGATGAACTGTGGCTGCCTTACTGCTTCAAGGCCTTACCATAGAGTTCCAACCAATGAGACTAGCCATAGAAAATAGTAACGTTGTTCCGACTATGTAAAAATGAAGCTTTTTCAAATGGAGGATACCTATTCGGCAAGCACAAGTGCAAGTCAGTCGACTTCAGCACTATTGTCAAACAAGCATAAGGGTAAGAGTACACTGAGAAACACCAAAAGGAAGATAAAGTGTTTTATTTGTGATGGACCACACAAAGCACCGGAATGTCCAGACAATACGAAGCAGAGAAAGGAAGCCATGCAAGCTTGTGCATTCGGCACGACGGTGAAAACAAATTAAGATGACTGGATCATCGACTCCGGAGCGTCGGCACATATGTCGAATCGTAGAGCTTAGTTTAAAGACTTGAAGGACAGTCCGAAACCTTTGAATGTGACATGTGCAGATGGTAATAAGGTATTGGGTGAAAGAGAAGGTACGGTAGTATGTGAGTCAATAGGTTTGACTATCAGCAATGTTACGTATGTTCCTAATTTAGTATCAAATCTACTGAGTGTGTATGAGATTGCTAAAAAGGGACATGTGATAGTGTTCACACAAAAAGGTTGCGATATCTTCAAGAGTGATGAATGTGAGGTTAAAGGTAAGGCTGTTATGAAAGGTGTGCAAGAATGTGGCATATATAAAATCAAATACTGTTCACAGGGTTCTGCACTTAGTACATCAGCAATTAAAGGAGACGAGTTGATGCTGTGGCATCGACGGATGGGACACCTTGGTATTAAAAACCCCAAAATTCTAAGAGTTATGATGGCAACAGGGGTAAGTTTTCCCAATGCTTTAACTAAACTTGAATGCATACCCTGCCTTAGGGGAAAACAAACCAAACAACCATTCAGCAAGAGTAATGCTACACGATCCAAGGAAGTGCTAGGTTTGGTGCACTCTGACGTATGCGGACCTATGGAGGAGTCTTCCGTAGGAAAATGACGATATTTCTTAACGTTTATTGATGACTGTACGCGTAAAACTTTTATATATTTTTTAAAACAAAAGAGCGATGTTTTTAAAAAGTTTATAGAGTTTAAACAGTTAGCAGAAAATGTCAGTGGTAAGAAATTGAAAATCTTACGCACTGATAATGGCACTGAGTATGTCAATAAACAAATGGACGATTATCTGCAAAATTTCGGCATCCAGCATCAGTTGACGGTTGAGTACACGCCAGAACAGAACGGAGTTGCAGAACGCGCTAACCGAACAATCTGCGAGAAAGCAAGGAGTATGCTTCAAGAATCTGGGTTGGCTAAACGATTCTGGGCAGAGGCAGTCCATCATGCAGTGTTCTTGAAAAATAGATCACCAACGCTTGCAGTGAAGGGGATGACACCAGAAGAGAAATGGTCAGGAAGGAAATGTGACCTGAGCCTAGTGAAGACTTTCGGATGCAAAGCCTTCATGCACATTCCTCAACAAAAGAGAAGAAAATGGTACCTAAATTCAAGTAATTACTTAAATATTCCAACCTAGATCTTACTTATCTTTCTTCGTCCTTCGGCAATGCAAAAAATGATAATTCTTTATTTGTTTTTTGACTATTGCATCCATATACAGCACAATATGTACGCGACGGCATATTTGCGCGGGAAACGTGTTGCGCGAGCACTCAGGCGTGGTCCGACAACCGACTGTCACCTGTCCCGCGTGAGGGACGCCCGGGCTGTAGGTATATAACGCGTGACCTTGAGCGAGTGGTGATGCCCTGCTATATCTGTCTACTTCAAAAATCGCTGTATGGGTTGAAGCAAGCTTCAAGAGCTTGGAACACCAAATTGGACACAGAACTTAAAAACTTGGAATTTCAACAGTTGGAAAGTGAGTCATGTATCTACAAAGTACAAACGCAAACGAGGCAATCATGATAAAAACTTAACCATCACTGCAGTATATGTTGATGACTTGCTTTCATTTTCTGGAGAGACGAAGATGAAATGATAGCTATGAAGAAACAGCTTATGTTAAAATTTGATATGAAAGATTTGGGAAAAGCTGAATTGATCTTAGGAATAAGAGTTACTCAAAGAGATGGATCTATTAAGCTAGATCAGGAGGCTTTCATTGAAAAGATGTTAAAGAAATTTAACACGAGTGACTGCAAGACAGCAACTACTCCACTGGTAACCGGACAACAGCTCGAAAGAGGAATTGAGCAGATGCAGAGCTTTCCTTATCGCGAACTAATTGGCTCGCTCATGTATGCAGCTGTATGTACCAGGCCGGATATAGCATTCGCAGTTAGCTATCTGTTGCAATTTAACAATTGCTTTAATGAAGAGCACTGGAGATCTGCGAAATATGTACTACGGTATCTCACGGGTACCAAGAACATTGGACTAGTTTACACAAAAACTGGTAGTTTCCTGGAAGGATTTGCAGATGCAAGTCATGGAGGACACATAAGTGACAGGAAATCGTACACTGGCTACGTTTTTACACTGGCTGGAAGTGCTATCTCGTGGGAAAGCAGAAAGCAGCCAGTTGTGGCACTGTCATCTGCAGAGGCAGAATATGTCAGTTTGTCTGAAGCAACTAGAGAAGCCGTATTCCTGCGAAGACTCATAAAGGAAGTTTCAGGAATGAGTTCCACGGTGGTCATGAGAACTGATAGCCAGTCAACAATGGCTATCGCGTCACACCACACAACGCATAAGCGGACAAAAAGCACATAGATGTGCGGCATCATTATGTGCGAAATGCTATCCAAAACAAAATCATACGATTGAGCTACCTGGATACAAAGAGAATGCCAGCTGATTGCCTAACAAAGGCACTGGCGAAAACAAAGTTTAGCGTGTGTGTTACTGGTATGGGTGTGAGAGTATAAGAATGTGTGCATGCTTGAATAAAAGGGTGTGCGCGGTTTTTTATTTGATGAGATTCAAAATTATGGAGGAGTGTTGAAATGAGGATGGTTTCGGACTCTTTGTCAAGTGTTTATAAAAAGTAATTTTGAATCGAATGTCAATCGAGAAAGTTTTTAAAATAAATAAATAAAAACCTTTTTAATCCAAAACTCAAAAAAAAAAGTACCTAGGTATAAACATTGATTATTAGTAGTTTTACTTATCTAAATTGTTAGTACCTATATAGTAATAATAATATTACTATTTAAAATTACTATTACTATTTAAAAGATACGTTATAGGTTGGTTAATTTTTATAACATCTATATTTACATAAATAATAATACGAGTAATAATAATAATCTAATGATTTTTTAGATTTGTTATGAGTAATGGATCCCTTCTTGGGTAAAGGGATCCCCCTTTTGGGGTTCCATCTTCTTCCACGACTCTCTGTCGTTTGCTTTCATCATCCAGTCTTTTCCAGCGATCTGGATAACATCATCGCTGTATCGTGATCGCTGGAATCGTGTCGCTTAGACACAGTTCATGCCCCGTAGTCAAGCAGAATGAAATCCAGATACATCAATGCGAAGATGTGTGTTACCTGTGTATATATTTGGATAGACGCCTCACTTGGAAGAAGCACATATTCACAAAAAGAAAGGCTCGCAGCCTTCAACTCAGGAAGTTATACTGGCTAATGGCACGGAAATCCAAATTATCCTTGGACAACAAACTCTTCCTCTACAAATGCATTTTAAAACCCGTATGGAGCTGAGCTGTGGGGTACAGCGGCAAACTCGAACCTGGAAATTCTGCAAGCATTCAATTTAAAATGCTACACATGATAACGAATGCACCATGGTACATTACAAACTGTAAATTACATCGCGACCTAGAGGTGCCAACAGTCAAACAAGATATTTGCAACAAACTCAAATCCTACGCAAAACGAATGGAGCAACACACTAACAAGCTTGCAAACAGTCTCATCAAAAAGTCCACAACTTTCAGAAGGATAAAGAGGAGAGCCCCTCAAGACTTCATCCAGTACCTAAAATAATATGTACTGAATTAGAGTCATGGATATGCCACTGGGCGTATTAATAGAGACTGGCTATCTCCATTATATAGCAGAGTGCAGTGGATAAGCAAATAGCAGGAAAATAAAAGCTATTTTATTTTCTTTGTAACATAAAAGTTTATCAGAGAAAAGAATTGACAGTTTTCATTCTAAAAACAATTCTAATTTTTTTTCTGGTCCCGGTACTCGAAACCTCAACACGTACCATTGTTGTGCTCCGACAAACATCGCGAAACTGTGGCAAGTCTGCTGTATTCAGTGCATAAACATTTAAATCACGCAGCTAACAACACAAAGTGCAATCTAAAATAATAGACTCAGTGATTTAGAAGCTACGAACTGTGATTTCTCGACCGAAAGTTATTACCAATTTTCGAGGTTATTTGTCAAAACATCATTTTGTGCAAGATAGATGTCAGTCAAACTGTCAGTTGTACCAGCTTGACAACCCGAAAGCTGAGTGTACGCAAATTACGTTCCGTTCATCGCTAATAAAGTGTTGTGTCAGTTATAGAAGCTTGACTTGAAATTGTGAAAGCTGCGTCCAAGTGTACGTCCCGTTCTACGCTAAAGAAAGATAGACAAGAAATATGAACAATTTCGAGGACTTTTTTAGCATGATGAAAATTGAAATGAGTAAACAGACAACAGAAATTATTTCACAAATGGATGAAAAGTTAGTGCCATTCAAGCGCGAAATAGAAGAACTAAAGTCAGAAAATCAAAAATTAAAAGATAAAATTGCAGGCATAGAGAAGAGTAAAAGATTCAATAATATAATTATTTTTGGAATTAAAGAGACGGAACACTCTCCAACAGAGCTCATGGCATCAACCAAAGAAAAAATCAGAAATGACTTGAAAATCTCTCACGACGATAAGGATATAAACGCGATTTATCGTGTTGGGAAGAAAAATACTGATACTGATACAATACTGATTTCCTTTGTTAACGGGTGGAAGAAAATCGAAATAATGAAAAATAGAAACAAATTCAAACATGTTTATGCCTCCGAAGATTACCCCAGGGAGATCTTAGACAAAAGGAAGGAACTGCAAACAAAACTTATTGAAGAGAGAAAAAAGGGCAATTATGCTGTCATAAAATACGACAATTGTTAGAGAGGGGATGTTTGGGAAAGAAAATCGGAAAAGAGACGCATCGCGACTATCAACAGAATCCACAGCCAGCCATCAGCAAAAAATAACAGTATAGGTTATCATAGTGATGTACCAATGAGCTTGATGCGATCGACTATCGAAAGATTTTCCTTAGAATCCACGCGGCTATCAGAATACCTGCCTTGCTTTGCTTTCAAAATAATACTCTCGGCTTATCGTCTTTCTTTCGCCGGCGACCTCTGTGGCGCGGCGGGCGTAGGTTCGCCTGCGACGCAGGAGGTTGCGGGTTGGATTCCCTCCTCGGAACAAATATTTTTACGATCTGCAGATATTTGTTATTTTATTTAATTTTATTTATTAGGATTTCCAATGAGTAATACACATAACTTAAAAATATAATAAACTAATGGATGCGTTCCCTGTGCACTCTGTAAAGGAAACCACAGCTAACGCAGGTGTTCAGGGTGTTCAGGGTATTTACGATGTATAATAAAAAAAACTATCTATGTAATGTATTGTATTGTTACGAGCTAGGGTTCAGGATAAAATAAACTCTTAAAACACCGGTGAACAAATTAACACTTTTTTATAAAACAATCTAAAAAGCACAAATTCACACTTCCGATAACCGCACTATTCAAAATTATCACTCTCACCACTTTACTTGCACTACACTACGCTGTTCTAAATTATCCCTCTCATTTCTCTTGATTACTTCACAATGTTAGCTAGTAGTCAACTGATCTCCACGAATGAATTTACGACTTTATATACGAGCGTCTTAGAGTCTCGAATATTCTAACAATTACGAGCAATCTGTAGAAACGTCTACCATAGTCTAGAACTATCGGGAAGTGTATCTAACTTTTTTTTTTTTTTTTTTTTTTTGACGTGGAGAAATGCGCACGCATACCTTGCTGCCACGAGGAGACAACAAGGTTATGTGGGACTCCAACCCACTAAAACTCCACGGGTTCCACCACTGCCGCTTGGTGGCGGGAACACGGGGACGCTTTCGCATTCTTCCGCGAACCCGCCGCGGCCGTCCGTTTCCGGACCCCTCTCTGGGGACATCCCGGGAATGACACCCACAGTCACGACCAGGATGCCCCCCGTTACGGTAAGCCACATGGCATGCCGCAATCACCACGGGACCAAGCCAATGAGCGCCAGACGACCCCGTGTCTGGACGCTCGAGGTCCCTATGCGACGGGTCAAGTCAGGGGCCCCATCGCCTGCCACTTCGGCCGCAGAGGATAGGGAGAGCGGCGCACCTCAATACCGACACTCCTCTTCCACTGCGGCCCACCGCGTCCGCCATCAAACGGTGGCAACCCCGCCAAGGCCGCGGCAGGTAGGGAGAGCGGCTCACCGCAATACCGGCACTCCTCTCCCGCCGCGGCCTCCATCCCTCAGCCGCAGTGCTGCCCATACAACACCGCGGCCCACCTCAGTTGCGATGCTGCCCATACAGCACCGCAACCTACTAGTACCGCTCCGTTCAGGGCTTGGAGGCAAAACCCAGAGGAGCGGTCCACCTCGGGTCCCTCTTCGCTTCACCGCGGGTGACCAAGCCACGGTTACTAAGCCCCCCAGCCACGGCAAGGCGGGAACCCTCGGGGGGGAACTATATCTATCCTGCTCTAACAACAGGATAGCAGGCTCCCGCTACACTTCTCTGACACATCTTTACTCTATGGGTAGAGCCACAGGTTCAGCTATTCGTCAATAGATGGCGTTACGAGGCTCTAAATGTGTTGCCGAATGACATTATCTGTGGTGCCATATTAATTCTGTGTTGGCGCGTAACACTGCCCCCTCCTTAGACGTGCTCGTCCCGAGCATCGTTAGACCCATAATATCGCGCCAATCTATCTACATGTACAATCTTAGGTGCACCTCGCAGCCCCTTCTGAATTCGGTACGTGACATCTTTAATTCTGGTCACAACACGGTATGGTCCATCCCATATCCGGACTGTACGCCCGGTAAAGAGGCTCGACGTTCCGCCCACTCGAGGCTACAAGACGCGCGCTCGTGAGGCTCGACGACGCAAACCTGCGACTGAAACGAACTCGATGTCAAAATCCTCGACGTAACAGCGCGGTCGACGTAATAGAGCTCGCTACTATGGGAAGTCGACGCAGCGTGGAATCGGCATGCCGGGAACCATTCCATAAATAAATCAAGCTGTTGACTGTGCAAGGAAAATTGAGCACGTCTACTCCAGGCACAAGATTGATACAGTACGATTGATTTCACTCATCATTAAGGATTTGTCACACTAGATGCGTTCTGCGTTCTGCGGACAGGTCTAAGCAAACGCAGCCCGCATCATGTATGAACAACATTGTCGGTCTTAATATATATTGTATAGAATGCGATCTGACCGTGCGAGCACAAGCAAAGAACGCACACCGGTTGGCTGCGGGCAGACGGGCAGCGGGTGGCTGACAACGGGTGTAGGCAGGTGGGCAACGGGCGCCTTTTGCTATGCAACCATAGTAACACAATATTTTCTTCTTCCTCGGTAATCATTTTCCTCGATCAAAACCCAATAAAAGAGCTGATCACCACTGATACACGCAGAAAAATAACTGAAATAAGAAGGCCGGTTTTTAGCCTGCCCGGACCGCTGACGGGTTGCCCTGCCCGGATCGCTGACCGATTGCTCTGCCCTGACCGACAACGTTGTTCATACATGATGCGGGCTGCGTTCGCTTTGACCTTAGATGCATCCGGTGTGACAAATGCTTCGTCATCGACAATTATTTCATCGACTAAGAATATTTACGATGACGCTCTATATGTTCCCTTCACTATCGAAAACTTCAATTGTCTATGACCAATATTCAGTGGTACGGAAAGGAAAAATGACTGTTGTGTGACAATCATAGACGTAGAATTTTTTCGCTACGCTAAATAGACAAACGAAGCGTGGGAGAGAGAAGTCATTTTTAAATGTACCCCGTGCAAGAAGAAAAGTGACAGCAACAATGTATTGAATGTGACATGTTTTGCTTGAGAACATGCCCATACCGGACGGTCTGTTGTGCAGTTTAACTAATTTCGTAATTTTTTTAGTAATCTTACTATTAAATAACAAATATTACTTTGTATGACAATGGTGTCGTGTTCAGTTTGTAACTGTGAATATACAAGACGTAATTATCCGGGAAAATACACGTTTCACAGGTAAATAAGAGATTATTGGTAGTTCGATTGTATTGCTTATTTTATCAATTCTGCTTTAGTAAATGGCCTAAAAACCAGTTTCATTCGTAGATTAGGACTTTCCCTTATATTTTTTAATAATATTTCGTTGCTGCACCTATAAATAAACAATATTTTATGTAAAATATAAAAATGCTTGATTACGATAGGGCTTGACCAAGTGATGACGTCAGAAATATCGATAGTCCTGTTGCAGTCTATATCGTAGTATAATGCGCATCATGTAAAAAGAACGCTGGCGGTCAAGCTTCTTCAGGCGTTCCAGCGTTCTTTTTAAGAGATTACTTACTTTTCTACTTATTTAAGAGATGTATACCTATGCATTCAATGAGTGCCTACCTAGTTTACTACAAATAATGTACAATTATAGTACGCGTCATGTAAAAATAACGCTGGAACGCCTGTAGAAGCTTGACCACCAGCGTTCTTTTTACATGACGCGCACTATACCTACCTATAAATTAAATTTGTGTCCATCCTAGAATGGAGGTTTACTTTGTTTGGAGTAAATATGTGTGCTCTTTTAACATTTTACCGTTTTTTTCAAAATCTATAATAACCAGGTGGACATTGAGGTGTGTGTTTTTGTATTGTATATTGAAAAGGTAACTTTAAAGCACCACGGGTGTTTTTATTGCAGTTTGTGTAGTAGATATTTTGGAGTAAATATTTACGTTGTTGTACACACGCCTTTTTCCCGAAAGGGTATATTTATTTTTATTTTTTATAAATAAATATTGTTTATTTCTGCTTAATAAAATAATAGGTAACAAATTAAATTTAAATATACCCCAAAAATTCCGTTCCAGCGGGACTCGAACCTGCACCCTCGCCTGTGATCAGCGATGCCTTTACTTTCGAACTTTAAACAGAAGGTTTCCAATAAAACACCTGTAGATACAGCACTATCAACTTGGCGCTATAGCCGAGTTGATAGTGCCCACAAATTTCGTCTCCAGCGTCATAGCTCGATCTATGGCTAAATTGTTTAAGGCATCGCCGATGACAGGCGAGGGTGCGGGTTCGAGTCCCACTGGAACGGAATTTTTGAGTAACATTTAAATTTAATGTTATCTATAAAGCGTGGTTTACACTTGAAAAATAATAAACTTTGGGGTAACAAATTGTCTATAGATAAAGTAACAGAGTGAAAAATTATATGGGCGTAGCACGGCTGATATAAAATGTTTTTGTGCTTTCAGATTTCCAAGTAATCCTTTGCTACGAGAAAAATGGTTATCGGTTATAAGAAGAGTGGGATAGACTCAAATAAGAACTCCACTAGGTATATGCAGCAAACATTTTAAGTTTAAATTTAAAAGGGAAACTCTAAGATCTCACCTATAAATAAAACTGTAATATTTAGGGCTCAATAAATAATAAAAGTTTATTTATCAACTGTATTCAAAATTGGAATAAGAACCTTATTCTCTTTATGACGTCAAATCTGCCAAACTGTGTTATTCATGAAAGACTTAATCTGCATTAAGATGTATTTATCTGCCATACACATCACGGACGGATGATGAATTCTATCGACAATGTAAAAGTGTTGGTCGAGGACAACACTATTTTTAACTCGGACATAGACTTTCACCAACACGTGCACATATTTTTTTTGGTTCCATCTTCGATCTCTGATTGTAGATCTAGTACATATACTAAATCTATGGTGACAATATATTTGTTTCTCTCTAACATAGGATAGCAAGCTATCTTCTAGGATAGGAGTTAGAAGGAACACTCTATGCTAATTTAGCACTCACTCCATTACTATTATACCTCCATGACTCTACGCTACTGCCAGTGTTTCCACTTTTAGGGATTTCGCCCTTTCTCAGTGGGAAACGACTCTTATTATGTATGATTTAAGGCTATTATATTTTTACAGGGAATTAGAGAAATTTGAGGCAAAATCAAAGGTGGTCACCCTATTATTTACTCTATTAGCTACCTAACAGAGCCTAAAACATTGTAAAAAAAAAAGTTGCTTCACCGTGTGATGAAAGGGGATTCCCACGAAACGAATGTAATCCGCTAGCTTATTATGTATCTTGCAGCGAGAATTGCGCGATTATTTCAACCAAATTGCAAATTCGTATTACGTATCGCTGATACGTAATTTGAATTTGCAAATTGGATGCGATGATCACGCAATTCTCGCACGATTCTTGCTATCGCATTGCTATTGCAAGATAAGTAATAAGCTAGCCGTCTAATTTTCGTTTGCAATTGCAACATAAATTGTGCTAACCATTCTTAATGAAAGACATTGGAACTTAGTCGTAGTAAACGTGAAATGATGTTTATTCCTTATTTTAATTACGCACCCTAAATTTAGGAATTTATACAACTTTTTAGGGTATTTTAAGGATAATTTAAAGTAAATCTAGGGCTAAACCAAAATTGTAAGTGGAAACACTGGCTGCTGCGCCGGTCGTGCGTGACCATGGACGTATACTACGTCCATGTGCGTGACAGCTAAAGTAAAGCTAAGCTATTATTATTTATTCTGTGGCTGCGCATTTTAGAGTAGCATCCAAGGTTGTCAATGTTTTAACAAGTACCATGGTACAACTACCAATTCATTGAGTATATTGAGTTTAAATAAGTATTTTATAGATTTCGCTATTTAAAAAAATAAGCTTCTTAGTCAACACGGACCAGTATCCAGGCCATTATAAAAAAACTACATCAGAAATCTTGTTTCTACAGTTCATCCAATCAGAAAGTATCAGATTAGACGCCAGTGATGCCAATTCAGAAATGTTATAGCTAGATCGAGCTGTAAACCAACATCATCAGCTACAAAAAAAAAAACATCTATAGCCAAAGAAAAATAAGAAAATGTAATAAAATAAGTCAGTCTGTCTGTAGAGAAGAAGTCCCGCTTGACATATCTTGAGAAAGTCAGGGCGTATGTTTACTTTAAGCAACATGATACAAATATGGTTTTTTGTTCGAAATAATATTTTAAAAATCGTAATCCAACAGAAAACGTCATAAAATTATTGTATATGTACAATAAATTTATTTATTTATTTATACATTATTGCACTTAAAATTATGTAACAATAAGGTGAGCTTAATTCTAAAACCATTAACTACCAGCCAAACCTGGTTTGTGACAGCTAGTGGTTGGCGTACTACTAAACTACCTAAACGTACTACGTAACTGCGTAAACTAACAAAAAAAATAAAAAGGTTCTTCTATCTACAATAATTGTGGTTATTCATAAAAACAATTGATAGACCAAGTATATTCAAAAGTAGGCTAAAACAGCTTTTGCTGTAAGGGTGCTATAATGCACTACTTAACAACTATATCTAACAAGTTCAGACAAGGGTTGCTTTCTGAACATGAATTTCATAAGGAGGATTTCGCTATTTTTAGTAGTGACCTGGCTGTCTTTTTCTTTTAAAAATTGAGTTGGCAGCACTCATAGCATATGTCATGTCACATAAATTTTGCATTGATAAATGTTCCACCATCGTGGAATATAGAGTAATATATTGTAGTTTTTGGAATATAGACGTGACAAGTGGTGAGCTCATCACCGCCATAGCTTGCCACGACCGGCCGAGTAAATAAAAATCATGTCTTCTATGAAATGCAGTGTCCCAGGCTGTTCGGAAACTAATGCAACAGGTGTGTACTTATATTTAATGCTAAGTAGTTACACCAGGGAATTGGCAGCAGCATCCAACTGAGTGCTCAACACGAATACTGCGATCACCCGCTCCCAATCAGCCTACCAAGCGTGGTGATGATTCCATTTATTCTATGGGGAAGCCTCTTACAACAACGACGTCGAGCTCTGGGAACAGTTTGACCTCACGAGCATAACTATTCTTGCTTGATAGAAATTGTAGAACCTGTAAGTACCTACCTATATCAAGTTTCGTTAAGAATGGTTGAAAACTACCTACGACCTGTAGGTACACGAGTTCTAACATACATCCGGATCGACAGATGAAAGCAAATGCCTTTTATTGCAAGGACTTCCCTCGCTCAGGACCGTTGCCTGAGTTTCCCATTTTAGGGTTCCGTACCCAAAGGGTAAAACGGGACGCTATTACTAAGGCTTCGCTGTCCGTCTGTCTGTCTGTCACCAGGCTGTATCTCATGAACCGTGATAGATAGACAGTTGAAATGTTCACAGAAATACTTCTGTTGCCGCTATAACAACAAATTCTAAAAAACAGAATAAAATAAATATTTATGGGGGCTCCCTTACAAAAAACGTGTTTTTTTGCCGTTTTTATACATAATGGTACGGACGCCTTCGTGCGCGAGTCCGACTCGCACTTGGCCGGTTTTTTCTGAAGACAAGATTGTGACTATTTGTGATTGTGACTGAGTTTTAAATCCATGTTATTATTTTGCAGGTTGAAAAAATTATATGCATAATTTTCCGAATCCTGTAGTGGATTTGGAAAGATTTACGTTCTTGGATGTACAATATTGGTGGAGAAATCTTACAATTAAGTAATGAATTTATTTACAAAAACTGGTGAGTGTGTTGCAAGCTCTTTGAAGTAAAATATTGTTGACGATTCAATAGAATTAGCAACATAGCCGTGCCTACTGTCAACATGCCAAGCAACTAAGCAACCAAAAATAAAATATTGGCTTACCAACACAGAAAAAACAGAGAATTGAAAATTTAGCTTCGAGTCGGCCGTCTCTGGCACAAGTTAATCCAGGAAAGGAAAATGTGTTTTTTTTACAATCTGTACCAAAAGAGTGAGGATGACCGATGCAGAAAGAGACCTTTACACAGAATTAGTTATTGCAAAAACAAAGCTGTCTAAGTAAAAAAACAAAAGCACAAAACAATCTCGAGAACTTAAAACAGCTAAACATATATTTTCCCATCCAGCCTAGTGAAACTGATGGAAGATATGACAAATTCAGCGAAAGTGTTGCAGTTTATAGAACATACGAAAAAAGAAAGAGGAAGACGTTATCACATCAAGGAAAAAATAATAGCCCTGACCATATTGAAGCAAAGAAATAATAGCCCTGACCATATTAAAGCAAAGAAATAATAGCCCTGACCATATTGAAGCAAAGAAATAATAGCCCTGACCATATTGAAGCAAAGAAATAATAGCCCTGACCATATTGAAGCAAAGAAATAATAGCCCTGACCATATTAAAGCAAAGAAATAATAGCCCTGACCATATTAAAGCAAAGAAATAATAGCTCTGACCATATTGAAGCAAAGAAATAATAGCCCTGACCATATTGAAGCAAAGAAACAATAGCCCTGACCATATTGAAGCAAAGCCCTAAGGCCTACAGATTTTTAAGGAAAATATATGTCTTCCCACCCTACAAACCCTAGTCAAGTTATTGTCTAAGGCCAATGTACAACCAGGAGTCAATAAGAAGATTTTTGCTCAGTTGAAAGCAAAAGCAACAACAACGAGACGAACGAAAAAGTTGTGTATTTTATTGTATGACGAAATGTCGCTTCAAGCAAACGTGACATACAATGAGAGAAGGGACAACGTAAACGGGTTTGTGACTGATGGCATAGAGAAACGCGTTTTTTTTTGGCAAATCACGCCCGTTGTATAATGCCTGGGTGAGGAGTAGATTGGAAAGTAGTGGTATGATATGGAATCCCCATTTAAAAAGTACGTGAGTAAGTAAGTAGTAGTAGAGCTTTTTTGTGAAAGAGTTCGTCCGGGGAAGTACTACCACCATACCTATTTCTGCCGCAGCAGTGCTCGCATTGCTGTGTTCCGGTTTGAAGGGTAAGGGTGAAATTACAGGCACATGATACTTTTCATCTTTATGTCTCAGGGTGGCGGGTGCAGTGCAATGCCACATAGGGCGCGTCCTAGGTGGACGTGACCTGTGAGGTAATGCACTGTTCATAGGCAGAGGTTACCACTTAACATCAGGTGGGCCATCTGCTTGTTCCGTCATTCAAGTAGTATACAAAAAAAAAATAAGTACATAAGCATGGTGGAAAAACTGCAAAATGAGTTTACTAGATATACTTATAGGTATTTTTCATCCCATCTATTCGAAAAGGACGACTGGGTTCGCCTTTAAGTGCACCCAACGGTGGTGTTTTCTATGAGAAACTTTTAGCGGGCAGTAATGAGTTTTGCGGCGCACTTACGGGTCGCGGGTCCTTATTAAGTTCCTAATTCAAAAAGTGCGCGGCAAAGATAATTGCGGCGCACTTATTGAATTTGGAACCAGCGCCAAATAATTCGAACGCAAATATTGTTTAAATAAATACTGGCTGGTACGACGGCCCAAAACCCAAAACACACAAAAAACACAAAACACAAAAAAAAACACAAAAACATAAAAAAAACACTAAACACAAAAACACAAAAAACACAAAACACAAAACACAAAAAAAACACAAAAAACACAAAAAAAACAAAAAAAACCACAAAAATCATAAAACACACAAAAAAACACAACACAAAAATAACAATACAAAAAAAACCACAAAAAAGCACAAAACACAAAAAAACACCCAAAAAAACACAAAAACACAAACACAACAATAAAAACACAAAAACACAAAAAAACAACCATTTGTTTTATTAAATAATAATATTACAATAACATATGAGGCACCTTTTATTTTCTCATAGTGGGTGATGAAAAGCAGAGTGTATCACACGGGCGCAACATATATTTTTGGCTCGGGCGACGTACTTTGAATCCCTCGCTACGTTCAGGATTCTACTAAAGAATCTCTCGCTACGCTCGGGATTCTACTCTAGAATCCCTCACTTCGCTCTGGATTCAAAAAAGCGCCCTCGCCGTAAAAATATTATGTTGCTCCCTTATGATACAATCTACTATTTCATCCCATCTATTCGAAAAGGACGACTGGGTTCGCCTTTAAGTGCACCCAACGGTGGTGTTTTCTATGAGAAACTTTTAGCGGGTAGTAATGAGTTTTGCGGCGCACTTATTAAGTTCCTAATTCAAAAAGTGCGCGGCAAAGATAATTGCGGCGCACTTATCGAATTTGGAACCAGCGCCAAATAATTCGAACGCAAATATTGTTTGAATAAATACTGGCTGGTACGACGGCCCAAAACCCAAAACAAAAAAACCCAAAACACAAAAAACACAAAACACAAAAAAAAACCACAAAGAACACAAAACACAAAAAAAAACACAATACACACAAAAAACACAAAACAAAAGAAACACAAAAACACAAAAAAAAACAAAAAATACAAAACACACAAAAAACACAAAACACAAAAAAAAACCACAAAAAACACAAAAAAGCACAAAAAACATAAAACACAAAAAAAAACACAAAAAATACATAACACACAAAAAACACAAAACACAAAAAAACACAAAAAAACACAAAACACAAAAAAAAATTACAAAGACACAAAAAAAATACAAAACACACAAAAAACACAAAACACAAAAAAACACAAAAAACACAAAAAAAACACAAAAAACATAAAACACAAAAAAAAACAAAAAAAACATAACACTAAAAACACAAAACAAAAAAAACAAAAAAAACACAAAAAACACAAAACACAAAAAATCACAAAACACAAAAAACACAAAACACAAAAAAACACCCAAAAAAAACACAAAAACACAAACACAACAAAAAAAACACAAAAACAAAAAAACAACCATTTGTTTTATTAAATAATAATATTACAATAACATATGAGGGCCTTTTATTTTCTCATAGTGGGTGATGAAAAGCAGAGTGTATCACACGGGCGCAACATATATTTTTGGCTCGGGCGACGTACTTTGAATCCCTCGCTACGTTCGGGATTCTACTCTAGAATCCCTCACTTCGCTCTGGATTCAAAAAAGCGCCCTCGCCGTAAAAATATTATGTTGCTCCCTTATGATACAATCTACTATTAAATTTTATCATGGCAGTGGAGAACTTCGTTCAATCATCATAAATTGCTTTAAAAAATCCAAAATCCTGTAATGTTATTGTAATAATTAACATCTTTGTGATAGTTACGTATTTTGAAATATTTACTGTTACCAAACTGTACCATCTGTCGCGAGAGATAAATAATGCTAAAATGACACTAGGCAAACTCCAGAACACGGCTGTTAGGAGCGTCCCAGAGACTATTTGGATAAAAGTTTTTTTTTAGAACGTCTATATGCGATCAATTTTGCTGCCCGCCATCGTAAGCGGTTACCGTCGCCTTTTAATATCTGCAACACCATTATTGATTAAAGGATATCCTTCAATCATTTATAGGATATCCTTCTCACTATTTAAAAAACTCTTTAAAAAAAATAAGTAAACCGCTCATATTGCCGTAGAACTGAGGAAATTTCTCGAAAAAGGCTTCTCATAGTGGCCGGGGGAAAATAATAGGTCCATGGGATTTACCGATGAATATTATCTCAGCATTACACGTTTAGACCGAGTCCGCAACTCCGAGATCCGTCGTCGGACGAAAGTCTATGACGTCGGAGACAGAGCGATAAACTTCAAGAGGACCTGGCCAGACGTGGTGACGGCTGGTGGAGTAAAGCCTCGACGGAGTGGTGACCGAAGTCGACCCGAAGAAATCAGGGTCGTCCAAAAGCGAGATGGGTCAACGACATCGTATCGGTAACGTGTATTACCTGGTTGAGAGACGCACAGGACAGAGGAGGCTGGCAGAAAAGAAAGGACGCCTATACCCAGCAGCCTCCGTAGCAAGTGGACAGATTCGCAACTGGACTGATTCTCAACTGGACAGATTCTCAGGTGGACGGATTAGCAACTGGACAGGACATGTACAGTCCATAACATAACATAACATAACATAACATAACATAACATAACATAACATAACATAACATAACATAACATAACATAACATAACATAACATAACATAACATAACATAACATAACATAACATAACATAACATAACATAACATAACATAACATAACATAACATAACATAACATAACATAACATAACATAACATAACATAACATAACATAACATAACATAACATAACATAACATAACATAACATAACATAACATAACATAACATAACATAACATAACATAACATAACATAACATAACATAACATAACATAACATAACATAACATAACATAACATAACATAACATAACATAACATAACATAACATAACATAACATAACATAACATAACATAACATAACATAACATAACATAACATAACATAACATAACATAACATAACATAACATAACATAACATAACATAACATAACATAACATAACATAACGACAACCGACGACGCTGTAGAAGGCTGGCACCGCAGTGGGTTATTCCGGGCTGAGATGATGGTGATTGAACGCAATGTGCCACAAAATCGCAGAATGCAAACGAATAAAAAACACGCCCATGCATCGATCACAATCAAACACATAAACTAATCATTGATCCCAAAATAGCTCTTCACATAATCACTTTAATAATGATTGCCAAAAGTAGTTTCATAATCTAGCTTTCGCTATTTACGCGTACTTCTTCGAAGCAATACATCAAGCCCACATGATAAACTGGTGACTGTAAGCGATCGCGCGTGGGAAGAGCTGTGAGCTGGAGCATAGCATCCCACAATGAGACCTTCAAACGCAGTTCCCTCAACCATGACATGGTTCCCTGGCTTGCCTGCCTAGCACCTTAAAACCCTTATCTTCCTCTCCTGACTGAGGATTAGTTGCACTAGAGATGGACCAGATATTGCGCTGAATTTGAACGTTATCACCAAAAACAAACCAGAACCGTTCACACTATTTCGTACGTCCGGATTGAAGGAGCCTTGCTTGAATAGGAAATTACAGCTCAATTCAAGCGATCCCTTAATCAAAACGTACGAAATAACGTGAAACAGGTCAAAGTAGAAGGAGAGATTTGAACGTAGAAGACCCAAGACAGGAAATATTGATAACTGTAAGATACCAGCATAAGGTGGCGCTTGTGCCAGAAACACGGTCGCGACTTGCGATACTACGATCTCCGACCAGAGTTGGCAATATGGAACGTAGCACACGTTGTAAAACCTTGGCGATTCACCTATATATATTACTTGTTTACTTTGTATAGTCTCGATAGGTAGTCGGCAGTATAAAAATCTTACATTTCACGAGAACTTTACATATGATTTCTGAACTTTCATAACTACTTAAAAATTGCAGTACTTTTGCAAAAGATTGCTGCGAGATCTTTGAAAGCACGGGGTCTCATCCCAAAGAAAAAATATATTGTTCTATTTAAATTCAATAGATGGCGTAACAGGTATAGATTTGTTATTGAAGTATGTGAAAAATGAACATTGGGCCCTGAAAAAAATATTTTGTAATATCAAAAAATACCCATAACACGGGAAAATTAAATAAATGCCTCATCAATCAAGTTTAATTATTTTTAGAAAAATATAATGATGTCGTTTTCTTAGTGGTAATCATTTGAACTAGGTTGAGGTTTGACACAGTTTGTTTGTAGTACCACATGTAGAACAACTTGATAGATGGCGTTATTTTAAAAAAAAAACAGATGACCCGCCTATGACGTCATGCCCAAAATGAAAGAGAAAACTATATAGTTTTTACGTTCTATTCTAAAATTTTCTAATAAAATATCAGACCTGATAGATATCATTGTAACCAAAGACGAACTAGTTATACATAAAAGGCAATGTCCTGACTGACTGACTGACCGAGTGACAACGCACAGCCTAAACCGCTGGTCGTTGAGACTTGGAATTTAGAGGGTGTAAGTACCTACTATTCCTTTTAGGGTTTAAAGGTCTACTTAGAAATGAAAATGAAAAATTCGTATGCTAAGGGTTTCAAAATAGAATTCACACGTAAAAAAAAAAATGCTGTGTATTGCGGAAAGCGTCGGTAGTAGATACCTACCTACTTGAAATTTTCGCTTCGGCCGTCAAGGAAACAAGGAAACCGGGGTTTCGTAACTTGTTCATAGGTAGTTTCCTCAAATAAAATTAACAAACATATGTTTCAGCAATATATGAAAATTGGCACGGGAACGTTGTGTTTGTAAAAAAAACACTTTACGATTTAGCCATATTTCAGCGTAAATTCGACGTTGTAGAATATAGTTTCACGATATGGGTAGTTGTTGGGATTCAAATATTTTCAGGAATGGACTCCTAAATTGGAAAACTTGAGTGTTCGTTCGTTTCAAAGGTTGTGTCACGGCGTGGTTAGTTGTTTTCTGCACGCCGCCGGGAATGTTTTCTGACTAGGCGCGGACAAAGTCGCGAGCGGGTCATCTAGGTGGTTAATGTGGGGTACCGCGAAATTCCTAATCTTAGATTTGATTTTTAACAGGCATGAAGTACAGTATTTAAATTAAAAATATGCATGGATACTACATTATAATTCCGAGGGGTCGCTGTAGGTACCAGAAACACGATAGGACAATATTTTCTCGATATAAAAAAATCCAAAGTTACATCTATTTTTTGCCTAGATTAGATTGTTTACATATTATTGGGTAAAAAATTAGATAGGTAGATAAAATCAATTCAACAACGCCGAGGGTTCACTGAAGGAGTTTTGTAAAATTATTTACGAGATATTCAATAAAAACCGCTTTTTCGAGCGGCGGGCGAGAGGCGTTTTATTGTGTATGAAGATTTGTGCCTAGGGTTGACGCAGTCTTAGTAAAGATGTTGAGTTAAAAAAAACATAATCGTCATAAAGGCCCGTCGCACATGGAGCTACTAAAAAATGACGGAACTAATCAGTAGGTAATTACAATTACAAACCACTTAGAAACTGTACCTCGCACACGATGACACGACACTATATAGATGCTCATGTTGTAAAGTTTCAATCACTTCTTTACTATCGTCAGCTTCAGCTTATAATCTCAGTGATTATTAGGCAAACTATTTTATTACACCACATGCAGCATTACTGTGGCAATGGAATCATAATAAGGTAAATCATTGTTAAAGGCAGAGGTTACCGCTTGTCGCTTGTCAGGTGGGCCACTTGATCTTTTTTTTTTTTTTACTTCTTGGGTGACGGAACAAGCAATAGGCCCACCTGATGTTAAGCGGTAACCTCTGCCTATGAACAGTGCATTACCTCATAGGTCACGTCCACCTAGGACGTGCCCTATGTGGCATTGCACTGCGCCCGCCACCCTGAGACATAGATGAAAAGTCTCATGTGCCTGTAAGATCTCGTTAGTATTTGAGTTTGTAACTAGTTCTTTTTGAGTAGCTCTATGTACGACGGGCCTAAGTTTTTTAACAAACGCCATCTGTTGAGTGTATGCGCGTTTTACGCGGTAATTACAGTTGCAGGTGCTAGGTGGCTCTAGCTATCAATTACGCTGCTAGCGGCATCTAGCGTCCAGGTAAGGCAACCAATTTAGCCCGCACAATAGCCCGAGTTATGGCGGTCACGTTTCGTTGTATGGCATGAGGTATCTGTACTAGTATAGTATTATTTTATCTGTGTTTGAAAGCCTATTTTTGTAATTTGCCATTGTGAACCTAATCAAGATTTTATATTCCGTTCACTTTCAGTTTCGACTTCCGACTTTTAAACTGCCAATTTTTGTTCATAATTTACATTTCAAAGCCATCAATCTGTTATCTGCCTTGTTGGGTCTCTCGCTTTATTTGCTAAGAGTGTACGTGTCTACTTTGTATTTCATTCGTTTCTTACTTTCGAGAAGTTTGTTCGTATATAACACCGTTTTGTCTATTCTTTCCTATTTGAAATATGCTGTGAACAAGACAATAAAGCCAAGCGAAGTTTCTAGTTTTTCCGTGTTTCGTAGAGGTATCTTTAGTTTTGGAATCAAGTCCATTGTCATGTCAGGCAAGTGTGTCAGAGGCGAATCACGGTCGTTGGTTCCGCACGACAGCCATCAAGGTCCACCGCGATTCGCTACCTCGTCTGAAGACCTCTGGCAGACCTTGGACCGAGTTCAGATATTTTATACAATATTCTGAAACAATGTGCATGTGTGCTATTTGTCCGGTCCCACCCCAGTGAGTAGTGTTAGTACCCACCTAACTATAGTAGAGCATTAAATACTTAACATTTTTCCATATTTTTTTGAACTACATCAATGACAGATCAAGCTGATGGCCCACCTTATGTTAAGCGCCTTTAACAATGCCTTACCTCATAGGTCACGTGCACCTAGGACGCACCCTATGTGCCATTGCACCGCGCCCGCCACCCTGAGACGTAAAGATGAAAGTCTTATGTGCGAATTGGGATTTCGTGTAAGTGTGAGACTAGACTCGCAAGAGATCACTCTAACCTAAATTGTGACAATTTCGTGGACTCCCTCTTGAGTGTAGATTGGGTTGATATATACAAAAAGTATAATAATGACCTCAACTCTTTGACAATGGCAGTAATTAATATTATTGTAAACAAAATTGATATATGTTTCCCATTAAAAAAAGTAAATCATAGCAATAAAATACAATCCTGGATAACTAATGACATTGAATCATTTAGAATATTATTGTTTGACATTATAGATATTAGTAAATTGACCCCATATAATGAACAAATTAATAATTTAATCCATGACCTTAATTTTAAATATGATGACATGATTAAGAATGAGAGAATACAATTTTATGGTGACATACTCTGTAGGAGTAAAAACACCTCAAAAACGGTATGGGGTATAGTGAACCAACAGAGGGGAAAAAGTAAAACCGTAAACACTGATTTTACAGATATCGTGAGAGGAGCTAGTGGAGAGCACTTTCCAACAAAAAAATGTGCGGTGAATGCCATGAACTCTGGATTCGCTAACGCTGCCGCCGCCTGCGGAGCGCCCACTGCTGATCCCGCCCGCGTGCTGAGCGCGCTCGGCGCGGCCCGCGCGCCCGTTGACCGCTCGCTGAAGCTGCGCCCGTTTACCCCACACGAGGTACACCGCATCATCGTCTCGCGGATTCCGCCCAAGCCGTCGAAAGACGCCTACGGCATCTCGATGAGGCTGATGTGCATGGCTGCGGCCCCTATGGCCCCTATACTAGCTGACCTGTTCAACCGTTGCATCAAACTTGGGTCATACCCTGAGCCTTTTAAACTTAGCAAGGTTTCACCGCTATTTAAAGGCAAAGGTAAGCCGCACGATATTGATGCGTACCGACCAGTCTCCATTATACCAGCGGTGGCTAAGATCTTGGAGAATGGACTTGTACTCGACTCGTGGAATACCTGACGTCCATGCAAGCGTTGTCTGACCGCCAATACGCATATCGCGAGGGCCGGTCGACCACGTCACTCACACGCGAAGTAATTCGCCGCGTGATGGACGCGCGTGAGAGGAAACAGCACGTAGCGATGCTGTGCTGCGACCTCTCGAAAGCTTTTGATGTGGCCGACCACGAGGTCCTGGCGATAAAAATGCGTCACTACGGCATCGCCAATACACCACTGAACATGTTACTAAATATGATGCGTGCCAGGTCCCAAATAGTGGTGGGGGCTGGTGGTACGGTGAGGTCTGACCCACTAACGACAACAATGGGCGTGGCGCAGGGGTCATCCATTTCAAACATTCTCTTCTCATTACTTCTGAATGATCTACCAGAGTCTGTGGCCGCTGCTGAAGTTATGATGTACGCTGATGATGTCGCCGCGGTGGTAACAGCGCCATCTATCGACCAACTCGAGCAAAATTTGAACACCACGGCTTCCCAACTAGCGGGGTGGTTTAAGGTAAACGGGCTCGTGCTAAACCTAACGAAGACCCACTACATCCACTTTTGCCTATCTGGGCATCAAGTCAGAAAACTAGTAGTTTTCGCTGATGGTATTAAAATTGAACAAGCGGATCGGACGACCTTCCTGGGATTCGAGATAGACCGTGGCCTCACTTGGGAATCTCACATAGATAAACTATGCGGGAAACTGGGCGGAGCTTGCTACGCTCTGTGGCGGCTGTCTCTCTTCCTTCCCAGGGAGGTGGTGCGGTCCTGCTACTTTGCCACAGTGCAATCACTATTGCAGTATGGTACGGAGCTATGGGGGCACGCCGCCGAGTGGGAGCGCGCTTTCCGCATGCAGAAGCGCGCCATACGAGCAATCGTACGAATCCCGAGAGACAATTCCGCTCGACCTCATTTCAGGGAGCTGGGAATCCTCACGTTACCATCCTTGGTGATTTTTCAGGTGGCCGTACACGTGAGAAATAACCAGGATGCGTTTAAAAGAGTTGGTGAGTCACACACGTATGGGACGCGCCGTGCGGGTCAACTGGAAGCGGTCCCGCGTAAGTTGGCGAAATCCAACAAACTGACGCATGTCATGGGTCCGGCAGTTTACAACCGGATCCCTAAAAATGTCACTGAAGCTCCTAGTATCAGCATATTCAAGTCCAGGTTGAAGCGCTGGCTTATTGAGCAGACCTTCTACACTTTCGATGAGTTCACTAGCCTCAAATTAATCTAATTACCTAGGTAATCCTAGATGTGACATGTTTTTTGGTTATTGTATATTTGTTTTCTGATTTTGATTTTTATTTTAAGTACGATGTGTACTTGATGACTCATTTTGTGAAAATTATTTGTTTGACGTGTACCTTTTGTATGATTAAATGACTATCTGACTATCTGACTACCTGTAATTTCACCGGCACCCAACCCTTCAAACCAAAACACAGTAATGCGAGCACTACTGCTTTGCGCCAGAAATAGGTATGGTGGTACTTCCCCGGACGAACTCTTTCACAAAAATGCTCTACTACTAACGTTTCGGCAGCGCAGCTTAAATTAATTGCGCTTCATCATTGACCTCGAAGTAAATGGACTTCGGGTCAAATTGCCTGAACCAAAATACATATATTTTTCACATAAACTCATTAACATAACATTATAATGTGATTCTGTTAAATACCGTGCTACTATAAAATTAGAATAATCCATGGAATAGCTACACAGTGTTTTCTCTTTTGCATTGACAGGGCAGTTTCATATTCGATCGAAAGAGAAGAATTACGGTGTATATCTACGGTGATTCTCATAGAATTTAAATTACCGTGGCTTCGTACACACATATATACATAGACACACGGTAGGCAGAGCCTCAATGGGCCTCTTTTCACAGTGGGTTCACCATCGTGGAATATAGACGTGACAAGTGGTGAGCCCATCGCCGCCATTGCTTCCCACGACTGACTCGGCTAACGCTTTCTTCCAGTAATAACACATTATAAATTAATAAGCTAGCAACCAGGGCAAATCTTATACCAACGAATCTTATCAACAAGTCCGGGTAATCCCTTAGTCGGCTTTTACGACATCCACGGGAGTAGACGGAGAGGTCTATTCTTAGGCCGGACATCAACAGTTAAGATAGTCAACTATTATACCTCACAACTCAACGTTACTGCTCTTTAATTGAAAATGAAATGTGTGAAAAATATAATTTTAATAAAAAAGCTTGTATTGATAATCTCTTGATAATTTACCTAGTTTTTCAAGGAAGATAAGAGAGTTCGCTGTTAAAAAATGTAAAACCCATAACAGTGGACTAGGTGGCAGCCCTACGGACCAGCTGCCGCGGAAGATCATCAATCATCGCGGCAAGACAATCACAACTGACGGCACATCTGCCGAGCGACTACCATTCGCACCGCGCCGCGCGCTATCTGTGATCTCTTACACTACAGCAGCTTTACTTTTAGATGTAAGTATCCTTACGGCAACCAAAGACTTCTATTACAAGTACCTAATTAATTTTGTCAAAAATAAAAAAACCCTCAACGCAATGAAACGGCTGAACCGATTTTGATCAAACATAGCTCAGACCAAACCCGACAAATTCACCTTTCAAACAAAAAAAGAGAAGAAAATCAGTTCATCCGTTCGGGAGCTACGATGCCACAGATAGACACACACACAGACACGTCAAACTTATAACACCCCGTCGTTTTTGCGCCGGGGGTTAAAAACTAATTAGAAGTCTTTGACGGCAACATAGTGCGTAATTCGACTCTAGGTCACATTTGTGTCCTACCAAACTGACCTTTGCACAGTCTATTGTATCCATTGAGCTATTTACACTGTTTTATGCTGTTTTGTTTCTGTATACAACACAGTGTAATATAAAGCAAGAAAGAAAGAAAGAGAAAATTTGTTTATTTTACAACACACACATAACACAAGAAAACATAAAACAAAAATCAGTTACTAAGCAACTAGCACACAAAAATGAAAAATAAATAAAAACAACGAGTGATATATAAAAAACTGGTCGGTAATTTGTAAAATAGAAAGGCATCTATCGTGTTGTGTGGGACAAACACAACAATATACAATATATTCTAGCGGAATCAAAATCCTGATTCGCTAGATAGATACTATAAGGTACGAGTAGTTTTTTATTGTAGGTAGGTACTTTTTTTTAATGTCTAAATAGTTACAATATTATTTTATGCTACAATTATTATTATTTATTATTATTTATTTATTGAGGAACAACAAACAGAGGCTTAAAAAATACAATAGAAAACGATGATAATCTGCAGTAGTTATAAAAACTGTGTCGCAGACACCAACGCCCTCCCCCGTTACAAAAAGTTATGAGTTCCAAACAAGTTATAGGTATAAAGTACAATAGATTAGAAATTAGTTTAGTTAATAATTTCAAATTCAAAAGAAAATTTAATATAATACTAGTATGCGAGTCGAGTGTGTGTGTATGCAATGGTGTGTGTGTGTATGGGAGTGTAGGTGTGTGTGTGTGTGTGTGTGTGCATGAGAGAGTGCGTGTGTATGTGTGTGTTTGGAAGAACGAATAAGTGTAATGAGTAAGTGTAGTGTGTGTAAAGTAAAACATATATTACTACTTGACAACCCTTAGGAGATCCTCCGTATCTTCATAATTTAGGGATGTAAGCCACTCGAGACATTTTAATTTACATTTGTTGTGTGGAAGAGGATAAATATTAATCAGCCTGTTCACTCTGTTATACAAACTGGAGCTTATATGCGAGAAATGACGACTCGCTACTGCAGTGCGGCGCGGTTCCAATTTGCAAACTCTATCCGATATTCGTTTATTATGAATTAAGTTTGGGTCAAAGAATAACAGAGAGTGTTTACGAAGAATAGTTTGCAAGATAAAAACTTGACGAACTGTGGGAACTTGGCAAAGCGAGAAAAGTTCAGTAGTAGGGAACCATATGGGTTTTTTGGACATCACTTTGAGAACGGCTCTCTGAGCCCGTTCCAGCCTTAACATCAAGGTTTTGGCTGAGCCACCCCAAGAAGTGATGCAGTACGATATAATGGATTGGGCTAGAGCAAAATATATGGTTTTTAGACAATGGAAACCAATAACAGTTCTAAGGTTTTTAAAAACAAAGATCAGCTTTCTTATGCGGGAAAGTGTAGAGGATATTTGCTGTTTCCAAGTTAGTGAATTATCTATCATGACGCCGAGATATTTAAGACAAGACGTCCGTTCTAAAGTCATGCAGTTGCAAGTGGACGGGACATTATTATTACAGACATGAGCACAGACAGAGAAGGAAGAGTCTGGTTGCGTGGATAGGTTGGGTGAGAAAGGGATAAATTTACTTTTTGATACGTTAAGGGTCAGGAGATTTGTGCGTAACCAGTTCATGACCAATTTAAGTGCAATTTCAGAGAAATCACGAGCCTCCTGCCAGCTCTGACCATGAACCAAGAGGGCAGTGTCATCAGCATAGGTGATAATCTTACAGTTAGGAAGACAAAGGTTACAAAGCTGATTGATATAAATCAAAAATAAGGTAGGTCCGAGGACACTACCTTGAGGGCCACCAAAACGTACATATTCATCGTTACTTTTGAAGCCATCTATTAAGACGTATTGGATACGATTTTCAAGATAGGTTCTAAACATATTCAGAGAGACACCTCTTATGCCTTCATGTTCTAATTTATTAAGGAGAATGGGGACCGAGACAGTGTCAAAAGCTTTGGAAAGATCTAAGAAAATACCTATGGTCTTTAGTTTTTTATCGAAGTTTGTCACAACAGTATCCGTCAGCTCTAACACGGCGTCCTCTGTGGATTTACCGCTCCTGAAGCCAAATTGGTTAGGAGACAGTACGCTGCTTTTATTAATGAAATTCATTAATCTCTTATTTAGAATTTTTTCAAAGATCTTAGACAGAACAGTAAGTACTGAAATCGGTCTATAGTTAGTGACACCATCCCAATCACCAGTTTTGAAAATTGGGTGAACCACAGCCTTCTTAAAAACACTAGGAAAGACTCCTGAAGTAAGGGCAGTGTTAAAAACATGATTTAGCACGGGGATAAGAATATGTCTGGCGGATTTAATTACAGTGGTAGAGATGCCGTCCCATCCCACCGCGCACTTATCCTTAAGGCTTAGAATTAAGTTTTCAATCTCAATGTTGTCCACACTGTAGAGAACCATCGAGTTTTGGGGAGATAGGCTGAAAGCTTGGACTAACTAGGAAAGAAACAGATCTTGGGGTGAAGTTGGGTTTTCGTTGACTTCAGCTACTATTTTCGTGGCAAGGGTTTTTCCCACGTTTGCAAAGAATTTATTAACAGTGTTAACAGACGATAAGGGACTACCACATAGATTTAGAAGATGCGAAGAGGTTGAGTTGTTTTTATTAAGGTTTGCAATTTCCTTGATTATATTCCACGTAGCTTTAGGGTTGTTCCTGGCCTTCTGAAATTCACTTTGTTGGTATTCACGTTTCACCTTTTTTAGAGAATTGTTACAGAACTTACGGTCGCGGAAGTATATAATTTTGTGTGTATCATTTTCAGGATTTTTTTTAAATTTCCGGTACAATTTGTCTCGATGACGGATACATTTCAGAAGACCAGGAGTTATCCAAGGTTTGACAATGCGTTTCCGGCTTGGAATCATAACACTTTGACTGTTATTTCTTACAACCGTAGAGACAAGGTTAACCAAAGCATCAGCTACTATTTCGGGGTCATTAGAGTTAAGAATAGGAGTAAAATCTGTGTTTTGGAGATCAACAACAATCGCAGGGATATTACTTCGCTGTGAGAAGCGCTTAGAGACATTATGATTTTCCTTTGTACTACAGTAAAAAAGAAGTGGTAAGTGATCGGTGATAGGAGTATTGAGAATAAGCGTCGATGCAAAATTTGAAGAGCGAAGTATTATGTGATCGAGGCAGTTATTTTCTCTTGTTGGGAACATATGGGCTGGTAGCATGCCGTGTGAGGCTAACAGGTTCAGATATTCATCGGTTACAGAATCGTTATTACTTGGCAAAAGGTTGATATTAATATCTCCGATAATTACTGCAATTTTAAAAGATTTTAGTGAGTCTAGCGTGTTGTCAAGACTTTGGAAAAATGGGCCAAAAGTTTTATAAGACGGGGACCGATACAGGGCAATTACTGAAATATTGTTAGAAAACTTGAGAGTAATGCAGTTGGCATCATTAAAGTGAGGTACTTCAACGTTAACTTTAAGTTGACTTCTTACATAAACAACCACACCATCGTTTTGGTTTTTATAGGAGGATATGTAACTATCAAAGTCTGGGAGCGTTGGAATATGTGGGGATTTACTTAACCAACATTCAGAGAGGACGATCACATCGAGATTGAGGTTTACTCTTTGTAATAAAATGAGAAGGTAGTCAAAATTGCAGTTTATGCTTCGTATATTGACGTGACAAATCTTCAAGCCAACACAATTGTTATTTATGTGAAGAGTTACATCTTCAGGTGCACAAACAAATGATTCCGATACGGAAATTTGCTCAATATCATTATTCACCATGTTAAGATCATCCATAATAAATGTAAAAGATTAACAAGGGAACTGCAGGTATAGGATTACTGAACAGAATACTACTGTTCATGTGAATAAATGAGCTTGTTGGTATAATTAGGAAATTTTGAAAGCAAGAGATTTGCCATATGTATAAAAGCTTTAAAGATAGCTTGAAAGATCTACAAGGTTGTCTATAGTTTTTGTATTTGGGTGTAAGGGTGTGTACGTGTGTGTAGTGTGAACATACTGTAATTTTGAAATAGATATTTTTTAACATAAAAAGAAACAATATAGTAACAACAATAAAGTAGTTGACTTTAGGTAACTTGGGTAACATTTGTAACTTGGGTAACATGCTAGGGGAACATTTGAGATCCAAGTTGAAGTGCATAGAGTACGTTGAGAAAACCAATAATGTCAGTCACTTTGCATCTTTGATGTTATCCAAATCATTTTCGCTTAGCACCCGGATAAGAGTCCCATTTTCTCTTTTGCGAAGAAATATCTTGCCATGGGAAACCCAACAGAACATGTAATCGTTGCCCTTCGCAAACTCTCTAGCAAGGTAAAACAATCTCTTCATTTTTGGAGTCAGATTTTCCGATATGAATATTTGTTTAGTTGGACCACTTATATGTAAGTGCTCTGTGGTCAGCTTGGAAGTACCTTTATTAAATTTACGGTACATAAAAACCATTTTTTCTTTAATCAGGGCACTAGTGAGGTCCACTATTATCGTTCTGTTAGCCGAATTTTTATTGGTAATTCGGAAAATATCTTTCACATCGCTGTGAGTTATCGGCACATTTAGAACCTTGCTAGTATTGATGAAGGTTTCAAGCAGAGCAGTCTTGCTTTCTGAGGTAGGTGCAGGTATATTTCTAATCTCCAGGCATGTTGACCTAGAGTTGCGCTCGAGACCATCCAACCGATCTTCTAGCGACTTGATGTGTTGGGCATCAGCTTTCCGTCCAATTTCCAGTTGTTCAACTCTATTTTGAAGAGCGTTGTGTTTTTCCGCCAGGAAGTCGAAAGACGAACGGATGACCTCAACCGCAGAGCAGATTTGATCGGACCTTTTGTCTTGTTCGTCCTTAAGATCTTTAAGCATTTGACGCATTTCGTCCATGAAATCATTCAGTACCTCCGAATAGCATCGCTTACGTTTGCGGAAAGACCCTTTAGCATTTTCAACCAGATTAGGTTCCGAAGAAGCAGCATGCAGTGGTAGGCCGATGTTCACTCTCAGAGAGTCCGCTGCCGAAGGTGTCGAAGAACGAGCGAGCGATGCCGATGGTGAGGGCACGGGCGCAACCACAGCTTCCGCGATGGCTGCGGTGGCCGTGTTGGCAACGGCGGGTGGAGGCGCGGGCGAAGACGGGGGCGTACGTCGCATATTAGAAAAGTATCAATTTACCAGGGCAGCAGCAAAACGAAGTGGTATAGTGTTTAGGCCAAATCCCGCGAAAGATTGACACAAACATAGGCAGGTCAACTAATGTGGTTGATCAGCGGCGAATGGGAACCAAAACGCTTTCCGTCCAGTGTAGGTAGACCTCCGACGTTAGTAATGAGCTGCGTCTTGCGTCTCGTGCTCACCTATGGAATTCTTGTGGCGATGCACGTTGTCGGATCCTTCTATCAGGTGACGGAGTGTGCGTAGCGACTGTTTTCACTTACGTATGCACAAAGTTACTAGTGTGTTCCGCCGTGTAGTTAGGTACATCAATCGTTGTAGGTGTGCAGAAATAAAAACGTCAGCTAAGACTTCCTATTGATTTATGTTCTCCTATTTATTCGAGTACAATTATTTCTGAGAAAAGTGATTTAAATTTAAAAATAAACAAAAATAGAGAGAGCTTAACGCGTCTGCACTGATCAGAGGTCCGGGAGGAAGGGAACAATGTATTAAAAAACCATATTCGTAATTTAGACAATAGACAAATGCGACCAAGAGCCGATTTATGCACTATCACAGATAAAAGAATACTATACGCACTATGTTGCCGTGAGGATATATTTAGAACTATAGACCGTTCATTGTTCATTGTTCATTGTTCATTCATTGTTGTGTCTTGGTTGGCACGCAATTAGGGATTGCAATCGAATATTCGAATTATTCGAATATCAGTTTGAAATTAATATTCGAATAGTAAATTTTAAATATTCGAATATTCTAATATTACCATAATAATTAATAAATACTAAATAAACCAATCAACGGCCTACATTCCTCTGCTGACTGCCACTTGCTGGGTGCTTGCCGCAATTTTGAGTATATTTCACTCACAAGCACAACACAAGACCCAATTTCTTACAACACAGCGGTGCATTATGTAAATTTGTGAAGAGATTTTGGGCTGGTGGTTGTACGAACATAAAACGTTGAAATTTGGTTGTCAATTTGATAGTTTTTTTTAAATATGTATTTTTATTTGCATTTTGATTTTCTGGTTATTTTTGAAGTTCATATTACTTCCAATTTTATTACGAATTCGTGACGGAGCGACTGAAGCGTCTCTGCTTCAAGTTCAATTTTGCTTTCTTCTGTTAGTTTCAGTTTGTTTGTACTCCTCTAGTTGTACTTTACAAACGATCAAGACAAAACTTGGTATACGGGATCTAACTTTTTATAGTTTTTTTTCGACATGATTAAGTAAATATTATTAATTCAATGAAATTTAATTTTGTGTCATGTTATGTTGTTTTTTTTGTGTTCATTCGTTGGTATATACAGTAAATTGTGCTTGTTGTCTTTTCTAAAGAGATAAGTAGGTACTTAAAATTGTTTTTTGTTTAATTTAGTACTAAGTAATATTGCATGCTGTGAAGCGGATTATGGTGGATCTTTATTTTAATTTGATAGCTACCCTTGTACCCATTTTTGCAATAAATAAATTAATCTGAATCAGAAACATTCGGTAGTCAATTTTAAACAAGAACTTCGAATATGAGCAATGTCGGTCAAGAGGTTGTCTAGATATGCAGGATGATCCACTTAGGCGAAGTCTGAAACCGTGAGTGAGAGTTATTGAAAAGTGATGTTAGGAGTTACAGGATAGGTTTTGAAAACAATAAGTTCTGCACTCATTAAAGTAGAAATTCGTTTTTAGTTTACCTGAAAAAGAAAATTTCTATAAAAAAAAACATTTTTGGGATCTTTTTTGATCATTATGGATCGGCATAATGCATAGTTTCATAAAAGTTTGTCACGTGGTCTACTGTTCGCAGAATTTCTATTAATTTTATTTGTTGAAGAGTTTTATGTTAAAATATTGTTTGTGATTGAGATGTTTAGGCCTCTACTTACATCAAAATATGTTACTAGTTTGTAAGGCAGTACAAATGTGTCAAATTATGTACATCTTTGATTTTTCTGAAATATTCGAATATTATTCGAATATTCGAATAGGACTGCAAAAATATTCGAATATTCGAATACCAAAAATTATCGAATATTTGCAATCCCTACACGCGATACAAGGCAGGGGACATCTTACGGTGAACGAGCTGTAATTTGTATCCAGCTTTACTTTATTATCTATTCGTCTATTGTCTACCGCAGAGCCTCGTGTTAAAAGTATACAAGTAGCCAGTGATGACTTACTTAGAGCACATAATGCACCCTAGATCATTATTCATCGCGTGCTGGTCATCATCAGACACGGAGTCTGCGTGAGGAAGACATGTCTTGTAATCGAAGATTCAGCTTCAGTAGTACCCTAGATCCTATTCATCCTATGCTGGTCATCATTAACTGGAGACTGATGACATCGAAAATAAACATTTTGAGCTCAAAGTGAAGATTCTAGTTGTAAAAAGTAAAGTAAGTATTAGGTATACCCATTATGCGTCTAAGATCCCTACCGCAGCTGTACCTACTATTATGTATTCTGTGCCGCAGCTAACAAAAGAGCTGATGACCTTAAAACGGCTCAACAGATTTTGATAAAACATGTCTAAAACCATCGCTAGAAAACCTGTTTTTAAATTAAAAAAACTGCATTATAATCCGTTCACCGGCTAAGAGCTACTGTGCCACAGACAGACACACAGCCAGACAGACACACATAGCGTTCAAACATCTAAAAACCCGCTTTTTGCGTCGGGGGTTAAAAAAAACAAAATTCGAGTGGCCTTTCCGCCTCGAGCTATATCTGCAACGCCTATAAAAACATCTCAGCAAAGTAATTTTTCAAATTTTTGATTTCAAAGAAACATCAGAAGGGCTAAGACGAATAGGTACTTATTAATAAGACCAACCCGCTAGGACGATTTTAATCTCACACGCACCTTGTTATTTCCTCGTACAAAATAGCGTTCCATATTTCACTAGTGGAAATATTGTAATATCGCGGAGCGCTCCAGCGGTGTCTTAATAAACATTTTTGACACATGTGACATTGATGAAAGAATATAAAAGGCGGTATCGTCGAGGCCCGCGCAATCCACTGCTTATTGCGCGTCACATGTGACATTGATGAAAGAATATAAAAGGCGGTATCGTCGAGGCCCGCGCAATCCACTGCTTATTGCGCGTCACATGTGACATTGATGAAAGAATATAAAAGGCGGTATCGTCGAGGCCCGCGCAATCCACTGCTTATTGCGCGTCACATGTGACATTGATGAAATAATATAAAAGGCGGTATCGTCCAGGGCCGCGCAATCCACTGCTTATTGCGCGTCACATGTGACATTGATGAAAGAATATAAAAGGCGGTATCGTCGAGGCCCGCGCAATCCACTGCTTATTGCGCGTCACATGTGACATTGATGAAAGAATATAAAAGGCGGTATCGTCGAGGCCCGCGCAATCCACTGCTTCATTCAGGGATATGTTCGGAGATAGAAAGAATACCTACCTTTTACATATACATAGACACACGCCTTTTTCCCCGAAGGGGTAGGCTGAGCCTCAATGGGCCTCTTTTCACAGAATATAGACGTGACAAGTGGTGAGATCATAGCAACCATTGCTTCCCACGACTGACTCGGCTAACGCTTTCTTCCAGTATAATAGCACATTCCATAAAATGCTAGCCAGTCTGGGCAAATCTTATACCAACGAATCTTATTAACAAGTCCGGTTAATCCCTTAGTCGGCTTTTACAACATCCACGGGAGGAGACGGAGGGGTCTTTTCTTAGGCTGGACTTATTTGAATATTTTACTAGTGGAACTATTAAAACCGTTTTTTATTATTATTTTAGTTACTTTCCTTACAGTCTGTGCGACATAAACCTGGCGATTGAATTTACCACCTCTTCCCGATATACAATCATGCTGAAATTGCACTCAACTTGGGTTCTGAAGACAATACAATGTTAGTAGTATATTAGTTAGTTAGTGTGGGAGTTGGGACTAATTTTTAATGTGAATTATAAACCAGTTAACCTTGGCGGATTGAGCTGAAATTTTGCATACCTATCAAGTTCCGATGACAATACAATATTATGGTGACAGCGAGCTGATCTGGTGGTGGAAACGGAAGGTGGACAACGCAACTTCTCGATGGATACTATGTAGACTTGACGTGGTTGGGCTCATTTTGATCAGAACACGGTTCCAATCACTATTTTTACAGTAAGCTGATCTGATGATCGAGTAGGAAGGCGGACAACGTAATTCCTCGATGGATAACAGTAGATTGGCCGTGTTTAGGATCATTTCGATCAGCACACGGTTCCAACCAATAATTTTATGAAAGCTTTTACTTTGAAAAAATCATTTTTCACTAAAAACTTTTTTCGCGAGGCGGGCGATTAGCCGGCTGAGATGCGAGAGGTTGCAGGTTCGATTCCCGCTGGAAGACAAATGTTTGTATGATCTGCAAATATTTTGTCCTAGTTTGGGTATTGTGGTACCGTGGTACTTATAGTTACTGATACGTACCTATACGACACAGGGGATCCTAGTGTGGTATCAGGACAATATGTGACTATAGAGTTGTGACTGTGTATTGTGACTTTTGGGTGTTATATTATTAACAGTTGATTCCACCGTCTTCTGTGTGACAGTCAGTATCGTACATTCCGCTTCCTTCCTTCCCAGTCCCGATTTCGTTTGACAAATGAGCGTCATTATTTGACAGACGCGATCGAGTGACAGTGTGTCGACATGTTGTTGTCTTTTGTTTTATTAAAGCCTCCCCTAAGACGGCATTATGAGGGATGATCGCCTGCGGTTTATGTACTTTGTCGTAGAATGAAATGCCTTTTCGTTTTTATGAAGCTTCTTTTCGGCGTTTATTAAAAACCGTCGCGTACAAACCGTTTCTCGAGCTCTTTCATCATGCGGACAGCAAAGGCCTGGAACTCTCTTCCGGCTTCTTTATTCCCTTTAACATATAGCTTGGGCTTCTTCAAACGAAGAGGCATCTTCTAGGCGAGCGTGCTTAAATAGGCCTCATCGTCGCTTCCCATCAGGTGAGATGTAGCCAAACGCAAGCCTATTTTTTTTTTAAATGTAGGTACTCATACCCATAAGCAGACTTGAAACCTCCACTGCTGGACGAGGCCTCCCCCATAGAATGAAATGGGGGAATTTGCCATAATCTGCACGCGTGGCAGGTGGATTGATGATAGTAGTATTGGCGTTGAGTACTCAGGTGGATACTGCTCTCAATCGCTTTGTGTAATACCACAGAATAAATAATTGGTAATACCTTCATCGCCCTTTACGATATCAAAAGGAGACTTTTTTTTTAACTACGTGAATGCAAATGACGGAACTAGTAGATGGCCCACCTGATGTTAAGCGGTAACCTCTGCCTTTAACAACGCATTACCATATAGGTCACGTCCACCTAGGACGCACCCTATGTGGCATTGCACTGCTCCCGCCTCCCTGTGTCATAAAGATGAAATGTCTCATGTGCCTGTAATTTCACCGGCACCCATGCCCTTCAAACAGGAACACAGCAATGCGAGCACTACTGCTTTGTGGCTGAAATAGGTATGGAGGTAGTAGGTACATCCCCGGACGAACTCTTTCACAAAAAAGCGAAAAACGAGTCGGAAATCCACTCACTGCGATCATTTCGTGAGACCAACTCACGATTACAACGGTTTTTCTGCAAAATGCGATGCTGAGTTCCCAAATTGACAGTACTATGATCGAAATCACTCGAAATACGATAATCGTTTCGTGTTTCACTCTCACTTGTGTTTTGCACAGTGAGAAGCTTGTTTTCGATAAGTTGAGATCAAATCTTTTGGAGTTTTTTAGAACGATTTTATCTTCTTTAGTTAATTGTTAGTAGGTATGTCTTCAAGATATTTTCTAGCATGGTGATGGATGGAAGAACGACGGTCTCGTCAGCTAGTACGAGAAATGCAGGGCAGACATCGAGAATCTTTCGAGCCCATCAAAGATCTCCCGGAGCCAGAATTTAGGAGGCGGTATCGGCTGTCCAAGGATGCCTTCTTGTTCCTGTGTGAAGAGTTACGGCAGAAAACCGACCTAAAGTCTACTCAGCGTGTGAGCCTTGAATTAAAGGTGAGTCCGAGTAGTTACTTAGAACTATTAGACAGTGGCCCCCACACACACACCCACAAAAATGAAAATGTAATTTTGCTTGTAAGTATTATTTGTTCTAAGAAAGAACCAGCAACTTTAAGCACTTGGTAAATACAGAATTCAGTGGGCCTCACAGGTATGCCTACTCCTTTCATGCACATGTCTTCCAGTTATTTATTAAAATCTGTCCCATAGAACTCTTTTCTAGGGATTTTGCACATTTTATAAATAATTATCAATTGTGTTCCTTTCAGGTTCTCACTGCCCTCCTATTTTATGCCACTGGGTCTACCAGCGGCCGGTAGGTGTGGCCCAAAATGTATCCCAAGAATCGTGCAGCAGGTTTGTATTATATATTTTATGTTCATCTAGAGAAGAACACTCTTACTACACATAAGTCACTAAAAAAAGCTAACTTACCTATCATCTTTATAAGGTATCTAGAAGAGGTTACAAAGCCACTAATCCATCCGGAGATGTTGTCTAGATACATTGTGTTTCCACAAACACCTGTGTATAGAGGGATGTCAGTCAAAAGTAAGTTCAAATTGTGTTAACTAAATTAATGCATTTTCAGATCAATCACCGCCCATATACTTACTATAATTACCAACAAGAGCTCCATTGTCCACTTTCTGACTTCATTATCTCAGAATATTTACTCAAGTGTTTTATTATAAAATGGAAAAAAGTATGTACAATGTATGTATGTAGGCGTTTCAAGATTAATTTTTTATTTCAGATTCTACACTAAATATGATTTCCCAGGCATCATTGGATGCATTGACTGCACCCATGTTAAAATTGTGAAACCAGCGGCTCAAGAAGAGCATCTATACTTCTGCAGGAAAAACTATCACTCGATATGATACCTATATGAGTTATATCAGATATGATAGCGAGTACAGGATTTTGAATGTTAACCCCAAATATGGTGGAGCAAATCATGATGCTTTCATTTGGGAGAACAGCTTGGTGAACACATACCTATATGCAAAATTTGCACCAAAACGGTGAAATGGTGTGGCTTCTGGGTAACAACCATTATATAATTTCTTAGCTCAATTATGTTATAATAAGCATGACTGTATCATTTATTGACTTATGTAATATATATATTATTATTTTATGCTTGTGTACCTAAATCTAATAATTATGATTTCAGGCGATTCCGGCTACCCACAGCGCTCATGGCTAATGACACCATATTTATATGTTGCTGCTTCTACAGAGAAGGTAGCTACAACAAGTAGCAGATTACGACCTGTGTTACCATAGAGAACACATTTGGGAGGCTTAAAAATCGCTGGAGATGCCTGTGCAAAGACAGGGTCTTACATTATAAACCAGCAAAGTGTGCCCAAATCATCGAGGCTTGTTGTGTACTCCACATTATAGCTCTCAATTTCGGAGTTCCAGAACCTGAGGATGACTTAGGTATCTATTTTGAACTAACTTTTGTCCCCAGACTTGGCTTGCATGTTACTCGGTAACAAACAATGATAATTTAATATTTTAAATAAAACCAGTACCTCACCTATGAATATGAGGATCGATAGATAAGCATATTACAATAAAATGTGTAATAAGCTGTTATGTAAAAAAAGCAAAACTTTTGAAAAAAAAGAAAAGTAAAATATAACTTTGCAAACAAAACTTAATAATCATGGTAAATATCTTACTGAAAAGTATGATGGGTTATCATCATCAAATGGCTGGATGTGAAATATCTTATCATAAGATATTAATTATCCAGTCCTACTCGGTTCTTACTGATAGTGTAGGTTCATAGCTGTTTATCACTCTGTGTTGTTGTTTGTGTGTTGCTCTCTGTATCGTAACTCACCTACCAATTTCTATTGACATGCCTGTTTAAGGTCAGAATACTGAAGATGCAGGAGTTCAGGTGCCAGTGGATCCGAGAGCAGGAGGCACGGACCTTATTAGAGGGAGGGCGATCAGAGACCATCTAGCCAGAAGAATTAATGCAGAACAAGTGTAATTCCTAGCTAGTAAGTTTAATATTGACCCTGCTGTGTCCGGCCTAAGAATAGACCCCTCTGTCTTCTCCCATGGATTCAGTCCTTAATTTCTTAGCTCAATTATTTTATAATAAGCATGACTAACTAACTAACTAACGAGGCTAACGTGTTCAAAATTCAGTTGCAAGATTTGACAGACATATACATTGCAAGAAATCAGATAAAAGCTTTTAGTAAAATAGACTCGAATTGAGAACCTCTTTTTTTAAAATCTGTTAAAAAAATAACTGAATTGAGTAGGTGCTTCTTCGTAGGACCTCCTGTTGGCGGAAAAACGACGAGTCCCGTGAGTGTGGTTTGACTGTAAGAGGATGGATGCATGAGGTGCCTCGTGATGATGAATGAGGGCCAAGAAGCCATAAGGTGTGTGTGATCTTCGAGCGCGAGGTCCCTAGGGGCGGGCCTCACGTCTCGAAGAGTTCCCCTCTTCAAGGGATCCGTCGTCGTACAAATGATCCTGAACGGCGGCGGATGTGGGCCATGGGGCCAAGGGCCATGAAGCCATAAGGTGTGAGTGAGAATGAAAAGTGGGTGAAGGATGTGCAAAACCTGCACTGCCGCCCAGTGAAGGGCGCACTGCGCAGCCGCGGTCACCACGCCGTGCCTGTGCAGCCTGTAGCCCTTCCAGAGGGGGGTGCACTGCGCAGCCGCGGTCACCACGCCGTGCCTGTGCAGCCTGTAGCCCTTCCATTGGAAGATGATGAATGATTGATCGAGATGGCGGCTACGGCCGCCCAGAATGATAGGAATTACTAATATCGGCAGTCGGATCGCGGAAGGGTTCCCGTTGTCTGGCAAACATGGCGCGAGAGGAACACCGGAGTGGTTTTAGTGGGTATTCTGCCTTTTTCAGGGCGGCGAATCCCACATAAGTCCGGTCCCCCCCGGACCGGTTTATTCGTAAAAGAATTCCCACTCTGAAGACAAAAAAAAATGGTATCGGCTGCGTGGTTGCATGCGCCTGGTACATCTACCCCTACCAAGGTATCCCTGCTGGTAGGGAAATGTCTTTAAATATTTTTATTTTTGACTTCGTTCTACCACGAGCAAGAGGCAGATTTCAAAATTATAATATTAGTTCTTTTTTATATATGTTGTATAAATAAAAAAAGTAAATATGTAGTACTCTCCGAGGACTAAATTTTTGCCCTGCTTGGTGTAGAGACTTTGGGACCATAGGGCCCTAGTACTAAGACCTTTTTAAAAAACATCACGCTTGCTCGACGCAGCTGGTGACAAGAGGGCTGGCTCCTTCCTGGCGCAAAGAATTTCTTTGGCCATTCAACGTGGGAATGCAGCCAGTGCTCTTGACACCTTGCCCTATGACCCAAATTTATTGTGTACTTAGCTTCTTTTTTTTCTGTTTTATATTTAAGTATTTTAAGTGTTTTAAGTTACCGCATAATTTAAGTGTTTTATATTCAAATTATATTAGATTAGCATATTACAATAAAATGTGTAATAAGCTGTTATGTAAATAAACGCACAAATTAAAAACACTGTTTTCAAAATGTTATTTATTAAAAATCTTAAGTATAAAATGGCATAGCATAATATACCATTTTATACATTCGGTAAATACATAGGTATAGTAATAACATGGCTACTATCAATATATTTTACACTATCCCCCTTGGTTTACAGGATTTTAACTTTGAATCTAAAAAATATAAAATAAATCCTATATAAGTAATCAGAAGCATTCTTTCTCAGGTAACATTTTGAAACAACGTCAGCTCGCGGTGCTAGCATACTTAAATAGCTTAGTTTTGATGGACATGGACTATCACCTCCCATGTGACGAATTAAATCGTTTTTATATTAACATTAAAGGTTCTTACGGCGAAAAGCTTTAGGTAATAAGTAATTAATTTTGTAAAAATTTAAAAAAACCCCAACGCAATGTAACGGCTGTACCGATTTTGATCAAATATAGCTAAGAACACTCCCGACAAATTAACATTTCAAACAAACAAACAAAAAATCGGTATCGGTTCATCCGTTCAGGAGCTACGTTGGGACAGACAGACACACACACACACAGACACGTAAAACTTATAACTCCCCTTCGTTTTTGCGTCGGGGGTAAAAAAGGCTTTTATTGAAGATTCAACCAGAAACACATCCAGTCTATCCACCCGCATTTCTATTTTAAACTTAACTCAAGGTAAAATTTAAGGAGATAAATATCAACAAAAACGAAACACAATGGTTACCAAATTCAAACTAAATATACCTACCTATACTACAATATTTATCATAAACAGATCCGATACCTTCACAGTTTGAACCCAAATAATCGTGTCTCCGCGTTCCCTCTTTCCCAAATAACGGTGAAGGTAAACATCGTGAGGAAACCGCCATGTCCATGTCATATTACATACTTATCATCATAATTAAGATCACAGAATCAACTTTAGGTGGTAGGCATCTAAAACTACAAACAAATGAAATTTTTGGATTTTTACTTTTAAAAATACCGGATTGGCTTGCGGCCTGCGCCGATTGACTGACTGCCTACGATGTAAGCGGTGCATACGAGGTGAGAGGTGCCGACGACGAGCGGATCCCCTCTGTGGCGAGACTTCCAATTGCTGGCGCGCAGAAGACCCCGGGGATATCGCTGGAGGAGAGCGGCGACGACCACGAGCGGTTCCCCTCTGTGGCGAGACTTCCAATTGCTGGCGCGCAGAAGTCCCCGGGGATATCGCTGGAGGTGAGCGGCGATGACCACGAGCGGTTCCCTTCTGTGGCGAGACTTCCAATAGCTGGCGCGCAGAAGATCCTGGTAAATTAGCTGAAAAATATTGAATGACGTTTGTTTAACTTTAACTTAAAAGTCACGACGTATCTACAAAACGTTACCCCTATTTTGGTAATAATCATACATAATAGGAGCAGCATTGCGACGTTCCTCGAGTCTGCGTCACCACCAGTTAAATCCATAGTCCACAGACGGCAATAAAGGAATCTATAATATCCATAGATAGATAGATAGATAGCTGTTTATTATGAATGCGAAAGTTTGTGAGAGTGTGTATATATGTATTTTTGTACGTTTGCTACTGAACAAATTGCGATGACATTTGGTTTGTAGATAGCTGGACCCTGGAATAACACAATGGCTACTTTTTATCCCGATATTCGATACTTATGGGGGTGAACCCACGGGGCGCTCCTAGTAAGTACATAAATATTTATTTGCATTGCTGTGTTCCGGTGAAATTACAGGCAAATGAGAATTTTTACTTTTGTCTCAGGGTGGCGGGCGCAGTGCAATGCCACATAGAGCGCGTCCTAGGGGGACGTGCCTTGTGAAGTAATGCATTGTTATAGGTAGAGAGTACCGCTTAACACCAAGTGGCACACCTGATTTTCCGTAACTTATTCAAACAAAAAATAGTGACCACACCACACCAGAATTCCCGTGGGTATCTGAATTTATGAGTACCATGGTAACACTATATCCAAACTCAGAATAAAATATACAAGCAGCTCATACAAATATTTTTCTGGTGGACATATTTTCTGATGATAAGTTCAATAGTACCTAGCAGGACAAATGTTGCTCCCTATCTTGAGGAGAATAAGCCCGTTTCGGGATAACATACATACATAACACCTAACAGTCACACATATAGTCCTGACCCCACACTCGGATGCCCTGTGTCGTGGGTATCAAAAACTACGAGTACCATGCTACCATAATCTAATATACCTACTCTGAAAGCTGTTGTACTAGTGTACAGACTACTACTACACAGGTAGCTAGTAGCAGGTAGTATTAGGTAGCTACTAGCTACTTATTAAGGCTACTTTAGAGAAAGCAATAATGATACTTACCGGAAGCGATGGAGGTCCAAGGACGGCAGGGGTTCGACGGAGGAAGGAGTTCTCGACGGCGGGGCGTTAGACACGAGGGTGACTGAGGAGTCGCACTCGTTCTCACCGTATATGCGTCACGTTAGACACGAGGGTGACTGAGGATTCGCACTCGTTCTCACCGTATATGCGTCATGGTCATTGATCGCTGGAAAAATAAAATCATATTTTTCGAAGGTTTTTTTTATATGAAGTACCTACTTTATTGTTTTTACTTTTTGGGCATACTTTTTTGGTTTAAATTTTGGTTTATAAATGTATCCTTAATATTTTCAAAATCTCAAATTCGATTAGGTACAAATAGTTTTATAATCAACAAACAAAACCCTTTTATGTTTTTTTTTATTTTTTTTTATACTACTTGAATGACGGAACAAGCAGATGGCCCCACCTGATGTTAAGCGGTAACCTCTGCCTATGAACAGTGTATTACCTCATAGGTCACGTCCACCTAGGACGCGCCCTATGTGGCATTGCACTGCGCCCGCCACCCTGAGCCATAAAGATGAAAAGTCTCATGTGCCTGTAATTTCACTGGCACCCTTACCCTTCAAACCGGAACACAGCAATGCGAGCACTACTGCTTTGCGGCAGAAATAGGTATGGTGGTAGTACTTCCCCGGATGAACTCTTTCACAAAAAAGCTCTACTACTACTAAACAACTATGTAAACATAAGTTTCATATAAGTGGATTAACCTGAATGGAACACCATAGTTTGATTACCCCCTCTTGTTCCCCAATATCACAACGACAATATCAATATCTTGACGACCTCTGTGGCACGGAGGAAGTTGCGGGTTCAATTCCCGCCTCGGAACAAATATTTGCACGATTTGCAAATATTTGTTCTGGGTGTTCTGGATATTTTCTATCACACTAATATTATAAAAGCGAAAGTTTGTGAGTGTGTGAATGTGTTAGTGTGTTTGTTACCTCTTCACGCTGAAACGGCTAAACGGATTTGGATGAAATTTGGAATGGAGGTAACTGGACTCCCGGAATAACATAAAGGCACATTTTTATCCCGATATTCCCTCGGGATCGAGACTTATAAGAGACTATCAACGTACAGCCTAAACCGTAAGACCTAGAGACCTGAAATTAGGAGGCCATGTTCCTTTTATGATCTAGGGGTGCACTAAGACAGGAATTTCCGATATTAGCTCTCTGTTGCCGCAGATTAGGGGTTCCTCGGTGGTGTTTTTAAATGATAAATTTCCTTGGATGCTTGATATTGCGTTTAATTTCAAATATATAAAAATAGGTACAAAGATTTGGTATGCGTGTCGTATGGCGGTTAGCGAAAGACAGTTGTGACTGCAGCTGTCAAAAGTATTTGAAAATGCAGAATTTTGTTTGCGTCTACGTCCTGCTCGGATACGTGATGGATACGCGACATGCCCCCGGCCTTGGAAGCACCAGCTTCAAAGATAGGTAACCGCTGAAAGCGGACGACCAACCTGGACATGCGGACTGAGAAGAAGGAAGTCGTCGGGATCGGAAAAGAGTGGAGATATATTGGGAGATGGTGTTGGAGTGGACTTGAGTTAAAACCCGTGGTAAGCTCTGCGAAGTTTAAATGAGCATCACCTATAATGCGAGTGAACTTGCCGGTCTACTCCAGCCTCCCACTGACCTCCAGAATGAGCATGATAGTAGGGATAAAAGATTGCTTGAAGAGCGTTCCTACTGATTTAAAACAGAAGGAAAATAACTAAAAAAAAACTTGTGAGTTCAGTTTTTTAATGAATTGGTGACGTTGTCTGAAAATATTTAATCTGGCTATTCCCAAAAGAATAGGTTAATATTTTCAGATGCAGAATGTATGCCTCAGTGGACAAATCGTTAAAAGTTCCAAAAGAACTGCGCGTGTAATAAGACATAGGTATGCATAAGTATAAGTATGATTTTACAAATATGTAACCTACCAATCTTTCCACGATTCAGTACGAGCATTGGTCCAGCGTGATCTAGGTACCCCGCAACGTATAATGTGCAGGTAAGGTAGGAGTCCGTTACTCCTTAGACCGATTGCCCAGGAATCGAGTAGGTACGATAGGCCTTTTTTATATAAAATGATCAAAATAATCTGATCCGAATATGTTAACGCTTTGTTTAGAATATAGAACACCAACTGCACTTGATTTAACCTCTGATAATCGCCTCTAATAATTGGACTTGAACCACAAGTTAAATTAGTGCAATGGCGTTCACTGCGCTGGATGTAGCATCGGAAAGGTCCCGCATCGTAAATGGACATAAGTGAAGATACATCAGCGCAGTCAAAGTTGAATTTTGCATTTAAATAAAGTACCTAGGTAGGTGGCAAGCGTAGCCATCCTATAGGTACTAGTGAAGTTGCTTTCGATTTCATAAAGAAAACGGAGTGTCTCACGTACCTACTTGCGTGCCTAGTAACGCTTTGCTAAGCTCAGAATAGCTTAGTTAGGTAGGTATGTCTATGAGTGACGCGACCTTGACAATCAAGTTATTCGCATATTGCATTACAGTGCGAAGATAAGCGCGCGCGCCGTATGACAAATGAATGCATTGGTAAATAGATGCAGGTCGTATACCTAGTTGCTCGCTACCTCACTACATCACGGCGCTGTTATGAGTGCGAAACAGCAAACCGGTTTGAGCTCCCGTGACGTCAAGTACTTTGTACGTTCGTGCGACAATATTGTGCGCTTAGAAAAAATAACATTGATTGAAAACGTATAGAAGTGAAATTCATCGGAGGAACTATTCCAACCGATGATGAAAATAATGTTTTGATTTGACGTTATGATTTGAATGAGAGCTTGAGAAAACGCCTTTTCAAACTTTGTGGTGAGGATTGGTGAGGAATGCTGAAGCAAAACATCATTCATCACGCATCGTATATTCGATGAAGGGTTCTGTGCATTCTCGTTTTCCTCGGAGTGCGTCTCACAAAGCTTGGTTTTTCCTCAAGCTCGCAGACTTAGTGTGATTGTTTCTATGTGTGAGAAAACATGCATCGTATGGGACCCGTGCTGTGCGTTATATTCAAGGGACCCGATAATATCCATCCTAATTGCGTATTTTGTAGGAATGGACCGCTCTGTAGTCGCATTTTCCCTTCGCATAATAAATCCCAAAACCTATCTGCGCCTATTATGATATCTATGTTTTGGGAATCATGGAAATTGGGATCAGCTAATTTGATGTTGTCAGGGATACCCATCTGCGCGAATAACGATAGCCACAGCCAATGGTTTTAAAAAAAACCAAAAGACTTTTAAAAGTACTTTATTATTTTATTACAACAAGTTACGAATGAAAGGTAAGTTATTCTAAGTTAAAATTAACAGAGACTACGACTGGTCAAAGTAGGTACCAGTGATAGAATGACGACACCATGTTCCATTTCCATATTCCAAGTAAAACTGCAACTGCTGAATTGGCACTCGTGTTGTATCGGCCGGGCATTGAAAATGCAAGGCTGCTATTTCACTCTCCTTCAAGTCAGCAGTTTAGGTACATGTTAGGCATGTAACATCTCCATCCTCAGAGCAGCAACTATTTGAGAACGTTTAGCGAAAATGTTGCTGGAACGGACCTCCGGGTTCGGGATTCCTCAGGAACGGCGTAGGAATGCTCCTCAGTATTCACTTCCTCTTTGCTTGATGGTGTTGTAATAGTCACCTCTCTACGTCTCATGTATCGTCGCACAGCGATGGCGATAACAAGTACAGCTGCACCTAGTACAATTGCATAGAATGGTAGCGTTGTGTGGTATAATGTCCCGTCTATGGATTTTATTTCTGCTGGATGTTGTAATAATATCTTGTCTTCGATATGATGTAGCCCTCTAAGATTGATGGAGTTGAGTCTTAGGTGTGGGATGCTGCCGTTGTACTCCGTGTTGAAGTTCTTAGGAATTTCAGTAATCTTCAGTGGCTGTCCTTTGACTTGATCGTTAATATTAATGATAGTGAATTCCTGAGTACGTAGGGAACATTTTTGTGGCACAGTGGCGAGGTAACTTCCAAACAAGGTTATATATTCTTGGCGTCCACAATGTAGCTCCGCTTTCGTAGGCCGTGGGAAGATGAGTGTGTAATGCTGGTCATCTAACTGCTCCATTGCTTCTTTAGTAAGAGTGATCCTCGTCGGCTGGCATGACTTGTCTAAGGATTGGTTTATAATGAGGTTCTGGATGCAATCAGGATGTTCCCGTGGTTGGTGGTTGATGCTCTCTTCGCAGAGATGATGATGATTGAACTTCGGGCATTCTGCCTCCATGTACATGAAAGCTTTCCCGTCGGTTGCCATGAAAGGATATGAGGGGATATAGGTTTGGTTAAGTTTGTTAGGGACAATGGAAAGTTTATATAGATCAAAATTATCTGGGGAGACTATTGGAAATTTAAATATGATAACTATTCTTTTACCACTAAAATAAAACCCTGGTTTAATAATAGTGTAGTATTCTCTTATGTCGTCATCTAGTATCTCATTACTACTATAGATATTTCTAAGTTTCCTTAACATATTTTCTAAGTTATTTATTCCTAACATACTATGATGAGTGCTCGATGCACGTGCGAATGCTAAAGAATTTTCTAATCTAGTTAATTCTAAAGATAGATCATCTGTATTTTCACTGATGATGGCTAAAAGCTGAGCAAATTTCGCATATTTGAGAAGATCGCTATCAGCGTTAGCTTGCTTGGCTAAAATTAGTTCTAATGTCCTATTTATCTTCTCCTGATTATCTGCAATAGTCGCGATTAACATGGTATGTTGTGCCATCCAGTCTTTATTAAGGCTAATATGGTCATTGAACTCAGACAACATCTTATGTTCGTTATTTTCCAAGATCTTAAGAGCACTGTTATATCGCTCAGCATCTGAATGATCCAAGTTACCAGTAACGCTTTTAATTATAGATCCTAAACCATCAACGAGACCTCTTTTAACTCGGTTGGGCTCTAAACTTTTAAACTGGGACTTTATCTTATTGAGCTTATCAGTAAGATAGTCAATTTGTAGTTCGTATAAATTTAAAGTCTGATTTTCTAGTTTAGTCTTAAAGTAGTCTAATTGGTTATGAATAGAATCTAGTTGATTTTCTAAGTCCGGTAATTCTACATATTGTAGAAAGGAATGATAGTGAGTGATAAGCTTGGCTTGGCCAAGCTTGAAAGGTAGAAGTCCGGGTCCATTATCAAGACTTTCGAGTCTTATCTCCAGGGCCAGCGTCAGGTGAAGTGTCAGTAACAGTCGAATCCTGTAACAATTTGGACTTCTTAGGTACTCGCTTAAGACGATTTTTGGCAATGGGTCCTTTCTTTTTAGAAGTATAGATATGGATCGGAAGGTCGGCTAGGACGGTGTCCTGGGTGTACCTTGGTGCTAATTTCTGTCTTGCAGCAAAAGGGTTCCTAACAAATACTTGTTGATAGGGTTCATACTCTACTTCGGGTTCTCGATTCTTATTCCTATTATTCATCATGCTGGTACGGTCGGCTGTCGTGGATTGATTAATCAGTTCATATACCATTTTCATCTGCTCTCGATGCGTTACAATATACTGCTGCATCAGATGTTCAGTCAGATCAATATCTAAAGGATCTCTAGGATCAAAGTGTCCTCTGATAATATCATGAGGCCTGCATTTAGTAAAGCTATGAACTGAGCTGTTATATGCTAATATCGCGTAGGGCATTTGGTTAACCGTCGGCTCGCTTTTTTGTTTCAGTCTTAAGATGCGCAAGTGTTCTAACAATGTCGAATGGAATCTTTCTATGATACCATTGTCATTAGGTGAGTTAGCTAAAGTTCTATGGTGGTTTACCTTGTGCAGTCGTGTGAATTCAGCAAACATTTGGTTTGTGAACTCAGTACCATTGTCAGTTACTATAGTCAAGGGGAGTCCATGATGCGTACAGTAAGTCAATAATCCTTGTAGGATGCTGACACCTGTACCATCGCGTAAGTGGTAAGCTTGTCCGTACTTCGAGAAGGAGTCTACAAAGGTCAAGTATTTTTCAGACTGTGCAGTAAATAGGTTCATGTGTACTATTTCGAAGGGCTTGGTAGCTGGTGGTACGATGTTAAACTGTGGTCTGATAGGATTTCTATCGTATTTAGTTTGACCACACACTGTACATTCATTAATGTACTTAGTTATTTCATCCTTCATCCTCGGCCAGTAGTAACGCCTGGATAGCGCTAAATAGCATTCAGTTATGCCTCTATGATTTGTCTTACCATCGTGATAGTGTTTTATTATCTCTTGTTGTCTCAGATATTCCTTCACATCTTCTAGCTCGGTTTTTGATAAAACTAAGTTCATAGAAGAGCTCCTGAAGTGATTTTGAATGATTGGAAGGATTGCATACATTCCTAAAGTCGGAGAGATCTTAAGAGCAGTTTTAACCTTTGGATTAACATACTCTTTAATAGCGTTAACTACGTCTTGCTCTAGAGAGGATTCTGATACTTGTATAAATGTGCGGGTGTGTGTATCAAATGGTTTCGTCGCTGTAGTTCGTCGTTTGATGTCACCTACAATAGTAAAACAGATCTGTCTGTGGAACTTGTTTAAGGGCTCATCGGTTATTGGAATCTCGAGTATTGGATTTTCAACGCTAGTATGTGCCGTAGCTGTTGAAGATCCTGAGCGTTTTGATTGCGACTGCTGAACGACTAATGAATCAATTTCCGAGAGGAATGATTCGATCTCTTCATTATTGATTTCCACACGTGAGAGCGCGTCTGCATTAGTGTTGGCTTTTCCTGGTTTATGTTCTATTTTAAAGTCATATTCACTAAGTTTAAGTCTCCATCGGGTTATCTTTGAATTGGGTTCTTTCATGTTAACGGCCCACTGTAAGGGCCTGTGATCAGTAAGGATCCTGAATTTACGACCGTACAGATATGGTCTGAAATACTTAGTGGCCCATACTATGGCTAACAGCTCTTTTTCGATAGTAGAGTAATTTAATTCACTTTCGTTCAGTGTCCTGGACGCGTAGCAGATTGGTTTATCAGAGCCAACAGGTCCTTGAGAGAGTATAGCTCCCAATGCTACATTTGATGCATCTGTTGTCAAGACGAAGTCTTTCCTAAAGTCAGGATATTGAAGTATTGGATCATTAGTCAGTAACTTCTTACATTTCTCGAAACAGTCAACATATTCTGAGTCTAGTGTTATTTTTTTTGATTTCTTAAGGCACTTAGTCATGGGTTTAGTTATTCGGGCAAAGTCAGGTATAAACTTCCTATAATATCCTAAAAGTCCCAAAAACTGCTTTATTTCTTTGTTGGTTTTTGGCAGTGGGTATTTTTGAATAGCTGCAATTTTATCGGGATTAGGTTTAATACCTTCTCTACTGATTATGTGACCAAGATAAGCAGTCTCTAACTGTAAAAATTCTGACTTATCCATCTGAATTTTAAAGTTGGATTCTCGCAGTCTAGTGAACACCTTTTCGAGATTAATCATGTGTTCTTGTAAGGATGTGCTAAATACGATTATATCGTCTAGGTAAACGAGACAGATCTCGTTCTGCAGCCCTCTGAGAACATTATCCATCACTCTCTGAAAGGTGGATGGCGAATTCTTAAGCCCCATAGGCATACGAAGAAATTCAAAATGGCCGTGTTCCACGTTGAAGGCTGTTTTCGACACATCGTCAGGGTTCATCTCTACTTGATAAAACCCTGATGCCAAATCTAGAGTTGTGAAATATTGGCATCTACCAAGTTTATCTAAAACATCTGAGATATTAGGGATCGGATATTTATCGTCTATGGTCTTGTCATTCAGTTTACGGAAATCTACAACTAATCTCCATTTTTGTTTTCCCGAAGCATCAGCTTTCTTTGGAACTACCCATATAGGCGAGCTCCAGGCAGAGTCAGATGGTCGCACGATACCTTGTTCTAACATCTTTGTGATTTGGTCCCTAACTTCTTGACGATGTATATAGGGATATCTGTAACTTTTCGTATAGACAGGTAATTGGTCAGTCGTCCTGATGCTATGTTTGATTTTGTTAGTAAAGGTCAAAGCTTCTCCTTCAATATAAAATACGTCAGCGTAGCGTGCGCATAAAGTTTCTAAGTTTGCTTTTTCCTCAACGTTCAAATGGTCCGTACGAAGTTGCCGTAAAACATTTTTTACTCGAGTTGGGTCTTGTTCGGTGCGCGTGCACTCGATATTACAAACATCTACTTGCGTCAAACGCGTTTGGTCAAACGAGATGACTATGTCGCTGTCTGTCATATTTTCTATCTCTACTATTCCAGTCTTGTCTGTCACATTAGTGATACATTCATGTATAATGCAGTTACACATTAATTGCTCAGTCACAAATACGTCACCGTCCGGATGTTGGATAGGGATGTTAACTAATCTACATGAATGAGCAGGGATAAATTCCTGTTGATTGGTTTTCCTGCATTGGTAGCGGGACAATGGTATGCTTGCAAACTCAGTGAGCAACACATTATTCTTTAGGTCTATTTTACAATTTTCTAATAAGTCTAGACCTATCAATCCATCAAAATGATTGTGAAATTTATAGACGAATAGTTTGATATTAGATTGCTCGCCAAATTCCACAAAATGAGGTATTGTGATCGAATGATCATGGATGCTTGTCACACGAGAATTAGTCACCTCAAAAGGATCAAAGTCCTTTGGCACATTTGAAAAATAGCTATCGATCGCCTCGGGACTTATAAATGATTGATTGGCTCCGGTATCTACAAGTAATTTAAGCGGCGGATCTGATATCTGTATGTAGCGTAATTCTTTCTTAGCCTGTAAATTCAATTCTATTTTAGTTCTCTGTTGGAACGGCCCTTGGGAAAATCCTGCTCTTTTTGGCTGGAAGACGGTTGCGCGGGCTCAATAGCATTTGAGCTCGATGGTGCATTGTCATGGTATTGAGAGTCGTTCTGAGGGTCATAGTAATACTCCGGGACTCTCTGGTAATCGTAGTAGTTACCATAGTCTGTCTCTGGATAGTCAGTTGGCTCATAGTAATAGTCAGGGTAGAAACAGTCATCTACTTCATTAAAATTCACCTCCCTACTCTTAAAATAATTTGTCGGGGGTGGATTGCCAAATTTTTGCCAGTCATGACCCTGCCTAGTCGGAGGAAGAGTCTTTGTCACGAAATGACTTACACCGCTCATAGGTTTTGGTCCTTGATTCTGAGGGGGTGTGCTTCTAGGTTGGAACCTAAAGCCGCTGTTCTGGGGGTTAAAATTTGGTGGGGGTGTCCGGAACGTTTGCTGCGTACGTGACGGTTGCATAGGGAAACGCTGCAAGGGTTGGTTAAATTGAAAAGCGGGACGCCAATGCTGCTGTTGCGGCTGCTGCAGTTGAGCGGGCGCGGGCATGGCTTTTTCCCAGCTTGGGGTACCGAAATTGAAACCCTTAGGTACAGAATAATTATGAACTAGAAACGGTACCTTCGAAGATGCCTGCGGTTGCGTAGCTGGATTCCGACGCTCGGGTATGGACTCATTCCTATGCTGTAGGTACATTACATTCAGTTCCTCTTGGACAAATTCCAAAGCCTTTTCAATCGTTGGTGGTCTCATACACCGTATACGAGACCCCAGAGGTTCCTTTAAACCTCGTACGTAAGACTGCATTGTTAGTTTGCGATACAAGTCGCGCTTTGCCTCCACGGTGGTAGGCAGGTGCTCGTGCAGAGTCACGTACGTCATGATCGTACTAAAAAGGGCTTGACATTTGTCATAAAAGTCCTGTGGGGAATCGTTCCCCTGGGTGACCAACGACAAGTCATTATAAAGGGCAGTCTCATCCCTTTGGTCAGCAAAGTTGTTAATCAGTGCATTCCTTATACCTAACCAATTATCTGGGATACCATTAGCATTTATTGTCCTGGCTGCAGGACCTGTCACTTTATTGAGGATACCATTAATAAGGCATAAATTTGGTAACTCATGACCTGGATCAGTTTGCATGAATTCTGTCACAAGCTGATCACAGATTCTGATGAATCTGGTCAGTATATTTGGGTTCCCATCAAATTCGGGGACCAGGCGTAGCGCCTTATAGATGTGGTCTGATTCTTTGACAGTTGGGGTTGGGGTTGGGGTGGCCATGATTTCCTCACCTGTTTCCTCAATAGTATCTAAGCTACCTAAATTTCTACTTCTATCTACCTCACTATCCCTACGAATCTGCCTAGAGACGACAGATTCCTCCCCAATTTTTCGTGGGTGGAAAATGGTGGAAAAGGAGGCAACACTTCAAAGAAAGTTTCAAAGTACTCACATTTGGTTTTTCTCTGCACTGATTTTTGAGTGCACCGTCGGCCGTGTGCTCGTAGATTCTGGATACCACGATAAAGTACTTGAAAGCACAAACAGGGGTCTGTTCGTCTGGAGCCGATTCGTGGAACCTGGACGAATAACGCACTGTCTCGAAGTATCCTACCGCCTGCGCCAATAACGATAGCCACAGCCAATGGTTTTAAAAAAAACCAAAAGACTTTTAAAAGTACTTTATTATTTTATTACAACAAGTTACGAATGAAAGGTAAGTTATTCTAAGTTAAAATTAACAGAGACTACGACTGGTCAAAGTAGGTACCAGTGATAGAATGACGACACCATGTTCCATTTCCATATTCCAAGTAAAACTGCAACTGCTGAATTGGCACTCGTGTTGTATCGGCCGGGCATTGAAAATGCAAGGCTGCTATTTCACTCTCCTTCAAGTCAGCAGTTTAGGTACATGTTAGGCATGTAACACGCGTGTCGTTCGGGCATCGATGGCAACGTAGATGTAATGCTTGGCAAAACAAAACATTGCATTTGCGTTGTGTATGGGCTGGTCCGCGATTTGACATCAACATCACAGACTTGCGTAGACTGTGATGTCAAATTACCAACCCCGTGTACTTCGTGAGTGGACTGTATAATTTTGGTGTCTAGTTTATCGCATAATGATCGCGTTATAATGCAACGTTCGCTCCCCGAATCAAGGAGCGCACGCGCTTGGTGAAAATTGCCTTGTTTATCTAGCACTTCCACTATTGCTGTCGGCAGCATGACAGGTTGTATACAAGGATACTTAGCGCATAGATTATTTGTGTGCGTATCTATCGCAAGCTCATTGCAGCTAGGTTTTGCGAGCGCTGTGGTGAGGGACGAGTGCATTGCCAAAACAGGTTTTGTAGTGTCACCTGAAGTGTGAGGAGTTACATCGCGACTAACTTCATTGTTTTTGTGGATCAATGAGTTGTGCTTTTGATCGCACTTCCTACAGGGACTGAATCTACAATCATTCACGCTATGTCCTGCACGTAAACAGTTCTCACATAAACTATTTTCCCTAACTAATTTCAGCCTAGATTCTAGGCTGGAACCTAGAAATCTTTGGCATGCGTATAGTGGATGGTTATCTTTACACAGTAAACACGACTTGACTTGACTGTGTGGATTATTGGTGGTAACGTTGCAGTGAACTTTGTGATTGTTTTGCGTATTTGTGATTTGTTTTTTGTTACAAGTGCTTGCGTGTGATACTTGCAACGTTTCCAGCATGTCCGCTCTGTCCTTCAGGAAAATTAGAAGAACAGATACCTGAAATTTTACTGAAAAAAGGTATGGGAACGTTTTCTTTGTAAATAAATATACTTTACGTTTTAGCCAGATTCCAGCGTATTTCTACGATTTAAAAGTTAGCTTAGTTGGTGTAGTAGTTGAGATCAAAATATTTCTAGGACCTTAGGGTTAAAATGGGACCCCTAAATTGAAAAAACTTGAGTATGGTATCGTTTTAAAGGTCGTTTCACGGTGTAGTAATTGAGATCTAAATATTTTCAGGAACTCAAGGTTAAAATGTAACCCCTAAATTGAAAAACTTGAGTTAGGTAAAAAAATATGAGAGACACTCTTATGTATTACCAGTCAAGGGAAAAACCAGTTTAAAAATCCACGCACACTTAAGTCAAGCAAAAAACCAGTTAAAAAATCCACACAAGCTTAAGTCAAGCAAAAAACCAGTTAAAAAAATACACAAAAACCAGTTAAAAAATCCACACAAGCTTAAGTCAAGCAAAAAACCAGTTAAAAGAATACACAAAAACCAGTTAAATAAATCCAATCAAAAACCAGTTAAATAAATCCGCAAAAACCAGTAAAAAAACCAGCTACCGCAGCGACTGCTTTGCTAAATATTTAGGTAAATTAGAGACATAAAAACACAAACATAAGTCAAGCAAAAATCCATTTAAAAAAAAAAACACAAAAACCAGTTTAATAAATCCACACAAAAACCAGTTAAATAAATCAGCAAAAACCAGTTAAAAAAACCAGCTACCGCAGCGACTGCTATGCTAAATATTTAGCTAACTTAGAGACATTTTTATGTCTCTAAGTTAACTAAATATTTAGCACACACGCACACTTTTTTTACACACACTTAAGTCAAGCAAAAAACCAGTAAATAAAAAAAGCCTGACCGACTGTCTGACTGACTGACTTTAGACTCCTAGAGACTTTAAATTTGGAGGCTATGTTCCCTTTATGGTCTAGAGGTGCACTAAGAAAGGAATTTCCAATAAAAAATTGTCCTCTTTAGGGGTCCAAAAAGAGCTTCTAATGTATATTCTTTGCGTTTTGCAACGCACAGCCTAAACCGCTGGACCTAGTTACATGATGTTTGGTGGATTAATTTCTTTTTGGGTGTAGGGTTGTACTAAGTAAGGGTTTTTGAAAAATCAACTTGGAAGGGGTCCAAAACGGCTTTTAATGTAAAACTAAAATGTTTCTTATTTCGGAAACCGTTGATAGAAACTTTAAAATTCACAGGTAGATTCCTGAAATAAAAAAAGCAAAGAATATGCTTCAGCAGTATCTGAAATTTTACTGAAAAAAGGTATGGAAACGTTTTCTTTGTAAATATATACACTTTACGTTTTAGCCAGATTTCAGCGTATTTCGACAATTTAAAAGTTAGTTTTTTTTTTTTTTTTTTTTTTTTTAACAATGATAGACCTTTGTTTGACCACGATCTCACCTGTTGGTAAGTGACGATGCGGCCGAAGATGGAGCACAAAGGTCTAGAAGGCACCTATTCACTCTAGCCTTGAAGAGACCCAGATTATAGTTTTCAGGAAAGACAGACGACGGTAGTGTATTCCACTCCTTAGCAGTTCTCATTATAAAGGTAGAACTGAAACGTTTAGTACGAATAGAGGGTATACTAATGAGGTAAGGGTGGTACCGAGCCGTGCGCCTGCTCGTCCTATGATGAAAAGGAGATGGTGGGATCAGATCATAAAGTTCCTGGGAGCATTCCCCGAAATGTAACCTATAGAAGATCGAAAGGCACGCTACCTTACGGCGGTGCTCGAGACTTTGGATCTTAGTCTCCGCCATATCTTGCTCACCAATAAGCCTGAAAGCTCTGCGTTCGATCGAGTCCAAGGCAGCAAGCTGGTGTTTGGCCGAGCCATCCCAAACGTGGCAACAGTACTCCATACCAGCCCGGACTTGTGCTTTGTACAGACTTAAAAGCTGTCCTGGTGTGAAGTAACGCTTTACCTTATTCAGGATACCCAGCTTCATGGAAGCAGTTTTTGCCTTAGACTCGATGTAGGAGCCAAAGCTGAAAGTAGGCGTGAGTGAAACGCCTAAGAGCTCGAGGTGATCTCCTATAGCTACAGGTACATCCCGAAAGACAGGAAATTGGAGAAACTGACTTTTTTTCGCCGAGAAGAGACAAGCCTGCGTTTTCGAGGCGTTGAACTTGACTAGGTTGGCATCGCCCCAATCGGATACAGCCTTGAGAGTCAAATTCTCTTAACTCCAGAATTTCATTCTGCCTAGCACGCGCAGTGGAAACGTATCTCTCCACAACTGTGCTGTCGTCTGCGTACCCAATCATACCGGGCATTAGCAGATCATTAATATGCAGCAGAAACAGTGTAGTAGTTGAGATCAAAATATTTTCAGGACCTCAAGGATGAAATGGGACCTCTACATTTAAAAACTTAAGTATCGTGTCGTTTCAAAGGTCGTTTCACGTTGTACTCGTCGAGATCAAAATATTTTCAGGACCTCAAGGTTAAAATGGGACCCGTAAATTGAAAAAATAGAGTATGTGTCGTTTCAAAGGTCGTGTCATGGTATCGTAGTTGAGATTAAAACATTTTCATGAACTCAAGGTTATAAAGTGACCCCTAAATTAAAAAAAACTTGAGTATGGTGTCGTTTCAAAGGACGTTTCACGGTGTAGACATTTTTTTTTTTTTTTTTTTGTTTGACCACGATCTCACCTGTTGGTAAGTGACGATGCGGCCATGACGACATGACGTTGTATTGACATACAAAATGTAAGAGACACACTTATATATTACCAGACAAGCAAAAAAAAACAGTTAAAAAAATCCAGGTACCGCAGCGACTGCTATACACGCTAATTGACACATAAAGTAAAAGTTAGAGACACATCAGAACACACACACTTAGTCAAGCAAAAAACCAGTTAAAATAATCCAGCTACCACAGAGAATACTATGCATGCTATAAATATTAACACGTAAAGTTAAATTAAGGACACGTAAAAACACACAAACATAAGTCAAGCAAAAAACCAGTTAAAAGATCCAGCTGCCGCAGCGACTATTATGCACACTATAAATATTGACACTAAGTTAAATTAGAGACACGTTAAAACACAAACTTAAGTCAAGCAAAAAACCAGTTAAAAGATCCAGCTGCCGCAGCGACTATTATGCACACTATAAATATTGACTCTAAGTTAAATTAGAGACACATAAAAACACACACAATAGAAAAGCATAAAACCAGTTAGAAAATCCAGCTACTGGAACGACTGCTATGAGTGCTATAAATATTGACACATAAAGTTAAATTAGAGACACATATAAACACACACACTTAAGTCAAGGAAAACACCAGTTGACAAATATCAAGCTACCGCAGTGACTGCTATGCACGCTATAAATATTGAGTAGAGATATACATAGAAACACACACACACACTTAAGTTAAGCTAAAAATTTCCCCTTGAAAGTGGTCGTCTCAGTCACTATAAATAAACAAGGACAAACGTTAAAAGTGGCAGGTATTCACCTGGGCAGCCATGATGTACTGCAGTAGATTTCTGATTCTACACCCAGGCACAATTTTGATTTTTTCCGTGCTAAGCATGTTGCAAACAGCTCATGCTAATGACCTTTTCCAATAATGTTTTCCATGAAGTAGGTACCTAAACGACTGAGTTGCGAGCTTGGACTTCCATGGTTGCGAGCGACGAGTTCTGTCAGCTAGGATCCATCAGGAACTACACATTCTCATCGTCTTAAAACTTGATGCGTTTTTCTTCGATGTCGAGTGGTTGTCTGGACCGCATGTGGCTGGTGCATACGCGTGGATAGTGAATTAAAGAATTGTATTTTTTCTATAAATCTGTTAAACCGCGGGTGAAACCGCGGGGCTCAGCTAGTGTATGATAAAAACAAGCCAAGTGCGAGTCGGACTCGCGCACGAAAGGTTCCGTACCATTTTCTATAAAAACGGCAAAAAAAAACCCTTTTGTTGTATGGGAGCCCCCTTAAAAATTTTTTTCTTTCTGTTTTTTAGTATTTGTTGTTATAGCGGCAACAGAAATACATCATCTGTGAAAATTTCGACTGTCTATCTATCACACCCTGGTGAGAGACGGACAGCGGAGCCTTAGTAATAGGGTCCCGTTTTACCCTTTGGGTACGGGACCCTAAAAATATCTATCTATGTATTGTATTAAGTATATCAGTAAGTAGTACCCATAACACAAGCTCTGCTTAGCTTGGGGCCAGATAATGTTGTGTGAACTGTCCAACATTATTATTATTATTATTATATTATTAATATCTCTACAATCACCCAAGAGATTTAGCTCGCTATATCACTTTCAAATTGTGTAAGTACTGCCTTGATTATGAATATGATAAATTAATTTAGCCCTATTTGCCCAAATTTTAGAATGTACAGTGACACTCACCATTGCCACCGTCGCCTTGGGATGTGGACGCCGATGGAGGCACACTCCAGGAACCATCATCAATTACTGTAACAAATTAAAAAAAAAAAAAAAAAAAAATAATGAAGTAAACTGACATTTTTACTTTTAAAACTGTCTCAAATATTAAAACATATCAATAAAACACATCTCTAAAGAGTATATTTTTATTTGATGTTGGATATTTGCATTGTGCCTATATTTGAGTTTTATTTAAAATCAGATATTCTATAAAATTAGTAGATAACATATAGATCACACAAGCATGTTACCCTCATAATTAAAATGAGTGGGTGGCTCCATAATACACATACATTTGATACTCACCTACTTCCACCATTTGTGATCTGATGATACAGACAGATGGTCCAGACCAGAAAATGGAAGTTGTGGCTCAGATGCTACTACTGCTATCTACAATGAAATATATAAATAACTAGCTGAGCCCCGCGGTTTCACCCGCGGTTTAACAGATTTATAGAAAAAATACAATTCTTTAATTCACTATCCACGCGTATGCACCAGCCACATGCGGTCCAGACAACCACTCGACATCGAAGAAAAACGCATCAAGTTTTAAGACGATGAGAATGTGTAGTTCCTGATGGATCCTAGCTGACAGAACTCGTCGCTCGCAACCATGGAAGTCCAATCTCGCAACTCAGTCGTTTAGGTACCTACTTCATGGAAAACATTATTGGAAAAGGTCATTAGCATGAGCTGTTTGCAACATGCTTAGCACGGAAAAAAACAAAATTGTGCCTGGGTGTAGAATCAAAAATCTACTGCAGTACATCAGGGCTGCCCAGGTGAATACCTGCCACTTTTAACGTTTGTCCTTGTTTATTTATAGTGACTGAGACGGCCACTTTCAAGGGGAATTTTTTTAGCTTAACTTAAGTGTGTGTGTGTTTGTGTGTGTGTGTGTGTGTGTTTCTATGTATATCTCTACTCAATATTTATAGCGTGCATAGCAGTCACTGCGGTAGCTTGATATTTGTCACCTGGTGTTTTCCTTGACTAAAGTGTGTGTGTTTATATGTGTCTCTAATTTAACTTTATGTGTCAATATTTATAGCACTCATAGCAGTCGTTCCAGTAGCTGGATTTTCTGACTGGTTTTATGCTTTTCTATTGTGTGTGTTTTTATGTGTCTCTAATTTAACTTAGTGTCAATATTTATAGTGTGCATAATAGTCGCTGCGGCAGCTGGATCTTTTAACTGGTTTTTTGCTTGACTTAAGTTTGTGTTTTAACGTGTCTCTAATTTAACTTATTGTCAATATTTATAGTGTGCATAATAGTCGCTGCGGCAGCTGGATCTTTTAACTGGTTTTTTGCTTGACTTAAGTTTGTATGTTTTTACGTGTCCTTAATTTAACTTTATGTGTTAATATTTCGTCACTGGAAAGGCAAAATCGCTTATCTCCATAAGGTCAACTTTACAGTAGAGCATTTTTAAAGTTTTATTTTTTTTAAAAAATCGTAACTTCCTTCTCCTTTCATTAATTTTGGATTAACCAAGACACATTGAAAGCTTGATTTTTTTACCATTTTAACGTGCTGATAGTTATCGAGTTAAGAGAGAGCTCTTTAGTTGGGGAGATAAGTGGCGCTTTAGCAACTTTTACTCCGAACCTTAAAAATTTAGAGCAAGGAAAAATCGCTGATGTCCAAAAAATCATAACTCCACAATATGTTCACATAGCTAAACTACCATGAGGTTGTACTTATTAAACCTGTAATATTTGCTAACCATCCCTGAGTTTACTGTTATCACTCAGTACTTTATACTTAAGTACCCACCACACCGTCATACACAGGTAACAAAAAATGCTTAAAGTAAATATCTATCCTGGCACAATTTTACTAAATGACTAAAGCTACTTTTTCATATCTAAACTTGTTGTAATAAAATACTAAATTACATGCATTTCAATATAATAACTGTCGTGATTTCTTAGGAACCAAATGTTTGCATACAGAAAACGACATTTTAACTGAACGCTAATTTAATTTAAGATTACCTAATATGCTAAAGCGAAATTGTTTTTTTTTTTTTCTCTTTATTTACCGGCTTTTGAACATATTGTTCATGTCAGCCCGTAATAACAAAACAAATAAACTTCTAAAGATGCAGAGAGGAATCAGTTATAGAAGAAACCAACTAGGAAGGCGAAACCAGCAAGCTATTCTGAGGTGAGGACCATGCTGGAGGACCAGAAAAGGGGTTCATCTGAACACATTCTGAACTTTAATCGTTAAGATAATATTAATTATGCAGTTCAATTAAAAAATATAAGATTTTTTTAAAATATTTTATTTCAAGTAATATTTTAATGAGAACAACAATTATAGTCGAGCCAAGTGACGACCTCTGTGGCGCGGCTGGCGATGGTTTGCCTGCGTCGCAAGAGGTTGCGGGCTCGATTCCCGCCTCGGAACAAATAATTTGTGCGATCTGCAGATATTTGTTCCGGGTGTTCTGGGTGTTTTCTATGTATAATCTGGAGCCCACGCTATGACAAATACATCTCACGAATCGAGCGGATTCAGGCTAAGTTTTTGAAATATCTGTGTTATCTTCTAAGAGTTCCCTATATATCAAACGATTACGTTAATCTTTGCAAAAAATTTCATTTCCTCCCTCTCTCCAAAAGACGGGAAATTGCTGACATTACCTTCCTTCTCAAAATAACCAGTGGCCTTATTGATTGTCCTGATCTTTTAAACCAGATAAACCTAAGTGTTCCTTCTCGACCAACTAGATTTAACAAGCCGCTACATGTTCCAATAGTTTCAACCAATTATAGGCAGAATTCTTACTTATGGCGAGCAAGCAATAACTATAACAGGTTAAGTAGGCACTTTGACTTGGATCTATTCTGCACCAGCGTCAGCTCGGCGCGGCAGCGACTGAGCAAAGACTTCTTCTCATAGCATACTGTTTGTAAATGCAAAATCTTATATACATATATCTCTTTTCTTTAGTTCTTTAGTTTTTAAATAGTTAGGTATAACTGCTACTGTTATCTTTTTTTCTTTTTAAGCAGTAAGCGAAGTAATTGTAAATTTTCTCCAAATTAATGTTTGCACCCTGTTCATTACCTACTCAAACTCTATTCGTGGGAACCTTTTATTGGCTCTCTATTGTTATCCTACTGTATTATTATGTTTAAGTAAGCTGTTGGTTCTCCTGATAATATTTTTTTTTTAAAATTAATAATAAAAAATATCTATTTATGTAATGTATTGTATTATGTATATCAGTTACCTAGTACCCATAACACAAGCTCTGGCTTAGCTTGGGGCTAGATAATGTTGTGTGAACTTGTCCAGCATTATTTATTATTATTATAACACTCATTTATTAAAAATCTCGTAAAAAAATATATTTTTCACTATAAAGGAATACTATCTACAAAAAATAAATAGTAAAAAACATTATAGTAAAAAATATTTTACTATTATTATTATTATTATTAAGTAGGTTTTTTTTAACAATCTTGACATGTCTCTTTATTGAACTAATGAAATAAATCTGGAATGGATTGGCATACAATAATGTTTTTTGTTAATGTTGATTCTTTTAATAGCTTTCATGTTTTTCTAGTAATGTTTTTTAAAGTGAATATTTCAGTTAAGAGGCATATCAAGATTGTTTCCTTTTAAATGGGTACTTACATTGCTTATCTAATAGAATATATTTTTTGACATAGTAATACTAAATAACAAGTACGATTTAAGTGTTTCAATAGAGTGATGATTAACTTCCAGATATTCAGAACTTTCTTATTCGTTGTCTAATGTGTTGTTTTTAAAACTACCAAAGATTTTTGCGTGGTCTTCTTTCTTTTTCTATTTCTTTAATCATTCATCTCATCTTCGATATCTGTATCTTCGAGGCTATCCTTTATGTTTTCAGAGGTCTGCATTCTTTTATATTCCTTGTGATAACATTCAGGAATTATTCCCATAGAGCACATTTTTATGACGTCCTTATTCATCTTTGAAGATATAGGAAGACTAGTCTTATATGTTCGTTTTGGTTCTACCTTCTTTGACTTCAAAATTGTTATCTCTTCCTCTTTGGCATCTGTGCTCATTGAGAATTTAACAAATATGTTTTCTGGATTAGACTTTTTAATGGTTACGACACGCAGTTGACTAATTTTTCTGAAAAATATATAATGTACATTACCATGTAAACTTTCACTCAAAATTGGTTTGAACGAGATCTAGTAAGTAGTTTTTTTTAATATGTCATTAATCGTATTCCATCCAAGAACTTTTATATTATGTTACTTGCTGCTACGGAACCCTTCATGGGCGAGTCCGACACGCACTTGGCTGCTTTTTTTTTAAATGCGTTGCATATTCTTCTTCGTTGATTGTTTTATTTTCATACTTCAGACATTTAATGCATTTATCTTTCCGAGGAATATGAAAGCCAATGTTAAATTCTTTTGTAAATAAGTACGTTCCTAAAAACTTTTTCTCCCACAAATGACTTTTTATCTTTACACTTTGTCTGTTTATAAATGTGGTAAAGATTAGTTACATTCTTGTATTCTCGCGGCAAAAAACACCTAGTACAATTTTTCCGGCAATAATGTGATGGAACAGCGGGTAAGTTGGTAATGTATTCTCTTAAGTCCGCTAATAATTCTTCTGAGGTTTTGTTAGCTGGTGTAGAATGACCTCGAAGATCTTCTTTACCCAGACCAAAGCCTGTATTTCTGATGGTATAGTATACCGTTGTTTCACATCAAGAGTGCTCAGTAAAAACTTCAAACAAACTTCTCTATGTCCTTCACCTTCATTTATAAAATACTTGTAAGAATATTCTCTCCGACTTGAACCCTTTGCACGCTTCCTAGTCACTGTATTTCTTTTCGTGTTTGATACAAGCCAATCTTTTTTTCTCTGTGAACCAAGACTCCAATAAAAATTAAAAACAGACAATCTCTTGTCTTCGGTTATATTATAACACCCCTGATAGCAGTTTTCAGGAGTGCAAGGATTGACTTTTATACATTTTTTAGGCATATATTTTCCTTTTTTCGTTTTATATGCCTCTCCCTGGTTTCTGTTATTTTTCCTTTCTTCTTTCTTATTTTTCCTCTTTTTTTTCTTCCTTAGGTCAATTGGTTCTTCTGTAGTATCCAGACTTTGTTTTTGTTTTTTTGTAGTCTTCTTAGTTTTCTTTATGACAGTTCTTGTACTTTTATTATCAGTGTCTGTTGAGTCTGCTTCCGATTTTTTTTTCATGCTCTCTTTTTTGGGAGTGTCGTCTGATTCAAGTTCTTCCTGTATTGTATTTTCAAGTTGCTGGACGTCTGTTCACTGTTTTTTTGGCGTTTTGGCTTGTTTTATAATTTTCACATCTAGTACCTGGATTTGCTTATTGTGCGGAATTATGTTTTCTTTTGTAGATTGTCGGCGATTATTGAAAAAGTCTTTCTTTTTAAGATTTTTATTAGGTATTTCCAAATTTTCGGGGAAATATTCTTCTCGGTGTAATCTTTTTGAAGGCAAAACTTTTTCTGTTGTTTTTTTTTTTTTTTTTTTTTTTTTTTTTTAACATTGATAGACCTTTGTTTGACCACGATCTCACCTGTTGGTAAGTGACGATGTGGCCGAAGATGAAGCACAAAGGTCTAGAAGGCACCTATTCACTCTTGACTTGAAGAGACCCAGATTATAGTTTTCAGGAAAGACAGACGACGGTAGTGTATTCCACTCCTTAGCAGTTCGCATTATAAAGGTAGAACTGAAACGTTTTGTGCGAATAGAAGGTATACCAATGAGGTAAGGATGGTACTGAGCCGTACGCCTGCTCATCCTATGATGAAAAGGAGATTAAATGACTGATTTAATGGCGAGTGAAGAGTTTTCAGTGTGCTTATATTCTCTTTTACAATAACCGTGTGTTCTGGATCAATTACGCAAAAGGATTTGTTTTTTCCAGGAGTAGTCAAGGTTTTGTTAGTATCTGGGTGTATAACGGGGTCCATGTAGGAATCTTCTTCTTCATTTATATTTATTTTCAAAACAATCAGTTTTGGTCGAATATACTGCTTCATAATCTTTAGTATTTTCATGTCCAAGAGGAACTACGTAGAAATCTTCTTTTGAAATTTTCTGTTCGTTTATATCCAAGCTTTCGTTTTCACAAACTTCAATTTCGTTATAATCTGTTCGAATAATTTTTGCCCAGTTGGATAATGTTTTTGTTGTATAATGACCATTCAATGTTTTTCTGTCTCTGTTCAATTTGTTGTGTCTTTCTATTGACTGATAAGCAGTTGTTAACTTCTAAAAAAAAAGCACCTTCTGATTGATTTTTTCGACCCTGCTTTTGCCCTTTATCTTCCTCATTTGATTCGATTCGTAGATAATTTTCTGGATCAGAAAACCTATTATGATCTAGATTCCTTTATTTGACGAAATTATAGATCACTGTGTTCAAATACAATCTTATGTTTTAGAATACCTACACCCTTATAGCATTGCAGGCCTCCGCATGCCTACACCAAACAATGTTTTTCTACTTAATATTAAACACATGTCATCTAACACATTTTCGACTGAAATCCTGAAGTATGACCCAATTCTTATTGTTATATTTACTGAGCTCCAATTATAAAGGTAAATACTTGGATTCAATATAACTGCAATCCATTCTAAAAGCAAAATACCAATGCTTTAAAATGACTTATATACCGTAAACTACAATATTGTGAAGGTTAACTATGACTGAATTCCGTTATAAAGGTATACTTTCAGCGTCAAATTAACTATCGTCACTTCGTTTGAAACAAAATGGACACTTCAAAATGTCTTATCTACCTTAAACTAAAATATAAGGAAACGTAAAAATTACTAATATACATTATTATGCTCTTATCAGTCGGCTATTTTGACTAAACTACATCTTTGTTGAACTAACGCAAACGGCCATTTCGCTGAAGCGCCGTAGATTCATATTTGAGAGTAAGGTAAAGTTGCTGATGTGCTATAAGATATGAGACAAGCAACCAGAATAATCGCTAAAGTGTTTTTTATGCTCCAAGTAAGTGACGGAAAAATAACTGAAGCAACATAGGTGTGAAAAAGGCGGTTTTAAGCGTCGTTCAGACAAAAGAACTCTAAAATATTGTCAATTTTTGTTTCGCTGAACCACCAAAAAAATGCTTCGATTGCATTCAAACCGTGACCATTCGACGCGTAAAAATCCGCTGATTCCAAATATATATATATAACTCTATTTGACCAAAATGGCGCTTCAGCGACTTTTCCTTTCCTGTGACGATTTATAGCATGCATAGTAGTCTCTGTGGTAGCTGGATTATTTTAACTGGTTTTTTGCTTGACTAAGTGTGTGAGTTTTGATGTGTCTCTAACTTTTACTTTATGTGTCAATTAGCGTGTAAAGCAGTCGCTGCGGTAGCTGGATTTTTTTAACTGTTTTTTTTTGCTTGTCTGGTAATATATAAGTGTGTCTCTTACATTTTGTATGTCAATACAACGTCACGTCTACACCGTGAAACGACCTTTGAAACGACACCATACTCAAGTTTTTTAATTTAGGGGTCACTTTATAACCTTGAGTTCATGAAAATGTTTTAATCTCAACTACGATACCGTGACACGATCTTTGAAACGACACATACTCTATTTTTTCAATTTAGGGGTCCCATTTTAACCTTGAGGTCCTGAAAATATTTTGATCTCGACGAGTACAACGTGAAACGACCTTTGAAACGATACTTAAGTTTTTAAATGTAGAGGTCCCATTTTAACCTTGAGGTCCTGAAAATATTTTGATCTCAACTACTACACCAAGAAACTAACTTTTAAACGAAATACGCTGAAATCTGGCTAAAACGTAAAGTGTATATATTTACAAAGAAAACGTTTCCATACCTTTTTTCAGTAAAATTTCAGATACTGCTGAAGCATATTCTTAGCTTTTTTATTTCAGGAATCTACCTGTGAATTTTAAAGTTTCTACCAACGGTTTCCGAAATAAGAAACATTTTAGTTTTACATTAAAAGCCGTTTTGGACCCCTTCCAAGTTGATTTTTCAAAAACCCTTTCTTAGTACAACCCTACACCCAAAAAGAAATTAATCCACCAAACTTCATGTATCTAGGTCCAGCGGTTTAGGCTGTGCGTTGCAAAACGCAAAGAATATACATTAGAAGCTCTCTTTGGACCCCTAAAGACAATTTTTTTTTTTTTATAGTAGGTACATCTTTAAGCCTTAAAATATATACACTCTCCAAATTTCAAGTCTCTACGACCAGTGATTTAGGCTATGCGTTGTAAAAACTATTTTTTTACAAATAAAACTTTCCCTAACAGTTTTCTTGATTTTGAATTATATTTGAGGAATCTCCTTTTAAATTTTCAAGGTTCCAAAATACTGAGCTTTTTTGTTGTATATTAAAAGCCAATTTTGGACCCCTTAGAAAGTGAACATTGGAAATTCCTTTCTTAGTGCACCTCTAGACCATAAAGGGAACATAGCCTCCAAATTTAAAGTCTCTAGGAGTCTAAAGTCAGTCAGTCAGACAGTCGGTCAGGCTTTTTTTATTTACTGGTTTTTTGCTTGACTTAAGTGTGTGTAAAAAAAGTGTGCGTGTGTGCTAAATATTTAGTTAACTTAGAGACATAAAAATGTCTCTAAGTTAGCTAAATATTTAACATAGCAGTCGCTGCGGTAGCTGGTTTTTTTAACTGGTGTTTGCTGATTTATTTAACTGGTTTTTGTGTGGATTTATTAAACTGGTTTTTGTGTTTTTTTTTAAATGGATTTTTGCTTGACTTATGTTTGTGTTTTTATGTCTCTAGTTTACCTAAATATTTAGCAATATTTAGCTTCGTCTTTACTCCAGTACTCCTCATCGATGAGGAGAACTGGTGTTGGTCTTGGAAATGACCTTGATTATATGGATGATCTTCTGACATGGCCCAACATGGTCGCTTGGACAAACCAGCCAAACATTGGCAGCTTGGTCCAAACCACAGCATGGAAGAATAAAACCAACGTAGTAACTCCTCATCAATGAGGAGGACTGGTGTTGCTCTTGGAAATGACCTTGATTATATGGATGATCTTCTGACATGGCCCAACATGGTCACTTGGACAAACCAGCCAAACATTGGCAGCTTGTTCCAAACCACAGCATGGAAGAATAAAACCAACGTAGTAACTCCTCATCAATGAGGAGGACTGGTGTTGCTCTTGGAAATGACCTTGATTATATGGATGATCTTCTGACATGGCCCAACATGGTCGCTTGCACAAACCAGCCAAACATTGGCAGCTTGGTCCATACCACAGCATGGAAGAATAAAACCAACGTAGTAAAGAAACATAAACGCATCAGGACAGCCTTCACAAGCAATCAAATGATGGAACTCGAACATGAATATGCCAAAGCAAGGTATTTATCAATGAGGAGGACTGGTGTTGCTCTTGGTAATGACCTTGATTATATGGATGATCTTCTGACATGGCCCAACATGGTCGATTGGACAAACCAGCCAAACATTGGCAGCTTGGTCCAAACCACAGCATGGAAGAATAAAACCAACGTAGTAACTCCTCATCAATGAGGAGGACTGGTGTTGCTCTTGGAAATGACCTTGATTATATGGATGATCTTCTGACATGGCGTAAGGCAGATAATTGACAGGGGCAGCGACCTGAGGAACTGGCATCGATGTAGTAGACACTGGATAGTGCTCGATAAACACTCCTTGGGGGTGGAACATTTCATTTGACGGAAACTGTTCCTGAATAGGCATTGGAATAACAAGCTCTGGAGACCCTGTCAAGGTTGTTTTTCTTGGCTTAGAAGTGTTAAAGACGAAGAGGAATAATCATTAGATTGAAAACGAACTTAATTAGTAGAATAAAGTTAAATTATTGTAAAGCAAAGGAATCTAACTACTACTATCCAAAAAGTGTGCAAGAAGTGTCCAAAAATTGATAAAATGTTTGACCAACATGCCTCATGCATGCATGATGTAGCCTCTGACTACTCCCAGTAGATTAAATCTGAGGATACTCACGTTGATTATAGCCGTGATGTGTAACATATGTAAATAGAATGTGATTTTATTTTAAGAATTTTTAATAAAATCTAATAGTAATTTAAAAAAGTATTTAACATACAATAATTTGGAAAATTCTCAAAAAAATGTCGATAGGTACCTATAATTTTTTAAGTAGGGATCCACCAACTTATCTGTAGAATGTACATACCTTGTATTATTCTTACTGTAAATAAATGTATTCTGTAGAATGAAACCTATTTATATGATATAAAAATGGAGGTACTAAATGGTTCTACAGATAAGCTGGTGGATCTATAAAACTAAAAATTGCCTATTCGTCAATGTTCTGTCATTTAGTAATCCAGAAGTGCAATGCTCAGATTGCAGACAATAGTCCTTTTCATGAAAGAAGTCACGTGGCTAGGTCGTTAGCTCAATGAACAATTTAAATCTGCTAACCGTTAGTTCCTCAAATGGCCGTGGGACTTCATTTGTGAAAATTACTCGAAATCGACATTTTCATACAATCTGTCAGTTTTGACAGAATGTTGACTACATGTAAACTGTGTCTGGAACAATGTCCCCCTTTCCAACCCAACTTCGGTGCTTCAAGCTTCGTCCAGTAACCCGAACTGCCTAGAACCGAAACTGCAGAACAAATCCCTATAGCACGATGGGCCAGGCCCACGGTCGCCGCTGTTAGGTCGCAGCTGCCTAGATGCGAATCATAGAGTTTTTTTTTATATGATGCTACTCTAAAATGCGCAGCCACAGAATAAATAATAATAGCTTAGCTTTACTTTAGCTGTCACGCACATGGACGTAGTATACGTCCATGGTCACGCACATGGAGGTATAATAGTAATGGAGTGAGTGCTAAAAATAGCATAGAGTGTTCTTTCTTACTCCTATCCTAGCAGATAGCTTGCTATCCTATGTTAGAGAGAAACAAATATATTGTCACACGATAGTCATCTATCCGTTCCGTACCCTGAATTTTGGTATCATGCATATACATCTCCCTAGATTGTTACCATGAATGTAGTAGTAATTTGACATTTGGCCTGGTACGACTTACACAAATAAGAACAGATAGATTTATGCTTGTCTCATTCCAACACATGAATACATTCATATAAAAGAATGAGACTGGTATAATCGCTAACGCTTTGTTTTAGCCTTAGTTCCATGCCTTTAGTCCATCTTCCTAGGTCACGCACGACCGGCGCAGCAGCCAGTGTTTCCACTTACAATTTTGGTTTAGCCCTAGATTTACTTTAAATTATCCTTAAAATACCCTAAAAAGTTGTATAAATTCCTAAATTTAGGGTGCGTAATTAAAATAAGGAATAAACATCATTTCACGTTTACTACGACCAAGTTCCAATGTCTTTCATTAAGAATAGTTAGCACAATTTATGTTGCAATTGCAAACGAAAATAAGACGGCTAGCTTATTACGTATCTTGCAATAGCAATGCGATAGCAAGAATCGTGCGAGAAATGCGCGATCATCGCATCCAATTTGCAAATTCGTATAACGTATCAGCGATGCGTAATAAGCTAGCGGATTACATTCGTTTCGTGGGAATCCCCTTTCATCACTAGGTGAAGCAACTTTTTTTTTTTACAATGTTTAAGGCACTGAGGGCTTATGCTAGGTTTTGCAAAGAAATTCGACCGACTTCCGACTTCCGAGTAGCGAGCACTCGTTACCGAATGAAGTCATTTCAATCGATACATCTTTCACCTTACCCTGAGTGTTCGGCGTACTCGTAAATCGGTCGATCGAGCGCTCACCCGTAACTTCCGAGATACTCGTAACTTGTTGGTTTTTTAGAAAGATGGCGCATTGGATTTAAAATGTGAAATGCTAACAAATCTCTATTGAATTTGATTTTTGAAGCTGTCTGTCAGTGTAGTGTCATTTGATTTTTATTGTGATATTTAATTATTTTCAATCCAAAAAAAAGAAGAAGAAGAAGAATTATTTTCAAAACTCAATTCTCTAATGTTTGTTTGACTATTGGTTTAGAACACAAAGTACCTTTATATATACGAGGTTTAGAATCAAAACTAAAATTTCAATAGGTACCGAAATTCTTTTGAAGCTACAAGATGCGGACGAGTCCGCTGCAATTTGAAATAATGATAGAGTTTATGGAGTTGTGAGTAAATATATATTCTATTTAAAGATTGCTGATTTCGATAAAGTTATTACCCCCTTCCCTTATCTACACCCCACATGTTATTTTGGTTCCCTATCTGGATTAGACGATTCAACTGTCAAAGATTGCTAACGCTCTAAAATGCGTAAAACTTGTATTTTAGAAATGGTGACCTGTCTAAGCCGACGGGGTCTGCAATGGGAAGAACTAGGCAAAGGACACAGTGGGAGGAACTCTGAATTCAGCTGAACGCCGACCCCACTGGCTATCCGAGGCCAGACATTAAATCTTGGAAGAAGGTATAAACATTCCAATTTTAGGACTATGGTTTGAGAAAAGTTGATGTATTTTACTCATAACACCTTAAATTGTATTGTAAAATTCTACTCTTGGTAGACCGTTAAATAAATGTCTATGAGATTGGTCCAAAAGTGTATGAATGCCAAAGTACCTCTACATTTTGATGTCCTGCTGTGAGCATTATGGTGATCATTTTAATTATAGGAGTGATGCAGTGTTTTTATATGCCTCAAAATTATTTATCTGTATTGTAAGATGAATGCTAACGGGTTGTTAAAATATGTTCCTCTTTTTTAGGTATGGAGTGATTATAAATTAAATGTAAAAAAAAACTGCGAAAATCAACCAAGCCCAGACAGGGACTGGTGGTGGCCCAGCAGTAAACATAATGCTCACCCCAACCGAGCAACGGGTGTTGCAAATAATTGGCTTACAAGCCGCAACTGGCCTCACCAATGTAGTTGAAGCTGGCTTGCCCCAGGTTACTATTTCTTGCATGTTTTAGACATTTTGATTGAATGATTGCATGTTATGTTATGGAGAAAGCCATGACTGCAGTTTCACCATGTGGTAGAATCGATAGAAGACCGAAGATGAAAGTAACTCGAGATGTTTTATGGTCTTTATGGTCTATGTCCAGCAGTGAACTTCCTCAGGGTGATAATAATGATTATAAACTGAATATTTTGAATGTAGTTGCATATTATGTCTATTCTCCCTAAGTTCCGAAAAGACTTAACTACCATACCATATCCACATCCTCCAGCAGGTTATACAGTAGATGTATAATCAGCCACTATGTCTAGCGTTTGTGGACTACGAAAAAGCCTTTGATTCAGTCTAGAACTGGGCAGTGTTACAGTCACACACAGTGTGCGCTACAGCAGTGGCGGAGGCCTATGTTCAGCAGTATACTTCTGGCAGCTGCTGATGATGTGTATTAGTTTAGCTAGTAAATTAATTTACTACCTGTTTAAATTAATAGAGATGTGGCCCACCCATTATTCCCTAACAGACTGGTAATTACTTTGAATTACATAAAATCTTACATTAATCTTACATTGCATTACTTCTACTCTTGAAAAGAAGCGAATGCACTCGGCGCAATAATACCGCAAAATCGTTGTTAAAGGGATTACCTCAGGAAATAAGGGAGGACATCTCTCGTGTAACCCAACTTAAATCACACTATCACATCACATCACATCACATCACATCACATCACATCACACTAATATTATAAAAGCGAAAGTTTGTGAGTGTGTGAATGTGTTAGTGTGTTTGTTACCTCTTCACGCTGAAACGGCTGAACGGATTTGGATGAAATTTGGAATGGAGGTAACTGGACTCCCGGAATAACATATAGGCACATTTTTGACCAACATGGTCGCTTGGACAAACCAGCCAAACATTGGCAGCTTGGTCCAAACCACAGCATGGAAGAATAAAACCAACGTAGTAACTCCTCATCAATGAGGAGGACTGGTGTTGCTCTTGGAAATGACCTTGATTATATGGATGATCTTCTGACATGGCCCAACATGGTCACTTGGACAAACCAGCCAAACATTGGCAGCTTGTTCCAAACCACAGCATGGAAGAATAAAACCAACGTAGTAACTCCTCATCAATGAGGAGGACTGGTGTTGCTCTTGGAAATGACCTTGATTATATGGATGATCTTCTGACATGGCCCAACATGGTCGCTTGCACAAACCAGCCAAACATTGGCAGCTTGGTCCATACCACAGCATGGAAGAATAAAACCAACGTAGTAAAGAAACATAAACGCATCAGGACAGCCTTCACAAGCAATCAAATGATGGAACTCGAACATGAATATGCCAAAGCAAGGTATTTATCAATGAGGAGGACTGGTGTTGCTCTTGGTAATGACCTTGATTATATGGATGATCTTCTGACATGGCCCAACATGGTCGATTGGACAAACCAGCCAAACATTGGCAGCTTGGTCCAAACCACAGCATGGAAGAATAAAACCAACGTAGTAACTCCTCATCAATGAGGAGGACTGGTGTTGCTCTTGGAAATGACCTTGATTATATGGATGATCTTCTGACATGGCGTAAGGCAGATAATTGACAGGGGCAGCGACCTGAGGAACTGGCATCGATGTAGTAGACACTGGATAGTGCTCGATAAACACTCCTTGGGGGTGGAACATTTCATTTGACGGAAACTGTTCCTGAATAGGCATTGGAATAACAAGCTCTGGAGACCCTGTCAAGGTTGTTTTTCTTGGCTTAGAAGTGTTAAAGACGAAGAGGAATAATCATTAGATTGAAAACGAACTTAATTAGTAGAATAAAGTTAAATTATTGTAAAGCAAAGGAATCTAACTACTACTATCCAAAAAGTGTGCAAGAAGTGTCCAAAAATTGATAAAATGTTTGACCAACATGCCTCATGCATGCATGATGTAGCCTCTGACTACTCCCAGTAGATTAAATCTGAGGATACTCACGTTGATTATAGCCGTGATGTGTAACATATGTAAATAGAATGTGATTTTATTTTAAGAATTTTTAATAAAATCTAATAGTAATTTAAAAAAGTATTTAACATACAATAATTTGGAAAATTCTCAAAAAAATGTCGATAGGTACCTATAATTTTTTAAGTAGGGATCCACCAACTTATCTGTAGAATGTACATACCTTGTATTATTCTTACTGTAAATAAATGTATTCTGTAGAATGAAACCTATTTATATGATATAAAAATGGAGGTACTAAATGGTTCTACAGATAAGCTGGTGGATCTATAAAACTAAAAATTGCCTATTCGTCAATGTTCTGTCATTTAGTAATCCAGAAGTGCAATGCTCAGATTGCAGACAATAGTCCTTTTCATGAAAGAAGTCACGTGGCTAGGTCGTTAGCTCAATGAACAATTTAAATCTGCTAACCGTTAGTTCCTCAAATGGCCGTGGGACTTCATTTGTGAAAATTACTCGAAATCGACATTTTCATACAATCTGTCAGTTTTGACAGAATGTTGACTACATGTAAACTGTGTCTGGAACAATGTCCCCCTTTCCAACCCAACTTCGGTGCTTCAAGCTTCGTCCAGTAACCCGAACTGCCTAGAACCGAAACTGCAGAACAAATCCCTATAGCACGATGGGCCAGGCCCACGGTCGCCGCTGTTAGGTCGCAGCTGCCTAGATGCGAATCATAGAGTTTTTTTTTATATGATGCTACTCTAAAATGCGCAGCCACAGAATAAATAATAATAGCTTAGCTTTACTTTAGCTGTCACGCACATGGACGTAGTATACGTCCATGGTCACGCACATGGAGGTATAATAGTAATGGAGTGAGTGCTAAAAATAGCATAGAGTGTTCTTTCTTACTCCTATCCTAGCAGATAGCTTGCTATCCTATGTTAGAGAGAAACAAATATATTGTCACACGATAGTCATCTATCCGTTCCGTACCCTGAATTTTGGTATCATGCATATACATCTCCCTAGATTGTTACCATGAATGTAGTAGTAATTTGACATTTGGCCTGGTACGACTTACACAAATAAGAACAGATAGATTTATGCTTGTCTCATTCCAACACATGAATACATTCATATAAAAGAATGAGACTGGTATAATCGCTAACGCTTTGTTTTAGCCTTAGTTCCATGCCTTTAGTCCATCTTCCTAGGTCACGCACGACCGGCGCAGCAGCCAGTGTTTCCACTTACAATTTTGGTTTAGCCCTAGATTTACTTTAAATTATCCTTAAAATACCCTAAAAAGTTGTATAAATTCCTAAATTTAGGGTGCGTAATTAAAATAAGGAATAAACATCATTTCACGTTTACTACGACCAAGTTCCAATGTCTTTCATTAAGAATAGTTAGCACAATTTATGTTGCAATTGCAAACGAAAATAAGACGGCTAGCTTATTACGTATCTTGCAATAGCAATGCGATAGCAAGAATCGTGCGAGAAATGCGCGATCATCGCATCCAATTTGCAAATTCGTATAACGTATCAGCGATGCGTAATAAGCTAGCGGATTACATTCGTTTCGTGGGAATCCCCTTTCATCACTAGGTGAAGCAACTTTTTTTTTTTACAATGTTTAAGGCACTGAGGGCTTATGCTAGGTTTTGCAAAGAAATTCGACCGACTTCCGACTTCCGAGTAGCGAGCACTCGTTACCGAATGAAGTCATTTCAATCGATACATCTTTCACCTTACCCTGAGTGTTCGGCGTACTCGTAAATCGGTCGATCGAGCGCTCACCCGTAACTTCCGAGATACTCGTAACTTGTTGGTTTTTTAGAAAGATGGCGCATTGGATTTAAAATGTGAAATGCTAACAAATCTCTATTGAATTTGATTTTTGAAGCTGTCTGTCAGTGTAGTGTCATTTGATTTTTATTGTGATATTTAATTATTTTCAATCCAAAAAAAAGAAGAAGAAGAAGAATTATTTTCAAAACTCAATTCTCTAATGTTTGTTTGGCTATTGGTTTAGAACACAAAGTACCTTTATATATACGAGGTTTAGAATCAAAACTAAAATTTCAATAGGTACCGAAATTCTTTTGAAGCTACAAGATGCGGACGAGTCCGCTGCAATTTGAAATAATGATAGAGTTTATGGAGTTGTGAGTAAATATATATTCTATTTAAAGATTGCTGATTTCGATAAAGTTATTACCCCCTTCCCTTATCTACACCCCACATGTTATTTTGGTTCCCTATCTGGATTAGACGATTCAACTGTCAAAGATTGCTAACGCTCTAAAATGCGTAAAACTTGTATTTTAGAAATGGTGACCTGTCTAAGCCGACGGGGTCTGCAATGGGAAGAACTAGGCAAAGGACACAGTGGGAGGAACTCTGAATTCAGCTGAACGCCGACCCCACTGGCTATCCGAGGCCAGACATTAAATCTTGGAAGAAGGTATAAACATTCCAATTTTAGGACTATGGTTTGAGAAAAGTTGATGTATTTTACTCATAACACCTTAAATTGTATTGTAAAATTCTACTCTTGGTAGACCGTTAAATAAATGTCTATGAGATTGGTCCAAAAGTGTATGAATGCCAAAGTACCTCTACATTTTGATGTCCTGCTGTGAGCATTATGGTGATCATTTTAATTATAGGAGTGATGCAGTGTTTTTATATGCCTCAAAATTATTTATCTGTATTGTAAGATGAATGCTAACGGGTTGTTAAAATATGTTCCTCTTTTTTAGGTATGGAGTGATTATAAATTAAATGTAAAAAAAAACTGCGAAAATCAACCAAGCCCAGACAGGGACTGGTGGTGGCCCAGCAGTAAACATAATGCTCACCCCAACCGAGCAACGGGTGTTGCAAATAATTGGCTTACAAGCCGCAACTGGCCTCACCAATGTAGTTGAAGCTGGCTTGCCCCAGGTTACTATTTCTTGCATGTTTTAGACATTTTGATTGAATGATTGCATGTTATGTTATGGAGAAAGCCATGACTGCAGTTTCACCATGTGGTAGAATCGATAGAAGACCGAAGATGAAAGTAACTCGAGATGTTTTATGGTCTTTATGGTCTATGTCCAGCAGTGAACTTCCTCAGGGTGATAATAATGATTATAAACTGAATATTTTGAATGTAGTTGCATATTATGTCTATTCTCCCTAAGTTCCGAAAAGACTTAACTACCATACCATATCCACATCCTCCAGCAGGTTATACAGTAGATGTATAATCAGCCACTATGTCTAGCGTTTGTGGACTACGAAAAAGCCTTTGATTCAGTCTAGAACTGGGCAGTGTTACAGTCACACACAGTGTGCGCTACAGCAGTGGCGGAGGCCTATGTTCAGCAGTATACTTCTGGCAGCTGCTGATGATGTGTATTAGTTTAGCTAGTAAATTAATTTACTACCTGTTTAAATTAATAGAGATGTGGCCCACCCATTATTCCCTAACAGACTGGTAATTACTTTGAATTACATAAAATCTTACATTAATCTTACATTGCATTACTTCTACTCTTGAAAAGAAGCGAATGCACTCGGCGCAATAATACCGCAAAATCGTTGTTAAAGGGATTACCTCAGGAAATAAGGGAGGACATCTCTCGTGTAACCCAACTTAAATCACACTATCACATCACATCACATCACATCACATCACATCACATCACACTAATATTATAAAAGCGAAAGTTTGTGAGTGTGTGAATGTGTTAGTGTGTTTGTTACCTCTTCACGCTGAAACGGCTGAACGGATTTGGATGAAATTTGGAATGGAGGTAACTGGACTCCCGGAATAACATATAGGCACATTTTTATCCCGATATTCTCTCGGGATCGAGACTTATAAGAGACTATCAACGTACAGCCTAAACCGTAAGACCTAGAGACCTGAAATTAGGAGGCCATGTTCCTTTTATGATCTAGGGGTGCACTAAGACAGGAATTTCCGATATTAGCTCTCTAAGGGGTCCAAAATGGGCTTTTAATATATATCAAAAATGCTCTGTATTGCAGAAACCAATGGTATTCTTTATTCTTTATTGTACACACACAAACAGAGAAGAAAAACAACTTACATATAGGACATGTACAAAGGCGAGCTTAACCCTAAAAGAGTTTTCTTCCAGCAAACCTTTGATGATAGGGAGAACTGATTAATAGTGGTGGGTACGTGTGCAGAAATTATAAAAATATAAGTACGTAAATACTTAAAATCGACAAGAAACCTACAAATATAGAAAGTAATAAACTGGTAATGGTAATGGTAATGGTAGTAGAACCTTGAAAATTTTAAAGGAGATTCCTCAATTAAAATTAACAAACAAGTATTTCAGCGGTACCTGAAATTTTCCTGAAAAACGGCAAGGGAACGTTTTCTTTGTGAAAGAAAAATACTTTAGTTTTTACAACGCATCTGGTCGTAGAGACTTGAAATTTGGATAGTGTGTTTCTTTTAAGGTGTAAAGTTGTACTAAGAAATGAATTTGGAAAAAATATTCTCTTTAGGGGTAATAAAGGGCTTTTATTGTATACACTTTGCGTTTTGCAATGCACAGCTTAAACCACTGGACCTAGATACATGAAGCTTGGAGGATGTATTTCTTTTTGGGTGTAGGGTTGTACTAAGAAAGTATTCTGGAAAATTCACGCTGTTAGGGGTCCAAAACGGCTTTGAATGTAAAACTAAAATAAAATAAATAAATAAATATTGCTGGACAGTTCACACAACATTATCTAGCCCCAAGCTAAGCAGAGCTTGTGTTATGGGTACTAGAAGTAGTAGGGATTCACCGGTTCTGGCTCTTGAGCCAGAACCGGCGAATCGGCGAAAAAATTCGTCGGTCGCGAACTTCGCCGGCTAAAAAAAGTTTGGTGTCTTTTTCTATGTTTTGGCACACGCCCGATCGATTGCGCTCATCCAATTTGTTCTAGCTCAAACGGTTCGCAAGATAGCTTACAGACTTAATTGACTCTACATCATCTAATTACCACTCATTAGCCTTAATGAATGCTATGCTTCCTTAACCTGCACTCGACGAACGTGTGATAATTACACTAATCACCTAGCATAAATGTTGTCCTTTCGACATCAGCGATTGAGTTATCTAAATAACCAGTGTGAGGAAAGGATTCAATGCACCTTGTAAAGGCTACTGAGGGCAATGAGGGCATTACTAATAAAACCATGTGATGTCCTATTCTTTATTGCTTTTAAAACATGTATTAAACAATTTGTGTAAAAATATATCATTATTAATGTTATTGCTACTGAATAATGTAATAAAATCCTTCATTGTACTGCCATGAAACTTATAGTACAAATATGTTAAACTATATTCTCCACACACTGAAGTTAAATCGTGCTGCAATCTAAACCGATTAAAATCCCACTGTGTTGCGTTCCTGTTCATGAAGTCTTTGTGATGGCCTTTAGGCGGTCGGCCATACGAATCAAAATACTGACCAACTCTATTTTTATTGATGTGTATGGCTATCCAATGTGAGCCTGGCTGATTGTCCGGGTCCAAATTGCTTATTAGATACATGGGTGTTTTTACATGTAGCGGTAGTCTGTTTGCAGCAAAAACATGTTTGTATAAATTTGGGTGAATGTTGTGTAAATATCTTTGAACATCAATTGTATTAATTTTCACTAGAAACGGGATATTTACCATGATTTTTGAGTTTTTTACATATAAAACTCAAAAATCATGGTAAATATCCCGTTTCTAGTGAAAATTATGCACATAACCATGATAGTTTCAAAAGTTATATCAATTGTATTCATTATTCTGATAGAAGTGTATCAAGGTCAATCTTCAGATCAAGAATGTTAAGCTAAAATATGTATACTACTTTATAAAGTGTATGTAAAATTGACGTAGGAAATAAAAGATTGCATGTACATGTCCATGTTTTATTTAATAGCCCTTATATATCTAAACACAGTTTTATTACATCTTAACTACTATAATCTACGGTTACATTACGGTTCTTATCTATTTCAATAACATTATCGAACTCTGCATAAACAACACAATTTATAGTCTGAGTAAGGGCAGATTCAAATCGAACCTCTAATCGAACACTTCCATGTTTTATAAGATTCCAATGCGTGTTTGAATTTGAGCTGAGGTCAGCTGTTAGATCAAACGCAAACATACAGTAACCTTTTGCATATTGCTCCCTAGATATACCATTACCTTCATTCAGAAAATGTATACCTGTTCCTGAAAATAGTGTGTGATAGGCTGTCGTGAAAATATTGCTATCGAATGATGGCTGCAAAGCTTTCGAAGGTATTTGCTGACCATCAATGTATAAACAAAATGAGTTTATATTGTAGTTTTCAAAATTGAATGGATTTTTAGACAAACCACCATTAAACGCTGCATTGTTTACGAACCCAACTATACACCTTTTGGGAACTTGTCCCAGAAAAATGTTATCAAGAGTCTTGCCCTGAATCCCAGAAGGAATAGTTAAAACCTTGACTTCAGCACGAGTAATAGGGTATTTCGCTGTAGTAGAGGCTAAAACTTTTTGATGCGCTAGTAATACAGTTGGATTGATCCGTGCTCTACGAATAATAAGTGTTGCATCTGTAATGCATACTTTAAATTTCAAATCAGTAGCGGATGCCATGAGATTAAATGTTTCTCTGGAACGAACTAATTTGACACTCATTTCAACACCATTTATCAAAAACTTTTCTTGATTAAATATGTCACCATGAAGATGACCAATCATTTCTATCTCTTTACTTTCACATGATAGTTCTTGTCTTTTAACGAATCCTAAATTTTTGTCATCGGTTATATCCATTTTTCCAGCTGTATCTTGATACCAAAGACCACAAGTTAGATGAGATTCCTTAGCTGCAGGAGCATAATTTAACAAAGTTTCCATGTAAGCTCGATAAGCATATGTATTGTTGGGGGGTGATACTAACTTTTGATTCAAATAAACATCTAATTGGTTGAAAAGAGAATGAAGCCTGCTCCAGGTACTTGAAATTCTATGGGTCCATCATCAGCAAGAGATGAAATGGGTTTGTAGTGTATCCATGCACCACTTTCTATGCTAGTTTGAGTGGATGGTAGAGCAAATAAATCTAACTCTGATTTTATACATTCACAAGAATGACTATGTAAGAATGACATTTCAAATTATTTATGAGAATATATCTTTTTGATTATTGGCTCTTGATTTTTTTACAGCTTTCCCTTTGAGAGTCAATGGTGGAATGACTGAATTAGGACGCTTCCTTTTTGTTATATATCCAGAGCCCGACATATTTAATCTATCAATTTTATCGTGAGCTTTTCTTTTCAAGTTTGTAGTAGCTTCTTTTAGACGAGTTTTAATTGAATCTTCCATGGGGCGGGCACTAACCATATCCGATAAAAGACCGACACCAGCATTTAGAGCCTCCTTGCCTATTACTTGAGCACCACTAGAAAGTAACAGTAAAACAGATCTGAACAATCCTCCTAAAAAGCTACCGATCCCATGACCACGTTGATAAGCTGCCCCTTTATAAATTACTCCAATACCAGAACCAGCTTGATGAGAATAATAATGTTCATACGGACAAGTTATGTTATCACGAGAATACATTATAATTTTCTAAAATGAAGTTTAATGCACACTGTTCCAAACTGGAATGGTATTTTTTGCCCCGTGCTGGATCTTATATCCATATCAATGGTATCAAACTCTCTACGCATAACAGGCAAGTAGTGAGGTGGTGAGAAAACATGCATTTTATTTGCTCCATATATATACTTTGCAGGATCCAATGGTATGATTCTCAGGAGAGGAGTCATAACATCTCCTACTATCTGAGGTTCGATTATGTCGCAATAGACAAATAACTGAGATGGCAACCCTAAATACAAATTTGCAGGGCATTTTCCAAGGCCATTATCCACAAGATTTCTATTGGGTTCAAAACCGAGTTGAATACCCAACCTAGGTGTTAACGTCAGCGATTTGATTGATTCATCCATGACGGTAACAGCTACAAACTTTGATATTTCATCATAACGAAATCTTACTTTTTCCTTCATATTATTCAGTGCTAATAAAATATTATTAATGTTATCGTAGTTTGTAGCTGGAATGTGAGTTTTATAAAAACATAATGAAGGTCCCTTTTCATTTGGCATAGTCATCCATTTAGATATGTAAATAATATTTTCGTGGTCTTGCACAGTAAACATCGTACATGGATATTGAAATTCAGCAACTCCAACTGACCATTGCCCATCCAATTTTATAGATTTTGGTAATTTAGTTGAAAACCTTGTAGTCATATTGTCTGGAAAATAATCCATGGACCTGCTACTAAGTAGTGTTAAATAAAAACTTTCTTTAATCATATTTGTTTTAAATCAGATGCTGGAATCCAGCTATTAAATTTATCTGGATAACCTTTCCACTTCACTAACACTTGCTTACTGTTACCGGAATAGCGGGAACTTATTATTTTATCTATTTTATAATTTGAGGAGGGATCATATGAAACTTTTTGCAACTCTCTTTCATAAAAAGTTCCAACTATATTTTCTTTTTGCAAATCTTTTAGTGTGTACACCACCCATGGACTCCGATCTATTATTGAAGATATTATGAATACTTCATCACTCCAATTGGATTCATATCCTTTTTGAAATATATGTTTATATTTTGTTATTCTTACATAGTCTCCAACATTAAATTTTGGTAATGATTTACTTGCATTATTTTGAACTGGTTTTCTATCATACAAATTATTCCATACAGTCATAATATTTTTTGTATGTACATCACAAGGGCTCATCTTGATACTGGAATGGTAGCTGTTGTTATATGCATGTATTAAGTCTTGTAAAATATCAATGTACTTATACGTATTTTTGTGAGTAAAATAACGCCACATTCTCATTTTGAGTGTTCTTTGAAATCTTTCAACAATACTAGCCTTAATATCGGGGTTATTTGTTGTATAGTAATTTATATTTTTCATTTTAAAGTATTTTTGAACATCTTTTGAAACAAATTCCGTTCCTTTGTCAGATTGTATATGAGTTGGTGTTATATTAGCTTCAAAAAAATACTTTCAAAACATGTTTTAATCGTTTGAGAATTTTTATGTTTCATTGGTCGAGCATATGCATATTTTGTAAAAACATCAATAACACAAAGAATATAATTAAACCCATCATTATATTTCGAATAAGTTCTCATGTCACTTAAGTCAGCCTGCCAAAGTTCATTAAGATTAGATAATACATATTTGTTTCGTGGAAATTTTCTGTGAACCGGTTTATGTAGTGTATATGCTTCTTGTGATAGTAGCCACGTTTTAACCTCTTCTCTATTCATTTTACCTTTCATGGCTCTAGCTAATTTATCAAAACTAGCATATGCAGCGGGGTGTGATGGGTTATAGTAGATATTGTTTATTTCTAATAAGGACTCCATTTTTCCCAATCTATCCTTGGTTTGGCTGTTCGAACAGACTTTATCCGAACAGACTTAGGTCTAGCAATTGGTGTTGAAAACGGTTCACGTTCCTGTGGACTGCGTTCATTGTGTGGAGTGCGTTCATTGTCTTCTTTTAACCGGAGCTGTTTTATAAAGTCACTTATTTTGGGGTTTCCAATGTAAATCTGTGGTACTTTAATATCTGTTAATGCTTTTGCAAATTTTTGCCACCCTATTGGTTCACTTCTTTTCAGGGGTCTCAAAGTATCATTTATCAAGTCTACAATATTACTTCCATGAATTTTTTCTTTATCGACAGTAATTGTACCATCACCATCCCAGTGGATTTTGTTATTATTCGAAGATAACAAAAATAATAATCTCTCACCCTTCCTTACATATGTTTTTGGTATCAAGCCGAGTATGTTATTTGGTGAATAGGGAGAATTGCTATTAGAAGCAGTATTATTTTCCAGTTCCTCGTCTTCGCTTGATGTCTGGACTGCAACTGAATCTTTAACATCGATTTCTTTCGTTTTATTATCCACTGTATCATATCCACTATTATCCCCAACATAATCTGATACTTTAATAATTGAAACTATGGGTAATTCAATAGGGTGACGTCCTTCAGCAGTAAAATGCAAGTATCGCTGCAAAATTTGTAGGTATAGTATACACTTTTTTCGATCTTCAATATTACTTTTCAAATTTTTTTGCATTTCAGTGTCTAATCGTGATATGGGGCTATCAACCGTATTATGTTGGTTAATTTTTTCGATTACACTAGGATCAATGAGTACCATTTTCTTAGCATGTTCCATTTTAAACAAAAGAGCCAACCAATGCACTCAATATTGAACCCAATATCATTGGTAAAAAAGCGCCTCCTTTTTGTACGATTATGTTTTTGCGATTTTTCTTTGAACTTTTATGTACTAGTTTGCGTAGTATGTCCTTATATTTTTTCAAGTTTTTTCTAGTTTTTTCTTCGACAGGTACTTTTCCTTTTAAAATGTTATGAATGCATTCACAAATGCAATTAATTTCTTCTTCATCACACGATTTTAAAAGAGCTTTTATTTATTTTGGTTTCAGTGTATGCAGAGCTCTTAGTAAATCCGTATGTGTCTTTAATCGCCGATGCATTATTGGTAACTGATAGGAATTTGTTGATTCTTAGCGTATTTAAACACTTTTGTTGGAACATAAACCGTGCAATATCCATTAAAAGGAAATATTTTTGTTTTAAAACGACACATATCACTAGTATCTTGTTTTAAATCAATCATTAGGTATCCGTGAGGTTCACTCGTTGCATCTTTATAAGAATCTTCCATGAACTTTGTATTTTCTGGTGATACTTGCCGTGCTAGGTATCGAATTTGAGTTTTATCGCGAGGATTTTTAAAATAAATGATATAACTGGAGTTCAGAGATATGTCTCTTTGACCTTTACCTTGATGAAATAAGTTTTGTGTTATATAGAAAACACTCAAGTTTCTGTGATGGCTACCTTTTGTGAAAATATCAATAATGCGTCCATCGGATTCCCTCATAAGATCATCAATAATTACTAAATGAGGCTCCTTTCCATCGAACATACTAAGATCTGGTATTCCTTGACAGTAATTTACGTTTTTTAGATTATACAACGGATGCATTTCATCAAAACACCAGGTAGTTTGAGCAAAATTTGCACTGCAAATTTCTTGAACATATTTTATAAAGTTTGTAACGAAGTTAGATTTTCCACATCCACTTGGACCGGCTACTATAGCAGTAAAAGGATGATTAAAATGAAACATTTTGACTGCACGTGTAAGGTGTAAGGGGTGTATGAAAACAATGAAACAATCTGTTGAAATAATAAGTATTTATAATTTATTATCGACAAAATGGCCGACCGCCTAAAGGCCATCACAAAGACTTCATGAACAGGAACGCAAAACAGTGGGATTTTAATCGGTTTAGATTGCAGCATATAAATTGTGTTGTTTATGCAGAGTTCGATAATGTTATTGAAATAGATAAGAACCGTAATGTAACCGTAGATTATAGTAGTTAAGATGTAATAAAACTGTGTTTAGATATATAAGGGCTATTAAATAAAACATGGGCATGTACATGCAATCTTTTATTTCCTACGTCAATTTTACATACACTTTATAAAGTAGTATACATATGTTAGCTTAACATTCTTGATCTGAAGATTGACCTTGACACACTTCTATCAGAATAATGAATACAATTGATGTTCAAAGATATTTACACAACATTCACCCAAATTTATACAAACATGTTTTTGCTGCAAACAGACTACCGCTACATGTAAAAACACCCATGTATCTAATAAGCAATTTGGACCCGGACAATCAGCCAGGCTCACATTGGATAGCCATACACATCAATAAAAATAGAGTTGGTCAGTATTTTGATTCGTATGGCCGACCGCCTAAAGGCCATCACAAAGACTTCATGAACAGGAACGCAACACAGTGGGATTTTAATCGGTTTAGATTGCAGCACGATTTAACTTCAGTGTGTGGAGAATATAGTTTAACATATTTGTACTATAAGTTTCATGGCAGTACAATGAAGGATTTTATTACATTATTCAGTAGCAATAACATTAATAATGATATATTTTTACACAAATTGTTTAATACATGTTTTAAAAGCAATAAAGAATAGGACATCACATGGTTTTATTAGTAATGCCCTCATTGCCCTCAGTAGCCTTTACAAGGTGCATTGAATCCTTTCCTCACACTGGTTATTTAGATAACTCAATCGCTGATGTCGAATGGACAACATTTATGCTAGGTGATTAGTGTAATTATCACACGTTCGTCGAGTGCAGGTTAAGGGAGCTTTGCATTCATTAAGGCTAATGAGTGGTAATTAGATGATGTAGAGTCAATTAAGTCTGTAAGCTATCTTGCGAACCGTTTGAGCTAGAACAAATTGGATGAGCGCAATCGATCGGGCGTGTGCCAAAACATAGAAAAAGACACCAAACTTTTTTTTTTTTTTTTTTTATTTTTTTTTAGCCTGCCAAGTTCGCGACCAACGAATTTTTTCGCCGATTCGCCGGTTCTGGCTCTTGAGCCAGAACCGGTGAATCCCTACTACTGCTAGATAACTGATATACTTAACACAATATTATACATAGATAGATATTTTTTATTATACATAGAAAATACCCAGAACACCCTGAACAAATATCTGCGATCGCACAAATATTTGTTCCGAGGCGGGAATCAAACCCGCAACCTCCTGCGTCAAAGGCCAAGCTTCGCCCGCCGCGCCACAGGGGTCGTCAAAAATGCTTTGTGTATCGGAAAACGTTGGTAGTAGATACTTTAAAATGCACAGGTAGATTCCTTAAACAAAAGTAGCACATATGTATATCAGCATCATCGAAGACACGCAATAAGCAGATCAAATTAAACATAAACAATACAACATTGACAAAAAAGATTGATGTCGCGAATGCCTTTGACAATTTTTTCTCTAATATACCAGTTATTGTAACCCAGTCATTACAATCATCTGCCTCTGGAGCATCTACTTTATTGGAACTAAGTGTTGCTAAATGTGAGATCGCGTTTAGCTTTAGATACGTAAATGCCGATAGTATTGTTAAGACATTTAAGTCACTTAATATTAAAAATACTGAAGATCTTTGGGGAATATCCACAAAGGTGTTAGGTATTATAATTATTGATATTGCTCCATGCTTAGCCTACATTTTTAATAGATGTGTTGACGACGGAATCTTTCCAGATCTTATGAAACATAGTAACTTAATTCCTTTGTTCAAGTCTGGAAATGCAAAAGATCCATCTAATTATAGACCGATTTCTATATTGCCCGCGTTAAGTAAAATCTTTGAAAAACTTATTCTTACTCAATTATTGTCACACTTTAACTTCCACAGACTACTTCATAGTCATCAATTTGGATTTACCAAGGGTCGATCAACAGCTGATGCTGGTACCATGCTTTTGGAACACATATTTCAAGCATGGGAAAACTCGCAAGACGCGATCGGAGTATTCTGCGACCTATCCAAAGCATTCGACTGCGTGAGTCATGCTACTCTAATTTTGAAGTTAAAACATTATGGCATCCAAAATCAGGCAATTAACCTTGTAAATTCTTACTTATCCAATAGAGTACAAAAAGTTGACGTTGGTGGTGAAAGGTCTTCAGGATCGTCTATTGTTATGGGAGTGCCCCAGGGTTCAATACTAGGCCCATTTCTATTTTTAGTATACATTAACGATCTCCCTTTTTATGTAAAAGACATATGTGATATAGTTTTATTTGCTGACGATACGTCTTTAATTTTCAAAGTTGATAGGTCAAAAGCTAATTACGATGATCTAAATAAATCACTATCGCGAGTTCTTGATTGGTTCACAGTAAATAATCTGTTGCTTAATGCTAAAAAAACGAAATGCATTAAATTCACTTTGCCAAATGTAAAACATTACCCAACTAATATTAAAGTAAATGGCGAGACACTCAATCTTGTAAACTCTACTGTTTTCTTAGGACTTAATATTGATGCAAGTTTGCAGTGGGGACCACAAATTGAGGCACTTGCGGGTAGACTTAGTTCCGCTGCATATGCAGTTCGTACGATAAGGCAGCTTACTTATGAAGCTACAGCTAGGCTAGTTTATTTTGGCTTCTTCCATAGTGTTATGTCATATAGCATCATTCTGTGGGGGAAAGCAGCAGACATCCAAGCAATATTTGTTTTACAAAAACGGGCAATACGTGCCATTTATAAAATGAAGCCACGTGACTCCTTGAGGGAGTGTTTTAAGGAAATTAACATTCTCACCGTAATATCGCAATACATCTACGAAACCTTATTATATACACATAAACACTTAGATAGATTTATGAAAAAAAGTGACGTGCATTGTTTTAACACGAGAAATAAAAATAAACTGAGTATTCCCAAATTTAGATTAAAAAAAGTAAAAAAAGTAAAAAAAGTGACGTGCATTGTTTTAACACGAGAAATAAAAATAAACTGAGTATTCCCAAATTTAGATTAAAAAAAGTAAAGTCTTTTATGGGGAATTCTGTTCGGTTCTATAATAAACTTCCAGAAAGTGCTTCTAAACTTTCGATTCGAAGATTTAAATCTTACATAAAGAATAATTTAATTAAGAAAGCGTATTACACACTACATGACTATGTTAATGATAAAGCCGCGTGGCCTGATGTCGCTCTGCCCCTCGACACCTAATTTGTCAATTTGCAATGTCTGTACCTGCATATAATTTATTACTGATGTGTTATTTATGTGTATATCAAGCGTAGTGTGTGCTGCCTTATGAACTTTAGCTGATTCTCTCTATCATCTTACTTTTGACTGCCTACCTAAGTAAGGCTTTTAATTTGGTTTTCCTTTTTTCCTTGAATCAGCTTCCACTTGTTCTCGAGGCACCACACAGGCGCTCTCCACCTAGTAGTAAGAAGGATCATCAAAAGAAAAACAGACCGTGTTTGTTGCCTGATTCTTCTAGGTCTGGTTGCGTTGGAACAGGAGTAACTGTAAATTTATTTTTTAAGACGATTCAAAATGATCCTTGTGATTTCATTGAATAAAATACTTTTGACTTTGACGTTGACTTTGAGCAGTACCTGAAATTTTACTGAAAAAAGGTATGGGAACGTTTTCTTTGTAAATAAATATACTTTACGTTTTAGCGAGATTTCGGCGTATTTCTACGATTTAAAAGTTAGCTTAGTTGGTGTAGTAGTTGAGATCAAAATATTTCTAGGACCTTAGGGTTAAAATGGGACCCCTAAATTGAAAAAACTTGAGTATGGTGTCGTTTTAAAGGTCGTTTCACGGTGTAGTAATTGAGATCAAAATATTTTCAAGAACTCAAGGTTAAAATGTAACCCCTAAATTGAAAAACTTGAGTTAGGTAAAAAAATATGAGAGACACTCTTTATGTACTTATTTTATTTATTTATTTTTATTTTACAAATTTTAGGAAAACTTAAAGTTATGAATTTACATAAAGACATAAGATTTAAGATTTACATGTATTACCAGTCAAGGGAAAAACCAGTTTAAAAATCCACGCACACTTAAGTCAAGCAAAAAACCAGTTAGAAAATCCACACAAGCTTAAGTCAAGCAAAAAACCAGTTAAAAAAATACACAAAAACCAGTTAAAAAATCCACACAAGCTTAAGTCAAGCAAAAAACCAGTTAAAAAAATACACAAAAACCAGTTAAATAAATCCAAACAAAAACCAGTTAAATAAATCCGCAAAAACCAGTAAAAAAACCAGCTACCGCAGCGACTGCTTTGCTAAATATTTAGGTAAATTAGAGACATAAATACACAAACATAAGTCAAGCAAAAATCCATTTAAAAAAAAAACCAGCTACCGCAGCGACTGCTATGCTAAATATTTAGCTAACTTAGAGACATTTTTATGTCTCTAAGTTAATTAAATATTTAGCACACACGCACACTTTTTTTACACACACTTAAGTCAAGCAAAAAACCAGTAAATAAAAAAAGCCTGACCGACTGTCTGACTGACTGACTTTAGACTCCTAGAGACTTTAAATTTGGAGGCTATGTTCCCTTTATGGTCTAGAGGTGCACTAAGAAAGGAATTTCCAATGTTCGCTTTCTAAGGGGTCCAAAATTGGCTTTTAATATACAACAAAAAACTCAGTATTTTGGAACCTTGAAAATTTAAAAGGAGATTCCTCTAATATAATTCAAAATCAAGAAAACTGTTAGGGAAAGTTTTATTTGTAAAAAAATAGTTTTTACAACGCATAGCCTAAATCACTGGTCGTAGAGACTTGAAATTTGGAGAGTGTATATATTTTAAGGCTTAAAGATGTACTAAAAAAAAAAAAAATTGTCCTCTTTAGGGGTCCAAAGAGAGCTTCTAATGTATATTCTTTGCGTTTTGCAACGCACACCCTAAACCGCTGGACCTAAATATTTGAAGTTTGGTGGATTAATTTCTTTTTGGGTGTAGGGTTGTACTAAGAAAGGGTTTTTGAAAAATCAACTTGGAAGGGGTCCAAAACGGCTTTTAATGTAAAACTAAAATGTTTCTTATTTCGGAAACCGTTAGTAGAAACTTTAAAATTCACAGGTAGATTCATGAAATAAAAAAAGCAAAGAATATGCTTCAGCAGTATCTGAAATTTTACTGAAAAAAGGTATGGAAACGTTTTCTTTGTAAATATATACACTTTACGTTTTAGCCAGATTTCAGCTTATTTCGACAATTTAAAAGTTAGTTTCTTGGTGTAGTAGTTGAGATCAAAATATTTTCTGGACCACAAGGTTAAAATGGAACCTCTACATTTAAAAACTTAAGTATCGTGTCGTTTCAAAGGTCGTTTCACGTTGTACTCGTCGAGATCAAAATATTTTCAGGACCTCAAGGTTAAAGGGACCCATAAATTGAAAAAATAGAGTATGTGTCGTTTCAAAGATCGTGTCACGGTATCGTAGTTGAGATTAAAACATTTTCATGAACTCAAGGTTATAAAGTGACCCCTAAATTAAAAAACTTGAGTATGGTGTCGTTTCAAAGGTCGTTTCACGTTGTAGAAGTGACGTTGTATTGACATACAAAATGTAAGAGACACACTTATATATTACCAGACAAGCAAAAAAAAAAACAGTTAAAAAAATCCAGCTACCGCAGCGACTGCTTTACACGCTAATTGACACATAAAGTAAAAGTTAGAGACACATCAAAACTCACACACTTAGTCAAGCAAAAAACCAGTTAAAATAATCCAGCTACCACAGAGACTACTATGCATGCTATAAATATTAACACATAAAGTTAAATTAAGGACACGTAAAAACACACAAACTTAAGTCAAGCAAAAAACCAGTTAAAAGATCCAGCTGCCGCAGCGACTATTATGCACACTATAAATATTGACACTAAGTTAAATTAGAGACACGTTAAAACACAAACTTAAGTCAAGCAAAAAACCAGTTAAAAGATCCAGCTGCCGCAGCGACTATTATGCACACTATAAATATTGACACTAAGTTAAATTAGAGACACATAAAAACACACACAATAGAAAAGCATAAAACCAGTCAGAAAATCCAGCTACTGGAACGACTGCTATGAGTGCTATAAATATTGACACATAAAGTTAAATTAGAGACACATATAAACACACACACTTTAGTCAAGGAAAACACCAGTTGACAAATATCAAGCTACCGCAGTGACTGCTATGCACGCTATAAATATTGAGTAGAGATATACATAGAAACACACACACACACACACACACACAAACACACACACACTTAAGTTAAGCTAAAAAATTCCCCTTGAAAGTGGTCGTCTCAGTCACTATAAATAAACAAGGACAAACGTTAAAAGTGGCAGGTATTCACCTGGGCAGCCCTGATGTACTGCAGTAGATTTTTGATTCTACACCCAGGCACAATTTTGTTTTTTTCCGTGCTAAGCATGTTGCAAACAGCTCATGCTAATGACCTTTTCCAATAATGTTTTCCATGAAGTAGGTACCTAAACGACTGAGTTGCGAGCTTGGACCTCCATGGTTGCGAGCGACGAGTTATGTCAGCTAGGATCCATCAGGAACTACACATTCTCATCGTCTTAAAACTTGATGCGTTTTTCTTCGATGTCGAGTGGTTGTCTGGACCGCATGTGGCTGGTGCATACGCGTGGATAGTGAATTAAAGAATTGTATTTTTTCTATAAATCTGTTAAACCGCGGGTGAAACCGCGGGGCTCAGCTAGTTATTTATATATTTCATTGTAGATAGCAGTAGTAGCATCTGAGCCACAACTTCCATTTTCTGGTCTGGACCATCTGTCTGTATCATCAGATCACAAATGGTGGAAGTAGGTGAGTATCAAATGTATGTGTATTATGGAGCCACCCACTCATTTTAATTATGAGGGTAACATGCTTGTGTGACCTATATGTTATCTACTAATTTTATAGAATATCTGATTTTAAATAAAACTCAAATATAGGCACAATGCAAATATCCAACATCAAATAAAAATATACTCTTTAGAGATGTGTTTTATTGATATGTTTTAATATTTGAGACAGTTTTAAAAGTAAAAATGTCAGTTTACTTCATTATTATTTATTTATTTATTTTTTAATTTGTTACAGTAATTGATGATGGTTCCTGGAGTGTGCCTCCATCGGCGTCCACATCCCAAGGCGACGGTGGCAATGGTGAGTGTCACTGTACATTCTAAAATTTGGGCAAATAGGGCTAAATTAATTTATCATATTCATAATCAAGGCTGTACTTACACAATTTGAAAGTGATATAGCGAGCTAAATCTCTTGGGTGATTGTAGAGATATTAATAATATAATAATAATAATAATAATGTTGGACAGTTCACACAACATTATCTGGCCCCAAGCTAAGCAGAGCAAACGGGACCCTATTACTAAGGCTCCGCTGTCCGTCTCTCACCAGGGTGTGATAGATAGACAGTCGAAATTTTCACAGATGATGTATTTCTGTTGCCGCTATAACAACAAATACTAAAAAACAGAATAAAATAAATATTTAAGGGGGCTCCCATACAACAAAAGTGTTTGTTTTTGCCTTTTTTATAGAAAATGGTACGGAACCCTTCGTACGCGAGTCCGACTCGCACTTAGCTTGTTTTTATTATACATAGAAAATACCCAGAACACCCCGAACAAATATTTGTTCCGAGGCGGGAATCGAACCCGCAACTTCCTCCGTGCCACAACAGAGGTCGTCAAGATATTGATATTGTCGTTGTGATATTGGAGAACAAGAGGGGGTAATCAAACTATGGTGTTGAGGCAAGCTCGGCTTAGCAGGATCCATCCAATGAAAGAACGTCTTGTGATTTTAGTTAGCTATTTTAATTATTCCAGCCAGATGAAGTTTTATTCGATGTGAGTACATGTTTCCTTTTTCTTTGTTCATGAATGACCGACGTAGCCGACGTTGACAGCTCCCACAGACGTAGGAGCGATTGTAGCTCTCGAGTCTGAACCATAGAGGTATCGAAGAGTCACGGCGAGGAGAAACAGTAACTTGCGTACACGTTGATATACATGTGTGTGCTGTGGGGTACTTGTGTGCGTTAACAGGCTCCCCGGGGTGGAACAGTCTGTTCCACTAAATCAGTGGTTGCTGGAACCTCCTGTTCGGAAGTACCCATAATAGGGAGGAGGCAGAGCCGATTATAAGCTCGGCGCAGAATCCCTGAAGCGGTGTAGACGTCGGCGACGCGTGGACAGCCATCGGAAGACCCTGGATACAGGCAGACGATGCGACCCAGAAGCCAGCGACTGGGAAGAAGGCGATCATCCTTGACCACCACCATGTCTCCAACACACAGTTGCTGTCTGTCTTGTCTTTGCCACTTGACGCGTTTTTGAAGCTCTGAAACGTATTCTTTATAATAGCGGTTCCAGAAGTGATCAGTGAGCACTTTTAATCGTTTGTATCGAGGCAATGTGCAAATATGTGCTTCATTTTTCAAGTGAACCTGTTGAGAAGGCAACGTCGTGAGAGTTCGTCCGATAAGGAAGTGGGACGGAGTTAACGGTACAAGGTCATTAGGATCCGAGGACAGTGGTGTCTTGAATTAAGGATTCCCTCTATTTGTATCAATAAAGTATTCATCTCTTCATATGTAAGATGAGTGAGAGATAAAGTTCTCTTTAGGTGATGTTTGATGGATTTAACGGACCCCTCAGCCAAGCCATTGAAATGTGGGCTATAGGCTGGCGAAAATCTGAACTGAATTAGTTGTTCTGAGGCATACGCACTTATATCATTGCATTTAGATTTAAGGAAATTTGAAAATTCGTTATATGCTCCAACAAAATTGGTTCCATTGTCCGAAAAAATGCTGATAGGTTTTCCTCTGCGGGCAATGAATCGATTGAGGGCAGCAATGAAAGCCTGAGTACTTAGTTCAGTGACAAGCTCTGCATGAACTGCCCTTACGGCCAGGCAAACGAAGATGCATATGTAGGCCTTTGTTAATTTGCAACCCCTACCCTTTCTGTCAGCTAACATGATTGGTCCAGCATAATCTACTGCTACATTACTGAAAGGATGCTCTGCATGAAGACGCTCCTTTGGTAGATCGCTCATCATTGGTTGGTTAGACTTACCTGAGAATCTACAACAAGTTATGCATTCATGTGTAACTTTCCTTACGATATTTCTACCACCTATGGTCCAATATTTGTGTCGCATAATCGACAGTAATAGCTGAGGTCCAGCATGCATGAGGATTTTGTGATAGTGTCGGAATAACAATAGGGTTATGTAGTGGGATGAGTGTAGTAGAATTGGATGTTTTGTGTCATAGTCATAGTTTGAGTTACACAGTCTACCACCTACTCTAATGACCTTCTCTTTTGATAAGAAGGGGTTTAAGTTCAAGATTTTGGACTTAAAAGGTAGTTGCCCTTTACGCAAAAGGCTGTCATATTCCTTTGTGAAACTTTCAATCTGGACAATTTTGCATAAAATTATGTTAGCAGAGTTTAATTCAGCTATTTTCAAGTGTTTGTTGAATTTGTGGTTTGGATTTCTACAATTGTGAATAAATCGAAGCATGAGCGCCACAACCCGCTGCAACTTGCAATAATCAGAATATTTTTGAATGAAATAATTTTGATCAGCAACTACATTGCAATTCATTTTAAGTTCAGGTAAATTAGCAATAACTTTAGTGGGATAGGTAGGCCAATAAGGTTCTGTTTTTGATAAAAAAGGTGGACCTGACCACCATAGCTGCGAGTTTTTTAGTTGGTTCCCATCACAGCCCCGAGAGCCGATATCAGCGGGATTTAGTTTAGTAGGCACATATCTCCATTGAATGGAATCAGTAGATTCAGTTATTTCGTTAACTCTGTTCAACACAAACGTCTTGAGGCTTGCCTTTGGTGTTCTAATCCATCCAAGTATGACCATAGAATCGCACCAAAAATGCCAACTGTCTATGGTAAGTCTTAAAGCATTTCTTACCACTGTTGCCAGCCTGACCGCTAACAAGGCTCCACTAAGCTCTAAGCGTGGTACTGTCATACCCTTTAGGGGCGACACCTTACTCTTGGCTGCAATTAGATGAACTAAAATTGTACCGTCAGGAGAAAGGGAACGCAGATATATGCATGCGCTGTAGGCCTGCAGAGAAGCATCACTAAATGAATGGATTTCAATGCGTTTAGGTGAATCACACAGTGCATGTCGCGGTATAGTAATTTCGTTTAACATAGGAACTGATTTTAAAAATTCTAACCATTTACTTTCTGTTTCAGCAGGTAACTTCTCGTCCCATGATAACTTTGAAGCCCAGAGCTTTTGCATTATGAGCTTAGCTTGCAGGATGCAAGGATTGATGAGACCTAGAGGATCAAAGACTTGTCCTATGGTGGACAAGACTGACCTTTTGCTTGACCCTTTATGGCCTTCGGGACTTGTATCTGTGTTTATTAAGAAGAATAATAAATCAGATTTGCATGCCCATCGTAGCCCCAGTGTCTTAGCATTGTCATCATTTACTAATTTCAATAAATCATCCTGTTTATCATCTTGTATATTTTCTAAAACAGTTAAACTATTCGAACGCCATTTTCGGAGGTGGAACTGACCCTTTTTTAGCTGACTTATTACACCCTGACAGATACCTAATAATTCGGTTTCAGAGTTATGGCCACTAATGTAGTCATCAACGTAAAAATCATGTAATATAGTTTCACTAACCGCGGTAGGAGAAGGAGAAGAAGATGAAGAAGGAGCTGATGTGCCTTGGCATTCACGTGCTAGCTGCACTAAGCAACGTGTTGCCAGCCACATTGCTGAGGCAGTTCCGTAACTTACAGTGTTGAGTCTGTAAAGGTTTAGATCATGAGTTGAATCAAATCTCCAGAGAATTTGTTGTAAGCCACGTTGTTCTTCTGATATGTATACGCAACGATACATCTTTTCACAATCTGACGTTACGACGTATCTATGCTGGCGAAAACGTATCAAAATACTAAGCAAGTCGTCCTGAACACATGGACCCACATACTGGATGTCGTTGTACGAGAAGCCAGTAGACGTAGCTGCTGAGGCGTCAAATACTGAACGTAATTTCGTTGTGAGGTTTGATTCTTTCATTATAGCGTGATGCGGAATGATGTATGAATATTTGTCATTATGAGTTGTGTTTATAGACATATGACCCAGATCAATGTATTCTTGCATGAACTGACAATATTTTTCTTTGAATGAGGGGTCTCGCATAAAGCGTCTCTCTAATGAATTAAACCTAGTTGAAGCCTGATGATAGGAATCACCTAAGACGTCCGGTGATTGCTTAAGCGGAATTTTTACTATGAACCGGCCATCAGGTTGCCTCTCTGTGGTTTGTAAGAAGAATTGTTCGCAGTCTTCTTCTTCCTTTGTAGTCTTGCGTGGAGAAGGCACAGACTCCAACTCAAAAAATCTATCAAGTTGATTTTGTACTTTAAAATCATTTAAAAAATGGCAGTGGACTGTTTGATTGTTATGTTCGATTTTATGTTTCCTAAGTGTAGGTACGACACCTGATACCAACCATCCGAATTTCGTTTCACTGAGTGTTGGCATGTTTTTTCCTAAAGAAATGCGATTTTTTCCTAATACTCCCCAGAAAACTTCAGCATTCAACAATATGCTTATTTCAGATGGAATATTAAAGCTTGGATCTGCTAATTTTATGTGAGAGGGAATGCGAAGTGGAGAAATGTCAATCTTTGTGGTAGGTAGAAACTGAGTGATCTGTGGTACGATAAGACAATCTATTTCTTGTGTGAAAGTTTCAGTGCGGGAAGACAACTTGATAATTGATCGTTTATTGAGATGTAATGTTTTACAGTTCAGTCCTTCAACCGTAGTTGAGGCGGATCTGACCGGTAATTTGAGTTTTCTGCTCAACTCTTCAGTGATAAAATTAGTGGTGCTGCCGTTATCTAGTAGTGCACGAACAGAGTGCGTTACACCATCACAATCAACAATGTTGATGAGTGCGGTGGATAGAAGAACGTAGCTGTGACGTGTAGTAGATGACAATACAATATCTGGATCTATTTTATCTTCCTCATGCATCGATTCTGTATCGTTGCTATCGTGGGGGGGCGTGTGTTCCTGTAAGTATGTGTCCTCGAGTAAGTCAGTGTCCTCATGTGAGGTGTCCTCGTGAGTGGCTAGCACAATGCGCTCATTTTCGTTACGGGCCAGCGCTCCTGATGGTTGAGGATCCCGACAATCATCAGTGTGTAGCATTGTGTTGTGCATCTTGTCACAGATTCTACAAGGTCCAAACTTACATTGTTTTATGTCATGTCCTTGTCGCAAGCAATTTGAGCAAAGTTTTAATTGTTTTACCCTTTGCAACTTTGCATGCAGAGATAGCGATTTGAATTTTAAACATTGATAAATAGGATGAGGCTGTTTGCAATAATTGCATTTCAATGATGTTGATGGTGTATTTGTAATGAATGCCTTTGTTCGAGCATTCACTGGCTCACTATGCCTACGCTTGGCGTTAGTGTGCTCTACCGATTCAAGAAGCTCGGCTTGACCTTTCAGGAAGGTGATGAACTTATCAAGTGTAGGTAAGTCCTTTGAAAAGTTGATGTGTTCTTTCCATGCTCTACTTGAAGTGACATCTAGTTTACCTGATGCTATGTGTATGATCAATACATCCCAATTTTCTGTTTTTATGTTAAGTGTGTTGAGTGCCCTCAAATTTTTATTGATTGTGTCGATCAAACCTCTTAAAGCAGCAGATGACTCTTTAGGCATTGACTCAATGTCTAATAATGACTGAATGTGATTGCTGATCAATAATCTGTCATTGTGATAACGCTCGCATAATGTTTGCCATGCAACATCGTAGTTGCTGGCAGAGAAATCTAATAAACCAATCACTTGTTTAGCGGTGTCTTTTAGAGCTGATCTCAAGTAGTGGAACTTATTGATTTTTGGTATGGTATCATTTGTGTGAATCAATGAATTATATGTATCATGAAACTCAAGCCAATCCTGTAGCCGCCCAGAAAAGGTAGGTAAATGAATTATAGGTAACTTTAAGCTTAGCCCACCTCCCGCAAGGACAGAACCTGTCACTGAAGATTTGACGTTAGCTTGCTCCGCAGGGGTGTTCTGGCTCAGCAAGTTTCGGGCACTGGCAATGGTGCTAAAGTATTGTTGCTCGAAGCCTTCGCGCTCTTGATACTCTTCAGTGTCTGAAATGTCAGTTTGAGTTTCTATAGAGAGCTGTATTGAATCATATTCGTTGTACATTTCTTCAATTTTTTCTAATCTGAGATTAAGTTCAGTGCTATGAGTGCTACTGAGCTTTGCGCATGTTGAAATGCTATCTAAATATTTTTTAAATTGTGTTAGTTTAGCTTTATATGAAGCGCGCTTTTTTCTTAATTCTTTTACTGTAGTCGACATGTTTGTTTTATACTAATTCAGGTAAGTTTTAGATCAATTTGAAGGGAAAGTTATATTTTACTGAAAGAGTAAATAACACAAATTAGTTAATCTTTGGATGATCCATGTGCAATGATTTTAGTAGTGAGAATATACTAAACTTAGATGCGTATGCGTGCAGAACAAGAAGTGCGATGGCTGCTGTTTGCAAGCCAGCTGGTTTCTGAATATCCGTTGACCCAAGCTGGCAGATGCACACTTGTACAGGCAAGGCAAGCAGTGATCACGCGGCCGGCGCTCGGCTGCGTGTCATTAATAGCTGGAATGCGAAAAGGAATATTATTGCAGTATTTCAGCAAAATAAGTTGCATGGAATGCTTGTTGTTGATAAATAGAGAGGTATGTAAAGACTTCTATTGTGAGTAATCGCAAGATAAACAAGAGGTTTAGAAACTTCTATGTGAAATACTTGTGTACTTGCATTGAGGTAGGTAGGTATATAAAGACTTTGCCTGTATTTAGGAAAGTACCTAAGTTAAATTGCAGGGAAGTATATTAAGACTACTAGACAAATTTATGAGCTATTATTGTCGTGATGAAGTATATAAAGACTTCTACGAAATCACAAAATAACCAGAAGCATGGTGTACGAATACAATATGCGCAATAAGGGTCAAAATTTATGAGCTATTATTGTTGTGACGAAGTATATAAAGACTTCTACGAAATCACAAAATAGCCAGAAGCATGGTGTACGAATACAATATGCGCAATAAGGGTTATTGAAGTTTATTGAATTTCCTGTGGCAGCCGGCGTCGTAACAAAATGGCGTGACGCGTTTTGTGCGTCGCAAATCAGCTGGTTTCTTTCTTGTATTTGTATCCGGCTCGAAGGACCACTTGTTGAGGCAAGCTCGGCTTAGCAGGATCCATCCAATGAAAGAACGTCTTGTGATTTTAGTTAGCTATTTTAATTATTCCAGCCAGATGAAGTTTTATTCGATGTGAGTACATGTTTCCTTTTTCTTTGTTCATGAATGACCGACGTAGCCGACGTTGACAGCTCCCACAGACGTAGGAGCGATTGTAGCTCTCGAGTCTGAACCATAAAGGTATCGAAGAGTCACGGCGAGGAGAAACAGTAACTTGCGTACACGTTGATATACATGTGTGTGCTGTGGGGTACTTGTGTGCGTTAACAATGGTGTTCCATTCAGGTTAATCCACTTATATGAAACTTATGTTTACATAAAAGGGTTTTGTTTGTTGATTTTAAAACTATTTGTACCTAATCGAATTTGAGATTTTGAATTTGGATACATTTATAAACCAAAATGTAAACCAAAAAAGTGTGCCCTAAACGTAAATACAATAAAGTAGGTACTTCATATAAAAAAAAACCTCCGAAATATATGATTTTATTTTTCCAGCGATCAATGACCATGACGCATATACGGTGAGAACGAGTGCGACTCCTCAGTCACCCTCGTGTCTAACGTGACGCATATACGGTGAGAACGAGTGCGACTCCTCAGTCACCCTCGTGTCTAACGCCCCGCCGTCGAGAACTCCTTCCTCCGTCGAACCCCTGCCGTCCTTGGACCTCCATCGCTTCCGGTAAGTATCATTATTGCTTTCTCTAAAGTAGCCTTAATAAGTAGCTAGTAGCTACCTAATACTACCTGCTACTAGCTACCTGTGTAGTAGTAGTCTGTACACTAGTACAACAGCTTTCAGAGTAGGTATATTAGATTATGGTAGCATGGTACTCGTAGTTTTTGATACCCACGACACAGGGCATCCTAGTGTGGGGTCAGGACTATATGTGTGACTGTTAGGTGTTATGTATGTATGTTATCCTGAAACGGGCTTATTCTCCTCAAGATAGGGAGCAACATTTGTCCTGCTAGGTACTATTGAACTTATCATCAGAAAATATGTCCACCAGAAAAATATTTGTATGAGCTGCTTATATATTTTATTCTGAGTTTGGATATAGTGTCACCATGGTACTCATAAATCCAGATACCCACGAGAATTCTGGTGTGGTAAGTTAAAATCAGATGTGCCACTTGGTGTTAAGCGGTACTCTCTACCTAGAACAATGCATTACTTCACAAGGCACTTCCCCCTAGGACGCGCTCTATGTGGCATTGCACTGTGCCCGCCACCTTGAGACGAAAGTAAAAACTCTCATTTGCCTGTAATTTCACCGGCACCTTTAAACCGGAACACAGCAATGCAAATAAATATTTATGTACTTACTAGGAGCGCCCCGTGGTTTCACCCCCATAAGTATCGAATATCGGGATAAAAAGTAGCCATTGTGTTATTCCAGGGTCCAGCTATCTACAAACCAAATTTAATCGCAATTGGTTCAGTTGCAAACGTACAAAAATACATATATACACACTCTCACAAACTTTCGCATTCATAATAAACAGTTATCTATCTATCTATGGATATTATAGATTCCTTTATTGCCGTCTGTGGACTATGGATTTAACTGGTGGTGACGCAGACTCGAGGAACGTCGCAATGCTGCTCCTATTATGTATCATTATTACCAAAATAGGGGTAACGTTTTGTAGATACGTCGTGACTTTTAAGTTAAAGTTAAACAAACGTCATTCAATATTTTTCAGCTAATTCACCAGGATCTTCTGCGCGCCAGCTATTGGAAGTCTCGCCACAGAAGGGAACCGCTCGTGGTCGTCGCCGCTCACCTCCAGCGATATCCCCGGGGACTTCTGCGTGCCAGCAATTGGAAGTCTCGCCACAGAGGGGAACCGCTCGTGGTCGTCGCCGCTCACCTCCAGCGATATCCCCGGGGACTTCTGCGCGCCAGCAATTGGAAGTCTCGCCACAGAGGGGAACCGCTCGTGGTCGTCGCCGCTCACCTCCAGCGATATACCCGAGGTCTTCTGCGCGCCAGCAATTGGAAGTCTCGCCACAGAGGGGAACCGCTCGTGGTCGTCGTCGCTCACCTCCAGCGATATCCCCGGGGACTTCTGAGCGCCAGCAATTGGAAGTCTCGCCACAGAGGGTAACCGCTCGTCGTCGGCACCTCTCACCTCGTATGCACCGCTTACATCGTAGGCAGTCAGTCAATCGGCGCAGGCCGCAAGCCAATCCGGTATTTTTAAAAGTAAAAATCCTAAAATTTAATTTGTTTGTAGTTTTAGATGCCTACCACCTAAAGTTGATTCTGTGATCTTAATTATGATGATAAGTATGTAACATGACATGAACATGGTTTCCTCACGATGTTTACCTTCACCGTTATTTGGGAAAGAGGGAACGCGGAGACACGGTTATTTGGGTTCAAACTGTGAAGGTATCGGATCTGTTTATGATAAATATTGTAGTATAGGTAGGTATATTTAGTTTGAATTTGGTAACCATTGTGTTTCGTTTTTGTCGATATTTATCTCCTTAAATTTTACCTTGAGTTAAGTTTAAAATAGAAATGTGGGTGGATAGACTGGATGTGTTTGTGGTTGAATCTTCAATAAAAGCCTTTTTAACCCCCGACGCAAAAACGAAGGGGAGTTATAAGTTTGACGTGTCTGTGTGTGTGTGTGTGTGTCTGTCTGTCCCAACGTAGCTCCTGAACGGATGAACCGATACCGTTTTTTTGTTTGTTTGTTTGTAATGTTAATTTGTCGGGAGTGTTCTTAGCTATGTTTGATCAAAATCGGTACAGCCGTTACATTGCGTTGGGCTTTTTTTAAAATTTTACAAAATTAATTACTTGTTACCTAAAGCTTTTCGCCGTAAGAACCTGTACAAAAGTACAGCCTTCCAAACCGATCGTGTAGGTGTATCAAAAATAAAACCAGCTTATTCTCTTTCAAGTCAAATATATTTAAAAATACTGAGCCACTTCATACAAGCCCGTGAGTTTTCGTCAGCGCGTTCTAGCGGCCGGACATTTTTACTAGCTCCCCCTAGTTATGAAAGAACAAAACTCACGGCGCATACTTATTGCATTGAACATTCCGCCCACCAAGAACGCTATGAAACGTTCTTCATCATCCGCCCACCATGAAAATGGTGTGCCTTGGTCATAAACTATACATTAGGAACACAAATTTATCTTAGGACCTAAGTATAATAACAATAATTAACATCAATCAGTAATTGGTAAGATGCACAGTTTAGAGGTTGGTCCTTTTAACATAGACTGACCACACTCTAGTTACATTATCTGCACCAGGATGCTTCGCGACCACTCTGCCCAACAACCAACGAGCTGGGGGGAGGTTGTCCTCCTTAATTAACACGACATGACCAATTTCAGGTTCGGGAGTAAATTTAAACCACATATATCTATGTAAGTAATTATTTAAGTACTCATTAGACCACCTTCGCCAGAAATCTTGCACCATTCTTTGGTTCAAACGCCATCGTTTCAGAGTGCTAATGTCATGAAAAGGATCCAGTGACTTCAGGCGATGTCTGGCTTCCCCAAGTTCTATAAGTTGGCACTGTCTTATGCAAACATCCATGGTATCTCTCAGTTCACTACTTGTAAGGTAGGGTTCTAACTTGCGGTTTCTTTAATACCTCAAGAATCTGTAACAGTATGCGACAACACGAACAAGCCTTGTTAACGACGAATATCTCGACCACAGAGGATTGGTGGTAGCCGACTCTGTTGCCACATGAACCTTTAAGTGCCTTTGTTCCAGATCAGTGGAGATTGATCTTGGTCTTTGGTAGGCAACGTTTGCTTCCTTAAGCCATGCTGGGCCCTGCAGCCACAAGCTATGAACAGCGAGTTCCAAAGGTGTGCAGCCTCGGGATGCAACATCTGCAGGGGTTTGACCTTGAAGTTCCATGCACTTGTTATCGGCCTTACCTTCTATCCATTGGGGTACGGATATCTCATGAATATGAGTGAGATTGGATTCATAGGATTGCCATTCTTTGAGCAGTTTGGTTGGCAGTTCTTCGTCCCAATCTATTCTTGCTAACCACAACTTCTGGATCATCACTTTTGGAACGATGACACAAGGCGAGACCCATGCAAGAGGGTCGAAAAGAAGGGATATGCTGGATACTACCTGTAGTATTCGTTGTTATATTAAAAGATTGTTCGGGGAAACTCTTCTTTATTGTATTATGTTATAATGTTTTACAGTGTCTTTTATGACGGACTTCCTTCAACCGAGTCCTCTCACATATGTCTCAAGTCATTCTGTTTATATTACAAACGTCTGTACCATGATGCTGCTGTTCCCTATCCTATAGGTGTTTGACTCATTTCACAACGTCTGTACCACGTTCCATTACTCGCATATTTATATGCGTTCCAATACACGTTTAATACATCTTTCCCCTTTTACAAAAATTAACAAAACTTAAATTACTAACTTTACTTTATCGTTTAAAAAAAAAAAAAAAAAAAAACTAAATAAACTACTGCATTAACAACCCACAAAGGTGGTACATTTTACATTTTATTGTATGTTTAAGTTCATAATATTTTCAAAATACATTAATGAAAAGTATACCTACATCATGTTGTTTTATTTACACCATTCCAACTGCACACCCATCCAACATTGAGTATTAGAAATTAGACAAACTATCCAGGTCGAACATGATAAGATGTTCTGGTATACCTTGTACCATTATTAGTATCTATAATATTATAAGATCTTAATCCATTTCGCTTTTCTACAGTACCAGACAACCATTTATTGATATTTGGATCTTTTAAAAACATAATATTCTGACCTATATAAAAATCCTTTTTAGGTTTAGTAGATGAATTATAATAACTAATATTTCGGTGCTGGCTCTTACTGAATTCCGTTTTTACATTTGCATTTATCTTTGGTTCTAAATACTTAAAACAGACAGGTAATTTAGCTTTTAGATTTCTATTCATGGCCAACTGTGCTGGTGAAAATTTGGTACCGCATACAGATGAATTTCTATATTGTAATAAGGCTATTCTAAGATCAGTTTTATCATCATGACATTTTTTTTTCATTTTCTTAGCAATTTGCACTGCTCTTTCCGCCATTCCATTTGACTGTGAGTACCTAGGGCTGGTATAGGTAAACTTAAATCCCCACTCTATAGCAAAATCCTTGCACTCTTTAGAGTCAAATGGAATGTGGTCAGACACAATCTCATTAGGAGATCCGTGATTACAAAAGGTATCAATTAATGCATTATTAATGCATTTTGCACTTTTACTAGAGATTGATTTTATATCAAGCCACTTTGAAAAGTAGTCATAAATGACCAAGTAACTTTTATTTTTGAAATCCATAATATCAATTCCTAGCTTTAGAAATGGTAGCTCAGGGATTTCATGAAATGAAATGAAATGAAATGAAATGAAATGAAATGAAATGAAATGAAATGAAATGAAATGAAATGATTTATTTGCGTGAATACAGGTAGTTTGGTTCATAATCTATTTTTAGTATCACTGTACTCGACTAGATTGTCGTGCAAATATTTAATTTTTAATTTTAGCATTATACATAGGTATCTAATAATAACAAGGGATAACAAGGGTTCCTTTATATTTTTATTTTGGTGAGTTTGACAAACAAAACATTTTCTAACAAACTGTTCAATGTGCTCACCCATTTTAGGCCAATAATACAATTCTCTTGCCAAGTTTTTCATTTTACTCATACCAAGATGTCCTTCATGCATTTTCATTAGAATTTCTAGTCTCATAGTCTTAGGGATTACAAGCTTTTCACGTAAAAATATTAAGTTCTCATCAACTGATATATCCGATCTAAATTTATTATAATGTTGCATATCATCAGGAATGTGTTTTATATTATCTGGCCAACCTTTGTTAGTAAACTCTATAAGTTGTTTAAGTTCTATGTCCTTACAGGTTTCTGAAATCAGTTTCTGTTTAGTTTTATCGGTACATTGCAAGTATTTTGCCTGTCCAATGCAATGAATTACTTCATACATATAAGAGTCATCAGTATCTTTGTATTCAAGATATGATCGAGACAATAAGTCTGCAATGAACATAAGTTTGCCTTGTAAATATTTAAATTCTAAATCATATTTTAACAATTTCAATTTTAATCTTTGCAATCTAGGCGATGGTACCTCGTGTACGGGCTTTTTAAGTAGAGATTCTAATGGTTTATGATCATTAAGTACTGTACACTTCTGTCCATGTATGTAATAATGAAATTTCCTAGTCGACCAGACAACACTTAAAAGCTCTTTTTCAATTTGTGAGAAATTCTGTTCAGATGTGGTTAGACTTCTCGATGCAAAGCTTACAGGTTTGCCATTTTGCAATAAACAACAGCCCAGTCCATCTTTAGAAGCATCACATTGGATGACAATTGGTAAACCTGGATTAAAGTTCTGTAACACTGGAGATTCACTTATTTTCTTCTTGATATCACTAAAAGCTGTTTCATGTACAACTGTCCATAACCAAGCAACATTTTTCTTTAATAATAAATGTAAAGGTGATGCAATATTAGCAAGATTAGGTACAAACTGTCTCAAATAATTGATCATTCCGAGAAATATTTGTAATTCTTTTTTGTTATTAGGGCTTTTAATATTTAGGATGGCCTTAACTCTGTCTGGATCTATTTTCATCCCATTAGCAGAAAAAATATGACCAAAATATTTTACTGAAATATTTGTATTGAAATTTATTTTTATTAAAGCGAACATTACATATTTTGGCTCGTTGAAACACTTTTGTTAATATTGCATCATGTTCAGTTTCAGTCTCAGCACAAATCAATAAATCGTCACAATAGATGATGACACCTGGAATGTCACCAAAAGCATTCTCATTGTACTTTTGGAAAATTTCAGGAGCTACTGAAATTCCGAAGGGTAACCTTTCAAATTTAAAACAGCCAAAAGGACTATTAAAAGTACATAGTTCACTGGATTTTTCATCTAATTTTATGTTATAGAATCCTTCGGACAAGTCCAAAACTGAGAAATATTTTTTATTCGTAATTTTAGGTACAATTTCTTCAAGTGTAGGAATCAAGTGATATTCCCTTATCAGTACATTATTTAGGTCTTTAGGATCCAGACAAATTCTCAGGGAACCATCTTTTTTTTCTATTACTACAAGATTACTTAAAAAGCTCTTAGGGTGTTCGACCTTGGATATAATATGTCTATTTTCCAATGACTTCAGCTTATCGCATAACCGTGTTAATAACGCATTAGGGATGCGTCGGGGTGGTCTAACAACCGGATCCGCTCCTGGCTGGATGTGCAGTTCCAACGGTTTCTCAAAACAGCCCACACCCTGAAAAAGATTACAATATTTATCTATCCATAATTTCTTATTATATTTTGTGTTAATGGTGTTGATGCTATTTTTCTTGATACCAATGTTTAACAAATTAAGTTCTATTAATGAAGGTAAGCCTAGAATCGGTCTTACATTTTTTTTAACTATAATGAACTCAGTCTTAAATGCTTCATTGTTCTTTTTTATTAGTAATTCCCTTTTACCAATAGGATGTAGTTGAGTTCCCCCAAAAACTTCTAATATTACTTTTGTCTCAGACCACTGAGGATTTTCATCATCGACAAGTCTTTTAAGATCTTTTAATGATAACACATTAATTTGTGCCCCCGAATCACATTTGAATGTTATACTTTTTGATTCAACCATCAAAGTTTCTGTCCACTCCTTGTTACTTTCAATCGAGTTGCAAACTCGTACGAGTCATAAATCCACCGGGTTTTCATTATCACAATTCTCATCAGCAATTAGAGAATGCACCTTGTTCCTAGATTTACACCCTACAGCGAAATGATTAATTTTCTTACACATTGTACAAATTTTACCAAAAGCTGGACATTTTCTAGGCTCATGCCGTTTATTACATTTTTTACATAAGTATGTGGTGCCACTATTTAGTTGGTTATATTTATTATACTTAGCTTTTGGTGTTTCTTGTTGAGCCCGTTGAAGGATCTGGACTGCATCCACTTCATGGGCCGGAGGCTGCTGCTTGCTGATGGCTTTGACATGCTCCTTGGATAGTTCTGAAGTTCTGCAAATTCCCACCGCCTGCTCCAAAGTCAAATTTTTCTTTCCAAGTAACTTCTGCTGGACGCTTCTATCTCTTATTCCATGGATAATTCTGTCTCTTAGCATTCTCTCCAAAAAGCTTTCAAAATTGCAATTTTGTGCAACTTTTCGCAGCTCCGTGTAAAACGTGTCAAAATTTTCTCCATCTTCTTGAACTCTTTGGTTGAAATGGAAAGTATTGATGATTTCATTACTTTTTGGCTTGAAATAATCTTCAAAAATATCAATTACTTCTTCAAGTTTTTTCTCATTTTCGCTGGTTATCAAAATGTTATGATACAATTCCTGTGCAGGCTGTCCAATGCAGTTCAGGAAAATTGCGGCTTTTCTGGTTTCCGTTACCTTATTAAGGCCCGATGCAACGATGAAAATCTTGAAGCTTGACTGGAAACGCTTCCATTGAGGATACAATTCATCAATGTTATCCAAATTGAGTGGTGTCGGCATGCGATACTCCACGCCAGACATGCTTGTTTCTTTTTCTTCGTTTGTCATGTACTTTTTGTTTCTTATTTATCGTAGATTCTTTAGTTCGGCTGCGCCATGTAGTATTCGTTGTTATATTAAAAGATTGTTCGGGGAAACTCTTCTTTATTGTATTATGTTATAATGTTTTACAGTGTCTTTTATGACGGACTTCCTTCAACCGAGTCCTCTCACATATGTCTCAAGTCATTCTGTTTATATTACAAACGTCTGTACCATGATGCTGCTGTTCCCTATCCTATAGGTGTTTGACTCATTTCACAACGTCTGTACCACGTTCCATTACTCGCATATTTATATGCGTTCCAATACACGTTTAATACACTACCTTCCTCTTTGTGACTGCACTTTGAAGAGCCGGAAGCTGCGCGGTGTAATGGAATGCATCGGACTTCTTATCCCAGGAAAGACCTAGAATTCTAACTACTTCATCCATTTTTATGTCAATTTTCCTTGCTTATTTCCTTGTTCCTTCATCACTATGGCTGCCAAATCCATATTATTAGTTACACATTTTTGTAGTTCAAATCCTTCTTTGCTTAGTAACCCTTTCATGTTTTCATAACCTACAGTTTGACAACCTGTTAAAAGATCACCTGCGTTAAAATCTGTCTTTATCATTTCAGCTACATCGGGATAGTCCTGGCCTTCATCAATTGCAAGCTGCTGCAGTGTTTTCACAGCCAGGTAAGGCGTCGATGCTGTTCCGAAGGTGACCCTGACTAATCTATATTTTTTAGTTTCAGATTTGGGATCATCTCTCCAGACCAGCTTCTGGAAGTCTGCATCTTCATCTGCGACGTCAACTTGGGGATATACTTTAATTATATCCGCACTAAGACATATCGGATGCAAGCGCCATCTCATAATGTTGTGACTATGACGTAAGTCTTGTTGAAGGCGAGGACCGATCATTAACGAGTCGTTGAGAGACACTCCGTTCATTCCCTTACAAGAAGCGTCGAACACTACTCTGACCTTGGTCGTAGATTTATCGTCACGTATAATAGCGTGATGCGGTGGATAAACTGACTCCGCTTTCTTCTTGTCACTGCTAGTTATACGTTCTGCTTGATCAAGGTCCAAGTATTCTTGCATGACTTCGGAATATTTCGCCATGATTTCCGGGTTCTTCTCGAATCTGTTGCCGAGAAGATGAAATCTCTTGAGTGCAATGTCTCTCAAATTCCCGTTTTTCCATTGTGGGTTTTCGTCTTTGAACGGAAGTCTTACAACATACCGGCCTGTTGAATCCCTTTGAGTCGTTTGTCTGTAAAATTCCTCACATCGTCGTTCATCTTGAGTGAGAATTTTACTTTCGATTGAGTCTGACTCAATTTGCCAAAATTTATTTAGCCTCTCATTATCATCAATTTGCGCATGCAAAACTATCGCATTGTGACAATGTGATGGATACGGTTGATCATTATCAGACTTGTGAGTGGAACCTGACAGGATCCATCCTAGCGCCGTTCGCTGAGCGGTTGGCGTTCCGTAAGGACCTTTAATCAGACCACTTCTTATCACTTGTCCATAAATGTCAGCCCCGAGTAAAATATCTACCTTATTGGGGGTGTGATATTGAGGATCAGCGAGTACAATTTTATCTAACTCTGGCCAATCTATGCTCACAGTCTTCTCCGTTGGAAGGAGACTTGTGATGGCACTTATAACATGCGCCAGTACTGGTATCTTGAAGTCTGGTTCATGACGTGATTGTATGTCTACCGTCACTACATACTTAGAAGCCAAAGAATTCTTGTTACCGCCTATTCCGGTGATATTGCTTTGGCTGGGAATCTTCTTGAGACCAAGTAGCTGTACCGCTGACTCCGTGACAAACGACGCCTGCGAGCCCTGATCCAACAGAGCTCTTAGCAGGTGTCTCTGACCGTTTCTTGCCTTAGATTGGACAAGTGCGGTTGCCAACAGAATCTAACTCTGTGCCGTTTGTTGAGAAAAGTGTGCTGTGACATTCGATGTCGATCCAGGCTCCTCTAACGATGTTTGGACTGTTTGAACCGCTGATTCTACTTCCAATGCCAAATCTGGCTTGGAAACTACAGAATGTGTTTCTGAAGTTGGTTTTGGGTGGAGTAATGAGTGGTGTTTATGTTTGCAAATTCTACATTTTAGAAAAGAACGACATGTTTCGGCAGAATGGTTGCGACCTAAGCAGTTAAACCAAAGGCTGTTGTTATGCACGAACTTGTGCCGAGCATCGTAATCGGTTGCCGAAAAACCTTTGCAATTCGCTAGTTTGTGCTCCGCTTTGCAGAATGGACAGGACAATTTTAACCCAGCGTTGGACCCGGCGATCGCGTGCAACACTTTGGGCTTCGGGGTTAACCTATTTGCCTTGACTTTGGGTTGTGAGTCCAAAAACTCTAACGAACGAAATCTCGACTGTAAGAAATCTCGCAATTGGTTCAAAGTTGGTAGTTCGTCTGAGGTACTTATTTTCGCTTCCCATAGCTTTCGCGACTCCGAATCCAATTTTGAACCAATTATGAAGATAACGATCGCGTCCCAGGAATCAATGCTTATTCCCAAATTTTTTAACCCCTGTAGTGTGTTATTTGTAACATCCAATATTTCCTTAACTGCAGTGCACGATTCGGTTCCAATGCTGGGTTGGTTCATGAACCTCTTCAATAGACACCCGACTAAGTGCTTTTTATTATTAAAACGATTGTTAAGCGTTTTCCACGACTCCTCATAGTTCGCAAATGTTATAGGCACATGTCTCAAAAGCTGCTCGGCTTCTCCCGTGAGATGCCCCTTTAAGTAATGCATCTTCTGAACGTTGTCTATTGAAGGGTTGTCATGAATTAATGACACATATAAATCCCGAAATGTCGTCCAATCCGAGTACAATCCTGAAAAGGTGGGTATGCTGATCTTAGATAACTTAAGACTTGTATTTTCTGCCCTTGAAGTTGTCTGAAGGTGAGAAGCTGAACTAGCAGCTTCCTGCTTTAATATTTCTAATGTCTCTCTAATATCTGATTTATAATCTATGTATGTTTCCTCAACCTCATCATAAACATTTTCTAAATTTTCAGTTGGTTGAGAGGGACCACCTTCAGGCGACTCCAATGACAACTGTCTATGAGTCTCGGAAAATATTTTCCACTTTTCTTCTAAGGATTCTAATCTAGTTAGTAAATATGACTCTTTGCGTAAACGTTCTTTAGGCGATTTTTTGTAAGTTTCGTAAGCTTTACTTATCAAACCTTTGTATTTTTGTTGACTCTTTACTAACGCAGAGAACGACATTATGAACAAATAAGTAATTATACTACAAGTTCCAAAGTACAATTTTTACAAAGTGCTAAAAGCGTACAAATTTTCTAAGTTTAAAATATCGCTAAAATTTTACAAGTGTTTGAAGATTTAAGAACTCTGACATAAATCGGGCGTGGATTCCCCGTCTGTTCACTTATTGAGAAACTGTTCTAAGTCCACAACCAACATGCAAAACTTTACAAGTCCTTAATCTTCTTGCCAAATTGTTCCAGTACGAAAGTCCGAACTTTACTAACTGATTGAACTGTAGCCTTACCACAAGTTTCTGACGTTATCGAATCGCTAGCGAAACGATAGTCTGTGTCAAATATTGGCCAATTGCATCAGGGTGACTAGAAATCTTAATAACTTGATTGGTTAATATTTGACATTGACTATCGTCTCGCTAGCGATTCGATAACGTCAGAAACTTGTGGTAAGGGTACTGCACTCACTTCTTTAGGATCACAAAATGTACTCACGGGTCTCACAGACGATGCTCTTCAAGACGTCACTAGGTGTGACGTACTTGTCTCCCCGGCAGGTACCTTCCGTCTCCGTGTGTCGTCCACACGTCACGGTTGTGACGTCACCGTAGGCCCGTTGAAGCGCCCCGGTTTTGACGTCACTGCTGCTGCCCCTCGGTTGCGGCAGGACTGCCCACAACCACCCGATACGACACTTATGTCGTAAGGTGTAAAAGCACTCCAGTGGCGATCCACCACTGATACCCGAGTGCGCGGATATACTTCCGACTCGACAGGACCATGTACAAAAGTACAGCCTTCCAAACCGATCGTGTAGGTGTATCAAAAATAAAACCAGCTTATTCTCTTTCAAGTCAAATACGTTTAAAAATACTGAGCCACTTCATACAAGCCCGTGAGTTTTCGTCAGCGCGTTCTAGCGGCCGGACATTTTTACTAGCTCCCCCTAGTTATGAAAGAACAAAACTCACGGCGCATACTTATTGCATTGAACAGAACCTTTAATGTTAATATAAAAACGATTTAAT